>CM060701.1:164437032-166837032 GCA_030686995.1 Artemisia argyi | reverse complement strand
CCCCTAAAAGTGGTTCATTTTTCGCCTCATCATGCATATATGAGTGTTTTTAGATGTTTTGGCAGCTCAGAATAGGTAAAAATGATGAGTATTTACACACTCATCAGCTTGCATGAGCAACATTTTGTCCTTGAAGTAGTCTGAATTCGAAGGACGCTTTGGCTGAGTGTAGTTTCTGGCAATGTACCCCAAACCCCCATAGTTGTAACACTTGGGTTGCCTTCCTTGTCCCTGATTCACATTTCCAACCCTGTTTTGCAAATTACCCCGTGCAACATTCCTTTGATTCACGTTTTGTCTGCCCTAAACATTTTGCACCATCACTCTTCCATCTTCCACAACAGCCTGATTACGTGTATTTGAGGAAGCTCTGAGTTTGTCTGCCCACTCTGGTGACATGTTGTTTACAAACTTTGAGTTGAGTTGGATGTTAGGAATTGTCATTCGGATCATTCTCATGTCATTAATAAGCTTGTGAAATATGACATAGTAGTCGGTAATGTTTTCACCAGGATTCATCTTGAAATGCTCAAACTCATCATACAACTGAGACTCCGGTCTTCTTTCGTCAGCTCCGATCCAGACAGAAGCATTTTGACATTATCCCAAACTGCTTTAGCTTCAGTGTTGAAGTTGATTAGCTTGTAAACATCTTTGGGTAACCCTTGTATCACGATGTTGGAGGCTCGAATATCTGCATCATAACGCTTTTTTTCAGCCTCACTGAGGTCATTGTAAGTTCGTGGCCTGTCAATTCCATGGGTGACAGACCTATCCTCAGCCGTGGAGATAACATCTCTGGTTGTACCCATCTACATAGGACCTTCATCAATTGATCGCAAAATGTTCTCACTATTTTCCTTACCCAGGCAATAAAGTCTGATTCTTTGTGCCCACGATTCATAGTCAGTCCTATCTAGCATAGGAGGTCGGGTATCGGACCCTGCAGCTTGAATGTCATCCGAAACAGTTGCCATAACAAAGTCTTCAAACGGGATTTTACAACTCTTGTGACTTAAACCGAGAAATCGATTCTTTCCCGGGATTTAACTAAAGTCAACAAAAGAAACCAGAAGATATACTCAGCGAGTTAGACTTAGAACGAGATACCAGATGGGTCACAATTTGCACTAAGTGTCAAGTCGCGACAAGTCAACTCACAATATATCCGATTGAAATTAGTCAAGTCGTAAGAATTAAATCACAACGTTAGATCACAATCAAATTAATCAAAACGACTTAAGTTACAACAATTCACCAAATAAAAATGATTAACCAATCACAAGAACCTCACTACTTAGTTAAACGCTAAAGAGTAGAGGTAATCGCTAGTAGGAGCAAACCACTAGCTTTAGGTAAACGCAATTCAGAGGTAGTCGCAGAAATAAGTTAACTGCTAGAATAGGTAAGGTAACCACTAAATGGAGCAAAACACTGAAAGATGTAAACGCTGATGAGTTAAACGCTAAAATTAGCAAACCGCAAGATGAGCTAATCGCTAGAATGTAAACGCTAACCCAAACCGCTAACACTAATCGTTGACCACAATACTCCAAATCTGTCGCTATCTAGCGTTTTGTCTGTATGTCCCAATAAAGTAATCGCTAATAGGCTAACCGCTAGAATTAGGAGCAAACCGCTGCCAAGAAAACTAACACAGAGGAGGTAACCGCTAGTAAGAACTCGACCCAAAAACAATCACAACTTCAAATAAACGTATGATATAGCTTATCCAACTGAAAAACAATGTAGTACTAACACCACTAATCACAAAAGTACACCCACAACATATCATATAACACTAGAGAGATCAAAGTAAGATGTTTTCAAAGAAAAACTCTTCTAACTACAAAAAACCACACCAAATCCGATTCTACAAGGCCCTAAGATGAAACCTTGGCTCTTGATACCAATTTTAAGATAAACCCTAAGTCCTAAACATGTAAAACATGGTGGTATGTGGCGTTAGAATTAAGAAGAGGAAGAAGAAATATGGGAACCTTTAGAGAATGAGAGAAAATAAGAGAATGTTAGATTGATACTCATTAAAGGTCCAACCCTCTCCCTTGGTGGAAGAGGGGTATTTATACAAGGAAATAAAACGCCCACACCCGGGCTGCGGATCAGGCATACAGTGGGTAAAGACCCGTCCTTCTTCCATGATGTTACTTAAACTACTATTAACTAAATAAAAAAGTAACTACGAGCTATCTTAATGCTATTACATCATTTAGGTGACCGATTCTTTTATAGGAATATTTGTATTCCTAACAACTTATACTTGTATTTTTGTTTAAAAGACAAACACATGACACATTATGGGTGGGCATGACTTATAAGCATGCCGGCATGAATTATATCGTTGGCAGTTTAGACTCTTTAACAATATTGCGATCATAACACGATCACATTTGATAATTAGTTAGTTAACTAATTAGATTGATTTTGTCATAACAAATCTGATTGTTAATACTCATAGCGTCAACTAAAAAAAGCCACATAATATATATATATATATATATATATATATATATATATATATATATATATATATATATATATATATATATATATATATCAATTATTAATGACAAGTAGGTTTCCCGTCACAAAGGTAGTGCCTAAGACTATTTACACGGTTGCGGGAAGTTTAATTTGTAATTGACACTTGAAATAACATGAACTTGTTAACCATACATGTTTTTCCAAAACTATATACTCAATCGCCTTGCGTAGAAAAATTAAAAGAGTGAGACATCAAGTAAAGAAGAATGAACTTTCATTACTGATGCATAGTTAATTCTATCATTCGAATAACTGAACCATTTTAAAATAAACCTTGTAAAAGAGGAGAGGTAATATTCAGAAATATGTATAACTTTGAGAAATAATCACATGATATTGTGATTTTGTAATTGCAGGATTGTCGGGTATATTAGGCTTGATTATACAAAATGTTGGAATATAATGAAATAGTATGAAATGAAACTCACGAAACCAAACCATGTTATTTTGTAGATGGGTCCGGTTATGGTATAGTTAGTACAATATTTAGATAAGAAACCCCTGATATGCTCATCCACTATTGCGAAAACTCCTCCATTTTGACTTCCTTTCTTGAGGGTGGTGTCAAACTGCGCAAAGGTTCTCTAGCTTTTCAATATGCTATTGTCAAAATTCATCTTCTTCAATATATCAACAACATATGAACCCTCTGTGGTATCCTATTGTTTCTCCATTATCTTTTATCTAAGAGATGTCGGTGTATGTAGGTCGGAGTTGTTGTATTGTCAACATGGCTGTCAAGCTTGCGTTATAGCTTGAGGTCAACACCAACACCACAAACACCCCCACGATCACCACAAATCTTGATAAGTTTCTTATCAACTTATCCCCTGCAAATTTTCATTTCCATTTTTTCAGTAAGCTTATTTGACACACAAATAATTAGATAAGTTGTTCTAACATGCTATGACATGTACATATAAAGTATCATTCAACAAAAAATGGACACAAATAGTTCGGTCAACCTAACTCGAATTTTTTCAAACCATACAAATGAACATCCATTTTGACCCTTTACCCACTTAATTTATCTCCTTAAACCAACTGACTATGGTGTTATCATTTTTGTTACCTACAACCTGAGGTTATGTGTGTGATTATCAATAATTAAGGAACTAACTATTGATCTTCCACATATAATATTACTATATTAGGACTAACCTCAGATGGCTTATTTTCATTAACATGGCACTGATTAGCATCAGGCGTCAAACTGTTTGTAGGATTACAACCTTGGCATGCAAACATGTGAAACTGTAGCTTGTGCATTCACACTTCTCAATTGTCTGTCACAACAGGATAAAAGATATCAAGATAGAAGGGGAGGCATATAAGAGAGTTAAAAAGATAATAGGATGAGAAAGTTATATTGGATCCAAGAGATTTTCATCTCATACGGCTCCTTAAAGGTCACATAAAAATCTAAGTGTTTATATTTAGTAACCTCCCAGGTCAAAACGGTTTGCCTTGAAAGTCTTTGAACACTATTCTATAAACTCTTATAAGCAATTAATGCGTTAATAATGCTTGTAAAAATAGTATAATTACAATGATAATCACACAATTATGTATATTTAAAAAAAAGAACGATTGAGGTTGTATGTAGAAACACAACCTAAAGCGACCCATTGCTAAGTAAACTTGCTGATCTAACACGTTTAACAATCTAATGTTTTGAATTGCATATGAACTTCTTCAACCCTTTTACCAGCTCCGTTAGCTAAACTTAACTTAGCCCAAATCTACCTATTCCTAAGTAAACGGGTTGATATCTAGACTATTTAAGATAATGAGATCAGCATTATCCATGTTTGTGAGAATTGACTAAGACTTATTTTGACATTGAATTCTCACTCCTTAATATATAAGGATCCATAATGCACCATACATTTGTAAATCATCCAAAGTAAATCAAACATCGAACAATTTTTTAATGAAAAACTGGAATGCGATAGGAAGAATAAAATATATTCATAAAGGCTCTTACCTTTAAGGCCCAACAGAAAGACTGCAAATTTTCATCTCGTAGAAGCACACAACCAAAGAAGCAATTTGAGCCATGATTATCCACTCTAACCCAAATTCCTAGAAGCATATCATAAGCATCCAGCCGGTGAGTTATGTCAAATATTACAACATCACCAAAAGACTCAAAAGTTTGAACCGATGAACCATATGACCATGCAACGTGGTTCAGATGGTTATTTTGCATCTAACTTGAAGTTGTACTGAAATTTTGGATCTTTATCCTTCTTGTCCTTGCACATTTTAAGAAGATCAATAGCATCATTATCTCTATCAACGGTTCTGAAAGACTGAACCAAATTCCTCACATCAATTTCTGTGAATAGTAAAAAACCAATTTTCACACCTTTTTCTAACATGATAATTTAATATCGAGCTTATAGACTTGCATCCATATTCAGATATGATATATATGATGTAACTATTGCAAATATACCTGATGACGTATAGTCCGCACTCGAGTCATGAACCCGACCAATGGACACTACTAATATCTAAGCCCATCACGCATGGGCTATCATGATCAAGATTTGGGCTTACAAAGGCCCAAATTCGTAATTACTATTTATGGTCTTGATATGGGATAAGGATCAAGGGACCGCATTAATAGGGATACGCCGAAGGGTAAGGAACACGAAACCAACAAGGATTTCGTGTGTATATAAAGGGCATCCCGGCCCTCATTGAGGTATCATCTAATAACCCAAACTCTTCATTAAAACCCTAAATCGATTACTTACTCTCACGCTGGAGGATAATCGTGGGAGACAATCCCACGATAAGCCTAACGGTGTTGTTTGCTTTCTTAGTGCGCAGGTCTCAAGCATTAAGATCCAATTGGTACGAGAACAGGAGTCCAAACAAGGAACGCCCAACTTTTGTATCAACAAGTGGCGCCATCCGTGGGACCAGACACTAAGAACTAGAATGACGAAACATGGAAACGTAAACCAGCGGACTCCGCAGGTGAAGAAAACATATGGTGACCTACAGGGGAAGAAGCAGCAAAGTGATTCAACCTCTAAGCAGGCCTCTGGAACAACCTGTGCGCCCAGGCACCAAGGATCAGGCTCAGATCTGATCTTTCCGACAGTAGAACTGCCCACAGGGACTACCTAGGCCACTACGACAACCACTAGCGCGGAAGATCTACAGCGCACTCCTTTCACCACCCCCCACCAAACGGTGCCAGAAATAGACCCCACTGAGCCGCCACGTGCGCCTAGCCGAGACAAGGGTCCTAATATGGAAACAGACATCCTCGCGATAGAAGGAGTCGCACCTGAACTTGCACCAAGTGATTTTGTGTCTCAAAACTACGAAACCTTGGCCGCCCTTATGCAATAGGAAGTGAAAAGGAGGTCAAGTCAAGCCTGCAAGCCCGGCTCAACTTCGACCCTGAGTATGAAGCATCCCCACCGCGTCACCGAAAGAGGAGGCGCGAGAAGGATAGCCGCCAACTCCCAGTGTTCACTAGGGTCAGAAAGAAAGTTGTGTATGATGAAGCAGCTGACTTGCAATACCTGGAGGAGCACGAAGACAATGGAAGGCGTACCAATGTCCACGCTAGGCTTGGTAGTCGCAGGGTTCATGATAGACTTGGGGACAACGCTCACCAAGCGAAAGCCCTCCAAGGTTTAGTAATCGAAGAGTTCATGATAGACTTGGGCGACAGCGCTCCCCAAGCGAAAGCCCATCAAGCTTGGATTCCGAGAAAAGTCGGCGCAAGCGCCGCAAAAGGGTCAGTTAATCCTCAAGTGACTACTCGGATAACGAGGACAAAGAAACAGGACACTGGAAGTCCAAGAGAAGATATCGCGATGAAGAGGACGAAGATATGTCCCGGCCCTGGCGCCGCCAAAAGATTGACGCATTCACTCGGCGCATAAGCGATTTTTCAAAAGATAAGAGAAGGTGCATGCCAGCTAATGTTAAAACTTATGTCGGGACGGGTGATCCTGATGACCACCTAAAAGTTTTCGAATCAGCCGCTACCATCGAAAATTCGCCACAACCCGTGTGGTGCCACATGTTTAACTCCACATTGGTGGGGAATGCACGAACCTGGTTTAGTAAGCTACCACGAAGAAGCATAGATGGGTTTGAAGAGTTACGAAAGGCGTTTAGCTTAAACTTTACTCAAAGGAAGAAGTGCGCCAAGAACCCTGTCGAACTTGCTAGGGTAAAAGAACGCCAAGGGGAATCCACAAGCGCTTATGTGGAGCGCTATAAGAATGAATGTATACACATCAAGGCATGCCCCGAAATACTAAAGATCTCAGGGTTTATGAATGGAATCAATAACCCAGAACTTATCAGAAGGTTAAATGATAAGGTTCCCCAATCCTTTGATGAACTTATGAAGCGCACGAGGTCCTTTATCCAAGGGGAAGCAGCCGCTGCGGATAGCAAGAAAGGCTACTCAAATTATAGGTCACAAGAACAGCCTAGGAGACAATCCAGCGATCAAAGTAGCAACCGTAACAAAAGCTACCGCAGTCAGGGGAGCGGACGAGATAATGAAAAATACACCCCACTAACGAAGACTCCAAGGGAGATATTTGTGACGGAAGGCGCGAACTTCCCAAAACCCCCACCAATGCGCACCCCAGAGGATCGGTGCGTAGGGAACAAATAAGCACTCTGGATAAGCTATTATGAAACAAATAAGCACTTATCAAAACACAAGGCCTAAACAGGCCAAACCAAGGGATTTTGGACCTCTGTGGGGTCCACAGAAGTCAAGGGGGTCCAAAATAAGGATTGAACCTTGAAGGTGGACTGCTCAACTCTCAAATAACAAAATAAGCTGGGTTTATTGCTTATTTTTTAACACTGGGTAGGGCTTGGGATTTGGACTCAAAAGCTGAGTGACTTAGTATAGGTTCTGAGACAGGCCACAAAAGGTGGGTCAATTAAGCTGAGGGCAAAAGGTCTGAGGGACAAAATAAGCACTCCTTTAATAAGCTGAGGTGGGGGGATTTCTAAAAAGCTAGGGTACAGGGTGTGAGGTCCACAGGGTCAATCACAAAGAAGCTTAGAATATTGACCAAGAACCTTTACATAGGGCTTGTACTTGCCCTGCAGCTCACTTTGAGCAAATGTGGGATCCACAAAAAATTCTTAAAAATAAGCCAACAATAGATTATTGTAAATAAGCTAAGGGACTTTTATCTGTGAAAAGCTCAGGGTCTAGAAGTCAACACTAAATTCTAGAAAAATCCTTGAAGTTTTGGTTTTCTGCCTAAGTCTACAATTTTGACTTTTTGAAATACTAAGCTAAATTGACTTTTATGAAACTCTACCTAGATTTAAGCATTGATTATGTTGAATTAAGCTATGATAAGACTAAAGTAAGCTAGAACAATGACTTTTGGAAAGATTTGATGAGGTTTGGACTTAAATCTCTTGACAGACAACAAACGAGATCAAATCAAAAGGAGTTTTGACTTTTTCACAAATGATCATTGGATTTTATGGTATTTCTGACTCAATAGGAACTAGTTGAACAAGTTCTAAGCACAAGTGATCAACAAAAGCCTTTTTATCTCAGTGAAACAACAAGATCCAAACACCTCTTTATGAACTGATTTTTGTATATTTCAAAGAGTTTCAAAGATTTAAGCCATAAACTTGGTTACAGAAGTTGTCATATGCTAAGTTAAGCTATTTTAAGCACAGAGACACTAGATTTAACAAGAAGAACCCAAGATTACTAAATAATCTAATTTTAACTGTGAAACTTGGAATATGAAACAACTATGATTTTCAAAGAACAAGCTGATAATCTTAAGCAATAATATAACTAAGTTACACTAAATAAGCATAAAAACACAAATAAAATCAACCAGTAAGCTAAAGAACAGTGCAATGGAAAATTGAGAATGGAACTCACAATGTGCAATCCAAGCTTATACCAAGAACCAAGGACCACAAACCAATCCTAAAGGCTTCCACAAGCCACTAAACCCATGGCCATCCAAAATACACAATGCTCCAGCAATCTATAATCTTCAACCTGTAATTTTTTTTTTCTTTATTTTTCTTATTTTTTTGTATTTTCTTGTTTATGATACTAAACTGGTTTTTAAGGGTTTCTAAAAGCTTTTATAAGCTTTCTAGGAGCTTATATGTGCCTAAGATTCCATACCTTAAAACAGAAACTATAATAAAGCTTAATTAGATTTTTGAGATAAAATGGAAATTGCATACACTGAAATGTGAACTAAAACTTGATTTTTTTTAATGGAAAGAGTTAAGAGTACAGTGAAAACATGAAATACAATATTTGAAAGCTAATTCATACAGTAAAAGCTTGAAAATTACTTATACAATATAAAAATAACTAAGTTATGCTAATATATCTTCCATGGCTCTTCTCTTCTATTTATATTTGATGATTAGGGTTTGTGAACACCCTCTGAGCATTTCCCATCAAAAATCTGGCCCATTGGATCACTGTAGCCTCATCTCAGCCCTTCACGTGTTTTGGCGGGAAAAATGGGGTGAGGCAAATTTGGACAGTTATAGCAATTGGGGGTGGTGGTGCATTAAATGCAATTGTTTTGTTAGGTGAGAGTAGTGGTATGAGTGGTGATGGAGTTGCTAGTGGGGGTGGTGGAGGTGATGTTTTGCAGGGTCAAGTTGGGAGGGATGCGTGTACAGGGCGTGATTTGACTTATTTTGACCGGGAGGGAGTAGTATTAAAAGGGTGTGGGCTGGTGTGGAGTTGGGCCAGAGAAAGGGGTGGTGGGCTTGGGCTGGATGTGTTTTAGTTTTGATTGGGTTTAGGTTTTGAGGTGTTTTTTATATTAAGCATCCGGTTTGGTGTAGTGTTAATACAAGGACCAAATTTGCAATTTATCCAAAAGTTGGGGGATGGACTTGGGAAGTTTCCAAGGTTATCACAAGGGTGTATTCTGCCAATTTTCCATAGTATATGGACCCTTGTTGATTTTTCCATTTTTAAATCCCCAGGGACTAAATCTGCCATAATTAAAACTTCAGGGACCAATTTTGTAATTTCACCAAACTTTCCAACCAAGGACCATTCCTGCCATAGATGAGAAGTACAAGGACAAAAATTGTTTTTCTCAAAGTTTGTATATCCCAAGGACCATTTTTGTCAATTTTGCAAAGTTGAGGGACTAAACTTGTAATTTTGTGAAACTTTACACCAAATGACTAATTATGTTTATTTGTGATTTAAAAGGACCTTTGGTGACTTTTTCATGTTTTTAGACTGACCAGTGACTAGTTTTGACAACTTTTGAAAGATGAGGGACTGAAACTGCCAATTATGCAAACTTTGTTCATTTTTCATTTGTTTTTGATTATTTTGCATCTGAAACATATAAAAAACATTCCTGGGATATTTTCAGTATTTTGATGCATTGATGCGCGGGAATCGCAACAGGCTTTACCTCTCGAGGGATCTCGAGAAGCTTACAACCCCCACCAGGCAGTGTACCTGATCGTTGTAGTATAGTATAGTGACAAGTACCGGGGGATTGATCGTTCAGCTTAGGAATAGTGTCGCTAGGATTAGAAAGCCTAAATACTAGTTCTAAAGGTGAGGGATGATTATTTTTGTATTTTTATGAAAGCAAGTAAAATCTCGGGGTTTGAAGGATTTGGGCGGAATTAGTTGCTATTCAACTAACCCAATACTAAGACGCAATCAAAATAAAATACTAAAAATGAAATTAAGCTAATTAAACTAAGGTTGTGAGCAGTAATTGGAGAAAATGTGTTTACTTAGATTTCACTACTCCCTAGATATCTTTTACACGTTAATTACTTGTTATAATTGCATGGATGACGGATCGTATTCCTTAATACCATTCATGGGGTGGCACACATAACTCCCCAATTCTATGAGCTCTTATCTCCTCCTACACCATGCCCAGCACAACTATAGGGATTGTAAACAGTGGCTCATGCATTAAATACAACCAATAAAGACCTAGTGCGCCTCGGTTCATGTTTCTTAAGACGTTCAAGCATGTTACCATTTGGAGATCTGCCAGTTTTCTTAAGCCTAACATATAAATCATTCATCCATGACAAGAATAAACAAGTAATCAACACATAATCAATATCTAGGTTTCATTAGATCTAAGCAAACACAAAAGAGATCTAGCCTAGCATGATAGAATTAAGACAAGAACATGATATAGACAACCAACACATAGACATATTGATTGAATTAGAAGAACACTTATCTTGATTAATCATGCAAGGTATCAAGGGGTTGGAACCCTTGAAAAACCTGTAAAGTTACACCAAAATCGTACTTAGGGTTTCTCCCAAAAACTTCTCTCAAAACTTCTCTCCTAATGTGTGAAAAATAGAAAACTATATATAGAAAAACAGGTCTGACGGCGTCAAGACAAACAATGTGACACCGTCACCTCGCCGCCAAAACTCTCCTCGGACTGCCTAGATCCACTTCTGACGCCATCAAGACTTAAGTACTTCCAGGCCGTCATGACTCTTTTACTCTTGACGCCCTTCCTACGTGTCGCTGTCAAATCCGTTCTGGGTCGTCATGGAAATTCATGAGATTTGCTCTTGACGCCGTCACCTACTATTCCCAGCATGGAAAATTAAGACTTTGGCGTTTTCTTCACTTTTATGCTCCAAAAACGTCCGAATTGCTTCCTTTTCCAGATTTCTCTCCCAAAGTACCTAAAATCACAAAAGGAACGATTTAGGGCAATATTTGATCAAATAAATTCGGATTCGGGCTTAAATGACCCCCTAAAAGTTGTTCATTTTTCGCCTCATCATATACCCTTACACTTAAGATTTGCTTGTCCTCAAGCAAATGCGCTTTTATTCTACTCAAAATACAAGTTAGGGGTCATTTAACACTAATATAAAAGTAATTACAACAAATAATCGTTCCACTAAAGACCAATAGACAAGCACGGAGGTCATACACTAGCACCTCACAAATAGTGTTTAGATACTCACATCTCTCAGGTGTAATAAAGTGTAAATTACAATATGGAAACGGAAAACATCTCTCACTACCTGTCATAGCAAAATAGATTACCATAGGCTTGGGAAAGGATCAAACCTCCACCACATGGCGTAAGCACCTAGGATAAACTATCAAAGAGGTCTTTTAAAGGGTTGTAACGTTAGGTATAGGGATATGAAATACACGGTTTTTTTGGATAAAGGAAAGTTTACTGGTGGCGAGTTAACAATCTTAGTTAATTACATGTACAATATGGCGTTGCTAAGCCAAGACTAGACTCGACTTATGCTAATAAATGAAAAATAACAAAAATATAAAATGAACATAGAATAAAAAGGGATGGTAGTCCGTATGTTTTTTTCTCTTTTTCCTTTTTTCTATTTTTTTTTCTTTCTTTTTCTTGATTTTTCGATTTTTTTTTTTTTTTTTTATTATTATTATTATTTTTTTTGCATACACTCTTACCCTACCATCCAAAATAATACATCATAGGGAATGAACGTTTCCCTTACACTTGAATCTTTACATACTTTACATTTAACTAATCTAATGACTCGAATTAAGAAAATCAAAACACTTGGAGCACTTTTAAGATTAACGTACATATGGGGGTAATAATATTATGTTCTTCCCCATTACTCCATAAAATAAGTACTTACCCAATCGTCCCAATCGTCCTAAAACAATATGTACAAGGATATGACTCGACTTAGCAACCATGTAATCAATTAGAAAGTTAACTTAGGGTTTAACAAATAACAATAATGCACTAAAAATGAGCGCATAAACGGAAGGCTAAGGCGATTTGGGTGTACATTTAAGTGGGGTGTAACAAATTCTTCCTTTAAGTAAGATGCTTAAAGTTTGAAACGAAAAGATAGGCTCGGAGGGGTGTACTAGGGGTTTCGTGTATTAAAAATGAGTACAACGCTAAGGTGTGGGAAAAATTAGTTGACTTAGCTAGCCAAATAATATGACTTAAATGGTCAAGTAATTATGATACGGGCTTAACACAAGGGTGATCCTAATGCCTCTTATCATGTAGTAAATCCTACCACACGAATGTAGTCTCACTAGCGGTCTCGGGATGCATCACTAACGCAAGTTCTAGAATCTAAATGCTACCGGTACACTCATAAGCACTAGTAGTAAATGCTTTTCCTATCAAATCTAAAGGCGAACCTCACATATTTGGGTGGAAAATTTTTCTGAATATACGGTTATGTGCTAGTCATACAATCTCCTATCCATGAGACGCTTGCTATGGCTAAAGTTTCACTCCTAAATGTTGTAAAAAAATTTAAATTTGGCGATAAAATTGCACTAACAAGTATTTCTCATAGTTTTATTACACATCTACCATCAAACAAAGCAAACTCAAGCGAAAGTGCATATGTAAGGTATCATCTTTTTACCCTCCCCTTACACTTAAGATGAACATTGTCCCCAATGTTCAAGTAAAGAATGTAAAAGTGAAAAAGTAAAGAGAATGAAATCAAATACTCCCCTGATTCGCTCGGTATGGATAATAGGATGGCCAGGTTAAATCTTCCTCCAAGAAAATGAACAATCAAAGCTTCCCTTCCAGAATGTAAATCATCTTCTTGTCTTACATAACCTGTAAAACCTGACAGAATAGACAAGACACCCTCGCGTAAAATCGGCGGCATTCTATATAAGTTACTAAATCCTAGAAAACAAGATAAGATATAATGCTTGTGGAATAAAGTTTGCAGATTCCCTGGAGATTATAAAACTTAATAATTCACAAAAACCATAAGACTCCGTTAGAAAAACAAAACCGGTAAAATTTCCAGATTTTTAACTCCTGACGCCGTCAAGAGTAAACCCCTGACGCCGTCAGAATTGACCTGCAAAAATTCTTTTGTTAAGTTTCCGGAAAATTTCTAGAAAAACTTGGTCCTACTTCCTGGAAAATCCTGCAAAACTTCATTATGACTCAATACAAGCATTTGACTCTAACAAATACGAATACACATGTTCATTTAATATTGTGGAGAATCATGATCGGTTTGTTTCTTAAAAACATATTTGGGGTTTCCCCTTACACTTATCTTTTGCAAAAATACTTCTAGGTGGAGTTAAGAATAGGCCAAAACAACGAAGTAAAGTATTTCCACATTTCAGTTTAGAAACATGATCTACCAACAATAAAAATAAAGCATGCATACGGAAGCAAATAACAATCAAACAAATAAAATCACACAAAACATGGGTTGCCTCCCAAGAAGCGCTTGTTTTTGTTCGAGTCACAAGCCTGACTCTATCATTATTTAACTGAAATAGGGGAGGTTTTCCCTACACTTAGGATTAAGTGCGGGTGGAAGTAGCGATACACACCCTTAGGGTGGAAATATGCCACGTGAGGAAAGAGTGGTGGATAAATTATATGCTCAAAGGGTTGTGCTCCTATCATCATAACCTTACCTAATTCAATTGTGTTAATGGATGGATTAAGATTTTCTCCAAGAAAGAGATCATTTTCTATCAACTTCAAGAGATTACTAGTTGGGGATCCATCTTGACCTAATAAACCCGGTTTAAACCCATATTGTTTCTTGTGATCAAACATAAATGGGTGATGTAAGCATGTAAGGTCGTTTTCCACTCTTATATTGATTTCCTCTCTACAAGGCTTAGAGTCCACTACCTTTATCCTAAGACTACCCGGACTATATGGTTTGATGGGTGGATCGGAACCTATTTTAATTCCTAAATTCACATCTAAAGATGGAAGATTAGGTAATGACTTTGGTTGAGGCTCCGGTTCTTCAAAACTAGGAACTTCCCTAGAACTAAGAGTAAGGTTATCATTATAAGTATTCAAACCTATATCCTCTAGTTGTGTTTGGTTCAAAGGTTCTACCTCAATTGGGATTCCTAAAGTCTCTTCTACTTCCTCCGAATAAGTCACGGGTGGTATGTGTGCCTCAAATGATGGAAGGACTTGTGGGGTTATGTTGTTCACCTCATCATTCCATGTGTCAGGATCTAGCCCTAACATTCTCCCAAGTATCTCACGTGCTTCTCTAGGCATCTCAACTTCTATGTCCGAATCATAAGGGTCATCCTCAATATTCTGACTGCTATATACAAATTGCCCAAGAGATTCATCATCTGTTTCTTGAGATTCATCATCATCGATCATAAAACCTAGGTCTTTTTGATCAATGTGATCATGTTCGGATACATTCTCCATCACATCAAGGTCACCTATGTGTTCATCCTGTATTATGGTAGGGCCTAACCATGACATGCAGCTAGGTGGCTCATACGAAACTATCCTAGGTGAAGGCTCATATGGTGCATAGGTTTCACTAAGTGAGGCATTTTGAGGGGTTGATGGAGCTCCTAAGATGAATTCTTTAAAAGTCTTATGCCCTTGGCCTCTTTTCTCAAGGTACTCAATAAAATCAATATAAGATCCTGTCCTCCTCATTTCATTCGTCCATCTTGGTATATCCAAACTGGTGTAATTATATTTTTTCTGGTAAAACTCTAGTGTCGGACTTGGTGGATTCGCGTTCTCCATAATGGTGAACGGAATAGTCAATGAACTTAATTTACTAACAAAGGCACAAAGAAAAAGATAGACTAAAGGATAACTAAAAATAAAAATAAAATCTTACTAGAAAGGAATCTAGCAAGTAGACCTAATAAAAAGAAATTCTAACATAGACAATAACTATTCCCCGGGCTGCGGCGCCAAAAACTTGATGCGTGGGAATCGCAACAGGCTTTACCTCTCGAGGGATCTCGAGAAGCTTACAACCCCCACCAGGCAGTGTACCTGATCGTTGTAGTATAGTATAGTGACAAGTACCGGGGGATTGATCGTTCAGCTTAGGAATAGTGTCGCTAGGATTAGAAAGCCTAAATACTAGTTCTAAAGGTGAGGGATGATTATTTTTGTATTTTTATATTTTTATGAAAGCAAGTAAAATCTCGGGGTTTGAAGGATTTGGGCGGAATTAGTTGCTATTCAACTAACCCAATACTAAGATGCAATCAAAATAAAGTACTAAAAATGAAATTAAGCTAATTAAACTAAGGTTGTGAGCAGTAATTGGAGAAAATGTGTTTACTTAGATTTCACTACTCCCTAGATATCTTTTACACGTTAATTACTTGTTATAATTGCATGGATGACGGATCGTATTCCTTAATACCATTCATGGGGTGGCACACATAACTCCCCAATTCTATGAGCTCTTATCTCCTCCTACACCATGCCCAGCACAACTATAGGGATTGTAAACAGTGGTCATGCATTAAATACAACCAATAAAGACCTAGTGCGCCTCGGTTCATGTTTCTTAAGACGTTCAAGCATGTTACCATTTGGAGATCTGCCAGTTTTCTTAAGCCTAACATATAAATCATTCATCCAAGACAAGAATAAACAAGTAATCAACACATAATCAATATCTAGGTTTCATTAGATCTAAGCAAACACAAAAGAGATCTAGCCTAGCATGATAGAATTAAGACAAGAACATGATATAGACAACCAACACATAGACATATTGATTGAATTAGAAGAACACTTATCTTGATTAATCATGCAAGGTATCAAGGGGTTGGAACCCTTGAAAAACCTGTAAAGTTACACCAAAATCGTACTTAGGGTTTCTCCCAAAAACTTCTCTCAAAACTTCTCTCCTAATGTGTGAAAAATAGAAAACTATATATAGAAAAACAGGTCTGACGGCGTCAAGACAAACAATGTGACGCCGTCACCTCGCCGCCAATACTCTCCTCGGACTGCCTAGATCCACTTCTGACGCCGTCAAGACTTAAGTACTTCCAGGCTGTCATGACTCTTTTACTCTTGACGCCCTTCCTACGTGACGCCGTCAAATCCGTTCTGGGTCGTCATGGAAATTCATGAGATTTGCTCTTGACGCCATCAAGGTTTTGCTCTTGACGCCGTCACCTACTGTTCCCAGCATGGAAAATTAAGACTTTGGCGTTTTCTTCACTTTTATGCTCCAAAAACGTCCGAATTGCTTCCTTTTCCAGATTTCTCTCCCAAAGTACCTAAAATCACAAAAGGAACGATTTAGGGCAATATTTGATCAAATAAATTCGGATTCTGGCTTAAATGACCCCCTAAAAGTGGTTCATTTTTCGCCTCATCATGCATATATGAGTGTTTTTAGATGTTTTGGCAGCTCAGAATAGGTAAAAATGATGAGTATTTACACACTCATCAGCTTGCATGAGCAACATTTTGTCCTTGAAGTAGTCTGAATTCGAAGGACGCTTTGGCTGAGTGTAGTTTCTGGCAATGTACCCCAAACCCCCATAGTTGTAACACTTGGGTTGCCTTCCTTGTCCCTGATTCACATTTCCAACCCTGTTTTGCAAATTACCCCGTGCAACATTCCTTTGATTCACATTTTGTCTGCCCTGAACATTTTGCACCATCACTCTTCCATCTTCTACAACATCCTGATTACGTGTATTTGAGGAAGCTCTGAGTTTGTCTGCCCACTCTGATGACATGTTGTTTACAAACTTTGAGTTGAGTTGGATGTTAGGAATTGTCATTCGGATCATTCTCATGTCATTAATAAGCTTGTGAAATCTGACATAGTAGTCGGTAATGTTTTCACCAGGATTCATCTTGAAATGCTCAAACTCATCATACAACTGAGACTCCGGTCTTCTTTGGTCAGCTCCGATCCAGACAGAAGCATTTTGACATTATCCCAAACTGCTTTAGCTTCAGTGTTGAAGTTGATTAGCTTGTAAACATCTTTGGGTAACCCTTGTATCACGATGTTGGAGGCTCGAATATCTGCATCATAACGCTTTTTTTCAGCCTCACTGAGGTCATTGTAAGTTCGTGGCCTGTCAATTCCATGGGTGACAGACCTATCCTCAGCCGTGGAGATAACATCTCTGGTTGTACCCATCTACATAGGACCTTCATCAATTGATCGCAGAATGTTCTCACTATTTTCCTTACCCAGGCAATAAAGTCTGATTCTTTGTGCCCACGATTCATAGTCAGTCCTATCTAGCATAGGAGGTCGGGTATCGGACCCTGCTGCTTGAATGTCATCCGAAACAGTTGCCATAACAAAGTCTTCAAACGGGATTTTACAACTCTTGTGACTTAAACCGAGAAATCGATTCTTTCCTGGGATTTAACTAAAGTCAACAAAAGAAACCAGAAGATATACTCAGCGAGTTAGACTTAGAACGAGATACCAGATGGGTCACAATTTGCACTAAGTGTCAAGTCGCGACAAGTCAACTCACAATATATCCGATTGAAATTAGTCAAGTCGTAAGAATTAACTCACAACGTTAGATCACAATCAAATTAATCGAAACGACTTAAGTTACAACAATTCACCAAATAAAAATGATTAACCAATCACAAGAACCTCACTACTTAGTTAAACGCTAAAGAGTAGAGGTAATCGCTAGTAGGAGCAAACCACTAGCTTTAGGTAAACGCAATTCAGAGGTAGTCGCAGAAATAAGTTAACTGCTAGAACAGGTAAGGTAACCACTAAATGGAGCAAAACACTGAAAGATGTAAACGCTGATGAGTTAAACGCTAAAATTAGCAAACCGCAAGATGAGCTAATCGCTAGAATGTAAACGCTAACCCAAACCGCTAACACTAATCGCTGACCACAATACTCCAAATCTGTCGCTATCTAGCGTTTTGTCTGTATGTCCCAATAAAGTAATCGCTAACAGGCTAACCGCTAGAATTAGGAGCAAACCGCTGCCAAGAAAACTAACACAGAGGAGGTAACCGCTAGTAAGAACTCGACCCAAAAACAATCACAACTTCAAATAAACGTATGATATAGCTTATCCAACTGAAAAACAATGTAGTACTAACACCACTAATCACAAAAGTACACCCACAACATATCATATAACACTAGAGAGATCAAAGTAAGATGTTTTCAAAGAAAAACTCTTCTAACTACAAAAAACCACACCAAATCCGATTCTACAAGGCCCTAAGATGAAACCTTGGCTCTTGATACCAATTTTAAGATAAACCCTAAGTCCTAAACATGTAAAACATGGTGGTATGTGGCGTTAGAATTAAGAAGAGGAAGAAGAAATATGGGAACCTTTAGAGAATGAGAGAAAATAAGAGAATGTTAGATTGATACTCATTAAAGGTCCAACCCTCTCCCTTGGTGGAAGAGGGGTATTTATACAAGGAAATAAAACGCCCACACCCGGGCTGCGGATCAGGCATACAGTGGGTAAAGACCCGTCCTTCTTCCATGATGTTACTTAAACTAATATTAACTAAATAAAAAACTAACTACGAGCTATCTTAATGCTATTACATCATTTAGGTGACCGAGTCTTTTATAGGAATATTTGTATTCCTAACAACTTATACTTGTATTTTTGTTTAAAAGACAAACACATGACACATTATGGGTGGGCATGACTTATAAGCATGCCGGCATGAATTATATCGTTGGCAGTTTAGACTCTTTAACAATATTGCGATCATAACACGATCACATTTGATAATTAGTTAGTTAACTAATTAGATTGATTTTGTCATAACAAATCTGATTGTTAATACTCGTAGCGTCAACTAAAAAAAGCCACATAATATATATATATATATATATATATATATATATATATATATATATATATATATATATATATATATATATATATATATATATATATATATATATATATATATATATCAATTATTAATGACAAGTAGGTTTCCGGTCACAAAGGTAGTGCCTAAGACTATTTACGCGGTTGCGGGAAGTTTAATTTGTAATTGACACTTGAAATAACATGAACTTGTTAACCATACATGTTTTTCCAAAACTATACACTCAATCGCCTTGTGTAGAAAAATTAAAAGAGTGCGACATCAAGTAAAGAAGAATGAACTTTCATTACTGATGCATAGTTAATTCTATCATTCGAATAACTGAACCATTTTAAAATAAACCTTGTAAAAGAGGAGAGGTAATATTCAGAAATATGTATAACTTTGAGAAATAATCACGTGATATTGTGATTTTGTAATTGCAGGATTGTCGGGTATATTAGGCTTGATTATACAAAATGTTGGAATATAATGAAATAGTATGAAATGAAACTCACGAAACCAAACCATGTTATTTTGTAGATGGGTCCGGTTATGGTATAGTTAGTACAATATTTAGATAAGAAACCCCTGATATGCTCATCCACTATTGCGAAAACTCCTCCATTTTGACTTCCTTTTTTGAGGGTGGTGTCAAACTGCGCAAAGGTTCTCTAGCTTTTCAATATGCTATTGTCAAAATTCATCTTCTTCAATATATCAACAACATATGAACCCTCTGTGGTATCCTATTGTTTCTCCATTATCTTTTATCTAAGAGATGTCGGTGTATGTAGGTCGGAGTTGTTGTATTGTCAACATGGCTGTCAAGCTTGCGTTATAGCTTGAGGTCAACACCAACACCACAAACACCCCCACGATCACCACAAATCTTGATAAGTTTCTTATCAACTTATCCCCTGCAAATTTTCATTTCCATTTTTTCAGTAAGCTTATTTGACACACAAATAATTAGATAAGTTGTTCTAACATGCTATGACATGTACATATAAAGTATCATTCAACAAAAAATGGACACAAATAGTTCGGTCAACCTAACTCGAATTTTTTCAAACCATACAAATGAACATCCATTTTGACCCTTTACCCAACCCACTTAATTTATCTCCTTAAACCAACTGACTATGGTGTTATCATTTTTGTTACCTACAACCTGAGGTTATGTGTGTGATTATCAATAATTAAGGAACTAACTATTGATCTTCCACATATAATATTACTATATTAGGACTAACCTCAGATGGCTTATTTTCATTAACATGGCACTGATTAGCATCAGGCGTCAAACTGTTTGTAGGATTACAACCTTGGCATGCAAACATGTGAAACTGTAGCTTGTGCATTCACACTTCTCAATTGTCTGTCACAACAGGATAAAAGATATCAAGATAGAAAGGGAGGCATATAAGAGAGTTAAAAAGATAATAGGATGAGAAAGTTATATTGGATCCAAGAGATTTTCATCTCATACGGCTCCTTAAAGGTCACATAAAAATCTAAGTGTTTATATTTAGTAACCTCCCAGGTCAAAACGGTTTGCCTTGAAAGTCTTTGAACACTATTCTATAAACTCTTATAAGCAATTAATGCGTTAATAATGCTTGTAAAAATAGTATAATTACAATGATAATCACACAATTATGTATATTTAAAAAAAAGAACGATTGAGGTTGTATGTAGAAACACAACCTAAAGCGACCCATTGCTAAGTAAACTTGCTGATCTAACACGTTTAACAATCTAATGTTTTGACATGCATATGAACTTCTTCAACCCTTTTACCAGCTCCGTTAGCTAAACTTAACTTAGCCCAAATCTACCTATTCCTAAGTAAACGGGTTGATATCTAGACTATTTAAGATAATGAGATCAGCATTATCCATGTTTGTGAGAATTGACTAAGACTTATTTTGACATTGAATTCTCACTCCTTAATATATAAGGATCCATAATGCACCATACATTTGTAAATCATCCAAAGTAAATCAAACATCGAACAATTTTTTAATGAAAAATTGGAATGCGATAGGAAGAATAAAATATATTCATAAAGGCTCTTACCTTTAAGGCCCAACAGAAAGACTGCAAATTTTCATCTCGTAGAAGCACACAACCAAAGAAGCAATTTGAGCCATGATTATCCACTCTAACCCAAATTCCTAGAAGCATATCATAAGCATCCAGCCGGTGAGTTATGTCAAATATTACAACATCACCAAAAGACTCAAAAGTTTGAACCGATGAACCATGTGACCATGCAACGTGGTTCAGATGGTTATTTTGCATCTAACTTGAAGTTGTACTGAAATTTTGGATCTTTATCCTTCTTGTCCTTGCACATTTTAAGAAGATCAATAGCATCATTATCTCTATCAACGGTTCTGAAAGACTGAACCAAATTCCTCACATCAATTTCTGTGAATAGTAAACAACCAATTTTCACACCTTTTTCTAACATGATAATTTAATATCGAGCTTATAGACTTGCATCCATATTCAGATATGATATATATGATGTAACTATTGCAAATATACCTGATGACGTATAGTCCGCACTCGAGTCATGAACCCGACCAATGGACACTACTAATATCTAAGCCCATCACGCATGGGCTATCATGATCAAGATTTGGGCTTACAAAGGCCCAAATTCGTAATTACTATTTATGGTCTTGATATGGGATAAGGATCAAGGGACCGCATTAATAGGGATACGCCGAAGGGTAAGGAACACGAAACCAACAAGGATTTCGTGTGTATATAAAGGGCATCCCGGCCCTCATTGAGGTATCATCTAATAACCCAAACTCTTCATTAAAACCCTAAATCGATTACTTACTCTCACGCTGGAGGATAATCGTGGGAGACAATCCCACGATAAGCCTAACGGTGTTGTTTGCTTTCTTAGTGCGCAGGTCTCAAGCATTAAGATCCAATTGGTACGAGAACAGGAGTCCAAACAAGGAACGCCCAACTTTTGTATCAACAAGTGGCGCCATCCGTGGGACCAGACACTAAGAACTAGAATGACGAAACATGGAAACGTAAACCAGCGGACACCGCAGGTGAAGAAAACATATGGTGACCTACAGGGGAAGAAGCAGCAAAGTGATTCAACCTCTAAGCAGGCCTCTGGAACAACCTGTGCGCCCAGGCACCAAGGATCAGGCTCAGATCTGATCTTTCCGACAGTAGAACTGCCCACAGGGACTACCTAGGCCACTACGACAACCACTAGCGCGGAAGATCTACAGCGCACTCCTTTCACCACCCCCCACCAAACGGTGCCAGAAATAGACCCCACTGAGCCGCCACGCGCGCCTAACCGAGACAAGGGTCCTAATATGGAAACAGACATCCTCGTGATAGAAGGAGTCGCACCTGAACTTGCACCAAGTGATTTTGTGTCTCAAAACTACGAAACCTTGGCCGCCCTTATGCAATAGGAAGCGAAAAGGAGGTCAAGTCAAGCCTGCAAGCCCGGCTCAACTTCGACCCTGAGTATGAAGCATCCCCACCGCGTCACCGAAAGGGGAGGCGCGAGAAGGATAGCCGCCAACTCCCAGTGTTCACTAGGGTCAGAAAGAAAGTTGTGTATGATGAAGCAGCTGACTTGCAATACCTGGAGGAGCACGAAGACAATGGAAGGCGTACCAATGTCCACGCTAGGCTTGGTAGTCGCAGGGTTCATGATAGACTTGGGGACAACGCTCACCAAGTGAAAGCCCTCCAAGGTTTAGTAATCGAAGAGTTCATGATAGACTTGGGCGACAGCGCTCCCCAAGCGAAAGCCCATCAAGCTTGGATTCTGAGGAAAGTCGGCGCAAGCGCCGCAAAAGGGTCAGTTAATCCTCAAGTGACTACTCGGATAACGAGGACAAAGAAACAGGACACTGGAAGTCCAAGAGAAGATATCGCGATGAAGAGGACGAAGATATGTCCCGGCCCTGGCGCCGCCAAAAGATTGACGCATTCACTCGGCGCATAAGCGATTTTTCAAAAGATAAGAGAAGGTGCGTGCCCGCTAATGTTAAAACTTATGACGGGACGGGTGATCCTGATGACCACCTAAAAGTTTTCGAATCAGCCGCTACCATCGAAAATTCGCCACAACCCGTGTGGTGCCACATGTTTAACTCCACATTGGTGGGGAATGCACGAACCTGGTTTAGTAAGCTACCACGAAGAAGCATAGATGGGTTTGAAGAGTTGCGAAAGGCGTTTAGCTTAAACTTTACTCAAAGGAAGAAGTGCGCCAAGAACCCTGTCGAACTTGCTAGGGTAAAAGAACGCCAATGGGAATCCACAAGCGCTTATGTGGAGCGCTATAAGAATGAATGTATACACATCAAGGCATGCCCCGAAATACTAAAGATCTCAGGGTTTATGAATGGAATCAATAACCCAGAACTTATCAGAAGGTTAAATGATAAGGTTCCCCAATCCTTTGATGAACTTATGAAGCGCACGAGGTCCTTTATCCAAGGGGAAGCAGCCGCTGCGGATAGCAAGAAAGGCTACTCAAATTATAGGTCACAAGAACAGCCTAGGAGACAATCCAGCGATCAGAGTAGCAACCGTAACAAAAGCTACCGCAGTCAGGGGAGCGGACGAGATAATGAAAAATACACCCCACTAACGAAGACTCCAAGGGAGATATTTATGACGGAAGGCGCGAACTTCCCAAAACCCCCACCAATGCGCACCCCAGAGGATCGGCGCGTAGGGAACGGAAACTGTGAATATCATGGACAGAAGGGCCATACTACCAATGAGTATGTCCAATTGTGCCAACTAATTGATAAATTAGTGAAAGAAGGCAAATTGGATCATTTAGTTAAGAGCATCAAGGATGGAAAAGACAAACAGAAGGTCGGGAGCAAGAAAGAAGTAGCCAAATACAAGGCTGACACTATCTACATGATACAATCATGGCAGCAAAAGACTAGGCAAAAGGTCGGCCAAAAGTTTTCTTATGGGAGCGAAATCTCTTTCCCCACTCTGGCTGCGGACAACGCAGTAGCGGAACCGCTCACCATCGAGATAAATACGGGGGTTCACGATATCTACCGCATGTATGTTGATGGAGGGGCATCCGCAGACATAATGTATGAACACTGTTTCAAAAAGTTGCGACCTGAGATACGAAGTCAGTTAAGCCCAGCCACGACGTCGTTGACTGGCTTTACAGGAGAAAAGATATGGCCCGTGGGGCAAATACGATTACTCGTGGTCGTTGGTGATAAGCAACACTCCACGGCGGCCTAGATGAATTTTATGGTGATCAGATCTGCTTCGCCATACAATGGCATTATTGGAAGACCAGGAATATCAGCCATGCGCGCGGTACCATCCACAGCGCATGGGATGCTCAAATTCTCTGTAGAAGGAGGCATTGTCACCCTCTACAATACCACTGTACCACCTAGAGAGTGTAACACAGTCACATGTGAGACGACACGCACTCCAGAACTGCACGCAGCTAAAGTATCAAACTTGAAGGTCGCAATTCATCCTGATTACCCGAAGCAAGAAGTATCGATTGGGGGATCGCTGTCTGACAAAGGCAGAGCGGCCGTATGCGCACTCTTACAAAGGAATCTAGATATCTTCGCATGGGAACCAAAGCACATGACTAGCGTGCCACGATCGATTACAGAACACAAGTTGAAAATCCGACAAGGATACTCCCCAGTACGGCTGAAAAAGCGCGGCCAGGCTCCAGAGCGCGAAAAAGCCATTCTAGAGGAAGTACACAAGCTTGTGGACGCAGGCAACATGCGAGAGCTCTATTACCATCACTGGCTCTCCAATCCAGTGATGGTGAAAAAGGGTGATGGTAGCTGGAGGATGTGTGTAGATTTCACTCATCTCAACAAAGCATGTCCACAGGACTGCTACCCGCTACCAGTGATAGACTGGAAGATAGAATCTTTGTGCGGATACCCCTTTAAATGCTTCCTAGACGCATACAAAGGGTACCATCAAATCCAAATTGCTAAAGAAGACGAGGAAAAAACAGCCTTCCACACAAGCCAGGGTGTCTATTGTTACACAAAAATGCCTTTTGGCTTAAAAAATGCAGGTGGCACCTACCAGCGATTTGTAGATAATGCATTTGAAAAGAAAGTGGGCCGCAACCTGGAGGTCTATGTTGACGACCTTGTCATAAAAAGCCATACCGAAGACGAGTTGGTACGCGACATTGAAAAAACATTTAAAACACTAGGAAAGATCAACATGAAGTTAAATCCTAAGAAATGCGCTTTTGGTGCTACCGAAGGCATGTTCCTTGGATACTTGATAGAGCCTGATGGAATTAAACCATGCCCAGAAAAAACAAAGGCTGTCATCCAACTCCCTTCACCACGCACGTTGAAAGAGGTCCAGTCCCTGAATGGAAAATTAGCCGGGTTGAACAGATTTCTGTCCAAATCAGCAGATAAGTCACTACCCCTCTTTAAAACACTCACGAAGTGTACAAAAAAGAGAGACGTTCGATGGACTATGGAAGCGGAAGAAGCCTTTACACAGCTTAAGCAACATATAGCAGCGCTTCCCACACTAGTCGCACCTCGACCAGGGGAAGAATTAATTATGTACTTATCTGCGACTCATGGAGTAGTCAGCGCAGTGCTACTGACAGACAGGAACTCTGTACAAATGCCAATATATTTTGTAAGCAAAGCACTCAAGAAGACAAAGATTAACTACAGCGCAATGGAAAAGTTGGTCCTGGTGTTAGTATTCGCAGCCAAAAGACTGCGCAGGTATTTTCAAGCACACCCAATAGTGGTGATCACGGACCAACCTATCAAGCAAGTTATCTCCAAACCCGACGCATCGGGACGCTTACAAAAATGGAGCGTGTTGCTAGGCGAACATAACATCTCTTATAGACCACGCACTGCGATTAAGGGACAGATACTAGCAGATTTCATCATTGAGAAACCAGACACTGATGCTCCACCTTCGAGAGGCGAGGTAGAACTACAAGAACCATGGGTCCTGTTCACGAACGGATCTTCGTGCGTGGACAGGTCGGGCGCAGGCCTTATCCTCACCAATCCAGAAGGAATGGAATTCACTTACGCACTTCGTTTTGAATTCACTGCCACGAACAACGAGGCAGAGTATGAAGCCCTAATTGCTGGATTACACATTGCAACTCGAATGGGTGTACGCAACCTAGAAACAAATGTCGATTCCCGATTAGTAGCCAATCATGTGTTGGGCGAATATGTGGCTAAACAGGATAACATGGTCCAATACCTCAACAAGACCAAGTCCCTAATCCAGGGTTTTGACAGGTTCACCATTAAACAAGTTCCTAGAGGGGAAAACAGGAAAGCGGATGCACTAAGCAAGATTGCATCTACAAGCTTTGCGCACCTGTCAAAACAAGTATTGGTAGAGACCCTGAAAAACAAATCCATCTCGGAGATGGAGATATCCACGGTGATAGAAGAGCAGGATCCTACGTGGATGACCCCTATCATCGAGTTCATAAGCAAGGGTATATTACCCCATGAGCAGAAGGATGCTCGAAGGATACGGCGCACAGCGCAGAGGTTTAAACTTCGAGATGGTATCCTATATCGATGCTCATTTCTACAACCGCGGCTTCAGTACGTTGGACCTCTTCAGGCAGATTACGTACTATGAGAGATCCACACCGGTTCATGCAGTATGCACTCAGGACCACGGTCCGTTGTAGCACGAGCCTTGCGGTCAGGATACTATTGGCCTACTATGCATCGCGATGCGCGGGATATGATAAAGAAATGTAGCGACTGCCAAGTTTAAAGACCCATCCCGCGCCAACCACTACAAGAGCTAACGCCTATCACTTCTCCATGGCCATTCGATAAGTGGGGCATCAATATTGCGGGCCCCTTGCCTATTGCAGCAGGGGGACTGAAATTTCTTATTGTGGCTATAGATTACTTCACTAAGTGGATTGAGGCAAAAGTCGTGGCAACAATCACAGGCAATCAAGTAAAACAATTTATTTGGGAGAACATTGTATGCCGCTTTGGATTGCCTGAGGAAATCATTTCAGACAACGGAAAACAATTCTGTGATAACCCGTTCAAAGACTGGTGCATGCAACTAAATATTAAACAACACTTCGCGTCAGTTAAGCACCCATAAATCAATGGTTTGGTTGAGCGCGCGAATCGTAGTCTGGGCGAAGGAATTAAAGCACGCCTCGACAGACACAAAGGAAGATGGGTGGATGAATTGTCGCACATTTTGTGGGCGCACATCACAAAAATCAAAGTTAGCACTGGAGACACTACCTTTTCTCTTGTCTATGGGACAGAAGCTGTCATACTAGCTGAAATTGGGATGCCAACTATTCGTACGACGGAAGTTAATGTCACAACCAATGATGATGAGCGACGTATAGACTTGGATCTATTGGAAGAAAGGCGCGAACGTGCAGCTATATGTGCGGCAAGAACTAAGTCAAAAATGAAGGGATACTATGATGCTAAAGTCAAAAGCACCTCATTCAGACCAGGCGACTTTGTATATCGCGCTAATGATGCAAGCCACGCAGAAGATACAGGAAAACTTGGACCAAAGTGGGAAGGACCCTATGAGGTCACAGAAGCACTAGGAAAAGGCGCATACAAGCTGCGTGATATGGATGGCCATGAGCTACAACGCACATGGAATATTTGCAATCTCAAGAGATGCTATCTTTAGGAAAGGCTACGGCCCCGTGCACGGACACCTCCGCACTTTAGTAAGTGCCCAATAAATGTCTGTGTATTTACATTTTGTTTTATAGGCAAATGTTTTTTTCTTTTCCCAAAAACTTGCAAGTATTAATTAAATGTCGCGGTTTCTAGCTAACTCCATGACACACTTCAATTTGTTATTTACATATTATTTACATCTCAACATTCTTATATTATCTTTTGCCTACATGGCGTACATGCACTTATTAAAACCTATGAGTAAACCTACTAAATAACTCGTTGAGTAAGAGGGTTGTAAACCCATCAACATTGGATCACACATCCTTGTTAAACACCTTACTCTCAAGACGTTGGAGTAAGTTCAATATGCATCCCACGATGGATACGCAACAATGCACATTGTGTACGTTTAACAAATTAGGAGCCAAGACTCTTGACTCCTTCATATGGTATTTGCAGTACGCTGAATCTTAACCCATACACTTGTGAATTTTATATTTGCATATACATTAATTTATGGACTTCATACACATGTATGTTATAAGTGATTATAGATCCTGCAATCTCTTTTAAGTATATTTACAAAACAGTATGATTCTTGGACGTCTTTTATGCATAGACAAAAAACTAAGTACAAACATTATAATACAAATATGCGTACAAATCGCACTTTCAACATCAATTTTATTATGGACTACGAGTTCATACAAATCATAGATTTAACGTACAACAAAATGTTAATCTATTACAAAACAAAGGAAAACAGCCTAAAAACTATGGGAACATCTATGCTCTGAGCTGCCGACTCGGTATGCTGCATCCTTTGCTTCCTCAAGCTGCTTCAGCAAACTACTATCCTCAGGTGACACTGTCGCCACGCTAACAGGAATCCCATCAGATCTGGGTATATGTGCTGCGCCAACACCACAGAGGATTTCTTTCCCCTTCACACCCTCCTTCCTTGCAAGTCTCATGGCATGGGCCTCCAAGGATGCCTTCAAGGGGATTTCTTTCTCAAGAGCAAAGGGGTTAAGGATGTCGCGTGGACGAGCGAAGACAAGAACCTGCAACTGCGACACATTTGGCTTCAAAAAGTAGTCAGGTTGAGCCTCTGCGCCCTCTGCTGCGTGCCTCACCAACGTTAACCCCTCCATAATGACACCTATGGGGTAATCCTGGTGGTGCTCCAGTTGAGCAATGTGAGGAAGCTCTAACAGCTTCATCTTCTCCATAGCAGCGACAAGATCAGCAAAGGCATCCTCGTTGTAACCTGGGACTTGGGTAATAGGCATGGTCAAAACCTTGTTCTCACACAACTCCTCTATAGCCTCTGCCTTGTCACGCGCCAGAACACATCGGACAACATCCCTAAACGACTCTTTAACCTCTTGAGACTCTAGGGTGCTCAAGGCAGTAAGGCGCAGGCCATGGCTAATAAGCCACCTGCGCTCAGCAATGGATGACACCAGGTACGGGTACAGCTCTTCATCATATTCTATACTGAGCTAGCGCAGCTTACCCTCCTGCTTCTCCAATGCATCCTCCACAGCCTTGCGAAACTCGTCCAGCCTAGAGAAGTGCTTATTCTTGTTCTGCTCCATATATTTCAAATCCCAAAGACAAGTAGCCTTGTACTCTGTGACAGCAGCATGCTCTTTACTGACCCTAGCAAGTAAAGACATCTTCTCCTCAGTAAGCTTTTGGGCGTACAGATTTGTTGACTCTATTTCAGCATGAGCATTAGCCAACTGCGCCTTCAGTAATGCAATTTCTTCATCTTTCTGTGCACTACTGCTTCCTTCTCCAGCATACCTTGCTCTGAGCTGAGAAACCAATGTGGCCTGGTGCGCAGCAGCCAAACTAAGCTCCTCTATCAGCTGATTTGTGGGTGCATCCTCAAATGCCCTCGAAGGCTCGTCAAGATGAGGGAGACTCGCCTTGGGTGGTGATTTCCCAGCATGCGCTGCATCACCCCCAGCAGCTTCTACACTGCACGCAAAGGAAAAGTGTTCAAGGTTATTTTATATCAATGGAAGATATGAAATGCAAATAAAAAAAAATAAAAAAAAATAAAAAAAAGAGTAGCAACGATTTCATTACTTACTTGGGGGGAGGAGTTTCAGTTGTATCTTAGGCAGCAGTGGAGGGCGACGCATCCTCTTCTGATGACATATCCACAGTAATACTATGGCATCTTTGCTTGGATGTGCCCGTGCCATCATCGCCAGAAGCATTCTTGCGCTTCACTCCCTAGCTCGCCTCTTCTGGCTCGCTGTCAGCCTTAAGGATCCCCATACTTTCTGAGGAATCCGTGCGCGATAGTTCTGGGGATGGCACCCTCTGACTTGGAACACTGCGCACTAGGGTCGCCTCCAGAACCACTAGGGAGGCATTTGCCAGCTCCTCCTGTACAAACTCCATGGTGCACCCTGCAGTGGCCTCCAAAATTGGTGTCTCACCATCTCTCAAGGGGCGCACCCCTACGGTCACCTGTGTGCGCTTAGCCAGCTTCACTACGCTGAATAGATCCATCTCTGCGCAACAAATAACAAACAACAAACAAAACGGAGTTACATAAAGTTACAATACAAGAGAGCGCTTACACTACATATGCGAAGGAAAGGAAGGACAAGCACCCACCCCGGTTATTCTCATCTAGAAAAGTTGGCACCTCATCAGGACTTTGGAAGTAGTTGCGACTGATCCGCATATGCACCAGAAACTCTTCTGGGTAGGAGTTTATGGGGATGCGGTTGGCATTTATAGTCTCAGCATCATCTGCGTTGTACGTCCCAGGGTTTGGGCGCTCATCCTTTGGTAACGTCCCCTGGGTATAGAACTCAAAAGCCCAAGGGAACACTATATCATCAACCCAGAAAAACCTTTCCCTCCAATTCCTAAGTGCGTCTAGCTTTTCCGTGTAACATTGAAGGCGCCCTGCGCGCTTGGAAAAGGATACCCACCCATTTGACCACGTTGTGTGATATAACACGCGAAAGAGATTGATGGTGGGGTTAATTGCCAGCAAACGACAGTTTACTTCAAAATTGGTTATTTTAGCTGCACCTATGCAGTGCAGCTGGGATATATGAAGCCGATAATAATTAAGGAAATCGCACAAGAATAGTGAAATGGGCACGCGCTGATTCGCAAATTCAAAAAAGCGCGTGTATACCCCTACTTTTCCCTCGGGGAAATCAGCCATGGATGCAGTTGCTACAGGGTACTACTGGGTGCAACGCGAGAGGGATATAACAATCTGAGGTAAACTCACGAAGTTTATCCTCGGTTATATCGAAGGTAAAATCGGATAATCTGAGAACCAATATTAAATTTTGATGGATGCAGACGCGTACGCGCTATTACCTTCGTAAATATTGAGTTCTTGATTGATGTATGGAAAGCTTAACAATGGCGGAAATGGTATGTTTTTACTGTGGTGATCACAGTGAAAGGGAGGATACCCTTTATATAGGGTTACCCACAGTCTTGGACGCTTGAGATGTGGATCCCACTAGTTCTAATCGTGTGGCTGGGAGATCAAGAGGTACAACACTTTTCACCCACCTCCTCACGATTTCCGAGGGATATTCGGGACTAATTTTGACTAGATACACCGTATATTTCTTTTTGGCGGGAAACACTTGAAGCTTCCCCGCCACGCATTCTGGATAATTTTCCGTTGCAGTTGTTAGTCTAGCATACGCGGTTGCACCTTGCGCATACTAGACTGGGGGGACATGATGACGTATAGTCCGCACTCGGGTCATGCACCCGACCAATGGACACTACTAATATCTATGCCCATCATGCATGGGCTATCATGATCAAGATTTGGGCTTACAAAGGCCCAAATTCGTAATTATTATTTATGGTCTTGATATGGGATCTCTTATTTATATAAGGATCAAGGGACCGCATTAATAGGGATACGCCGAAGGGTAAGGAACACGAAACCAACAAGGATTTCGTGTGTATATAAAGGGCATCCCGACCCTCATTGAGGTATCATCTAATAACCCTAACTCTTCATTAAAACCCTAAACCGATTACTTACTCTCACGCCGGAGGATAATCGTGGGAGACAATCCCACGATAAGCCTAATGGTGTTGTTTGCTTTCTTAGTGCGCAGGTCTCAAGCATTAAGATCCAATTGGTACGAGAACAGGAGTCCAAACAAGGAACACCCAACTTTTGTATCAACAGTACCCATTTCAAATTAGTGAAAATATAACGCAAATATGTACACACTATTCAGCAACGTGCTTTTATGGCTAATATAAACTAACGACATGTTTGAGCAAAACCACATTTAACTTGTTTGACCCGTTTAACCCATCCCTTTATAGCCAAACTTTTAAATGGACAAAATCTGATCCGTTTATGAAAAATTGCATCTCAGATTAACTCATTAATAAGAAATCAGTCATCAAAAATAAAGTTAATTTTTTGTTTTTGCAAAGGAACATTAAAGATATAGTCTGTTACCTGAAAACAAAGACGAAGCACATAATCTCCTTCAATATTCTTGATGGTAAATATGTCACAAAGTATATCCCTCATATCAACAGTACCATCGGGATTGTTGTCAAAAAGATCAAAGATTCATCCTGCTAAATGCATTATCGGTGTCATTTTCATCATTTTTATTACTTTCTGAAGCTACAGGAAGCTTGGATTTGCCTGAAAAAGAAAATACATAATTATTACTTCCCTTTTTTTTTATCTGATGATATGCATTTTACCCAATCAAGCCATTTATAATTAAACAAAATTGCCACCTAACCCATGTCAATGTTTCAAAGAGAATATGTAATGCACAAGCGAATATGATCCTACCTGGAGCTAGATTTCCAAATGTTCCAGCCACAATAGTAGTGATGTGAGATTCCTTGTCCTTTAACAATTTTGCTAGTCCGAAGTCAGAAACTTAAACCTCAAAATTTCCATAAAGCAGAATGTTACTTGATTTTATATCTCGGTGAATGATTCGGGGGAAACAATCATGATGCAAATAAGCCAACCCTTTTGAAGCTCCCATTATGATGTTAAGTCGAGAATCCCAATCTAGTAGCTCAGCTTTCTTCCTCTTATCCATCATTTGACGCCCTAAATCGACCTTTTCCTCTTTTGGCTCAATTTCTTTTGCGGGGTTTGTGGTTTGAGCTTCCAAAAACCTTATAAGGCCTTAGTTGACTATTTCACCCTGATCAGATTTTTCAATTTTCTCCAATTCTTTGATGTTTGTTGTTGTAATCTGGTAACTGCCAGTAATGGTCCCTCATTTGTCAGTTAATTGTTTTCATCCATAAAGAAATCCTTTTTGACTTTTTTTGGTTCACCATCGTCATCTTGTTCAGAGGCTATGTCACTTTCAACTGATTGAGTATCTTGTGAAGAAGTGTCGGGAACCTCTGGAAGAAGAATTTCATCAATTGATTCTCGTACAAGCTTCACAGCTTCACTTTGAGTAAAGTAAACTCTACAATTTCTTTCAATGTGATCTTCCACTTCTTGCATATTCTTTTCTTCACTGTTCGTGGAGTATTCCTCATCAAGAAGTAGCTCGGATCCAACTTTTGTAGCGATATCAGTTACCACATGTCGTTGATAAATCATATGCCACCTTTTCATGCGTTTTTCTTTCTCCAAATCAGGTTCTGATTCTTTATTCTTATTAGAATCTAGTTGTGAGTCCACCACACGTGATTCACTTATCTCTTGAAGTTCACCTTTTGTTTCAGAATTGACCCTTTTGAGCTCAGTAGTCTCGGTTCTTGTGTATCTTCTTGGGCAGGAGCCATGGTTTTGAAAGCTTAACACATTAAAGTAAAATGGATAAAGTTGACTAATAAGCAAGTGAAAATTAGAACAGAGTTACTACATCATCAAGCACACAATGAGTATACTTACAGGCTTAAGAAGGTACATTTGATACCGCTATTGATGGCTGTGACGGAGTCTTCCGTACAGCTTCTCATTTTTTCAATGCAGACACATATCCATAGTTTTTTTTTCCATACTAATCATACACACCTTATATCGTATTTTGATGAAGCTTTCCTAAATGCTTGGTTGCATTATTGCCAGAGTTCATGTAAGCACCAGGTGTTTGATAAAAAAGATAACTTAATAAGAAGTGCTTCATGTAAAAACTTAATGTGAAATATTGGGGTACAGTCTTGAGCTATGATTTAGACGTACGATAAAGTGGGATCTTTGATAACTGTTGTTACTTGAAGTACACCGTTAAATGGCTTGATTGGAGTGACTCCATTATACCGGCAAAACATTTCATGTTTGACGCCACTGATACCTGGCAGAACATAGGAATCCATGGTTGCTTGATAAATTAACACATAAGCCTTTAGTAAAAAAGATTAAAGCTTTTTGTGATCATGGTAAATTAGTAAACTGTTTTTGTACATATAAAATATGATATCAAACAATCTACCAATGGAGTGGCTAGCACTGATAACATTTCCAAATAGTGGTGGAATAAGAATTAATCTTCTTCAGGTTACTCCATTGACATGGCTTGAAGTTTGGCTAGATAATATGATGGCAAGTGTACCTGGGTTGGCCATCTGTTATCATCAAAATGATGTCGTTCAAGGATATGAGCTGTTGAAAACAGATAATATTTTTTCATTCCAAAGGTTTATCTAAAATGGCTCTCCCTTTTTTTTATCCTGAGATCGTTTGAGAGCATGGCCATTCAGTTTTACGCTTCCTTCAAGAAAATTGCAAGCAAGACCCTAGAGCTTATTGGGCACTTTTTGCCACTAATCGAGTTAATTTTCTTTCTGGTTTCTTTATTCCTGTTTTTGCTAAAATATTGGTTGTTTTTAGTTTACGTACCGCTCTACAAAAATGCTGGAGAGGATAACATTCAACTTTTTGATCTTCGCCCAAAATAAATACATTTTAAATATAGTTTTTAATTATACCCATAGCGTAAATCCCGTGTGTACCTCAGATTCCTTCACATGTCATCTAGCGCTTTCTTTGGTGCATCTTCTTTTACCTCGTCTTGTTGAACATCTCCATTTTCAGCGTCTTGCTGGTTCCAACCAATGTAAATATGCCGGATTGGCTGGGTGAAGAAAAGAATGAAGAGCTCACGTAATTGTGTACAACACTCGCTTCCTGTAGTAAAGAATTCATTACATTAGGATTGTAACAGGTTCTTTTCTGATGAGGTCAACCCAACTTGTCAACATTTTTTTGAATTTCACAAATAGTTATATACTCTGTATATATTTTCAAAAATAAAACGATTTGCGGGGTTGTACAAACTTTGATACACATTAGAAGACTTTTGACTTATTTAACAGTTTTATTCTTAGCTTAACTATTAAAGTCTAGCTATTTATCACATCTACGATTGTGTTTGGAATTGCATTTTTAACTGATTATTGTGACTTAACAGAACATGCTTCTGATAATTTAGGGGTCAAATTATCAGTTTCATACCAGTTGCAAAATGAATAGTGCTTACATATCCCTTCTTTAACCTAGCTTAAGAAAATCCTATCTACATTTCACAAACGGTCTCTACTTTTCTCACATACACAAAAAGACATTATTTTTTCACTTTATATATTATGAGTAATTTCTTAAATAATCAAGATTTGACAAACATTCAAATTTCAGACATCTGATATTCTGATTCGTATAGGCCATTGTGGCACATCCAAACACTATCTTGTGTATTTTCTACCAACCTTTCATTACAACTGATTATCTAATTGAGATTATACACACCCTTTTAAATCTAATTAAGCAATCCTTAACACATCACCAAATGTAATGCAAATCATAGTATGGGAACAATGGGGGAAAATCAAAAGGAGAGTGAAGCGATAGAGGCTGACATAAGTCATCTATAAAAGCGTTAGCTTACTTATCACATTTTGTCTTTAAGCGAATCTCAATCTCTCAAAGAAGTAGCATTTGGTATTCCTCAACATCCTAGAACCAATGAGATGTTCAATCAGCATACTATATTAAGTTTTGCTTGCGTAAAACACCAATGTACATTGTTTATTAATACTACTATTAATAAGTGAATATCGAGTTATCATCTTACCATAGTGATACGTGGGAATCGCACCAGGCTTTACCTCTCAAGGGATCTTGAGAAGCTTACAACCCCCACCAGGCAGTGTACCTGATCGTTGTAGTATAGTATAGTGACAAGTACCGGGGGATTGATCGTTCAGCTAGGAATAGTGTCGCTAGGATTAGAAAGCCTAAATTCTAGTTCTAAAGGTGAGGGATGATTATTTTTTGTATTTTTATATTTTTATGAAAGCAATTAAAATCTCGGGGTTTGAAGGATTTGGGCGGAATTAGTTGCTAATCAACTAACCCAATACTAATGATGCAATTAAAATAAAATACTAGAAATGAAAATAAGCTAAATTATACTAAGGTTGTGAGCAGTAAATGGAGAAAATGTGTTTACTTAGATTTCACTACTCCCTAGACATCTTTTACACGTTAATTACTTGTTATAATTGCATGGATGACGGATCGTATTCCTTAATACCATTCATGGGGTGGCACACATAACTCCCCAATTCTATGAGCTCTTGTCTCCTCCTACACCATGCCCAGCACAACTATAGGGATTGTAAACAGTGGCTCATGCATTAAATACAACCAATAAAGACCTAGTGCACCTCGGTTCATGTTTCTTAAGACGTTCAAGCATGTTACCAAGTGGAGATCTGCCAGTTTTCTTAAGCCTAACATATAAATCATTCATCCAAGACAAGAATAAACAAGTAATCAACACATAATTAACATCTAGGTTTCATTAGATCTAAGCAAACACAAGATAGATCTAGCCTAGCATGATAGGATTAAGATAAGAACAAGATATAGACAACCAACACATAGACATATTGATTGAATTAAAGGAACACTTATCTCAATTACAATGCAAGGTATCAAGGGTTTGGAACCCTTGAAAAACCTGTAAAAGTTGCACCAAAATCGTACTTAGGGTTTCTCCCAAAACTTCTCTTTTTATGTGTGAAAATTAGAAAACTATATATAGAAAAATAGGTCTGACGGCGTCAAGACAAAGCTTGTGACGCCGTCACCTCGCCGCCAAAACTATTCTCGGACTGCCTTGATCTACATTTGACACCGTCAAGACTTAATCATTTCCAGGCCGTCATGACTTTTAACTCTTGACGCCCTACCTTCGTGACACCGTCAAATCTGTACTGGGTCGTCATGGACTTCTGCTCTTGACGCCGTCAGAGAAATACTCTTGACGCCGTCACCTACTGTTCCCAGCATGGAAAATTAGGACTTTGGCGTTTTCTTCACTTTTATGCTCCAAAAACGTCCGAATTGCTTCCTTTTCCAGATTTCTCTCCCAAAGTACCTAAAATCACAAAAGGAACGATTTAGGGCAATATTTGATCAAATAAATTCGAATTCGGGCTTAAATGACCCCCTAAAAACAGATCATTTTTCGCCTCATCATATACCCTTACACTTGAGATTTGCTTGTCCTCAAGCAAATACGCTTTTATTCTACTCAAAAGACAGATTAGGGGTCATTTAACACTAATATAAAAGTAATTACAACAAATAATCGTTCCACTAAAGACCAATAGACAAGCACGGAGGTCATATACTAGCACCTCACAAATAGTGTTTAGATACTCACATCTCTCGGGTGTAATAAGATGTAAATTACAATATGGAAACGGAAGATATCTCTCACTACCTGTCATAGCAAAATAGATTACCATAGGCTTGGGAAAGGATCAAACCTCCACCACATGGCGTAAGCACCTAGGATAAACTATCAAAGAGGTCTTTTAAAGGGTTGTAACGTTAGGTGTAGGGATATGAAATACACGGTTTTGTTGGATAAAGGAAGTTTTACTGGTGGCGAATTAACAATCTTGGTCAATTACATGTACAATATGGCGTTGCTAAGCCAAGACTAGACTCGACTTAAGCTAATAAATGAAAAATAACAAAAATATAAAATGAACATAGAATAAAAAGGGATGGTAGTTCGTATGTTTTTTCTCTTTTTCCTTTTTTTTTTTTTTTTTTTTTTTTTGCATACACTCTTACCCTACCATCCAAAATAATACATCATAGGGAATGAACATTTCCCTTACACTTGAATCTTTACATACTTTACAATAAACTAAACTAATGACTCGAATTAAGAAAATCAAAACACTTGGAGTACTTTTAAGATTAACGTACATATGGGGGTAATAAATGATGTTCTTCCCCATTACTTCATAAAATAAGTACTTACCCATGAGTCCCAATCGTCCCAAAACAATATGTACAAGGATATGACTCAACTTAGCAACCATGTAATCAACTAGATAGTTAACTTAGGGTTTAACAAATAGCAATAACGCATTAAAAATGAGCGCATACACGGAAGGCTAAGGCGATTTGGGTGTACATTTAAGTGGGGTGTAACAAATTCTTCCTTTAAGTAAGATGCTTAAAGTTAGAAACGAAAAGATAGGCTCGGAGGGGTGTACTAGGGGTTTCGTGTATTAAAAATGAGTACAACGCTAAGGTGTGGGAAAAATTAGTTGACTTAGCTAGCCAAATAATATGACTTAAATGGTCAAGTAATTATGATACGGGCTTAACACAAGGGTGACCCTAATGCCTCTTATCATGTAGTAAATCCTACCACATGAATGTAGTCTCACTAGCGGTCTCGGGATGCATCACTAACGCAAGTTCTAGAATCTAAATGCTACCGGTACACTCATAAGCACTAATAGTAAATGCTTTTCCTATCAAATCTAAAGGCGAACCTCACATATTTGGGTGGAAAATTTTTCTGAATATACGGTTATGTGCTAGTCATACAATCTCCTATCCATGAGACGCTTGCTATGGCTAAAGTTTCACTCCTAAAAGTTGTAAAAAATTTTAAATTTGGCGCTAAAATTACAATAACAAGTATTTCTCGTAGTTTTATTACACATCTACCATTAAACAAAACAAACTCAAGCGAAAGTGCATATGTAAGGTATCATCTTTTTACCCTCCCCTTACACTTAAGATGAACATTGTCCCCAATGTTCAAGTAAAGAATGTAAAAGTGAAAAAGTAAAGAGAATGAAATCAAATACTCCCCTGATTCGCTCGGTATGGATAATAGGGTGGCCAGGTTAGATCTTCCTCCAAGAAAATAAACAATCAAAGCTTCCCTTCCAGAATATAAATCATCTTCTTGTCATACATAACCTGTAAAACCTGATAAAATAGACAAGACAACCTCGCGTAAAATCGGCGGCATCCTATATAAGTTACTAAATCCTAGAAAACAATATAAGATATAATGCTTGTGGAATGAAGTTTGCAGATCTCCTAGAGATTATAAAACTTAATAATTCACAAAAACCATAAGACTCCGTTAGAAAAACAAAACCGGTAAAATTTCCAGATTTTTACACCTGACGCCGTCAAGAGTAAACTCCTGACGCCGTTAGAATTGACCTGCTGAAATTCTTATGTTAAGTTTCCGGAAAATTTCTGGAAAAAACTTCGTCCTACTTCTTGGAAAATCCTGCAAAACATCATTACGACTCGATACAAGCATTTGACTCTAACAAGTACTAATACACATGTCCATTTAATATTGTTGTGGTTCATGCTCAATTTCGTTCTTATAAACAAATTTGGATCTCCCTTACACTTATCTTTTGCAAAATACCTTTATATGCAATTAAGACGAAGTTAAAAACAAAATAAAGCATTTTCACAATTTACTTTGAAACATGAGCCACAAACAATAAAAATAAAACATGCATACGGAAACAAATGAAATCAAACAAAAAAACAAACAAATAAAAACATACAAAACGGGCTTGGGTTGCCTCCCAAGAAGCGCTTGTTTTTGTTCGAGTCACGAGCCTGACTCTACCCTTATTTAACGGAAATAGGGGATGTTTTCCCTACACTTAGGATTAAGTGCGGGTGAAAGTAGCGATACACACCCCTAGGGTGAAAATATGCCATATGAGGTAAGAGTGGTGGATGAATTATATGCTCAAAGGGGTGTGCTCCTATCATCATAACCTTAACAAATTCAATCGGGTTAATGGGTGGATTAAGATTTTCTCCTAGAAAGGGATCATTTTCTATCATCTTCAAGAGACTACTAGTTGGGGATCCATCTTGACCTAATAAACCCGGTTTAAACCCATAATGTTTCTTGTGATCAATCGTAAATGGGTGATGTAAGCATGTAAGGCCATTTTCCACTCCTATATTGGCTTCCTCTCTACAAGGCTTAGAGTCCATTACCTTTATGATCGAAACCTATTTTGTCTCCTAGAAATATATCTAAGGATGGAAAGGTGTGTAAAGATTGAGGTTCCGGTTCATCAACACTAGGAAATTCCCTAGAACTAGGAGTAAGGTTATCACTACAAGTGTTCAAACCTATATCCTCAAGTGGTGCCTGGTCCAAGGGTTCTACCTCCATCGGAATTCCTAAAGTTTCTTCTACTTCTTCCGGGTAAGTCACGGGTGGTGTGTGTGCCTCAAATGATGGTTGTGTATTTTGTGGGCTTATGTTGTTCACCTCATCATTCCATGTGTCAGGATCTACCCCTAACATTCTCCCAAGTATCTCACGTGCTTCTCTAGGCATCTCAACTTCTATGTCCGAATCATAAGGATCATCTTCAATATTCTGACTGCTATATACAAATTGCCCAAGAGATTCATCATCTGTTTCTTGAGATTCATCATCATCAATCATAAAACCTAGGTCTTTTTTATCAATGTGATCATGTTCGGCTACATCCTCCATCACATCAAGGTCACCTATGTGTTCATCCTGTATTCTGGTAGGGCCTAACCATGACATGCGGCTAGGTGGCTCATACGAAACTATCCTAGGTGAAGGCTCATATAGCGTATAGGTTTCACTAAGTGAGGCATTTTGAGGGGTTGATGGAGCTCTTAAGGTGAATTCTCTAAAAGCATTATGCACTTGGCCTCTTTTCTCAAGGTACTCAATAAAATCAATATAAGATCCTGTCCTCCTCATTTCGTTCCTCCATCTTGTAATATCCAAACTAGTGTAATTATATTTTTTCTGGTAAAACTCTAGTGTCGGACTTGGTGGATTCGCGTTCTCCATAATGGCTAACAGAATAGTCAATGGAAAGGTTTTTACAAACAAAGACACAAAGAAAAGATAGACTAAAGAAAACCTAAAAATAAAAATAAAATCTTACTAGAAAGGAATCTAGCAAGTAGACCTAATAAAAAGAAATTCTAACCTTGACAATAACTATTCCCCGGCAGCGGCGCCAAAAACTTGATACGTGGGAATCGCACCAGGCTTTACCTCTCAAGGGATCTTGAGAAGCTTAGAACCCCCACCAGGCAGTGTACCTGATCGTTGTAGTATAGTATAGTGACAAGTACCGGGGGATTGATCGTTCAGCTAGGAATAGTGTCGCTAGGATTAGAAAGCCTAAATTCTAGTTCTAAAGGTGAGGGATGATTATTTTTTGTATTTTTATATTTTTATGAAAGCAATTAAAATCTCGGGGTTTGAAGGATTTGGGTGGAATTAGTTGCTAATCAACTAACCCAATACTAAAGATGCAATTAAAATAAAATACTATAAATGAAAATAAGCTAAATTATACTAAGGTTGTGAGCAGTAAATGGAGAAAATGTGTTTACTTAGATTTCACTACTCCCTAGACATCTTTTACACGTTAATTACTTGTTATAATTGCATGGATGACAGATCGTATTCCTTAATACCATTCATGGGGTGGCACACATAACTTCCCAATTCTATGAGCTCTTATCTCCTCCTACACCATGCCCAGCACAACTATAGGGATTGTAAACAGTGGCTCATGCATTAAATACAACCAATAAAGACCTAGTGCGCCTCGGTTCATGTTTCTTAAGACGTTCAAGCATGTTACCAAGTGGAGATTTGCCAGTTTTCTTAAGCCTAACATATAAATCATTCATCCAAGACAAGAATAAACAAGTAATCAACACATAATTAACATCTAGGTTTCATTAGATCTAAGCAAACACAAGATAGATCTAGCCTAGCATGATAGAATTAAGATAAGAACAAGATATAGACAACCAACACATAGACATATTGATTGAATTAAAGGAACACTTATCTCAATTACAATGCACGATATCAAGGGTTTGGAACCCTTGAAAAACCTGTAAAAGTTGCACCAAAATCGTACTTAGGGTTTCTCCCAAAACTTCTCTTTTTATGTGTGAAAATTAGAAAACTATATATAGAAAAATAGGTCTGACGGCGTCAAGACAAAGCTTGTGACGCCGTCACCTCGCCGCCAAAACTATTATCGGACTGCCTTGATCTACATTTGACGCCGTTAAGACTTAATCATTTCCAGGCCGTCATGACTTTTAACTCTTGACGCCCTACCTTCGTGATGCCGTCAAATCTGTACTGGGTCGTCATGGACTTCTGCTCTTGACGCCGTCAGAGAAATACTCTTGACGCCGTCACCTACTGTTCCCAGCATGGAAAATTAAGACTTTGGCGTTTTCTTCACTTTTATGCTCCAAAAACGTCCGAATTGCTTCCTTTTCCAGATTTCTCTCCCAAAGTACCTAAAATCACAAAAGGAACGATTTAGGGCAATATTTGATCAAATAAATTCGAATTCGGGCTTAAATGACCCCCTAAAAACGGATCATTTTTCGCCTCATCACATAGGCAACGGTGCCTGTTATGTTTGCTCTTTGTAATTCTCTTATTTATAGAATGTTTTCAATATTAGCTATGAGACTTGATAAGTGTTTTAGTTTTAAAAGAAGCTCACGAACCTGCTAGTTATAACCCTTCATGACAAGCTGATGAGCTCTTGAGATGTGAGTGAGTCCTCGCAATTTCTTGTCCAAATGAATAGCCAGCTCCACGAGGAGAAATTCCCCAGCCACATATGTCATCTGGATCAGACCATAAGAGGTCGCACATCGGTACTTCATGTGGGACCTACAAAATCATCCACCAAATTATCAACTATAAAATGCATGTCACTTGGGAAAAAAACACATAACTAAATGTGTCCATTTTTACCCGTTAACTTATATATGTATCACTATCACACAACTTCTAGTTTCACGTTATCAAGGTTAAATGAAAGTGACTATAAAGTGTGCAAAGGTGAAATGTAAGTTAGGTAATAATGATAATACCTGGGCAAGATCCTAGACACCTCCATCCCATTTATTGAGAGCTTGAAGTAAGTACTTTACAGCAGCTGGATAGAGTCTCCTCGTTAACATCACTGCGCAGGAGTACTAACACGTGGCCCGCTCCGCTGTGATGCTGAAACACCTACATTAAACATGTTGAAGAATGGTAATCATATGTATAGCTTCTTTTGAAGCAACAACAGTATTTGGGATCCCTTTTTTACCCATTTTCTTAGCAATTTTGACATATTCGTCTAAAAGAATTGTAAAATGGTCTAATATACTTTGGAATTTGCTCCATATCAATAATATCCTACCTAAAAATATGTAGTATGAAGGCGGTACTTGTTTATCGTATCTGTTAGAATGCGGAATTTTATTTCACTTGTAAGGGAGTGTTTAATATTATTTGTATAAATATCATTTCAAGCTATAAACACATGTGAGCCCTCATTCACCTTCCTCTTCGTGCTAGGAAACATTTTCAATCCTGCAAGTATCAAGTTATACATTAAACCAAGAGGTATGATTTAGGATAAAAAAAAAAAAAGAAAAGAAAAAAAACTTTGAATCACTACCCTGTAATATACATGTGCAAGTAAATGGTTTGTTGCATTGCGATTAAGAAGCGTTGCTACTTTTTTAAAAAGATGTTTAAAAACCATATGTATAAAAACCTAATGAGATGGGGCAATGCTAATTTGATGTGGTAAACGAAATATGACTGGAATACGTAAGGTATCATCTGACCTTGGCTCCCGCATTTTTGCATCCTAGTGAATTGAATGCTATAAATGTATCCACATATACAGGTTCTGAGACACCAAACTGGAAAAGATATGTAGACGAACAGGCACAAGCTTGTGCTTTTGGTTTAGCAACCTTAACCTAGTCATATCTGCAACGACTACCATATACACAAGTTCCTTTTTGATAAAAAGTGCACACCTGTTAAGACATGACATAGACCGAAACACGGGTTTAGGGAATTCATTAAACTTTTCATTTGATATTGTTACAAACACCACATCACAATAAAGAAAATATAAATAACATCCATCAATCATAAACCCCCAAAAACGTAACTTACTTGATCAGGCATAATCTTTTCTACAAAAAAAGATAGCATAAAAAAAATTGAATGGTAAAAAAAACAATAAACAAAATATAAACTATATCTTAAAAAAAAACTAAAAAACACCATGCATGCATTATACTTTATCATACACAACGGTGTTGCTTGATTTATGAAGAGCATACCCACGTGTGTATATTGAAAGAATAGGATTTTAGGAATTTAGGGTTTTCGGAATTGATACGTAATAGGGATTTTTTTAGAGAGGCTGAAAGAGGGCGATGTTCTTTTGGTGTATAATGTGGATGAGTTTCCTATATTGCATAGCTATTTTTAAGGAAAAGATATGTATAATATTTTTTTGTTGATCATTATATTTATGGGTTTGCAAGATATGACACAAAAAATAATTTGATTAGTGGTAAAAGTAGTTATTAATGAATCAAGAGATCATAGGTTCGAATCTTGCACATTAAAATTTTAAACCAAATTAATCCGAATTTATTTAATTAAATACGAATTTTAATTAATCAAAATTATGCTTAGGTGGATCAAGTGTGATGACATGGCATCTAATTACAATTACATGGCATTGAGGTGGCATTGATGACGTTATACGCCTCCTGTTTTATATATATATATATATATATATATATATATATATATATATATATATATATATATATATATATATATATATATATATATATACATATAAATGCAAAACTGATTTTTATAAAATAGTAAAACATGACTAAAAAATCTTTGAAATAATTATGACAAAAAGAAATACTTTTTTGAATCTTATATAAAGAGGACGAATTTTTATGAAAGGTTTTTGATATATTTAGAATAAATAAAAACACTAAAACTTTATAAATAAATAAAGATATGGCTTGTTATCTAACTAGCAGGTATCGTTAAATTGCACGGTATGATAGGTTAAATACCTTAAATTGAACAGAAAAAATTGGTACTTTTAATTGAAATTGAGCCTAAAATTAGTTTTATGCGATTTCCTTTTAAGATATGACTTGTTTAATATATTTTCTTATTTAATTGCTATTATTTGAATAAAATATGTGTAAAGACGCATATTATTGTAAAACAAAACAAATTTTAAGACCCCTGAAAATTTCAGTCCTGAGCGTTCGACCACTTCGCCTATGTGGGCATCATATATCTTGCTATGTATGTAATATTGCGGCTTACATGCCTCATTGAGTGTGTAAATGTGTGAGCTATTCAATAAGGAACATATAGTAATGATGAGACGAATACAGTATTTTTTTTGAGCTCTTGATACCATTTTTATTCGTTGTTTTCTTTTTTTTTCCCTAAAACATAAACATTAAATGTGGCAAAGTAGGTGAGTAAAGTCGGATTTGAGTCACCAGTCGAGATAAATTTGGATTTATACGAGTTCGGTTCTAGATGACTCTTTTAGAGACACGGGTTTAAATGGGTTCAGGTATAAAGGCGTTTTGATCCGATCATGATTTTTTTTTGTTGTATTTTTTAAGTAAAAAATAATTAAAAAAAAGTAAAAAGAAATTTGACCCGCCATACCATTGGATAATATAATTGCACATTTTATCAAATACCAAATTATACTCATCTATAATATTCAGAGAGACCGAACTAAACTCATCCCTTATTAAATATTTACTCAACTAGACCAATGTTTAACTATTGGTCTCAAATTAACACTTCTAATATCATTCTTCAAAAGCTAAGTAAGTTTATCGAAAAAAGTAGCATTCTAACTAACCCTTAAAGTGCTTGAAAACGGATAACGAAGCTTGATTTATTCCTCAATTAACCCACTAATATTGTCTTTATGTCATAATATTTGTTATCATACTTATCTAAATGAATGGCTGATGTTTGGAAGTTTGTTAGGATATGAGGTTATATTTTATTAGTCTACTAAACCCATGATTCGTGTGAAAAACACAATATAATCAATTATAGTATAGTAGTAAGCTCAAGAGATCCGCAAAGAAATACGGATAACCCGAGGTCGTATTCCGTGTGAAGGGTGAATGGAATTCCGAATTATCGATTCGGAAAAACGTGTCGTGAAAAGTGGTACAAAGTGATATTGATGAATTTACACTAAAGATAAGAAAGTGAAACACAAATAAACAACTAAGCACGTAATTCAAATAAGGCAACAAAAAACGTCACGTAAATTGAAACCGTACGCGAAAACGTAAAATAAACGTCAACGCGCGAAATAAAACGAGACTTTTAAGCTACACGACTCCTACGAACTTGGAAATAATTTCTAAAAATCAAAAATGATAAAAGAAAATTTTGAGAAAAAGAAAAATATTTTTTTTTTTTTTGACTTTTTATTAATTTTTTTATGAATTAAAAACTAATTAACTAATTTAAAAATCAAAAGAAAATGAAAATAAAGTGAGAAAATTACAAAATTACTTTCTAAAATTCTAAAACAACTAAAAATAATTTTCTAATATTTTTTTGGACTTTTCTGGGGATTTTCTGATTTTTTTTTTGTATTTTTTTAGTAATTAAAAAGTAATTAAAAATGATTAAAATTGAAAATTAAATAAGAAAAATAGCAAATGAACTTGGAAAAATCTGAAAATTTCAGGGAAATTCTAAAATACTATTCTGAATCTAGTAAAAATATAAAAGTTTGAAAATAAGCACTGGAAGTGCTAATAAGGCCAAAACTGCTTATTGGAAAGTGCTTATTTATAAGCAAAACTTGACTAATTGACCTGAAACTTTTCACAGATGATTTTATAACTTTAATAAGCTTGATGGAACAGTTGAGAACCAAATTGATGCACAGAAACACAGGTATGGGCACAATAAGTCCAAATAAGCAATATGTGATAAGCTATAAGCTGAAACAGTAAAAGCAATGACCAAAAATCAATGCACACAGCAACTAGGAGTTCTAATAAGCTCAGATGAACAATTAAACCAAGCTTGTAAAGGAAACAAACACTTTGCAGCCCTGTTTTAAAATTCAGTTAACTAGTGTGAAACCACCCACTTTAGAAGGCAAATAAGCTGTGTGAATAAGCTGAAAAGTGTGAACTTTTGGATGCTATCTACTCACTAGTAACCAGAGAACAGTAAACCACTTATAAAATGGACCTCCAATCCACTTAAGACCTTCAAATTATCCTAAGAAATTAGTATCAAACTGAGTGCACAGGGTACTTAATAGTCCAAACAGCCAACTTCAATAAGCAATTCAGATAAGCAGAAGATTTCCAAATTACAAAATTCTTTTTGAAACTAGTAAATCTACTACCAAACTACTAAAATCAGCAATTGAAAAGTATTTCCAAACAACAATAAAGGCTGTGCAATCTATTGAAAACCTGACCAAATCTCACTACCAAAAACTATTTTGACTATTATGAAGAACACAAACTTTGACTAACTTGGATTTTGAATCTGATTAACTAATTACTGAGTTGAATATAAGCTATCTAATGATTCAAATAAGCTAATAGTACTTACACTACACCTACTCAATAGCTTATCTAACCTAAAACTACTAAGTATCAACTGTAATGAAAATATGAAATGGAAATTGACTTTTAAAGCTTAACCTATTGTTTTTATGCAATACTAAATCTTATATCAACCTAAGTAACTGATTTAGACTAAAAACCACCTCTGCAAATGGCCTAAAACCATCAAACATTGAAGAACCAAACACCCCTACTAAAACTGTCAACAATAGAAACCAACACAGAATCCATAAGAAACAAATCCAAACCTAATCTAGTGAACTAACAATGATTCATGAAGATAATATAGGCCAAAAACACAGATCTCAGCTTTCATAAATCACAAAACAATAGATCTACACTAATGACTGATGCGTATAAATGAAACAGCTAAATGTAAGAAGTTCAAATCACAACTCTAACACATATGACTAAGCAACAAGTGTAATCCAATATTTAACCAAACAACAATAAGCAATATCAGATAAGCATAACAGCTAGACTACTAATAAGCTATAACAATGAGACAGAAGTTGAATTGAAAATGACTTACAAAGCCAATACCCCCTCAGCTCAAACAGAGGGGGTTTCACTGAGCTAGCATGTCTTTAGACAGGCCTTGGGACTCCTTAAGGCTGCCTTATATCACCAAATAAGCTGAGCTTATTGAAATAAGCTCAGTTGACTTTAGTTGACTTTTTAGAGAATTGAGAGAATTGAGAACTTGGTGCCAAACAAAGCTTCACAAAAGCTATACAAAGCTAATATGAAACTGTATAAACAACAACACAAGCTTATTGAAGCTTGTTGAATAAGAACTTAATATTTTTTTTTTTTTTTCTGATTTTCTATTTTTTTTTCTTTTTCTTTTTATGTAAACTTTAAATGACAAAAGGTAAATAAGCTGAAATAGAAGAACTGAATTTAAAAGGCAATGATAAGATAAAAACAATAAACTGAAAGCATAAAGTAAAAGCAATAAGCAGTAAATGAAATTAAGTAAATTGCAAGATAAGTAAATAAGACAATTTAAATTTCATTAAAATAAAATTTCATTACAAGGAATAAAAATAAGCAGCATAACACTAAAAAAAATGGCACCCCGGTTACATGAAATGGAGGGGGTATATATAGGGGAACTAGGTAGCTAGGGTTTGCAGTCCTCAGATTCCACCTCAGCAATCCGTGTGGAGTTTGTGCTTGTTGGAGCCCTTTGTTAACCGTTTGATTCAATTCTAGATGCTTCCAAGCAATTAGGACCTTAGGATGATTGATGTGATAGATATGAATCCTCCGTGTGCTTCATGATTGGACCACGTACCCTCTGTCATGTGCCTGTCATTCCCTGACACGTGACTGCCCTTCTAGAACATTTAATCATTGGTAATTATTAGAGGTACGAGGTTAATTGGGGCGGGTAATTTTTTAGGGTTCTTGGTACAGTTACTTTTCTGGGTTAAAGGGTGAAAAAGGGGGGCGCGTAGTTTGAATGGTATTAAATGTGAAGTTGGGTCGGGTTGGGGAGTAGGCCGGGTAGAGGTGTTAGGTGGTGGGCTTGTTATCATTTTGGGCTTAGGGAAATGGGTAAAGGGTTTTGGATAAATACTAGGATCCGGTTGTGGTATTTTTAGTTTAGGACTAATAGATTTTTAATAAGGACCAATGTTGTGAATTTGCAAACCTCAAGGGCCAAAACTGTATTTCTTTGAAACTTTATCCCAAGGATAATTGTTGTAATTCTCTGATACTTGAGGGACCATTTGATGATTTTTCTTTGAATTATCTTTGAGGGACCATTGACGCTTAATTCTGAAAGTGAAGGACTAAAACTGCCAATTCTTCAAACTTTTGCTCAGGGACCAAATATGTAACAAGATGAATCTCTGAGGACTTTTAATCACATAATGAGCTTTTCTTTGTCATTTTGCTTCCCCGGCTCCGGCTTTTGACCTTTTTCCAATCTCGTGCTTGTTTTTGTCGGTTTTGCTGTGTTTTTGTCCATTTTTCTCATATCCGTACCTGCACATACACAAATACAAAAACATGCATTCTCTTGGCATTTTTAGTTAGTATTTTGTGTTTTTGGTCTGAAATAAGGCCTAAAAAGGATGAGTGAATAAGCACTCATCAAAATCCCCCAGACTAAGGTATTGCCGTGCCCTCACGCAATGTCATCACCTCACGCTTAAGAGATAAATAATTTCAAAACCTCTCTTTACTGACGTTGTAAAGTAGCAATGATGTTCAAAAGAGATATTAAAATCATTTATTCTCAAAAACGCTCCGTTTTCTGATTTTCAGAAATAACACTACAACTACTATTTTTGTACTTTTTCATTTTTATATAAGTGACGGTTTGCCTTGACTTTCATTATCAATTCTTATCTGTTGATAACTTTCAGGGTCAACGAGTAGAAACACTTCTCACAGAGAAGAGACCGTACGGATAAAAATCGTCATCCTTGATTTTTCACAAGCTCCCAAACTAAGCGTAAAATCGAAATCATTGTTTATCAGAAGTTAGATGCTAACACTGCCCACAAAAGTTACTTGTGTATTACCTCTTGTCCCCAGGTCCTAAGTTTTGTATCTAAGGATTTTAATTTGTGAGAAATGAATTGCTTCATATTTTCTCGTTTCGATATATGTTAGTCCGATAAGAGCACAAAATTTGAACGCTAAGTAGTTTCCAAACTTTCCCTCGAAAATCCCTGCATACAGAAATCGGGTCCACATGAAGGTCTCTGATTTAACACGATTTGTAGGGGCTCCCTTTTTATTTACGACCGAGACATACCATGTTTGATACCCGAACCGAAGCTTTTTATTAGGGAAACCCCCGGAGTCGAAGCTTGGCATTTTTGCATAATCATAAGCACTTTAATAATACTTTGGTCCTTAGTCCTTTATTCTTTTACAGTCAACGGTTTATGAGCCGCCAAGATGTAAGAGTTTTATTATGACTTTGGATTTCTATCCGCTGCTTTTTTATAGCTTTGGATTCCTCTGCCTTTTATTTTGGCTTTGGACTATTATTATTGATATTCATAACTATATGCCAAACCCCAAGTCCTACGGCCTTTACTAAGATCACAACATCGGCTGCGAACCGGCAAGATGCAATAGTCTATTTCACCGTAACACTGGCAGTACCCCTATGTGTACCAAACCCCCATATGCAGAGATTTTGTTGGGAACGAGAAAAAACTAAGTATTGCCCAAACCGTATACCCTTAATTAATCCTAGACATCTATTTATATATTTTGGTGACGTTGTTGATGGGAACAAGGAGGCCACAAGTACCTCTCGTGGGTTTTTTTAATCCCAGTAAGGCGATCCGTGTATAGCACGAAACTTCTAAATAAACTCTATCATTCCTCGATCTCCGCAAATTTAAAATCCCAAATAATGAGATCCGCGGATGCTTAGCCATAATCTATTGATTATATTGGTTAAGGGAGACAAGCTACGGCTCAACACGCCCGGTCAAGTCGAAACATTTATTTCTACTCTCGTCGGTAGGAAAGTCAAAACAAGGTGTCAAATCTTATTATTCATATCATATATTTTTTTCATTTTTCATTTTTTTTTTTTTTTTTTTTTTTTGAACTTAAATAAAGTGGTGACAAAAATTAAAATTTTTGGTGGAAAACGGAGTTGCGTAAGTTAACAGCTCAGACGATGGTACAGGTCAAATCGAATCGAAGATTCACCCCCCCCAGACTAAAGTGAAACATTGTCCGCAATGTTTTAAGGGTAAAGGTAATCCTACGTAAAATCTAAGGCCGTTTATTAAGTATGCCAAGAGATAAACGTTAGTCGATAAGATTTAGGATATGGTGAATTTCCGAAAGAGCAGCGAAGGATGAGACTCAAGTGGAGAAAACGACAAACCACGAGCACGAGAGTCCTCAAACTTCGGGGAAATTCCTGAACATTCACAAACAACCACGAAAACACGAGTTTGGAAAGGGTCGCCCCCCTCACGTCACGTTATTAAAGAAAATAGAAAATTAAGAAGATGAAATGGATAAGCATGGGGTGCCTCCCACGAAGCGCTTGTTTTTGTTCACCGAGTCACATGAGCTTGACTCGATCCCCGAATTTAATTCGTCCTTGGGGAGAGCAAATAGAAAATAATCTCCATCGGGCTTTCATTTAAAATATTTTGAAAGATATAAGCCTTAATTGAAAGTTCCATCCCGAAGAGATAACCACTGGTATTTTAATTTAGAAAACTTGGAAAAACGATACCAGGGTCAAAAACAACATCCTCACTCCCCACGGAGTGAAGGATAAGAGAAACCACACCAAACATTACAAATGGCAAGAAAATCATGATAACAATCTTGTAAAATTCATCCTCATCAAAAGAAAACTTCATAATTGTGGAATTATGAATTTTATCATTCAAGCTCATTTTAAAAACTTTCCCGGGTGGGAGGGTTGGGAAAAACTTTTCATTAAAACTTTCATTCTTAAGAACACCACCCGGATCATGATCATCAAGATCAAAACTGAAACTTTCATATTCAGGTTTAGAAAACTTTTCAATTTTAAATTTATCAAAACGAAATGACTCATACTCCGGAAGAGAGATAAAAGCATGAGAAGTGGTACTGCCACGACTCGTCTCTTCCGAGTAATCAAAATGAAAAGCTTCAAACGTTGGATCATAAAAATCATGACAATAAGTGGGATTGCCACTAAATTCCTCAGCCGTATCGAAGTTAAAATTCTCAAAGTCTGGTAAAAATTCCTCGAGCTCGGGCTCAAGAGGATCGTCAATTATAAGCTCAATCTTCGTCTTAACTTTATCCGGAGGGATTGACGGTTCATCGTTCAACAAATTGTTAAGAAAAATAGTATCTCCCTCCGAATCAAAGTAAGAATCGTCAATCTCAGAAAACGGAATCGTATCAATAGCAAGAAATTCATCGACCTCTTCCAAAAAAAAATCATGTTCCTTAGTTGGAGGAAATGATGGGGAAGAGTCGGAGACGAACGTTTTCACAAAATCATCAAAGGAATAATCGCAAACATCAATACTTTTGACGGAAAACTTCTTCGATTTCGGAGCATCGGCTTTAAAAATCATAATATCATCATCGTGTCGTAAAGTTAGAGTATCCTCATAATGGTCTACTAGGGCTTTAGCGGTTCGTAAAAATGGTCGCCCTAGTATAAGAGGAACTCTCGGATCGGGTTCAAAATTAACAACGACAAAGTCGGCCGGAAAAGTACACGAGTTCACTTGAACAAAAACATCTTCCGCTATTCCAACCGGATGAGTAATCGAACGATTAGCAAGCTCTAACGTCATTCGGGTCGGTTTAAGTTCCCCCATCCCAAGTTGTTTATAGATTGACAAAGGCATAAGGTTAATGCTTGCACCTGAATCGGCCAGGGCTTTGCAAACCTCTTGATCTTTCAACGAACAAGGAATGAGAAACTTTCCCGAATCTCCAAGCTTCTCGGGAAGCTTCTTGAGAAGAATAGCGGAGCATTGAACATTTATCGGTGTTTCGGCTAATTCGAGCAATTTCTCTTTATTACTTATTAGATTCTTAAACTTTGATGCAAATTTCGGCATGTAAACAAGAGCATCCATAAAACTGATATCAAAGTGCAATTTTTGAAAAATATCGAGAAACTTTTCCATTTGTTTTTTAGATTTTGCACGGAGCTCTTCATCGTTAAATCGTGACGGATATGGCAATTTTGACTTGTATTTCACATTGTTTTCAGAAACGACTTTTTCTTTATCTTTTGACATTTGGAAAACCGGAGGTTGGACGTTTTCAGTATCTCCGTTATTAGTAGGAGGTACCGGGTCCTTTGTCACCTCGGTCTCACGGTCCACTACCTTTGGTGGAAGAGAAGAAGAGGTAGTCGGAAACGTGGGTTCATATAAAGCACCACTGCGAGTCGTAATCGCTTTAAGCTCGCCCCTCGGGTTTGGAATTGTATTACTTGGAAGAGTACCAGATGTCGACGCTTGATTCATTTGCATAAAACTGCTCATCATTTGCTTAAGCTCATTTGTTTGTCGAGTTATAGATGTGTCGATCTCTTTCTTAAATTCAACCCTCAAGTTGTTGATTTGATTTTGCATTGCTCGTATGATAACATCGTTTGTTTTCATATAATTAGCAAGCTCAGGAGAAGGTTGTACTTGTTGTGGTGGTTGATAAACTTGTTGGGGTGGAGGGACTTGAAAATTTTGAGTTTGATTGAAATTGGTTCCACGGTTTTGATTGTAACCTTGGTTTTGATTACCTTGGTTATTTTGAGGATAACGGTTTTGATGATTTTGCACGGGTGGAAACCCAGGTGGAGTTATTTGGTTAGCACGAAAATCTTGGTTTTGATTGTAGTTTACGGCTGCAACGTTAGCATTATAAACTTGGCCATCGGTGGCTTGACAATCATAATACGGATGCGGTCCACCACAAATCACACATTTTTCATTAACGGCTTTAACGGGCTCGGGTTTCTGGTTCTGCGACTTAAACTCTTTCATCATACAACGGATAGCGTCGGTAAGTTCGGCCAATTCCGATGATTGGACCGACGAAGGTGAAGGAGGAGTAAAAGAAGTCACTTTCGAAACATTCGGTTTGTTACGAGAAGTCGGAACCTTTGATTTGTTCTCGATAATCGTCAAAATATCCCTAGGCGTACGATTCAAGATATTGCCACCGGCGGCTGCATTTAAAGAATCTTGATCGTTTTGCGTCAAAGCGTTATAAAACGTGTCGATTTGGTGTAACTCGGAGAAACCATGGTGAGGACATTTTCGAAGAAGATCCTTAAAGCGTTCCCAAGCCTCACCAAAGTTCTCATCAAAACGTTGTTGAAAATTAGTTATATCATTCTTAAGGTTAGTCGTTTTGGACGGCGGAAAGAAATGATTAACAAATTTTGAGACGAGTTCTTCCCATGTGTGAATTGATCGAGGGGGTTCTTTTTCGAGCCAAATCCGGGCTGAACCCTCGAGTGAAAATGGGAACAACATCAATTTGATAGCATCGTGAGGGACATCCTTAAATTTCAAAGTCGAAGTTAACTTATTAAACCATCGGATGTGTGCGTGAGGATCGTCCCTCTCAAAACCGTGAAATTGTTTTGACGTGACAAGTTGAATCAATCCAGTTTTAAGTTCAAAATTATCGGAGAGGATTTGTGGTAAAACAATTGCATCCCCGTATCCCTCGGTAGGACACTGGAGCAATTCTTGCATAGTACGTTGATCGTAAACCGGTTGTGGTCCCATCGGCGGGATCACATTGTTTTGGATACCACCCATCGGCGGGGGTCCCAAGTGTTGTTCGTTCGGGTTCATTTCCTCCGTATTAGGAAATAGAACTCGGTGTGTGTGACGAAACAAACTTTCCGGATTTGAAAGTGGTAAAACAAGTCGTTTAGACGTAGAACGTGTGTTCATACACCACAAAAATCAAATTTTGAAAAAATAAAAGGAAAATCAAATTTGAAAAGGAAAATCTTTTTGTATTTTTATTTTTTTATAAAGCAAAATTCAAAAACTTATACTTTTGTTTTTTTTTTTTTCTAACGTTACGTTAATTGTAAAACGTTTCCCTTAATCTACTCGCGACGGAACGGGAGAGAAGAATGGATCTCTCTTCAGCTTGCAATTTAATGTCAAAGCTTCCGTATTTTCCGCTTATTCGGTCGTAGAATCAAAGTAATCCGTCTAGCAACTAATTTCACGCGTAGTTATATTGGGAGACTTATTTGGTTTACAACGCCCTTTCTTTCGATCGGGTCGAGGCTGTAACTTTATTATATTTTTGGTATTTTTGTAAACACTTTAGGAAAAGTGTTTTTGATTTTTTGATATTTATAGAATATATACAAAATAGAGGAAGGCTTATCAAAACACAATTTTTCAAAAACGAAATTTCAAAAATTCACTTCAACCTTCCCCGGCAGCGGCGCCAAAAATTGATTCGTGTGAAAAACACAATATAATCAATTATAGTATAGTAGTAAGCTCAAGAGATCCGCAAAGAAATACGGATAACCCGAGGTCGTATTCCGTGTGAAGGGTGAATGGAATTCCGAATTATCGATTCGGAAAAACGTGTCGTGAAAAGTGGTACAAAGTGATATTGATGAATTTACACTAAAGATAAGAAAGTGAAACACAAATAAACAACTAAGCACGTAATTCAAATAAGGCAACTAAAAACGTCACGTAAATTGAAACCGTACGCGAAAACGTAAAATAAACGTCAACGCGCGAAATAAAACGCGACTTTTAAGCTACACGACTCCTACGAACTTGGAAATAATTTCTAAAAATCAAAAATGATCAAAGAAAATTTTGAGAAAAAGAAAAATATATTTTTTTTTTTTGACTTTTTATTAATTTTTTTATGAATTAAAAACTAATTAACTAATTTAAAAATCAAAAGAAAATGAAAATAAAGTGAGAAAATTACAAAATTACTTTCTAAAATTCTAAAACAACTAAAAATAATTTTCTAATATTTTTTTGGACTTTTCTGGGGATTTTCTGATTTTTTTTGTATTTTTTTAGTAATTAAAAAGTAATTAAAAATGATTAAAATTGAAAATTAAATAAGAAAAATAGCAAATGAACTTGGAAAAATCTGAAAATTTCAGGGAAATTCTAAAATACTATTCTGAATCTAGTAAAAATATAAAAGTTTGAAAATAAGCACTGGAAGTGCTAATAAGGCCAAAACTGCTTATTGGAAAGTGCTTATTTATAAGCAAAACTTGACTAATTGACCTGAAACTTTTCACAGATGATTTTATAACTTTAATAAGCTTGATGGAACAGTTGAGAACCAAATTGATGCACAGAAACACAGGTATGGGCACAATAAGTCCAAATAAGCAATATGTGATAAGCTATAAGCTGAAACAGTAAAAGCAATGACCAAAAATCAATGCACACAGCAACTAGGAGTTCTAATAAGCTCAGATGAACAATTAAACCAAGCTTGTAAAGGAAACAAACACTTTGCAGCCCTGTTTTAAAATTCAGTTAACTAGTGTGAAACCACCCACTTTAGAAGGCAAATAAGCTGTGTGAATAAGCTGAAAAGTGTGAACTTTTGGATGCTATCTACTCACTAGTAACCAGAGAACAGTAAACCACTTATAAAATGGACCTCCAATCCACTTAAGACCTTCAAATTATCCTAAGAAATTAGTATCAAACTGAGTGCACAGGGTACTTAATAGTCCAAACAGCCAACTTCAATAAGCAATTCAGATAAGCAGAAGATTTCCAAATTACAAAATTCTTTTTGAAACTAGTAAATCTACTACCAAACTACTAAAATCAGCAATTGAAAAGTATTTCCAAACAACAATAAAGGCTGTGCAATCTATTGAAAACCTGACCAAATCTCACTACCAAAAACTATTTTGACTATTATGAAGAACACAAACTTTGACTAACTTGGATTTTGAATCTGATTAACTAATTACTGAGTTGAATATAAGCTATCTAATGATTCAAATAAGCTAATAGTACTTACACTACACCTACTCAATAGCTTATCTAACCTAAAACTACTAAGTATCAACTGTAATGAAAATATGAAATGGAAATTGACTTTTAAAGCTTAACCTATTGTTTTTATGCAATACTAAATCTTATATCAACCTAAGTAACTGATTTAGACTAAAAACCACCTCTGCAAATGGCCTAAAACCATCAAACATTGAAGAACCAAACACCCCTACTAAAACTGTCAACAATAGAAACCAACACAGAATCCATAAGAAACAAATCCAAACCTAATCTAGTGAACTAACAATGATTCATGAAGATAATATAGGCCAAAAACACAGATCTCAGCTTTCATAAATCACAAAACAATAGATCTACACTAATGACTGATGCGTATAAATGAAACAGCTAAATGTAAGAAGTTCAAATCACAACTCTAACACATATGACTAAGCAACAAGTGTAATCCAATATTTAACCAAACAACAATAAGCAATATCAGATAAGCATAACAGCTAGACTACTAATAAGCTATAACAATGAGACAGAAGTTGAATTGAAAATGACTTACAAAGCCAATACCCCCTCAGCTCAAACAGAGGGGGTTTCACTGAGCTAGCCTGTCTTTAGACAGGCCTTGGGACTCCTTAAGGCTGCCTTATATCACCAAATAAGCTGAGCTTATTGAAATAAGCTCAGTTGACTTTAGTTGACTTTTTAGAGAATTGAGAGAATTGAGAACTTGGTGCCAAACAAAGCTTCACAAAAGCTATACAAAGCTAATATGAAACTGTATAAACAACAACACAAGCTTATTGAAGCTTGTTGAATAAGAACTTAATATTTTTTTTTTTTATTTTCTGATTTTCTATTTTTTTTTTTCTTTTTCTTTTTATGTAAACTTTAAATGACAAAAGGTAAATAAGCTGAAATAGAAGAACTGAATTTAAAAGGCAATGATAAGATAAAAACAATAAACTGAAAGCATAAAGTAAAAGCAATAAGCAGTAAATGAAATTAAGTAAATTGCAAGATAAGTAAATAAGACAATTTAAATTTCATTAAAATAAAATTTCATTACAAGGAATAAAAATAAGCAGCATAACACTAAAAAAAATGGCACCCCGGTTACATGAAATGGAGGGGGTATATATAGGGGAACTAGGTAGCTAGGGTTTGCAGTCCTCAGATTCCACCTCAGCAATCCGTGTGGAGTTTGTGCTTGTTGGAGCCCTTTGTTAACCGGTTGATTCAATTCTAGATGCTTCCAAGCAATTAGGACCTTAGGATGATTGATGTGATAGATATGAATCCTCCGTGTGCTTCATGATTGGACCACGTACCCTCTGTCATGTGCCTGTCATTCCCTGACACGTGACTGCCCTTCTAGAACATTTAATCATTGGTAATTATTAGAGGTACGAGGTTAATTGGGGCGGGTAATTTTTTAGGGTTCTTGGTACAGTTACTTTTCTGGGTTAAAGGGTGAAAAAGGGGGGGCGCGTAGTTTGAACGGTATTAAATGTGAAGTTGGGTCGGGTTGGGGAGTAGGCCGGGTAGAGGTGTTAGGTGGTGGGCTTGTTATCATTTTGGGCTTAGGGAAATGGGTAAAGGGTTTTGGATAAATACTAGGATCCGGTTGTGGTATTTTTAGTTTAGGACTAATAGATTTTTAATAAGGACCAATGTTGTGAATTTGCAAACCTCAAGGGCCAAAACTGTATTTCTTTGAAACTTTCTCCCAAGGATAATTGTTGTAATTCTCTGATAGTTGAGGGACCATTTGATGATTTTTCTTTGAATTATCTTTGAGGGACCATTGACGCTTAATTCTGAAAGTGAAGGACTAAAACTGCCAATTCTTCAAACTTTTGCTCAGGGACCAAATATGTAACAAGATGAATCTCTGAGGACTTTTAATCACATAATGAGCTTTTCTTTGTCATTTTGCTTCCCCGGCTCCGGCTTTTGACCTTTTTCCAATCTCGTGCTTGTTTTTGTCGGTTTTGCTGTGTTTTTGTCCATTTTTCTCATATCCGTACCTGCACATACACAAATACAAAAACATGCATTCTCTTGGCATTTTTAGTTAGTATTTTGTGTTTTTGGTCTGAAATAAGGCCTAAAAAGGATGAGTGAATAAGCACTCATCAACCCACTACATTCTTAACCACATATTCATTTTATTATTCGGCAGGTAACACTCCAAAATGACCATATACCTAATTGCTATTTTTGCTTGCATAAAAAATTAAAAAGATGATTCATTTCATTTTGTATATTCACAATTCTTATCTTTAATCAGTTACATTGCTTTTGGTACATAGTATATGGTAATCATAGATTGTGTTTTTGTTTGATAAAGGTTCGATTTTTAGTTGGTGTTCGCAAAGTTTTGCACAAAACTTTTTTTTTTTTTTTTCCCTTCTAAATCTTAGTTCTTGCAAGTTTTATCTTTATAACTAAAGTAATCAACAACTTGATTTATTTTTCATTTGAAGTCGTTTAACATGTTATTAATATGGTTGACACTTTTAAAATAATAATGTTGAATTTGATAAATAGTGAGGTAACAGTTGATGTACCATTAGATACGACCATAATGACATTTCACGGACTTGTAGCTAACCGCCAAACATGACTCTTAGACTGGTAGTAATTGTGTGGTGTTGTCGTGATATGGTCGGGTGCCTTAGCGACACATAAGCATCCACACCCACCACCGAACCTATCACCGAATCCACCATACAAACATACCCGATTACATATAAACATACCCCACAACACGTACACACGAGCACACACAAGGATCACCAAAATTTCATTCAGTGAAGTCGACCACCAAACCACTCATTTTTTTATGGTGATCATGGGTGAAGCAAGGGTGCCGTACTGGTGGTTAACGCATGGATGGTGGTTGATGCGTGGTTAACAAGATGTATATGGTTAACTACCTTATTATGCCAATCTTATTAGCCGAGTTATGTTTGATTGCTTGGTAATAGAGGCGGAGCCAGAATTTTTAGTTAACGGGGCCCGGCCATGCTTAACACAAAAAGTAATAGTGATAAATATTGCTTCAAAAATTAATCTATAATTTTGTCTTTTATTATTTAAGTTATTCATTTATTAATTTTTTTTACATGTTTATAGAATAAAGAGGTTGAATGTAAAAGACTAGTAGAAAAATAGTTTGTGGTCTAAACAACTTATAAATTAAATGGGTTGATTAGGGTTAGCTCAACATCCACTAATTACCCTAATAGCTCCGCCTCTCTTTGGTAACCATCAAGAATCATAACTCGTAAAACGTTTGATAATTTTTCTGGGCATAAAATATGTTCAATAAACAAGACACAAATTGCATCAAAACTTTATGCACCTCTATGTAGTTTATTTTGAGTCGGTTTTCAAGGACGCTGCCAGGCCCACTCACTGGCTTGGTTTGTCTCAGTATAATAGGCCTCTTGGACTGGGCACAATAATACTGGGTATGGGCCTTGGTTTGTGCATATCCAAAATGCGAATCAATACCATACAAGTCTCTCTACTTACAGACATCAAATAATGTTGGGCCTTTGGGTTATTTTGAATTTTTGGTTCAACTGATTGTAGAACGTTTCTGTAACGTCTCCCTTTTAAACTAACCACAAAATATTGACACTTGAAATTAACTACTTATCACTCCTCCCCTCATCTTTTTATTTCTTCGCATGTAATTATTTTAGAGTTAGAAAGATATTTAGGAACATAACTTAATTGGATAAATCATGCATTTGAGACTATTCTATAATTAAAAAAGATTAAAATTCAAACTTTTACTTGCTTATTATAGAAGGATTTCAAAATTAATTGGTTAGGAAGCAAGTTGGTTAGGAAGTTTGTTAGGAAGCAGGTTGGTTCTTCAAACTAAAATTATTTGACTTAACCATCTCAACTTATAAAGCATAAAAACAACTAAATGTGTAATCGAATAACCAAATAATGCAAAATATAGTCACAGGTACCCGCCGCCGCATTGCGCGGGTACCATTCTTGTTAGAATTAACAACTGATAATCAAAGCTGGAGAGCAAGAGAAGAAACAAGAATCACAAATTTGGGGAAGTTTTCTTTATTGCAAACGAAATTCGAAGGTACAAAGTTCTCATCTTATGATTCCCTATTTATAAGCAAAAAACAAACTAACCTAACATAACCGACCTATGACAATACTTTCCTAATATGAAGATACGAAAAATACCAAACGGCCCTTAGGAGTTCTAATCACTTTCATAACAATCTCCACCGTAATTGAAACTCCTAAGGATACCAATATGTTTCAAATCAAATTCAAAATTCAAAATGCTAGAGATACTAGCCTAATTCAAACAAATGATTGATTCCCCAAAACAATCCAAAAGAAATCAATCCAAAACAAACGCCAATGACTTCAAAAACGAATAACCAAACGTTAACCGAAACAGTTAACCATTCAAAGCAGCTCACATTCTGAACCCGAGTAGCACGACTCGTCTTTAGCAGTAGCCGTAACCAAAATTTTCTCCTTTAGTTTAGGATAATCAATCTTCCAATGACCAGTATCTTTGCAGTAGTTACAAATATCTCGAGGATTGGGACCTCGAGAACTTGATGATGCTCCACCTTTATCTTTACCTTTTTCAAATCGATATCGACCCTTATCACTATTAGATGTATATTAGTCATATATTAGTTGGCTAGTGATAAGCATGCATTTATGGGTGATTACCAATCTACCCAAAATAACCTATGTAACCTTCCTATATGTTGCCCATGTTTTGGCATTAATCATCAATCAATAAACATCATTATCTCAATAATACTTTCATGGTATTAGAGAGATTCTAAAACACCAAACCCTAAAACCAAAAACAGCCTCCACTTTAATTTTTCCGGCCGTCGGCTTCGGCCGGCGGTCTGGAGCACGAATATCCTTACCTCCATCGTATATACTTCGTCCCTACACAAATTGTTCCTTCATCTCCTTGTTTGTTGGTCGATTGTTGGCTTATGTTTGATAACCAGCCGCCCTTCATTGTTACTATACCTTTAATCTCTTTGTTTCTGTTGTCTTGTCGATCCTCACCACACCACTGTTACTTTATTACTAAAACCTTAACCCACCGACCCTTACTCATCTTGGTGGTTAGGGTGTTTTTTTGTTCGTTATTGTTGAAGCAGATTGGGCTAGTTCCTCCTCAAAACCTCTTCTTTTTCTTTTGTCGTTGCTTATAAAGAATAATTGCTGTGATGGCTAATGGCTTTAATAATTGAGGCACATTAAATTTGGGATGTTGTGTCTAGTGGGACATAAGGCTAAAATTTGAATGGTTTACATATGTATTCTTTGGTTGGTTACCGATAGTGTTAAAAAAAATTAATGAAAAAAAGTGTGGAGCTTTATGTTTTTCTAGGAAAAAACACGCCTCGTTTGTTCGGAAGGTTCTTTGAGGGTTTGAAGTTTTAGAACCAATTTTCGTTTTTATATTTTTCTAGTGCATGAGTTTTATTATTAATATATATATATATATATATATATATATATATATATATATATATATATATATATATATATATATATATATAACTGTTTGTTTTTTTATGTCGAATCAAGGTTATTAATTCCCGAGACGACTTTTGTTGGTGTCGAATCTAGGGTTCTTATTCCCGAGACGACTTTTGTTGGTGTCGAATCTAGGTTTTTTATTCCCGAGACGACTTTTGTTAGTGTTGAATCTAGGGTTCTTTCTCAATAATACTTTCAATCACGACTTGTGGTTTATAAACTAGTGTTGCAAAAAAAGGTCTACAAGGCCGATTAATCACCGCCTAAGCGCTACAGGGCCACCAATCTTCCCGATTTATGTAACTGGGTCTAATAAATAGGTCAACTGTGGTCAACGGCGATCAATGGCGGCCAAACTTTCCAAAAACCTACAAATCTTGCCGGAAGTACCCAAAACTCACCGTAAACTTATTTTGATCACTTATAGTAACTGTTTAAATCTATTACATGTTGTTTTTTAGAAAAAATCTTGCCGAAATACCTAAAACTCGCCGGAAATGCCCAAAACTTGTCGGAAATACCCATAATTTGCCAGAAATGCTAATCCGATTAATCACCGACTAATCACGCCTAGACCGATTACAAGCTACAAGGTGGTCGACCGCCTCACTATTGATTCATGATTTTTGCAACCTTGTGATATACCCATGGATTGGGACTCATAACCACTTCCTAAAGCTTGTTGACGAAGCTATCTTGAATGCAAACTAGATCTAACATCTTCCAAAGTGATAGTGTATTTACCTACAACAGAGCTAACAAAACTTTCAAATGAAGGAGGTAACGAAACTAGAAGAACAAGAGCCGCATCTTCATCTTCAATCTTCACTTCAACATTCTTCAAATCCATCAATATTGAGTTTAAAGCATCAAGATGCTCTTTCAGAGATGAACCATCTTTCATTCGAAGAGAAAACAAATATTGTTTCAATAACAACTTATTCGTCAACGACTTTGTCATATAAATAGTTTCTAACTTTTCCCAAACTCCTTTTGCCGTTTCCTCGTCACCAACTTCCTAAAGAACTTCATCTGATGAACATAGCAAAATAGTTGAGTGTGCCTTTTCTTCTTGCAACTTATAGTTAGCATAAGTCATATCAGCCGGTTTTGTACCGCTAATGGGCGCCCAAATGCCTTGTTGTTTCAATAAGGCTCGAATCTTGATACGCCACAAGCTAAAGTTACTCTTTCATGAAAACTTCTCAATAGCAGTAATTGGAGAAGAAGACATTTTTTTTCAAACTTTATACTCAAAAATAGTTCAAGCAAATCCAAAATGAACCAAAATACTAAAAAAGCCCAAAAATTAAAACAATGGCCCAAATTCCAAAACAAAGCCCAGAAAGCAAAACAAAAGATGTGTCGATCAAAAAGAATCTGGGCAAAAAGATTGTACCTTCCTCAAAAGAATAACCAGTCAAGAACTAGGGTTCTTGAGATAGCAGGGATCCAAAATCGAAACACACAAATAATTCCAAAACAATCGGTGAAAATCAAAATCACCTATGGATGCTTCAAAAACAGATTCAAAACAAACCTTTAAACCAAACTCCAAAAATCCAAAACCCTAAGTTCGAACAAATTCAGACGAAACCCTAAATCGACAAACGATTCAAGCTTCTCCTAATACCCACAATGATCAACCTGGCTCTGATACCACTTGTTAGAATTAACAACTGATAATCAAAGCTGGAGAACAAGAGAAGAAACAAGAATCATAAATTTGTGGAAGCTGTGGAAAACTAGAAGGGGGAGTTGAATAGTTTTCCCTCTTTTTTGTTTTATAAAAACTTGGTTTCAAAATGTTTTTCAAAATGTTGATTCGAATTTATTCAATTATTTGTTTGAAAAACTTTCAATTAGAGTTTAGTATGAAAACAACCTATAATCAATATGATCAATTATATATGTGTGCTTTTGGATTAGTTTTCAAAACTTAGTTTTATGAATGGAGCTTTGGTTGATCTTTATGTGAATACGTTTTCCTTTTAAAATCTTAAAATATTTTGTATCAGATTATCTATTAAGTTAAACTCAATATGAGAAGTGTGAATAATAATCTATTAGACCATATCATATAGTTATGCATACAATCACAATATTAACTTCTATGTACAACACAATCAACATCACAACTATATAAGCAACAACTAAGACATATAGGCAAGCATAGATGTAAAGCAATAAATGCAAGAATAAATGAAAAGAGATAAGAGAAAGGAAATGCAAACCGGACATGAAGATTTATAGTGGTTCGGCTATAAGGACACCTTCCTTGCCCTACTCCACTCCCCGAGTTACCTACTCGAGAGTTTTCTTCACTACTCAACAAGCTCCCTTTTGGCGGAGAAAATCGTACACAACTTTTGCTTACACTAATTTACGACACTAAGCTAAATGTCGAGTTTTAATAGTAGCACTGGTACAAAACGTTGTATTGGTCACGCCAAAAATATGTGACGATATGTGATTGACGCTAAACCACCAACTTATATTGACCAAAGAATGGTCAACAAAGTCAAATAGCCTAGATCAATACTCCGGGTAATATAAGGTATCACCGGGTTGTTAAATCCCGTTGAGGTGTGAAATGTAACTTTAGCGTGCTTTGTGATCGGGTGTTTATTCACAGAAAGGGTTTGTTGTGAGAATTATTTGGAGATTATTGACAGAAATAGCTTAGGAAAGCTATTTGAATGATTACGGAAACTAAGGTTGAGAAGAAATCACCTAAAACTTAAAAACCGTACATTTGCCGAAGACGTGGACAAACGTACAAAAAATGTGAGTACGGTGATCTGCAAAAGGCTACTGGTATGAATTTACTTTTTACAAACCTAATGATGAGAGAAAATTTTTGGAAATTTAAAATTAATTTTTACACTAATTTAATAATTACTATTAATTAAATACTATATTTCTAATTACTTTTAATTAACTAAATTAACCTAAATTATAAATAATTATGAAATTAACTTGGAAAAATAGAAATTAAACTTAGAAAAATCTAAAATACTATAAAACTAATTTTAGAAATGAAAATATATTTTTAAGACTATTTAATTAATTATTACTAATTATTAACTAATTATTAATTACTTTAAATTAAACTAGATTCTAATTAATTATTAAAATATACTAGAAAAGTGAAAATAAAATTTGGAAAACTTAAAAATAACCAAAAACTAATTTTAAAACTTAATTTATATTTTTCTGATTTACTAATTAATTATTATTAATTATTAACTATTTAATAATTACTAAAAACTATTTTTAATTAAGAAAAATATTAAATGATAAAAGAAAAATCTGAAAAAATTACAGAAATTGTTTTTACACACCAGAAGCCTAGGAAAATTGTAAAAATGGAAATTGCTTATTAATAAGCTGATGAATAAGCCAAATGGCTTAAATAGAAGCTATCACTTCTATTAAGTTGGGCTTATTTGAGATTTTCTTTTTCCAAACTGCTTATTACAAGTATTTAGACAACTTTTGTGAAGTGAGATTAACTGAAGTCAAGGAAATAAGCACTTCAAGTGCTTAAAACCTTAACAGTTGACTTTTATTGACCAATAGTGGAAATAAGCCAAAATCAGCTTGTGTGGGGTCCACTTTGGTGAAAACAGATGTAAACAAGTATAATGAACAAGTTAAAACAAGTAACACACAAAATAAGCTAAGTAAATAAGCTAAAATACCAAAATAAGCACTTGGCTTATTTGGTTCTGAGGCAGTCTGGGGACAGACTTTTGATGCCAAACTAAGTGGGGTCCACAGGTCTACAGGTCAAACAACTGGTCAATACAGCTTCCCTGGTAGGAGGGGGGTTGTATGGAACCAAGAATGAGGTGTGGGACCCACTGGGTTAACCACAAAACACCACCAAAGGTGGTTGGGTGACCTGAGTCTGCTGAGACAGGGCAACTAGTTTGCCCTGCAGGTTACTTCCAGGGGCATTTTGGTCCCTTAGAAAAAATCACAAAAATGTAACAATGGTGAAAATCAAATGTTCTACTGGTAGAGTTAACACCCAAGAAGTTTCAGACCTCAAAACAAAACACAAAATTCAATTTAATTCATGCCATTTTGGCAAAAATCTGAACTATGCACTTTTGACTCTTTTGTAAAACTTGAGTTTTGACTTTTGGGAACTTTGATTGCTGATTTAGTGATCAAATAAGTTTAGTTAAGCTATATAAAGACTATACTAAGTAGAAATTCCAACTTATGAAAAGGTTTGATGGATTTGGACTTGAAAACTCACCACAGTTGACTGTGGTGATCACTTCTTAGTGATTTTGACTTTTGCAATGTTTTTGAACAAGTAAATGGCTTCCCTGATCTTTCTTACACCCAAATGACTGAATGAAACACAGAGATGCACAATTATACAAATAGAATGGTACAAACAGACACCAACCAAACACTCCTCTAAAAACAGTCTATGATAAAAACTTGATTCAAACAAGTGTACAACACAATCTACTGCATACAACTACTATGTTAAGCAATAATTAAGTAAATTAGATAGTAACAAACAACTAAACTATTTGAGAGAGTAAAAATCAAAAGTAAGGCTTACATAAGCCTTCCAAGCTAACTGATAAGGACCAAAGAACCAAATGAACCAATCCTAATGCCCTCCCATGAGGTTCCTAACCCACAGCCATCCTTAATAAACTGTGCTCCAAGCTCATTCAGTCAATGATCACCATTGTTTATTTATTTTTGATTTTTCTTAATTATTTAGTAATTATTGAAAACTGAGTTAAGGATGTTCACACAAGCTTATAAAGCTTATAAAACCTTGTTTCTGAGTTTACATAAGCTTATGAATTACTTGTACTCACATTAGAAGCCTAAATTAGAACTTGCAGATTTGAAAATGGAACTTGAAAAGTGAAAATGAGACTTAAACTTTAAAGTAGACTTTCATTGATAAAAAGAGTTACAATACATTAAAAATAAACTGAAATACATAAAAACTAAGATATTACACACTACAAAGCTTCTATGAGCTTAATTATATATAACGAAGCAAAAACTAGGGCCTAAGCCTTCCACATGGGCTCTTTTTGAATTCTGATAGTCCCAAGGTCTTTGTGTTGACTCCTTGACCAAATCCCATGAGTTCAATTATACCAAGATCAATCCAAACCTTTGATTTGGATTTTGGCGCCAAAAGGAGGACGGGGCAATTTTTAGTGGAACTGGTGGGTGTTGGTGAGGTAATTTATGGTGGTGGGTTAAGTTGGTGAGGGCATTAATTGTGGGGGGCTAGTGGGTGAAAAAGGTGAGAGGAGGGGAGATGAGTCTCCCTGGTTTTGCGCTTCTGTGTTGGGGAAGAAGACGGGTCAAAGGTCTTCGTTGACCGTTTGACCCCATGGGTTTTTTATTATTTTGAAAGTGGGCCGGGTGGACTGGGCTTAGGGGATGGAATTGGATCAGCTTTGGATTGGTTTGTTTAGTGACAAGGACCAATTTTGTAATTCTTCCAAACCTTTTCCAATTTTGCTTCCAAGGACCAATATTGCCATTATTCCAAAGTTCCAAAACCATTTTTCCATTTTTCAAATTTCAAAATTTCCTAGGGACCTATTTTGCCATTTTTGGATTTTCAGGGACTAAACATGTAATTTTGGAAAACTTGTTACCCAAGTGTAATTTTTATGATTTTTGACTTTTAAAACCTTGGGTAGACTTTTCCTTTCAAAAAGAATGCATAGGGACTAAAATTGACAAGTTTTGAAACTTGGGGGACTGAAACTGCCAATATTGCAAACTTTGTACGTTTTTCCTTTGTTTTTGCACATTTTGCATTTAAAACACATAAAACACAATCCCTGGGATAATTTAAGTATTTTGATATCTTTTTGATTGTTTTTGTGCGTTTTGGTAGTTTAAATATATCAAAAACGATGAGCGTTTGAGCACTCATCAATCCCCCACACTAAACTATTGCTAGTCCCTAGCAATCTTTTTAGAAAACTTGATGGATTTTAAACTCTTTACTAAAAGCCATCACTTCTGGAGTAGCCAGGTGTTAGAACTGTGGCACACCTGATAACCGTGTGATTTTGAGCAAACCACCAGCTTTCAACGGATTTGTTTAGTCTTTACCAAGAGCCGTTTGCTCCTGGACTAGCCAGCATCTTGATGGACCTAGTCAACATCTTGGTGAGCTGATTACCAATTATGGATTTTCCACTGCCTTTACCACAAGCCATAATCTTGCGGGTGTCACACCCCCAAAATACCTGAATGGCAGCGGAATGGAATACCTGGGGGTGACTGTCATAGCATCATAGTTACAGTTACATTGAACGACCTAAAGTGTCGTTTAGAAAACACAGCGTTTGATCATTTAAAACATTCAGAGTTTACAAAACGTAGGTCCCAAAAGATGTTGCCAATTTAGATAAAATGAGTTCAACAAGATCAAACGTTTCATAAGTGCAGAAAAATATAGTGAGACGCGTCGACTCCGCGACTCCATGAAGGTCCAAATGTATGCACATGAGCTACCTTAGTTACCTGAGAAATACATTGCGAAAACGGTCAACATAAAGTTGGTGAATAATCATAGGTTTATAGTTAAATCGTATGTACAATAAGCCACAAGTATAAAGTAAAGTACTAAAATGTCAAAAAGCTACATTGTCTCTTAAGCTCATGGCACCGAAGCTCGACGCGCTAAAATTGGCCCCAAAGGAGTGTTTATCAGGCACTCTAAATATTCAGACATGAAATGCATTCGTTTTCCTTATGGAGCAACCCAAACACGAATGGAGGAGTCACCCTCGATAGATCTATCCACTCACTCTCGCTTGGCAATATAATTAACGGTCCATGATAATAAAGGGGACTTGAAGTGATAGTACTAACAACTTAAGCAATGTATGGAATTTGTCACAACTCACCATTTCAGGTCATTTCGGGAACTTTGGAAAAATACTATTCATAAACCACTATTCATCAAAACACTATTCATCGTTTTACTATTCATCATTTTCGAGGTCATTTTGATATTCTGAGAAACTTTTGGGAAATTTACTATTCACTGAACACTATTCATTTCCGGAAAAGTTTTCACTATTCACTTGCATTACTCATTTCATCGTAAATTTAGTTTACGGGTATTCAAATTCGCGTAACCGGATTGGTTTAGGTGCGAATTCATTTCATTAGTGCTAAGGACACTGCATACAGACTAGAGACAGTCTGCATATCATCATAACAGCATTTTCATGTTATACCACTCTTAGGATTTTCAAATTTATATATTTGATACATTTAACGTTTTTACGTATAAGTATTTATAGTAAACGTTAACACCCGGTTTATACACGACGAATATATCTAAATATTCCTACAATGGTTCCGACACATTTTTATATCCATTTTATCATCATAAAAGTTATAACATTCATTTACCCAGTATTTTGGAAATTTATTTTATTTATAACGTACGCTTATGAATATAACGACGGTTTTCGTGAAAACTAAACAATAATCACCCGATCACTCAGTAATTGTACCCAACATATTTTCAACATATTTTTAACATTTTTATGACTTTATTAAGTCCCGGTCAACTTCGTTAATATTTATTTCTAGCAAACCCGGTACCCGATTATAACTAATACTTACACCAAAACTACAACTAATACTACACTAACTTATCTTAAGCAAGTCAAAACCAATTTCTCCTCTCCTTTTCACATTAAAAACCAGCCACACACAACCCCCCTCCTAGACCACTTGACTAAATTAACCATGTGCTTTCATTTTATAAAACCTTAGTATATTTAACTAGTAAATATCTACAAACCAAAAATCACATTACATACTTATAATCCAAGAATCAAAAACCAATTTTTTCTCTCCTTTTTCTTCCTCAAACCCACGACCATAACCAAACCAACACCATGATCCATTATTTTTCAAAGATTAAAGCTACAAAGTTGTTCCATTTGTCATCCTAATCAAGAATCTTACAACAAAAACACAAGAAACACAAGATTTCTCATCCTTTAATCACCTATTATTTCAAAGTGAGTATTCAAATTTATTTTCATGTTTTCTTCTAATTAACACTTATATCTCATGGTAATCATGCTTAATTTCATGCTCATACTAGTTATACCACTTTATTTTTGAAGACTTTTGAAACATACAAACCCTAGATTGTGATTTAGGTGTTTCCTTGTTAAATTAACTTGATTTCTAGTCATTAGGAACCCATGGCACCCTAAGAAGGTGTATGGTAGGATTAGATTAGCTTTGTGGTGTTTTGTAAGAGATTTGGTGATGTTAGAAACTAGTTTTGAACTTGAAAAATGGATTTAGAACAAGTATATATACCTACTGTCCCAAAATGGTAAACCCAGGAAAATCAGGAAATACAAAGTAAACTTTGGCAAAATTTTTAGAAAATACTTTCAAAAACGAATCCGTAGGCGAAAGAACGGATTAAAAAGAGTTTATAACGAAGAAGTTATGATTTTTGCAAGATTGTTGACGAAAAGTATTTTTCTGGAAATTAGTTTGCTGTTGGACGTTTTTCATTGGACAAAAAGAGACTTTAGACGTAACCCGGAGGAGCCGAGCTTTCCAAAATATATTACTACATACTAAAACGTAACCGTGGATATAAAGAACAAGTAAAACGGACTTATAACGACAAAGATATTCACGTTTGAATATCGGCTAAACCCATTTTTATTTTGACAGCTTTTAATAAAAATTGGCACTAAAACTACGTAGTACTTTTATAAGCTAGAAATAATACCAAGTACCAAATTTTATAACTAATGATGTATTAGTTATTACAAGTATATTTTCATCATTTGAAAGCGATATTTCAAGGATTACAACCCGAGTATTTCAACACTAACATGGAAACATACGATATATATATATATATATAAGTATAAATATTGCTACTAGCTTATTTTATTTTCTAATAGCAATATTTTTCCAAATTCTTGGATTATATATTTTTGATAACACAAGTGTTTTTCCAAAGAGAAGAGTGGTATAGGAACATGAGCATGGACATTCATAACATCATTTCACGATCTAAATTAGATCATATTCATTCATCATAGGTCGCGGTTGATTTCGTTCCTTGTTGTCCTTATCATTCCGTTGCATTGTACTATCACTTCGAGGTGAGTCATAGCCCCTACTCTTTTAATTGTTCTATCAACTCTTTGGGGGAGATACATGCTACTACTTGCTTACTTGTACAAATTCACATAACATTTATACTTGATAACATTATACTTGATTACATTATACATACGAAATTGTGCTATACTTAACTGTGTTATACTAAACTGTGATTGTGTATTCTTGAGCAACTGATACTTTGGGAAATGGCACCCAGTAATCATACATACATACATACTTCCAATGGCCCCAGATTAAGTTGCTGGACACAACCATTGAGACATACATACAAACGTGAGGTCTTCGGAGATGAAATGTAGACTCACTACTAATTGCTTAACTGTTGTTATGAACTTATACATATCTTAATCATATTACTTTGTAGCAGTGGGTTGTGAACACACAGGTTACAAGTCTCTTATGGCGGGACTTGCAACTGAGTGGATTTACGATGCCTTTGCTGTGTGAACATTCTTTATAGGCTTTTCAACTGTTTTAAGACAAACTCTATGAACTCACCAACCTTTGTGTTGACACTTTAAGCATGTTTATCTCAGGTTAGAAAGGCGGTAGCAGGTGTGTGGAGCTGAGAGTCTTAGGGCATGCTTTTGGAGACTTTCACTTTTATCGTTTACCATTCGATACACTTTAAAAACTTATGTATTATTCTACTTTGGGATCTTTGTTTTTGTAAAATATGACTTTTATCTATTCGAATGGTAACTTTTCAAAAACGTCTCATTTAGAGTTCGTTTTCTATATCTTGTACTTTGTGCCCTGAAGTAGCATCCCTATGACACAGTCTTCCGCTGCGGTATTTTGGGGGTGTTACAGATTGGTACCAGAGCCTTGGTTATAGAGAACTAGGTTGTTTTAGAGTCTAGACTATAACTACATACATATAGACTCTCCTCCCTATCGCCTTGCACTTTACATACACATACGCTTGCTGGTAATTTTTTTAGACCTACGCTATTAGATACTTTGTAGAAACTGTTAGAAACTAGACTTCCCGGTGACTTTAACACTTAAGGGAGAATCCTTTGTTCCTTTGTACTAAGCGTGACATTCCCTAGATGCCCATTTAAGCAACGTCTACCACTGAGATATGTGTGCCTGGTGATATGTACACTTGTGAAAGGAAACATTTATAAGTGTGGTGGCCAACATAATTATAAGTGCTTCACGACACACGTGGACATATGACTATGCAGATGTAGATCGGTGTTGGCACAACTTAGGAAACAACTGGTAGCACGATATTATATACGAGGATGTTAAGTATAGACTTTGGATAATCAACGGTTTTCCCTCATCTCTGACGTCACTAAATGTCCTTCCTCTCAGGAAATCATGGCACCAAAGGGAGTGACTCGTAGCTCTGGTCGAGGAGGCGCAACACCAAGGGGTGGAAGGACTGGTGGACGTGGAGGTAGAGGAGGTAGAGGAGCTGCTCATGACACTAGTAACCCAAGTAACGATGGTGGAAGAACTGGTGGACGTGGAGGTAGAGGAGGTGGTCACGACGTTGAAAACAATGATATCAACGACGGTGGAAATACTGATTTTGAAGCCATCATCGCTCGACAACTTGAAAACTTTCTCCCCACTATTGTCACTCAAGTTGGCGATCATATGAATAACTTGGCAAACCACGAAAGCGGAATTAACAACACCAATGGTATAGGCCAGAATGGTAATGGCAACAACAACATTAGGACCGGATGCACGTATAAGGAATTTACGTCATGTAAGCCAATTGATTTCGATGGTGTAGGAGGCGCGTTGGTGTATACTCGATGGGTTGAAAAGATGGAGTCGGTGATTGACATTAGTAACTGTGCAGCACATCAAATGGTGAAGTATTCCATGTGCTTACTATCAGGAAAGGCATTGACATGGTGGAATACGTAGATTCAAGCTAGGGGTAGAGCGGCAGCTGTAGGTATGACATGGGACGATTTTAAGGCATTACTGAAGGAGGAATACTGCCCGGACAACGAGATGCAAAAGCTGGAGGATGAACTCTATCATCACTCTATGATAGGGGCTGGTCATGCAGCCTACACAGATCGATTCCATGAATTAGTCAGACTAGTTCCACACCTAGTTACCCCTGAGTCCAAGAGGATCGAGAGGTACATATATGGCCTTGTCCCAGAAATTCGTGGGATTGTAAAAACAACTGAGCCTTCTACAATTCAGAGTGCAATATTGAGGGCAGGGACTCTGACAGATGAGATGGTTAGAAATGGAAGCTTGAGGAACAGTGATAAAAGGAAGGGGACAAGCGAGTCGAACAAGCAGATGGGCGCGATAGCTGACAACAAAAGGGCAAGGACCTTTGCGGCGACTAATTCTGGTCAGGGAGAGTATTTAGGCCAGCATCCTAAATGTACGAAATGTAATTTTCATCACCAAAAGACTGTGCCCTGCCGTATGTGTGCTAATTGCAGACAGTCTGGTCATTATGCAAACCGGTGTAGAGAACCAGTGAACCAAAAGACATGCTATGAGTGTAACAGCCCGGATCACTTTTGGAACACCTGTCCTAAGTTGAAAAGGAATTTTAACCAAGGAGGCAATCGTCCAAACTTAGCAGCAGCAATTGAAGGGCCACGAGATGAGGCCAATGAGATTCCACCCGCATTTGGCAGAGCTTACTTCCTAGGAAATCCTATCACCCAACATGTCCGCGATAGCACAACGGGTACATTCTCTTGAACAACTATAGTATTTTTGTAGCACTTAAGTCTTAATATAGGACCTATACACAACATTGACTAATCTGAGACCTAGCAACATTAACCTTAGTCATACTAACATTAGTAATTTGATTAGTGTAAGCAATTCCAAAGTCGAGCCAATCTTTCAAAAGATATTTTTCAAGGATGTTGAATCCAGACCTTGATTTTTAGCTTGGTTCTAGTGATTGTTCTTGTTAGATTGGGTTGCGAAAATCAAGCTAAAAGTTAAAGTCATCACTCAAACCGATTTAGCCTAATCTCATGACTGTTCTTGTTTGATTGGGTTGTGGGATTAAGTGAAAATCGGTTACCTAAAGGATTAACCTAAAGGAGGTCTTTTGAGGACTATGCTCGGGATTGGGAAGGTTTGCCTCATCAAGTCTGACCACGAGAACGTACCTAGTTGGATAGGAAACCCACATACATAAGCTTTGACACATTTAACTGATTAACATTAACTGAACTTCGGGACGAAGTTCCTTTTAGAGGGGAAGACTGTCACAACTCACCATTTCAGGTCATTTCAGGTCATTTCGGGAACTTTGGAAAAACACTATTCATAAACCACTATTCATCAAAACACTATTCATCGTTTTACTATTCATCATTTTCGAGGTCATTTTGATATTCTGAGAAACTTTTGGGAAATTTACTATTCACTGAACACTATTCATTTCCGGAAAAGTTTTCACTATTCACTTGCATTACTCATTTCATCGTAAATTTAGTTTACGGGTATTCAAATTCGCGTAACCGGATTGGTTTAGGTGCGGATTCATTTCATTAGTGCTAAGGACACTGCATACGGACTAGAGACAGTCTGCATATCATCATAACAGCATTTTCATGTTATACCACTCTTAGGATTTTCAAATTAATATATTTGATACATTTGACGTTTTTACGTATAAGTATTTATAGTAAACGTTAACACCCGGTTTATACACGACGAATATATCTAAATATTCCCACAATGGTTCCGACACATTTTTATATCCATTTTATCATCATAAAAGTTATAACATTCATTTACCCAGTATTTTGGAAATTTATTTTATTTATAACGTACGCTTATGAATATAATGACGGTTTTCGTGAAAACTAAACAATAATCACCCGATCACTCAGTAATTGTACCCAACATATTTTCAACATATTTTTAACATTTTTATGACTTTATTAAGTCCCGGTCAACTTCGTTAATATTTATTTCTAGCAAACCCGGTACCCGATTATAACTAATACTTACACCAAAACTACAACTAATACTACACTAACTTATCTTAAGCAAGTCAAAACCGATTTCTCCTCTCCTTTTCACATTAAAAACCAGCCACACACAACCCCCCTCCTAGACCACTTGACTAAATTAACCATGTGCTTTCATTTTATAAAACCTTAGTATATTTAACTAGTAAATATCTACAAACCAAAAATCACATTACATACTTATAATCCAAGAATCAAAAACCAACTTTTTCTCTCCTTTTTCTTCCTCAAACCCACGACCATAACCAAACCAACACCATGATCCATTATTTTTCAAAGATTAAAGCTACAAAGTTGTTCCATTTGTCATCCTAATCAAGAATCTTACAACAAAAACACAAGAAACACAAGATTTCTCATCCTTTAATCACCTATTATTTCAAAGTGAGTATTCAAATTTATTTTCATGTTTTCTTCTAATTAACACTTATATCTCATGGTAATCATGCTTAATTTCATGCTCATACTAGTTATACCACTTTATTTTTGAAGACTTTTGAAACATACAAACCCTAGATTGTGATTTAGGTGTTTCCTTGTTAAATTAACTTGATTTCTAGTCATTAGGAACCCATGGCACCCTAAGAAGGTGTATGGTAGGATTAGATTAGCTTTGTGGTGTTTTGTAAGAGATTTGGTGATGTTAGAAACTAGTTTTGAACTTGAAAAATGGATTTAGAACAAGTATATATACCTACTGTCCCAAAATGGTAAACCCAGGAAAATCAGGAAATACAAAGTAAACTTTGGCAAAATTTTTAGAAAATACTTTCAAAAACGAATCCGTAGGCGAAAGAACGGATTAAAAAGAGTTTATAACGAAGAAGTTATGATTTTTGCAAGATTGTTGACGAAAAGTATTTTTCTGGAAATTAGTTTGCTGTTGGACGTTTTTCATTGGAGAAAAAGAGACTTTAGACGTAACCCGGAGGAGCCGAGCTTTCCAAAATATATTACTACATACTAAAACGTAACCGTGGATATAAAGAACAAGTAAAACGGACTTATAACGACAAAGATATTCACGTTTGAATATCGGCTAAACCCATTTTTATTTTGACAGCTTTTAATAAAAATTGGCACTAAAACTACGTAGTACTTTTATAAGCTAGAAATAATACCAAGTACCAAATTTTATAACTAATGATGTATTAGTTATTACAAGTATATTTTCATCATTTGAAAGCGATATTTCAAGGATTACAACCCGAGTATTTCAACACTAACATGGAAACATACGATATATATATATATATAAGTATAAATATTGCTACTAGCTTATTTTATTTTCTAATAGCAATATTTTTCCAAATTCTTGGATTATATATTTTTGATAACACAAGTGTTTTTCCAAAGAGAAGAGTGGTATAGGAACATGAGCATGGACATTCATAACATCATTTCACGATCTAAATTAGATCATATTCATTCATCATAGGTCGCGGTTGATTTCGTTCCTTGTTGTCCTTATCATTCCGTTGCATTGTACTATCACTTCGAGGTGAGTCATAGCCCCTACTCTTTTAATTGTTCTATCAACTCTTTGGGGGAGATACATGCTACTACTTGCTTGCTTGTACAAATTCACATAACATTTATACTTGATAACATTATACTTGATTACATTATACATACGAAATTGTGCTATACTTAACTGTGTTATACTAAACTGTGATTGTGTATTCTTGAGCAACTGATACTTTGGGAAATGGCACCCAGTAATCATACATACATACATACTTCCAATGGCCCCAGATTAAGTTGCTGGACACAACCATTGAGACATACATACAAACGTGAGGTCTTCGGAGATAAAGTGTAGACTCACTACTAATTGCTTAACTGTTGTTATGAACTTATACATATCTTAATCATATTACTTTGTAGCAGTGGGTTGTGAACACACAGGTTACAAGTCTCTTATGGCGGGACTTGCAACTGAGTGGATTTACGATGCCTTTGCTGTGTGAACATTCTTTATAGGCTTTTCAACTGTTTTAAGACAAACTCTATGAACTCACCAACCTTTGTGTTGACACTTTAAGCATGTTTATCTCAGGTTAGAAAGGCGGTAGCAGGTGTGTGGAGCTGAGAGTCTTAGGGCATGCTTTTGGAGACTTTCACTTTTATCGTTTACCATTCGATACACTTTAAAAACTTATGTATTATTCTACTTTGGGATCTTTGTTTTTGTAAAATATGACTTTTATCTATTCGAATGGTAACTTTTCAAAAACGTCTCATTTAGAGTTCGTTTTCTATATCTTGTACTTTGTGCCTTGAAGTAGCATCCCTATGACACAGTCTTCCGCTGCGGTATTTTGGGGGTGTTACAGAATTTAATACTTGGGCATGTACAAAAAATATAATTGTGCAATGTATTCTCCCCCGTGAGATTTAAAATCAAATAAGTACTAAAAACGTGGCTATGAGAACTCACCTGGAGTGATAGTACTAAGATGGTACAACGATGGTAAAGTAATCGGGACAATGAGGCGCGAACACTAGCCGCAACCTAAATGAATAATTGTGATCTAATTTAGATCATGTCGTGATGTAATGAATGCACATGCACATGTTACCTATACCACTCGTAACTTGGAAATACTAGTTATTGTCAAAATAAAATATTTTCCATACTTAGGAAAAATAAGTCCAACTAGAGTTATAAAACTTGTCGTAATATATCGTATATAAAATGTTAGCGTTATACTTTTCGTTTTGAAAACCTTAAAATAACGTCATTAAGTCGTATAAATAATCCTTGTGTCATACGTATTTCATTTGTTAAGAATATAGTCCTTAGTAACATTTCTAGAAAATATACCATTTAGTGCGTAAGTTATTATTTTTATTTGTGTCCATATATATATATATATATATATATATATATATATATATATATATATATATATATATAGTTTGACGATGTTAAAACGGGTATAACTTGGTCGTTTTAAGCTCATTTTCCTTGTTCTTTATGTCCACGGATTCGTTTTAGTATGTAGTAATATATTTTCGATAGCTCGGTTCCTCTAGATTACGTTTAACACTTCCATTTGTCCGTCGAAAATTTCCAAACAGCATGCAGTTTTTCAGGAAATAGTTTTCGTCAATTAATTTGCAAAAATCATAACTTCTTCGTTATAAGCTCGTTTTAATCCGTTCTTTCGCCTAAAGTTTCGTTTTTGAAAGTATTTTCTAAACCTTTGGTCAAAAATTACCCATCAATTACTGATTTTCCCACGAAATAAAAATAGGGACAGTAGGTCAATATGTAGTTTCAAAAACCATTTCTAGGGTTCTAATCTAGTTCCATCTTCAATCAAACCACTTTCAATCACCACAAAACTAGTCTAATCCTACCATACACCTTCTTAGGGTGTCATGGGTTCCTAAACATCATAACCAAGTAGATCTAACAAAGATATAACAATAATCACTTTCTAAGATTCAAAAGTTAAAAGTTTATAAAATAAAGTGGTATAAGCTATTATATGCATGAGTTCTTGTAAGAAAAGTATATAATCATAGTAATAACTTGTAAAAATTATAAAAATGAGTTTGTTAACTTACTTGAAGGTTTAGGGAGTTTAGATGATGAAAACCTACTAATCCTTGAGTTTCTATTTCAAAACTCCAACAAGGATGACTAAGTGAACAAGTTTATATCTTGATCTTGGAAAATTTGTTGTTCTTGCTTCTTGATCACCCTAGATCGATTCACACCAAAGAGAAAATGAGAGAAAAAAATAGTTTACTTGCACTTTGAATGATAATTGTGAGAAAATGGATGAAATGGTGTAATTTATACTTAGAGACAAGAGTTTGGTGAACATTAAATTTGGTTGGTGAATTAGGCTCATGAGATGGCTTAGGAGGGAGGGGGGGGCCGGTTCACAAAGGAGGGAAAAGGGGGGGATGTTGGGTGATTTAATTAGAAAGTTAGTGGTAATATTGTGTAGTATTAGTTGGTTTTAGGTTTAATCGGGTACCGGGTTTGTTAGAAATAAATTTTATCAAAGTTTTTCGGAACATAATAAAGTCGTAAAAGTTGTAAAAATATGTTAGGTACAAGTATGGAGAGTTTGGGTGATTATTGTTTAGTTTCCACGAAAACCGTCGTAGTTTAAATTAGACGTACGATATTAATTTAAATAAATTTTCAAAATACCGGGTAAATTAATATAATAATTTTTATATTATTAAAATGAATATAAAAATATATTAGGATCATAGTCGGAAGTGTCGGTCGTGTTAGTCAAATTATTGATCGCGTGTTAACGTTTATATAGAAATAATTATACGTAAAAGTTAATTATACCAAAAGTACTAATTTAAATATCCTACGAGTGGAATAGTATGCAAGTGCCATAATGATGATATGCGGACTATTTCTAGTCTGTATGAGATGTCCCAATGATAATGCATGAATTCGCACATGAACCAATACGGTTACGCGAATTTAAATACTCGTAAACTAAATTTACGATGACATGAGTAATGCACGTGAATAGTGATATTTCTTCCGAAAATGAATAGTGTCAAGTGAATAGTAAAATTCCTGAATGTTTCTCGGAATGTCAAATTGACCTCAAAAACGGTGAATAGTGATCGATGAATAGTAAATGATGAATAGTAACTTGTGAATAGTAAATTGTCGAGGTTTGGAAAATGACCGGAAATTACGAGTTGTGACAGTCTTCCCTTCTAACAGGAACTTCGTCCCGAAGTTCAGTTTTGGTTGGTCTCTGAAGTATATTTGGTAAAAAGACGTGGATACTTGAGTTGCATTAGGTCTTCCCGTTCCCAAGTAAATTCGGGATCTCTTCAAGAATTCCAGTGAACTTTCACGATAGGAATTCGACTTTGTTTCAACCGTTTGACCTAACAGTCCATGATTTCTATTGGTTATCTTACCAAGTTTACGTTTTTTTTTTCTTTTGGTTGGATTCCTTTCCAAGTGGAATTATGAGTGACTAATCTGAAAGTCATTTCATGGGGTTTGAATAGGCTAAACATGATTGTGTAATACGGTTGTTCTCTAACAAGGCTCAAGTCCGAAGGCCTACTCTGTCGGAAATATTACATGATCCAGTGTATATCGGGTTTAACTTCCCAAGTTTTTCCGAATAATATTATGCCTTTCCTAGGCAGAATTTTCAACATGATCTGGCTACCAACTTGAAGTTTTAATGGTTTACAACTTATAGAGTTTGTAATTGATTCTTGACTTGTAGGAAATTTTTGGTTATTTCATGAATGCTTACAGAAATAGTGAGTTTGGCTTTTCCGAGTTTGGTTCGTCAATAGATGATCAGTGCTTCTTCAGGTTTATAAGGTAATATAGGTAATATATGTTGCTGAACTCTGCCAGAACTCAAATCTTATATGTCAGCTGGTCGATTCTAACATGAATCTGAAATGGTCCAATATACTTAAAGGTTCAATCTCTCGTGTTACCAAAATCGTATCATGCCTCTCCAAGGCAAAGCTTTCAACTTAGTTCGTTCTCTCACGTGAATCTGGTTAGTTTGCTGTTCAAGGATACCCAATCCGTATGATGTGCGTCATGTACCAACCTAACTTCTACCAGTTTCTCGTTGCTTGTAACTGGTTCTTGACTTGTGAAATTTCCTTTGTTGTTCCATAGTTTAGTTCTAGACCAGTGAATTTAACTTTCCGATTTCGGTCTGTAAATGGGTAATTGGTACTTCGATCATAAAGTGTCTCAATTGGTGTAGTCTCTATGCTCGCGCGATAACTGTGGTTGTAAAAGAATCCGATTTATGGTAAATGGTTAGTCCAACCATTTCTAGAGTCAATCACTCATACTCTGAGTATAAATTTCCTATGTTTGAATCGTTCTCTCGTTCTGACCATCGGTATGAGAATAATAGGCGGTGTTTACATCTAAATGGGGTTCCGAAGGAAGTCTTAAAATGATAGCTAGAAGTCTGAGGTGATTCGATCACCTTTATCAGGAACAATTGAAATAGGTACAATAAATCTTGTGGCTAATTCCACAACGTTACGTCTTTCGAACACGGCGTTATACGAAGAGGATAGAATATGGGTAACACTTTGATTCCTTATGTTTTGGTCTAATGGATTGCTAAGACATGTGTCATTCTTTGCCTACTGTGCTTGGTCTCCATTACTGACGTTTGTAATCGTTCTATGGTGTTCCTCCTAATTTCCTTCATCACATATTCCAATATTCCTTATTGTCAAGTCACAAAGCCCTAAATGCATAAGCGATGTAGCATGGTGATTGGTTTTCAAAATTTATCTCGCGATTTTTGAGTTTTTGGTCGAAATCTTTTTCTGAATAAACGAATTTAGAAAATGGAGCAAATGGTTTACTAAATAATATCTTTCTTGATGATTCAAAATTCAATAGTAAGAGATGTGACGCGGTTTTCAAATAGGTTGTGAATAGGACTGTTTACCAAAGTTTGATGTTTATATATTTCCCATTGTACAATGGTTTAGCTAAATATTGATTAAAAAGGATCGTATTTATTCAAAATAGGCAATTCAAAAATTATTTTCTACAAGATATGTGATTTGTATAAATACAAATTTTAAATAAACTTTACTTAAAAGTGAAAATACTAACAAGGATAAAATAATAGGATAGGTAATGTTCGCATAATGCATAGATGTCTAATGTTCGTTTCCTGATATTGGATGGTGCCTATTGGTGGGTATCTGGTAAAACTACAAGCCTAGGTATTCAACCAGCTTAAGTCTTGAGATGGTTTTATCGTTGAAATTGTCATCATGTTGGCAATATGAGGGTTTCAATTGATACTATGTCGATGAATTTCCGTATTGTCTTCACATGTAGTTGGGGAGATATTCTTGAGTCTGATGCCTCTCTTGATGTATAGGTGAGGTTATCTGGAATTTCCTGAGAACACAATGTCTTAAGGGAATCTATATCGATATCCTTAACTCAAATCAATTATCCTCGGTGAAACTTATTATAGGGAAGTTTGCTTTTCGATGAGGTCATGTTTAATCAAATCGCTCTACAGTATCGGTTAGGAGGCTTGGTTTATTCCCATGGTGTTGCTTAGCGTACCTTCACAATGTGTTCGATCCTGTAGCTCAGTCTAGCTAGTACCTTTGAATAAATAAATTGGACAACTAGGTCAGAGATGGTGAGTTGGATGGTCTCGTGGTATCTTAGGATTGTTGTTGAGTTATGAATTTTTCTTGTTATATACTTCTAGTCCTGGTTAGTAGTTCTGTAATCCTTTTATTGTTTTTTTTTTTTTTTTTTTTTTTTTTTTTTTTTTTTTTTTTTTTTTTCTGGTATCGAGGAATCCTACTTGTAATTGATATGGAAAGTCTCTCCTAGAGAAGTCAATGGAACAATCCAACTTAATGGCTAAGTGGGGGACAGGTGGGGTAAGTATCCAGGGAGAGTTTGTCAGAAAAAGATACTTATAAAAGAGTTTACTTGTTTAAAACGTTTTTAAACGAAGATTGTTATTAGCAATACTTTAAAAAGTAATTATTTCCTTCATGGCATAATCCTTCCTGAATTATACATAGGTGATCAGGCTATGTATAGTTGAGGACTAATGATGCGATGTTTGATTTAGTCAAAATAATATTACTTTTCTCAAAAGTTTTAGATGGTGTTCAACGCATTCTTATCAAAATGGTATCCTGATATTTCCTTTCAAAGTAATATAAAATTTGTTTCGCGTAGTACTAGTAAATATTTGGCGTAATATCGGAAAAAATCAGTTTATAGAGTGGTAACAAAATAGCATACTTTAGAAATTCTGTAAAACAATTTCCCCATAAGGTAGTAAAATAGTTTGAAACTAATTTCGTTGAATGGTTTATTGGATACATGGGTAAATACTATGGAATGGTAATAATCTACTAATCCGTCAAATACGAAATCGGCCTATTCCCTAAATAAGACAATGGTATAATGTTGCGAAACGATTAAAAATTGCACAATTGCAATAGGAAATGGAATAAACGAAGGTTACGATTATCACAGAGATAACAAAGATAGTCATTACATTAGATAGGAAAGTGCTTAATATAACTAGGTTACACTGACGTACTTATGGAAAGTACCAAAAGAAAGTACAACCCTAGAGGGCTCGAACTATGGTTTTAAAACATGAACTGCCTCCTCCAGTTCCGGTCTCTCAACACCAGGCATTCACTCTTGGAGTGTCCCACAACTCCACATTCATGGCAGATTACCGTGAGTTTCTGATGCATTGCGAGGGTGGGAGCCTTGCAATACTTGGCTTTGTGTCCGATCTTCTTACAGTTGCCACATGGTTCCGGGCAACGTCCTGGGTTATGATGATGTTGGCACTCTTCACACTTAGGTAAAATACCAAGGTAATCATTCTTTTCCTTTAGACCTGTAGCATTAGGTTTAGCAACTCCTTGTCTCTTGTGTGGTCCTTGTGTGGCATTCTCACCTCGGTTGTTGTTCCACTTCCTTTTATTGTCACTTTTTCTTCCTAAGATCTTGGGGTGAGCTATGCGTTCCTTTGCTTCGATCGCCATCCTGATAGCTTTAGGCATGGTATCGGGTTCCAATGAGTTGACCAACATACGAATTTCAGGAGAAAGTCCTCCGATGTACCTTTCAAGTTTCTTGCTTTCTGGTTCATCCATTGCAGAGCCTAGTCGAGCAAAATCATAAAAAGAAGCAGTATACTTAACAACATCATCTCCTACCATGGTAAGGTTTAGTGTTTCCTGTTCATTTGCTTGTAATTCGCTTTTCACACAGAACTTCAAACTCATCATCCTTTTTAGTTTCTCCCAAGAGTGTGAGTAAGCAGCATCAACTCCTACTACCTGAACATGCTTAGTCCACCATTTCTGGGCATGCTCCTGAAAAGTGCAAGTGGCGAACTTAACTTTGTCTTCCTTACGGCAGTCACCACATTGAAAGATTGTTTCTAATTCTTCGAACCATTTGAGAAATTCCTTTGTGTCTATATTTCCGCTAAAGGAGGAGGGATTACAACCCATAAATTCCACGTGAGTAAGTTCCTTGGTGAGGGCGGTAGTTACGTTCCTGGCAATGGATTGTCCAACAGCAGCTTGCGTCATACTTGGAGTTGTTTGCTTAAGTCTATTTCCATCAAATCATAAGAGTCCATGAGAATCTATAGGTAATAAGGATCATCCTATTTATAACACATGAATATAATACCTGAAGGTTTCGGTCTATATGGACCAATATCATAGATAGCACAACCATTCCCCTATAGTAGAGTCAATACTTGGTGATTCCGTTTGTACAACAATCAAAATACTACAAGTTTCTTTGAACTATGCCACACCTCCCGTGGCTAGGATAATAGTAAAAGCTAGTAAAGATATAAGTCTAGTCTAAAGATTTCCTGTAGTCCTTCTTGGTGAAATCAGGTTTATGGCATCATAAGGTCGAGATAGTCCTGAAGTGGTGTCTGAAGTTGTGCATCGATCAAGTCCTAGATAGTGTAGGTTCTAAGCCATTCTTGAGGAACCTGCAGATGTTCCTGTTGAGTCCGTAATCTTGGTATTATCCACAAGGCGTTATCTAATTCATGGCAAGTGAAAATGGAAAAGGAAACTGACAATGGTGGTATTCTGAAGGATGAGAATAACATTGATGACGATGAAATCCCAGTGATGAGTTAGGAGATAATGGTGATAATAGTGAATGGAATACTACCCTCTTTCGCGCTATCTCGCGACATCAAAGAGGTAAAGCTGAAGTACGCACTATGGGACGACCAATAGTGTAATAAGTAACCAACGGTGGTGGTAGTACCTAAGTAGTAAGCGTCCTACTAGTGAAGGAAAGAAAACATGCTATCTCCCTTGTAATAAGCATCCTAATAAGTCCATTAAAATTAAGTCTGAATACTCTACCAAACGGCATTCTATGTATAGGTTGAATGATAGGAAAACCTTGTTCCTATAACAATCAATAGTGCTAATGGTGGTATACGTACAACTGGTGGTATAATGGTAGTGGAAGATGACAAGGCATCTTCAATGTCGGAATCCGACGAAAGGATAACAGCGTGGGTATCTGAAGACATGTCACTTATGAATCAGGTCAATATAATCATATATATATATATGAGTATGGGTATGAATAACTCGTACAGTGTGTGCGTAAAACAACATGTATAGTGAATATGCACCTATGATGAAATGATGAGATGCTATGATGATGTGGTTATAGTCTAGGGTCCAAGATACATCCTAGTTCGCTATAACCTTAGCTCTGATGCCAATCTGTCACACCCCCAAAATACCTGAATGGCAGCGGAATGGAATACCTGAGGGTGACTGTCATAGCATCATAGTTACAGTTACATTGAACGACCTAAAGTGTCGTTTAGAAAACACAGCGTTTGATCATTTAAAACATTCAGAGTTTACAAAACGTAGGTCCCAAAAGATGTTGCCAATTTAGATAAAATGAGTTCAACAAGATCAAACGTTTCATAAGTGCAGAAAAATATAGTGAGACGCGTCGACTCCGCGACTCCATGAAGGTCCAAATGTATGCACATGAGCTACCTTAGTTACCTGAGAAATACATTGCGAAAACGGTCAACATAAAGTTGGTGAATAATCATAGGTTTATAGTTAAATCGTATGTACAATAAGCCACAAGTATAAAGTAAAGTACTAAAATGTCAAAAAGCTACATTGTCTCTTAAGCTCATGGCACCGAAGCTCGACGCGCTAAAATTGGCCCCAAAGGAGTGTTTATCAGGCACTCTAAATATTCAGACATGAAATGCATTCGTTTTCCTTATGGAGCAACCCAAACACGAATGGAGGAGTCACCCTCGATAGATCTATCCACTCACTCTCGCTTGGCAATATAATTAACGGTCCATGATAATAAAGGGGACTTGAAGTGATAGTACTAACAACTTAAGCAATGTATGGAATTTAATACTTGGGCATGTACAAAAAATATAATTGTGCAATGTATTCTCCCCCGTGGGATTTAAAATCAAATAAGTACTAAAAACGGGGCTATGAGAACTCACCTGGAGTGATAGTACTAAGATGGTACAACGATGGTAAAGTAATCGGGACAATGAGGCGCGAACACTAGCCGCAACCTAAATGAATAATTGTGATCTAATTTAGATCATGTCGTGATGTAATGAATGCACATGCACATGTTACCTATACCACTCGTAACTTGGAAATACTAGTTATTGTCAAAATAAAATATTTTCCATACTTAGGAAAAATAAGTCCAACTAGAGTTATAAAACTTGTCGTAATATATCGTATATAAAATGTTAGCGTTATACTTTTCATTTTGAAAACCTTAAAATAACGTCATTAAGTCGTATAAATAATCCTTGTGTCATACGTATTTCATTTGTTAAGAATATAGTCCTTAGTAACATTTCTAGAAAATATACCATTTAGTGCGTAAGTTATTATTTTTATTTGTGTCCATATATATATATATATATATATATATATATATATATATATATATATATATATATATATATATATATATAGTTTGACGATGTTAAAACGGGTATAACTTGGTCGTTTTAAGCTCATTTTCCTTGTTCTTTATGTCCACGGATTCATTTTAGTATGTAGTAATATATTTTCGATAGCTCGGTTCCTCTAGATTACGTTTAACGCTTCCATTTGTCCGTCGAAAATTTCCAAACAGCATGCAGTTTTTCAGGAAATAGTTTTCGTCAATTAATTTGCAAAAATCATAACTTCTTCGTTATAAGCTCGTTTTAATCCGTTCTTTCGCCTAAAGTTTCGTTTTTAAAAGTATTTTCTAAACCTTTGGTCAAAAATTACCCATCAATTACTGATTTTCCCACGAAATAAAAATAGGGACAGTAGGTCAATATGTAGTTTCAAAAACCATTTCTAGGGTTCTAATCTAGTTTCATCTTCAATCAAACCACATTCAATCACCACAAAACTAGTCTAATCCTACCATACACCTTCTTAGGGTGTCATGGGTTCCTAAACATCATAACCAAGTAGATCTAACAAAGATCTAACAATAATCACTTTCTAAGGTTCAAAAGTTAAAAGTTTATAAAATAAAGTGGTATAAGCTAGTATATGCATGAGTTCTTGTAAGAAAAGTATATAATCATAGTAATAACTTGTAAAAATTATAAAAATGAGTTTGTTAACTTACTTGAAGGTTTAGGGAGTTTAGATGATGAAAACCTACTAATCCTTGAGTTTCTATTTCAAAACTCCAACAAGGATGACTAAGTGAACAAGTTTATATCTTGATCTTGGAAAATTTGTGGTTCTTGCTTCTTGATCACCCTAGATCGATTCACACCAAAGAGAAAATGAGAGAAAAAAATAGTTTACTTGCACTTTGAATGATAATTGTGAGAAAATGGATGAAATTGTGTAATTTATACTTAGAGACAAGAGTTTGGTGAGCATTAAATTTGGTTGGTGAATTAGGCTCATGAGATGGCTTAGGAGGGGGGGGGGGGGGGGGCGGTTCACAAAGGAGGGAAAAGGGGGGGGATGTTGGGTGATTTAATTAGAAAGTTAGTGGTAATATTGTGTAGTGTTAGTTGGTTTTAGGTTTAATCGGGTACCGGGTTTGTTAGAAATAAATTTTATCAAAGTTTTTCGGAACATAATAAAGTCGTAAAAGTTGTAAAAATATGTTAGGTACAAGTATGGAGAGTTTGGGTGATTATTGTTTAGTTTCCACGAAAACCGTCGTAGTTTAAATTAGACGTACGATATTAATTTAAATAAATTTCCAAAATACCGGGTAAATTAATATAATAATTTTTATATTATTAAAATGAATATAAAAATATATTAGGATCATAGTCGGAAGTGTCGGTCGTGTTAGTCACATTATTGATCGCGTGTTAACGTTTATATAGAAATAATTATACGTAAAAGTTAATTATACCAAAAGTACTAATTTAAATATCCTACGAGTGGAATAGTATGCAAGTGCCATAATGATGATATGCAGACTATTTCTAGTCTGTATGAGATGTCCCAATGATAATGCATGAATTCGCACATGAACCAATACGGTTACGCGAATTTAAATACTCGTAAACTAAATTTACGATGACATGAGTAATGCACGTGAATAGTGATATTTCTTCCGGAAATGAATAGTGTCAAGTGAATAGTAAAATTTCTGAATGTTTCTCGGAATGTCAAATTGACCTCAAAAACGGTGAATAGTGATCGATGAATAGTAAATGATGAATAGTAACTTGTGAATAGTAAATTGTCGAGGTTTGGAAAATGACCAGAAATTACGAGTTGTGACAGCGGGCTAGCCAACTCATTCACTTTATGGGATATGGGGAGTTGAGGAACCATACAATTTTGGGTAAATTGCAAGCCGCCAACGGATTTGATTTATCTTTACCAAGAGCCGTTTGCTGCTGGATTAGCCAATCCCTTTGTCGGTTAGACCTGACGGACTGATTACCACAAAAGTTTTGAAATAAAGTGAAAAATTTTTGAAAATTTTGGCCAAAAACGGGGGTACTTGAAGATATTTTGATACAATTCGTTAGAATTTCCCCCCACACTTAGAAATGAATATTGTCCTCAATATTCAAAGTCACGGCTATTATGCCGACTCTTTGAACGTAAAAAGCCAAGATTCGAATCTAACTGTGGAAATACCAATTTTCACTTTATTTCTATATATATACAACTTTTTTTTTTTTTTTTTTTTTTTTTTTTTTTTTTTTTTTTTTTTTTTTGACTTATATACATATATACATTTTTTCAAACAGCGGGGGGTTGGCCATTCCCCCACACTAGGTGGTAGAAAATAGAAAGAATCAGAGATACGGGTGAAAACCCGTATTGTTGCTAATTTTTGTTCATCGAGTCGCTAGCTTGATTCGATCCCCGAATTCAATTGTCCTTGGGGAAAGTTTGGAGATCCGGGACGACCATGGATGGTACGTCCTCTCCAAAGTAGTGCTTTAAACGATGTCCATTCACTTTGAAGTTAGGACCGTCATTTTGAGATAATTTGACGGTACCATAAGGATAAACTTTGGTGATAGTGAATGGACCAGTCCATCGGGTTTTGAGCTTTCCCGAGAAGATCTTGAGTCTAGAGTTGAAAAGAAGGACTCGATCACCAACGTTAAAAACGCGGTTTTTGATTTTTGAGTCATGAATCTTCTTTATCTTTTCTTTATAGATCAAAGAGTTCTCGTAAGCTTGATCACGAAGTTCGTTTAATTCATTTAGTTGAACTTTTCTATGATCACCCGCCGTTCTGAGGTCGAAATTGGCATGCTTGAGGGCCCAATAGGCTTTATGCTCAAGCTCAATCGGAAGATGGCACGCTTTCCCGTACACAAGTTTATAAGGCGTACACCCAATGGGTGTTTTGTAAGCCGTACGGAAAGCCCAAAGTACATCATCTAATTTGTCCGACCACGATGCACGATTCTCACCTACAGTTCTTTCCAATATTCTTTTAATGCCCCGATTGGAAACTTCGACTTGTCCACTCGTTTGAGGGTGGTACGCAGTAGAAAGACGGTGAGTTACACCGTACTTTTGCATGACTTTGTCGAATTTGTCATTACAGAAGTGCGTACCACGATCACTAATAATAGCACGTGGAGTTCCGAATCGGGCAAAAAGAGCTTTTAAAAATTTCACAACTACTCGGGCATCATTTGTGGGTAAAGCTTTCGCTTCAACCCATTTTGACAAATAGTCAACTGCCACGAGTATGTATTTGTTGCCGTGAGAGGATGGAAATGGCCCCATAAAGTCGATGCCCCAGATATCAAAGATTTCACAAACTTGAATTGCATTCTGAGGCATTTCATTCTTTTGTGAAATATTCCCGTGACGTTGACAAGCGTCACAGGACTTGGCCAAATCTTGGGCATCCTTGTAGATCGAGGGCCAATAAAAGCCGGAATCAAACACCTTTTTGGCGGTGTAGTTGGGATTGTGGTGGCCCCCCGTGGGACCAGCATGGCAAGCCTTTAAAATTTCAGCGGCTTCCTGACCATACACACACCGCCGGATGACTTGATCCGCGCATATCTTGAACAAGTAGGGGTCGTCCCAAAAGTAATGTTTTACATCTTTGAAAAATTTATTTTTTTGTTGGGACGACATCCCTTTCACAATGAAGTTACCCGCAAGATAGTTTGCAAAGTCGGCAAACCATGGGGTAATCGAGTCTCCACGAAATGAAACCACATTAAGGGTTTCGAGAGGAAATGTTTCATTTATTTCCTTTTTCTCGAAAGCATTTTGGTGAAGGTTTTCAATACGGGAGAGATGATCAGCTGCTAGGTTCTCAGCTCATTTTTTATCACGAATGATGATATCAAATTCCTGAAGGACGAGAACCCATCGGAGGAGTCACGGCTATGCATCTTGTTTTGCAAATGGATACTTTAAAGCCGAATGATCCGTATACACTATGCTTTTAGTCAGAATCAAGTATGGCCGGAATTTTTCAAAAGCATACACCACAGCTAATAATTCTTTTTCAGTGGTGGTGTAATGACTTTGAGCCTCGGTCATAGTCTTGCTGGCATAGTGTATAGGCTGAAAATGTTTTGTTTTGCGTTGCCCCAAGACTGCCCCTATCGCATAATCACTAGCATCACACATGAGCTCGAAGGGCAAGTCCCAATCGGGGGCAACAAGAATCGGTGCCTCGGTAAGCCTTTTCTTTAATGTTTCAAAGGCTTCGATGCACTCAGGGGAGAAGATAAAAGGAGCATCCTTCTCGAGGAGATGGGTCATAAGCCGGGCGATTTTAGAAAAATCTTGAATAAACCTACGGTAAAAACCGGCGTGACCCAAAAAGCTCCTAACACCTTTCACAGTCGTGGGATGAGGCAATTTTGCAATGACGTCCACTTTGGCTCTGTCAACCTCCATCCCGTTTTTTGAAATTTTATGGCCGAGGACAATGCCCTCTTTGACCATAAAGTGACTCTTCACCCAATTTAGACATAACTTTGTGTCTTCACAACGTTTTAGCATGCTGTCTAAATGGGAGAGACATGATTGGAACGAATTCCCAATGACCGAAAAATCGTCCATAAAGACCTCCATACTTTTCCTGATCATGTCGGAAAAAATGGCCATCATACATCTTTGAAACATGCCCGGAGCATTACATAAGCCAAATAGCATACGTTTATATGCGAAAGTTCCATAGGGGCACGTAAAAGTGGTCTTTTCTTGGTCTTGCGGGTCAATGGGAATCTGAAAGTAACCCGAGAAACCATCGAGGAAGCAATAGTACTCATTCCCCGCTAATCTCTCGAGCATCTGATCCATAAAGGGCAGAGAAAAATGATCCTTACGGGTGGTGTCATTCAATTTACGATAATCAATGCAGACGCGCCAACCCATAACCAAACGAGTTGGAATTAACTCATTTTCCTCGTTTGTGACAACAGTAATGCCACCCTTTTTTGGAACACAATGAACTGGGCTGACCCAAGGACTGTCCGAGATAGGGTAAATCAATCCGGCATCAAGAAGTTTTAAAACCTCTTGTTTGATAACCTCGTGAATTTTTGGATTCACCCTTCTTTGATGTTGGACCGCAGGTTTGAAGTCATCCTCCATTAATATCTTGTGAGTACAAAACTCAGGGTCGATGCCCTTGATGTCGGAGAGACGCCAAGCAATTGCTCGTTTATGAGACTTCAAAACCTGTATAAGAGCAGCCTTTTCCTCAACACTTAAGTCTTTAGCAATTATGACGGGTAATTTATCATCACCCTCCAGAAATGCATATTCAAGATGAGGCGGCAAGTCCTTAAGTTCAACCGCGAGAAAGTCATCAGTTTTCTCAACATTTTTGACTTCCTCCTTATGAAGTGTTTGTGGTAGAACAGGAAGAGGAGAGGGATCTTCGTTTAATAACTTTTCAAGCGTGAGAATATCCCCCTCGAGGTCAATCTCTTGGTTATCGATTCCATCGGGAATCGAATCACTGTTGAGATAGGCCTCAATTTCTTCTAAGATGAAGTCACTTCCCTCAAACGGAGTGAGGGAAGGAGAAGAATTGGCAATAATGGGGTGAGAAGATGGAGTGAAGTTTTCACTCGGAGAATCATCGACAAAACCTAAAACCTCTTGAGCGTACTCCTCAGACGCAACATCAATGACATCAATTCGGTTAACCGTTTCGGCGTCATAATTAGAGGAGTACCTCGAAGTTTGATCGAGGTTAAAGGTTACTGCTTCATTACCAACACGAAGAGTTATTTCCTCTTCGTGTACATCAATTAACGCATGACCCGTCCTTAAGAATCCTCTCCCAAGAATGAGAGGAACTCGTGGGTCAGCATCGAACTTAACAACAACGAAGTCAGCGGGGAAATGGAACTTTCCTACTTTCACGAATACGTCTTCAGCAATGCTGAGAGGATGAGAGATTGAACGGTCGGCAAGCTCGAGAGTCATGCACATAGGAGTAAGTTGAGGAAGAGAGAGTTTCTCCCACACTGAGTAAGGTATCAGGTTGATGCTAGCGCCAAGATCGGCTAAGGCGAAGCATTCAACCATCCCAGGGAAAACACATGGAATGAGAAATCTCCCAGGGTCTCCAAGCTTCTTAGGAAGCTTCTTTAAGATAACTGCTGAGCAGTTTTCGTTCAATGGAGTCTTTGCCATTTCGTACAATTTTTCCTTGTTTCTTAACAAGTTCTTGATCATCGATGCGAATTTGGGCATCAGGATGATAGCATCCGCAAGGCTAACGTCAAAATGCAAATCTTGAAAGATTTGATAAAACTTATCCATTTGGTGACTAGCCTTTTCGTGGAGCTTTTGCTCATTAAGTCGTGACGGGTATGGTAGTGAAGGTTTGGATTTAGGGTTCTCTCCAGGAGTTGTTGACGGTTCAAATACAACTCCCGGTTTTGGTACAAGTCCAGATTTTGGTACAATTTCTGGAACAACCTGAGGGTGGACGTGTGCGGTACTTCGTGGGCTAGTAAATTGCACCTTGTCCGTGGTTGCCTCAGGCTCAATTTCTACTTCCTCGGAATAAAGAGGAGGAGGAATAGGAGGAACTGGCGGCTCTTCATAAGCTTTACCACTGCGTGTAGTAATAGCTTTGAGTTCACCCTTGGGGTTAACAACTGTATTAGCCGGGAGACCTCTTGATGTAGAGGGTGGAGTGAGATGATTCATAAGACTGGCAAGCATATTCTCAATCTTGCCTCGATTTTGATCAATTTTGTTGTTTGTTACCATCAACTCACTCTTCAGCTCTTGACCCTGTTTGGCTATTGATGATTGGAAATCATTATTCAAATTTGAGATTTGATTTTGCATTGCCCTCATTTTAGTCTCATTAACTTTGATGTAGTTATTGAGCTCGTTTGGGAGGGGATCTTGATAATTTGGAGCTGAATACCCTTGATTACCCCTTTAGGGTGGGTACTGATTGACGGGGGCAGGATTTTGATTTTGCATATTAGGCCCCTTTGGTGGATTAGGATTAAACCTATTTGGATTTTGAGGAAACCCGGGTGGTCCACCCTGGTTGCTAGCCCGGTAATTTGGTTCCACTTGAGGACGGTATTGGTTACCTCCTTGGTTGGAATTGCCGGCTATTGCATTTACTTTGAATGGATTGCCTTCGGTGGCAGTGCAATTATAATATGAGTGTGGACCACCACAAGTGACACAAACTTCTATCTTTTTGATTTCAGCTTGTGGAGAAGGAGAAGAATCTTTCTTGCCTTGGGCGAGAACCAATGCATGGACAGCTTCCGTGAGTTTGTCAAGTCTAGCATCAGTGCTAGACTGAGCCACGGGCAATGAAGTAGAAGGACCAACATTCCTTTGGGAAACAACCGATTTGCTTCGGGGAATGCGGACCTTAGATTTATTCTCAATGATCGCTAAAGCATCCTTTGTGGTGCGATTCAAGAAGTTACCTCCAGCGGAGGCATTTAGAGAGTCTTGATCGGATTGGCTTACACCATTGTAGAAAGTATCAAGTTGCATGAGATCGGAGAAACCGTGATGAGGACATTTTCGGAGCAATTCCTTGTAACGATCCCATGCCTCACTAAAGGATTCATCAAATTTCTGCGTGAATTTCATGATCTCATTCTTGAGACTCGTGGTTTTGGAAGGAGGAAAGAATTCATTTACGAACTTTTTCACAAGATCTTCCCATGTCTCAATAGATCGTGGAGGTTGTTTTTCAAGCCAAATCTGGGCTTGTCCCTCCAGGGAGAATGGGAAGAGAAGAAGTTTGATTGCTTCACAGGGGACATCTTTGCATTTGATGGTGTATGTGATTTTATTGAACCATCGAATGTGATCTTGAGGATCGTCCCTCTCATAACCGTAGAATTGACGTGATGTGGCCAGGTTTATCAACCCTGTTTTAAGCTCAAAATTTTCGGCATTGATTGCCGGAACAACGATAGCATCTCCGTAACCCTCGACGGGTGCTTGGAGAAGCTCATTCATAGTGGGTTCAGCCGCCATGATGACAGCTGAAGGTGGAACAGCTCGGATCTCGGATCCGACTGTTGGTGCAGAACGTCTACGAGGTCTTCGAGGTTTCCGGACTAGCTCACGTAATGGGCTAGTGGACCTTGAAGAACAAGTGCGCATGCACTAGGGATAAAAACTTTTTGGACAATATTTTTGTTATCGTCCCGTAATCCAGAATCGTTTCTCTTTAAGAATCACCTTAAAAGAAAACCGAATCAGAAAACGTTACGATATGTTTTGTTGTTTTTTGCTTTTTTTGGTGTTTCAACACTTTAGGAAAAGTGTCAATGACTTTTTTATGTTTTTTTTTTTTTTTTTTTATTTTGAAAATATTCACAAGTGATGGTATTTGTACAGTGAGTGAGGTGAGATAACACTAATCTCGAAAGACGCTACAGAAACGCGCACACCTCCCCGGCAGCGGCGCCAAAAATTGATTGACGCTAAACCACCAACTTATATTGACCAAAGAATGGTCAACAAAGTCAAATAGCCTAGATCAATACTCCGGGTAATATAAGGTATCACCGGGTCGTTAAATCCTGTTGAGGTGTGAAATGTAACTTTAGCGTGCTTTGTGATCGGGTGTTTATTCACAGAAAGGGTTTGTTGTGAGAATTATTTGGAGATTATTGACAGAAATAGCTTAGGAAAGCTATTTGAATGATTACGGAAACTAAGGTTGAGAAGAAATCACCTAAAACTTAAAAACCGTACGTTTGCCGAAGACGTGGACAAACGTACAAAAAATGTGAGTACGGTGATCTGGAAAGGCTACTGGTATGAAAATTTACTTTTTACAAACCTAATGATGAGAGAAAATTTTTGGAAATTTAAAATTAATTTTTACACTAATTTAATAATTACTATTAATTAAATACTATATTTCTAATTACTTTTAATTAACTAAATTAACCTGAATTATAAATAATTATGAAATTAACTTGGAAAAATAGAAATTAAACTTAGAAAAATCTAAAATACTATAAAACTAATTTTAGAAATGAAAATATATTTTTAAGACTATTTAATTAATTATTACTAATTATTAACTAATTATTAATTACTTTAAATTAAACTAGATTCTAATTAATTATTAAAATATACTAGAAAAGTGAAAATAAAATTTGGAAAACTTAAAAATAACTAAAAACTAATTTTAAAACTTCATTTATATTTTTCTGATTTACTAATTAATTATTATTAATTATTAACTATTTAATAATTACTAAAAACTATTTTTAATTAAGAGAAATACTAAATGATAAAAGAAAAATCTGAAAAAATTACAGAAATTGTTTTTACACACCAGAAGCCTAGGAAAATTGTAAAAATGGAAATTGCTTATTAATAAGCTGATGAATAAGCCAAATGGCTTAAATAGAAGCTATCACTTCTATTAAGTTGGGCTTATTTGAGATTTTCTTTTTCCAAACAGCATATGAATAAGCCAAATGGCTTTAATAGAAACTTTTGTGAAGTGAGATTAACTGAAGTCAAGGAAATAAGCACTACAAGTGCTTAAAACCTTAACAGTTGACTTTTATTGACCAAGAGTGGAAATAAGCCAAAATCAGCTTGTGTGGGGTCCACTTTGGTGAAAACAGATGTAAACAAGTATAATGAACAAGTTAAAACAAGTAACACACAAATAAGCTAAGTAAATAAGCTAAAATACCAAAATAAGCACTTGGCTTATTTGGTTCTGAGGTAGTCTGGGGACAGACTTTTGATGCCAAACTAAGTGGGGTCCACAGGTCTACAGGTCAAACAACTGGTCAATACAGCTTCCCTGGTAGGAGGGGGGTTGTATGGAACCAAGAATGAGGTGTGGGACCCACTGGGTTAACCACAAAACACCACCAAAGGTGGTTGGGTGACCTGAGTCTGCTGAGACAGGGCAACTAGTTTGCCCTGCAGGTTACTTCCAGGGGCATTTTGGTCCCTTAGAAAAAATCACAAAAATGTAACAATGGTGAAAATCAAATGTTCTACTGGTAGAGTTAACACCCAAGAAGTTTCAGACCTCAAAACAAAACAAAAAATTCAATTTAATTCATGCCATTTTGGCAAAAATCTGAACTATGCACTTTTGACTATTTTGTAAAACTTGAGTTTTGACTTTTGGGAACTTTGATTGCTGATTTAGTGATCAAATAAGTTTAGTTAAGCTATATAAAGACTAGACTAAGTAGAAATTCCAACTTATGAAAAGGTTTGATGGATTTGGACTTGAAAACTCACCACAGTTGACTGTGGTGATCACTTCTTAGTGATTTTGACTTTTGCAATGTTTTTGAACAAGTAAATGGCTTCCCTGATCTTTCTTACACCCAAATGACTGAATGAAACACAGAGATGCACAATTATACAAATAGAATGGTACAAACAGACACCAACCAAACACTCCTCTAAAAACAGTCTATGATAAAAACTTGATTCAAACAAGTGTACAACACAATCTACTGCATACAACTACTATGTTAAGAAATAATTAAGTAAATTAGACAGTAACAAACAACTAAACTATTTGAGAGAGTAAAAATCAAAAGTAAGGCTTACATAAGCCTTCCAAGCTAACTGATAAGGACCAAAGAACCAAATGAACCAATCCTAATGCCCTCCCATGAGGTTCCTAACCCACAGCCATCCTTAATAAACTGTGCTCCAAGCTCATTCAGTCAATGATCACCATTTTTTATTTATTTTTGATTTTTCTTAATTATTTAGTAATTATTGAAAACTGAGTTAAGGATGTTCACACAAGCTTATAAAGCTTATAAAACCTTGTTTCTGAGTTTACATAAGCTTATGAATTACTTGTACTCACATTAGAAGCCTAAATTAGAACTTGCAGATTTGAAAATGGAACTTGAAAAGTGAAAATGAGACTTAAACTTTAAAGTAGACTTTCATTGATAAAAAGAGTTACAATACATTAAAAATAAACTGAAATACATAAAAACTAAGATATTACACACTACAAAGCTTCTATGAGCTTAATTATATATAACAAAGCAAAAACTAGGGCCTAAGTCTTCCACATGGGCTCTTTTTGAATTCTGATAGTCCCAAGGTCTTTGTGTTGACTCCTTGACCAAATCCCATGCGTTCAATTATACCAAGATCAATCCAAACCTTTGATTTGGATTTTGGCGCCAAAAGGAGGACGGGGCAATTTTTAGTGGAATTGGTGGGTGTTGGTGAGGTAATTTATGGTGGTGGGTTAAGTTGGTGAGGGCATTAATTGTGGGGAGCTAGTGGGTGAAAAAGGTGAGAGGAGGGGGGATGAGTCTCCATGGTTTTGTGCTTCTGTGTTGGGGAAGAAGACGGGTCAAAGGTCTTCGTTGACCGTTTAACCCCGTGGGTTTTTTATTATTTTGAAAGTGGGCCGGGTGGACTGGGCTTAGGGGATGGAATTGGATCAGCTTTGGATTGGGTAAGGGCTTGGTTTGTTTTGGTTTTGGTATTAAAGGGTCCGGTTGGTTTGTTTAGTGACAAGGACCAATTTTGTAATTCTTCCATACCCAAGGACTGGATTTACACTTTTCCAATTTTGCTTCCAAGGACCAATATTTCCATTATTCCAAAGTTCCAAAACCATTTTTCCATTTTTCAAATTTCAAAATTTCCCAAGGGCCTATTTTGCCATTTTTGGATTTTCAGGGACTAAACATGTAATTTTGGAAAACTTGTTACGCAAGTGTAATTTTTATGATTTTTGACTTTTAAAACCTTGGGTAGACTTTTCCTTTCAAAAAGAATGCATAGGGACTAAAATTGACAAGTTTTGAAACTTGGGGGACTGAAACTGCCAATATTGCAAACTTTGTACGTTTTTCCTTTGTTTTTGCACATTTTGCATTTAAAACACATAAAACACAATCCCTGGGATAATTTAAGTATTTTGATATCTTTTTGATTGTTTTTGTGCGTTTGGCAGTTTAAATATATCAAAAACGATGAGCGTTTGAGCACTCATCAATATGCCTATAGTCACACACGTTTTTTTCGTTGTGTGTCACTAAAAGTCCCGCCACCGTAGGTGGCATATGGTCACATTGTTGAGTTCGTGGCCTTTTTCATCGAAAAAGAGTGACCAAAACCCCAAATATGTGTGACAAATTAGGCACAAGTTTTGTTGGATTAGTCATTATCAGTGACCATAAACAACTTATAGTCACACGAATGTTTTTTGAGAGTGACAATTGTTCGTCCTTTGGCCACATAAATATATAATATATGTGACATTTGAGATGATATATTCAATTAAATGTGTATTTTGTGTGACTATTTCCCGTAATGTGGCCACATGAATATACAATAAATGTAAAGTTTGTGATGATTTAGTCACACGATGGGTGTTGTTTTTTTGGAGTTAGTCACATACAATTTAACACAAAGTGGCCAAAAGTGTAAATAAGTGTGACCATATGCTGTTTAAAGTAAAGAAATGTGTATTTTGTGTGACTATTGATCATCCAATGGCCACGTAAATTTTATGTTGTATGGCCTTTTGTAATATTTAGTCACACAAAGCATGTTTGTTTTGGGTATTTAGTCACATACCATTAATCAAACAGTGGCCAAAAGTGTTAATAAGTGTGACCATATGCTGTTTAAAGTGAAGAAATGTGTATTTTGTGTGACTATTGATCATCCAAAGGCCACATGAATTTTATGTTTGTGTGGCCTTTTGTAATATTTAGTCACACAAAGCATGTTTTTTTTGGGTATTTAGTCACATACCATTAAGCAAACAGTGGCCAAGAGTGTAAATAAGTGTGACCATATGCTGTTTAAAGTGAAGAAATGTGTATTTTGTGTGACTATAGATCATCCAATGGCCACGTGAATTTTATGTTTGTGTGGCCTTCGGTAATATTTAGTCACACAACGACTAAAGCAAATAGTGACCAAAAGTGTTAATAAGTGTGACTATATGCATCTTTTAGTCACATTTAAAAAATTAATATATATCAAAACAATTCAAATATATATCAAAACAAATTCAAATACAATAAAATTGGAATGTATAACTGAACAAAATATGAAATTGGACATCCTTTTATACACCAAGGAGTCCTAGTCGGCTTACAATAGTTTCTTTATAAGTATCTATAATCTTTTCCATAAGTAAGTAGCAACTTCGAGCGGTCTTAATCTCTGAGCAGTACCAACTCTAACTAGTAGTAGTAACTTTTGTACTAGCAGTAGTTAATACCTGGCCACATTTTCTTTGAAGTTCATGAGCTGCACTAAATCCATCTAAGCAATATTAACACAAACATGATCAACAGTAATTCAATCAACATCATGAAGACTTTTAATCCAAAACAATGAACATACTAATAAAATTTGCAGTTAAACTTACAAGTTTTTCTCCCATTGATCTAATCTCATCATCTGGATATAAAAGCCTCGAAAATGTAGGCTACTGCATATCAACACATCAGGATGAGAGCAGGACTAGAACATGTCAAAGCTCACAACATAACAGAACTAGATGAGCCACTGGTTCAACTATCTTCACAAACATGATAGGAGAGTTAATACTAGTACCACGTTAGTACTGCTGGAGCAGAGTTACTACTGCTAGTATATATATATATATATATATATATATATATATATATATATATATATATATATATATATATATATATATATATATATATATATATATATATATAACAGAATGTATATAAATGAAGAAAATATATATAAAATTATAATGTCGTATATAATCAAATTCTCAACAATCATAAGTTAAAACCTGTTGACTCTTCGCCGCCTTAGCTTGCTTTTGCAAGGTTTCACTAGAGACCAAATGTTTTCGCTTCGTTGGTACTAATTTTAGTCCTGTATTTTGTTCACTAATATTTGGTATCATAGTTGGTGGTGTAACCTGTAGAACCGGTTTTTCGTGGCTTAAGCGTTTTCGTATGTCCGATAGTTTTAACAGGTTCCTATATGTATATATAAAACACGGTACATTAGTCATGTACGTAAAACTAAAAAAATCAAAGGTGGATGTTTTATTACTTACCACTGTTTCCATTACTGGTACGTTTTCCAAAGTTTCAATGGCCATTGGAGTGGTCACCTGCAATATAAATTAAGAAATACAATGGTGTTATCATTAGAAAATGAAATTGTTAACAACATAAAAAGTGGCTTACATCATAGTCTAATGCCAGTTTCTTTCTGCAAAAAAAATATGGGAAATGTAAGAAACTAAGGCACTAATAACGCTGCATAATATAAGATCTGCCAACCATGAAACCGTAAAAATATACATTGGTTAGCTTTGGTGACTGAGATGGAGCATACCCACGCCTCGAAAATGAAGTGTGCCAGAAAATCCATCTGAGGGAATTTTTAGCTAGGCATCCCATGTATCATCCTCACCCGTGAAAATAGCATGTAGCCCCTACAAGAAACAAGTAACGTGATTAATGCTAACATAAACTACGACAACATTAGATGTCCCAAATATAAGTTTAGCCTCAAAAACAAACATACAGGTTACATATCGACTCGGGCAACAAATAATATACAATTGGTTGCAATTTTATGCAGTGCCAAACGTGGAACGAATAAATGTCAAACACATTACCAAGCAAGCAAATCACTAAGATTTGGTACAAATGAAACAGTTTGACAAAAAGCAACCATATTTGAGTTAATTTCCTATATAACAGATGTTATGTTAATCTTTTGATAGATAACTTACGCAACTGCGATAAGCAAACTCCAACTATTCAGCAACATCCTCCCGAAGTGGAAACCAATCAAGACTCCCTTTACGAGCAAAACAGTGGCCTCTTAGAACACGTCGATTGTCTCCATTCCAATAAACAGGAAAACTATTTCGTCTTAATAAGTCGACTTGCAACGATTACCACAACACGAATTTATAATCGAAAACATGTTTTAGGCTTGTTTAATCCACGAAAATCAATTTAAATCGTTTTATATTCGATTACACATTTCAGAAAATATAAATTAAATATGTGTTTGAGCATAGCCATGAACAGAGTAGGATAGGTGAGATGAGGGTGATGGTGGCTCGTGTAACACCCCCAAAATCATCACGTCAACGGAAGACTTAACATGTCAGCGGAAGACTTAAAATGTCAGCGGAAGACTTTTTGGGTGTTACTTCGAGGATCTTTATCACAATCATAGAAAACGACACAAAAGTGACGCTTTAAAGTTTAATTCATTCAAAATACCAAATATTCGAGACATCAAGATGTTTCATGGTTTAAACAACAAATTTATTTGAAATGTGTCAAAATGTTTATTTAAGCCCATGCCGGGTTACATGCCCACTCCGTGCCTTCAAGTTCCTTCTTGTTTAGTTACCTGAGATAAACACATGCTAAAAGTGTCAACACAAAGGTTGGTGAGTTCATAGAGTTTATAGTTTCGAATATTAATTTCCAAAATCAAAGAGTTTACAAGTCCACAGTGTTTATAATAAGAGTTGATTATCCAATTAAAGTGTGAGAAAATCCATAGTGTTCATAGTTTAAATCGTTGATTTATCAAAATCAGAAAATGAGTGATTTCCTTATTAATTCAAAAATAGTCCGTTAGTTTGCCCTTCACCGGGTCAACACCAAAATAGTAGTTTGTTTGACCTAACCGGGTCAACACCAAAATAGTTTGTTCGTTTGCCAATTATTAATAGTTTTCCTGCTATATAGTGAGCACAATCTCATCGTTTAATAAAACAGTGGGCTACAGCATTGTACACCCCAAAGATCAGTCATTGTAATACTGTATCATGACTACAGTACTACCGTTCTATTGCTCTAAGCTCATGACACTCAACGATTAACAGGCATCAAAATTATCCATAATAATGATGTAAAACAGTGGCCCTCAAGATAGGTATTTACCAGTAACCTATGAAATCAAATAGCGTGCATTTGGTGGCTTTCCTCTAGCGACCAAATGGGGATTGTCAATCCCTAATAGATCTATTCACAACTACTTACGCTCACCCTTTGGGTGATTAAGGTGCATGAACGAGGGACTTTTGGTAATCGGTACTTAGGCAATAGAGATCAAATATAGCATACCATTGAAAAATCACTTGTAATCATGTCTATAGCAGGTATTTCCTTATGAGATATAAAAATGGGTAAACCAGTAAAGTTTATATGAAATACAGTCATGTATTTAGTTAATGAATACTTGTAAAAGTAAAAACAGTAGTTAAGCATGCATCTCCCCCAAAAACGTTTATAAACCATTGTAAAACAAGTAAGAGTAGGGGCTATGACTCACCTTAGTAGTACAGTAGTACTGGTAGTAACATAATCTCAACGATGCAAGGCAACGGCTTCACACACAACCTAAAAGATATGGTATGTTTTAGTTGATAGTCTAAATCTCGTTTTATCGCGAATATTAGTCATTTAGTTTGTTATTAAAACTCGTGTTCGTTTAAATGCTTGAAGTTCAAGAACAAAGTTATATATTCATATAACTTGTGAGTGTAATGATCGATGATCAATGTGCGATGGAAAATCATAAAGAATAAGTCAAAGTATGTAGACGATGTTTTATGATGTTAGCTTTAAAAGAAAAGAAATAAACGTATCGTTATATATATATATATATATATATATATATATATATATATCGTTAAAATTTATTTATAGTTACGCGAATATTTATATCGTATATATATATAAGTTAAATTTATAAAAGTTTTATACTAAGTATGTGTATTTATATATAAAATATTAATATTATTTTTATAAAATAATATTACAGAAAATCCCTTCAAGTTTTAAAATGTTACCCTTTTTAACCTTAACGGTCTAACTTTAACGCCGTTAGTCCAAAATTAACGATTGTTCCATTTTAAGTCCAATTACTATCACTATTTACATTTTTCAACTCCAAGTTTTAATATTAACAGTTTGTAACCCAAAAATTTAGATTTGACAGTTTCTACCCTAAGATTGCAACTTTGGCAGTTTTAGTCCCTCAGTTTAAGAAAATTTGCAAAGTTAGTCCAAAATTTACCAAACTTGGAATTTAACATTTACACTTTTTCAATAAGCTCAGAATGTTCCAAAATTTTTTTATTTCAACAGCTTAATAGCTTAAAAAGTGCTTATTTTTATAATTGGGCCTTAACGAGACACTTTTTAAGGCCCGTTAAAAAATTGAGATCCATTGGACTTACGGGACTTTTGGGTTTTGACTTGGGCTTGTTTTTAGAGTACAAAAATGTTACAGTTGAGCTTGTGGCATCAGCTTATCAAATAAGCTCAAAATAAGCTTAACGGGCTAACTAGCCCAATCATTAGTTTTATAATAGTTATAGAAATTGATTTTTGTTCGATCAAAATAGCCCTTGAAATTAGCTTATACGAGTTTATAAAATCGAACAAAAAGTGTTACTCGATTGTTAGCTATGTCGACAATAAGTTCAAGTAATAAAATCAGTAGGTTACGTTTCTAGATTTTGAAATAACGAGGCCAAGTATAAGGTTCAACACAATTTCTGAAAATAGTTTGTAACCAAAAATATTCTAAGTGTTTTATTAAAATTTGAATGGGTCAAGTCATCTTGTAAGCGTGTCTAGTTTAATGAGTAAACGTTATTATTAGTGTCAAAACTTTGTATATCTCAATTATTAGTATATTAAACATTTAGGATAATCAATAAAATGTATATATTACGTTTTTACTTAATGAGATAACGGATCAAAGTAAAGTGCCAAAAATAGAAAGTTATTGAAATGAAAACATGAATTATGTGTCGTGTAGACTTACTTCACTTCAAAAGGGGGCGTAAAACTTAGAGTGTGGTTCGAACAAGTGTAAATGGAAGTTTTGGATCGACTTGTGGCCAAGTAAGGATGTAGGATGAGTGATGACGCTCCTTGAACTTGTCTCTAGCCCTTCGAACTCCTTGCCAACTTTCTGTCCCGTTTCATGGTATGCTTCGGCTTATATTTTGTTATCGGGTTCGTTTGGGTGTGTGTTATCAACTGAGGTTGGATGTAAAGCTTATATAACGAGTTTAGTGAGTGAATAGAAGCCAAGATCATCTATGGTTGAGGGTTAGATCGAACGAAATGCATGTTGCCTCCAAAATCAACCAATCGGGGGTTTACAAGGTTAGATTGTGTAAGATTTTCGTTCTAGACATTCCTGACATATTATATTACGTGTATAGGTGTTTTGTAGGGATTGGGGAGCAAGGATGGCTCGTAAGAGAGCTTGGGACACGTTTGGGTAAAAATGCCAAAGGTGAGTTTCGGGGTTTGCTTGGGTCGTTTTTAGGGTAGTGAACGTGTGAGGGAGGGTGTATTTCTTACCATTCGTGTTTCTAGGGTACTAGGTGAAATGAGAGGAGCAATAATACGTAGGTGTTATATGTTGAAATCGCAAAGAATTGGGGTGGTTTTGTGGCTGGTCGCGACTGGGAAAGAAAAGAAAGGAAACAAAAATAATTAAGGGTCCGCTTGGGCTTTGGCCTGGTGGGCTTGCTGTTTGGCGTGGATCAGGCCCAACAGAAAACAAAGAGAAAAATAATTAAGGGTCCGTTTGGTTGTAATTTGGGGTTTAAGTGAAAGGTTTGATGAGTTTCGTTTATAGATTGGGAAATATGAGAGTGATTGTGTACGTATAAGTGTATGTAACTATGAGCTTGCATGTGAAGACTTATATAGTGAGCTTTTGAAGGTATATACAAGGTAGGTTCTTATGAGTTGTTAAATCGAATGGTTTGCATGTTGCCTCACCTAGTATCAAATCGAGAAGTTACAAGTGTAAATAGACAACGAAAAGTGTGAATTAGTTTCTGACAAGTGATATAACGTTTAGTATTGGGTTTGTGTTGATTGGGGAGTAAGGGAGGTGATGCACATGGTTTCTAGGTTACATTTGAGGGAGTAATCAAGTGAGGGAGGTGGTGTAAGAGTTTTGCACATGTAGTAGTACTTAATTTTGAGTCCAGGTTGTATTTTAAAGTTAATAGCTTGGGATTGCGTTTTTGGTTTAAAATCTCGAGAGTCTAGATGTAAAACATTATTTCGGACAACTTTCATGTTTTACACTTTTCCTGGTTCGGACCATAAGAGCCTTAAAATTAGGATTTAAATTCGTTACAGAAAGTTGGTGGTTTATTAGAATTTATACGAAGTGTTATTATTTATTTGTGTTAATTTGAGATTGTGTAAGGTGCCTTAACTTGATCCATATTCTAGTATAGCAATTATATTTAAAATTTGATAACAATTGTCTTTCATGGTTCTTAGAAGCATGGAAACTAGAGTTGTGAAATAAAAGGGATACGTCGTGTGTAAAAGTTAAAATAAACTGAGCTAAAGCAAACATGTACTTGTGATTTGTAAATATAATAGTTTGAGGTGTGCTTGTTCAAAGTATCGTGTCGAGGTCCAAAATATTATTGAGCAATCTCGGGAATTTTCGTAGGCTCCGGAAATAAATAAATATTGTACGGTAAATATACGAAACGTATATTTATAAAATGTAAACGTTTTAAATATATTATATTATTCGCGATATTTATAGATTATCGAGGTTGTGTGTAAGCATCGTTCCTAGGCAAATGGTCAATCATAATTGTTGTAGTGGTTCACATAATATGTCGTGCATAATAAAAAAAAAATTTGTTCCCCGTAAAAAATGGTATTTGATTCACGTAATATCCTTTTATTCAATTATTGATATTTACTAATCGTATGGGAAAATTACGGGAGGTTACATTACCTACCTCTTACAGGGAATTCCGTCCCGGAATTCTAGTCTAAGATAGTTGCCACGGGTGTCTAGGGAAAAGATGTGGATGCTTGGTGCGAATCTGGTCTTCGTGTTCCTTAGAAATCCTATATCTCAAGTATAACTTACTTACACCTCAGAGACAATTGTTCCATTCATTGCATGATTCTTCCTAAATTAGACATAGGTGATCAGGCTATGTATAATTTACGAGTAATAATGCAATGCTTGGACCAATCGACTCGTATGATGTCCGGTCTAGTTGTTGGTTCGTAGAGTTTATAAGTTAAACGGTTGATTTCCTAAATCAAAGTATGAGTGATTGCCCTAACTCAGTCAATACTAAAATAGTTCGTTGGTTTGGTGTTGAAATGGATTTTGGCCATGCCACAAATGAAATGATAGCTAAAGTAGAAGGAGTGGAAAATATGGGATTCAGGAAGAACTAGGTAGTACAATAGGTGAGGAAATATCACAGCGAGTCGCTTACTGAATAGAAGGTAGACCTAAGTCGTGAGAAAGACGAACACTTAAAGGTGACATCACTTAGTACTACAAAGTGCTTAAGGAAATTCGGACGGTTAAAATCAGGCTGCTGCGTTGTTGAGAATTGTTGTTGTTGTTGTTGTGATTGCTGGTGTTGCCATGATGGTTGTTGTCGTGGTGATGGGTGATTCTTTTATTATCGAGTTTCCTTTTGAGCTCAATGCATTTGACCTCTTGGTCCAATAGCCTCTGAGCAAGTTTCATTGCTGCTTCCAGGGTGGGCGGGTTTGATGAGGTGACATCTCCTTCAATGCTCCTAGGGAGTCCTTCGACGTACTTCTCCAAAGTTTTCTCAAGGTCAGGCACCATCGATGGGCATAGTATCTTAAGTTTCTGAAACCTTTGGATGTAAGTTCTCAGATCGATTCCCTTTACTACCAACACATAGAACTCATCCTCAAGCTTCCTCAATTCTGAATAAGGACAATACTTTCTTTATATCTTGGTCTTGAATTCAGTCCATGAGAGTTGATATGCTGTCGTTGCTCCTAGAGTCTGAACAATAGTATTCCACTAAGATAGGGCATCTTGCACTAGAGTTCCCGTTGCGAAGCTAACTTTGTTGTTTTCTGAGCATCTACTTCTTTGGAAGATCATTTCACATCGCTCAAACCATTGGGCTAATTTGGATATCCCTTCGGTACCTTTGAAGTATGTGGGTTGGTATGCTATAAAGTCCTTATAGGTGTAGTAACGAGGTGCGGGTGTCACGTTTCTAGTAATTTGTGTGTCAGTATCTCTTTGACGGGCTTGTTTGGTTAAGACGACATTGACACCATCAGCAATTGCTTGCTGTATCGTTGCTGGGGTCATAACTTCGGGGTTTGTTGGCGTAGTGGTTGTGGTTGTTCTTCTAGTTCTAGCTATGTTGCTATCATCGACGGAAGAAAGACGTATGTTTAGAATTTCATACTGACCATGTTAAGTTAGAATATTTCTTATACAACCAAGAATAGGTTATAATCATAACAACTTAGTCAATGAGAAATTTGAGTTAAGATGTGTCACATCATGTCGGAAGGACACACATAAACCGATGTCATTACAACATTTATTAATACTTGCTTGAATGTTTACAAAACATTATATGACAAGATTCCTTATTAATAGAACGTTGGTTTGCTAAGCTGACAAGTTTCAGATCCATGGTTTTCCTAAGGTTTTGTCCATGTGGTTTTTGAAGTTCTTGAATGGCAGTGGTCATAGTTTCGATGGTTTGATTTCTTGCTGTTTCCCTAGCTAGGGATTCTTGTAAGGCTTACCTAAGATACACATTCACCATGTCAATCCTCTCAATTTCACGGTCCAGGGCTCCCATCATTATTTCTGTTGAAGTGTTGGCTCCACACAATGCTCCTATAAACTCCATTGATTCCCAAAATTGAGTATTCATTTGTTCAAATACAGCCTTCATAGCTAACTGGCCAATTACGAAGTTCTCAATCTTATCTGTAAGAGTCTCGACGTGTTCACGAAGAAAGTCGTTGAGGGTGTCGGTAATAGTTTCGATTCGATTCTCATGTTGGCAAGTCTATCTACCAACAAGGGTATAGTGTGATGAAGGGGTGAATAAATAGTTATTCCTAATCCTGAGTGGTTTTAATTATTCTTTCTAGCTTAACGTATCTACTACTACATTAGCTTCTTCTTTTTAATTGTTCTTTCCAGCTTAACGTATCTACTACTACATTAGCTTCTCTTGGATGATAGCAAATCTTACTGCCATAATCGCTGAAGGAACCTCTTTCCGTTCTTAAAGCAAGTATGCTTTTCAAGCTTTTTCTTTACTCTTAAAGCAAGCATACGCAAAAACTCTCTATTTGGCTTTTTACTGGAATCAATATGTCTAGACATAAGGTAGTGTTTTCACGACTTACTAAACGGGGGATCAAAATCTTTGCGCAGTAGCGAAGGGCGAAGCGAATGTAGGGGACACAGCCTATTCAGGGAAGGAAAATGGATTGGACTCGCTCTAGTTCATGGTATGGGTAAAAACAGTCCTAATGACTTTTATGGCACGAAATGCCGATCAAATTCGTCGAACAAGGGATGTGCATTCATAAATGCCTATAGTTCTGCTCCAGTAAGAAGTTCATGGATATATTGGTAGAAGTTAGTAGGTGGTGATGGTGATAGCAAAGGTGGTGTAAGTGGTGGTGGCACAACTGATTCCGGTGGTGGTATGACAAGAGCTGGTAGTGATATAAGAAGAATTTGTTTCATACAGCTGAAGTTGTCGAATTTTCCTATTTCGGTGAATTGGATCAGGTGATGTTGAAGGGGAAGCCTATAAATCCGATGACAAGACAATAGGGTGGGAATATGAAGACATGGTATTTGTAATAATCCCGATTAGTAAATATAAGTCATTAGCATAATCATAACATGTTAACATATATAAGAAATCATGTAAAAGTAATGTCTCTACCAGATATTGGAAATACGTAGGCACGGAGGGCATAAGGTGGTATTTTGTAAAAGTGGTCTGTTTTAAAAGTGTAGTTATAGTCCAATGTTCAAAACACATGGTTCCCTATAACTGTAGCTCTGATGCCAATCTGTAACACCCCCAAAATCATCACGTCAGCGGAAGACTTAACATGTCAGCGGAAGACTTAAAATGTCAGCGGAAGACTTTTTGGGTGTTACTTCGAGGATCTTTATCACAATCATAGAAAACGACACAAAAGTGACGCTTTAAAGTTTAATTCATTCAAAATACCAAATATTCGAGACATCAAGATGTTTCATGGTTTAAACAACAAATTTATTTGAAATGTGTCAAAACGTTTATTTAAGCCCATGTCGGGTTACATGCCCACTCCGTGCCTTCAAGTTCCTTCTTGTTTAGTTACCTGAGATAAACACATGCTAAAAGTGTCAACACAAAGGTTGGTGAGTTCATAGAGTTTATAGTTTCGAATATTAATTTCCAAAATCAAAGAGTTTACAAGTCCACAGTGTTTATAATAAGAGTTGATTATCCAATTAAAGTGTGAGAAAATCCATAGTGTTCATAGTTTAAATCGTTGATTTATCAAAATCAGAAAATGAGTGATTTCCTTATTAATTCAAAAATAGTCCGTTAGTTTGCCCTTCACCGGGTCAACACCAAAATAGCAGTTTGTTTGACCTAACCGGGTCAACACCAAAATAGTTTGTTCGTTTGCCAATTATTAATAGTTTTCCTGCTATATAGTGAGCACAATCTCATCATTTAATAAAACAGTGGGCTACAGCATTGTACACCCCAAAGATCAGTCGTTGTAATACTGTATCATGACTACAGTACTACCGTTCTATTGCTCTAAGCTCATGACACTCAACGATTAACAGGCATCAAAATTATCCATAATAATGATGTAAAACAGTGGCCCTCAAGATAGGTATTTACCAGTAACCTAAGAAATCAAATAGCGTGCATTTGGTGGCTTTCCTCTAGCGACCAAATGGGGATTGTCAATCCCTAATAGATCTATTCACAACTACTTACGCTCACCCTTTGGGTGATTAAGGTGCATGAACGAGGGACTTTTGGTAATCGGTACTTAGGCAATAGAGATCAAATATAGCATACCATTGAAAAATCACTTGTAATCATGTCTATAGCAGGTATTTCCTTATGAGATATAAAAATGGTTAAACCAGTAAAGTTTATATGAAATACAGTCATGTATTTAGTTAATGAATACTTGTAAAAGTAAAAACAGTAGTTAAGCATGCATCTCCCCCAAAAACGTTTATAAACCATTGTAAAACAAGTAAGAGTAGGGGCTATGACTCACCTTAGTAGTACAGTAGTAGTGGTAGTAACATAATCTCAACGATGCAAGGCAACGGCTTCACACACAACCTAAAAGATATGGTATGTTTTAGTTGATAGTCTAAATCTCGTTTTATCGCGAATATTAGTCATTTAGTTTGTTATTAAAACTCGTGTTCGTTTAAATGCTTGAAGTTCAAGAACAAAGTTATATATTCATATAACTTGTGAGTGTAATGATCGATGATCGATGTGCGATGGAAAATCATAAAGAATAAGTCAAAGTATGTAGACGATGTTTTATGATGTTAGCTTTAAAAGAAAAGAAATAAACGTATCGTTATATATATATATATATATATATATATATATATATATATATATATATATATATATATATATATATATATATATATATATATATATATATATATATATATATATCGTTAAAATTTATTTATAGTTACGCGAATATTTATATCGTATATACATAAGTTAAATTTATAAAAGTTTTATACTAAGTATGTGTATTTATATATAAAATATTAATATTATTTTTATAAAATAATATTACAGAAAATCCCTTCAAGTTTTAAAATGTTACCCTTTTTAACCTTAACGGTCTAACTTTAACGCCGTTAGTCCAAAATTAACGATTGTTCCATTTTAAGTCCAATTACTATCACTATTTACATTTTTCAACTCCAAGTTTTAATATTAACAGTTTGTTACCCAGAAATTTAGATTTGACAGTTTCTACCCTAAGATTGCAACTTTGGCAGTTTTAGTCCCTCAGTTTAAGAAAATTTGCAAAGTTAGTCCAAAATTTACCAAACTTGGAATTTAACATTTATACTTTTTCAATAAGCTCAGAATGTTCCAAATAATTTATTTCAACAGCTTAATAGCTTAAAAAGTGCTTATTTTTATAATTGGGCCTTAACGAGACACTTTTTAAGGCCCGTTAAAAAATTGAGATCCATTGGACTGACGGGACTTTTGGGTTTTGACTTGGGCTTGTTTTTAGAGTACAAAAATGTTACAGTTGAGCTTGTGGCATCAGCTTATCAAATAAGCTCAAAATAAGCTTAACGGGCTAACTAGCCCAATCGTTAGTTTTATAATAGTTATAGAAATTGATTTTTGTTCGATCAAAATAGCCCTTGAAATTAGCTTATACGAGTTTATAAAATCGAACAAAAAGTGTTACTCGATTGTTAGCCATGTCGACAATAAGTTCAAGTAATAAAATCAGTAGGTTACGTTTCTAGATTTTGAAATAACGAGGCCAAGTATAAGGTTCAACACAATTTCTGAAAATAGTTTGTAACCAAAAATATTCTAAGTGTTTTATTAAAATTTGAATGGGTCAAGTCATCTTGTAAGCGTGTCTAGTTTAATGAGTAAACGTTATTATTAGTGTCAAAACTTTGTATATCTCAATTAGTAGTACATGAAACATTTAGGATAATCAATAAAATGTATATATTACGTTTTTACTTAACGAGATAACGGATCAAAGTAAAGTGCCAAAAATAGAAAGTTATTGAAATGAAAACATGAATTAGGTGTCGTGTAGACTTACTTCACTTCAAAAGGGGGCGTAAAACTTAGAGTGTGGTTCGAACAAGTGTAAATGGAAGTTTTGGATCGACTTGTGGCCAAGTAAGGATGTAGGATGAGTGATGACGCTCCTTGAACTTGTCTCTAGCCCTTCGAACTCCTTGCCAACTTTCTGTCCCGTTTCATGGTATGCTTCGGCTTATATTTTGTTATCGGGTTCGTTTGGGTGTGTGTTATCAACTGAGGTTGGATGTAAAGCTTATATAACGAGTTTAGTGAGTGAATAGAAGCCAAGATCATCTATGGTTGAGGGTTCGATCGAACGAAATGCATGTTGCCTCCAAAATCAACCAATCGGGGGTTTACAAGGTTAGATTGTGTAAGATTTTTGTTCCTGACATTCCTGACATATTATATTACGTGTATAGGTGTTTTGTAGGGATTGGGGAGCAAGGATGGCTCATAAGAGAGCTTGGGACACGTTTGGGTAAAAATGCCAAAGGTGAGTTTCGGGGTTTGCTTGGGTCGTTTTTAGGGTAGTGAACGTGTGAGGGAGGGTGTATTTCTTACCATTCGTGTTTCTAGGGTACTAGGTGAAACGAGAGGAGCAATAATACGTAGGTGTTATATGTTGAAATCGCAAAGAATTGGGGTGGTTTTGTGGCTGGTCGCGACTGGGAAAGAAAAGAAAGGAAACAAAAATAATTAAGGGTCCGCTTGGGCTTTAGCCTGGTGGGCTTGCTGTTTGGCGTGGATCAGGCCCAACCGAAAACAAAGAGAAAAATAATTAAGGGTCCGTTTGGTTGTAATTTGGGGTTTAAGTGAAAGGTTTGATGAGTTTTGTTTATAGATTGGGAAATATGAGAGTGATTGTGTACGTATAAGTGTATGTAACTATGAGCTTGCATGTGAAGACTTATATAGTGAGCTTTTGAAGGTATATACAAGGTAGGTTCTTATGAGTTGTTAAATCGAATGGTTTGCATGTTGCCTCACCTAGTATCAAATCGAGAAGTTACAAGTGTAAATAGACAACGAGAAGTGTGAATTAGTTTCTAACAAGTGATATAACGTTTAGTATTGGGTTTGTGTTGATTGGGGAGCAAGGGAGGTGATGCACATAGTTTCTAGGTTACATTTGAGGGAGTAATCAAGTGAGGGAGGTGGTGTAAGAGTTTTGCACATGTAGTAGTACTTAATTTTGAGTCCAGGTTGTATTTTAAAGATAATGGCTTGGGATTGCATTTTTGGTTTAAAATCTCGCGAGTCTAGACGTAAAACATTATTTCGGACAACTTTTGTGATTTACACTTTTCCTGGTTCGGACCATAAGAGCCTTAAAATTAGGATTTAAATTCGTTACAGAAAGTTGGTGGTTTATTAGAATTTATACGAAGTGTTATTACTTATTTGTGTTAATTTGAGATTGTGTAAGGTGCCTTAACTTGATCCATATTCTAGTATAGCAATTATATTTAAAATTTGATAACAATTGTCTTTCATGGTTCTTAGAAGCTTGGAAACTAGAGTTGTTAAATAAAAGGGATACGTCGTGTGTAAAAGTTAAAATAAACTGAGCTAAAGCAAACATGTACTTGTGATTTGTAAATATAATAGTTAGAGGTGTGCTTGTTCAAAGTATCGTGTCGTGGTCCAAAATATTATTGAGCAATCTCGGGAATTTTCGTAGGCTCCGGAAATAAATAAATATTGTACGGTAAATATACGAAACGTATATTTATAAAATATAAACGTTTTAAATATATTATATTATTCGCGATATTTATAGATTATTGAGGTTGTGTGTAAGCATCGTTCCTAGGCAAATGGTCAATCATAATTGTTGTAGTGGTTCACATAATATGTCGTGCATAATAAAAAAAAAAATTGTTCCCCGTAAAAAATGGTATTTTATTCAATTATTGATATTTACTAATCATATGGGAAAATTACGGGAGGTTACAGCTCGACTGTGATGGTGGTGGTTTTCTCAAACCAAACAAACGAAGCAAACAAAGTCTCCCATACAGTTCCCTTATCTTGATGACGGTGATGGCGTGGAGAAGCGATGGTTGGTGGAACCACGACGAGATAAGGCGGTGAAGTGTGGCGGTGGTGTTAGTTGGTTCTAGAGAGAAGGAGAAGAGATAAATAGAGAGAAGATAGATCTGACTAAGCTAGTAGTGTTAATGTTTTGATTTTGGGTGAAAAAGTGGCGCCATATGAGCAGAGCGGGAGATTGAAATTTTGGGAAAAATTAAGGGGCGGGATGTTGAGCGCTATACTAAAAATTTGGAGATTGAAAGCCTATCAAATGAGCTCGAAATTTTTAATGAGTTGAGCTCAACCTTATATAAGTTCGACTCGAGTTATTGTTGAGTTCTCAAGCTTGTAAGTGATATAAAATATGTGCTTTTTTTTAATATGTAAGTGTACTAAGTGTAAATACTTATTTATGAATGTATCAAGCTTTTCGAGCTGAAGTCGAACCAAATTCAATTCTTAGGTTATATTTCAAATTTAATTTTTGTAATAAAACACATCTTTACAGATAAATCGAGCTTTTTGAGTCAAGCTCAATCCGAGTTCAAACTTTCTCGATCCCGGATAACATATCATCGGGAAGGTCCCTGGATACTTGCTTCTTAGTGTCTGTGACAAATGGTATACACCTACCAAGCCGGTTCAAACCCATGCATGACCAGTGATAATGGCTAATTCACACGGGTCATGGGTCATGTGCATTGATTAGGTTATCACTGGTCACATTCATTAATTAATGGGTATTTGACATCGATTATATAGGTCATATGCATTGGGTGGATAGTTGCTTAGAGTGTCATGTTATGACACATCCATGACTGTTGACAATTGGTAATTAACATGCATGGGTCATGGGTCATGTGCATTGGGTTAGAGTGGCTTTTAGTGTAATGGAAACCATGCTTTACCGGTGATAATGGCTAATTCACATGGGTCATGAGTCATGTGCATTAGGTTATCACTGGTCACATTCATTAATTAATGGGTATTTGACATCGATCATATGGGTCATATGCATTAGGTGAATAGTTGCTTAGAGTGTCATGTGACGAAACATCCATGACTGTTGACAGTTAGTAATTAACATGGGTCGTGAGTCATGTGCATTGGGTTATAGTGGCTTTTAGTGTAATGGAAACCATGCATTACCAGTGATAATGGCTAATTCACATGGGTCATGGGTCATGTGCATTAGGTTATCACTTGTCACATTCATTAATTAATGGGTATTTGACATCGATCATATGGGTCATACGCATTGGGTGGATATTTGCTTAGAGTGTCATGTTACGACACATTCCTGACTGTTGACAATTGGTAATTAACATGGGTAATGGGTCATCTGTATGTGGTTGTAAGGGCTTATAGTGTCATGTTATCAACCAATACATTCATGGTGATCGACAATATAATGGGTAATTAACATGGGTCGCGGGTCATGTGCATTGGGTTGTAGTCGCTTATAGTGTAATGGAAACCATGCATGACCGGTGATAATGGCTAATTCACATGGGCGACTTTTTAAATACAAAATACACTAAAGGCCAGGTGCGCTTGGTTCAAACTTGGGAAAGGGAAAGGGAAAGTGTAAGCTAATGGTCAGGAAAGGGAAATGTAAAGAAGATCAATCCCCCCAATTTATTAGGTAATGATCCATTACCTACTATTGGGTAATGGGTTATTGCATTATGCTTTGCCAAGCATATTTTTTCGCTACCTTTCTCATTCTTCACCCCCTATATATAACCCCCTACCAAGCATTAGGGGTGTTCAAAAAACCCGAGAAACTAACAAACCAAGCATTCGGTTTCGGTTTTTACTTTTAGATATCCGTTGTTAACCGAACCGAACCGTATATAATATAAATAAATTACCCGGACCGCGATGGATAGTTAAAATCTTCCAACTAACCGAACCAAACCGAACCGAACCGCCCCGTGAACACCCCTACCAAGAGTATCAAATACACTTCACTTTTAAACTTCTACAGTAATATATATATATATATATATATATATATATATATATATATATATATATATATATGTGTGTGTGTGTGTGTGTGTGTATATATATATATATATATATATATATATATATATATATATATATATATATTATACAAACTTATCAAACACACTTCACACATTTCCATAATCCTCTCTTTCTCTCTCATACTCATAGTTACAACTCACTCGGATCTAGGTTTTGATCCCAAATCTCAAAAAGCTGATAAGATCACAAATGAATATAATCTAAATACCCCCTTAGAGCTATTTATTCTTAGGCTTAGGTTGATTATCTGTTATAAGAATTGCATTGCATTTGTGTTGATAGAATAATGAAGAACATGTTGTGTTGTTTTTGCGAATAATTAGAGCAAAAGAGATATTAAGGTTTGCTTGGATTAGCTTATTTTATCTTAGGATTAGGTTGACTATCTGTTATAAGAATTATGTTGCATTTGTATTGAGAGAATAAGGAAGAAAAGTGGCAGATGTGTGTGCGAATATTTAGTCTAAAACATCCAAGTATCAAAGATGGAAGAAGTATCAATGATGGGTGCACAGACACTACTTTCAAGTATGAACATAAACTTGTTCTGGTGTTGTCCATACATTATTGATTCATCTTTGCTCTTTGTCAAAATACAGAAATAATTATCAAGTATAATTTGTATTGATAGAATAAGGAAGAACATGCTATGTTGTTTTTGTGAATAATTAGAGTAAAAGAGATATTAAGGTTTGCTTGGATTAGCTTATTTTATCTTAGGATTAGGTTGAAGTACAATAAACATATCAAGAACTTAAAGAGTTTTTTCATGTATTTAGTTACAATGAAAATATTTTCATTGCATTGTTGATATAAATTTAATATGATTTCATTGATTCATGATTAGCTCTCTAATGTCGTAGGACCTACATAACTAATATGTATGTTCGTCACATTTAAGTGAGCAATATAAATGATAGTAAGAATTTGGTTGCTAAGAACTTAAAGCTCAATAATCAGGGCCCATCTATCTAACGATGTAGATGGGTTCCATCGCTTTTATTGGAACCCATTTTCTAACGATGTTTAATGGTTCTTTCAATAATCAAGATTAAACAACGTTAGAAAACGGGGTCCAATTAAAGCGATGGAACCTATCTAAATCATTAGATACATCTGGCCTGATCATTGAGACGTCTTCAATGCGATAATGATATAGTGTGTATTGTTCATGACAGGCCACACTCCTTCATTATCGCATTCAAGATGAGTAATGTTACTTAGACTTTATTCTTTACTCAACATTTGTAGATTGTTTGTATCACTCTGTTTGCTTTATATATATGTATGATGTATTTTTGATATAAGAATCATGTTGCATTTGTATTGAGAGAAAAATGAAAAAAAAGTGATCATATGTGTGTGCGAATATTTAGGCTAAAACAGCCAAGTATCAAATATGGAAGAAGTATCAGCGATGGATGAAAAGCCACCACTTTCAAGTATGAACATAAACTTGTTCTGGTGTTTCATCCATTACTGATTCATCTTTGCTCTTTGCCAAAATACAGAAACAATTATCAAGTATATGTTCAACTTGCCAAAATACAGAAACAATTATCAAGTATTAGTTTCAAGAACAAAGGTTGTTTCAAACACACCCTGAATTGCAACATTATCTTTTATTTCATTTACACTATATTTTTTAAAATTTTAATATATTTTTTAATTTTTTTGCAGCAAATCCATGGTCAGACTACTTTCCAAAGGGATATTTGGATCAGGTCAATCATGAAATTTTGCAGATTTCTTCAGGTCAATCATGTTCCACTGTGACTAGTCTTTGTTGGCGACTAATATGTATATAGTTCTGTCAAGAGTTATATATAAGCATTGATCCCTGGCAAACGCTCGTCCCAATGGATCATGGTTGGCCCGAAGATGTTGAAAAGGTTTAAGCCACCTGTGGGAAACATCAATCCTTTCCTACATTAAACATAGGTAGTTTGGTTTTCCCATATCCCCTTTTTATACTCGTTTCCATGTGTATCTCAAATCACAAATCCTAGTTAATCAAATCTCTAAATAAAAACCTGCAGGAAGTATTCATAAACAATGTCTGCAAACAACAAGAGATCAGCACAATGGGTTGAGCGAGAAGGTTCAAGCAGGTCTGCTTCAAAAAATAAAGCGGCAAAAAGTGTAAAAAAAAATTATATTGGATGGAAATGCGTGGTACAATTGATATGCTGCTGAAAGAAAGAAAGCAGGAAAAACACAATCTATCAAACAACATGCTGAGGATGAAAAGGAATACAAAGCAACAAAAAAACTATCTCTCAAACAACATCCCAAGGCGTACAAGACATTGGATGATGATGATTTGTCTGATGTGGAGTTTGATGGGTTGGATTACGAAGATGCACATGTGGCATTTGACCCGGAGAAATCTCCAAAATTAGATTAGTAGATTTTTAGAATGTGTAACTTTTATTTCCAGTATTTTGTAATTTTTCATTTCAAGTTTTAATGGAAAATGTTTAATCTTAGTTCCAGTACTTTTGTCATTGCTCAATTTTCTCGTTACTTGTTGATATTAATATAATGATTCACCCTTTGCAAAAAAAAAAATGCTGCTAAGAAAACGTTACTTCTGTTGGGTTTGTACTGCTAGAACTGAGAGTTTAGGGGTGGATTGGTAACATTTACACTTAACGGTTTAAATCCCCAATCAAATCGATAATTCAGTTTCACGCACACATAATTTCTCTATAATCACAAACACTAACATCTTTTATCAATAATTTTCAAAATCCCCAAATCACAAAACCCTAATTCAAGATGGTGTTGCCAATTGATCATAACGCACATTTGTTAACAGACACAACATGGTCGCTTTTTTGAAGAAACCAGATGGTTCTGAAGGATTCACACAGATAATAAATTTCTTGAATGCTACCCCTATTAGGTATGCATCAACTGTGAATCCTCCTATATGCATTTCTTTTATTAAGCAGTTTTAGGCTACTGCTAAGGTCATAACTTTTAATGGAGAAAAACAGATTAAGGCTAAGGTAGATGGCCAACATATACTTATAACTGAGTCATCTATTAGGGAATCTCTTAACCTACCAGATAATGAAGTGATTGTGTGTCTTGAAAATGCCGCCATTTTCAAAGGTTTGAAAAAAATGGGGTATGAGAAGAAGAATGATAGATTAAAATTTTACAAAGGTCTCTTCTCATCTCAGTGGAAATTCTTGATTCATACTCTCTTACATTGTTTGAGTCCTAAAACAATAGGTTGGAATGAGTTTGGTACCACCATTGCATCAGCAGATATATGCCTTAGTAAAGGAAAACCTTTTAATTTTTCAAAAATGATTTTGGATGGTATGATCAAGACCTTGGATGATGATGGTAACTCTTTATTATATCCAAGGTTTTTGTAGCTTATTATTCCAAATCAATTGACTACTATTAAGACACATAGAGAAACTTTTTATGCCACCTCACTACAAAAGAAAGTATTTTCAAATATGAAAAATAATGGCAAGGATTTTTCAGGAAGGGTTACACCACTTTTTCCATATATGGTGAACCTTCCACAAAAAAAGGGTGAGGATGTCATGGAAGGGGCTGCCACTTCTGCTGCTAGCTTAGAAGCAGAGCAGGCCAGTGGTAACATACATGAGACTGAGTATACAGCCATTGATTCACCTCTCAGTGAAGGTAACACATCCCGAAGTGATGAGGGTAGATCTGAAACACATGAATTGATGGATACTGATGTACACAATGTCAATTACAATGATCCATCTCTCGGGCTAGGTAACACAAGCCGAAGTCGTGAGGCTAGAATGAAACTTATACAGGATTTGAAGGACAATTGTACCCAGTTAGAAAAGGATGTTCTTGGCCTCCAAAAGCGCACAACAAAACAAGGTGAAAAGATCAAAAAGTTGAAAAAGAGACTTCGATATTTGGAAAGTCAACAGAGCTCAAGAAAAACTCAGTTCAGACATTTAAAGAAGGTGGGCACAGCACACAGGATGAGTTCTTCTAAGGCTGCTAGTTTGGAGGAACCTCCCAAACAGGGGAGGAATAAAAGCAGAGTCTCAGGGGAGGAAACAACAAATGCTGAAGGTGCTTGTGCTGATATGCATGTGGATATGGATATTGGGATTGATAGTGGTGATAATATGGATGATGACTATGTAGTTGCTGACAATGAGGGTAATGAGGCAATTTTAGAAGATGTAAATAAACAGCAGGTAGTGGAATTTCCAGGTGAAAATATTGTACAAGCTTCAAAGAACATGGTGGAGACTAATACTAGTTTGGGAGAAACTGCTGCAACTAGTAATGTTGAACACCTGGCCAAGGTGGTACAAGATGTTACTACTGCTGAAGTTTCTACTGCTGAAGAGGTTGCAAAGAGACTTGATGAAGCTGAAATAGCTAAATTTATGGATGAGAAAAGGAGATATAAAGTGTCTGAATTTGAAACAGAAGAGCAAGTAGCATTCATTCTTCAAGAAAAGGAGAAAAAAGAGCTCATGCAGAAGAAATGCAAGCTTTTATTGATGAGGATGAAGTTCTACAGGCTAGAATTGCAGAACTTTACAAAGATAAGACTTTAACGGATGATAACATATTACAAAGACTTGCTGATTTGATAAATGAAAGAGGTATAGAATTAGCTTTGAGTCAGCGAATTAAGTCAATGAAGCAAGGTCAAAGTCAGAAGAGGAAAAGAAATACCACAAAGTCTCCGCTCATGAGTGTAATGAAAACATACTTAAAGAATCAAGGTTTTTATAAACCTCATCAACTCAGGGGAAAGTCATATGACAAAATTGCACATCTATACTACCACTGCAAGATATATATTGAAGAAAAGTTTATCTCCATGGGTACAGAAGAAACACCAACAAAGAAACAAAAGATCATTGAAGACAAGCATGCTGAGAAGAAGAATGATTCACAAAGAAATGAAGACAACTCTTCTCTTGATCAGATGATGGTGATTGTTCCTGAAACATTATATGCTGATCCTATTCAATCTAGACATCCAGTCATAGACTGAGAGATTTACAAAGATAAATTTGGAAAGGCTTGGAAGATAATCAGGCTTGGTGGAGGATCATAAGTGTGCAAAAGTTTTCAGGAATTGATAAGAAGAAGTGACAGAGAAGACTTAGACAGATTATGGGAGTTGGTTAAAAAAAACTCAAAACAATCAAGAAGCCAGATGTAAAAGAGCAAGAGCTGTGGGTTGAGTTACACAGGTTATATGAACCTGATCTAGCTGATATCTATTGGAGCTTCCCAATTTATGATCTCTCAACTTCATGGAAGTTTTATGATAGCTGCCATGTACATCAGTTATCAACACAAGGTGGAGTTGATGTTTTTAAGCTTGCAGAAAAAGAGTATCTTTTGAGTGCTAATTTACTTGCTGTGATGATATCTAAAAAGATCATATGTGAAGAAATTACAGAGGTAGTTAAAGATCTCATTGAAAGAATTCGTGTTCAGTATGAGAGACAAATGCAAGAACGGAATAAAAGAAGATAAGGTGTTTGGAGGTAGCAGGGGTGTAGCTTCTCTGTTTTCATTAAACAGAGAATTGTATCTTCTCTGTTGTTTGTACAAAAGTTACTACTGCTATTATTAAGTTACTACTGCTATTACAATAGTTGTTTGTGTAATTTAGCCTATTGTAATGGATTTAGACTCCAAAAAGTCAAGCTTTTCTATGGCAATGAAAAAATTTCCAGTTTTCACTAGTATATCTACTTGCAGGCAACATAATTAATAATATAACATTAAAATTGATTAAAAAAAACATAACATGACATGATAAAAACATAACATTAAAATTCAAAGGAACATAACATGGTTGATAAAAAACATTGAAAGAAACTCTAAAGTCCCTTAACAAATGCGTGCTTGTTGAAAAGCTTGAGCTTCGCTTCGGCTATCTTCTTCTTCAATTCCAAAAGCTCGATAACGTTGGACTTTTGAAGCTTCTTAAAATACTCCAAGCACTTGAACATCTGCACCGAAGGACGCACAAGTTCCATTTCAGCCGTGTACTTGTTCCTTTGAATAACAATATCAAGCAACTCTTGATATGCCGTAAACAGATCTTTCGCATACTTCACATCACGCTGTGTCTCCCTATCAAAATACACCGTCATTTGGTATGGTAACTCAGTTGAGTTAGCAGCCGCTTCAAGTTCCTAAAGAAGCACAAATTGAGACATTCTTACACCCTTTGATACAATTTATGTTTTACTGTTTTTGTTTCCTGGATGAATGAGGAAGTTACTTGGGTTATAGCATATAAATAGGCGGGGTAATTACATGTGAAAATGTGTTTTAGGCGTGTTTGGGTAATAAATGCTAAACGTTTGGGTTACCAACATACACATCCCAAAATTTCCTAGCAACATTAATTTATGCCTAGCAGCATTAAGTTATGCCAAGCAGCATTAACATAATTAAAGTAGATTACAACTACTTCATTTCGTTTAACTTGATGTTTTAACTTTATTTCGTTTGTAAATACAAGAATTTTAATTAGATTATAACTTTTACATTATAGTTTTAAATGATTGTTACAAACATTTAAAACTACAATATTAAAACAACAAATCTTTGTAAATTTTTAAAAAATAAAACAATCCTATCTAAATTCATTTTACAACTAACTAAATCTATTTTTAGGTAATGATTAAAATAATTTAAGTAGACTACAACAACTTCATTTATGTTACAAGGATAAATGTGTACATGGTTAATGGTCACATATAATACCCTTATAACGTGGCCATAATCATGATTTAGATACACATTTGTGATATGGTGTGACTATTGTAAAGCCTATAGTCACATGATCGTGTTACAAATATATGTGACTATACACATTAGGATTTGGAAAGCAAACACACACTAAACTTTAGACACACATATTAACTTACGTGACCATATGTATCGAATGTTCGTTATGCTTAATCATGTTTGTATGGTTTAGTGTGACCATATATGACATTTGGTCACACTCTTCAAGTGTGTGACATATATTTGTCACTCTTAAATGCATATCGTGACTAACGTTTCAAACTGAATTTTTAGTTGTCACACATTTCAAATTCATATGTGGCTAACTATTCAGCAAAGAATAGCAGTCACGTTTATATAATGTGTGACAAACTTGACTATATAATTTAGCCACATATGCAAGTACTTCATGTGACCATATATCTTTTTTAGTCGCACAGTTCAATTGTGTGACATATATTTGTCACATATGTATATCTATAGTGTGACTAATGTTTCGAGTTGATTTGTATCAGTCACACGTCCCGAATTAAAAGTGACTAAAATGTCGAAAAATATTTACTAGTTACCCTCTAGTCACACATATACACTAATGTGTGGCATATATTTTAAAAAATGGTCACACAAGTCGGATCAAGTGTGGCTGTTTCTTTAAGGCTGGTACATTTAGTCACGTAAATATGTTGATGTGTGACCATTCGAAATACGCTATGTGTGACGAAAGGCCAAATCTGTACTAGTGTAGCTAGAACCAATCTCACGACACGACTTTGATCACTACACAACTTCTACACGACTTCTTCACGACTTCATCACTACTTTATAACTTCTTCTATACTCCACTACTTATTCACACACCTACTTCTTCACAACTACATGACTCCTCCACATTACTACTTCTTCCCACAACTTCTTACTTACTCATTGACTCACAACTAAGTAAGATCATCTTGATCTACTTATCACATATACATACATAACTCACAACTTTACATCAACACTAACTAGACTCTAATACATCTTTGGCTTTATGATAGGGAGGATTCTTCTCTTGCACTTTGAGTGATGAGGGATTGAATCACTTGAAACAAAAAATAATAAACTTATGATCAAAGGTTTTAGAAAGATGATTTGAGATGATTTGGACAAAAAGTTTTAGTGCAAAAGGTTAGGAAAAATTACAGATTTGAACCAGTATTTATAGGAAAAAGTTTCTGACACAGGAGCGTGTGCCGGCCCCTTTAATTGTATGCCGGCCCCCTTAAAATTAAGGGGGCCGCCCTTATAATTAAGGGGGCTGCCCAGACGAAAACGGCAGTTTTCTTGTCTTTTTCTGGGAAAAGTTTATCTAGTGAAATTTTAACTGTTTTTGGTTAAAAATTTGAATTCATATATTTATTTTGAATTAAACATTTTCCTTTAATTACCAAAAGTGTTTTTCAAAAATATATAAGATGTTTATATCATTTTATAAACATTTTTAATGTTTAAATAAAAATCCCTTTGATCATAAAATGTATTAGACATTTGTTTGTACATACCTTAAGTGATTGTTGAAGTATACTTGAGACGTTGAGATGTCGAGGCTTGTTGACGTATGAATGCATAGACGAATTGTGATCACAAGTAACTTAAACCTTTACGTTATATATTGTAACTTACATCTTTGTCATCATCAAAACATGAAGAGGATGTTTAGATTAAATATCGTAATATTCATGCCAACAATCTCCCCCTTTTTTATGATGACAAACTATGTAAACTATAAATTATAGTAAAATGTATAAGTTACTTGTTTACACTTCTTCTCCCCCTTTTGTTGAAGCAAAAAGGTGGACTTCTAGACGAGACTTCAACTAAACATCAATTCTTGAAATAAAGAGGCGAGCTTGCATCATCGTAAGTGAAGCCTTGATCATATCAACCTCTAAAATATGACTCTAGTGAATCAATGGATCAAATAAATTGCAAACTTATAACCTGCATCAAAGGTTAGTTTCCTGCAACAAAAATATATATAGATAGGGATGTAATACACATCACCAATGCTCCCCCTTGGTGTATGCTCCCCCTTATTTGAGGCATAAAGTAATCAAGCAACGGAAGAGTGCTACAAGGCAAAGTTAGTTGAAAAAGAATGCACATATACATAAGGATGATGATAGATATATGCATGACACTTATTGGGGAACAAGATATGGATGTCTAAGGTATATGGACTAAAAATATGACACATGCAATTATTGTTTTAAAAAACAACAACCTAAATTCCAAAAAATATAATATGACCAACGCTTAAGATATAACAATGATTAGGACCTAATGCAAAGATTCGACCGAAAGATGCCAAAAAAATATATACTCTAAAAGAGTTAAAGAAGAATGAAGACGAGAATGATACGTTCTATTTTTTTTTAACATAGAAAAATGAGGAGGGATGAGCGTGAATGTAAAGGGAAGGTGAAAGGGTTGAAAATTATGGTTTAGATTAATATATAATTTGACAAAGGTGGATGATAGGGAATCATGAGATTTTTAGGTGTTTTGTTGATTGACGACCGAAGGTGGATATGTGAAATGAGGTGGGGATGACTCGACAACACTTGAAGCTTGGATTTCTTCATTGTGTTCTTCACTTGATAGAAAGTGGAAATGACGCATTTCATAATGAAATTCACTTGGATGAGGTGGTGATAACTCGACAACACTTGAAGCTTGGATATCTTCTTTGTGTTATTCACTTGCTAGAAAGTGGAAAGGACGCATTTCATAAAGAAATTCATTTGACTTTTGACTACATGAACAAACATGTTTATGAGAATATAGATATGACGGTTGCCTTTTGATTCAAAGAGCGACATAAGGATGAACATGGGTTTATGTATCATGAGAGACGGTTTGATTTTCAGGGATTTAAGTTTTGGTGGTGATGACGCACTTAGTAGAATGTAGGGAATGGTTAGATGTTTGAATCTTCTTGTGAAGATGGGAAATAATGATCAAGTGGAGATGACTAGGTGGAAGCGAAAGAGTGATGTTCAAGGAAGGAATTTCTTGGGTAGGAGGTGGTGGTGATACTTTTGGTAGTGGAGACAATTGTGAGTAGATATATCCATTGATGGATGGAGTGGTGTCATCTTCATTAGTAAGGTCAATAAAGAGTTGTTTTTGTGGTATGATGACAAGTTTTTGTTGGAGATGGTGGTTCTTGGTGGTGGTGACAAGTGGGTGTTGATATAGTCATTGACTGACGATGATGATGGTATGGAGGAAGTAGAGGTTCCATGAGTTGATGGTGTTTTGGAAGGTGCATTAGGAGCACTAGGAGATGAGCATTGAGGTGGTGGTGATAGAGTATTGGTGTTATCTTTTGTTAAATCAATGAGGAGTGGTTTAGGAGGTATGATATTGATTCTTGATTTCTTTGAGGGCATGGAAATTGTGGATGACTCGAAATTGGTAGTACAAAGGATGACTCGGTTTTGGGTGTGAGGTAGAAGGTTATATGTGAGTGAGTGTGATTTCCCTTCCCATTAAATTCATGCTCATCCGGACATAGAATGTGACACATATAAAGACAAACCAACATGAAAATGATGATCTTGACAATGACACGAAGGATGAAGGATAGCATACAAGGTGGTTTTCCTAAAGGTGGACGGAAGGTGTTTGACGTCTATATAATAATAGAGTCATGACTCAAGAAATAGACATGAACAATGAGTGACATTTTAATTTGCATTTTGCTAATTAAAAATACTTAAACATTTCGGATGAAATATTTAAGTTGTCACATCAACTTAGAGAGGTATTAGATTACAATCTAACTGTCTTTTGACAAAGGAGTGGATTGTTTAGAAGGAAACAAGATGATGAATAGGGAAGTAAGTATGCATGGAGACTCTAGGACATTTAAGACAGTTTTAAGACTAATATGACCTATCGGATTGTGACACTAAGATTCTCATGAAATAAGGGTGTAGGATCTAAAGGCAAGAAATATAAACCTAGATGAATGAGACATATAGAGTTAAGCATGTAAAGGCATACAATCAAATCACATAGGAGCAAATAAACATCTAGAAACAACATATATGCGATATGCCATAAATCTAGGAATGAAAGCAACTAATGAGAAGCAAAGTTCATAAAAGTAAGCTTAGCGTTAGGTACATTTAGGAATAGCAATTTAATCAAGTTGGAGAATGAGTATGAGACTATTACTAGTGGTGCTCAATCAAGGCTAAACACGACCATTTTTACGGGTTACACACACCCAACTTCTCACATAGAAGCAATTCAACTGTTAGGTTAAATTGAGTTTCTAGACAATAGGTTCTCCAGTAGTCATTCTCTTTTTAGAAAAAATTAAATTCCTAAATTTACCTATCGAAGAGTACCAAATATGAAGTTTGCTTGGTTCACTAATGCTTGGCTTAATGTGACTCAAACGTCATGTTTTTATGAAGTTAAATCTAGATGATATATTTTATACACGATCCCAATAGAGACGTGTTGAATGTTTAGGTAAGAGTAAACAAAAAGTTTTAATCTTTTGTTCATGATTTACCGGTTGCTTGGTTTTGATGGCATATTACTTGATTTAATAAATGTGCTAGACTTAAGAGTGCACCTTAGCATCTCTTGTGAAATGAATCTCATTAAGATTATTTATCTTAAATGAGTTTGGGATTCTCAAATGATATCAAAACTAGACATTAATATATTCTTAAACAAATATTATTTTCTATGATTTTTGTCAATGTTATATATCATACTTTAACTAGTATTTGAAAAAATAAATTTTACTTGTTTATGGATTGTGACAAGTTATTTTTCAATTTTAATAACTTATATTATTTCAAAAAGGAAAGTGTAGTGCATTATCTTGTAACACAACCATTCATGCTACATAGAAAATGAAATACATAGAATATATAGTGTGTATTATTCTTGAATATGTATTTTATCTTGAAGTAATGAGTTTAAGTAGTATGAGCAAAGTTTACATATGTTGTTAGTTTGCTCATGTTTGGTTTTTCGAATATGACACATTTATCCATTGCCTTGCAATGTAAATTGCTTGAATATTTCTGACAAAATATCCAAGTCGCCAATCCTACTTCATTGTATATTTTATGCATGTGTTAAACATGTTATTCTAATATTTGCAACACAACTATTGGACAAGTAGATTTAATATGACATTATCAACACAAGTGTGAGTTATGATCCAATGCATATTCTTTTCATCTACAAAGGATGTAAATATTTTCATATCAATCTAGTGTGATTGAGTATGTAGATTCAAGACTATATCTTTTGTTAAAATTTGATGTAATCTTGAAACTAAACAAATAACAATCCAATTTTTTGTCCACACTCAAAAACATGTCAATTAGATTTGATGAATATATCAACCATAATTTGAATAATGAATTGATATAATATCAAGATCTTTCTTGACACTCACAAACACTCATTTAAAATAAATAGGCATTTTGATAGTGTGTTCCATTAATCCTAAGATTATTTATGAGTGAGGTTAGTGAATGATTGAAACTTGATTTATTACTTCATGATTGTTATATCTTTTATTTATGTGAAAGACTCTTCATTGTTACTTATAATGAACACACTTAGATTTTGAAAATACTTTTTCTTTTATATAACTACTAATGTTTTACAATGATTCAATTTCTCTTATTAAACAACTTAATGTAAAACAAGGTAATTTGTTGAAAATATTTAAGTGTGTTATTATGAATAGATTAAATTGTTTGAAATATTTAGGTGACTAGATTTAACTCATTTACAAGATGTTTGAGTGACATTAAGCCATCTATACCTATATGCAAAGCAAGCTATTAGGAATACGTTTATTCATGTGAAGACTCGGTCACCCCTAGTGTAGGTTAGCATATTGTAGCTCGTAGTATTTATCATATTAGTTAGAATATAGTTTAGTATTAGTTAATATTTGTGGAGTCGGGTCGGGTCTTTACCCACTGTCAGCTCGCTCTACAGCCCGTTTCAGGGGGCGTTTCTATTATAACTATAAATACCCTTTCCCACCCAAGGGAAAGGGTTGGACCTTTACTTGCAATCTAACATTTCTCTATTTTCTCTCAAAGGCTCCCAACTTCATCTCTTTCTCTCTCTAACTTCTCACTAGAAAACCTACCCTAAAATCATCCTAAACACTAAATCATCCATGTTCTCATATTAGAGTATACTACAATTGGTATCAAGAGCCATGGTTCTATCATAGGATTCGTGGTGTGCTCAATTTTTTTTGTGTGGTTTTGGTGTTCTTGGATGGTTCGAATATAGTTTGTAGTTTTCACACTTGTGTGATCTCGTTAGGTGTTGTTATTGAGTATTTACTTGCACTTTCGTATCAAGAAGTGGTGTAGGCATCGAGTGTAACTCTTGGTTAAACAATATCATCACTCTTGTGGAGTTTGGAAGAATTTTGTGTGTCATTTCTTGCTAGCGAGTTGCTCATTCCTGGTAGAGAGTTGGTAGCTTATTGTAGCGAGTTGAGGTTAGAGGTTTGGCGGTTTGCTATTTTGGGACTTTAAGACAAAACGCTAGACAGTGACGTTTCTGTCTTATTGGTCTAGCGAGTTGAGTAGCTAGCGAGTTGGCATAACTAGAGGGTTGATCTGTTTAGCGGGTTACTACTTCTAGCGAGTTGATTTTTATCTTAGCGAGTTGTTCCAGGGTGTAGCGAGTTAACCAGATCTAGAGGGTTGATCTCGTCTAACAATTTGGTCTATCTAGCGAGTTGAGGTTATTGTTCCAGCGAGTTGATACTGGTAGTGAGTTGCTGTACTTAGCGAGTTGTTCCAATTTGAGCTAATTGGTTTGCACGTAGCAAGCTGATATTGTTTGTGACAAGTTGTAGAGTGGTGTTAGTGACTTGGTTCAGGAACTTTAGTGAAACTTGTGCGTTGTTGCGACTTAAGTTGTTACGACTAACTTGACAGTAACTTGACGTTGTGAGGATTAACTTACGACTCGACTTGGTATTTGTTGAGCGGTTGTAATTTGACTTGTTGCAACATTACACGAAATACACTTGTGTTTGAAACTTGGTACTAATACCTACTCACTTTCCACAAGAATGGCAAGCACCTCCTCTGATGACATTCAGGCTGCAGGGTCGGATACTCGTCCTCCAATGCTGGACAGAACTGACTATGAATCATGGGCACAAAGGATTCGTCTCTATTGCTTGGGAAAGGAAAACGGGGTCAATGTCTTGAAATCAATTGATGAAGGACCTTTTCGAATGGGCACCACTAGAGACACGATTGCAGCTACTGATGACCAACCTACTGCAGTCGGTCCAAACAGACCTCGCACCTACAATGAGCTGTCAGATGAAGAAAAGAAATGGTATGATGCCGATATCAGAGCATCGAATATTGTCATTCAAGGGCTTCCTAAAGATATCTACAAACTTATCAACTTCAACACAGAAGCCAAAGCAGTTTGGGATAATGTGAAAATGCTTCTTGCAGGGTCTGAGTTAACCAAAGAAGATCAGGAGTCTCAGCTATATGATGAATTTGAGCACTTCAAAATGAACCAAGGTGAAAGCATCACTGACTACTACGTCAGATTTAACAAGCTGGTTAATGATATGAGATCCATCAAGATGACCATGCCCAACATTCAGCTTAACTCTAAATTCGTGAATAACATGGCACCTAAATGGGATAGGTTTGTTACAGCTGTTAAACTCAACAAAGGTCTCAGGCATACTAATCATGAACAAGCCTATGCATATCTCCAACAACATGAGAAACATGCTGCTTATGATCGGTTAATGCGAGAAAAGCTCAATCCTTCAACAACATATGACTCTCTTGCCTTTGTCTCTAATGTTCAACAACTCACTCAACCTTCAAATGATCAATCTCAACCACAACAACCTTCATCCAGGTCTAATCCAACAAATGGTCAATCACCAACTCCCTCACCATCTGCTTTAAACACCCATCTGGACTCTGGGTACTCTCACACCGACATGATGATTGATAATCTTTCCAACCAAGTCTCCTTATTAGTCCAATAGTTCAGGGCTGTACTTCCACCAACTAATAACCAACTCAGGATTTCGTCTAACCCACGAAATCAGGCAGTCATAGATGATGGGAGGGTGGTGGTGCAGAATGTGCAAGGAAGACAAAACCTCAATCAAAGAAATGCTGGTAGAGAAAATGGGCAGTATAGAGTCGGGAATGCGCTTCAATACAAGCCAGGCAGCCTAAGTGTTATAACTGTGGAGGGTTGGGCCACATAGCTAGGAATTGCACTCACCCAAAGCGTCCTCAAAACTCTGAGTACTTCAAAGACAAGATGTTGCTAATGCAGGCGCAAGAGAATGGGACTGCTTTGGATGAAGAAGCTCTGCTCTTTCTGGCTGGTGATGACGGGAATACGTTTGATGCTGATGTGGATGATCAACCTGTTCAGGACATGGCACTAAATGATCCGAAAATCTTTCAAGTTGAAGACTGTGATGCTTTTGACTCAGATGTTGTTGACGAACCCACAGCTCAAACCATCTTCATGGCTAATCTGTCTGCAACTGCTCCCTCTCCACAGCAGTGTGGCTCTTTCATCACATCTGCTATCTCTGAGGTACCAACATCACATAATTCTAATCTGAACTATCCTACCAATCCGCAGGGGGCATGTGACTCTGTACAACTCAAGAATATTGACAACACAGACACCACTGAGATGGGAAATACCAATAATATCCCATATGAAAGGTATGTAAATGACAATAGACTGCCTGTTGTACCAAGTGACATGCCGTTGATTGATTCTAGTGAACTTGAGTTGCATGAGCACACCATATACAACCCTGATGATTCCTTGACCACTAGAGTTAACACCCTTAAGGATCAAGTGACCATATACGAGCAGCGTGCTAAATTTGAGCTTAATGAACGTGAGTAGAAAATGGAATGGCAAATGCGTGCTTACATATCTGAAAACAATTCCAAACAAGAAACATTGAAAAGGGAGTTAGTGTCTTTAAAAAAACAATTAGATCAAACTGTTAAACAAAAACAGGAAATTCAAAAAGGGTTGACTTCAATCAAACTCGAATACAAGGATAAAGAAACTAAACTTCTAAATGATTTCTCAAAACTCAAAATGTTGAAAAATAAATTGGAATATAAGCTGTACACGCAAGGCCAAACCATTCAATCTGCTCAAATGATGCAAAACCATAGGAAACTAAGTGATGAATTTAGTGAACGGGATGCCTCTAAGACTAAAGTCAAATTCCTTAGAAATGGTATAGGTGCTCAACCTGCATTATATGATGCAAACACTATGCTTGAACCTAACCATGCCCCTCCTGATGTGAGATCCTATGACGAGAAGGCGGAGGATAGAACTAGGGAAAAACTTGCTGAACGATTAAAGGATCCCCTGTGCATAGCTAAAAATATTGTGTTTCACCATGATTATACTAATGACAATCATTCAGTGTAATACCCTAATTGGGTTATATGTTCTAGGTCAATTGTTTAATGACTTTGAAAACATATGTAAAATAAGAATTACACCAACGGGGATTACTGAAGGGAAAAGGGGTTTTGAGCAAACAAAACAATGTTACCTAACTGAAGTCATGCCATTTTTCGATCTTCTCAAAGAACATTTTGAGGGCCTTAAAAATACCATTAATAATGATGTGACTCAAATGAAAAAGGTCTTTAAAGAGGTGGAAAGTGAGGGTAACCAATTGGCTATTGATCTCAAATACAGTGAAATTGACAGGAAAAACATTCTCATTATGAATAAAAACTTGATCGCTAATTGCATTGCACAGGATGTTTTTTACACTGTCACCGACTCAGCATTATCTGCTCGACAATTTCATGAAATGTTGATCACTTTAAATGTCTTCCAGAATTGTGTGATTGAGCTTGAGGGGGAGAATTACAAACTAAATAACAAAATTCAAAACGACGACCATGATAACATGGTCAGGAATTTCTCAAAACAAGAAGTTGATAATCTTAACTTGCAACTAAAATATCAACATCTAGAAGAAAACATAAAAATATCAAATGCCAAGACATCTTCGGATGCTCCTGAGTTTGACACATGTTTTGAATTAGCCAAAAAGGATGAAGTAATTCAAGCTCACTCAAACACGATTCGGAAGTTGAGGGCCCAAATTGCACAATTAAAGTCTAACATAGGCGACGTGACCAATACCAATTACAAAAAGTCGATAGATTCTCAAAACTGTCAAAAACCAGGCATTATCAATGAATTACAATATGAAAATGAGTGGCTTCGTGCGGGAATGTCAAACGCTAAACAACGTTACAAAGAGTTATTCAAGTCTATTAAAATAACACGTGACCAAAACGATGAAAGAGTCACTTCTTTGTTAAACGAAATTGAGAATCTAAAGACTATGGTGAAGGGTAAAATGCCCGTCGTTTCATGTGATCATGCAATTTCCAATGTACATGCTTGTAAGAAATATGCGTGCGATGCTTTGAATGTCTCTCTTCCCCTTAGGAACAATAAGTTAGTTCATAGCAACTATCTTAGATATCTTAAGGACTGCCTGGTCATACTTAGAGAAACCATTGAAGATGAGAGGATACCTAAACCACTGGATGATGTTATTGTTGGTGCATGCTTCCTTACTAATATAGCCCATGAATTATTAGAATACGCTATAGGATCATGCCCCAAGAATGATAACAAGTCGGATAGGTCATTTGCGTCGCACTCTAACATTGGCAACAAACATGTTACATTTGATTATCCCCAAACCATGTCACAATCCACCAACATGATCACCGGTAAACAAGTAGCAATTAAGCATACTATTGTTCCCGTCATTGCTTCTACAGGAGTTAACAGTGTATCTAAAGCTAGCAAGTCACAACCTAGGTGCAATACAAAGAATGATAGGACTCTGCCGGCTAAGAGTGCACTTATGAAGGAAGTAGAAGAATCCTCTAGGAACAATAAAGTTATTATTAATGAAAGGAATCGAGTTGAATCAAACATTTGTGTTAACAATGATGTAATTAATTCGAATTCTGGTACTATTTGTAAGACTTGTAACGAATGTTTATTTTTTGGTAATCATGATGCTTGTGTTGTGTCCTTTTTAAAATCCACTATGCAATCTCCGGTCATGAATGTTTCAAGTGCTAAAAGGGTTAAACAAGTCTGGAATAAAACAGGAAAGGTGTTCACTAATGTTGGTTATCAATGGAGACCTATTGGAAGGAAATTCACCCTAGGAGAAAAGTGCCCGTTGACTAGGATCACTAACTTCAAAGTTGTGCCAATTAAGAAATGGAGACCTACTGGTAGAAAGTTCCCAGTAGAAGCACTTAGTACCACCCCTAGGTCTAGTGCATCAAAATGTGAAAATTCCAGTGATATATCCGTGACATATGATAATCCAATATTTGTGTGTGCTAACCAAACGGACCCCAACTGTTTGTGGGGCTCCAGATTTTTCAGTTATCCACCATTGTCTGGTTTCAAATGCAGGTCGTACAAATCGTCCTTTGGTATTTGGACTCAGGCTGCTCAAAACATATGACTGGAGATCGCTTGCTGCTCAAAAATTTCGTGGAAAAGTTCATTGGTACGGTCAGATTCGGGAACGACCATTTTGGATCTATAATGGGTTATGGTGATTACGTCTTTGGAGACAGTGTGATATCCAGAGTATACTACGTGGAGGGACAGGGACACAATCTACTTTCTGTTGGTCAATTCTGTGACTCTGATCTTGAACAAGGCTGTCAAACTCGCGAGTTTACACGTAAGATCGTACAATCTTACGTGCACACCAGTCAAAATCGTGTAGGATCGTGGTAGGATCGTAGGATCGCATGTAAGATCGTAGGGTCGACACGCGATCCGAGTTCATCTTTTTTTTTTTTTTTTTTTTTTTTTTTTTTTTTTTTAATCTTTTAAGTCCATCCCACTTGGTTAGGCAAAAAAAAAAAAAAAAAAAAAAAAAAAAAAAAAAAAAAAAAAAAAAAAAACGTGTGTTTTACTAATGTCTAATGAGTAAACCACTATTGTTTCAGTTTCTAAATAGATTATAGTTTATATATAGTTTTCTACTTTTCTAAATAGATTATAGTTTAAAAGTGTTCAATAGTTTAATTTACTTTACTTCACTGTGATTAAACTAATCAAAAGGTATGTTTTGGAATGCCACTTATGAAACATTTGTTTTCTTGAAATCATGTTGATGGCTCGTATATTTTGAGACATTTAGGACCTATGTTATGTAATATTATTCCACTAAATCGTTAATGTAACGATTGAAATTTGACTTTTTTGTGTTTTACTATTACTTTGGTGTTTGAAATTTGAACTTTGTCATTTTCAAGAGGATATTATATGAAATTATCTTTGACGTTGAGTAGAAATGTAAAACAGTTTGACTCGTATATCATTTGTTTACAAAATATGACAAATTGGTAGGATCGTAGGATCGCGATCTGATCTTACGATCTCGATCTTGCAAAGACAAAAACGATCCTGCGCGGGATCGCAAGCTTGACAGCCTTGATCTTGAAGTTGCCTTCAGAAAGCACACATGTTTTGTTAGAGAATTAGATGGTGTATATCTCCTCAAAGGGAGTCGGGGCACTAACCTTTATACCATCTCTATTGAAGACATGCTGCGGTCCTCTCCAATTTGCTTGCTTTCAAAAGCCTCTAAGAACAAATCATGGTTGTGGTATCGTCGTTTAAACCATTTGAACTTCGGTACCATCAATGAACTCACACGTAAGGATCTTGTTCGAGGCTTTCCCAGACTTAAGTATGAAAAAGATCATCTATCTTCCGCATGTCAAATGGGCAAGAGCAAAAAGCACACCCATAAACCCAAAACTGTCAATTCCATCATGGAAGTCCTACATACTCTTCACATGGATCTCTGTGGACCAATGAGGATTCAAAGTATCAACGGAAAGAAATATGTGCTTGTTGTTGTTGATGATCATTCTCGTTTCACGTGGGTAAAGTTTTTACGATCAAAAGATGAAACTCCGGAAATCATCATCAAACTCATTAAGCAATTGCAAGTTCGACTCAACAAAACAGTTAGGTTCATTCGTACTGATAATGGAACGGAGTTCGTGAACAAACAACTTACTCAATTTTATGAAGGTGTCGGCATTAGTCATCAAAAGAGCATTCCACGTACTCCTCAACAAAATGGAGTTGTTGAAAGGCGTAATCGCACCTTGGTTGAAGCTGCAAGGTCTATGCTCATCTTCTCCAATGCTCCTATGTTTCTTTGGGATGAGGCAATTGCAACAACATGTTACACACAGAACCGATCCTTAATACATCCTCTCCACTGCAAGACTCCATATGAACTGGTTCATGGCAGAAAACCATATCTTTCGTTTCTTCGAGTATTTGGTGCATTGTGCTATCCAACAAATGACAGTGAAGACCTTGGGAAACTCAAGGCCAAGGCCGACATTGGTTTCTTCGTTGGCTATGCTCCAGAACGAAAGGGGTACCGAATCTACAACAAACGTACCAGAGACATAATGGAAACAATCCACGTTACTTTTGATGAGCTGATTGAACAACCGGTTCCTGGACGATCAAGTTTTGGACCCGTACCTAACCTTTTGTCTCCTGGACCTATAAGCTCCAGGCTTGTACATAATCCTACTCCTGCTACTCCTTTTGTACCTCCTACAAGTGAAGATTGGAAGAAACTGTTTGACCCAATGTTTGATGAATACTTTGAACCTCAAAACGTGGATGCTCCAGAAGCCACAGTCGTTCCACAACCAACTGGGGTAGCAAATGTCCCAGATGATAATGCTTGGCCATCCACTTCGTTGTCATGGGATCCTGAAGCCCCCACCATCAGTCGTTCAGTTACCACATCTAATGGTCAATCTTCATTTGTACAACGAGTAGCAGCTGTAGATAATTCATTTGAAGTAAATCCTTTCGCTCCACCTGATAATGAGCCGTTTGTTAACATCTTTGCTTCTGAATCGTCAAATGATGCTACATCCTAAGACAAATCTAACACGGCTACCTCAGTTCCCTATCCTCAACCCCATGAACACCTTAGGAAATGGACAAATGATCACCCAATTGACAACATTATTGGAAACCCTTCTCGTCCGGTATCAACCCGTAAGCAACTTGCAACTGATGCATTGTGGTGCTTCTTCAATTCTGTCCTCTCTAAAGTTGAGCCAAAAGATTTCAAGGATGCAATGCCTAAACACTCATGGTTCACTGCTATGGTGGACGAGATTCATGAGTTTGATCGACTTAAAGTGTAGGAATTAGTACCACCTCCCGATTGTGCTATGATCATTGCTCTCAAATGGATATTTAAAGTTAAACTTGATGAGCATGGAGATGTATTGAAGAACAAGGCTAGGCTTGTGGCAAAAGGATATCGTCAAGAAGAAGGAATAGACTTTGAAGAATCCTTCGCACCTGTTGCTAGAATTGAAGCCATAAGAATATTTCTAGCAAATGCTGCAAGTTAGAATATGGTGGTTTATCAAATGGATGTTAAGACTGCATTCTTAAATGGCGATCTAAAAGAGGTGGTGTATGTAAGCCAACCCGAAGGATTCGTGGATCCAGAACGTCCTAACCATGTGTATCGTTTGAAGAAGGCTCTTTATGGGCTTAAGCAAGCTCCTAGGGCGTGGTACGACACCTTGTCAAAATTCCTTCTTGCTAACAAGTTTTCCAAAGGTGCTATTGATCCTACACTCTTTACTAGAAAAATGGGCAAAAACTTCCTTCATGTACAAATCTACGTTGATGATATCATATTTGCCTCCTCTAATCCCAAAGAGTGTGATCGTTTCTCCCAAGAGATGAGTTCTGAGTTCCAGATGTCCATAATGGGTCAAATGTCTTTATTTCTAGGCTTGCAAATATCTCAAAATCCCAATGGCATCTTCATCAATCAATCCAAGTATGCTAATGAAATTTTGAAGAAATTTGGATTCGATTCCTATGACTCAGTTGATACTCCTATGATTGAAAGATCAAAACAAGATGAAGATGATGTTGGAATCCCGGTCGAACAAACCAAGTATCGAAGCATGATTGGTTCCTTAATGTATCTTACTGCTTGCAGACCGGATCTTCTGTTTGCGGTTTACATGTGTGCTCGGTATCAATCCAAACCTACCAAGAAACACCTGAAAGCTGTCAAAAGAGTCTTTCGGTATCTTAAGGGAACAATCCACATGGGCCTATGGTACCCCAAGGACACTTCTATGGCGTTCACAGCCTATTCTGATGCTGACCATGCGGGATGTCAAGATACTCGTCGCAGTACATCTGGGGGTGCTCAGTTTTTGGGTAATAAGCTAGTCAGTTGGTCTTCAAAGAAACAAATGAGTACATCAATCTCCTACACAGAGGCTGAATACATTGCCATGTCCTCGTGCTGTTCTCAGATCTTATGGATGAGATCTCAACTTTTGGACTATGGCTTCGTATTCAACAAGATTCCCATGTACTGTGACAACAAAAGTGCAATTGCACTCTGCTGCAACAATGTCCAGCACTCAAGGACTAAGCACATTGACATTCGACATCACTTCATCAGGGAGCAAGTTGAGAAAGGAATTGTGGAACTTTACTTAGTGAGGACTGAGTTCGAGCTAGCTGATATCTTCACCAAAGCACTTTCTAGGGAACGATTTCAATTCATCCTCCCACGTCTTGGTATGAAGAGTCTCACACCTGAGGAACTCATAAGTCTTCAGGAAGATCAGGAGGAGTAAAGGGGTTGCTTCACATATCCTTTGTACATAGTATTAAAACAAAAAGAAAATAGAAAAATATAAAATCTTCAAAATCCATAAAAATCATAAAATCATAAAAACCAAAAATATTCTTCTCTCGACATGTCTCCTGTGTAATCAATAGTATGTACGCTTCTATAAATGTCATTCAATAATGACACGGAAACATACATATGCTTGAGCAGGAGCTCTTCCTTTGAATAATGCTTTTCTAAAACATGTCGTTTCTAAAAATATTCTTTCAAAATGGCTTGCTATTACTTCAGATAGCAACCCGGTCTTTATACTGGGGAAAGTTCGTCGCCAAAAAGAAGACTGTTCCTAACAAAGGCATGAATTACTTTATATTCATGCCTTTCTGATCTGATGTACGCTTAAGTGCATCATTTCTGGTAAAAGAAGAGAAGTCTTCTTTGCATCTCAAATATTTTTCCTTCAATTATTCTTCGGGAAAATATTTGCTTCAAACTTGGTGGTACCATGGTTTTTGAAGATGAAACAAACTCGAAATGTGGTTTAAAACTTGCCACTCAATCGATGCTAAAAGAATTAATACTTTGTGCAAAATGTTTAATTTTAAATGTGTCATCGATTGAGGGGGAGAACGATTTCAAAAACTATATATCATCAAAACAAAATCTTTGTGCATAATTACAGTGGATTAAGTGTAATTGTTATGTGTTAGTATATGAATTTTTCATGAGTTTCCCGCTAAACTCAAAATTATTTATAAACTCATCATCTCTAACACATAACATACTCCCTCAAGGTTTGAGGGGGAGCTAAAGTGTCGTCTCAAAATCAGTCATTCTTAAAAAATGTCACATCTTTCTCCAAAAACTTTAAACTTATTTAAATCACTTGGGATCACAAATCTCAATTGGTTTGAAATTTTTGATCAGGGGAGAAGATGTGATTTAAATATGAAACACTGATTAAAACGTGATGTTTTGAACCCGAAAACAAAAATATGCTCTTTCCTATGTGCCAACCTCTTTTGTATATCAATGCACATATTGAGGGGGAGCAAAATGGTTTGTGAAAAAGGATCCTTGCATCTCATATGAGTGCATCTCAGTCTTGACTCATGAATTGACGAAACACAACTGTCCTGAATCGAAAGGACTAGTCCTAGACTGGTAATAACTTCAAGCTGGTTTAACCAGTGATGTAAGTGTGTCTCGAAAAGGACTAGTTTGAGTAGAATGTACCGTTTCGAGAAACCTTGAGTGAATCTGATCAGGCCGGGTAATAACTTCAAGCTAGTGTAACTAGTGATGTAAGCGTGTCTCGAATGCCCGGTCATGTTCACTTAAGGAAGATCAATTCAAAAAGTGCAACTCTTCCCGACATGTGCAAATTCTCAAATCTATACATATGAGCACATGTTAAGGGGGAGCATTTGAAAATGACAAAACTCTCAATGTGTTAATAAAATGTGTTTCTCAATCATAAACACGTTGAGAGAATTTTCAATGATTTGGTAAATGGCAACATAGGATAGTCATGGAGTTATAAGGTGGCTAAGGCTAGGAAAACCGTCCTATGATCCGCCAGAACCGGAGGGATCTACCCATGGACAATACCAAATAGATAGTATTAGAAAGTCCGTAGGTATGATTATGAAAAAAGGAGAAATGTGAGAATGAAGAACGAAGGGGTTGAATAATTAAAAAGAAATGAAATGAGAAAGGGTGAAAAGAAATAGCCCTCCAATTATTCAACCTTAGGGCAGAAGCCGGGTTCAATTCATAATCTACTGATTGTTGCTAAGGCGACATTGGTATTGAAGAAAAGATGTCATGGACCCAGTGACGCACTGCACTGAACCTTCTAGCCACTCAAGTTCTCTTAAAAGAACTTGTTTCATTCTCACGGGGAACCGGTGTAATCTATCAACTTATCTCTTAGAGATGGTTGATATTGAAGCAGGAGACCTCTCCCTAATCTTCGCATAGGAAAACCAAATGCACTTATTGAGCCTAGAGCCTCGAGATACATAAAAAGATCTCATAGGAACACGTGCTACTTCTACCCTGGTTGTTCAACATTAAGGACACCAGTGGTAAACTTATGAGTCCTACGCAGATCTTAGCAATCTGCCAGAACATTTATGAGGGATGTTGCTGTAGTAACTCCTAGTGATTGAATGGAAATTCCTGCCAGGGTCAACATCAAATAGCCCTGAAAGCAGGTCACTTAGGTAATTCCTTGTGGATTACGCTTAGTGGTTGCGATGGTTACAAACGATCAACAGTCGTGGAGTGATCTCCAGCGGCTCACCCATTCGTTGATCTACTAAGGTAGTTCGCGTAAATCCTCTCGGGGGTTTGCCGATTGGGAACGGTCTTGGTAAGGATTAGAAGGAGTCTTCACACTATGCTGTTGACAATCTCTAATTCCAAACCTATAAGTACCGGAAGATTTGTTGCTAACTGTCTACTTGCAAGAATTTCTGACGGTTGCGGTTGATTGCTGAAAATATGCTGATCCATCAACACATGCTCACACTTCGACTTCACAATCTAAGAAATCATGATCATTGATTGGGCCTCATATATGCTTCCACAACTCTGATGCAGAAGATCATGATCCTGAAAAAGTGTGAGCATGACAACACAAAGATGTTCATATCACATGGAGACGTTATTGCTCAAAGATGACTTTCAGATACTCATTTGGATGATGAACTTGAAGTTATTTCCAAAGATCATCCACTACATTGAACAAGTCATCTAGAGCCTGCCACTTAAAGCACAAAGATCTCAACAATGAAGAATCAAAAGGGCTACGAGCTACAAAGATGTCTTCAAAGACTTGAATGCTATGATTCAATACTTATCTTCCGGGGTGACCTCCCTTAGGGGGAGATTGTTAGGAATACGTTTATTCATGTGAAGACTCGGTCACCCCGAGTGTAGGTTAGCATATTGTAGCTCGTAGTATTTATCATATTAGTTAGAATATAGTTTAGTATTAGTTAATATTTGTGGAGTCGGGTCGGGTCTTTACCCACTGTCAGCTCGCCCCACAGCCTGTTTCAGGGGGCGTTTCTATTGTAACTATAAATACTCTTTCTCACCCAAGGGAAAGGGTTGGACCTTCACTTGCAATCTAACATTTCTCTATTTTCTCTCAAAGGCTCCCAACTTCATCTCTTTCTCTCTCTAACTTCTCACTAGAAAACCTAACCTAAAATCATCCTAAACACTAAATCATCCATGTTCTCATATTAGAGTATACTACACAAGCATAATATTGCAATTCTAACACAAGAAATCTAGCATAAGATCTAGTTAAGTATAAACCGGAAAACTAGCTATAAACTAATAAGGCACATATGCTTAAAAATACAATTAACTAAAATTCAAATATCAAAAATCATCTAATATATTCAATTAACAAAATAGAATCACAAATAAGTTCACATAGCACATAAAACACTTGTCGTCGTTTTGTGTATTATATATACCAATGTTTACTTAAGCTCGATTTTATTTGAAAATAAAATAGTTTCCTACCCATTTTAAAATTTAATTAAGATCAATATTTTTAAAGAATAAATGCTTAATTTTTCAAAGATATACCGACTAGGAATGCTCGACTCGAAGGAAAAGGTAAAATACAAGTTTTATGTTAAAACGAGATTCAAATTTTTGACCTCGGTGTAGTATTTTGACTTTCTGACTTATTTAAGTTTGTAATGGTTACTTGTAAGTAGTTTTAAATGAAAGTAGACTCAATTACCTTTAAAATGCCGGGTGGCACGACTTCTACGGAGTTACGGTTATTTTTATATGATTTTTCAAAGTTTCTGAAAAAACTGCGAACAGACAGGCGGACCCCTTAAATAATTAAGGGGACCGCCCAATATTTAAGAGAACCGCCCAGACAATTAAGGGGTCCGCACATCTGGTACTCAAAATTTCATTTTTTGTAAAAAATTGTTTTATGACTTTGCTAAAAGTTGTGAAACTTTCTGAATTTGATACCGGACATATAATACTTATTTAAAGCATAATCTTATCTCGAGCTAGTATAATTAGTGTATATAACATCAAAACTAATACAAGTTAATCAACAAAACACTTTTCATATTTAATCCTCCTTAATGGGTAATTTGATACATGGATCGTACTCAATTTTTAAAACCATTTCTTTTGAAAATTTGAGCGACATGGCTCTGGTACCAATTGTTGGAAACTAGAACGGGGGTTTAATAGTTTTCCCTCTTTTTCGTTTTATAAAAACTTGGTTTCAAAATGTTTTTCAAAATTTTGATTCGAATTTATTCAATTGTTTGTTTGAAAAACTTTCAATTAGAGTTTAGTATGAAAACAACCTATAATCAATATGATCAATTACATATGTGTTCTTTTAGATTAGTTTTCAAAACTTAGTTTTATGAATGGAGCTTTGGTTGATCTTTATGTGAATACGTTTTCCTTTTAAAATCTTAAAATGTTTTGTATCAAATAATCTATTAAGTTAAACTCAATATGAGAAGTGTGAATAATAATCTATTAGACCATATCATATAGTTATGCATACAATCACAATATTAACTTCTATGCACAACACAATCAACATCACAACTATATAAGCAACAACTAAGACATATAAGCAAGCATAGATGTAAAACAATAAATGCAAGAATAAATGAAAAGAGATCAGAGAAAGGAAATGCAAACTGGACACGAAGATTTATAGTGGTTCGGCTACAAGGACACCTTCCTTGCCCTACTCCACTCCCCGAGTCACCTACTCGAGAGTTTTCTTCAATACTCAACAAGCTCCCTTTTGGCGGAGAAAACCGTATACAACTTTTTCTTACACCAATTTACAACACTAAGCTAAATGTCGAGTTCTAATAGTAGCTAGAACCAATCTCACAACACGACTTCGATCACTACACAACTTCTACACGACTTCACGACTTCATCACTACTTTACAACTTCTTCTATACTCCACTACTTATTCACACACCTACTTCTTCACAACTACATGACTCCTGCACACTACTACTTCTTCCCACAACTTCTTACTCACTCATTGACGCACAACTAAGTAAGATCATCTTGATCTACTTATCACATATACATACATAACTCACAACTTTACATCAACACTAACTAGACTCTAATACATCTTTGGCTTTATGATAGGGAGGATTCTTCTCTTGCACTTTGGGTGATGAGGGATTAAATCACATGAAAAAAAAACTAATAAACTTATGATCAAAAGTTTTAGGAAGATGATTTGAGAGAATTTGGACACAAAGTTTTAGTGCAAAAGGTTAGGAAAAATTACATATTTAAACCAGTATTTATAGGCAAAAGTTTCTGACACATGAGCATGTGTCGGCCCCTTTAATTGTATACCGGCCCCCTGAAAATTAAGGGGGCCGCCCAGACGAAAACGGCAGTTTTCTTTCCTTTTTCTGGGGAAATTTATCTATTGAAATTTTAAATGTTTTTGGTTAAAAATTTGAATTCATATATTTATTTTGAATTAGACATTTTTCTTTAATTACCAAAAGTGTTTTTCAAAAATACATAAGATGTTTATATCATTTTATAAACTTTGTAATGTTTAAATAAAAATCCTTTTGATCATAAAATGTATTAGACATTTGTTTGTACATACCTTATGTGATTGTTGAAGCATACTTGAGACGTTGAGATGTCGAGGCTTGTTGACGTATGAATGCATAGACAAATTGTGATCACAAGTAACTTAAACCTTTACGTTATTGATGAGTGTAAATACTCATCATTTTTATTGTACCTGAACTGCCAAAACATCAAAAAACACTCAGAAATGCATCAAAATACAGAAATTATTTCAGGAATTGTGTTTTATATGTTTTAGATGCAAAATGTTTAAAAACAAATGAAAAACGAACAAAGTTTGCATAATTGGCAATTTCAGTCCCCGAACTTTAAAAAATTAACAGAATTAGTCCCTGGAAGTTTATTTTGGAATAAAAATAAAAAATGGTCCTTGGGAATTCATAAGTTATCAAGTTTGACTTTTGGATAAAAAGTTTGAGGAAATTACAGTTTTGGTCCCTGGAGTTTCAAAAATGGCAAAAGCAATCCCTGGGTATTTTAAATTGGAAAAACTTACATCTATGGCCCTTGTACTATTTATCTTGGAAAATCAAGCCCTTTTTGATAACTTTGGGAAAATTACACTTTTTACCCCTCAACTTTTAAAAATGGCAATAATGGTCCTCGGGAATTTTAGATTGCAGAAAAATGATGAAAAGTACCTTGGGAATTTAACACTTGTCAAGAATGGTCCTTGATAATCCTTTGAAGAAATGGCAGAAGTGGTCCTCTAAGAATTTCAGATTCTACACTTATAGTCCTTGGGCTACATTATTTACAAGCTAAAGATTGCAATTCCAAATCCAATTGACCATCCTGATCGACCCTTTGGCCCAACCCACTCCAAGAGCCCACTCCCACTCTTAAAACAACCCTTACCCCATTTTTTATTGTTACCCAGGGTCAAAACAATAGTCAAAATCCAAAACCCTCCACCTCACCTTCTTCCAACATCTCCCCGTGACTCCCTGCTACAAACCTGCAACACCCGACACCTCATCATCACCCCTAAAACCTGCCATCACCCACTCTCCATTACCTTTCCACCACAAAAATACATCCCCTCACCCCCTGCCAAGTGCTAAAAGCCAAAACCATTTTAGGTGCCAAAACAAATTGAAGGCTGAGATTATGCTGAAGGTTATCCAAGGGTTTAAAAGCAATCAGAGAGGAAGGCACAAGGGACCAGTGTGAAACCCTAGTATTCTTAGTATAAAAAGAAAATGATTGTAGCTCATTTGAGCAGTTAGGAAATTAGGTTTTAATAGTAGTTAAGTAGATAATGATAGTGTAGAATTAGATTTAAGTGTAATTCTTATTAAGTATCCTAGCTCCTAATTTCAGTTGTAAACTCTTCTCTTTAAATTTAATGAAAGCTTTATCTTGCAATCAAAAAAATATATATAGCTTATTGTCCTGCTTAACATCTGCTTAATTTTCATTGCTTATTTGTGTGTTGTCATTGCTTATCAATTTTATTATAGCTTATTAGATCTTTGACTGTGAATCTCCATTGCTTAATCACTCCATTGTTTTGAAAAACTCAAACTGTCAACACCTTAAGGGGTGTTTGGTGTAAGAAACCTTTGTTGCTTAAAACCTGTTTTTAACTTAAGTTTCAGTTTCAAATAACTTTGAAATCAACTTCATTTGGAGATTATAAGTAAAAGTTGTCAATTTCTAGTAATTATAAAGTACCTAGCTGTTTTTTTTCAAAAGACAATTACCTTTAACTGCTATTGATAATTTTTAGTGTAGTTCTTAGTTAAGTTCAATTCCAGTAGTAGTGTTGGCTCAAATTAGTTCTAAGGTAGTAACCAACATGTTTCAAACCTGGCATTTGACTTTCATTGGTTAAAATGGGCATTTACACCTAATTTGACCGAACTGTTACAGCACCCCTGCTGTTTCAGCATGGGTATTTGGTTCTAGGATCATTGCTTATTTACTTGTCCAAATCTTTAAATCGTGGTTTCCCTTTACAGTTGGCCAGCTTGTTCCCATGTTGCAAAAGCTCATTTGCAATTTATTTCACACTAGCTTGCACAAACTCTTGATCAAATTGCCCTACACATCAGCAACCCTGCTGTTCCACATCTTTTTTTTATTACTACTTTTAATAAGGTTTTAGTTAGAGTTAGATTTAGAATCTCATCTTGTAAGTAGTTAGTAGTATAGTTTTTATATAGGTTAGCTTATTTTAGATTTTGGAGTACTTTTGATGGCTTGTTTAGGGCTGCAAAACCAGCCACTCAGGCCTGTTTACCCCTGAGTAACCTTAGGATAAGTGGTGGCTATTTATTGCTTTTGAGTGCTTCTGTAACTGCCTTATTTTTATTCCCTTTAGCTTTTTAGGATTACCCTAGATCCCTAACTTAGTTTTCCTTAGGCTAGCTTGTTTCCCTTAATAGCTTTTTATGTTTAGCTTATTCCACAAATCTGCCTCATATTCTCTTTTCCATTTTAGGATCTAGCTAGTTCAAATGAATTTCAGTGCTTAATATTTTTAAGTTAGATAGTTTGTAAGATGGAATTTATGTGTTGTAGCTTGTTTTAAACTTTAGAACTTAGTTGGTAGCTAGTCAAGAGGCTGCAGGCCTGCTTTCGCAAACCTGTTCAAGCCCCTCCATTTTGTGGCTACTGCCCCGTCTTTCCAAGGCCAAAACAAGCTCATTTCTTGAGCTTGTTTCTTGATCTTGGATGTTTTGAGATGCCTAATAGGCTGTTTTGTTAGATCCAATCTTAATTTGCCCTTGAATGTTCATTTGTTAGTTTAATTTGAGTCTCCAAGTTGCCCTCTAGGTCCCTGTTTCGCTGTTTGCATCAGCAACTCAATTGAGCTTGTTTGAATTTTTGGTCCATCTTGATTCTTGTTGTTAATTGTTTTTTAGCTTATCAGTGTTGTTTGTGATGAAGTTTACTTGCTTTTGCCATTAGTTAAGGCCCTATTGCTTATTTGACTCAACTGCTTAGCTGAATGCTCACCATGAAAGCTGTCCCAAACACCCAACTTCCAGCCACCCCCTAGGCCTGAGTAGTGGACCCCACAAGCTGATTCTTGGCCCTTTTGAAAGCTTACCACCCCAGATTCATTGATCAAGTTTCACTTTGGACTTTGGATCACCCAGCTGGGCCCCACAGAGGGCTGCAAGTGCCCTCTCAGGCCTGTTTGGATTCAATTTTTGATTGTGCTTAATTTCTTGTTTCAGCTTATTCTCAGTGCTTTTGTGGGTGATCTAAGTTATTCTAAGCTCACTTAAGTTGTTGGAACTATCTTCGAGCTTTTAGCCACTTTTCTTGCAAAGTGCTTATTTATAAGTGCTTATTTTGTTTTGCTTTTTACCCATTTTGCATATTTTGACTTCTTTTTCAGTAATTTTTATTTTTCTTAAGTTCCTAATTATATTTTAGAATTTTCCTAAAAGTTTCAGATTTTTCTTTGCCTTTTTAGTATTTTTAATAAATCAAAAGTAGTTTTAGTAATTAATAAATAGTAGTTAATTAATATTAAATAGAGAAAAAGTAGGAAAAACATATTTTTAGTTTTAAAATTACTTTTATATTATTTTAGAATTTTTAGAATTAAATTTTCATTTTTCTAGCTTAATTTCATAATTAGTGTAATTTAAATATTATTAATTAGTAATTAAATAGTAATTCATTAAATAGTGTAAAAATTATTTTTCTTTTTCTAAAAATTTTCTTTTATCATTAGGATTGTAAAAATGTAATTTTCATATCCGTAGGTATTTTATTTCACAAAACTCGCGTTTTATTTCGTACGTCAACTTAAATTTAAATCAAACGAATGCGTTTTTAGTCTTAGCTTACGTTTTTAGTATATCTGATTATCAGTAAATGTTAATATAGCATTTCTAAATTATTTTCATTCCTTATCTCGTAGTGTAATCATTCACAACCCCTTCTGTCCAAATTCACCCGATCACAAACCCGTTTTTTATTACCATCACACCTCGTCGGGACATAACGACCCGGGGAAACCACTATACTTCCGCAGAGCATTGAGCCTAAGTTGTTTGACCTTGTTGACCATTAACCTGGTCAGTTTAGGTTGACTGCTTTTCCCTCAATCAAATTTTGGCACCGCTGCCGGGGAGGTTGTGCGCGTTATTCTAAACGGTTCTGCGTATTAGTGAACCTGGATATACATCCATTGTATATTTACCATCCTTGTGTATATTTTCATAAAAATTGTTCCCGAAAACTTTGTAAAATTAGTTTTCAATGAACACAAAAGCACAAAAAGATTTTCTTTCTTATAAAATGTTTTCCAAAAACTCCAAAAATATTCACCTTTACCCTCTCACATCTTTGATTCTTCATTCCTTTACCCTCTATCCTTTTGATTCTAACTTCTTACACTTGTCCCGTAATTGATTCTAATGGCATCTCTCGATGACGATTTCTTTGAACAATGGGCCTTTAAGAGCAAAATTGAAAAACTTATGGCCTTGTCAAAAATGTCGAGATGTCGTAGTGATTATGATGGACCTTCGATTCCTATTCCCTCTCCGGTGAGGGAAATGGAACAAGAAACCGAGGTGACAAAGGACCATGTACTTCCCTCTGACGATGGAAGTGCTAAATACATCCAACCTACGGTTGTCCAAAAATCTAAGCACACAATTGCTCCTAAACCTTCAAGAATCAATCCTGACATTTCACGATATAAGGTTATAAGGTCATCAAGCAAACGTACAGAGCTTAGGGCAGTGACTGAAAAGAACGACTTACCTAATCTTCACGTTCATCAAGAACAAAAACCCGAGACCATAACGGAAGTGGTGGAAATTCCTAGCTCTAAGAGCACACCACTTGTCCCACCTCCAGATTTTATTCCTTGTGTTGGTTGTGGTGAGCCACTTTTTGGTTTACCATGTCATGGGTGTACATGTGAAAAATGTGGTAATGATATTCGAGACGGGAGTTGTTTGATTTGTGGTTCGAGGAATTCATTTGCTTATGATCCTAATCCGAACTCATTCAACGACTCTTCAAATTTTTCCAATTACCCATCGCATTCATACGAGCAAGAATCATATTATCCAAATCACAATTATGCTTCGTATCAAAATACACCGAACTTTTCGTGTGAATATTGTGGAGGTCCTCACCAAGGTTTTGATTGTCAAAATAGTCAAAATTTTGGTTACGACCAATATCCATACAATTCACCAAACCAGAATCAACAGTTTAACTGTTGTGAGTATTGTGGTGGTTCACACTACAGTTCTGATTGTCAATCGGTCAACATGCTTGTCTATGAGCAGTTTCCCGATAACAATTATGACTCAAGCACATACGACTCATAGCCACATCAGTTTTACTGTTGCGAAAACTGTGGAGGTCCTCACTTTAGCTCGGATTCTCAAACAGGGAATCCATTTCCTTGTAACAATTATGACTATTCATGTCAAGACCAACCTCCACAGTACCCAATTATTCAAGCAACTCCTCAATTCCCGCAAGACCTTTGTCTAAAGGTTCTTGAAGTATTTAAAGAATTTAAGGAGGGGTTGGCTACTACATCGTTTCAGGAATCTCGTGATAAATCAATGGCAGAATTACTTGCTGAAGAGTGAGATGCTAGAAACGAATTGAGCATGGAAGAATTACTTGCTGAGCAAAGAGCGGCTAAAATACGTGTCAATCTTCGCTATGCTGCTCTATATGATGACGATGATGACAGTGATGATGATGAAGATAACATTGTTATTATTCAAAAAGATTCATCAGATTCATCTGTTGTGATTCCTTCCATGGAGAATCAGGGAGAAAATAATGTGACGAAGTCACTAGTCGTTGATCAAATGGAACTTGAAAATTCCATAACTGCTAGTACTTCTAAACTCCCTCAGTCTGTTGTTATCACACCCGAAGTTCACACTCACTCTTTGAACATGGGGGATGAGCATCTTAGCACTGTTCCTGATAAGGAATCGGACGAATTCATAAAGTCTAGTGTTGAGAACCTTGTCCCAATCCCAGGAGAGTCACAGGGAACTTTGGATCATATGTGTGATTTACCTCACCCTCTTGAGTGTTCAAACGATCATTTTGAGACTTTCTCAGATTTTAATGATGATTGTACATCTCATGGAGACATTGAGTATATTGAGGCATCACTCCCACAATCTGATGCTGATCCTCTTCTTGAGGAGTTCGCCGATGAACTTACTCACATCAATCCACTTTCATTGGAAAGTGATGATGGTCTCCTCGACTTTGAAGCCGATCTTGGAGAAATTGAAAGTCTCCTATATCATGATCCGTCACTCACTTCTGATCCCAACAGTCCAACAGAGAATGTTAATCTCTTTGTTCCCGAATCATTCAATACTACTCTCACCAATCCTCTATTTGAATTCGAATCTGAATTCACTTTGATTTCTGATAATCCACTCTTTAATATTCAGAACGAGGATAGTGATGAGTTTATATCGGAACATGAATTCACAGATTCATATCTTGTGAATAATTCTCTTCATGAGGAGTTCTCCGGTGAACTCACTCATCATATCATAACTCCTCCGGAGTTTGATAGCCCGGGGGGAGATGCACTCAATCATGAGAATTTGCAAATTCCCACCCACCCTCCTGGGATGTTTATGAGCTTAACCCTTGAAATCCAAATTCAGGCTAATGAGCCTCATCTCGAGGAAGATGATCAAATCATGATTTTCATCATGGTTTTCTTCCTTTTCTTCACCTATAAGGTGACTTCTTCTCTTCTTCACTCCTTCGGGAATGAAGATACCATCTTTGATCCCGGCATTTTCATGTATCATTATCTTGAGCCGGATACTTATCTCATCGGTGTGGAACTTTCACGTGCTTCAAATGTTTGAACAAACATCTTGAATGAAAGTCCGATTGAGATTGTCTCTTCCACATCATGCTTCCCTAAGGACAAATGAATTCGGGGTCGAGTCAAGCTAGCGACTCGGTAAACAAAAACAGTAGCATGCTTAAAGGGTTTTCACCCTAAGTGTGGGGGAGTCCCCATGCTATGATTACAAAAGTGAAAAACAAAATGGTGTTTTCCACGCTTAGCTTGTAATGTTGCCCTTTTACGTTCAAAGAGTCGGCATAATAGCCGGGACTTTGAATATTGAGGACAATATTCATCCTAAGTGGTGGGGGGGGGGGGGGGGGTATTTCGCTATTCTAGCGAATTTTATCACATTTTACTATCTAGTACCCCCGTTTTGGCCAAAATCTCAAAAATTTCAAAATTTTTTCACTAAAGTTCAAAATTTTTGTGGTTATCAGTCCGCCTTGTCTAAACGACAAAAGGGATTGGCTAGTCCAGGAGCAAACGACTCTTGGTAAAGACATCTCTAATCCGTTGATGGCTTGCAATTTGCCCGAAATTGTATGGTAAATCAACTCGCCATATCCCATAAAGCGAATGAGTTGACTAGCCCACAAGATTATGGCTTGTGGTAAAGGCCGTGGAAAATCCATAAATGGTAATCAGCTCACCAAGATGTTGACTATTCCATCAAGAGCTGGCTAGTCCAGAAGCAAATGGCTTTTGGTAAAGACTAATCAAATCCGTTGACAGCTGGTGGTTTGCTCAAAATCACATGGTTATCAAGTGGACCGCAGTTCTTACTCGAACTGATACATTTGGCTACTCCAGAAGTAATGGCTTTTGGTAAAGAGTTTCAAATCCATTAAGTTTTTCTCAAAAGATTGCTAGGGACTAGCAATAGTTTAGTGTGGGGGATTGATGAGTGTGTAAATACTCATCATTTTTATCGTATCTGAACTGCCAAAACATCCAAAAACACTCAGAAATGCATCAAAATACAGAAATTATTTCAGGAATTGTGTTTTATATGTTTTAGATGCAAAATGTTTAAAAACAAATAAAAAACGAACAAAGTTTGCATAATTGGCAGTTTCAGTCCCCGAACTTTCAAAGATTAACAGAATTAGTCCCTGGAAGTTTATTTTGGAATAAAAATAAAAAATGGTCCTTGGGAATTCATAAGTTATCAAGTTTGACTTTTGGATAAAAAGTTTGAGGAAATTACAGTTTTGGTCCCTGGAGTTTCAAAAATGGCAAAAACAATCCCTGGGTATTTTAAATTGGAAAAACTTACATCTATGGCCCTTGTACTATTTATCTTGGAAAATCAAGCCCTTTTTGATAACTTTGGGAAAATTACACTTTTTACCCCTCAACTTTTAAAAATGGCAATAATGGTCCCCGGGAATTTTAGATTGCAGAAAAATGATGAAAAGTACCTTGGGAATTTAACACTTGTCAAGAATGGTCCTTGATAATCCTTTGAAGAAATGGCAGAAGTGGTCCTCTAAGAATTTCAGATTCTACACTTATAGTCCTTGGGCTACATTATTTACAAGCTAAAGATTGCAATTCCAAATCCAATTGACCATCCTGATCCACCCTTTGGCCCAACCCACTCCAAAAGCCCACTCCCACACTTAAAAAAACCCTTACCCCGTTTTTTATTATCACCCAGGGTCAAAACACTAGTCAAACTCCAAAACCCTCCACCTCACCTTCTTCCAACATCACCCCGTGACTCCCTGCTACAAACCTGCAACACCCAACACCTCATCATCACCCCTAAAACCTGCCATCACCCACTCTCCATTACCTTTCCACCACAAAAATACAACTCCTCACCCCCTGCCAAGTCCTAAAAGCCAAAACCATTTTTGGCGCCAAAACAAATTGAAGGCTGAAATTATGCTGAAGGTCATCCAAGGGTTTAAAAGCAATCAGGGAGGAAGGCACAAGGGACCAGTGTGAAACCCTAGTATTCTTAGTATAAAAAGAAAATGATTGTAGCTCATTTGAGCAGTTAGGAAATTAGGTTTTAATAGTAGTTAAGTAGATAATGGTAGTGTAGAATTAGATTTAACTGTAATTCTTATTAAGTATCCTAGCTCCTAATTTCAGTTGTAAACTCTTCTCTTTAAATTTAATGAAAGCTTTATCTTGCAATCAAAAAAATATATATAGCTTATTGTCCTACTTAACATCTGCTTAATTTTCACTGCTTATTTGTGTGTTGTCATTGCTTATCAATTTTATTATAGCTTATTAGATCTTTGACTGTCAATCTCCATTGCTTAATCACTCCATTGTTTTGAAAAACTCAAACTGTCAACACCTTAAGGGGTGTTTGGCATAAGAAACCTTTGTTGCTCAAAACCTGTTTTTAACTTAAGTTTCAGTTTCAAATTACTTTGAAATCAGCTTCATTTGGAGATTATAAGTAAAAGTTATCAATTTCTAGCAATTATAAAGTACCTAGCTGTTTCTTTTCAAAAGACAATTACCTTTAACTGCTATTGATAATTTTTAGTGTAGTTCTTAGTTAAGTTCAATTCCAGTAGTAGTATTGTCTCAAATTAGTTCTAAGGTAGTAACCAACATGTTTCAAACCTGGCATTTGACTTTCATTGGTCAAAAGGGGCATTTACACCTAATTTGACCCAACTGTTACAGCACCCCTGCTGTTTCAGCATGGGTATTTGGTTCTAGGATCATTGCTTATTTACTTGTCCAAATCTTTAAATCGTTGTTTCCCTTTACAGTTGGCCAGCTTGTTCTCATGTTGCAAAAGCTCATTTGCAATTTATTTCACACTAGCTTGCACAAACTCTTGATCAAAGTGCCTTGCACATCAGCAACCCTGATGTTCCACATCTTTTTTTATTACTACTTTTAATAAGGTTTTAGTTAGAGTTAGATTTAGAATCTCATCTTGTAAGTAGTTAGTAGTATAGTTTTTATATAGGTTAGCTTATTTTAGATTTTGGAGTACTTTTGTTGGCTTGTTTAGGGCTGCAAAACCAGCCACTCAGGCCTGTTTACCCCTGAGCAACCTTAGGATAAGTGGTGGCTGTTTATTGCTTTTGAGTGCTTCTGTAACTGCCTTATTTTTATTCCCTTTAGCTTTTTAGGATTACCCTAGATCCCTAACTTAGTTTTCCTTAGGCTAGCTTGTTTCCCTTAGTTTAGCTTATTCCACAAATCTTCCTCATATTCTCTTTTCCATTTTAGGATCTAGCTAGTTCAAATGAATTTCAGTGCTTAATATTTTTAAGTTAGATAGTTTGTAAGATGGAATTTATGTGTTGTAGCTTGTTTTAAACTTTAGAACTTAGTTGGTAGCAAGTCAAGAGGCTGCAGGCCTGCTTTCACAAACCTGTTCAAGCCCCTCCATTTTGTGGCTACTGCCCCGTCTTTCCAAGGCCAAAACAAGCTCATTTCTTGAGCTTGTTTCTTGATCTTGGGTGTTTTGAGATGCCTAATAGGCTGTTTTGTTAGATCCAGTCTTAATTTGCCCTTGAATGTTCATTTGTTAGTTTAATTTGAGTCTCCAAGTTGCCCTCTAGGTCCCTGTTTCGCTGTTTGCATCAGTAGCTCAATTGAGCTTGTTTGAATTTTTGGTCCATCTTGATTCTTGTTGTTAATTGTTTTTTAGCTTATCAGTGTTGTTTGTGATGAAGTTTACTTGCTTTTGCCATTAGTTAAGGCCCTATTGCTTATTTGACTCAACTGCTTAGCTGAATGCTCACCATGAAAGTTGTCCCAAACACCCAACTTCCAGCCACCCCCTAGGCCTGAGTAGTGTACCCCACAAGCTGATTCTTGGCCCTTTTGAAAGCTTACCACCCCAGCTTCATTGATCAAGTTTCACTTTGGACTTTGGATCACCCAGCTGGGCCCCACAGAGGGCTGCAAGTGCCCTCTCAGGCCTGTTTGGATTCAATTTTTGATTGTGCTTAATTTCTTGTTTCAGCTTATTCTCAGTGCTTTTGTGGGTGATCTAAGTTGTTCTAAGCTCACTTAAGTTGTTGGAACTATCTTCGAGCTTTTAGCCACTTTTCTTGCAAAGTGCTTATTTATAAGTGCTTATTTTGTTTTGCTTTTTACCCATTTTGCTTATTTTGACTTCTATTTCAGTAATTTTTATTTTTCTTAAGTTCCTAATTATATTTTAGAATTTTCCTAAAAGTTTCAGATTTTTCTTTGCCTTTTTAGTATTTTTAATAAATCAAAAGTAGTTTTAGTAATTAATAAATAGTAGTTAATTAATATTAAATAGAGAAAAAGTAGGAAAAATATATTTTTAGTTTTAAAATTACTTTTATATTATTTTTGAATTTTTAGAATTAAATTTTCATTTTTCTAGCTTAATTTCATAATTAGTGTAATTTAAATATTATTAATTAGTAATTAAATAGTAATTAATTAAATAGTGTAAAAATTATTTTTCTTTTTCTAAAAATTTTATTTTATCATTAGGATTGTAAAAATGTAATTTTTATATCCGTAGGTATTTTATTTCACAAAACTCGCGTTTTATTTCGTACGTCAACGTAAATTTAAATCAAACGAACGCGTTTTTAGTCTTAGCTTACGTTTTTAGTATATCTAATTATCAGTAAATGTTAATATAGTATTTCTAAGTTATTTTCATTCGTCATCTCGTAGTGTAATCATTCACAACCCCTTCTGTCCAAATTCACCCGATCACAAACCCGTTTTTTATTACCATCACACTTCGTCGGGACATAACGACCCGGGGAAACCACTATACTTCCGCGGAGCATTGAGCCTAAGTTGTTTGACCTTGTTGACCTTTAACCTGGTCAGTTTAGGTTGACTGCTTTTCCCTCAATCAGTTATATATTGTAACATACATCTTTGTCATCATCAAAACATGAAGAGGATGTTTAGATTAAATATCGTAATATTCATGCCAACAGAAGCTTTTCTTTATTGCAAACGAAATTTGAAGGTACAAAGTTCTCATCTTATGATTCCTTATTTATAAGCAAAAAACAAATCGACCTATGACAATACTTTCCTAATACGAAGATACAAAAAATACGGCCCTTAGGAGTTCTAATCACTTTCATAACTTTTCTAGTATTTAGGAACATAACTTAATTGGATAAATCATTTCCCTTTAGACTAGTTTAGGGTGCGTTTGGTTTGGATTTAGGTTGAGTATTATGATTTGGATTAGGATTAGGATTAGGATTATGATTTGGATTTAGGTTGAAAGAATAAAAGTTGTTTGTTTTATATATTGGGATATAGAATAAGGTTTAGATTTATAATTATTTTAATGTTTAAAGAGATCGATATTGACCAGGTTCACTACGATTGTTTTAGGAAAATGTAAACTATAATTCTTTAAACATAAATACACACGTTGAAAATGAAATTTACTTATGAAAAAACTAAAATATTAGGAGAGAGAACATATCAAGTGGGTTTGTCAGAAATCAACGGGCAAAAGTAAGCTAATCACAAAGAAATAAACCAAAAGAATGTTTTCATTTTGATCCCTAAACCAATGAGCAAAACCCTTCAAGCAAACAACACCTTAGTTCTTTAGGTTATTTTGGTTTAACAATCTTTTCATGTTTTCAACTTGTCAAACATAACTATAGAGTTGAGATCTATGAAGAACCCATACATGCCATAGAACTTATAAACCAATCATAGCCACCTATTTATATTTTCCACCTTTTTTTTCAAAACAACATATCTTGTAAACGGTAAATCTTCAAGCTACAAAAAAATCCCATCGCGATGAGAATCAAATCATCTTTCTATAGATATGCATTGTTATATAATTTCGACGATTTTTTTTTTTTTTTTTTTTTAATTTTCACCCAGAAAGAATCATACATGATTCTTACGAATCATATATGATTCTTACGAATCATATATGATTTTTCTGGGTGAAAAAAAAAGTTCATCGAAAAAAATCCGTCGAAAGTATATAACAATGCATGTCTATAAAAAGATAATTTAATTCTTGTCGCGATGGTATTTTTTTTGTAGCTTGACGATTTACGGTTTGCGAAATATTTAAGTTTTAAAAAAAGGGTGAAAGTTTATTTTTTATTTTGATAAAAAAAATGAGTAGCTAAGATTGTTTGATGATTTCTATAGTAAAAGTTGAATCTATAAAGACTTTTGGCAATAACTATATCAACGTTTCATTTCTTAACCAAGTAGAAATTCCACTTCATTTACACACTTTTCTCCGATGACTTCTCAAGATCGTCAATTATCAAATCAGTGAATCGTCATCTCAAGATTTTGAAAGTCATCAAGATCATATGAAGCACACTTAAATATGATTCTCCCAATTAACTAGCTACATGGTTTGTGGAACCTAATTAAACTAGCTACATGGTCCTTTTACATATAAACTTATATCTATATCTATACTATATTATAAAATAGAATGATGACATTCCTTCATTTATCAAAAATACAATATTAAGCATTGAAACTAATAAAGCTTAAAGTACAATATAAATAAACACAACAAGCAATGCTTGTAAACTTCTATAAATATTTTGTTAAAAACTACATGAATATTAAAAACGGTTTTGTTGGCACCATGATAGTTACGGTTTCTTGGTTATCGTCCTTTGCGGTTCGGATTGAGCGGGTCGGCTAAGTTTGTCGGTTTCACATATTTTTTGAACACCACTATTCATAAAGCTTAACTTTATATAAGCCAAACAGTCATTTTAAATAACGAAAAAACATTGCTCATTAAAATATTTATTATCACAACTATAATGAAAAACATTGTCACTAAAGAGCTGAAATACGCAATGTGAAATTCTTGACATATATTTATTATCACAAAAAATAATAAATTAATAAACATGGTTCACTAGTAAATTTTATTTCAGTGTAGCCGCTGTCACGATGTGCGGATACATGCTAGTCATATATAATGTATTCAAGATGTTGATTGTTAGAAATCTCAAATATTTTAAGTTTACACAACTTGCTAGTAGTTCCTAAAACTAAATTCTAAGATATGCAAATTGCGCATTAATTGATAGCATTAATACGAATGTTATAATAATAAAATATGAGGATTGATTCGCACACCGTTTTTTTATAAACACACTATTTTGTACAACAGTATAATGCATAAAGTGTGATGCAAGAATAAAAAAAGTTTGTGTGCAAATCAAGTCCCATAAAATATACTACTCTAATGAATTTAATATGTTTATAGTTTGAAATAATTAAGGGAAAATTTTAATTTTATGCCAAAATTGAATTTGTGTCTACAATCGAGTCACGATTTTTGCAAATTAAAATTTTGGTCATATGCGACCGTGCTACTGCGCGACCTCATTAAAAAGTTGACATTTGGTATGACAAAAAGTACCATTCTAATAATTTGGTGACACATTTTGAATGTGTCGCACAGTCGCACAGCCGCCGGTCGAGTAAGGTAAATGTGTGACCATATTCAAAATGTGACAAGTGTGTCACCAAATTATTAGAATGGTACCTTTTGTGATGACACATGTCCAATTATGAGTGGAACCGAACATTATTAAGCAATCAATATACACGTTATAAACAATCTTACATGGTAACAGAGCTAATATTTGTTTCCTTTGTTCGAAGGTTACTATTTGTTTCCAGGCTACTATTTGTTTGAGGGATACTGTTTGGAGGTTACTATTTATTTGTTTGAATGGTACTGTTTCTAAGAGCAAAGTTCTTTTCTGTTTGATCAAAGATATACGACGGCAGATTATACAACTTCATTGGTTGTTTTGGTTTGCTATTCATTCGACACAACAACAAAAGCAATACTTTAATATACTCAGTTGCTTTCTTTATTCTTTGTTATTGTCATTATCGTGTTTTGTTTGTGTTTGTCAACCAAAGGACTTGTCGACCTAACTTGCTTAAACTTCTTTTCGATCTAAGGAGTTGTTTCACCTATACTGTTAATTGTTGCTTGCTGCTACTATTTGATCATTATAAACCCTAACCCTACAACAAACCCTCTACTTTTCAATCATCAAAAACCCTAACCCTACATCAACCACATATACTATTCAGCTACTACAAACCTTAACCATGACTACGGGCACAACTCCTCCCCCACCGGTTCTCACTTTGTCCAATAAACTTATGGCCATGAATCACCTAACCACCTTTGTTCCAATCAAACTTGATGTTGATGAGATGAATTACTCCTCATGGGTGTATTACTTTTCTCATCTTTGTCATGGCTATTGTATCTTGGACCATGTTGTTGATCCACCCACGTCCTCCTCTACTACACCTACTCCACCTCCGACTAAGGATGCAGAATGGCTCACGGTTGACTTCATTATTAGGTCTTGGATCTTTTCCACACTTGCCTCGAATCTTCAGAAACGATTGGTTGTCCTTAATCCCACAACTGTCAAGGAGGCGTGGGTCTATCTTGAGAATATTTTTCAAGATAATAAACGCCCAAGAGCTATGGATTTGAAGGCGGAGTTACGGAATTTAAAGCTTGGGGATTTCACAATTGATACATACTTTCGGAAAATTAAGTCAATTGTTTCGGTTTTAGCTAGTCTTGGTTCTCCTCTTAGCAATGATGATATTGTTTCATTTGCACTAGAAGGTTTGCCAAGCACATATGATGTGATTTCTACAGTTATTACTAGTCGGGAACCCTTTCCCGATCTCAAGATGGTTTGTTCTTTGTTAACCACGCAAGAGATGCGTATGAAATCCAAGGTTGAGGATACGCTTGTGGATGCCACATCTGCTTCTCCTATGGTCTTGTTGGCGAATAACAATAATGCTTGGCGCTCGTCTAATCCATTGGAAAAAGTAAACAAACCTTGTTTTTTGTTTGCTAAGGGACATTGTCGTTTTGGTGAGGCGTGTCGGTATCTTCACAATGGGGTTCATGGCAAGTCTACTTTACTACCTCGTGGTTCTGGTTCCTCATCTACTAGGTCGAGTTCTTATTCTTCGGACTTGTAAACATTGCAACATTTGTTGGCTAAATTGGGATTTACCTCTACCACACCTACTGCTACTCCTCCTAGTCCAATTGCTTACCATACAATGACCCCCTCCTTGTACCCCTATTCTCAGGCGCCTCACTCACCTTGGGGGTCCAATACGTTTTCTATACTTCCACAGGGGGTTCAGGTTATGACAAGTTCGCAGTACCGGTTCAGCAACAGGGGTTCACAACACCGGTTCAGTAGTAGGGGTTCACAGCACCAGTTCAGCAACAGGGGTTCGCAGTGCCGGTTCATAGGTTCAGCATGGGACTTTGACAAGTCACGGCACAGGTCCGGCTTCTGGCTCTGGTTTTGATCCTGCTCAGGTTTTTGCAACAGATCTACAGGGTTTGGGTTAGGCGACTCTTTTACCGAATGCTTTTGCTACTCCTACTCTTTAGGAACCGGCTGCTGGAAATTGGAATATGGATACAGGTGCGAGTTCTCATCTTAATGATTCTGTACACTGTTTTAGTGATATTCTTAATGAGTGCATTTATCCCTCTGTTGCGGTTGGTGATGGGCGTTTCATTCCCGTCACTAACTCTCGTCATAGTTTTTTGTCTACTCCTTTTCGTCCTTTACGTTTAAACAATGTTTTAATTACTCCCCATATTGTAAAAAAATTAATTTTTGTGCGTCAATTTGTTCGTGATAATTATTGCACTATTGAATTTGATCCTTTTGGTTTTTCTGTGAAGGACTTCCTAACTCGACGGGTACTCCTCCGTTGTGATAGCACGGGTGATCTCTACCTTGTTACAAAGCCTTCTCCTATTCCTCAAGTGTATCTTACCAGTCAGTATACGTGGCATCAATGACTTGGTCATCCAGGGAGTGAAGTGTTGCGGCGTCTAGTGTCTAGTGCTTCCATTTCATGTAATAAAGAGAAGCTTCCCGTTCTTTTCCATGCTTGTCAGCTTGGTAAACATGTGAAGCTTCCGTTTGTTAGTTCATCTAGTTCTTTTACTTCTTGTTTTGACATTATTCTCTTGGATTTGTGGACATCCCCAATTCCCAGTCTTTCTGGTTTCAAGTATTAAGTTTTGTTCCTGGATCATTATTCTCAGTATGTTTGGGTTTATCCTTTAATGAATAAATCTGATGTTTTGTCTAAATTTCAGTTGTTTCGTAGTTATATTCTGATGAGGCGAAAAGTGTACCGCTTTTAAGGGGTCATTTAAGCCCGAATTCGAGATTATTTGATCAAATATTGCCCTAAATCATTCCTTTTGTCATTTTAGGAACTTTTGAGGAGAAGTCTGAAAAAGGAAGCATTTTGGACATTTTTGGAGCATAAAATTGAAGAAAACGGCAAAGTCTCAAAATTCCTTGCTGGGAACAGTACCTGACGACGTCAAGGGTATATATATGATGGCGTCAAGAGTGGCAAAAGAGGTGGAAGTGAAAAATACACGTGACAATCCAGAATGTTTTTAGGCTTATTGGCCTGACGGCGTCACCAAGGCCATCAGGGTCCAAATACATGTGACGGCCCAGAGTGTTTCTCTACATGACGGCGTCAGAAGTGGATCTAGGTAATACGAATTTCAACTTGGTGGCGAGTTGACGGCGTCAGAGGCTAATACATGACGCCATCAGGATGCATAGTCTATATATATTTTTCCAATTTTTCATTGTAATGTGTGGAACTTTGTATGGGATATTAGGGCATAAACCCTAGATGAATTTTACAGCTTTTTCAAGGGTTTCAACCCCTTGATTCTTCTATGTTCAATTGAAGATAAGTACTTATTCAAATCATTCAATATGTCTATGTGTTGTGTGATTATATCTTACGCTTGTCTTCTCTTTAACATGCTAGGCTAGGTTTTTATTGTGTTTGCTTAGATGTAGTGAAACCTAGATGTTGATTATGAGTTGATTGTTTGTTTTTAATTGCTACGGATGATTGTATTCGATGTTAGGCTTAAGAAAACTGGCAGACTTCCATTGGTAACTTGCTTGAACGTCTTAAGAAACATGATCAGAGGTGTACTAGGATTTTTGGTTGTATTTAATGCATAAGAGAATTCTAATGATCCCATGTTAGGAGCTTCTAACGGCTCGACATAGGAGTGAAGTAGGATCTTATAGAGTTAGGGAATATTGTACACGGCCCTACGACCAGTATTAAGGAATATAACTCGTCATCCATGCAATTGTAACAAGCTAATTAACCTGTAAAAGATATCTAGGGAGTAATGAAATCTAATTAAACACAACTTTTCTCATTATTGTTTCCACCACATTAGTAAATTAGTTTAATTTTCATTTCTTTTATTTTATTTTGATTGCATCTTTAGTTAATTGGGTTAGTTGGCTAGCTACTAATTCCGCCCACTCCTTTAAAACCGGAGATTTTACTTGATTTCCATAAAATATAAAAATACAAAAAGAATCATCCCTCACCTCTAGACCTAGTTTAGTAGGCTTTCTAATCCTAGCGACACTATTCCTGAGTTGAACGATCAATCCCCCGGTACTTGTCACTATACTATACTACAACGATCAGGTACACTGCCTGCTGGGGGTTGTAAGCTTCTCAAGATCCCTTGAGTAAAACCTATTGCGAGGGCGCAAATCCCGCATATCAAGTTTTTGGTGCCGCAGCCCGGGGAATAGTTATTGTCTAGGTTAGGATTTCTTTTTATTAGGTCTACTTGCTAGATTCCTTTCTAGTAAGGTTTTATTTTTATTTTTAGGTTTTCTTTAGTCTATCTCATTTGTTCGTTTCTTTGTTCGTAACCTTTACCATCCGATATCATGGAAGGTGGTAATATCTTTAATCCCATCAACCCACCACAACATAACCACCCACAAAACCCACCACTAGAAAACCAACCTCCTAGGCCCCGAATTTTAGGAGAGTATTCCCGTCCTAGCCAACAAGGCTATCGAAACACCATTGAGCTCACCCAAGGAGCCAATGTTTCCCCCTTGCGATCCGACACCATCCTGTTGGTGCAAAGCGGATGTAAAATCCATGGACTTCGTTCCGAAGATCCTAATCAACATCTCAAGGATTTCCTCAAAATTATAGATTCCATAGACCTTGATGTTGCAACTAGAGAGTCGACCCGATTACGTCTATTCCAATTCTCTCTACGTGATCAAGCTAGTCAATGGCTTGAACGTTTACCCGCGGGATCCATTACCTCATGGGATGATCTCACCTCTCGTTTCCTTGCTCAATTTTTCCCACCGGGGAGAACTGCCAAGCTTAGAAATGATATCTTGATGTTCCAACAACGTCAAGGTGAAACTCTATATGAAACATGGACTCGTTTCAAGGACTTACTCCAAAAAGTCCCTCATCATGGCATAGATCTTTGGCTCAAAGTCCAAATCCTCTATGACCATATCGATCTCTCTACAAGGCGAACCATTGACCAATCAGCCAGTGGCAAGCTACGTGATCTAAGTGCGGAAGAATCATGGGAACTCATAGAAGATCTTTCTCTCTATGATAACGAAAGTTGGAATGATCCCCGTGATTTGAACAAAACGGTCAAGGCAATATCTTTGCCTTCGAACAATTCTAGCACTCCTGATCGTAGGATCATGGAACTTGAGGACCAAGTCAAGTTTCTCATGAAATCCTGCGAAGCTCCTAAGCCTTCAAGCCAAGTGAACAAAATCACTTCTTCGTGCATATTGTGTAATGGTCCTCATGAAACTCATAATTGCATGGAACTTCCAAAACACGCTTTTAGGGAATTCACATCGTCGCGTGCTGATAAAACAAAGGATAGAAAGCTCGCCACTAATCGAGGTCCTCGAAACTTTGGCGAGGCCTATGATGCATGGAAGGATAAACCAAATTTCAGAGGATACCAAAATCGGAGCATATCCTTCGATGATTCTCCTCCACTCGCATGGTCCGAGAATTTTATACCACAGAACACTCCTAAGCAAAGCTATGAAGATGCCTTGCGAAAGTTCATTCTCTCTCAAGAATTACAGCTTTCCACGCTCGAGACCCGATTTAGACAACAACAAGCCGATATGAATAACAAGATTTGTAATCTGTTAACCGCTATAAAAGAGCACGCTGTTAGTAAATCGACTCAGGCTGAAGAAGTCAAATCTGTCACCATCATGAATCAGCCAACCTCTCATGTGAAAATAAAAAGCCCTAGTAAACACTTTAAACATCTGTCACCAAAGGTGAAGGAAGTTAGGGACCATGCTAACCCCTCGGGACCAATCCACTTTGTAAATACCATCACCACAATACCTGCTCCTACTCCCGACCAGAGCCAACAACCAACTGGGAATGAGGGTCATGGAGTTAAGGAGGAGCCCCCAGAGAAAGACCACGAAGTGGCCAAGAGCCTTGCCGACTTATTCGAGGACTCCATCACACAAGAGTCAGGCAAATGGGATGCGTCGAAAGAAAGATCAAAAGAGCACACGAAAAATCCAGTAGTTTTGGGTGAATCTATTATAGGGAAACTTGAGGAAAATATGGTAGATATTACTATAGGTTGTAGTGATAGGTTTAAGGAAAGCGACTCTGAAGTTTTTAAGATTTCTTGCACCACTAGGAAGAAGCTCATAACCGATACTTACATAGATCCTAACCTCCCTATAAACGTAATCCCCCTCTCCCTTTACAATGAAGCCTTCCCTGAACATATTTCGTGTGAAGGACTCGATAATGCCAGGATAATGAAAAGGTTATCAGTTATGATTGGAGGATTCATCTATAACACTGATCTCACCGTGATCGATGACATACACTCTGTCACTAATCCAACATTAACCAACCTCGTCCTCGGGAAACCATTTGTTAATGAAACGGGAGTGATCCTTGATGAGGAGGATGGTAGTGCATTATTCACCAATGGCGTCAGGAAAGTGATTTTTCGAAAGGGTAATGAGGAAGTATATGAGTACCGTCCGTTACTAGATTGTAATGCATATGGATCACAGGATGGAAGATCGAAAAGGATAAAGCGGCGTGATCCAAATAACCTCAAAATCCCTTGTATGATTCGTCACAAGTATTTCGATAATGTCTACATTGACGTGTTCTTACCTAAGAATTTTATGTCCCTGTTCCATTATAACAATATTTGCACATGGGGGATGATTTATAAAGGAGAAAATGTTGTTGGTAGAGATCATGACGTCCAGGTATTCATAGGAAATATGGCATTCACAATGGACTTTACGATCGTAGATAACATTGAGGATTTGATGCGTGGGAATTGCACCAGGCTTTACCTCTCGAGGGATCTCGAGAAGCTTACAAACCCCACCATGCAGTGTACCTGATCGTTGTAGTATAGTATAGTGACAAGTACCCGGGGATTGATCGTTCAACTCAGGAATAGTGTCGCTAGGATTAGAAAGCCTAAAAACTATGTCTAGAGGTGAGGGATGATTCTTTTTGTATTTTTATATTTTTATGAAAGCAAGTAAAATCTCGGGTTTTGGAAGAGTGGGCGGAATTAGTTGCTAGTCAACTAACCCAATAACTAAGATGCAATCAAAATAAAATAACAAAAATGTAAATTAAACTAATTAAAATAGTCGTGTGCACAATAGATGGGAGAATTGTGTTTACTTAGATTTCACTACTCCCTAGATATCTTTTACAGGTTAATTGTTTGTTACAGTTGCATGGATGACGGGTTATATTCCTTAATACCAATCGTGGGGTAGCGTACGTACTTCCCCAACTCTATAAGCTCCTACTTCACTCCTATGACGAGCCAGCAAGAAGCTCCCAACATGGGATCACTAGAATTCGCTCATGCATTAAATACAACCATAAACACCTAGTACGCATTGGTTCATGCTTCTTAAGACGTTCAAGCAAGTTACACAATGGAAGTCTGCCAGTTTTCTTAAGCATAACATCGAAATCATTCATCCATTACAACTATAAACAAGCAATCAACCTATAATCAACATCTAGGTTTCATTACATCTAAGCAAACACACAAGAGATCTAGCCTAGCATGTTAAAATCAAGACAAGCGTAAGATATATTCAAACAACACATAGACATATTGAATGAATTGAAAGGATACTTATCTCAATTGAACATGAAGGGTTTCAAAGGGTGAAAACCCTTGAAAATACTGTTAAAAACGAGCTAGGGTTTATTCAAGTCGACCCTAAAATTCTCCTCTCCTTGGAATGAAAATTAAAAAAACTATATATAGATTTCCTAAGGTGACGGCGTCAAGAAGAAACTTCTGACGCCGTCAACCCGCCACCAAAAATATAATCGGATTGCCTAGATCCAGATCTGACGCCGTCATGTGTATTGCTGCTCTGGGCCGTCACCAATTTTACTCTTGACGGCCTTGTCTTGACGCCGTCACGTTTTCACTGGGCCATCACCTCTTTTACTCTTGACGCCGTCATCAAAATCCTCTTGACGCCATCAGGTACTGTTCCCAGCAAGGAAAATTAAGACTTTGCCGTTTTCTTCACTTTTATGTTCCAAAAATGTCCAAAATGCTTCCTTTTCCAGAATTCACTCCCAAAGTACCTAAAATCACAAAAGGAACGATTTAGGGCAATATTTGATCAAATAAATTCGAATTTCGGCTTAAATGACCCCCTAAAAACGGGTCATTTTTCGCCTCATCATATACCCTTACACTTGAGATTTGCTTGTCCTCAAGCAAATGCGCTTTTATTCTAATCAAAATACAAGTTAGGGGTCATTTAACACTAATATAAAAGTAATTACAACAAATAATCGTTCCACTAAAGACCAAAGACAAGCACGGAGGTCATATACTAGCACCTCACAAATAGTGTTTAGATACTCACATCTCTCGGGTGTAATAAAGTATATATCACAATATGGAAATGGAAAACATCTCTCACTACCTTACACTTTAATTTTTACATACTTTACAATAAGCTAATCTAATGACTCGAATCAAGATAATCAAAAACTTGGAGTACTTTTAAGATTAACGCACATATGGGGGTAATAATATGATGTTCTTCCCCATTACTCCATAACAAAAGTACTTTACCCATGAGTCCCAATCGTCCCAAAACAATATGTACAAGGATATGACTCGACTTAGCAACCATGTAATCAATTAGATAATTAACTAAGGGTTTAAACAAAAAACAATAATGCACTAAAGATGAGTGCATACACGGAAGGCTAAGGCGATTTGGTTGTACATTTAAGTGGGGTGTAACAAATTCTTCCTTTAAGTAAGATGCTTTAAGTAAGATGCTCGGAGGGGTGTACTAGGGGTTTCGTGCACTAAAAATGAGTACAACGCTAAGGTGTGGGAAAAATTAATTGACTTTACTAGCCAAGTAATATGACTTAAATGGTCAAGTAATTATGATACGGGTTTAACACAAGGGTGATCCTAATGCCTCTTATCATGTAGTAAATCCTACTACACGAATGTAGTCTCACTAGCGGTCTCGGGATGCATCACTAACGCGAGTTCTAGAATCTAAATGCTACCGGTACACTCATAAGCACTAATAGTAAATGCTTTTCCTATCAAATCTAAAGGCGAACCTCACATATTTGGGTGGAAAATTTTTCTGAATGATACGGTTTTGTGCTAGTCATACAATCTCCTATCCATGAGACGATTGCTATGGCTAAAGTTTCACTCCTAAATGTTGTAAAATTTTTTGAATTTGGCGCTAAAATTACACTAACAAGTATTTCTCTTAGTTTTATTACACACCTACCATCGAACAAAAAAACTCAAGTGAAAGTGTATACTATAAGGTATCATTATTTACCCTCCCCTTACACTTAGGATGAACATTGTCCCCAATGTTCAATTAAAGAATGTAAAAGTAAAACAGGTAAAATAATGAAATCAAATACTCCCCTGATTCGTTCGGTGTGGATAGTGCGTTAACAAGGTTAGATCTTCCTTCAAGAAAATGAACAATCAAAGCTTCCCTTCCAGAATATAAATCATCTTCTTGTCATACATAACCTGTTAAACCTGAGAGAACAAACAAGGCAACCTCGCGTAAAATCGACGACAATCTATATATACTAACAAATCCTAGAAAACAAAGTAAGATATAATGCTTGTGGAATGAATGTTTTGTAGATTTCCTAGAGTTTATAAAACTAAAGATTCAACAAAAACTTTAAGACTCCGTTAGAAAAACAAAACAAGCAAAATTTCCAGATTTTTACACATGACGCCGTCAGGAATTTCTTCCTGACGCCGTCAGAAGTGACCTACAAAAATTCTTACGTTAAGTTTCCGGAAAATTTCTGGAAAACTTATGTCCTACTTCCTGGAAAATCCTGCAAAACATCATTATGACTCGATACAAGCATTTGACTCTAACAAATACGAATATACATGTTCATTTAATCTTGTGGAGAATCATGATCGAACTTGTTTCTTAAAAACATATTTGAGGTTTCCCCTTATACTTATCTTTTGCGAAATACCTTTGGATGAAGTTAAGACTAAGCCAAACAACAAAATGAAGTATTTTCACCATTTTAGTTTTGAAACATGATCTACCAACAATAAAAATAAAGCATGCATACAGAAATAAATAACAATCAAACAAATAAAAATCACACAAAGCATGGGTTGCCTCCCAAGAAGCGCTTTTCTTTATTTACGAGTCTTGTAGCTAGACTCAAGGTCGTGGGTTACTACGTGACATGGGTGAGTTCCTCATTGAGGACATCTTTGGGATCAAACTTAGGTTTCAACTTCCTATCGGTTTTCTTAGTACGGTATGACCTTTCAAACTTTTCTCCATACGGATCATACAAAATCATCTTCATATTCCATGATCCATCGCCCTCCTTAGGTGGCTTGTCCCACCTCCATTTACACTTATCCCCCTCTTGCTTCCACTTGTTCATCTCTATGTTAATAGGCATTACGCTTAAGAACTCAATCATTTTCCTAAAGACTAGGGGGTCCTCAAAAGGGTCTAGCTCTTCATCTCTAGCTATGAGTTGTTCCACCGAATGTGTTTTGTCTATGAAATCTTTTTCTAGGTAGAATGGGCGTTGAGGTCCTATAAAGTTTCTTTCTACCCAAGGTTCATATCTAGATGGTTTCCTATTCATCTCTACCCAATGTGGTGTTGGTTCATCCTCACAATCATAGCTATGTTTCTTAACATCATATACCGACCAAGTATCGCCCTCACCTACCGCTATCTTAGACTCCTTACAATATATCATGGCGCTAGCAGTTGCTAAAAATCCTCTTCCTACTAATAAAGGGCATGTAGTATCACAAACCATATCTAGGACGTGAAAATCCGCTAAAATAGTTAACTTCCCTACGTGAACAACTACATCCTTAATCATCCCAACCGGATGGGCAATACTCCCATCCGCTAGACTAATTAATACCTCCGTCTCCTCTAACTTTCCTAGCTTGAGAGTGGTGAAAAGGGATAAGGGAATCAAGTTGAGGCTTGACCCTAAATCGGCTAGTGTGTCGAAAGCTTCGGATCTTCCTATCTTACAAGGCAAAACAAATATACCCGGGTCATCAAGCTTTTTACCTAGTTTAAATTTCTCATATTTTTCTAGGAGGGCATTATAGTAGGGAGCACGGGCTAAGACATCAATGACGGGGTGTTCAAGGTGGATGTCCTTGAATTCATCGTCAAGGTCTTGTGTAGGAGGTGTTTCAACTATGCTTTTGACCAGTTTGATATCAGGTGTTTCATTTGATTGGTCCTTTTGAAGAATTTGGTTTTGCTTGAAACATGTGCTCATTGAATTAACCGAGTAGTATTGTGGACAAGAAGTGGGTGACGAAACTGATGATATGGAATTAACGTTTAGTTTCGGGTTCTTGACCGTGTCGCTTGTGAGTGATCCCATTTCTCGGTCATTGAGAACTTTCAACAATGTGTCAATTTTGGTGGTCATCTCGCTTTGCTTTTGCTTGAAATCGGCTTCAAACTTAGATATGCGAGCTTCTTGAGATGCCATAAACTTGGACATCAATCCTTCAAGATTGTTGGTACTACCATAGTTATTAGAAGGATTGTTGTTGAAAGTACGGTTGGAGGGTGGACTGTTTGGTTGGTAGCGATTAGGCGGATTGGAAGAATAATTTTGGTTTTGTTTCCACCTAAGGTTCGGGTGATTTTTCCAAGAAGGGTTGTAGGAATTACCGTAAGGGTTTGGCTCGGGTTTGAAAGTGTACCACTTATCTCCTGCTTCGTCGGTATGCGAGGATGCGTAGTCCATAAAAGCTGTTCCGGGGAGTTCCACACAATCACGAGTGTCATGGGGACCACTACATAATTCGCATGAAGAAGTGATTTTATTCACTTGGCCTGAAGGCTCAGGAGCTTCGTAAGATTTCATGAGAAACTTGACTTGGTCCTCAAGTTCCATGATCGTACGGTCGGGAGTGCTAGAATTATTCGAAGGCAAGGATATTGCCTTGACCGTTTTGTTCAAATCACGGGGATCATTCCAACTTTCGTTGTCATAGAGAGCAAGATCTTTTATGAGTTCCCATGATTCTTCTGCACTTAGATCACGTAGCTTTCCACCGGCCGATTGGTCAATGGTTCACCTTGTGGAGAGATCGATATGGTCATAGAAGATTTGGACTTGGAGCCAAAGATCTATGCCATGATGAGGGACTTTTTGGAGTAAGTCCTTGAAACGAGTCCATGCTTCATATAGAGTTTCACCTTGACGTTGTTGGAACATCAAGATATCATTCCTAAGCTTGGTAGTTCTCCCCGGTGGGAAAAATTGAGCAAGGAAACGAGTGGTGAGATCATCCCATGAGGTGATGGATCCCACGGGTAAACGTTTAAGCCATTGACTAGCTTGATCACGTAAAGAGAATTGGAATAGGCGTAATCGGGTCGACTCTCTAGTTGTAACATCAAGGTCTATAGAATCTACGATTTTAAAGAAGTCCTTGAGATGTTGATTTGGATCTTCAGAACGAAGTCCATGGAATGCACATCCGCTTTGCACCAACCGGATGGTGTCGGATCGCAAGGGGGACACATTGGCTCCTTGGGTGAGCTCAATAGTGTTTCGATAGCCTTGGTGGCTAGGTCGGGAATACTCTCCTAGGGTTCGGGGCCTAAGAGGTTGGTTAGCTAGTGGTGGGTTTTGTGGGTGGTCTTGTTGTGGTGGGTTGATGGGTTCAAAGATGTTACCACCTTCCATGATGTTGGATGGTAAAGAGTTACGAAAAAAGGCACGAAGAAATAAGATAGACTAAAGAAAACCTAAAAATGAAAATAAAATCTTGCTAGAAAGGAATCTAGCAAGTAGACCTAATAAAAAGAAATCCTAACCTAGAGAATAACTATTCCCCAGGCTGCGGCGCCAAAAACTTGATGCGTGGGAATTGCACCAGGCTTTACCTCTCGAGGGATCTCGAAAAGCTTACAACCCCACCAGGCAGTGTACCTGGTAGTATAGTATAGTGACAAGTACCGGGGGATTGATCGTTCAACTCAGGAATAGTTTCGCTAGGATTAGAAAGCCTAAAACCTAGGTCTAGAGGTGAGGGATGATTCTTTTTGTATTTTTATATTTTTATGAAAGTAAGTAAAATCTCGGGTTTTGGAAGAGTGGGCGGAATTAGTTGCTAGTCAACTAACCCAATAACTAAGATGCAATCAAAATAAAATAACAAAAATGTAAATTAAACTAATTAAAATAGTGGTGTGAACAATAGATGGGAGAATTGTGTTTACTTAGATTTCACTACTCCCTAGATATCTTTTACAGGTTAATTGTTTGTTACAGTTGCGTGGATGACGGGTTATATTCCTTAATACCAATCGTGGGGTGGCGTACGTACTTCCCCAACTCTATAAGCTCCTACCTCACTCCTATGTCGAGCCTGCAAGAAGCTCCTAACATGGGATCACTAGAATTCGCTCATGCATTAAATACAACCATAAAAACCTAGTACGCATTGGTTCATGCATCTTAAGACGTTCAAGCAAGTTACACAATGGAAGTCTGCCAGTTTTCTTAAGCCTAACATCGAAATAATTCATCCATTACAACTATAAACAAGCAATCAACCTATAATCAACATCTAGGTTTCATTACATCTAAGCAAACACACAAGAGATCTAGCCTAACATGTTAAAATCAAGACAAGCGTAAGATATATTCAAACAACACATAGACATATTGAATGAATTGAAAGGATACTTATCTCAATTGACCATGAAGGGTTACAAAGGGTGAAAACCCTTGAAAATACTGTTAAAAACGAGTTAGGGTTTATTCAAGTCGACCCTAAAATTCTCCTCTCCTTGGAATGAAAATTACAAAAACTATATATAGATTTCCTATGGTGACGGCGTCAAGAAGAAACTTCTGACGCCGTCAACCCGCCGCCAAAAATATAATCAGATTGCCTAGATCCAGATCTGACGCCGTCATGTGTATTGCTGCTCTGGGCCGTCACCACTTTTACTCTTGACAGCCTTGTCTTGACGCCGTCACGTTTTCACTGGGCTGTCACCTCTTTTGCTCTTGACGCCGTCATCAAAATCCTCTTGACGCCGTCAGGTACTGTTCCCAGCAAGGAAAATTAAGACTTTGTCGTTTTCTTCACTTTTATGCTCCAAAAACGTCCAAAATGCTTCCTTTTCCAGAATTCACTCCCAAAGTACCTAAAATCACAAAAGGAACGATTTAGGGCAATATTTGATCAAATAAATTCGAATTCCGGCTTAAATGACCCCCTAAAAATGGATCATTTTTCGCCTCATCAGGATTATATCGACCCAAGGTTATCGCAAGTTGTTTTCGGAGTGCCCTTTTGTGAAATCACTAACTTAATGGTTGACGACCGGAACGGAATCATGACTTTCACAGATGGAATTAGGAAGGTGTCATACCAAACGCCATATAAGATGAATGACTTCGAAGGAATTGATTGCGACGGACTTGATAAGCTAGGTTCTCAACTTGTTTTATGTGATGAAGATGTTCGGAGAGGATGTAAAAACACCTTTGATTTATCATGTGGATTCTTTAAGGATGTTAGTAAGCTTAGATCCAAGTATCGGGAAGATGTCTTTGAGTTTGAAGACCCAAATTACCTGCACTATGAAAGCGATCCCGATATTGAAGATGACCTAGAGAATGTGACCAATGACGAGGTCACGTAATAGCCCATGGCCTTGAGTCTAGCTACAAGACTCGTAAATAAAGAAAAGCACTTCTTGGGTGGTGATGATGTACCCTCCGATTAGCTCGAAGGATCCCCCTTCGAGTCCGATCGCAATTTACATAATCTAAGGCCCCCATGATCTCTCTCAAACGTGTGACCACTCTCCAGGACCGTTTTCTTTACCTATAAATAGTCCTGGACGATGACAAATCTGGTATGCAATCTCTCACTTTACTTTACTGCATTTACACTAAAACTCTCATACCGATCACTTATTCACACGCCGGAGGTGGTTCGCAGGGTCCAACCCCTGCGCAATCACTTAACGTAGTGTTTTAGTATTTCTTATTTTAGGTTATATTCAAGCTTGGCGTAATCACAACACCCCTCATTTCCTTTGATCACCATCGCAGGCCTGGTATGTGCATCTTTTTGTACAATCGGTGGCACCATCCGTGGGACCCGCTACAATTAGTCCCGTTATTTCCAAGTAGAATAACTAAGTCAAATACACTCGCTATTATTCCGGCATGAATTCAGAAAGAGAGGTTACACCCCCACCGGGTTTCTCGTCTTTAACCCCTTTACCCGTAACTGACACCAACAACCTTCCGCCAATCATGGTCTCCACCTTTACCACACGATCTCACCCTGAAATAATGACCAACCACCACGCATCCACATCAGCTAATCCAGAACTCATCATTAGCCCCGTCTTTGTCGATGCTAATTACGAAGAGCTAGAGTCCTTGTTAAGGGCTCGAAAGAGGCAAATTAGAAACACGGAGATGTGAAGGGAGTTAGAATATTCCAGCAATGAGTATGATGAGGAGATCGAGTTGGAGCCGAGGCCTTCGGTCCCTACGGCTCATCACCCCATCCTGCGTATTGGATCTCCTGCGGGTAGAAGGACTGGAGGAAGGAATGTAGGCTTTGAGGGAGTTCCCGATATAACTCTCACAAGGAGGGAAGGAACTGTTGCTGAAGGCTCTAATGGGAGGAGCCAGCAGAGGGAGAATACGGAGGTAAACCTACCTACATTACTAGCGGCACCTTTGGGAAGAACCGAAGGAGGAGTTCCCCTACAGCCCTCTCACGCATCTGGTGTGGGAGGTAACCCAGGTTCAGTAAACACAGGAGGAAGCCTCCCTCCCGTTGGCCTGTATTCCTAGTTTCCGGTTCAGAGTTATCCTCCAAACCCTTATCCCCCCATGAATGGGCAACCTGGCAATCAGTATCCCTCACAAACTGTTGTATCCTATAACCATCCCATGATATACCCTCCGTATACCATGTATAATGGTTACCCTCCAAACACGAGTACACCTCATCCTTTCTACACTAATCAACCCTCTTCAGGGGTACCCCCTCCTTATAATCCATACCATAATGTTCCCATGAACATACCACCTTACACCCACTCATACGCAGAGCCCGCAGGTCCTACGACACCCTTTGTAAGATGGTGCGAAGACTATCCCTTGCCGGATGGTCTAAAGATGCCTTCACATATAGGAACCTACGATGGGAAGGGGGATCCAGATAATTTCTTGCATTTGTTCGAAGGAGCCATAAGAATGCAGAAATGGGTCATGCCCGTAGCCTGTCACATGTTTACGTATACCCTCCGGGATTCCGTACGTATTTGGTGGAATGGGCAGAAACCAGAAAGCATCATCAAATTGATGATTTGACGGCTAAGTTTCGATCCCACTTTAGCCAACAGAAGAAGTTCACAAGAACACACCTCACGGTGCACAACATTAAGCAGAAGGAGAACGAAAGCACAAGAAATTTCGTTACTAGGTACACTGACGAAACTCTGCAGATTCTAGTCTTACACGAAGAGCAACGCATTTCTGGCTTCGTCCATGGCCTACGCAACCGGACTCTTCTTGAATTCTTATCCACAGATCTTTCGGCAACATACAAAGGCCTGATGGAAAAATATACACGTGGATAGAAGTCAAAGAAGTATCTACCAATGGGGCTCCGATGGAAAACAATGAAGGAGCGAAGCCGTCTTCGTGGGAAGGACCGAAGAACAAACACAAAAGTCATAATAGGTTTACTCCCTACAACAAGGCTCCGAACCATGGTTTATTGGGAAATCTCACAAAATCTCCGAGAGAGATTTTAGCGACAGAGAAAGCTGCCAAAGCCTTCGAACCACCCCCTCGCATGGTGGGAAAAAGCAAGAACAGAGATACTACTAAGTATTGCCACTTCCATGAAGACTTTGGTCATGAAACAAACAGTTGTCGAGAGATGAAAAATCAGATAGAAAAGGCAGTAAAATCAGGGCAATTAACACATCTCGTAAAAGGGATAAGAAAGGGCAAAGAGAAAGCCACTGATACGCAACTGGGAAAGGATTATACCCCTCAGGAAGCTCCTATCCTAATGGTTCGATGGGATTCCTCCCGATTAAAAAGAAAGGCCTCCGAAAGGGAAATACACGATGCAGGGGAAATAACGTTCCCGTCTGAAGCAGGAGGATTCCCTTCAAAGGATCCAGTGATCATTAAGGTCGCAGTCTCGAATGTGGAGGTTAACAAAGTTTATATGGACTGCGGAAGTTCTTGTGAGGTAATCTATGAACATTGCTTTAGGAAACTCAGCCCTACAATCAGATCCAAACGAGTAGAGTCAAGAATGCCTCTGGTAGGTTTCTCAGGGGAACGATCGTGGCCCTTGGGAGAAATACCTCTAGAGGTAACACTCGGAAGTGGAAAGCTTGCGAGAACCGAAATCCTCAAATTTGTTATCGTGAAGTCCAAGTCACCCAACAACATGATAATCAGACAAACTGCCATGTAAAAGATGGGCATTGTGGTCTCTACGGTGCATGCAACAGTGAAATTCCAAACCGCCAATGGTGTCGGAACCATATTCTCTAGTTATCACGAAGGGGAGGACCAGAAAGCCCAAAAGAATAAGGAAGAAGGTAATCGAAAGCGTACGATGGACATCAGATAAGGCTCTGGTCCCAAGGAGCATGTGGCATTAGAAAAATCTCACTTAGTACGAAAGGTGGAAATGGGGAAGCGACTCCCCGCCACTTTCAGAGAAAGATTGGAAAAACTGCTCAAAGCCTATGAAGATGTGTTTGCAGGAAAATATTCAGACATAACAGGAGTTCCGAGGTTGCTCACAATCGGCGGAAGGCCTTTTAGCACGGAACACAAGCTCAATGAATCCAAATACATTAAACCGGTCAAGCAGAAGCCTAATCAGGTAACACCTGAATGAAGTGCAGCAATTAAGGAAGAAGTGGACAAACTCACAGCGGCAGGGATACTTCGAAGGGTAGAAAACCCACGGTGGGTTACTAATCCAATTGCAGCGCAACGGAGAAATGGAGATTGGATAATACAGGTTAACTACAAAGACATCAACAAAGCTTGCCAAAAAGAAAGCTATTTGTCGGTAGAAGAACAGCAACCACTTCCTGGAGTTCATTTGGAATGCTTCCCTAGTACAAATATGGGATGCCATCAGATACAGATGGCGAAAGAAGACGAATAAAAAACAGCCTTTCATGTAGGCAGAAGCTCCTACTGCTTCAAACGAATGCCCTCCGGCTTACGGAACACCGAAGCCACTTATAATAGGCTGATTCGAAGGGTCTTTGAAAAACAGATAGGGAGGTGATGCGTGGAAGTTTCACCAGGCTTTACCTCTCGAGGGATCTCGAGAAGCTTACAACCCCCACCAGGCAGTGTACCTGATCGTTGTAGTATAGTATAGTGACAAGTACCGGGGGATTGATCGTTCAACTCTGGAATAGTGTCGCTAGGATTAGAAAGCATAAAAACTAGGTCTAGAGGTGAGGGACGATTCTTTTTGTATTTTTATATTTTATGAAAGCAATTAAAAATCTTGGGTATTGGAAGAGTGGGCGGAATTAGTTGTTAATCAACTAACCCAATAACTACAGATGCAATCAAAATAAAATAACAAAAATGAAAATAATCTAATTTAAACTAGTGGTGTGAACAATATGTGGGAGAATTGTGTTTACTTAGATTTCACTACTCCCTAGATATATTTTACAGGTTAATTACTTGTTACAGTTGCGTGGATGACGGATTGTATTCCTTAATACCATTCATGGGGTGGCGTACTTAATTCCCCAATCCTATAAGCTCCTACTTCACTCCTATGTCGAGCCAGCTAAGAAGCTCCTAACATGGGATCACTAGAATTCGCTAATGCATTAAATACAACCATAAAAACCTAGTACACATCAGTTCATGTTTCTTAAGACGTTCAAGCAAGTTACACAATGGAGATCTGCCAGTTTTCTTAAGCCTAACATTGAAATCATTCATCCATTACAACTATAAACAAGCAACCAACCTATAATCAACATCTAGGTTTCATTACATCTAAGCACACACATAATAGTTCTAGCCTAGCATGTTATAATCAAGACAAGTGTAAGATATATTCAAACAACTCATAGACATATTGAATGAATTGGAAGAATACTTATCTCAATTGAACATGAAGGGTTTCAAGGGGTGAAAACCCTTGAAAATACTGTTACAAACGAGCAAGGGTTTATTAGGTTCGGCCCTAAAATTCTCCACACAAGTTCCTCCTGTAATGGATGAAAATTAGAAAAGTATATATAGATTTTAGGAGGTGACGGCGTCAAGAGGAAAAATCAGACGCCGTCATCTCGCCGCCAATAAAGTTTTCGGACTGCCTAGATCCATAGGTGACGCCGTCATGTATGTTCCTACTCTGGGCCGTCACCAAAATTACTCTTGACGCCCTTGTTCTGACGCCGTCACGTTTTCTCTGGGTCGTCATCCATTTTGCTCTTGACGCCGTCATAAAATTCTTCTTGACGCCGTCATCTACTATTCCCAGCAAGGAAAATTAAGACTTTGCCGTTTTCTTCACTTTTATGCTCCAAAAACGTCCAAAATGCTTCCTTTTCCAGAATTCACTCCCAAAGTTCCTAAAATCACAAAAGTAACGATTTAGGGCAATATTTGATCAAATAAATTCAATTCCGGGCTTAAATGACCCCCAAAAAGCGATTCATTTTTCGCCTCATCATATACCCTTACACTTGAGATTTGCTTGTCCTCAAGCAAATGCGCTTTTATTCTAGTCAAAATACAAGTTAAGGGTCATTTAACACTAATATAAAAGTAATTACAACAAATAATCGTTCCACTAAAGACCAAAGACAAGCACGGAGGTCATATACTAGCACCTCACAAATAGTGTTTAGATACTCACATCTCTCGGGTGTAATAAAGTAAATATCACAATATGGAAATGGAAAACATCTCTCACTACCTCTCATAACAAAATAGATTACCATAGGCTTGGGAAAGGATCAAACCTCCACCACATGGCGTAAGCATCTAGGATAAACTATCAAAGAGGTCTTTTAAAGGGTTGTAATATTAGGTGTAGGGATATGGGATACACGGTTTTGTTGGATATAGGCAATCTTTACTGGTGGCGAGCTAATCATCTTGGTTAATTACATGTACAATATGGCGTTGCTAAGCCAAGACTCGACTCGACTTAAGCTAATAAATCAAAAATAACAAAAACATAAAATAAACATAGAATGAAACGGGATGGTAGTCCGTATGTTTTTTCTCTTTTTCTTTCTATTTTTTTTTCTTAATTTTTCGATTTTTTTTTTTTTTTTTTTTTTTTTTTTTTTTTTTTTTGCATACAGTCTTACCCTACCATCCAAAATAATACATCATAGGGAATGAACATTCCCCTTACACTTGATTTTTTACATACTTTACAATAAACTAATCTAATGACTCGAATTAAGATAATCAAAATACTTGGAGTACATTTAAGATTAACGCACATATGGGGGTAATATATATGATGTTCTTCCCCATTACTCCGTAACATAAGTACTTTACCCATGAGTCCCAATCGTCCCAAAACAATATGTACAAGGATATGACTCGACTTAGCAACCATGTAATCAATTAGATAATTAACTAAAGGTTTAAACAAATAACAATAATGCACTAAAGATGAGTGCATACACGGAAGGCTAAGGCGATTTGGTTGTACCTTTAAGTGGGGTGTAACAAATTCTTCCTTTAAGTAAGATGCTTAAAGTTAGAAACGAAAAGAAAGGCTCGGAGGGGTGTACTAGGGGTTTCGTGTACTAAAAATGAGTACAACGCTAAGGTGTGGGAAAAATTAGTTGACTTAACTAGCCAAGTAATATGACTTAAATGGTCAAGTAATTATGATACGGGTTTAACACAAGGGTGATCCTAATGCCTCTTATCATGTAGTAAATCCTACCACACGAATGTAGTCTCACTAGCGGTCTCGGGATGCTTCACTAACGCAAGTTCTAGAATCTAAATGCTACCGACACACTCATAAGCACTAATAATAAATGCTTTTCCTATCAAATCTAAAGGCGAACCTCACATATTTGGGTGGAAAATTTTTCTGAATGATACGGTTTTGTGCTAGTCATACAACTCCTATCAATGAGACGCTTGCTATGGCTAAAGTTTCACTCCTAAATGTTGTAAAAAAATTAAAATTTGGCACTAAAATTACACTAACAAGTATTTCTCATAGTTTTATTACACATCTACCATCAAACAAACAAACTCAAGCGAAAGTGTATCTATAAGGTATCATTATTTTACCCTCCCCTTACACTTAGGATGAACATTGTCCCCAATGTTCAATTAAAGATTGTAAAAGTAAAACAGGTAAAAGAATGAAATTAAATACTCCCCTGATTCGCTCGGTATGCATAGTATGGTAACAAGGTTAGATCTTCCTCCAAGAAAATGAACAATCAAGGCTTCCCTTCCAGAATATAAATCATCTTCTTGTCAAACATAACCTGTTAAACCTGAGAAAACAAACAAGGCAACCTCGCGTAAAATCGGCGGCAATCTATATATTATAATAAATCATAGAAAACAAAGTAAGATATAATGCTTGTGGAATGAGTGTTTGCAGATTTCCTGGAGATTATAAAACTAAAGATTCAACAAAAATTTTAAGACTCCGTTAGAAAAACAAAACTAGCGAAATTTCCAGAATTTTACACATGATGCCGTCAGGAATTTCTTCCTGACGCCGTCAGAAGTGACCTGCGGAAATTCTTATGTTAAGTTTCCGGAAACTTTCTGGAAAATCTTTGTCCTACTTCCTGGAAAATCCTGCAAAACATCCTGTTACAACATCCTTGCCCCTCAAAATATAGAAAGACACCATGGATTAGGAGGCATAACTTCAGGAACATAAAAATTCCTTGCATGATTGGGTACATGTCTAGAGAGCATACATACATTGACTTAAAAGCACCCATGAATATCAGGTCTAGGCTCTATTACAATTGGATAATGAACGAAAGGTTAAGCCCTAGAAAAGACCCTTACAATTCTAATAGGCTATGTAACTTTGTCAGGAGAGTTAATGGGGTACACATCTTTTTAGGAAATTTTACTTATCAATGTGACTTTGTAATCCTAGAAGATGTTAGAGGCATTATTGATCCACACCTTGGAGAAGTAGTTTTAGGACAACCTTTTGTTAAGAAAACTAAGATGTATTACGACCATGAGAAGGGGATAGCTCAGTTTACTGATGGGATAGAGAAGGTCACTTTTATGATGCCTCACATGAAGGAAGAATTAAAGGGCATCAAGAATCTACAGATTGATGAAATTCGACCTTATGAGGTTAAGAAAGATGGAATCACTAATGAAGCCTATTACGAGAGGAGGAGAACATATTATTCGGGTTGCATGAATCTAGGCCCGGAATACAAGCGTGATGAGAATTGGGTTAGATGTTTTGAGTTAGCACAAAAGTGGGAAAGGAAAACGTAACCCATGACCTTGAGTCTAGCTACAAGACTCGTAAATAAAGAAAAGCGCTTCTTGGGAGGCAACCCATGTTTTGTGTGATTTTATTTTGTTTGATTGTTATTTGCTTCCGTATGCATGCTTAATTTTTATTGTTGGTTGATCATGTTTCTAAACTAAATAGTGGAAATACTTTACTTTGTTGTTTTGGCTTAGTCTTAACTCCACCTAAAAGTATTTTTGCAAAAGATAAGTGTAAGGGGAAACCCCAAATATGTTTTTAAAAAACAAACCGATCATGATTCTCCACAATATTAAATGAACATGTGTATTCGTATTTGTTAGAGTCAAATGCTTGTATTGAGTCATAATGAAGTTTTGCAGGATTTTCCAGGAAGTAGGACCAAGTTTTTCCAGAAATTTTCCAGAAACTAAACATAAGAATTTCTGCAGGTCAATTTTGACGGCGTCAGGAGTTTACTCTTAACGGCATCAGGTGTAAAAAATCTGGAAATTTTACCGGTTTTGTTTTTCTAACGGAGTCTTATGGTTTTTGTAAATTATTAAGTTTTATAATCTCCAGGAGATCTGCAAACTTCATTCCACAAGCATTATATCTTATCTTGTTTTCTAGGATTTAGTAACTTATATAGGATGCCGCCGATTTTACGCGAGGTTGTCTTGTCTATTTTATCAGGTTTTATAGGTTATGTATGACAAGAAGATGATTTATATTCTGGAAGGGAAGCTTTGATTGTTTATTTTCTTGGAGGAAGATCTAACCTGGCCACCTTATTATCCATACCGAGCGAATCAGGGGAGTATTTGATTTCATTCTTTTTACTTTTTCACTTTTACATTCTTTACTTGAACATTGGGGACAATGTTCATCTTAAATGTAAGGGGAGAGTAAAAAGATGATACCTTACATATGCACTTTTGCTTGAGTTTGTTTTGTTTAATGGTAGATGTGTAATAAAACTATGAGAAATACTTGTTAGTGCAATTTTAGCGCCAAATTTAAAATTTTTTACAACATTTAGGAGTGAAACTTTAGCCATAGCAAGCGTCTCATGGATAGGAGATTGTACGACTAGCACATAACCGTATATTCAGAAAAATTTTCCACCCAAATATGTGAGGTTCGCCTTTCGATTTGATAGGAAAAGCATTTACTATTAGTGCTTATGAGTGTACCGGTAGCATTTAGATTCTAGAACTTGCGTTAGTGATGCATCCCGAGACCGCTAGTGAGACTACATTCGTGTGGTAGGATTTACTACATGATAAGAGGCATTAGGATCACCCTTGTGTTAAACCCGTATCATAATTACTTGACCATTTAAGTCATATTATTTGGCTAGCTAAGTCAACTAATTTTTCCCACACCTTAGCGTTGTACTCATTTTTAGTATACGAAACCCCTAGTACACCCCTCCAAGCCTATCTTTTCGTTTCTAACTTTAAGCATCTTACTTAAAGGAAGAATTTGTTACACCCCACTTAAATGTACAACCAAATCACCTTAGCCTTCCGTGTATGCACTCAGTTTTAGTGCATTATTGCTATTTGTTAAACCCTAAGTTAACTATCTAATTGATTACATGGTTGCTAAGTCGAGTCATATCCTTGTACATATTGTTTTGGGACGATTGGGACTCATGGGTAAGTACTTATTTTATGGAGTAATGGGGAAGAACATCATTTATTACCCCCATACGTACGTTAATCTTAAAAGTACTCCAAGTGTCATGATTTTCTTAATTCGAGTCATTAGTTTAGTTTATTGTAAAGTATGTAAAGATTCAAGTGTAAGGGAAATGTTCATTCCCTATGATGTATTATTTTGGATGGTAGGGTAAGAGTGTATGCAAAAAAAAAAAAAAAAAAAAAAAAAAAAAAAAGAAAAAAAGAAAAAAAAAAAGAAAAAAAAAAATCGAAAAAATCAAGAAAAAAAGAAAAAAAAATAGAAAAAAAAGAGAAAAAACATACGGACTACCATCCCTTTTTATTCTATGTTCATTTTATATTTTTGTTATTTTTCATTTATTAGCTTAAGTCGAGTCTAGTCTTGGCTTAGCAACGCCACATTGTACACGTAATTGACCAAGATTGTTAACTCGCCACCAGTAAAACTTCCTTTATCCAACAAAACCGTGTATTTCATATCCCTACACCTAACGTTACAACCCTTTAAAAGACCTCTTTGATAGTTTATCCTAGGTGCTTACGCCGTGTGGTGGAGGTTTGATCCTTTCCCAAGCCTATGGTAATCTATTTTGCTATGACAGGTAGTGAGAGATATCTTCCGTTTCCATATTGTAATTTACATCTTATTACACCCGAGAGATGTGAGTATCTAAACACTATTTGTGAGGTGCTAGTATATGACCTCCGTGCTTGTCTATTGGTCTTTAGTGGAACGATTATTTGTTGTAATTACTTTTATATTAGTGTTAAATGACCCCTAACCTGTCTTTTGAGTAGAATAAAAGCGCATTTGCTTGAGGACAAGCAAATCTCAAGTGTAAGGGTATATGATGAGGCGAAAAATGATCCGTTTTTAGGGGGTCATTTAAGCCCGAATTCGAATTTATTTGATCAAATATTTCCCTAAATCGTTCCTTTTGTGATTTTAGGTACTTTGGGAGAGAAATCTGGAAAAGGAAGCAATTCGGACGTTTTTGGAGCATAAAAGTGAAGAAAACGCCAAAGTCTTAATTTTCCATGCTGGGAACAGTAGGTGACGGCGTCAAGAGTATTTCTCTGATGGCGTCAAGAGCAGAAGTCCATGATGACCCAGTACAGATTTGACGGCGTCACGAAGGTAGGGCGTCAAGAGTTAAAAGTCATGACGGCCTGGAAATGATTAAGTCTTGACGGCGTCAAATGTAGATCAAGGCAGTCCAAGAATAGTTTTGGCGGCGAGGTGACGGCGTCACAAGCTTTGTCTTGACGCCGTCAGACCTATTTTTCTATATATAGTTTTCTAATTTTCACACATTAGAAGAGAAGTTTTGGAGAAACCCTAAGTACGATTTTGGTGCAACTTTTACAGGTTTTTCAAGGGTTCCAAACCCTTGATACCTTTCATTGTAATTGAGATAAGTGTTCCTTTAATTCAATCAATATGTCTATGTGTTGGTTGTCTATATCTTGTTCTTATCTTAATTCTATCATGCTAGGCTAGATCTATCTTGTGTTTGCTTAGATCTAATGAAACCTAGATGTTAATTATGTGTTGATTACTTGTTTATTCTTGTCTTGGATGAATGATTCATATGTTAGGCTTAAGAAAACTGGCAGATCTCCACTTGGTAACATGCTTGAACGTCTTAAGAAACATGAACCGAGGCGCACTAGGTCTTTATTGGTTGTATTTAATGCATGAGCCACTGTTTACAATCCCTATAGTTGTGTTGGGCATGGTGTAGGAGGAGATAAGAGCTCATAGAATTGGGGAGTTATGTGTGCCACCCCATGAATGGTATTAAGGAATACGATCCGTCATCCATGCAATTATAACAAGTAATTAACGTGTAAAAGATGTCTAGGGAGTAGTGAAATCTAAGTAAACACATTTTCTCCATTTACTGCTCACAACCTTAGTATAATTAGTTTATTTTCTTTTCTAGTATTTGATTTTGATTACATTTTAGTATTGGGTTAGTTGATTAGCAACTAATTCCGCCCAAATCCTTCAAACCCGAGATTTTTAATTGCTTTCATAAAAATATAAAAATACAAAAATAATCATCCCTCACCTTTAGCACTAGTAATTAGGTTTTCTAATCCTAGCGACACTATTCCTAGCTGAACGATCAATCCCCCGGTACTTGTCACTATACTATACTACAACGATCAGGTACACTGCCTGGTGGGGGTTGTAAGCTTCTCAAGATCCCTTGAGAGGTAAAGCCTGGTGCGATTCCCACTCATCATAAATCAAAGCGAAAAGTCGCAAAGAACTCCCTAACCAACTCACTGTAAACAGTCTCCCTCATCCTGAACAATCTCTCCCATTGAGGACCCGTGAATCCATCAGTCTGGATCCTCCCCAAGAACTCACCCTCTAGACCTTAGGACCTCAGAAACTCCCAATCAATCACAGCTCTAGCATCAATGTGGTGATAAACAAGCTCCGCGTACTTAGTTGTAGCGGCGTCATTATCAAACTCACTCCAACGATGGACTAAATCCCCATAGTTAACTCGTTGGGACCTAGACGAGCTACCTCGGTGTTGTCGTGATCGTTTGCTCATTTTCCTGGAAAAATATAAAGTGGAACGAAAACGGTTAGAATGAGAATTTTACAAGTTCATGTTGTCAGACACATCTGACGCCATCAGGAAGGGAAACCTGACGCCGTCAGACCCAGCTGAAATCCATCCATGCAATTACGAGGGAAAAATCAATTTTCAAACTCTAAATCCATGACCCAAACACTCCTTTATGCAGAAAACATGGGTGGGGGGTCAAAAAATCGGTGGTGTGAAAAGATTTTTCCGTAATTAACGTATGATTCGAGTCGACCAATATCATGTAATGGTAACCTCATGATTACAAAACATCTAATGAAGGGCATTATGATTCTCAAAGATGGGTTGATGGTAGGGTTTCGGATGATGGGGGTTTTCAAAATTGGTAGGTCCTAAGGATAATTAAACGAAAAAGGATGAAGAAAAACTACTTAGCATGTGGAGATTTGTCACAGAAGATGTCGGATTGGATGTTGGAGACTCGGAGGTGGAGCAGCAATTTGGGTGTGATTTGTGGGGTATGAGTTGAAAGTGATGGAGTTTGGGTTATTATTGCTGAGAAAGCGAGGTGACGGCGTCAAGAGTTAAGATCTGACGCCGTCAGATGCCCGTATTATGAACACAAAGTGGTATTTTTAAATTCAGTCCCTGCACTAATGTAAATGGCTAAACATAAGTAAAAACTATGAGTAGCCATCCCGTTAGTAGAGTCCACCAGGGTCAAACATTTCATTACTATCACGGAAAGAGATGTGGTTGTCAAAAGGGGTGGGCGAGGTTTCAGTTAAAGTTGTAACCTTCGCATTGGTCAACGGTGGGTACAGAGAGGAGTCGTTCCATAGAGGGTCCCAAAGCTGTGGTGTTTTTTAGGTGTAACCTCTTCACACCAGGTTTAAAACCAAAGGAACGTCTCTTGCACAATTTGGGGAGTGTGGTTTGCAAGCATCCAACAAAAATGTTATGAAATTGCGAGTTCTTCTCCTCCTGAGGATGCTCACAAAAGTAGGGGTGATTGACGGCGAAGCACTTGAAAAGGATTTCTCATTATCCTCTTGGTCACACACCAAAGGGGTTGGGACTTCAAAGATTTTTTCGATTTTTCTTGGTGCGGATTTTTCCTTAATCTTCTCCTTAATTCTTGATATGAATTTGTCTGCTAAGTCCATAAAAGCATTACGAGTGCTTTCCATGCGTGCTTCTAAGTGCCGAATTTGTTTTTCCTTATTATTCATGAAGGTTACCATTATCCCTTCGAACTCCTCTTGTCGTGAACGTTCAGGAAAATTATATTTGTTAATCGCACTCACATGTATATTAGGACTCCTTGCGGTTTCAGCAGCAAGCATTTCAGCTCTCATTAATTCCTTTACCTGCTTCTCGATATTTCCCAATAATTGTTCTTGGGTAGTGTAACCTCCCATAATTTTCCCATACGATTTGTAAATATCAATAATTGAATAAAAGGATATTACGTGAATCAAATACCATTTTTTACGGGGAACAAATTTTTTTTTATTATGCACGACATATTATGTGAACCACTACAACAATTATGATTGACCATTTGCCTAGGAACGATGCTTACACACAACCTCGATAATCTATAAATATCGCGAATAATATAATATATTTAAAACGTTTATATTTTATAAATATACGTTTTGTATATTTACCGTACAATATTTATTTATTTTCGGAGCCTACGAAAATTCCCGAGATTGCTCAATAATATTTTGGACCTCGACACGATACTTTGAACAAGCACACCTCTAACTATTATATTTACAAATCACAAGTACATGTTTGCTTTAGCTCAGTTTATTTTAACTTTTACACACGACGTATCCCTTTTATTTCACAACTCTAGTTTCCATGCTTCTAAGAACCATGAAAGACAATTGTTATCAAATTTTAAATATAATTGCTATACTAGAATATGGATCAAGTTAAGGCACCTTACACAATCTCAAATTAACAAAAATAAGTAATAACACTTCGTATAAATTCTAATAAACCACCAACTTTCTGTAACGAATTTAAATCCTAATTTTAAGGCTCTTATGGTCCGAACCAGGAAAAGTGTAAAGCACGAAAGTTGTCCGAAATAATGTTTTACGTCTAGACTCGCGAGATTTTAAACCAAAAACGCAATCCCAAGCTAGTATCTTTAAAATACAACCTGGACTAAAAATTAAGTACTACTACATGTGCAAAACTCTTACACCACCTCCCTCACTTGATTACTCCCTCAAATGTAACCTATAAACCATGTGCATCACCTCCCTTGCTCCCCAATCAACACAAACCCAATACTAAACGTTATATCACTTGTCAGAAACTAATTCACACTTCTCGTTGTCTATTTACACTTGTAACTTCTCGATTTGATACTAGGTGAGGCAACATGCAAACCATTCGATTTAACAACTCATAAGAACCTACCTTGTATATACCTTCAAAAGCTCACTATATAAGTCTTCACATGCAAGCTCATAGTTACATACACTTATACGTACACAATCACTCTCATATTCCCCAATCTATAAACGAAACTCATCAAACCTTTCACTTAAACCCCAAATTACAACCAAACGGACCCTTAATTATTTTTCTCTTTGTTTTCTGTTGGGCCTGATCCACGCCAAACAGCAAGCCCACCAGGCCAAAGCCCAAGCGGACCCTTAATTATTTTTGTTTCCTTTCTTTTCTTTCCCAGTCGCGACCAGCCACAAAACCACCCCAATTCTTTGCGATTTCAACATATAACACCTACGTATTATTGCTCCTCTCGTTTCACCTAGTACCCTAGAAACACGAATGGTAAGAAATACACCCTCCCTCATACGTTCACTACCCTAAAAACGACCCAAGCAAACCCCGAAACTCACCTTTGGCATTTTTACCCAAACGTGTCCCAAGCTCTCTTACGAGCCATCCTTGCTCCCCAATCCCTACAAAACACCTATACACGTAATATAATATGTCAGGAATGTCAGGAACGAAAATCTTACACAATCTAACCTTGTAAACCCCCGATTGGTTGATTTTGGAGGCAACATGCATTTCGTTCGATCTAACCCTCAACCATAGATGATCTTGGCTTCTATTCACTCACTAAACTCGTTATATAAGCTTTACATCCAACCTCAGTTGATAACATACACCCAAACGAACCCGATAACAAAATATAAGCCGAAGCATACCATGAAACGGGACAGAAAGTTGGCAAGGAGTTCGAAGGGCTAGAGACAAGTTCAAGGAGCGTCATCACTCATCCTACATCCTTACTTGGTCACAAGTCGATCCAAAACTTCCATTTACACTTGTTCGAACCACACTCTAAGTTTTACGCCCCCTTTTGAAGTGAAGTAAGTCTACACGACACCTAATTCATGTTTTCATTTCAATAACTTTCTATTTTTGGCACTTTACTTTGATCCGTTATCTCGTTAAGTAAAAACGTAATATATACATTTTATTGATTATCCTAAATGTTTAATATACTACTAATTGAGATATACAAAGTTTTGACACTAATAATAACGTTTACTCATTAAACTAGACACGCTTACAAGATGACTTGACCCATTCAAATTTTAATAAAACACTTAGAATATTTTTGGTTACAAACTATTTTCAGAAATTGTGTTGAACCTTATACTTGGCCTCGTTATTTCAAAATCTAGAAACGTAACCAACTGATTTTATTACTTGAACTTATTGTCGACATAGCTAACAATCGAGTAACACTTTTTGTTCGATTTTATAAACTCGTATAAGCTAATTTCAAAGGCTATTTTGATCGAACAAAAATCAATTTCTATAACTATTATAAAACTAACGATTGGGCTAGTTAGCCCGTTAAGCTTATTTTGAGCTTATTTGATAAGCTGATGCCACAAGCTCAACTGTAACATTTTTGTACTCTAAAACCAAGCCCAAGTCAAAACCCAAAAGTCCCGTAAGTCCAATGGATCTCAATTTTTTAACGGGCCTTAAAAAGTGTCTCGTTAAGGCCCAATTATAAAAATAAGCACTTTTTAAGCTATTAAGCTGTTGAAATAAATTATTTGGAACATTCTGAGCTTATTGAAAAAGTATAAATGTTAAATTCCAAGTTTGGTAAATTTTGGACTAACTTTGCAAATTTTCTTAAACCGAGGGACTAAAACTGCCAAAGTTGCAAACTTAGGGTAGAAACTGTCAAATCTAAATTTTTGGGTTACAAACTGTTAATATTAAAACTTGGAGTTGAAAAATGTAAATAGTGATAGTAATTGGACTTAAAATGGAACAATCGTTAATTTTGGACTAACAGCGTTAAAGTTAGACCGTTAAGGTTAAAAAGGGTAACATTTTAAAACTTGAAGAGATTTTCTGTAATATTATTTTTTTAAAATAATATTAATATTTTATATATAAATACACATACTTAGTATAAAACTTTTATAAATTTAACTTATATATATACGATATAAATATTCGCGTAACTATAAATAAATTTTAACGATATATACATATATATATATATATATATATATATATATATATATATATATATATATATATATATATATATATATATAACGATACGTTTATTTCTTTTCTTTTAAAGCTAACATCATAAAACATCGTCTACATACTTTGACTTATTCTTTATGATTTTCCATCGCACATCGATCATCGATCATTACACTCACAAGTTATATGAATATATAACTTTGTTCTTGAACTTCAAGCATCTAAACGAACACGAGTTTTAATAACAAACTAAATGACTAATATTCGCGATAAAACGAGATTTAGACTATCAACTAAAACATACCATATCTTTTAGGTTGTGTGTGAAGCCGTTGCCTTGCATCGTTGAGATTATGTTACTACCACTACTACTGTACTACTAAGGTGAGTCATAGCCCCTACTCTTGTTTTACAATGGTTTATAAACGTTTTTGGGGGAGATGCATGCGTAACTACTGTTTTTACTTTTACAAGTATTCATTAACTAAATACATGACTGTATTTCATATAAACTTTACTGGTTTACCCATTTTTATATCTCATAAGGAAATACCTGCTATAGACATGATTACAAGTGATTTTTCAATGGTATGCTATATTTGATCTCTATTGCCTAAGTACCGATTACCCAAAGTCCCTCGTTCATGCATCTTAATCACCCAAAGGGTGAGCGTAAGTAGTTGTGAATAGATCTATTAGGGATTGACAATCCCCATTTGGTCGCTAGAGGAAAGCCACCAAATTCACGCTATTTGATTTCATAAGTTACTGGTAAATACCTATCTTGAGGGCCACTGTTTTACATCATTATTATGGATAATTTTGATGCCTGTTAATCGTTGAATGTCATGAGCTTAGAGCAATAGAACGGTAGTACTGTAGTCATGATACAGTATTACAACGACTGATCTTTGGGGTGTACAATGTTGTAGCCCACTGTTTTATTAAACGATGAGATTGTGCTCACTATATAGCAGGAAAACTATTAATAATTGGCAAACGAACAAACTATTTTGGTGTTGACCCGATTAGGTCAAACAAACTACTATTTTGGTGTTGACCCGGTGAAGGGCAAACTAACAGACTATTTTTGAATTAATAAGGAAATCACTCATTTTCTGATTTTGATAAATCAACGATTTAAACTATGAACACTATGGATTTTCTCACACTTTAATTGGATAATCAACTCTTATTATAAACACTGTGGACTTGTAAACTCTTTGATTTTGGAAATTAATATTCGAAACTATAAACTCTATGAACTCACCAACCTTTGTGTTGACACTTTTAGCATGTGTTTATCTCAGGTAACTAAACAAGAAGGAACTTGAAGGCACGGAGTGGGCATGTAACCCGGCAAGGGCTTAAATAAACGTTTTGACACATTTCAAATAAATTTGTTGTTTAAACCATGAAACATCTTGATGTCTCGAATATTTGGTATTTTGAATGAATTAAACTTTAAAGTGTCACTTTTGTGTCGTTTTCTATGATTGTGATAAAGATCCTCGAAGTAACACCCAAAAAGTCTTCCGCTGACATTTTAAGTCTTCCGCTGACATGTTAAGTCTTCCGCTGACGTGATGATTCTGGGGGTGTTACAGGTAGCGTTTACGTAATCAAGTTTCCCCTTACTTGAAAACATCGGGTCCTCCCATCCTTCTTCTTCGTATTGTGCTAACCCCTCAAGAACTTTCCAGCATTCATCAACGCTAAGTCTGTTTAGCCTGCCATTGGCAGCGTAATCTATAGCCCTTCTCGTTTGATAATTAACTTTATCGTAAAAGATTTGAATCTGGAACCATGGTTCAATGCCATGATGAGGGACTTTTCGGAGTAGGTCTTTGTATCGAGTCCATGCTTCATATAGAGTTTCACCTTGACGTTGTTGGAACATCAAGATATCATTTCTAAGCTTGGTAGTTCTCCCCGGTGGGAAAAATTGAGCAAGGAAACGAGTGGTGAGATCATCCCATGAGGTGATGGATCCCGCGGGTAAACGCTAAAGCCATTGACTAGCTTGATCAAGCAGAGAGAATTGGAATAGGCGTAATCGGGTCATCTCTCTAGTTGTAACATCAAGGTCTATAGAATCTACGATTTTAAGGAAGTCCTTGAGATGTTGATTTGGATCTTCGGAACGAAGTCCATGGAATGCACATCCGCTTTGCACCAACCGGATGGTGTCAGATCGCAAGGGTGACACATTGGCTCCTTGGGTAAGCTCAATGGTGTTTCGGTAGCCTTGGTGGCTAGGTCGGGAGTACTCTCCTATGGTTCGGGGCCTAAGAGGTTGGTTAGCTAGTGGTGGGTTTTGTGGGTGGTCTTGTTGTGGTGGGTTGATGGGTTCAAAGATGTTACCACCTTCCGTGATGTCGGATGGTAAAGATTACAAACAAAGACACGAAGAAATAAGATAGACTAAAGAAAACCTAAGAATAAAAATAAAACCTTACTAGAAAGGAATCTAGCAAGTAGACCTAATAAAAAGAAATCCTAACCTAGACAATAACTATTCCCCGGGCTGCGGCACCAAAAACTTGATGCGTGGGAATTGCACCAGGCTTTACCTCTCGAGGGATCTCGAGAAGCTTACAACCTCCACCAGGCAGTGTACCTGATCGTTGTAGTATAGTATAGTGACAAGTATCGGGGGATTGATCGTTCAACTCAGGAATAGTGTCGCTAGGATTAGAAAGCCTAAAAACTAGGTCTAGAGGTGAGGGATGATTCTTTTTGTATTTTTATATTTTATGAAAGCAATTAAAAATCTCGGGTATTGGAAGAGTGGGTGGAATTAGTTGCTAATCAACTAACCCAATAACTACAGATGCAATCAAAATAAAATAACAAAAATGAAAATAAACTAATTTAAACTAGTGGTGTGAACAATATGTGAGAGAATTGTGTTTACTTAGATTTCACTACTCCCTAGATATCTTTTACAGGTTAATTACTTGTTACAGTTGCGTGGATGACGGATTGTATTCCTTAATACCATTCATGGGGTGGCGTACTTACTTCCCCAATCCTATAAGCTCCTACTTCACTCCTATTTCGAGCCGGCTAAGAAGCTCCTAACATGGGATCACTAGAATTCGCTCATGCATTAAATACAACCATAAAAACCTAGTACACATCGGTTCATGTTTCTTAAGACGTTCAAGCAAGTTACACAATGTAGATCTGCCAGTTTTCTTAAGCCTAACATTGAAATCATTCATCCATTACAACTATAAACAAGCAATCAACCTATAATCAACATCTAGGTCTCATTACATCTAAGCAAACACATAATAGATCTAGTCTAGCATGTTATAATCAAGACAAGTGTAAGATATATTCATACAACACATAGACATATTGAATGAATTGGAAGAATACTTATCTCAATTGAACATGAAGGGTTTCAAGGGGTGAAAACCCTTGAAAATACTGTTACAAACGAGCTAGGGTTTATTAGGTTCGACCCTAAAATTCTCCACACAAGTTCCTCCTTTGATGAATGAAAATTAGAAAAGTATACATAGATTTTAGGAGGTGACGGCATCAAGAGGAAGAATCTGACGCCGCATCTCGCCACCAATAAAGTTCTCGGACTGCCTAGATCCATAGGTGACGCCGTCATGTATGTTCCTACTCTGGGCCGTCACCAAAATTACTATTGACGCCCTTGTTCTGATGCCGTCAAGTTTTCTCTCGGTCGTCATCCATTTTGCTCTTGACGCCGTCATAAAATTCTTCTTGACACCGTCATCTACTGTTCCCAGCAAGGAAAATTAAGACTTTGCCGTTTTCTTCACTTTTATGCTCCAAAAACGTCCAAAATGCTTCCTTTTCCATAATTCACTCCCAAAGTACCTAAAATCACAAAAGGAACGATTTAGGGCAATATTTGATCAAATAAATTCAATTCCGGGCTTAAATGACCCCCTAAAAACAGTTTATTTTTCACCTCATCCGGAGGAACCTGAGAATTTGCGAAGGATACTTAGTCACGCAAAGCAAGACAAAAGAAGATCTCCTCCATGATGTCGAAGAAACCCTCAAACAGCTAAGGAGGATCAACCTAAAGCTAAAACCAATAAGGTGCTCCTTCGGTATTGAAAAGGAAGGGTCAAACGAACGCCCGTTCATAAGGCAAAGGATTCGGACCAATCCAAACAATGAAGAAACCTCCCCAGAAATGCAAACTCGGAGAACGCAAGGGAGGATTCAAAACCTAAAAGACAACTTGGAAACGCTAAAGGCATTTTTGTCGAAGGATGTCAACAGGTCTTCATCTCTTTACAAAGTCCGCAATGAAGTCATCAATAGCATATCCAATCAATGGAACAAGGAAGCCGAAACATCCTTCCAAATATGGAAGAATTGCATGGAGATCTTGCCAACGGTTGTGCCCCCAACCAAAGGAGAAGTGTTGTTCTTACACATAGCAACATCCCCTGATGAAATCGGTGCAATGCTCTTCGCGGAGAGAAGACGCTTACAGATACCAATATATTTCGTTAGCAGGGCTCTACCAGACGTGGAACAAAGCTACGCAGCATCAGAAAAGCTAATCCTAGCTTTGGTTCACGCCACAAGACGTCTCCGAAGATATTTCAAGGATCACCCCATCAGAATACTTACGGATAAGCCATTCGAAAGGGCATTCCTGAACCCTGATGGAACACGGAGAATGGTCAAATGGGCTAAAGAATTGGAGGAATATGACATAGAATATGGAGAAAACAATCCTTTTAAAGGACAAAATAATGAACCAGCTGAAACATGCGAATCGAGTATGTCCTCCAACAAAAGAGCTTTCCAAGCTAAACGAAAGGAAAAACACCACATAGGTGATTCAAAGACACGTTCAGTCCTACACAAGCAAAGAAAAGAAGAACGTCTCGAATCCGGAGCAGAGCAGCAGGCTTCGACAAAGTAACGAATCTTTTACACTCCAAATTACAAGCTTTATAGCAATATGCTACCTGTTTAATTGCAAGCATAATAAACATGGGAGCTTCCTGGAACATACTTCGAGGAAGAATATATGGAGCATGTCCAAATCAAAAGTAGCAAGGCTTACGCGTCAGCAACCCTCCTTCAGCATACGAATGACTTGCCATATCCTTCGTAAGTCCTACGTACAAGACTTGCAATTTTTTCTTATTATGTATTAAACTCTTCTCTTTCGGGAAAAAAACATTAATGGTAGGCGTCTTAGTGTTCATTTGTATAAATGATGTAATCCTCCCAATATCACATGTTTCCCTCGAATCTTTTGTTACATCTAACAATAAAGATTTGCTCAGCCAAGTAATTACAAGTTCAATGTTCAAAGGATGATACAAGATACTTATGTCTTGTATGCTATTAAACATCCTACACAATTCACATTAACTTTCCTAAATGGTCTTAGGGCACGCGAAGCCCTTCGCACTTAAAGGATGGAGACAAAGCGGGTTGCAACCCTCTGTCAGCAATTAAATTATACGATTTCTATAAAATCTTGGTTCAAAATACACACAATAAGGCTCCTTGTTCTAAGCCTTATGTATATTAACGTTTCATTAATAAACGATGAAGAGAAAAACATATAAGCAAAGATGGGAGCACACCCATTAAATTTAACCATTATGCAGCATATACTTTACGCTGCTCAAGAGATGATAAATATTGTCTAGGTGCAACATAAACGCAAATTGTTCAGGACATAAGGCCATAGCCTACACAACATAAATAAACATTTTCTTAAAGGGTATACGTCACCCTTGGAGCCAAATTACTGCAAACATTGCAGCCTTCACTTACCAGGAGACTTGGGGCTTTCTTGTTGAACTTGGGATGCCTCGGGACTGGCTTTGCTAGGGGAGGATGCTTTTACCAAATCAGTCTTCGGAGCGGGGGGCTGCACAGCAGAACCTTTGCCCGGAGACTAGGGCTTCTCAGTAACCACTTTCGGAGATAAGGGCTTCTCAGGAGTTGCTTTCTTAGATGCAGGTTTCACAGGGGTATCCTTCTTGCTCACAGACGTTGGCTTCACCCTACGCGGCTTCTTTGAAAGAAGCGTCTCAACTGAGCCCATTGGATCCTTGGTAGCATAAAAAAGGAAGGGGTACTCTGCAGCTGCGAGGAGGTTGCTTGCATGATCATACTCTGCTTTATGAGTGGCATGGTAATAAGCTACCTCAGACAATTCCACAGGCTTGCCAGTCGTAGCAACTTCCTCCAGTGTAGTGCATTTCCCATGATAGATGGCAGCATTGACAACATCACCTATCATTTTCCCCACCTTGTCGCTATGATATAACTCCATGGCTATGTACGGAATGACCTTCGAGACAACAGCAGTCCTATCTTTTTTAAGCGCATTATACTTGCGCTTGAGGCCATCGAGATCTTCACGTAGCTTGATCTCCAGCTCACCCAACTTTGACCTCTCTTCCTCGAGACCCTCACATTTGACCTCCAACTCAGCAATCTCCTCCTTGTACCATACAACCTTTGCTTCCTCTTTTCGGAGCTTCTTACATTCTGCCTTCACCTTATTTAGATCCTTCTCCAAGCCTGCGATGTCAGTACGAAGGTCTTGAACAAGGGGATTCTGCTCAAGATCCCTCAAAGCCTCTTCACATTTGGCTTGAACCTCTGCAAACTCTTGGTCCTTCTTCTTTTCTCTTTCTAAAATCTCATCCATCTTTTCCCTAGCAAAAGCAAGGGTCCGCACCACCTCCCTTTTCGAGAATTGAGATGATTATCCAGCACAGCCTGTCTTGTATAACTTTTGTCGTGCAGATCGCACAACTCCTCAATGGACATGTTTGTTAGCACATACCTCCAGCTTGGGGGAGTGATGTGTAAAGCAAGGCGATGGCAGGCTGAAGCATCAGGAAGCTCTTAAGTGTTGGAAAGACCTGAGAAATACACAATCAATTAGAAGGAATGTAACAATATTCTGGTTCAATTAATAGCACGTATACTTACCATGGATATCTTCATCCAACGCTTCAGCAGCCTTCTTGGTGGTAACTTGACCTTTCTGCCTGGCGTTCCTGGAGGGAGGTGTTAGTAGCACCAACTTCCTTTTGGGAGTGGCCTTTTCTGCTTTGGCACTCGTGCCCTTCCTGTTTCGAACCCTGTCAGCAATGCCAGACGATGAGCTAACGATGGTCACCTGGTCATCCTCAGAGAGGGAGTCATCGGATTCAGCAACATTTTTCACCAACTGTGAAGTCTCCTCTGCGGTCACTGGCTTCGATTTTTTCACAGGTTTGGAAGGCTGAATAGAAGCTATGGGCTCCACCATCTGAGCATCGTCCTCCTGATTATTAACTGAAATGGAGGGTGAGCCAACCCCATAGCTAACTTCATCAGGGTTCTTTGGAAGGAAGCTCGCCTCTCTGGCATCATCGGCAACAACAAAGTTCCGGAATGACATTTCTGCAACACGAAAGAAAGAAGATAAATATCATCAGATAAGTTGTTTAAATTTATTTAAATAAGAGTGTACATACTTTTTCCATCACAAACTATTTCAGGCTTCATGAGGGAACCCTCCCAATGGTCAACAATACCAGCCATGTAAAGAATGGGCTCGGTGAATGACTGAACATTCACTGGATGGCGAACAAGACGCTGGTACAATGGATTCCTTCAAACAGTATAAGGTAACTCATCGTTGAAACGTTTTTTGTCAAACCTGTATGCTTCGTTCACTAAAGCAGGGTACTCCGGAGGTATTATTGTATCCTGAATGTAAAAGAAACTCCCTTTCCAGTCCGTAATGTTTGTGAAAGGCTTTAACAGTATGGTTGGAACACCAGGTTGGAACATCAGGGTCACCTCCTGGTTTGACGAATAGAAAATTTACCTTTTTTCTTGCGAAGGTTAATAACACGTGACGATGTGTGTAGATTTTGATCGGAATTTGCACACAGTGTTGGAATGTAATTTTGGGCGCAAGTGTAAAAATGATTTAGGGTTAGAGGTGATAAATATTTATACCACTCCTCCTTTTGATCATAACCATACACGTGTCTTGCTTATCTATCCGGAATCCAATGGGTTTTTAAAATTCGAATGGACGTTTTTTTTTACTGAGGATTTGCTACTGTAGACTTAATGTGAGTTGTTAGATAATATTTAAGCGCATTTAATGCGTACTTTGCGACGCAGATTTCTTTTGCAGGGTCCTACGAGCTAACACGGTTAGTTTACTCGAAGATAGAGTTGAAAGCCACATATTCTTGTGTGCATATCTAACTTTCAACTGGGGGGCTTGATGATGTACCCTCCGATTAGCTCGAAGGATCCCCCTTCGAGTCCGATCGCAATTTACATAATCGAAGGCTCTGGCTAGCCTCCTTAAACTTTCTTTGGCGTAAAACTAATCATCAATGATCCAGTTACCAAGTGGGAATTCGCCAATCGAAGGATTAAGCCCTTCGGGGTATCTCTCGATAAGTTTTAAGGACGGAACGATGCCAAGTCCAAATATTGGTGAGACCAAGTCTTACCCACGTCTCCTCTTCCTCTTTAGCTCCCCCGCTAAACCAGGAGGAGTGAGACACTAAACCCTAGAGGTTACCACAAATCATGTGACGCCCCCATGATCTCTCTCAAACGTGTGACCACTCTCCAGGACCGTTTTCTTCACCTATAAATAGTCCTGGACGATGACAAACCTGGTATGCAATCTCTCTCACTTTACTTTACTACATTTACACTTAAACTCTCATACCGATCAATTATTCACACGCCAGAGGTGGTTCGCAGGGTCTAACCCCTGCGAAATCACTTAACGTAGTGTTTTAGTATTTCTTATTTCAGGTTATATCCAAGCTTGGCGTAACCACAACACCCCTCATTTCCTTTGATCACCATCGAAGGCCTGGTATGTGCATCTTTTTGTACAATCAGGAGGCAACCCATGTTTTGTGTGTTTTTATTTGTTTGATTTTTATTTGTTTGATGTTATTTGTTTTCGTATGCATGTTTTATTTTTATTGCTGGTAGATCATGTTTCAAATTAAATTATGAAAATGCTTTACTTTGTTGTTTAACTTCGTCTTAACTTCATATAAAGGTATTTTGCAAAAGATAAGTGTAAGGGGAAACCCCAAATTTGTTTATAAGAACGAAAATGATCATGATTCGCCACAATATCAAATGAACATGTACATTAGTATTTGTTAGAGTCAAATGCTTGTATCGAGTCATAATGGTGTTTTGCAGGATTTTCCAGGAAATAGGACATAAGTTTTTCCAGAAATTTTTTGGAAACTTAACATAAAGATTTCTGCAGGTCACTTCTGACGGCGTCAGGGTTTAACACCTGACGGCGTCACGTGTAAAATTCTGGAAATTTTGCGAGTTTTGTTTTTCTAACGGAGTCTTAAAAGTTTTTGTTGATTCTTTAGTTTTATAAACTCCAGGAAATCTGCAAACATTCATTCCACAAGCATTATATCCCTTAAATTCCTAGAAAGCAACATTAAGATATATATGCTATTTTTCTAGGATTTGTTAGTATATATAGATTGCCGCCAATTTTACGCGAGGTTGCCTTGATTGTTTTCTCAGGTTTAACAGGTTATATATGACAAGAAGATGATTTATATTTCTAGAAGGGAAGCTTTGAATGTTCATTTTCTTGGAGGAAGATCTAACCTTGTTGACACACTATCCACACCGAAAAAATCAGGGGAGTATTTGTTTTCATTCTTTTACCTATGTTACTTTTACATCCTTTAATTGAACATTGCGGAAAATGTTCATCCTAAGTGTAAGGGGAGGGTAAATGATGATACCTTATAGGACACAATTGCACTTGAGTTTATTTGTTCGATGGTAGGTGTGTAATAAAACTAAGAGAAATACTTGTTAGTGTAATTTTAGCGCCAAATTTAAATTTTTTTACAACATTTAAGAGTGAAACTTTAGCCTTAACAAGCGTCTCATGGATAGGAGTTGTATGACTAGCACAAAACCGTACCATTCAGAAAAATTTTCCACCCAAATAAGTGAGGTTCACCTTTAGATTTGATAGGAAAAACATCCATTATTAGTGCTTATGAGTGTACCGGTAGCATTTAGATTCTAGAACTTGCGTTAGTGATGCACCCCGAGACCGCTAGTGAGACTACATTCGTGTAGTAGGATTTACTACATGATAAGAGGCATTAGGATCACCCTTGTGTTTAAACCCGTATCATAATTACTTGACCATTTAAGTCATATCATTTGACTAGTAAAGTCAATTAATTTTTCCCACACCTTAGCGTTGTACTCATTTTTCTTACACGATACCCCTAGTACACCCCTCCGAGCCTATCTTTTCATTTCTAACTTTAAGCATTTTACTTAAAGGAAGAATTTGTTACAACTCACCCAAATGTGCAACCAAATCGCCTTAGCCTTCCTTGTATGCACTCATCTTTAGTGCATTATTGTTACATGTTTAAACTCTTAGTTAATTATATAATTGATTACATGGTTGCTAAGTCGAGTCATATCTTGTACATATTGTTTTGGGACGATTGGGACTCATGGGTAAAGTACTAATGTTTTGGAGTTATGGGGAAGAACATCATTTATTACCCCTATATGTGTGCTAATCTTAAAAAGTACTCCAAGTGTTTTGATTATCTTGATTCGAGTCATTAGAGTAGTTTATTGTAAAGTATGTAAAAATTCAAGTGTAAGAGGAATATACATTCCCTATGATGTATTATTTTGGATGGTAGGGCAAGAGTGTATGCAAAATAAAAAAAAAAGAAAAAAAAAAAGAAAGAGAAACATACGGACTACTATCCCGTTTCATTCTATGTTTGTTTTATGTTTTTGTTATTTTTGATTTGTTAGCTTAAGTTGAGTCGAGTCTTGGCTTAGCAACGCCATATTGTACATGTAATTAACCAAGATGATTAACTCGCCACCAGTAAATATTGCCTTTATCCAACAAAACCATTTTTTCCATATCCCTACACCTAACGTTATAACCCTTCAAAAGACCTCTTTGATAGTTTATCCTAGGTGCTTACGCCAAGTGGTGGAGGTTTGATCCTTTCCCAAGCCTATGGTAATCTATTTGCTATGACAGGTAGTGAGAGATGTTTTCCATTTCCATATTGTGATATATACTTTATTACACCCGAGAGATGTGAGTATCTAAACACTATTTGTGAGGTGTTAGTGTATGACCTCCGTGCTTATTTTTGGTTTTTAGTGGAACGATTATTTGTTGTAATTACTTTTATATTAGTGTTAAATGACCCCTAACTTGTATTTTGATTAGAATAAAAGCGCATTTACTTGAGGACAAGCAAATCTCAAGTGTAAGGGTATTTGATGAGGCAAAAAGTGTACCGCTTTTAAGGGGTCATTTAAGCCCAAATTCGAGATTATTTGATCAAATATTGCCCTAAATCATTCCTTTTGTCATTTTAGGTACTTTTGAGGAGAAATCTGGAAAAGGAATCATTTTGGACGTTTTTGGACCATAAAAGTGAAGAAAACGGCAAAGTCTCAAAATTCCTTGCTGGGAACAGTACCTGACGACGCCAAGGGTTTATACATGACGGTGTCAAGAGTGGCAAAAGAGGTGGAAGTGTAAAATATACGTGACGATTTAGAATGTTTTTAGGCTTATTGGCCTAACGGCGTCACCAAGGCCGTCAGGGTCCAAATACACGTGACGGCCCAGAGTGTTTCTCTACATGACGGTGTCAGAAGTGGATCTAGGCAATACAAATTTCAACTTGGGCGAGTTGACGGCGTCAGAGGCTAATACATGACGCCGTTAGGATGCATAGTCTATATATATTTTTCCAATATTTCATTGTAATGTGTGTAACTTTGATGTGCTATTTGTTAGTGCAAGTTTTAAATTTATAAGGATGAGTTACCAAATCTAGAAACAACACATACGAGCAAGTGTACTCGTCCGTTATAGCAAGATATGATGGTAAGTCGGGATCGTTCGCAGGGATTTGTGAGTGAATCGAAATATAAGTCTAAAAGTAAATCTCTAATGTAAGCAAATAAGATAATAAGCAAATTCAATAAATTAAAAACTACACTTGTTTAGACTAGTTTTCTACTTAATGATACACATGATTGTGATAACTTTTGATAACATGTTGGTTGAGATAATTAGATGGTGATCTAATCTATTGTTTCTACAAGTTAAACCTTCGTCAAGATTTTAGTTCATAAAAACAAGCTTTAGGTGTAAACCAATCAATTCAAGATCTATCCAAGGTTCATAAGGTATGGTGGATATCTTAAACACAAGACAAACTTTTATTACAAATCAAATACTCTTAGGAAATGGTAAATACAAAAGGTAACCTCTTCATAGACAAAAAGGTCACAATCGTTTATAAACATTTAAACTTTCGTCCTACTAAAGGTTTACAAACAATCCGATTTGATGTTATAAAAGCATTCTCATTACAATCATACTTCTTGTTTCTTTGTTTAGTCATGAATTATTATGGTGAAAAACAATCATTCATAGACAAATGATTACAACTAGTTGAGTAATAACAAATCTTTCGACCTTTGAAACTATTATCAATTAGTTAACCTTGGCTAAACAAATGTCACGATGAAACTTAAGGTACAATTGGTTCTTAGGATTGACTTGAAATTGAATTAAAACATGTTATCACAATCATCACTATCACTAAGTATAAAACAACATCAAAACAAGTGTAAAAAGATTACTACTCATAGCAAACATGCAAATAAACTCAGAATATTTAACATTAGAATCCATGGTTATAAGTCTTACAATGCTTTGAAATTGATAACAAATGACAAGGTATTGATAACCTAAGTGTTGGTGATGATTTCTTAAGATTTTCGGACTCCAAATGTTGCTTCCTTGGTCCTCCAAAGTTCCTGGTTCTTTCTGCACGAATTTTCCTCCTTAGAGAGCTAGAAGATGATAATAATTGTGTGTAGTAATGAGAGTAAATGGTATCTTCAATGGTGTGTTGAGTTATGCACTTTTGAAGTCCTTATAGGCTTGTCCAACACTCTTGGTAAAAAATAGGGACTTAAATGCTTGAACTTAGACAATAAGACACTAAAAAGGGCCTAGAACCATGGGACAAAAGACCAAAATTTATGCACAAAAGTTAGCAAAAACATGCAGAAGTGGCCATCCAATTGGTTACGGGTTGATACCGATCGGATGGAGAAAGGTCATTATGGCAATCCGATCGGTTGAACTCCAACCGATTGGATGGTAATTCCTGGCTTCTTTGGATCTTGACTTTTCCTTGTGTAGTTCTTTATGCACTATCCAAACTTGATTAACTTCTGAACTTGGAACTTTGAGATAACAAAACTTAGGTTCTCATATGAATTACTTCATAGATTGGACTTTTGAGCTCGGGAATCTTCGTGTAATCGCGTATACTTCATTTTCTTCACTTTTTCTCCATTTTTCCTACATTTGGCTACATATGCTACAAAAACATACTTTCATACGATTTAGTGGCAAAAGCATATAAAAACAACCAAATAACATACACAAAAACACTAATAACGCTTATAAAAACATGTTAACTTTGAGCGTTATCAAATCCCCCACACTTAAACTTTGCTTGTCCTCAAGCAAATCTAGAAGAAAACTAAAATATCCACATGGTAACCAAAAATGATTAGAAAAATGTGATGCAAATCCACCAAGTACAAGTACAAGATAAGATTCATCCTTTTCAAGCTTGAATGGTGAAAAATCGAGATGTTTGACAATACCCAATGATTTTCTTGCTTGATAACATTTCTAAACACCTCACGAAAAAGGAACGAAGTATAATTCACTCAATCACTCATTTATTTAAGAAGTGGAGTATATATAAGAGAAATCACACTCATTGCTCAGTCATGATCTAATTATTACCATTAGCTTGCTCAAGAAACAAAATTACACCGCAATGGCGTAAGCACCAAGTCTACATATCAAAGAGGTCTTTTATTCGGGTTGTAATGTAAAGCTTTGGGTTGTACCAGGCTTATGTTAAAACATCTCATACAAAAACACAATAGATTACTGGCGCGAGTTCTTGATTACTCAAAAACCGGATGGTCACTACAATATTATTGCACTTGACATTCTTACAAAGCCATTACAATATCCGGATAGATAGAGTAATTTGGTAAGGGTAGGGATAAGGCATGGGAATATTTATGAAATTGGTTTTAAAGAAAAATAAAATTAAGTCAAAGTCTCATTGTTACTAGTCACCGAACAAACCACTAACCCGTAAATGATTATAGTTACAATCTTCCTCTTCTTCAAATAACGATACATCAATTCGCCATAATAATATTCTTCATACGTAGCACATCGGCTAACAACATATCACAAAATTTTCTTTATTCACATATACAGCACATTTGCTATAATTGTCACCTTATAGTTACGATGATTTTTTTATTTTTTTTTATTATTATTATTTTTTTTTTTTTTGCAAATAAACTCCCCCACACTTCGCATAAGCATCACCACAACAATACAAATAAGAAGCTGCAGTCTCCGTCTTTGTCGGAATGGCACACACATAATTGGTGAAGTGTGGCTAACTAATAATCATCAGAAACTATCCAACAACCAAGCAACTAGCAACACACCATTTGGACTTTGACAAGGGTTAGGCTAAGGTTTAAAGTGTAAAATATTTTTGTATTTTTCTGGATTTATCAAAAACGAAAAGGTTGGCTCGAAGGGTGTAACTAAGGGTATCTGGCGCTAAAAATGAACGCTAACAAAAAGGTTAAAAATTGGAAATTAAATAATCAATGTGACTAGCTAAAAATCAATAATGAAGGCTATTTGGTTAAAATCCTAAGGTTGCCTCTTATCACGTATGTATACTTATATTACAAAAATGTAATCTCACAACGGTCTCGTAATGATTTACAAGTACAAGTTCTAGAATAAATAAAATCACCAGCAGACTCATAACAAAAGATTCAAGCATAAAAGATGTATGCTAGATATGAAATAGGCTCAAATCCTCACAATTTAGTGGAAAGGGTTATAATATGCGCTAGCAAATGTTATCGATCCCAGAAATGGATTGCAATATTAATCGGGACACATCTTAAATTTTTCAAAATTACTAATTTTTACCAGTGGATAGATCCAGTTATTCTAGTAAATTATTCCTAAAAGCGTGAAAACAACTAGATTACAAGGACAAACAAAATTAAAAAATTAAATCGATATTAGACTTAATTTCTTATTTTACCTACTCACCCCCCCCCCCCCCCCCCACACACACACTTAAGTTAAACATTGTCCTCAACGTGATAAACGAAAAAGCATGAAAGTAGGGAAAATGAGAAAATAAACCATGATATCCGGTGTTATCTAATCTTCTGTTTCTTGCGATCAACACCTGCATTATTAGAAACAAAAACAAACAAACAAAAAGCATTGCAGTTTTATTCAAATTAGTATCACACCCCCACACTTAAGTTCGACCAAGTAGTAAAACTTTGGGGTATAAACACTGAAAATTAAAATAAATTAAAAACAAAAAAAATAATAAAAAAAATACACGGGTTGCTTCCCGAGAAGCGCTTGTTTTATTAACGAGTCCTCAGCCGGACTCAAACTTTGAAATAGATTATGAAGTTTTAGTGTTATGTTTCCTTTTAGGGATATACAACACATTTCCTATCACAATTCCCTCTCCTGTTTCATCTATGTTTTCCAGTTTAACATTTTCCCATGCTCTAGGAAGAGCATCATAGATAAAACCATTAATGTGTGCCCAAGGAACCATTTCCTTGTGTGGAGCCATGAATGTGATAGCTTCATATTCAAATTCGGATGAAATTTCTTCATTAGAAATCACGTTTAATTACTCCTTATCATAATAGAGTTTAATTCGGTGCCCATTTACAATGAAACTTCCACCATGTTTGTCATAAAGTTCAACATAACCTGATGGAAATCCATGTTTCACTACATATGGTCCAAACCATTTTGGCATGAGTTTTGGAGCTTTAAACTTGTATTTCATATTGAAAAGCAGAACTTTATCTCCAGCTTTGAATTGCTTTCGAATTCTCAGCTTTCTATCATGATATGCTTTGGTTCTTGCTTTATATAGCTTGGAGTTTTCATAAGCTTGAAGTCTTAACTCATCAAGTTCATGCAATTGCAAAAATCTCTTTTCTCCAGCTATTTTTAAATCAGTATTACAGCTTCTTAACGCCCAGTAAGCACGGTGTTCAAGTTCGAACGGTAGATGACATGTTTTCCCATACAAGAGTCTGTATGGTGTCGTACCAATTGGTGTCTTATATGCCGTACGAAATGCTCATAGAGCGTCATCTAATTTCCTTGACCAAACGGAAGGATTGTCTTTAACCGTTTTTTCAAGTATTCTTTTTATAGCTCTATTGGTATTTTCGACTTGACCACTAGTTTGTGGATGATAAGCTGTAGCAAAACGATGATGAACTCCATATCGTTTCATTACTTTCTCCATTTGTTTATTACAGAAATGGGATCCTCTATCACTTATTAAAGCTTTAGGAATTCCATAGCGAGCAAAAAGCTTTTTGAGAAAGTTAACAACAACTCGTGCATCGTTAGTAGGAAGAGCTTCAGCTTCAACCCATTTGGAAACATAATCGATTGCAACGAGGATATATTCGTATTTGTGTGATTTAGGGAAAGGTCCCATAAAATCAATTCCCCAAATGTCGAATATTTCACAAACTTGAATGCTCTTTTGGGGCATTTCGTCTCTTCGAGAAAGGTTACCGGATTTTTGGCACGCATCACAGTTTTGAACAAGAGTATACGCTTCTTTGAAAATTGTAGGCCAATAGAATCCAGCATCAAAAACTTTTCTAGCTGTAGTGGAAGGACCATAATGTCCCCCAGTTGGGCCATGATGACATTCATCAAGAATTTTTCTTGTTTCGGCACCCGAAACACATCTTCATATCATTCCATCCTTGCACATCTTAAAAAGGTAAGGTTTCTCCCAATAATAGTGTTTTAGTTCTGAAAAGAACTTACTACGTTGGTAGTGACTCATCCCTTTTTTAAGAATATCTCCTGCAAGATAATTTGCGTAATTTGCAAACCATGGTATTTCCTCATCATCATCTTTATCTATCGTCATGAGAGTTTCTTCTGGAAAATAATCATTAATTTCATTTTCTTTTAATTCTTCCAAATTTGGATTCTCGAGACGTGATAAATGATCTGCTTCAAGATTTTCTGCTCCTTTCTTATCTTTTATTTCGATATCAAATTCTTGCAGTAATAAAATCCATCGTATAAGACGCGGTTTTGCATCTTGTTTGTTAAACAGATATTTGAGTGCGGAATGATCAGTAAAAACTATCGTTTTTGAAAGCACAAGATAAGATCTGAATTTGTCGAATGCAAAAACTACGGCTAATAATTCTTTCTCCGTAACCGTATAGTTTTGTTGAGCATTATTGAGTGTTTTACTAGCAAAGTAAATAGGACGAAAATGTTTTCCTTCACGTTGTCCTAAAACAGCTCCAACAGCGAAATCGTTTGCATCGCACATGATTTCAAATGGTAGTGACCAATTAGGTGCAACCATAATTGGGGCACTAGTCAATTGACTTTTCAATGTTTTGAAAGCTTTAATGCAGTCAGCATTGAAATCAAATACAAAATCCTTTTCTAAAAGTTTAGTCATAGGACGTGATATTTTTGAAAAATCTTTGATAAATCGGCAGTAAAAACCGGCATGTCCTAGAAAACTTCTAACGGCTTTAACGTTAGTTGGTGGTGGTAATTTGGTGATAACATCTATTTTAGCTTTGTCAACTTCCATCCCTGAACTTGATATCTTGTGTCCTAACACAATTCCTTCAGTTACCATGAAATGACATTTTTTCCAATTAAGAACTAGATGTGCAGCTTCACATCTCTCAAGCATTTTATCGAGATTGGAAAGACAAGTTTCAAAAGAATCACCAAAAACTGAAAAGTCATCCATGAAAACTTCCATAGATGTTTCAAGCATGTCTTGAAATATTGCGATCATACACCTTTGAAAAGTTGCAGGTGCATTACATAGACCAAAAGGCATACGCCGGTAAGCGTATGTTCCAAAAGGACATGTAAATGTGGTTTTCTCTTGATCGGCTGGATCGATAGGAATTTGGAAATATCCCAAAAAACCATCAAGGAAGCAAAAGTATTTGTTTCCTGCTAATCTCTCGAGCATCTGATCCATGAAGGGTAAAGGAAAATGATCTTTCCTGGTGGCTTTGTTAAGTTTTCTGTAATCAATACATACTCGCCATCCAGTGACAATTCTAGTAGGAACTAACTCATTCCTTTCGTTTGTCACTACATTCATTCCTCCTTTCTTTGGAACACAATGAACTGGACTCACCTATGGGCTATCCTCGATAGGATAAATAATTCCTGCGTCAAGAAGTTTAATGATTTCCTTCTTAACAACCTCTTTCATATTCGGGTTGAGTCGACGTTGTCTTTCTACAACGGGTTTAGTACCTTCTTCACAATTGATTTTGTGTTTGCAAAAATCTGGACTAATTCCTGGAATATCAGAAGTTTTCCATGCAAAAGCGCGTTTATGCTTCCTAAGAACAGAAACGAGTCTTTCTTTTTGATTTGTTTCGAGCAATGACGATATGACTACTGGAAGAAGTGAATTTTCTTCTAAGTAAGCATATTTGAGATTATTGGGAAGGGTTTTAAGTTCCAAATCAGTGGGTGGTTCTTCTAGAGATGATTTGATTTTCAATTGATCTTTCTCAATGATATCTTCAAATTTCTCTTCTTCCTCTTCTTCTTATTTTATTTCCATGAATTCCTCAAATTCTTTATCAGAATCTGTTTCACTAATCTTTTCTGAAGTAGTCATGAATGGTTTCGAATCGTCAAGTAATGCATCCAATTCTTCTTCAGTGACTTCATCAATTACATCGATGTTATAGCATGTGTCATCACTGGAATTGGGATATTTCATTGCTTTATCGATTAAGAATGTGATTTGATCTTCTCCTACTCCAAGATTGAGTTCTTTACCTTTAACTTTAATCATTGCATCAGCAGTGTTTAAGAAAGGTCTTCCTAAGATTAAGGGTACTCGACTATCTTCCTCCATTTCTAAGATGACAAAATCCACAGGAAAAACAAACTTACCAACTTGAACAAGCATATTTTCAGCAACCCTAACAGGATATTGGTATGTATGGTTGGCTAATCTTATACTCATCTTAGTAGGTTTCAATGTATTGATGGAAAGTTTAGAATACAACGAATAGGGCATCAAATTGATACTTGCACCTAAATCGGCTAAAGCATCACATGTGATGTTGTTTCCTAATGTACATGGTATAAGAAAACTTCCAGGATCTCCAAGTTTTGGTGGAATTTTGTTTTGAATTATAGCAGAGCATTCTTCATTAAGAACGGTAGCGGGAATTTGTTCTAACTTTTTTCGATTATTAAGAAGTTCTTTCAAAAATTTCCCATAATTGGGCATTCCAGCTAGAACATCAATGAGGGGTACGTTAATTCTAACTTCTTTAATCATCTCTAAAAACTTCTTATTTCGCTCCTCTCTTTTCTCTTTTCTTAAGGCTTGTGGATATGGTATTTTCGGTGCATAAGGCTTTATTGGTGGAATTGTTGGTTTTTGGGTTGGTTCTTCTTCTACTGCTTTTTCTTCAGCTTCTTCCTCCTCATCTTGAATAAGAGTGTTATCGGTAGGAATGGGTGATAGATCATATGAGAGACCACTTCGAGTGAATACAACATTAATATGCTCATTTCTGTTTTGTGGTGGACGATAATTTTTATCGTTTGATCCAGATGGTTTTAGATTGGATTGGGTGTTACTTGGTAATGTACCAGGAATTCGAGAAGAAAATTGATCAGAAAGTCTACCAAATTTTTCTTCAAGATCCTGAATAGAAGCTTGATGATTTTTCTGACCTTGCTCAACTTTGGTTTTGAAATTGAAAAATTGAGTTTTTACAAACTCATTTGTGGTTCTTTGAGCATTTACGAATTCTCGCATCATTTTTTCGAAATCAGATTCTTCCTTTCTATCTGAATTTGTTGGGTTTGGATTGTCTGTTCGAGGTTGAAAATCACGGTTATTATCCCTTTGTTGGCGATCTTGCCAATTTCCAGAACTTCTTCCGTAATAATTACCACGAAAACCTCCTCCACGATATCCTCCTTGGACATAATTAGCTTCCCCTTCGTTGGGTCTAATCATAGGTTGGTCATCACACTCGGATGATGTGTGATTTCCTCCACAATTATTACAGCCATCTCGCATTTCTTTCATTTCTCATTTTATATCTTTGTATTGCGAGTCCATTTTAGAAGACAAGGCTTCTATTTTGTCCATGAGTTTTGAATTATCTGAACTTTCGGCAAAAGCAACGATTTTCCATAAGGGTTTGGTTTTGGAATCTTTTGACCAATTGATTTTAAGAAGTACTCGATCTTCAAGAAGTTGATATGCCTCGTTAGGTGTTTTATAAAGGAAAATTCCTCCGGCATCAAGGATTGCTTGAGATGCTTCATCAAGACCATGATAAAAGATTTGGATTATTGTTCCTCGTCCTAAATTATGACCCTGACAACTTCGAAGCAAATCTTTCATGCGAAGCCAAGCTTCAACAAGAGATTCATTAGGATTTTGTGAAAAAGCACGGATTTCTCCCATTAGTCTATCATACATGGCAGGTGGAAAGAATCGGCTTACAAAAGCTTGCCTCATCTCCTCCCAAGTATTAATAGTTCCTGGGGTTAATTCGTTATACCATACTTTGGCATCTCCGGCGAGTCATGATGGAAAAAGTTTGAGCTTGATAGCATCGACTTTAGTGTCTCCATAACGAAACATGCCACAAATTTCAATAAATTCGGCAATGTGTTTATGCGGATCGGCCCGCGAACGGCCATCGAATTGACGGTCTTTAATCATAGAAAGATGGTGACCTTTAACGGTAAAGTTTTCACCAAGGTCGGCAACAACATTAGCAGCTCCAGGAGTGGGTGCTACGGTTCTATTGGCGGCCCACATGGGTAAATCGCCAGCCATGGGTATTGGTTCAAAAAGATTAGAAATTGGGTATTCTTCGGAAAGATTATCAAACCAATTAAGAATAGTTGAAGATCTCTTCTTACGAAACAAACTTTCGGGATCGGATAAAGGTGTACTAAGCTTTTTAGTAGTAGAACGAGTGTTCATACAACTATCAAGAGAATCGAGTCAATTACCTAAACAAAAGAACAAGAAAAATAAAAAATAAAATAAAAACATAAAAATCAATCTGAATCGGTTGGGAACCAAACCGATCGGATGGACGCTACAGTAAAAATAAAAATGTGAGAAACCGATCGGTTGGAAGTGAATCCGATCGGACGGATGCTACGGATTTTTTTTTTCTTTTTTTTTTTTTTTTTAGAAAACGAACACGAAAAGAAACGGACTTTTAAAACTTAAAGAAACACAATCAAAATCCCCGGAAACGGCGCCAAAAACTTGATGTGCTATTTGTTAGTGCAAGTTTTAAATTTATAAGGATGAGTTACCAAATCTAGAAACAACACATACGAGCAAGTGTACTCGTCCGTTATAGCAAGATATGATGGTAAGTCGGGATCATTCGCAGGGATTTGTGAGTGAATCGAAATATAAGTCTAAAAGTAAATCTCTAATGTACGCAAATAAGATAATAAGCAAATTCAATAAATTAAAAACTACACTTGTTTAGACAAGTTTTCTACTTAATAACACACATGATTGTGATAACTTTTGATAACATGTTGGTTGAGATAATTAGATGGTGATCTAATCTATTGTTTCTACAAGTTAAACCTTCGTCAAGATTTTAGTTCATAATAACAAGCTTTAGGTATAAACCAATCAATTCAAGATCTATCCAAGGTTCATAAGGTATGGTGGATATCTTAAACACAAGACAAACTTTTATTACAAATCAAATACTCTTAGGAAATTGTCAATACAAAAGGTAACCTCTTCATAGACAAAAAGGTCACAATCGTTTATAAACATTTAAACATTCGTCCTACTAAAGGTTTACAAACAATCCGATTTGATGTTATAAAAGCATTCTCATTACAATCATACTTCTTGTTTCTTTGTTTAGTCAAGAATAATTATGGTGAAAAACAATCATTCATAGACAAATGATTATAACTAGTTGAGTAATAACAAATCTTTCGACCTTTGAAACTATTATCATTTAGTAAACCTTGGCTAAACAAATGTCACGATGAAACTTAAGGTATAATTGGTTCTTAGGATTGACTTGAAATTGAATTAAAACATGTTATCACAATCATCACTATCACTAAGTATAAAACATCATCAAAACAAGTGTAAAAAGATTACTAGCCACTCATAGCAAACATGCAAATAAACTCAGAATATTTAACATTAGAATCCATGGTTATAAGTCTTACAATGCTTTGAAATTGATAACAAATGACAAGGCATTGATAACCTAAGTGTTGGTGATGATTTCTTAAGATTTTCGGACTCCAAATGTTGCTTCCTTGGTCCTCCAAAGTTCCTGGTTCTTTCTGCACGAATTTTCCTCCTTAGAGAGCTAGAAGATGATAATAATTGTGTGTAGTAATGAGAGTAAATGGTATCTTCAATGGTGTGTTGAGTTATGCACTTTTGAAGTCCTTATAGGCTTGTCCAACACTCTTGGAAATAAATAGGGACTTAAATGCTTGAACTTGGACAATAAGACACTAAAAAGGGCCTAGAACCATGGGACAAAAGACCAAAATTCATGCACAAAAGTTAGCAAAAACATGCAGAAGTGGCCATCTGATCGGTTACGGGTTGATACCGATCGGATGGAGAAAGGTCATTATGGCAATCTGATCGGTTTAACTCCAACCGATCGGATGGTAATTCCTGGCTTCTTTGGATCTTGACTTTTCCTTGTGTAGTTCTTTATGCACTATCCAAACTTGATTAACTTCTGAACTTGGAACTTTGAGATGACAAAACTTAGGTTCTCATATGAATTACTTCATAGATTGGACTTTTGCGCTCGGGAATCTTCGTGTAATCGCGTATACTTCATTTTCTTCACTTTTTCTCCATTTTTCCTGCATTTGGCTACATATGCTACAAAAACATACTTTGATACGATTTAGTGGCAAAAGCATATAAAACAACCAAATAACATACACAAAAACACTAATAACGCTTATAAAAACATGTTAACTTTGAGTGTTATCAAACTTTGTGTGGGATATTAGGGCATAAACCCTAGACGAATTTTATAGTTTTTTTAGGGTTCCAACCCCTTGATTCTTCCATGTTCAATTGAAGATAAGTACTTATTCAAATCATTCAATATGTCTATATGTTGTATGATTATATCTTACGCTTGTCTTCTCTTTAACATGCTAGGCTTGGTTTTTATTATGTTTGCTTAGATGTAGTGAAACCTAGATGTTGATTATGGGTTGATTGTTTGTTTATAATTGCTACGGATGATTGTATTTGATGTTAGGCTTAAGAAAACTGGCAGACTTCCATTGGTAACTTTCTTGAACGTCTTAAGAAACATGATCGGAGGTGTACTACGATTTTTGGTTGTATTTAATACGTAAGAGAATTCTAATGATCCCATGTTAGGAGCTTCTAACGGCTCGACATAGGAGTGAGGTAGGATCTTATAGAGTTAGGGAATATTGTAAACGGCCCTACGACCAGTATTAAGGAATATAACCCGTCATCCATGCAATTGTAACAAGCTAATCAACCTGTAAAAGATATCTAGGGAGTAATGAAATCTAAGTAAACACAACTTTTCTCATTATAGTTTCCACCACATTAGTAAATTAGTTTAATTTTCATTTCTTTTATTTTATTTTGATTGCATCTTTAGTTAATTGGGTTAGTTGGCTAGCAACTAATTCCGCCCATTCCTTCAAAACCCAAGATTTTACTTGTTTTCCATAAAATATAAAAATACAAAAAGAATCATCCCTCGCCTCTAGACCTAGTTTAGTAGGCTTTCTAATCCTAGCAACACTATTCCTGAGTTGAACGATCAATCCCCCGGTACTTGTCACTATACTATACTACAACGATCAGATACACTGCCTGGTGGGGGTTGTAAGCTTCTCAAGATCCCTTGAGAGGTAAAACCTGTTGCGAGGGCGCAAATCCCGCGTATCATGTTCGTACTCAGTTTAAGTGTGAAATTAAATCGTTTCAGTGTGATCATGGTGATGAATTTGATAATACTGCCTTTCATAAATTATTTTCCACCCATGGCATCCAGTTTAAATTTTCTTGCCCTCGCACTTCTCAACAAAATGGAAAATCTGAACGCATGATTCGTACCATAAATAATCTTATTCTCACTTTATTGTTTCAAGCACACCCACCACCAAACTATTGGACCGAGGCTCTTAATATGGCTGTTTATTTATTGAATATCTTACCTTCCCGTGCCATTAATAATGAAATACCATTCACCAGACTTTTTGGTACTACACCTGATTATAGTGTTCTTCGTGTTTTTGGATGCCTTTGTTACCCACATGTAGATACCAACCATAAATTAAGCCCCCATGCTACACCTGTAATCTTTCTGGGACATGCTGCCAATCATTTTGGCTATCGTTGCCTTGATCTTAACACCAATAAAATTATCATCTCTCGTCATGTTACCTTTGATGAAATGGTTTTTTCGTTTCAATCTAACCAATCTCAGCCCACTCCCTCATATGACTTTTTGGATGATTCTTCCAATCTCATTTCCACCATAATCAACACCATACCAATTGGTTCTAATTCGAACCCAATTACTACTACACCTGTCACGCCTCCTGCATCACCTACACGTCCACTGTCTCCACCAAATGATCCTGTGCCGACACCTTCACCTCCACCCTCCCCCACCCACTGTTCATGTTCCTGAACCCACACCTCCACCTGTTGCATCTACTCATTCCATGGTCACAAGTTCTCGTGTCGGGATTACTCGTCCTAATCCTAAGTATATTGGTCATGTGTCTACTGTTTCTCCTACACGTAGGTCCTATAAGGATGCCTTTAATGATCCAAATTGGCGAAATGCTATGTATGATGAGTATAATGCACTTATTAAGAATAAAACTTGGAAACGTGTACCTCGACCTAAGGGTGTGAATGTTGTTAGTTGTATGTGGTTATTTCGCCATAAGTATTTGGCTGATGGCACTCTTAGTCGGTACAAGGCATGTCTTGTTGCCAACGATAGCACACAGATTGAGGGAGTTGATGTTGATGAGACCTTTAGTCTGGTTGTTAAGTCGGGCACCATATGGACTGTTCTTAGCTTAGCTATTTCTCGGCATTGGCCTGTTCACCAGCTTGATGTTAAGAATGTGTTTTTACATGGTGATTTAGTTGAAACTGTTTATATGCATCAACCTACCAGTTTTCGTGATCCAGAGCATCCAGATTATGTTTGTGTATTACTACGGTCTCTTTATGGTCTTAAGCAGGCACCTCGGGCATGGTTTCAACGGTTTGCTGCTTACATTACTACTGTTGGGTTTACTTCGAGTCGTTGTGACTCTTCTTTGTTTATTTATAGACAAGGTGATGATACTGCTTTTCTGTTACTATATGTGGATGATATTGTGCGCACTGCTTCATCCGATAGTTTATTACAGCGGCTTATAGCTTCTTTACATAAAGAGTTTTCTAAGACGGATTTGGGTACTCTTAACTATTTTTTGGGTGTGTCTGTTACACGTGATTCTTCAGAGACGTTTTTGTCCCAACGTAAGTATGCCATGGAGATTTTGGAGCATGCACATATGGTTGGATGTAACCCTTCTCGGAATCCTGTTGACACTGAGTCTAAATTGGGTGATGATGGTGATCCGGTTTCTGATCCTAAATTATATCGGAGTCTTGCAGGTTCTCTTTAGTATCTCACATTCACTAGACCTGATATTACATATGCTGTTCAGCAGGTTTGTCTTTATATGCATGATCCCCGTGAGCCTCATTTCTCTGCTCTCAAGAAGATTTTACGGTATGTTCAGGGGACAATAGACTATGGATTACAGCTATATTCTTCTACCACTGAGTCCTTGGTTGCTTATTCTGATGCTGATTGGGCTAGTTGCCCTACTACTAGAAGGTCTACCTCGGGGTATTATGTTTTTCTTGGCAACAACTTACTCTCATGGTCCTCAAAGCGTCAGCCGACGCTTTCTCGTTTCAGTGCTGAAGCTGAGTATCGTGGTGTTGCAAATGCTGTTGCTGAGATATGTTGGCTTTGGAATCTACTTTGTGAGCTTCATACACCTTTGTCCTTTGCCACTATTGTTTACTGTGATAATGTGAGTGTAGTGTACTTGTCCTCTAATCTTGTACAGCATCAGCGGACAAAGCACATCGAGATTGATATTCATTTTGTTCGTGACTTGGTTGCTACCGGTCAGGTTAGCATTCTACATGTTCCTTCTCGGTTTCAGTATGCTGATATTTTTACCAAGGGGTTACCATCCGTCTTGTTTGCCGAGTTTCGTGACAGTTTGAGTGTTCGGTCTCCTCCCGCTCAAACTGCGGGGGAGTGTTAGACAGTTAGAATTATTATTAGATTAGGATTAGGCCCGTGATGTATGTTGGCCCATATTAGCTCTTTTATATACTCATGTAACCGAACATTATTAGGCAATCAATATACACGTTTTAAACAATTTTACAGCTAAGTTGCACATGACCAAAATTAGAATTTGCAAAAAACTTGACTAAGTTGTGGAGATAAATTTGAATTTTTGGCATAAAATTGAAAATTTTCTGATAGTTAAAGTTTAAAATTTACACGTAATAATATGACATATTAACATCTTCACAATATCACACCTCACGCCCACAATAATTAGAAATCAACATTTATCATCAAAAAACGTTATTCACCTAAAAGGACAAAAAATCATAAAATGGTTAAAAAGTTGCTAGCTTCGTGCTTTGGTCGGGTACCCGTATCCTTAAAATTTTTTTGCATTAAGTAACATTTTGTAACTTTGGTAGGACAAATGGCATAACAAATTCAACTACAAACAAATAAAACCTCTATTTGCGTGTTGTTTTCATATGACACATATGTACTATTCAAACCCTTCTATAGTCAATCGTACAAACCGCGAAGCATATAATAAAATACCGCAATGTACACAGTACAACTTTCAATGCATGCTACTACTGTTCAAACCCCCTAACACCCCAAATTGATTAATGACACTTTGGTTTTGAAACATGTTCATCGAACTTGATGTTGGTTTTCAGGAATTGTTTTCTGTAAATTAATATATTTTTATGACACCACACCTTGCCTTTGGAAAATGAAATCATTTTCATATACACACTACAACTTCTTGTCATATGTACACCACTTAACACGTATTAAATAAGTAATGCACTATATCCGGTACATCAAGATATATAAACAAAAATTATAATCTGACAACATTCTTTTTCTACATGGGTAGGGCCACAAAACATTCTCATGTCTTGTAAATTACAAATTTAATTCTTTTGTTGAATTTTGCATCTTTTGTACCAACCTTTAATTCATTAAAAAGGGGAACATTGTCTTTTTGAATCAAGAAAGTTGACAATCTAGACTTTAGAATAGTTCGTGTACGTTCATAAGTAGATCACTAAAAAGATGTAATACATGATTCCTTGATAATACATCAATAATAAAAATGATCAAAAGATATCCAAGCCAATTAACAACCTCTAACTACTTATAATTATCATAAATGCTTCTTTAGAGACCTCTACCTCCATAACCAGCATTCTTGTATAATATTTGCTTAATTTCCTCCGAACTTGCAAGCACTTGATTTTCGGGTGCCTAAAAATCGAAGTTAATATTATCACAAAACGCTTGATAGACGCAATTAAACAAGCGTACACACACGTGTAAAATAAATAAGATCATGTACCTCATAACACGAAGCGTGAAGGGTAAAATCACCAAAAGTACTAATGACACATTGTCGAATGTCTAGGCCTAAGGACTCAATTGTGCTCACCGTAGAAAATAACAATCCTGGCTTCGGTGCACAGCAAATCTGTATACGAGTGTCAAAGTTTTCCCTCTCTACTTCAAACTACGAAAGATTTTTCAAGAAATTAGTTTGTGTTACTTGTGAACAAATTGCGTGTGTGTGTGTTTATATAGATTCAAATAGTTAGAATAAAAATAACACCTTTGGGGAGTTTCTTTCTTGTGTTTGATTCACTTTTAACTCATTCAGACTACTCGAATCCAATCCTGTATCTTGTTCTTTCAAGCTACGAATCTTTTCCATTAGATCTTTCATATACTCTATTGTATCACCAAGTATTGATGTTCTGTCCATCTATCAATATGCCTCAAGAAAACTAGTATAATAATAGAAGTTGTATATGATAAATTATGTTAGTTAAAAAAGGAAACATACCTTGCTTATTCTAGGAACAATTGATCTAAGCATGGAAAGACGATCATTTAACCGCTTTCTTCGCCTTCTTTCAGCCATTAAATTCTTAGATGGCTGCCCTTGAACATTCTTAGATTTACTCTTTTTTTCTCCAGTATTGAAAACATTAGGTTTTTGATTATCCGACACAACCACTTGATGTTCCACATGAACCTTAGCATCAACTTGTTCCAACATTGTTGGATACTCTTCTTGAACCGAAACCAATGATCTTGCTTTTTTGTCATAATATTCACACCCATAATCATAGTCAAATACTTCTTGTTCATATGACCAAGCATTATCCAAAACATTAACCGGCGTGAAGCTTTCAAGATTTGTGAAAGTGGGATCTAAAGAGGATGATATAAGCTCCAAAAATGAAGATGAAGAAGCTAAAAATGAATCATCACATTGTAGTTCATTAGGAAATGTGGTCAAAGTGTGTGTGTGAGTCAAAAAGTCTTGAAGAAGACCTTGTGGTTGACTATTTGGTTGCTGCATTTGCATCTAGCAAAATGAATTTAGCAAGAATCTAATGCATAGAATGGGGAACTTGAGTTTGAGTATATTATGTTGGTGAAATAAATAATATATTGTGGCATTGTGCAATTATATGGTAAATGATGAGGTATTGATTATTATTATCTTGGAAATGTTGTAAAGTATTAAAAAAGATCAAGTGGGATGGTGTCTAGGTTGTTTGACCAACAGATATGTCTGCAACGAAAACGATGGACTAGCCTCTATAGACCTTGTCAGGTTGGTCGCATCCATGACTCATCACTGTATGCAGGCATATATACTCTGCGTTATAAAATCTGAATACGTGCAAAATGTTAAAATCGCTTTATGATTTTTGTAAAAAACATGTCGAGAGGATTAATATGTACAGTTTTGGTAGAATACGATATAGACAATAAACGTCATTACGCGTCCGCGTTATATCATGTCCATCCACACAATTTCAAGAGTAAATCTTATCCTTAATCTGGCATTAAGGTTTTACACTCATGCGGTGTCTAAATCAACAAAATTACACAAATAGTAGGGATTCAATATTCTAAGGCGTGTTTGGTTGAGGCAATTTTGTGGGATTTGATGGAATATGAAATTAAAAGTCTCTCTGTGTTTGGTTCACTAGAAATGATGAACTTTAAATAGCATCACAAATTAAATTTTATTCTAAATTATTACTGTATAAGTTTATGTCTACTCATTCTAAGCTTGATTAACAAGTTAGAGGTTTTTCATTTGCCTTATAAATTTATTCTAATGTAACCTATTGTGATAAAATCAATAATAATATCTTATTCTTAAATCTCTTTATTCTTGTTCATTACTTTTCCAACACATTATCAGCACGAGAGCTCCAAAAGAAATAGATGGTGTCAAGGTAGAGGGACGTCAGACTAGAAGCAGATTATGTTCATGATGAAATCGTGTATAAAATGATGCCTAAACCGCTAACGATTACCTTCTGTTGATATAAATAATGCCTAAAAACATTATTAACATTTATCGATATCTCTATGTTTTGATAATCACAAAACATAAACCCATTGAGCTAAAAATTATGACGCAAACAAGTATTTAGTGATAAATACTCTCTTTACATCCAAATCACTTAAGGTATAAATAAAAAAAGTGTTTATTGCATTCTATGATCAAAAGAACAATTTTCTTAAACACTAGACTTTTTATAAAATGTCATAAAACATTTTATATCTTTTACAAAATCATTTTTGGAAATAAAAGAATATGTTTAAATCATTATAAATATATGAATTCAAATTTTCAACCAAAAATGGTAAAAATATTCCAGAAAAACCTTCTCCAGTAAAAGACAAATTTTATGGCCATTTTGGGAGGGCGGCCCCCTTAATAATTAAGGAAACCGGCCACTAATTAAGGGGACCGGCCACGCTCCCAAACAATATTTTTTCTTCTATAAATACTGGCTCAAATCTAGCATTTTTTCTCACCTTTTGCACTATAAACTTTCTGATCTAAATCTTCTATACCATTCTCTAAAACCCTTCGATCATATAATCATAAGCTTTTGTTTCCATGTGATCCAAGCTTCAACCTTTCAAGTGCAAGAGAAGAATACTTCAATCCTTCAAGACAAGAAGTATTACAACTTGTTGTGACCTACACATCCAAGTTATTTGTGCATCATCACTTGTATAGTATTCATCCATTTGTGTATTAGTTGTGAATATTGGTTAGATAGAAGTAAACATAAGGAGTTAGGCTAGTAAGGTGTGTAGTTAGAGAAGTTGTGAATTGATTGTGGTGTGTAAGTAGTATAGGTGTGAAGAAGAAGTAGTGTGATTAGATAGTGCTTAGGTGTGAAGAAGTTGTGTAGAAGTTGTGAAAAAGGTGTGACGAAATTGTGGTGTGATAATTGGTGTGTAAGGTTTTCTCCGCCATAAGGGAGCTTGTTGACATAGTGAAGAAAACTCTCGAGTTAGGTGCTCGGGGAGTGGAGTAGGGCAAGGAAGGTGTCCTTGTAGCCGAAACACTATAAATCTCTTGTCTCGGTTAGATCTTTCCATCTCTTACTTATTATCTTGCTTATATCGTTATTATTTTTGTACACGTAGACGTATATATATATTGTTGCTCATATAGTGCTAGTGTTGATGTCACTTAAAGATCAAACGAAAGTTTCATTCGCAAAACAAAGTTTTTACATTCAAACAAAAAAGGTAACATACATATAATTGATCATTTCGATCAAGTAAGTTTTCATACAAAATATAATTAAGGATTACAAAATAAATATTTACTTACTTATCTCTCGTATATAGCTATAATTGTTTATATTATGCATGTGTTGATTTCACATATTTAGCTTACATTATTATTATTGTTCATACTTAGATATAGTTGTTTATATTGTTCAAGATTTGAGTTCACATAAGATCGAATCAAAGTTTTAAAAGTAAACAAGGTTTTAAAACTAAACTAACATTTCATAATCAAATAAAAAAGACGTAAAACTATTCAACCCCTTTCTAGTTTTCCACAATTGTTACCAGAGCCACGTCTAACAAGATCTTTAAAATATATTGTATTTTAAAACTTGTAACGATCTGTGGAATCTGAAAAATATTTAGAAGGGCAATCTATGCAAAGACCACTACTATTTGAAAGTGATGGATTTTTATATTGGAAAAATCGATTCGAAACTTATGTGAAATCAAACGATCTAGATCTTTGGCATGTTATTACTAATGGTGATTTTTTACCTACTCAAAATAATCCCGAAACAAATAAAGATGAAATAGTACCTTTTGAAAAACAAAATGATGATTTAAAAAGAAAACTTTCTAAAAATAATGAAGCAAAAATGGTTATTTACAATGTGTTACCACGTAAAGAATACGAAAGGATCTTTATGTGTGAAACCGCAAAAGAAATTTGGAATTCTTTATTAATAACTCACCAAGGTAATAGTCAAGTCAAGGATAACAAAATAGATCTACTTGTGCAACAACTTGATGAGGGTTTTTCTAGTAAGAATTTTGTCAGGAAATTTGTTAGGGCTCTTCATCCAATATGGCGAGCTAAAGTCACGGCTATTGAAGAATCAAAGAATTTGTCAACTATACAACTTGACGAATTAATTGGGAACTTGAAAGTACACGAGGTCATAATAAAGAAGGACTCCGAAATAGTCAAAGGAAAAAGAGAACAAAGCAAATCCATTACTTTGAAAGCTAGGAGGGAATCTAGTGACGACGAAAGCTCAACCTCCAAAAGTGATGATGAAGAATATGCTATGGCCGTAAGAGATTTCAAGAAATTTTTCAAAAGACGAGGAAGATTCGTTAGACAACTGTATGATGAAATGAAAGTATCTCAAAGAAGTAAAGATGACAAGAATGGGAAGAATGAAAGGAAGTGTTTAAATGTGGTGATCCAAATCATCTCATCGAGTCATCGGAAAGTGTCCAATGATGTCAAGAGATCAAAATTAAAAGGCATTCATTGGAGGTGCTTAGAGTGATAGCGATGAGGACAAGAAAGAAACCACAAAGGAGGAAAAGTGTTTTATGGCTAAGACGTCAAAAGAGGTACATTCCGAAACCGAATTTTTTAATGATGAAAATTTATCATTAGATGAAAAAGACCGAGATAATGAATATAATAGACTATGCAAATTAGGTCAAAAAGTAATCTATATATCTATAATACTATAAGATTCAGTCCCTAAATTTAAGGTGGAGTTATGATGATAGAGTTTTAGAGTTAGAAACAAGTTGGAGTCGTTTAGTAGTTGCATAGAGTACAAGATAGCTAATGCTCGGAATTCAATGCAGCCTCATAATATCTATACAATCATGAAAGGAGGTGAAGTGCAAGGGTTGCCCGAGTTGATCACATAGCATTTAGTATAGAATTAAAAGTCGGTTAGATGAAGTGCAAGGGTTGCGAAAAGTTGCAAGAATAATTAATGATTTAACCTAATTGATGCCTATATAAACCGGCCAAAATCACATTTAGTATGTACATTTAAAGATGATTCACACATCTTTTAGGTCTTTGATTGTTGGTAGCGGTATATAAATTCTCTTTTGCAACATTTTGAAGATGATTCACACATCTTTTAGATCTTTGTAATTAACTTGGTCTTCTTTTTTTCTTAATTTAGTTATCATACGCAGGTACTATGAAAATCACACAAGATCATGCATGCTCAGATAAATGAAACCAAAGATTGGGATACCAACTATTTTCTTTGTTTCTTACATATTTAGGTGATTGTTATAGATAAGCATATATATATAGATAGATATATGTATTATTTTAATGCATTTTCATATAAAAGTAATTTATGTTCATTTTCTATTGATGTAGCTCACATGTGCGAATTGATTCAAGAAAATGTGCACGATCATGTATGTAAAGCAACATTTAAATGGTTAAATGATATTTTTTAGCGTGATTAGTTTATGTAAGTAGTTTCTTTCTAATGCTCTTTGAGAAATATTAGAATGAATTTATCGTGTGCAATTGAATTATTATTGAAAAGAAGAAGGCCGTGCATCGCAAAGTATTTTCTTTTTTCTATATGTAGAATCATTAGTGAGAAACCAATATTTACGCCAATTAAATGAGTTTGCCACAATAGCAAAATACGACATATTAAAAATATCACATTGAGTAATGAATAGAAAGGTAAAAATGCATAATTTTGACTTAAATCCGTTTGTAAATTATAATATCAAATAATAAAGTTGAGTTTTAAACATAAGCAAAAGTTCAAACATTTATCGAAAAACAAAACCGGTGCATTTAATGTGAAGTATATACAACATCGAGATGGAAGTGCAAGACTTGCCGGAATTTATCACATGATATTTAGTAATTAGTATACAATTAAAAGTCGGTTATGAATTGTGATGAAGTTGAAAATGTTGCAAGAATAATTGATGATTTAACCTAATGCAATTTATATATATATATATATATATATATATATATATATATATATATATATATATATATATATATATATATATATATATATATATATATATATTATGTTAATGCATTTTCATATACAAGTAATTTATGTGTGTTTTCTATTGATGTAGCTCACATGTGCGAATTGATTAAAGAAAATGTGCACGAGCATGCATGTAAAGCAAATTTAAATGGTTAAATGATACTTTTAAGCATGATTAGTTAGTTTTTTTATTTATTTATTTTTTTTCTGGTAACATGGGTTTCCGACTCGACATTGCGAGCCGACTAATCCCACGGCGACTACCCTTAAGCATGATTAGTTTATGTAAGCATGCAACTTGAATAATGAATATAAAAGAAAAAGTATATAATTTTTGCTCAAACCCATTTGTAAATTAAAAAAATTAAGTTTAAGACATAATAGTGGAGTCCAAAGGTTTTAGGAATTATTAATTGTGTGTTAATTAATATTCATTTAGTTAGCTATTTAGAATTGAGTTTATTGATAAAATTTATTAATATTAGTTAGACTTCAATGTTAATTTTCAATGAAATTAGTTGTACAATAAAATTATTTAGATGGAGCTAAAAAGGTTTGTAACGATTTTTATACAGTTTATATGGCATTATTATACATACATTATTACACAAACTTTAACTTACAAACTTAATAACGAAAATATTTAACGCACATTAAACTATGACCAATTAGATAGACCCCGTGTGCTTTATATTACCATGCAAAAATCATCTAATAGACAAGTATTGTAGGGCTAAGTAATAGACCAAAAGAAACAAAACTATTTTTTATCATGCAAATAAGTAATAGGCCAATAGAAACAAAGCCATCACAAGTTAATAGCCAAAAGCCCATATATAGAATACAACACCACAAAACCAAAATGTAGGACCTTAGATATCACAACTTTATCACACCAATAGAAGATTAGAAGAAGAAAGATGGTGACTTGGTGACTTATATGTGATTCGTGTATAGATAGAGAGAGATGGAAAATATGAGAGCTTTGATTACTAAAACACACACAAATACACACACAAGCACACACCTCAAATGAGCCTTTGAGGTGTTTAAATAGTAAGATACATGAGATGCCTTATGGGCTTTCTATGGGCTTGGGCTTGGACTTGGTTACTTGGTTGGTTAACTAGGCTTATGAAACATAGCACATAACATATTAGCTTGCCAAGTCCAAGGCCCAATGACTAAACTATTACTAATCTTAACAAACGACACAAGGTTACAATATGAGAATGACCATCACTTCATAATACATATTTTTAATGCTAACAATCTCCCCCTAAGGGTTGGTCATTCGAATGATGCTCCACGTTAGTGGGTCTTCCGTGTTCTTTGTCTTTAACTTTGTGTGTCGTTGTAGAATAGTCTTTAGTCTTTGTTCCTTCATGCTTTGTGATCTTCGATAACTGATTTTTCATCGTTCTTTGTTCCTTTGTAATGTGGAGTTATCTGCCTTTCGTCACTTCTGCGTCTGTGGTGGTTGTTTGCCATTCCAACATGCTCATACATCTTTGGACATTGATATTCATATGCACGTAGTTCCCTTTCATTCACTTTGATCTTTAGTCTTTATACTTTGTAGATTCTTCTTTTAGGCGTAGAATCTTTCTCAAAACTTTGTGTTGTATAGATCTTTGAGGGAGCTTTCTTTAACTTCCAGATGTATGTATGAGCATGTGGAATCTGTCGCCATGGAGATGAAGTGTCCCTGCATATAAACAGTTAGCAACAAAACAACCGGTACTTACAGATAAGAATTAGAGATCGTCAACAGCATAGTGTGAAGACTCCTTCTAACCCTTACCAAGGCCGTTCCCATGTCAGATACTCTCGAGAGAGCTTACAAGACCTACTTAGTAGCTCAATGACTGGGTGAGTCGCTGGGGATCACTCCACGACTATAGACCGTTTGAAACCACCGCGAGCACTAAGCGTAACCCATAAAGAATTACCGAAGTGACCTGCTGTCAGGGCTGCTTGATGTTGACCCTGACAGGAATTTCCATTCAATCATTGAGAATCACAGATGTGAATCCTCTCATAAATGTTCTGGCAGATTGCTAAGATCTGCGTAGGACTCTTAAGCTTACATCTGGCGTCCTTAATGTTGAACAACCAGTGTAGAAATATCATGTGTTCCTATGAGATCTTTTGATGAATCTCGGGGCTCTAGACTCGATAAGTGCACATTTGGTTTCCTATGCGGAGATTAGGGAGAGGTCTCCTGCTTCAATATCAACCATCTCTAAGAGACAAGTCGATAGATTACACCGGTTCCCCGTGAGAATGAAACAAGCTCTTTTAAGAGAACTTGAGTGGTTAAGAAGGTTTAGTGCAGTGCGTCACTGGGTCCATGACGTCTTTGTCTTCAATACCTGTGTCACCTTAGTAACAACCAGTAGCATATGAATTGTACTCGGTGTCTACCCTAAGGTTGAACATTTGGAGGGCTATTTCTTTTCACCCTTTATCATAACTTTTCTTTTTAATTCTTCAACCCCTTCTTTCTCCTTTCTCATTTTCTCCTTTTTTCAATCATACCTAAGGACTTCTAATTCTACTCTATTGGAATTGTCCTTGGGTAGATCCCTCCGGCTCTGGCGGATCATAGGACGGTTTTTCCTAACCTTAGTCACCTTATAACACCATGACTATCCTATTGTTGATCATATGCCATAAAACCTTTCGTGAAAAATCTCTCAAAGTGTTTATGATAATAAAACACATTTTGTTGACACTTCGAGAGTTTTGCATTTCTTTTGAAGGACTCCCCCTTCACATGTGCTCATGTAATTTTTAAGAAATTTGCACATGTGGTAGGAGTTTGCACTTTTTGAATTGATCCACTTTCAGCGAACATGACCGATTCGAGACACGCTTACATCACTAGTTAGACTAGCTTGAAATTATTACCCGTCCTGGTCAAGTCCAAAGAAAGTATCTCGATACGGTACATTCTACTCAGACAAGTCCTATTCGAGACACGCTTACATCACTAGTTAGACTAGCTTGAAATTATTACCCGTCCAGGACAAGTCTTTTCGATTACTGACAATTTAAGCTTCGTCAATTCATTGGTACTTACTGAGTCGAGCTCTTCTGAGATTCAGCCACAAACTTTACACATTTTGATCACATTTTAATCATGTCTTCTCCCCCTCAAAAATAGCATATCGTGATATTTTTGATATCAACAGATTAAGAAAAAGCTTTTGGAGAGAAAGACAGATTCGTTTTTGCATGAAATCGGAACATTTTTATTTTTATGAAATACTCCCCCTCAAAACTCGCATATGTTTTTTAGAAATGTTAAACTTTTTAAAGTTTAGAGGGAAGGAGTCTTCTTGAAGCAAAATTCTGAAAGATAAAGAAATTTCAGATTTGTTGAATTTTGCATCAAGGTTTTATGAAAAACAAAGACTTCTCTTTGTTTGAATAGGAATGTCGCACTGAGGCGTACAACAGTGTCCATTTTTAGGATAAGTGCACTTTTTTGATGAAAATCATTTTTGCGTAGCACTTTCCTATCTTTGAAAACTTGAGTTGCGCACTGTAAGGTGTACACAAGTCATTTTGATGATGAGCACCAATTTTGATAGATTTTGAAAATCTTTTTGAAGAATCTTGAAAAGTTGGTGCTCAACATAAAAGAGAATTATTGTTTTTAGGATAAATGCTCGAGAAATATTTAAAACCTTGATTTTGTTAAGCACTTTCCTTTCTTTGAAGAACGAGTCCTTAGCTGAAATACTAAGAAGTCGTCATAGAAGTCCGGGTTTCGTACAGAAGTATACGAAAGCCATAGTGAAGAAAATTTTGAGCAACGACATGTTTTAGAAAAACATTATAAAGAACTCCCGCTCAAGCATCTGTACATGTCCGTATCATTGTTGAATGACATTTCTAGAAACGTACAGAATATTGATTTATACGAGAGACATGTCGTGAGAAGAATATTTTTGGATTTTTTGATTTTATATTGTTTTTGTATTTTTGAAATTTTATATTTTTGTATTTTGATTTTGTTTTTATAAAAGAAATGGAAAATCAAAAATAGAAGATTGAAAGAATGATTTTATAGAATTTACAGAATTTGAACCCTCTGAAGAACTGGGTTCTAAGATAGTTGAAGCACCTGCAACCAAAGATGAAGAGGTTTCACAAATAACAGTGTTAGAAGTACATGAAGCATCACTCTGCGGGTGTTGACTATCAACGGTTGTTGTGGTTTCTACTTCCTTATCCTGAAGATTATCACTATTATTTGTCTTGGTGCAACTATCAAAAATCTTCCCTGTGGGAATCCATCTAAGACCAACTGTTTTAAAAACTTTCCCGGTAGGAATCCACCTAAGGTAAGATCTAGATGTAGTTTTCTTATCAGATGCAGCGGAAGTCTCGGTCTTGGAAAAACTACATTCTTTAGATATCCACCTATTAGGTTTCTTAACCTCTTGCTTCTTATCAACGGGTTTGTTTCGATTTGGTGTCTTAGTGGATTGTGTCTTGACACTTGATTTGGAATTCTTTGTGTTGCATTCTACGTTCCTAGCATACTCTTTTGTGTCACTACTCTTAGATGCAAGCCAATCCCTAGTATTTTGTTGAAAGTTCCTAGGTAATGGTTTACTACTACTAGCGGTGCTTTGGAATCTTGTAGAATTTATCACACTAGGTTTTGCACCTAAAATTCCGTTTTTTCGATGTTGTGCCTTTTTTCTAGCTTCTTCTAGATGATGATTGAGGACCATGTCATTAGAACCAACAGACTCATTAACAGATTTTGTGGCACATTTGGTGTACTATTCCTAGAAGAGCCAGGTGAAATCACATTTTTGTTTCTTTCAACAAACAGATTTTGTTTTTCAACAATCTTATCATTTTCACATTGCTGGGGCAAGGGTGTTGGAGTGACTGGTTTTGTCAAATCCTTTTTCGCATCGACTTTTGGAGCAAACCGTGAAATTGATATTTTTGGTTTTTGAACCGTGTTTGAAACATTTGGTTTCTCCGAAGTTGATGGTTTTGCAAACTTAGTTTCCTCACCCTTCCTTTTTTGACTTTCAAGCTGAGCCCTCAAAAGATCATTTTGCTCTTTCATGTTCTTGAAAGCACGCTCATACGACAGTTTGTCATATTTGCATTCTTCCTTTTTTCGATCAAGTTGTTTAAAACATGACACAGTTTCTTTTTCAAGCTTTATAAGAGCATTTTCATATTTGGAAACAATTTCGGAGGTCTCAGCTCTCAGTCTTTCATCGTCTTGAACCGAATATGTTTGTAAAATGATGGACATAATATCAGTAGTCATAACAGCTTCGAAGAGAGAATCATTTAGGTTTTCCAAAACATTGATTTGCTCAAAAGATTCATTAGCCTTCTTTATCAGGGATTTGTGATCCGTGACGAAGTCAGCTGTTTCTTTCAAAAATGCTTGTTCAAAGTGAATTACACGAGCATGAATGTTATTAATTTGAGGAGCAAATTCATTTTCAAGAATCTTTTTAAGCTGTAAATGAACCGTGGAATTCCAGTTAATCTCATTGAGTCTCGTTTTAGATTCTAAAGTCGTTTTAAGTTGCCCAACTCTTGTTTTAAGATCATCAAGATATCCTCTGGCAGCACTTGAGTTAAAAGTGTTGTTTGAAGACATCAGTTCCATGTTTGAAAGCGATTTGGAAGCAACTACTTTCTTAGAAAACATTTTCGAGAATGGACGTTTTATGGAAAACACTGATGGTTCTTTTTGTGGAACAAAAGTAATTCCCGAAAGTTTGTTCAATTTGTTGTAATCAATCGGTTTCAAATCAGGATTCTTTTGTTTCATTTTATTAATGCTCTCTTCGGCCAATTCAATCGTTTCCACAGAATCACGAACAATGGGTGGATCATGCTTAGCCAACAAAACATTTCCATTAAACAAACAATTCTGAGCTTGCTGAGCTTTCTTGAGATTACAAGGAGTTTTGTTACCAAGAGCCATTTTATGTTTTGTGTGGTAAATCGGATTAGTTTGATTAGCAATCATGTGCATTGTTTGACTTGACTGACCCTTTTTAACCACTAACTCTTCTAAATGAGCAATCATGTGTTCTGACTCTACGATTTCTTCCAAAAGTTTATCTTCTTTCTTTGCGAAGTCCTTTTTCAACTCATCCCTTTCTTTTTCAAGATTGGTATAAGCTGTTTTTTGTTTTGAAAGTTGGTTTGTTAACTCAGAAATTTCTTGATTTAAAGAGTTGATGGTTTTTGTTGAACTTATTTCAAGATTAGCAAACTTGTTTTTCCATTCCCTATCTTTAACAAGTAATTTCTTATAACCAATTTCAAATTCTGACTCGCGTTCTTTGTGAATTTGAAAACTTTTTGCATTTTCCTTGTATCTCTCAAGCTCAGTGGTCAATTTCTCATTCGCGGCCTTAACATCGCGATTGACCTTTTTTACTTTCTCAATTTCAATACCACAATTATTTAATAATGATGCAAATAAAGCACGTGTTTCCTCATCATTCTCAGCATGCTGTGAAACGAAGCCTCCATTATGATTCACATCTGGAGTTGCTGAAGAAGTATTGCTACTACTTGGCGTGTCCAGATATGTATCATAAGTGGGTGCTAGCTTCTCAGAATGCTGTTCCTCATGAGGAGACATAAATATATCATTATTGTGACATGTGTTGAAATTTGATACCTCAGATGGTGCACTGGTGTCATAAACAGGAAGTGTGTCAGAATCCGTGTCATACTTAGCTTCCTGAAGATTAGCCATGAATATGCAGTTCGCATCGATATCCTCTCTATCTTCCATGTCATCCATAAGAGCCATAAAATCATTCTCCTCTGCGTTCAACTGAAACCCTGCCTTAGCCTTTTGTGCCAACATCACTGCTTTCTGCAAGTACTCTAGATCTTTCTTGTACGGCTTAGTAGGACGGTTCCTTGCCATATGACCTACTCCTTGGCAGTTGAAACACTTTACCGGATTACCCTGATTCACATTTCCATAATTCCCAACAACTGGAGCTGCCACATTCCTATTCTGATTACCAATTGCCTGATTACCAACATTCTGACCCCTCTGATTTCCAACATGCTGACCCATCTGATTCCCTGCATACTGACCATACTGATTCCCTGCATACTGACCATACTAATTCCCTGCGTACTGACCTGCATTCTGCATATTCTGATTACCCATGTTAATTCCAGTAGCATATCCTTGCTGATTCCCATAAACTCCAACCATTTGGCCTCCATTTCCCATATTGAAATTCGGCTGATCGATCTGCCTGTTGCGAGTATTCGAGGAAATCCTTTGGTTGTTGTTTGTTGGTGTAGAATAGCGTCCTTGGAATGCTTTTGTTAGAAAAGCAAACGCTTGTGTCAAGGCTGCAGTAGCTTCATCATTGTCAGTGAATTCTGGTTCTTGGAAATGTGGGTATTGCTGTTGTGGAATAAGATGTTGTTGTTGCTGTGGGTAGAACTGTTGTTGGTAGACCGGTGTTGGTTGTTGAATGTAGGATGGTTGCATGTAGTTGTGAGTAGAAGATGATGGTTGTTGTTGTGTGTTCACTGGTATAGGTGTTGGTGTATCGGCCATTAATGCTAGAGGATCATGTTTTTTAGCTAGTAATTCAGCTCTTACTTCATTAGCTTCATCCTGATTTTGCTTCAAGAAATCATACACCTGATCATAAGTCACTTCATGCAAATTCTTTGTCTGGTAAACAATAGTGACATATCTTCCCCATTCTGGTTGTAACTCATTCAGAAAAATGGTGTTGTTAGCAATATTTGTCTGACTGAGGTTGTGTCTTGATAAATCATTCATGATCTTACAGAATCTGTGGTAGTACGTCTCTATGGATTCACCAGGAATTGAAGTAAACTTGCGAAGTTCCTTAAACAATTGTGTTTCCATTTCCTGTTTCCTGATGTCTGTCCCATACATTAACCTCTTGACTCTTTCCCAGATTGCATGAGCACTTACTTCACTATCAACAGTAGCATAAATGGTTTCAGGTAAACCAAGAACGACGTAATGAAATGCCTGATCATCAGCTTCAATCTGTTTTCTGTCTTCCACAGTGTATTCAGTCTCATTCTGATCTCTGTAGTATGGTTGTACTGGGGGGGTACCATTTGGATCACCAGGGTCTAGTACTTGTGATGGTTTGAAGGGTCCATCCACAATGGATTTGATGAGAAGACTTCCATTTGTTTTGCTCTTAAGATAACGCATCATACGACTAGCCCACTGTGAGTATCCACCCTTTGACAGCATGGGAGGTCGGTTTTCAGCACCGGCTGCATGAATGTCTTGCTGCGTTGCCATTGATGAAGTGTAGATGGATAAAGTTGATTCTTGGATCGTTCCAACGAAATAGGAGTAGAGTTTAGAGTGAGTTGATGCAAGTTTTTATGGTGAAAATTTTGACTGAAAACCTTAAAACCTCAATAACTTCTTCTTGGAGCGTTTTTAGGCCTCGAAACTTCGCCTAAATCGATAAATCCATTTAGCGTGTCGTTCTCCTCTGTCTGACGGTCGTTTTGACAGCTGATTCGTCGAAAACGGAGTTACGGTTCAAAAGTTATGGCCGTTTGAAGTTTAGTCGTCAAAAACCTCACTTTTGTCAAAGTTCTCGAAAATTTTTCATGTTCTCGATAAATTCACCCAAGTTCTCGAAAAAATTTTCCAAGTTTCACGATAAATTCAGGTTTGCGAAAATTTTTCAAGTTCTCGAAACTTTCCAAGTATGCGAAAATTTTTCAAGTTTCTCGAAAATTATCAAGTTTCTCGAAAATTATCAAGTTTCTCGAAAATTTTTCAAGTTTCTCGAAAATTATCAAGTTTCTCGAAAATTATCAAGTTTCTCGAAAATTATCAAGTTTCTCGAAAATTATCAAGTTTCTCGAAAATTTTTCAAGTTTCTCGAAAATTATCAAGCTTATCTAAATTATACAATTTAGAAAAGTATCCCAAGTCGAAGTGTTTTTTCTAACTTATACAAGGAAGAAAAACACCGAGTAAGCCACGAAATCGATTGAAGATAACAAGATTGAGATTCTCGATAACAAGGGTTTGAGTTTCTCGATATTAGGCAACAAAAATCGTTAGACTTAAAGGATACCAAAATCAAGTTTGTGTTCCAAGATTCTTGTACTTCTATGCATAAAATCACCAAAACTTGAAGAAAGTTCCAAACTTGATGATTTTTATCAAACTTTTTGAGATCTCGAAAACAAGTACAAAACCAAAGTTCGAATTTTTAAGCTAGAAATTTTCAAAAAGATTGAAACTTTCTTGTTAGATAAGGTTTATAACACTAGTTTGTAATCAAAAAAGTGTTAAAAACCAAAAGAAAACAAGAAAAGTAAGAATTTTTAAGAAAAAAACGTGAGAAAGCTTAAAAAAAAACTCGACACTCACAAACTCTCAACCTCCTAAATCATTGTTAGGCGATTGATACCACTTGTAGGACCTTAGATATCACAACTTTATCACACCAATAGAAGATTAGAAGAAGAAAGATGGTGACTTGGTGACTTATATGTGATTCGTGTATAGATAGAGAGAGATGGAAAATATGAGAGCTTTGATTACTAAAACACACACAAATACACACACAAGCACACACCTCAAATGAGCCTTTGAGGTGTTTAAATAGTAAGATACATGAGATGCCCTATGGGCTTTCTATGGGCTTGGGCTTGGGCTTGGACTTGGTTACTTGGTTGGTTAACTAGGCTTATGAAACATAGCACATAACATATTAGCTTGCCAAGTCCAAGGCCCAATGACTAAACTATTACTAATCTTAACAAACGACACAAGGTTACAATATGAGAATGACCATCACTTCATAATACATATTTTTAATGCTAACACAAAACAACATCAAACACTTTTAAATTTATATACAAGAAGGTTAAAACATTTCATACAACATACTAAATAATAATTAAGTATACACTCGCCAATATACAGAAAAAAATACACGATTAACAATTAGATTCTTAGCCCGTGCATAGCACGGGTTCGACCTGCCTTGTATATATAAAGATTGAGTTCCCCTTATTGAATGTGAGCATTAATGTCACAAGCTAAGTAACTCTATTATGATGATTAAGCTAAGAAAGTTCCTTAAAGTTGAGCCTATATTGAAAGTTTTTAATAGCTTTTAAAGTTTCATGACTTTACAAAGGCATTCCAGAAGAAGTTGTAAACTCCCGTAAATTTTTCCTATGAATATTAAAAGTTAATCAAAGACTAATATATCATTACGTTAATTAATAACGTTTTTACCAATAACAAAATATTTTGTTTTGTTTATCCAATATGCTATGATACTTAAAAATCACTACGATATTTATGATCCTTTTTTTTTTCTTGGAACGATGCTCACACATGTACCACTATAGTCTAAAATCGCGAGAATATTTAACTTTTACCATTTGCAAACTTACGTAACGTATTTTAGCAAAACACATTCGTCAACCCCCGGACTCACGTAAACGTTTCATATTAACTAAACCTTTCACTAATCACAAACTAATTATTTTCACTAATCCTAATTATATATAACCGGACCCTTAATTTCATACTAAGCCCAATATTATATCCGGCCTGTTACTATTCACGGCCCACACAACACTTGAACCATTTTGAACCCCGTTTGTTTCTATTAAGTTCTAAAACCATTCTTAACTCAAACTTATGTTTTAAACATTACATTTGATCGGTTATCACCAGTCCTAGCAAAGTTTACAAATCGTTTACATAATAAAATGGTTGTCGACATATCAATTCAAATACAAAGATTGTACCTCCCCATTTCATGCACACACAACTATATATTATATGTCCCTAGGTAAGTACCACATGCATTTTAAAAACAAACCTAGACGTACAATCCTATATATATACTACTATCACACGTTTCCCTTTTTGACAATGGAGTATGTCGACAAGCTAGGAGCCAAGATGCATGTTACCTCTTACAACCTCAAGACTTTTGCATACTTCATATCACACTCCACCATCCCATCTCACAATTCATGGTCACTGGAACACTCAAGAACCCATATATATAGCATCTTACATGCATGCATTCGTTCCTACATATATACAAACCAACTTCAAAAATAAAACTAAGTCCTAGCTTTAGTTCTACTTCAAAACGCTTTGGCAAAAGAACAAGCTTTTCAAATCGGGTTTAGGAGGAACAAATCGTTGTTTGTGAACCTTGGTCGAGCCAATATTCACGCTACACACTCATACTACTCTCCCCTCGACTCTACGTCTCGTTTTACCCCACCATTTTGGTGTAGTAAGTCCCATACGACTCTTTTCAATATTTATCTAAACGTACATTTGTATTATTTTCGTATACAACACAAACACTTGCACCTTATTACTCGTAAACTAAATAAACAACACATACGTATTATACCTTCGTCTATATGTTTCCCACCTTAAAAATCAAGTAATATAAAGATTTGAACCTAAAAAGTTATGTACAAACTATTTTTGGATACCTTCCTAACGTATAAAAACAAGTCGTGAAAACTCTTAAAATTTTTCTAAGTCTTTTACTTATAAAAACTCGTTCCATGCAAGCCTAAAACGAACGTATATCTTTAAATTCTACGTAACGAGCATACTATTTTATTTCACAAACTAATAGACCCCCTGACAAACTATCATTTTTGTATATAACATTTGTAATAATACTCCCGTCTTGACCTCCCAAATGATACAAAGTGTGTCGACTTGGAACCATTTTTGAAAATAAGTAAACAACGATTGGGCCTTAAGGCCAAATCCTTTGAAAATAAGCTAATGAGATAAGCAGTCCTAATAAGCAGTCTTGGAACATTTTTAGCATCCTAAAATAAGCCCGAAACCAAGCCCAAAACTTTCGTAAGCCAATGGATTTCAAATGCTTAACGGGCCTTGGTTTTCTCGTTCAAAAGCCCACTAAATTTTAAATAAGCACTTTTCTGAAAATAAGCAGTTTGAAAAGTTAAATAAGCTGTTTTTAGCTTAATTAAGAAATAAAAATGTTAAATTTCGAATTTGGTGAATTTTGGACTAAGTTTGCAAAATTATTAATTTTCGGGTTAAAAGTGTCACTTTTATAAACTTTAGGTAAAAACTGTCATTTTACAAACTTGAGGATGAAAAGCTGATTTTATAAACTTTTGGATGAAAAGTGTAAAAATTATATAGTTTTGGACGTAAAACGTAAATATATTTAACTTTGGACTAACAACGTAACGCTACACCATTAGGGTAAAAAGTGTAAAAACTTGGAAAAGACAAGGGCCGTATAATATAATTAATATTTTTATTTTTACTTTTCATTTTACGATTTCACATCACGACGTTACATTTTATTTCAAACTAATATTATTATTAATAGACTTTACGTTATATATATATATATATATATATATATATATATATATATATATATATATATATATATATATATATATATATATATATATATATAACTTAACTAAACTTACGATATTTTATCAAACCACAAGTTTTACTATCGTTAAATTAACAACTCACGTATTCAAAAACTACTCGCGATTAAACCATTAAGACTATCAAACACTAAGACTTGCCATATATCATCTAGGTCGTGTGTGGAGCCGTTCCCTTATTGCAAACTGAGTATCTATGTTTTTACCACTATACCACTAAGGTGAGTTCATAGCCTCGCCTTACTTATTTAAATGTTTTATAAACCTCGCGAGGGGGATACATGCTAGTTTTTACAAACTGAACACAAGTATTTTTCTTGGTATGCTTTATATCGTTATTGCTTAAGTACCTTATTGCCAAAAGTCCCTCATATCATGAGCCTTAGTCACTCGTAGGGTGAACGTAAATAATTGTGGATAGATCTATTAGGGATTGACAATCCCCGTTTGGGCGCTCGAGAAAGCTACCAAACGCACTTTATTTGAAATCTAATAGGTTACTGGCAAGAACCTATCTCGAGGGCCATTGTTACTATAATCCATCATTTATGATGAGATCTGCTAATCGGATGAGTGTCATGAGCTTAATACAATAACAACTGTTTTTAACTTATAATTGTATGACGGTGCAATTATCACTTATAACTTGTGTTCAACTATTAAACTAAAACCTATGAATATCACTCAACTTTTGTTGATTTTTAGCATGTTTATCTCAGGTCTATAACGAGCAAGGATGGGACGGAGGAGCACGAAATTCTTACAAAGGCTATAAATTTTTACTATCATTCGAAAAACCTATTTAACAAACTTTGAAACCACTGGGACCTCATTTTGAAAACTCTGATATTTATAAAAATTCGAATGATAAATGTTTTAAAATGTCTAATTTGAAAATCATTTTCTACTGAAAACTGTGAGCTGTGAAGTAACACCCAATCTCTATTCCACTGCAAATATTTTAAAATTGGGGGTGTTACAGAAGTGAAGAACTAAGGGGCACCAAAAGTTGACAACATAAATGTGAAGAAATAAGAAGGGTCTCCTTCATTTAATCTTTTGCTCCTTTCATTTGTCTTCAAATAAATACAAAAACCCTTCAACCACCATCATTGGATAGTATAAATTATGCCATTTAAAAGCAAAAGTCTCTGTATTGTTTTTGTTGCCACACTTGCGAAGTATATCATATTCCCATGTTTCTAGGCTCCAATGGTCATGCTAAAATTACCATTTTGCCAATATTTTTTTAGGTTTTACTTGCTCAGTGTTCTATGATAATAATCATATAATACAAAAGAACAGGTACAATTGAGACTAATACGGTCTGTTTGCAGACAGTTGATGCAGATTAAGTAGCTGATAATCCATTCAAGAATTAATGGAGCCTTCTTACAAGGGTTCTATGGACCAATTAGGCTGGTTAGAATCATTCTTATATATGTGATTCCTAATGCATTAATTTTTTCATACAGATGAGCCTGCAAATAATAGAATGTATTGTGTCAGTCAATAGTATTATTTTTATACGCCTAATCAGCTCAAGAGTTGTAGTATTATTCTTCATTTTTAATAAAGCATGAATCATTGTTTGTACAGAACTACACATCCATGTGCAAATTTGCCATTTTCAGCAAATCTTTGAAGTGCCTGTTAATTCAAAGCCCATATATATTTGGGCTACTTCCATTAAATATCTTATATGAATCGTGCTAGACATATAAACAAAAATCAAAATTGGGCATGTTTGCATTGTTTGCAGAAAGAAGTCAGGCAAAGATTCTTATTTTGATACAACAAGTTCGGCCCATTTACCTTGGACTGAGGTTAGCTAAAACCACCGTTGCGCAACATACTAACCGATGGAGACAGATGTATAAAGGCCAAGGAGTGAAAGCGTTAATATTCTTTGTAGCCCTCTACTTTAAGTGCTTTAAGGAGTGGCTGTGTGAAGCCAAACATGTTGGCTCATGGTGCTGATCAAGTCAACAAGAGTGGTTATTAGCAGTCCAAGAAGCTCTCCACCTGATTCAACGTTGCATACTTCGCCTTCTGCCCTTCTCCATGGTTGAACTCACTGCCCTCACCCTCATTGTTTGGATCCAAACCCATTCGGTTGTGGATAGTGGTTATGGTGTATCTATCATCGTCTTGGAAATGGGCCTCATCTGCTTGGTTTTCGGTAGTATATATTATAGAAATAAGCCTCCTCGAGGAAGTATTTTATCCCCTATTGAACAAGTTTCAGTTTCTTTTAAACCTATTCACTTCGGCATGTTAAATATAAGTTATGAAATATGTCTTAATCTTGGTATCACATCAAACTTTGAAAATGCCATACAAAATTTCTAATTCTATTCATAAAAAAAAAAAGTTTAGGAAAATTATGATTATGTTCATTCAACGTTTTTAAATTATACTGTCCAAAAGTGTCTATAGTTGGTTAGAATAAACTATAAGAAACAAATGTAAGATAGACACTTTGGATTTTATTTGATACTCAAACATTATAAACCCGATTAAGTGTTACCCTCTTTTGACGTGAGATATGGATATTTTGCTAGAGATAAGCACATTGAATTAAATAGTTGAAGTTATTAAGAGCTGAAATCATTACCATCATGGAATATTAACATCAACCTCTATATATGCAGCACACCTAATATGCAACATTCATATTTCATTACATTTTCAACTAAAACATAACAAAAAAATGGAAGGAAATTATAGTGATCAAAGATCAATAGCCGAGCTCGACAAAAGGTTTTACTTATGGGAGAATCATTATGATATTAAAGATGTTTACGTTCAACCAACGCATAGCAGCCGAAGCAGGATCAAGGATAAGTTAGAAGACGGGTTTGAAAAGACGAAAGAAGTGGCTACAACCGGATTTAAGAAGATCAAACTAGATCAACCACAGGGTTTGATTGGATCAAACATGAGTGTCAATAAACAACGCATAAACAGACATATTGATGTTGTATAAAAGATCGAAAAGTGGTTCGGAAACGTTTGTGCTTTTTTGTTCTTTGATTAAATATTTGTGTAATCTTAAAGAGGTTGTGATTTCATCTGTTAATAGAAGTTGTAAATATTTTGGTTTTCAAATATCAGGTGGAAATTATGTATATTCTAAGCATGCCACCATTTTGACCCATTTAAACATCAACTTATAATTGATATTTGTTCTTTGATTGATCAACGTTATTATCAAAGATTTCTTATTGTAACTATTTCTTTGTAATATAATCACATAATCTTTCACAAGTTGTTACAATAAGATTGAACACACAGTTTCCATGTAGAACAAATTATAATTGAGTTTCATGTTAAAAATACGAGCATTAATGACCTAAAGTCACTAAACTCTATTATGCGAGATTGAGTTTCATACTCAAACTCAAGTTTATTGAGTTCAATAAGCGTCCAAGAAAAAATAAACGGGAGTAATTACAAAAGAAATCAACGGGTCAACATAATCCGAACAATTTTTACCCGAAAACAAGTATGATTTAATCATGGTGACCAAAGCCCGTGCATCGCACGGGCCATGATGTCTCGTGGTTAAAAATAAAACACTAAAATGCATAAATACTCAACTAGAAAATGAAATACTTGAATTGAAAGCTAAAATACACCACTTAGAAAAGGTTAAGAAAATTTTTGAGGAATGTAAATCATGTCATGATCTTGAAAATGAAAATGAAAAACTTAAGGAAGAAATTTGTAAACTTGATAAATTTGAAAATAGTAGTCACTCACTTAGGAAAATAATAAGTATTCAAAGAGCATCCGGAGATAAAACCGGTTTAGGATTTAACTCAACCGAAGCTTCAACAAGTGAAACTAAAAATGGTAAATTTGAAAGTGAATTTAATGAACTAAAAACTTTAGAATCAAATCCTAAATATATAATTATTAATGATAGAAAAATACCTCTTGCCAGCGAAGAAGAAGTAAAAACCTTTTATAAACCATCCTTAAAAACCGAAGTAGGATCATCTAAACCCAAATTAAGATCTAAAACTCTACCACCAAGAAAACCTAACAATCATTGATTCGTGTGAAAACCAACTTATATATTATATAGTAGTATATCGAAGTGATCCGCGTAAAATACGGATCACCCGAGTCGTATTCAAGTGAAGGCGAATGGAATCAAGAATATTGATTCGTGAAACCGTGAATTGAGAAGTGAAAAAGTAAAAATAGCAATCAATATATTCAAGTAATTACAAACAAAGATGAAATATGCAAAGAGTACAAGCTAATAATGCACCAAAGTCAAAAATGTAAAAACGGAAATACAACCGCGTTATTTAAAACGCGACTTTTATTGAAAAAATGATCCTACAAACTTGAAAATATTTTCTTAAAATCTTAAACTAATAAAATGAATTTCCTGAAAAAGAAAAATATTTTTTTGACTTTTCTTTTATTTTCTACGAATTTATATTGATTTTTGTAATTTAAAATGAATTAAAAATTAAGAAAACTAGAAAAATTAAGTGGAAAAATGAAAATTTAATTCTGAAAATTCTAAAATATTATAAAAGAATTTCTTAAAATATTTTTTTATTTTTCACAACCTTTTCTGAATATTTATGGAATTTTGGTATTTAAAAAACTATTTAAAATTGAATAAAATCAAAAAGAAATTTTGAAAAATAGTAAAAAAGATCAGAAAAATCTGGAAAAAATCCAGAAAATCAGAAATAATAGAAAGAACTTGAGAAAAATTTTTGGAATAAAAATGAACAATAAAACTGCTTATTCTTATGAAACTGCTTATCACAAGTACTTAATAATAAGCACTTGTGATCCAAAATGATTGGAACTGAAAACTCAGATATGGAATGCTCTAATATGCTCAGATATGTAAAGAGTTAACAAATACAGTCACTCAAATCCACAGATTTACAAAAATATGGCAATAAGCTCAAAATAGAGAAGCAATAAGCTAACTGAGCTAAAAGAATAAGCTCAATCAGTTACAGAAGCAAGGAAAAGGTACTAATCACTCAACCTACTCTTGTATGACTCAGATTCAATCACAAGTCACAAACACAAGCACAGAATCACTAAATGCAGGCCTAATATTCAAATTAGTCCCCTGTCTCACATAGGCCTGAAAACAGGTTCAATAAGCACTTCCAAAAGGTTTCAAAACTCAGACAAATGGGAGCAAACACTATACTACCTAATAGGCAACTCAGAAATATGAAAAATCCTATTAGTAACAAGCTAATTGAGATCTTAATGAAGCAATATTCAGCAATGAAATCACAAATGAATTGCAGCCTAATTAGTTTAGGCTGACTTTTGTATATATGCAAAACAGTTGACTAAATTGAGTTTAAATCTCCCTTATGATAACTAAATAAGATGTTTTAAGCTATTGTACCACTAAATCAAGCTTGTTATACTACCTCCGCAACAAATTGATTAACTAAGTATCTATGAATATCATCAGTTAACTGGAAAAAGTTAATTAAGTACAAACTTGACTATCACACTAATAACTATCAGAACTAATTCAAGTTTTACTCTAATACCAACCTAAGAATGATGTCAGAAATGGAAAAATTCAATGATTCCAAATCACTCACAGCCTAACTCTTACCTCCAAACACTCCCTAATTCTACTTATACACCACCACAACTATATATAATCCACTGATTTCCACTACAACGATCAACAACTTTCCTATATGACTAATGAAACAGCAAAATAACTATAATCAACACATAGATCCAACAGTAGTGTAGAATGACAGATCAAAATTATGACAAATATCAAATATAACTATGCAACTTAGAAATTCCAACTCAGATACAGGCAACTCAAATGATCAAATGGGATATCAATTTAAGCAACTTGAATCCAAAAACACAATGATAAACAATGAGATCTAACAAATAATGATAGATCACATATCTATGCAAAGACAGTTACTCAAATTTGCTATATAAACTCAGATCCACAAACTTAGACCAAAAAGCCACACAATAATCAATGAACATATTCAACAACTCTATATCTCAAATCTACCATATGACAGAAACTCAAACAAAACTAAACAACTCAGATCTACTAACTGACTCAAACTTTTATAATCAATCTCAACTACAACTAAACTATAACTATTCAACAATTCAAATCAATGTAACAGTACTTTTAATCAACTAAACAAATCTGACTAATATGAAAAATGAAAACAGAATTTAATTGCAACTTACAACCAATTTCAGTCCAGCTAGAACAGGACTGATTCACTTAGCTAGCCTGTCTTTAAGACAGGCTGGGACCTTCCAAATCTATCCCAATCTATCCAAATTTCCACCTCAGCAACCAATGGATCTCATACACTTGTAAATGAAACAATTCGAGTACACCACAAGCTATATGAGCTTGAATGTACTATATATAAGCTGAATGCACCTTATTGAAGACCTAAATCACTAAATTGATTTTTTTTTCTTTTTTTTTTCTTTTTTTTTTATAATTTTCTGGATTTTTTTTTCTTTTGTAAATGTGTAAAGTTTGAATGCTTATAGAGTAAATAAACTAAAAAAACAACTGAATTAAAGCTATATTAAGACAATTTTAGAAACAGAATAAGCAATAAGGTAAAATGATTAAGCTAAAAGTAAAGCAGTTAACTAAAATACTCTTTATTAAAAACTTAATTGAAGATTACAGGGACTAAACTAGTTACAATGGAATTTTGACAGCATTTACCTACACTAGAAATTACATAAAAATAAGCTCAAAATAAGACCTATATATAGGAGAGGTAAGAGGGTTGAGGTCTGAATGCCATGCTGGCAATCCTCACAACTCTGTGCTTTTTCAAGTCCTGTATCAGCCCTTGGATTGATTTGTGCATCTTTATTCTCATCTTAGCCCTTGGATCATGATCTGGAACGTGGCTTGCCAAATAATATGCCTCCGTCTGTCCCCCTCTCGTGTGCTACATTCTCTGTCATTGTCAGCAGAATCCAAAGGGGAATGTGACGCGTCTCGCCCAATAGTTAGCAGCCAAGTGTCCCTCTGACATGTGCTCTGACACGTGAGGTGGGCTTCTAGAAGTCCCAATGATTAATCAATCATAGTTAATTTGAAACATGTGGTCACTTGATCCTGGGTAACATGAACTAGGGTTCATGAGGGTGTGGTGGTTCTGGGTATTTGGGGGAAAAGGGGGAAAAAGGTGCGTGTGTGGTTATTTAATATAACTTTGACCATGTGTTAAAAATTTGACCATTGACCCTTTAACCGAAAGTGGCTTGGGCTAGGGATAGTTGGGCCTTGGGTATTGACTTTGGGCTTTAATGAAATTGACTTGGATTAATACTAATTGGATCAGGCCTGATATTGGACAAGTTGTAAAGAGAATTACAAGGACCAATTGTGTAGATTTTAGAATTCCAAGGGCTGATTTTGTCAACTTCTCAAAATATATCTCAGGGACTTATTCTGCCAATCTTGAATAAATGAAGGACACATGTTGACTTTTGGATCCCAGCTTTGACTATTTGACCATCTTCCACTCTCGTGACCGTTTTTCCGGTATTTGCTTGATTTTTCGTCTTTTTGTGACAAATCCGTGCCTGCATAATCACAAACATAAAACATACATTTCTTTGGCATTTGTTAGCTCATTTAGTCAATTTGGGTCGGTATTTGGCCATAAAATGGTATGTGAATTAACACATACCAATCATCATCCAATATCTAAAACACCTCAACCTAGAAGAAATCAAAATAGACAAAATTATAATAACACTTGAAATCAAATGTGGAATTATCAACCAAGTTACAATCCTTGGGGAATATTACCACCATACATGCATCCTAGCCAAATGTTAAATATGTTTGGACTAAACAACTTTGGACCAATGAGACAATGGGGACCAAGTGGCTAAATTGTCATCCTTCGAAGAAGTTGGAATCTCATCTACAAATGACTTCTATAAGTCAACATAGTCACTTGAAGTGCTTGAAGAAAATCCTTTGAAGACTAAAAGGTACGCGTCTCTTTTGAGTTCATCGCTATAATTTGCATGCTTAGAAAAATGATTAGTTAGACTAATGCTTGGCTATACATATATATTGTTTGTAATTCTTATACATATATACGTACATAATAGCTTATATACTTATAACCTAGAAACATCATTAGTTAACTTTCCTAGGAATAAAATGAAATTGTTCATTGTCGAACAAAATAAAAAATGGAAGTTTTCTATATCCACTAATAGTAAACTCATGGTGATGAAGTGAAATGAGTTAAGTGGATTAACCGTTAATATAGAAGTAGGATTAGATCCCTTGCGTAAGAAAACTATGGATGAAACAAGCTCTCGTAGACTATGGCATTAAGTTAGATAAGTGTGCAATAACAAAGGAGCTATAAATGTTAGGATATTCCCCATTCAACACCCTCGCATCAAACATGTAGAATTATGGTTTCACTCACTTAAGATCATAGGTTATGTAGAAAAGGATAACATATGACAATAGGCTTAACCAATCCTTTTGAGCATGAGATCTTTAATAAACATCTTTCAAAATCTATTATTAATGATATTTGTTGTCAAAAATCTAATATCTCTAAAAATATGCAAAAACCTCACATTTTGGAAAATAGTTTTTCAAATGACTATCCGACTTTTCAATAACATGTTCCACAATTTTGTTTTGATCAAAACCAAAGATTGGGAAAATTTTCTTTACCTTTTCATTAGCATATTTTGAAGTAAAACCCAATATATTTTATTCAAATAACTCTCACATCTACGTGAAAAGCTACTTTCAAACATTGTTGAATAATGCTAAAAAAGTCTTTTTAAATCATGCATGGTGATCTTATATTTGTCATCTATATTTATACAAATGACATTTATAAGTGAACTAAATCAAATCAAGTGGACCATGGTTTGTCTATTAAGACTTTGTTTGTTACAAGTCTAGAAATCCATGCTATCATAACTACCCACTTATTGCACATTGATACACATTATGATTAATCCTCCTAGCTATGTAGTTATGAACTACTTGATGTTGCTTATTGTTTCCTAGCACTTATATTTTACTTTCTTGATGAGTATGTTTGCATGCTAGATGAAATTGCTTGTTTACTTAATCTCTTTGGTTAACTTGCTTTGGCTACATAATTGCCTACATAATTAGTATATGCTTAATTGCCTTAAAGAGCTGGACTTGTTTGAAACAAAAAACACAACCCTTCTGCAATTCACTACCAAAAACCCTTGATGGATCTAAACACCTTGAACTGTGTTAGATTGATACTTTAAGTTATATCACTAAGTATGCGGAATCTACTTAGTAACAATTAGAAGTTTGATTGTGAGTGAAACAATTGATTATGAATGAGAACAATATATGTAACAAACGGTTAGCTCCAATATTATTAATGATAATAATACGAGTGATATTTGTATCACTAGGGTTACACCTTGAAGCTCTAGAAAACGTATATATAACCTTTAACCTAGGATCTCCTTTTATAGCACAAGGAGTCATCTTCTACAAGATAAGTATAACTCTAATAGAATAAGATATACACACGATCTATTCTATATTTATCTAAACACGTTTCCTAATAGTTATCTAAACAGCAGTGGTAATATATGTTCTTGCAGTGGTAATGAGTTTCCACTGCAAGTACATTCTTCAGCAGTTGTAATATCTTCACTAGCCGTGGTAACTGTTAGTATAATTCCCAACAATCCTCCCCTAAACTTATGATTAATAAGTAAATCAATAAGTTTCTTCAAGTAATCAGCAATCATGAGGATATGGGAATTCTTCCAAACACTTATCTACTTCTTCTTAATTCCTTATCAGCTCTCACACTTTGATCATAAATCCTTTGCAGCAAATCTTCTATGACTTCACTTCTTTCCCAACATCTGAGCTTTACTGACATCATCACAGTTAATACTCCAGCTCTCAATGGATATTCTTTCTCTTCAAGCATAAACACATCAACTCCATATTGAGTAGAAAGATGATGTACAGCACTTGAGTCATAAAATTTCCACAAAGTATTCATGTTGTGAGCTTCAAATCTCCAATGTCTATCACTTGGGTCAGGTTCATATAATCTTCTAAAGTGAACCCATAACTCCTTAGCCTTGACATCAACAAGTTCATCCTTTTTAAACTGATCTTGAACCATCTTCCACAAAGTATCCAAGTCTTCTCTATCACAAGATCTAACATTGTCTTCAAAATCTCTACAGATACTTGTGACACTTCCAGTTCTGATAATCTTCCAAGCAACTCCAAAATCATCAGAATAGATCTCCCAACCAACTACTGGATATTTTGTTTGTAAGGGTTCAATATTAAGCACATCAGTCTCTATGAACATCATATTTATAACCTGTTCTTCTGTCAACTTGCTAGGACCTTCTTCTGCTTGAGATGACTCTTGAGTCTTCAATTTCTTTGCATCTTTTGATCCAAAACTCACTCCTGACCTTTTTGTCTTCATCACTACAGGTTCTTGATCTATAGGAATGAAATTACTATCTTGTCTTTTAATCCTGTAGTAAATACCTTCAATTTGATCAGTGACATTCCTTTGAACTGAGCCATCTTCATATTGCCAACATGACAGCAAAAAGTCTTCATCTCTTTGTAAGTTTCCTTGGCTTCTCTTGACCTTTTCTTACATCTCCAATGATATCATCAAGAGCCTGCTGATTCTTCATTTGAATGAAATCTTTTAGTTGAGCAGACCTTTGTTCTTCATTCAAGGTTGTATTTGCAACCAGTTCAATAGCCTTCTTTCTGATAATAGGATCATTATTAATCATGTAATCAATCTCTTCCTCTGTAGGCACATAAGTGAACATAGGAGGTTTCTCATGTATGACAGTTGGTGGAACAACTGAAATTGGTTCTACCATTACTGCTTCTAGTTTGTCCAATCTCTTTGCTTCCATAAAACTAGCAACTTCATCTTCCTCTTGCTTTCTCTTCTTTTCATTCTCTGCTGTAGCTAATTGCTCTGCCAATCTTGCATCAAAATCAATCTGATCTTGATCTTTCTTAGAAATCTTTGTTGTTTGCTCTTGTTCTGACCCAGTCACAATTGCTTTTCCTTTGACTGTTCTTATTCTGGCAGCTTCTTCCTCTGCAGTGGTAACATTTTGGCTATAAGTGGGAATATTTTCACTTCCACTCTCGTGCCCGTTTTTCCGGTATTTACTTGACTTTTTGTGACAAATCCGTGCCTGCATAATCACAAACATAAAACATACATTTCTTTGGCATTTGTTAGCTCATTTAGTCAATTTGGGTCGGTATTTGGCCATAAAATGGTATGTGAATTAACACATACCAAAATCCCCCAGACTAAGGTATTGTCGTGTCCTCACGCAATGTGATCAATTCACGCTCTTGGGATAAATAATTTCAAAACTCTTCCTACTAACTTTGTAAAGTAGCAAGGAGGTTCGAAAGAAGTAATAAAATCATTTATTCTCAAAAATGCTCCGTTTTCCAAAATTTTTCCTTTATTCCTTTATTCCACTTTCATTTATATTTTTGTATTTTCTATACTTCATACTTGTGACGGTTTGTTTAATTTTCATTATTTTGCAATAATTATTAGGGTCAATGAGTAGAAACACTTTTCATAGAAAAGTGATCGTACGGATAAAAATCGTCATCCTTGATTTTTTACGAGTCCCCAAACTAAGCGTACAAACGAGATCACAACTTATATACAAATTAGATGCTAACACTACTCATAATAGTTACTTGTGGAAACTCCTTACTCCCACATCCTAAGTTTTTGTATCTCAATATTTTATTTTTGTTGAGAAATGAATTGCTTCATATTTTCTCGTTTCAATACTTTTTAGTCCGATAGTGACACCTAAGTTTAAACGTAAGTAGTTATTCATTTTCTCTTAAGAACCACTGTAATAGAAATTTGGTCCACATCAAGAAATTTTGAGTACATACAATATCATATATAAGTTGCGGAGTACTACACGTGCACCTCATGTGTCCAATTTAGAATCATCCACATGCACCTCACGCGCCAACAACTTATTTTACATTCAAACTCTTATTCATACAACTTTCAACTTTCACTTTTTTCATTTTTCACTTTTTTTCACTTTTCTCATATTTTTCATACTTTTCACTTTTTCTTTCTTGACTTTTCTCATAACATCAATGGAAGCTTATCGGGTAGCTCCAAAACCACATAGATAATCAACTTTTGACTTTTGATTTTTCACTTTTATATGTACCCAACTTCTAAAGCAAAAATTCTCTTAAGAAAACAAAGAACTAAATATTATCCAAACCTAAATACCACTAATTAAGCTAGAACATCTATTATATATCGGTGACGTTTTTTATGGGAGTAAAAAGCCACAAGTACCTCTCATGAGCTCTAAAGAGAACCACTACTCCATGTTTAGCATCTAACTTCTAAATAAACTCTATCATTTCTCGCTCTTCGCAATTTAAGATTCCAAGTAATGAAACCTGCGAATACTTAGCCGATAATCAGCCACGCATATATAAAGTCAGTTACGGAAACTTGCAAATTCTAGAAGAAGAATTCGCATTTTCTAGCTCCTGATGTAAAAGACTAGCGAAAGCTTTTAAGTTGCGCATGTATAAAGTCAAGTACGGGAACTTGCAGATTCTTGAGAAAGAATTCGCATTTTATAGCTCCTTGTGTACAAAACTAGCACAAGCTTATATGATTATCATTGGTTAAGGGAACAAGCTAGGGCTCAACACGCCCGGTCAAGTCAAAATATTTATTCCTACTCTCGCCAGCAAGAAAGTCAAGAAGGTGTCAAAACACTTATTCAAACTTTATTATATTTTTGCACAACTTTTTTTTCAACTTTTTCACATCTTTTTGTGCTTTTTCATGACTTTTTCATTCATTTTTCTTCAAAATTTTTGAAATTTTCAATTTTTCCAATTTTTTTTATTTTTGGTGGAAAAACGGAGTTGCAAGAGTGCACGACATTGTGAAAAATGCAAGGTCAAATCGAATCGAAGATTCACCCTCCCCCAGACTAGAATGAAACATTGTCCTCAATGTTTTGCAGGTTAAGGTAATCCTAACAAAATTCTAGGCCGTTTATTAATTATGCCAAAGAAAACGTTAGTCGATAAGATTCACGGATATAGGATTTCCAATAAGCATCGATGAATGAAACTCGAGCGGAGAGAAAATAACGAGCACGAGAGTCATCATAAATCGCGGAAAATCCTAACAAACATCACAAACAACCATGGAACACAAGAGTAGAAGAGGCACCCCTTCCTCACGTTATTTGTTAGAAAATAGAAAATAAGAAGATGAAATTGGATAAGCATGGGTTGCCACCCACAAAGTGCTTTGTTTTTGATTTCCGAGTCACGTAGCTTGACTCGATCCCCGAATTCAATCGTCCTTGGGGAAAGTCTGGAGATCCGGGACTACCATGGTTGGTACGTCCCCTCCAAAGTAATGTTTTAAACGGTGACCATTCATCTTAAAGTTGGGACCATCGAGTTGAGCTAACTCAATGGTACCATAAGGGAAAACTTGGGTTATTGTGAATGGTCCAGACCATCGGGTTTTAAGCCTACCCGAGAATATCTTTAAACGATAGTTAATAAGTAGCACTTGATCACCAACGTTAAAAACGCGGTCTTAGATCTTGGCATCATGGATTCTTTTTGTTTTCTCTTTATAAATCAAAAAATTCTCGTAAGCTTGATCACGGAGTTCGACTAACTCATTCAATTGAACTTTTCTGTGATCACCCGCGGTTTTTAAGTCAAAGTTTGCATGTTTTAAGGCCCAGTAGGCCTTGTGCTCTAGTTCGATGGGCAAATGACAAGCTTTCCCGTAAACCAGCTAATATGGTGTACACCCAATGGGAGTTTTGTAAGTGGTCCGGAAAGCCCATAATGCATCTTCTAATTTGTCGGCCCAAGAGGCACGGTGCTCTCCTACTGTCCTTTCTAATATACGTTTTAAACAACGATTGGAGACCTCAACTTGACCACTCGTTTGTGGGTGATAAGCCGTGGAAAGACGATGTGTGACCCCATATTTAAGCATTACTTTGGCAAATTGATCATTACAAAAATGGGTCCCACGATCGCTTATAATGGCTCGAGGTGCACCAAATCGGGAAAAGAGACTCTTTAAAAATTTAACAACAACTCGGGCGTCATTAGTGGGGAGCGCCTTCGCTTCAACCCATTTAGATAAGTAATCAACGGCCACGAGAATGTACTTGTTTCCTCTAGATGACGGGAATGGCCCCATGAAATCGATGCCCCAAACGTCAAAAATTTCACAAACTTGAATCGCATTTTGCGGCATTTCATCTTTTTGAGAAATTTTCCCTTGACGTTGGCAAGAATCACATGTTTTCACCAATTCATGGGCATCCCGATATATCGTCGGCCAATAGAAGCCGGAATCGAACACTTTCTTTGCGGTGAAATTGGCACCATGATGTCCCCCCGTGGGTCCACTATGGCATGCCATAAGAATTTCAACGGCTTCTGTTCCGTGAACACACCGCCAGATCACTTGATCAGCACAGACTTTGAACAAATAGGGGTCATCCCAAAAATAATGTTGGACATCTTTAAAGAATTTCTTCTTTTGCTGTGACGACAACCCTTTCCTAATGAATTTCCCCGCATGGTAATTCGCAAAATCAGCGAACCATGGGGTACTTTGGTCAGTTTTAGTCACACTCCCAAGTGTCTCGAGAGGAAATGCATCATTAATTTCCTTTTTCTCAAGAACACTTTGATGGGGGTTCTCAAGTCGTGAAAGGTGATCAGCAGCAAGGTTCTCAGCTCCTTTCTTGTCTCGTATTTCGACATTAAATTCTTGGAGCAAAAGAACCCACCGCATTAAGCGTGGCTTAGCATCTTGCTTTGCCATTAAGTACTTAAGGGCTGAGTGGTCCGTATACACTATGCACTTTTTAAGTAACAAATAAGACCTAAATTTCTCAAAAGCATAGACAACCGCTAACATTTCCTTTTCGGTAGTTGTGTAGGGATGTTGGGCGTCATTCATGGTCTTACTTGCATAGTGTATAGGTTGAAAATACTTATTCTTACGTTGCCCCAGAACTGCACCAATGGCATAATCACTTGCATCACACATTAGCTCAAATGGTAAGTTCCAATCGGGGGCAACTAAGATTGGAGCCTCCGTTAACTTCTTCTTTAAAACATTAAATGCATCGACGCATTCATTCTTGAAGTTGAACGGAGCATCCTTTTTGAAAAGGTGGGTCAGAGGCCAGGCTATTTTGGAGAAGTCTTGAATAAAACGTCGATAAAAGCCAGCATGACCAAGGAAACTTCGGATTCCTTTGACGGTCGTAGGATGAGGTAATTTAGCTATAACATCGACTTTTGCATGATCCACCTCAATCCCAGATTTGGATATCTTATGGCCGAGGACTATGCCCTCTTTAACCATGAAGTGGCACTTCTCCCAATTTAGAACTAAATTTGTGTTTTCACACCGAATTAGCATACTTTCCAAATGGGAGAGGCAAGAGTCGAACGAATTTCCATAGACGGAGAAATCGTCCATAAACACTTCCATGGTTTTTTCAATCATATCGGAGAAAATGGCCATCATACACCGTTGAAACGTGCCTGGAGCGTTACATAAGCCAAAGGGTATTCTACGATAGGCAAACGTTCCATACGGGCAAGTAAGAGTAGTCTTTTTTTGATCCTGGGGATCAATGGGAATTTGAAAGTACCCAGAAAAGCCATCCAGAAAATAATAGAACTCATTTCCCGCTAAACGTTCAAGCATTTGGTCCATAAAAGGGAGCGGGAAATGGTCTTTACGTGTCGCATCATTCAACTTGCGGTAGTCGATACAAACTCTCCATCTAGTCACAAGTCGAGTCGGTATAAGCTCATTATCGTCATTCTTCACAACAGTGATTCCGCCCTTCTTTGGGACACAATGAACCGGGCTAACCCATGAACTATCCGAGATCGGATAAATCATTCCAGCATCAAGGAGTTTAATAACTTCCTTTTTAATCACTTTGTGGATTTGTGGATTAACCCGTCGTTGTTGTTGGACGGAAGCTTTGTGATTTTCTTCAAGTAGAATCTTATGAGTACAAAATTGAGGGTTGATTCCCTTAGTGTCAGATATTTGCCAAGCAATTGCACTTTTATGCTTCCGAAGCACATCTAAGAGTCGTGTCTTCTCCTCATCTTTAAGGCCTTTTGATATTATAACCGGTAATTTATCATCTTTTTCCAAGTATGCGTATTCGAGATGAGGAGGTAAATCCTTGAGCTCGAGCTCTGGAGGATTCTCTATTGACGGCTTAACTTCTTTTATGTCTGCCATTTTAAGGTCCATCGGAGGGGAAGAAACAATTGGTTTTTCATTTAACAATTTCTCAATTAATAAAATGTCCCCCTCCGGATCAAAGTTATTATTATCAATTTCCGGTGAAAATGATTCATTTGAAAGACAAGCATTAATTTCTTCCCAAACGAGATCACTTCCCTCAAACGGAGTGAGGGAAGGGGAAGAATCAGAGACGATTGGTTCAAAAGAAGGAGTGGGATTGCCACTCGAAGCATTGTCGGTGAAACCAAGAAGTTCTTGAGAATACTCCTCCGTAGCTTCATCAATAACATCGATTCGATTGACGGAAGAAACATCGTAATCGGAGGAGTATCTCACGGTTTGATCAAGGTTAAAAGTGACGGCTTCATTTCCAACTCGTAAGGTAATCTCCTCGTCGTATACATCAATTAAAGCACGACCGGTCCTTAGGAATCCTCTCCCGAGAATGAGAGGAACCCATGGATCGGCATCGAAATCAACAACCACAAAATCCACAGGGAAATGGAATTTCCCAACATTGACAAAAATATCCTCAGCTATGCCAATTGGACGAGACGTAGATCGGTCAGCAAGCTCGAGGGTCATAAGCGTCAGTGTCAAGTTAGGAAGAGACAACTTTTTCCATATCGACAATGGCATAAGGCTAATGCTACCACCAAGATCGGCCAAGGCGAAGCATTGAACCATACCCGGAAAATTGCACGATATAAGAAACTTGCCAGGGTCTTCAAGCTTTTCGGGCAGCTTTTTAAGAAGAACCGCTGAGAAATTCTCGTTCATTTGAGTCCTTGACATTTCAAAAAGCTTTTCTTTATTATTTAAAAGACCTTTTAGCATTGAAGCAAATTTTGGCATCAAAAGTATAGCATTCGCGAGACTTATATCAAAATGTAACTCTTGAAAAATCTGATAGAACTTTTCCATTTGGTTTTTATCCTTCTCGCGGTGCTTTTGTTCGTTTAAGCATGACGGATATGGCAACTTTGTTTTAACCGGTGTTTCCTTTTCATTATCATTAACAACCTTTTCCTTTCCTTTAGACGTCGGGACCACTGGAGGTTGGATGTCTTCGGTCCTTCCATTATTAATAGGAATTTCCGTATCCGTTGTCACCTTGGGTTCACGGGCGACTACCTTGGGAGGTAGAGAAGAAGAGGTAGTCGGAGCCGTCGGTCCATCATAAGCAACACCACTCCTTGTTATGATCGCTTTTGCATCGCCCCTCGTGTTAGCGATCGTGTTGCTTGGCAACGTTCCAGAGCCTGAGGGTCGATCATTTAAACGCTTGTTAATATCATTGATTTGAGTTGTAAATAACCTCGTTGTTTCATCTTGTTTAGCAATTAAAGCTTGTTGACTTTGAATCAATTGCTTAATCAACTCTTCCGTGGGCGTTGGATTTGGAATAACAGCTTGATTTTGATTATTGAAATTTTGCCCATGGTTTTGAAAATTGCCATTGTTTTGATTTCCATGATTAAAGTTTCCATGATTGTTATTCTGAAAATTCCCATTGTTTTGAAAATTGTTCCCTTGAGGCGGGCCTTGGTGGTAATTTCCCCAGTTTTGATTTTGTTGAAAATTCTGATTTTGTCCTTGAAAACCATAATTTCCGCGGTTGTGATTTTGATTGTTATTGAATTGATGATTACGGTTTTGCACATTCTTATTCTGATTCACTTGATTAGGTTGATTAAACCCGGGTGGTCCAAGGTAATGGCTCAAACGGTAATTGAGAAGACTACGATCTCCTTGAAGAGGTGGGTAACCGTTGCCACCCATGTTCGTAGCATACACGTTCTCTTGAGCAAAAGAGCCGGTCGTCGGACACTCATAATACGGATGTGGACCACCACAAGTAATACAACCTTGATTAACGACATTGACTTATTGACTTGATTTTTCCATAGACATTGCATCAACTTTCTTTGTTAAAGCCACAATCATACTTATCACTTCATCATTATTTTTACCATTATTAGACACTTGTGGTTTATTTCTTGACATTCTAACACGAGCCTTATTTTCAATTATCGTGAAAGCATCATTCGTGTTCCTAGCCAACAAGTTCCCACCCGCAGCAGAGTTAAGTGAATCTTGGTCAGCATGACATAACCCATTATAAAAAGTATCAATCTGCTGAAGGTCGGTGAACCCATGGTTAGGACATTTTTCCTTCAAATCTTTGACCAGTCCCAAGCTTCACTAAACGACTCATCAAAAGCTTGTTGGAACTGAAAGATTTGAGAACGTAGGTTAGAAGTTTTAGAGGGAGGATAGAAATAATTCACAAACTTGGAAGCGAGATCATTCCAAGTTTGAATCGAATTAGGCGGTTCCTTTTCCAGCCAAGTCCGGGCTGCTCCTTTTAAGGAGAAAGGAAATAACTTCAATTTCACCACATCGTGAGGAACTTGGTTCATTCTAATGGTCTCAGCGATGTCGGTGAAATTTCTGATGTGAGCATAGGGGTCTTCGTGATCGAACCCGTGAAAGGATATACCCGTGATTAAATTGAGTAATCCGTGATTGATCTCAAAGTTGGCATTGATGTCCGGAATCACAATAGCTCTCCTCACACCATTGAATGGTGATTGGAGTTGTTCCTCCATTGGACGTGGATCAAATGCCTGTTGTTGTCTCATCGGCGGGATAACATTGTGCTGCGGACCACCCATCGGCGGGGGTTCGTTGTGTTGTTCGTTTTGGTTCATCTCCTCGTCGTCAAGGAAATGAACCCGACTAGTATGTCGTAAAACCCGCTCGGGGTTAGAGAACGGAGACGTAAGACTCTCAAAAGAAGAACAGGTGTGCATACACCACAAGCAAATTCAAAAAGAAAATGAAAAAGAAAAGAGAAAAGAAAATCTTTTTGTTTTTTATATGTATCACAAAAACTTTTATTTCTTTTGTTTTTTTTTATTAAAACGTTACGTTAATCAAAAACCGTTTCTTTCAAAACCACGCGCGACGGGACGGGAAAGAAGAGTGTTTCTCTCTTCAGCTAGCAATTTAATGTCTTAGCTTCCGTATTTCCAGCTTAATCGGTTCTAGTAATTGAAATAATCCGATAAACAATTAATTTCACGTTTTTGTTATATTGTGAGACTTTTTTGGTTTACAACGCCCTCCCTTCCACGGGAGAGTCGAGGCGGTAAATTTTATTATTTTTTTGGTACTTTTGTAAACACTTTAGGAAAAGTGTTTTGAATTTTTCAATTTTTATAGAAATATATATACAAAGTAGAGGAAGGCTTAACAAATCACGATTTTTCAAAACGATATTCAAAAACTCACTTCGACCTTCCCCGGCAGCGGCGCCAAAAATTGAATCGTGTGAAAAACAACTTATATATTATATAGTAGTATATCGAAGTGATCCGCGTAAAATACGGATCACCCGAGTCGTATCCAAGTGAAGGCGAATGTAATCAAGAATATTGATTCGTGAAACCGAGAATTGAGAAGTAAAAAAGTAAAAATAGCAATCAGTATATTCAAGTAATTACAAACAAAGATGAAATATGCAAAGAGTACAAGCTAATAATGCACCAAAGTCAAAAACGTGAAAACGGAAATGCAACCGCGTTATTTAAAACGCGACTTTTATTGAAAAAATGATCCTACAAACTTGAAAATATTTTATAAAAATCTTAAACTAATAAAATGAATTTCCAGAAAAAGAAAAATATTTTTTTGACTTTTCTTTTATTTTCTATGAATTTATATTGATTTTTGTAATTTAAAATGAATTAAAAATAAAGAAAACTAGAAAAATTAAGTGGAAAAATGAAAACTTAATTTAGAAAAATTCCAGAAAATCAGAAATAATAGAAAGAACTTGAGAAAAAATTTTGGAATGAAAATGAAAAGTAAAACTGCTTATTCTTATGAAACTGCTTATCACAAGTGCTTAATAATAAGCACTTGTGATCCAAAATGATTGGAACTGAAATCTCAGATATGGAATGCTCAAATATGCTCAGATATGTAAAGAGTTAACAAATACAGTCACTCAAATCCATAGATTCACAAAAATATGGCAATAAGCTCAAAATAGAGAAGCAATAAGCTAACTGAGCTAAAAGAATAAGCTCAATCAGTTACAGAAGCAAGGAAAAGGTACTAATCACTCAACCTACTCTTGTATGACTCAGATTCAATCACAAGTCACAAACACAAGCACATAATCACTAAATGCAGGCCTAATATTCAAATTAGTCCCCTGTCTCATACAGGCCTGAAAACAGGTTCAATAAGCACTTCCAAAAGGTTTCAAAACTCAGAAAAATGGGAGCAAACACTATACTACCTAATAGGCAACTCAGAAATATGAAAAATCCTATTAGTAACAAGCTAATTGAGATCTTAATGAAGCAATATTCAACAATGAAATAACAAATGAACTGCAGCCTAATTAGCTTATGCTGAGTTTTGTATATATGCAAAACAGTTGAGTAAATTGAGTTTAAATCTCCCTTATGATAACTAAATAAGATGTTTTAAGCTATTGTACCACTAAATCAAGCTTGTTATACTACCTCTGCAACAAATTGATTAACTAAGTATCTATGAATATCATCAGTTAACTGGAAAAAGTTAATTATGTACAAACTTGACTATCACACTAATAACTATCAGAACTAATTCAAGTTTTACTCTAATACCAACCTAAGAATGATGTCAGAAATGGAAAAATTCAATGATTCCAAATCACTCACAGCCTAACTCTTACCTCCAAACACTCCCTAATTCTACTTATACACCACCACAACAATATATAATCCACTGATTTCCACTACAACAATCAACAACTTTCCTATATGACTTATGAAACAGCAAAATAACTATAATCAACACAAAGATCCAACAGTAGTGCAGAATGACAGATCAAAATTATGACAGATATCAAATATAACTATGCAACTCAGAAATTCCAACTCAGATACAGGCAACTCAAATGATCAAATGAGATATCAATTTAAGCAACTTGAATCCAAAAACACAATGATAAACAATGAGATCTAACAGATAATGACAGATCACAGATCTATGCAAAGACAATTACTCAAAATTGCTATATAAACTCAGATCCACAAACTTAGAACAAAAAGCCACACAACAATCAATGAACAGATTCAACAACTCTATATCTCAAATCTACCATATGACAGAAACTCAAACAAAACTAAACAACTCAGATATACTAACTGGTTCAAACTTTTATAATCAATCTCAACTACAACTAAACTATAACTATTCAACAATTCAAATCAATGTAACAGTACTTTTAATCAACTAAACAAATCTGACTAATATGAAAAATGAAAACAGAATTTAATTGCAACTTACAACCAATTTCAGTCCAGCTAGAACAGGACTGATTCACTTAGCTAGCCTGTCTTTAAGACAGGCTGGGACCTTCCAAATCTATCCCAATCTATCCAAATTTCCACCTCAGCAACCAATGGATCTCATACACTTGTAAATGAAACAATTCAAGTACACCACAAGCTATATGAGCTTTAATGTACTATATATAAACTGAATGCAGCTTATTGAAGACCTAAATCACTAAATTGATTTTCTTTTTTTTATAATTTTTTGGATTTTTATTTATTTATTTTTCTTTTGTAAATGTGTAAAGTTTGAATGCTTATAGAGTAAATAAACTAAAAAAACAACTGAATTAAAGCTATATTAAGACAAATTTAGAAACAAAATCAGCAATAAGGTAAAATGATTAAGCTAAAAGTAAAGCAGTTAACTAAAATACTCTTTATTAAAAACTTAATTGAAGATTACAGGGACTAAACTAGTTAGAATGGAATTTTGACAGCATTTACCTACACTAGAAATTACATAAAAATAAGTTCAAAATAAGACCTATATATAGGAGAGGTAAGAGGGTTGAGGTCTGAATGCCATGCTGGCAATCCTCACAACTCTGTGCTTCTTCAAGTCCTGTATCAGCCCTTGGATTGATTTGTGCTTCTTTATTCTCATCTTAGCCCTTGGATCATGATCTGGAACGTGGCTTGCCCAATAATATGCCTCCATCTGTCCCCCTCTCGTGTGCTATATTCTCTATCATTGTCAGCAGAATCCAAAGGGGAATGTGACGCGTCTCGCCCAATAGTTAGCAGCCAAGTGTCCCTCTTTGCTCAATACTATCCCTGACATGTGCTCTGACACGTGAGGTGGGCTTCTAGAAGTCCCAATGATTAATCAATCATTGTTAATTTGAAACGTGTGGTCACTTGATCCTGGGTAACATGAACTAGGGTTCATGAGGGTGTGGTGGTTCCGGGTATTTGGGGGAAAAGGGGGAAAAAGTTGCGTGTATGGTTATTTAATATAACTTTGACCCTGTGTTAAAAATTTGACCATTGACTCTTTGACCGAAAGTGGCTTGGGCTAGAGATAGTTGGGCCTTGGGTATTGACTTTGGGCTTTAGTGAAATTGACTTGGATTAATACTAATTGGATCAGGCCTGATATTGGACAAGTTGTAATGAGAATTACAAGGACCAATTGTGTAGATTTTAGAATTCCAAGGGCTGATTTTGTCAACTTCTCAAAATATATCTCAGGGACTTATTCTACCAATCTTGAATAAATGAAGGACTCACGTTGACTTTTGGATCCCAGCTTTGACTATTTGACCATCTTCCACTCTCGTGACCATTTTTCCGGTATTTGCTTGATTTTTCGTCTTTTTGTGACAAATCCGTGCCTGCATAATCACAAACATAAAACATACATTTCTTTGGCATTTGTTAGCTCATTTAGTCAATTTGGGTCGGTATTTGGCCATAAAATGGTATGTGAATTAACACATACCAATTATCATCCAATATCTAAAACACCTCAACCTAGAAGAAATCAAAATAGACAAAATTATAATAACACTAGAAATCAAATGTGGAATTATCAACCAAGTTACAATCCTTGGGGAATATTACCACCATACATGCATCCTAGCCAAATGTTAAATATGTTTGGACTAAACAACTTTGGACCAATGAGACAATAGGGACCAAGTGGCTAAATTGTCATCCTTCGAAGAAGTTGGAATCTCATCTACAAATGACTTCTATAAGTCAACATAGTCACTTGAAGTGCTTGAAGAAAATCCTTTGAAGACTAAAAGGTACGCGTCTCTTTTGAGTTCATCGCTATAATTTGCATGCTTAGAAAAATGATTAGTTAGACTAATGCTTGGCTATACATATATATTGTTTGTAATTCTTATACATATATACGTACATAATAGCTTATATACTTATAACCTAGAAACATCATTAGTTAACTTTCCTAGGAATAAAATGAAATTGTTCATTGTCGAACAAAATAGAAAATGGAAGTCTTCTATATCCACTAATAGTAAACTCATGGTGATGAAGTGAAATGAGTTAAGTGGATTAACCGTTAATATAGAAGTAGGATTAGATCCCTTGCGTAAGAAAACTATGGATGAAACAAGCTCTCGTAGACTATAGCATTAAGTTAGACAAGTGTGCAACAACAAAGGAGCTATAGATGTTAGGATATACCCCATTCAACACCCTCGCATCAAACAAGTAGAATTATGGCTTCACTCACTTAAGATCATAGGTTATGTAGAAAAGGATAGCATATGACAATAGGCTTAACCAATCCTTTTGAGCATGAGATCTTTAAGAAACATCTTTCAAAATCTATGATTAATGATATTTGATGTCAAAAATCTAATATCTCTAAAAATATGCAAAAACCTCACATTTTGGAAAATAGTTTTTCAAATGACTATCCGACTTTTCAATAACATGTTCCACAATTTTGTTTTGATCAAAACCAAATATTGGGAAAATTTTCTTTACCTTTTCATTAGCATATTTTGAAGTAAAACCCAATCTATTTTATTCAAATAACTCTCACATCTACGTGAAAAGCTACTTTCAAACATTGTTGAATAATGCTAAAAAAGTCTTTTTAAATCATGCATGGTGATCTTATATTTGTCATCTATATTTATATAAATGACATTTATAAGTGAACTAAATCAAATCAAGAGGACCGTGGTTTGTCTATTAAGACTTTGTTTGTAACAAGTCTAGAAATCCATGCTATCATAACTACCCACTTATTGCACATTGATACACATTAGGATTAATCCTCCTAGCTATGTAGTTATGAACTACTTGATGTTGCTTATTGTTTCCTAGCACTTATATTTTACTTTCTTGATGAGTATGTTTGCATGCTAGATGAAATTGCTTGTTTACATAATCTTTTTGGTTAACTTGCTTTGGCTACATAATTGCCTACATAATTAGTATATGCTTAATTGCCTTAAAGAGTTGGACTTGTTTGAAACAAAAAACACAACCTTTCTGCAATTCACTACCAAAAACCCTTGATGGATCTAAACACCTTGAACTGTGTTAGATTGATACTTTGAGTTATATCACTAAGTATGCGGAATCTACTTAGTAACACTTAGAAGTTTTATTGTGAATGAAATAGTTGATTATGAATGAGAACAATATATGTAATAAACGGTTATCTCCAATATTATTAATGATAATAATACGAGTGATCTTTGTATCACTAGGGTTACACCTTGAAGCTCTAGAAAACGTATATATAACCTTTAACCTAGGATCTCCTTTTATAGCACAAGGAGTCCTCTTCTACAAGATAAGTATAACTCTAATAGAATAAGATATACACGCGATCTATTATATATTTACCTAAACACGTTTCCTAACAGTTATCTAAACAACAATGGTAATATATGTTCTTGCAGTGGTAATGTGTTTCCACTACAAGTACATTCTTCAGCAGTTGTAATATCTTCACTAGCCGTGGTAACTGTCAGTATAATTCCCAACAATCCTCCCCTAAACTTATGATTAATAAGTAAATCAATAAGTTTCTTCAAGTAATCAGAAATCATGAGGATATGGGAATTCTTCCAAACACTTATCTTCTTCTTCTTAATTCCTTATCAGCTCTCACACTTTGATCATAAATCCTTTGCAGCAAATCTTCTATGACTTCACTTCTTTCCCAACATCTGAGCTTTACTGACATCATCACAGTTAATACTCCAGCTCTCAATGGATTTTTTTTTTCTTTGCAAGCATAAACACATCAACTCCATCTTGAGTATAAAGATGATGTACAACACTTGAGTCATAAAATTTCCACAAAGTATTCATGTTGTGAGCTTCAAATCTCCAATGTCTATCACTTGGGTCAGGTTTATATAATCTTCTAAAGTGAACCCATAACTCCTTAGCCTTGACATCAACAAGTTCATCCTTTTTAAACTGATCTTGAACCATCTTCCACAAAGTATCCAAGTCTTCTCTATCACAAGATCTAACAATGTCTTCAAAATCTCTACAGATACTTGTGACACTTCCAGTTCTGATAATCTTCCAAGTAACTCCAAAATCATCAGAATAGATCTCCCAACCAACTACTAGATATTTTGTTTGTAAGGGTTCAATATTATGCACATCAGTCTCTATGAACATCATATTTGTAACCTGTTCTTCTGTCAACTTGCTAGGACCTTCTTCTGCTTGAGATGACTCTTGAGTCTTCAATTTCTTTGCATCTTTTGATTCAAAACTCACTCCTGACCTTTTTGTCTTCATCACTACAGGTTCTTGATCCATAGGAATGAAATTACTATCTTGTCTTTTAATCCTGTAGTAAATACCTTCAATTCGATCATGTGACATTCCTTTGAACTGAGCCATCTTCATATTGCCAACATGACAGCAAAAAGTCTTCATCTCTTTGTAAGTTTCCTTGGCTTCTTTTGACCTTTTCTTACATCTCCAATGATATCATCAAGAGCCTGCTGATTCTTCATTTGAATGAAATCTTTTAGTTGAGCAGAACTTTGTTCTTCATTCAAGGTTGTATTTGCAACCAGTTCAATAGCCTTCTTTCTGATAATAGGATCATTATTAATCATGTAATCAATCTCTTCCTCTGTAGGCACATAAGTGAACATAGGAGGTTTTTCATGTATGACAGTTGGTGGAACAACTGAAATTAGTTCTACCATTACTGCTTCTAGTTTGTCCAACCTCTTTGCTTCCATAAAACTAGCAACTTCATCTTCCTCTTGCTTTCTCTTCTTTTCATTCTCTGCTGTAGCTAATTGCTCTGCCAATCTTGCATCAAAATCAATCTGAGCTTGATCTTTCTTAGAAATCTTTGTTGTTTGCTTTTGTTTTGACCCAGTCACAATTGCTTTTCCTTTGACTGTTCTTATTCTGGCAGCTTCTTCCTCTGCAGTGGTAACATTTTGGCTATCAGTGGGAATATTTTCACTTGCAGTGGGAACATTTTCTGCAGCAGTGGAAATTGGTTGAGCAGTTCCAACTGTATCATCAAAGTGAAAATCAGCATCAGCATCCATATCTTCAAAATCAATCTTCCTCCCCTTAGTCTCAGCATTTGTTTTCCTCCCCTGTTTAGAAGAATCTCCCAAAGCTTTACTAGAACTTGCAGAAAACTCATCTTGAGGTGAAGATGATGAAGAGAACACAACTTTGGCAGATCTTTTCTTCTTGAGACTCTCAACTTCATTCTGCAATCTTTGAATCTCTGCCTTCATTTGATTCAGCTCTGTGGCATGATGTTCTTTGGTCTGTGCCAGATCTTTCTCAAGAGCTTGAACCTGCTTGACTAATTTTGTACATAATGCCATCAATTCAGTTAGTTGCATACTGCCCTCAACACTTCCAACTATGTTACCTGTTGGGAGAGGTGAATCATGGGGCATTGATTCAGGCTCTTCCCTAGTTGGACTAGGATTAAGCCTTGAACCACCACTGCTTGTTCCTAAACCAAAAGGTTCAGCAACATGCAATGTTGAGATGAGAGAAGTTGGCTGTTTATGCCTTCTCTCATAAGTGTGAGTTACTGCAGGGGTATGGTGAATTGGTGGAACAACAAGATTGGGTGTGTAATGGGATACAACTGGGATAGTTGCATCTTCACCCTGTACCTATGAAATCTTAGCAAGCATTTGAGGAAAAAGTGGATGAACCTCCCCATTCCAAAGTTCTGAAGCCTTACTCATGTTTTGAAAAACTTTTGGCTTAAGAGAGGAGGTTTCATAAACTCTATTGTGAGGTTGCAGTTGAAATTCATTTAACACTGCTTGCACAAACCTCGGATACATCAAAAATTTATATGAACTCTTTACATTGCCTTTCATATTATTGAAAATAAACTTTGAAAAATTGAAAGTCCTATCAGTAGCCAAACAAACCAAAGGATAAGCCATGGTTGATGCAAATTGTTCATAAGATGTTTTCTTAGGACTTAGGCAATGTAAAAGTTACTTTTTTTTCAGATGTATCATGCCCCATTAAAGCAATATTAGTGAAAATTTCTGAATTTGGTAATGTGATGATACCATTGAGATCATCCAATTGGAGAATTCTCCTCAAAGATGACTCAGTAACATCAATGGTTACCCCATCCACTGTGGCTCTTAGAGCTTCCACAGTTTCGTGTGTGTCTCCCTGTTCAAGAGTTATGGACTCCACAGTGTTCCAGAACTATTTGATATGAGAGACATAGATTGTGGGATTAATAGTTAAGGCATACCTTATATGAGTTGTATTTAGAAAATCCACAATCTGATGAAAAACAGGGCCACTCTTCTCGTTTAACTTTTGTAGGTAGGCCACTTGGTTGTGCTCCTCAACAAATTTTAGAATCGCCATAATATTTGTGAAAAGAAGATAAAAGTGTTAGTAATCAAGATAAAAATCAAGCCGTATGATGATCAATTTATACTAATAGGGTTTGAGGAGGTTGCATAATGTGAATTATCTTTAGAAAGATTTATCTTTGGAAAAGAATAAATTATAATAGGTAAGAAGATAATTCACAAAAGATTTACCCTATTAATAAGGAAAGACGGTTATATTTACAACAGCTAGTAGAAAATAGATTACTGACACAACAGTTGTAACGGCTAGCTCATCAGTGGAAAATTTACTCTTGCAGTGGTAACTAATGAACTAGCAGTGGTAAAATTTTCACAAAATATCAAAGAGCAGTGGTAAGTAAAACATGCAAATTAGCTGCTCTTATCATAGTTTTTAGCAAACTACCAGCTATCAACGGATTTGATATGTCTTTAACATGAGCCGTTTGCTATGGACTAGCCAACTCTTCATTACTTGGAGTATGGTGAGTTGATAACCATATAGTTTTTGGTAAACTATCAACCATAAACGGATTTGTTAAGTCTTTACCAGGAGCCGTTTGCTCTGGACTAGTTGATTCTTATGTGGATTAGACATGGTGAATCAATAACCATTTGTTGTGTGTCTATGATACACACCTTATAACTCCAATGATTCTAATAATATGGGTTGTATGCTGCAGAACAAAGTAACACTCAACTTAACCCATAAAAATTTAACCCAAAGTAACTTTTTAACCAAGTTACTATTCACAAAAATATCTTCCAAAAGTCAACCTGATAATAACCAAATTTACTCCTCCAACCTACCAAAACAGGTAAGAGTAAATATTCTTCATTAATTAGAATTCGACCTTGACTTTGCTTATAAAAGGGGGTTCAAAAACCTTTATCTTTCATCAAACACATCTTCAATAACACAAACCCTACATCAACACAATGAGCTGGTTTCCACTTGTTTACATATCCTCAGATGATTCATCTGATGAGGAGATCAGCTATTGCACAAACTCAGAGGAACCTTCTACAGGGTGGAGTGATTACTTTCCTCCAAGTGCTACCACATCCACATCATCCAACATCCAAAAAGACTGCAGGTTCTCCTGCTCCATCCTTGGAGTTCTATTCCAGTGCTTCCTCTGATGATGATGATGATCCAACCTTCAATCTTTCCAAAGAACTTCCAAAGGCCCTCACAACAGCATTGAAGACTGCCATAAGCAATATAAAGTGGCCTGCTGTTGAGAAGCCTGCACAAGCACCAAGGCCTCCCAAGAAAGTTCTGGGACTTGCTTGTCCAAGGAAGCAACTTTCTTTTGATGACAAGAGAAGGAAAGCTTCCAAAGGCAAGCATGATTATGAGGGAAAGGGGAAGAAACCCATGGAGTAGATGTGCTGAAGGTTTAGATGTTAGGTTGTTGGTTTGTCTTTTGTGATGTTTTCTGGTGACTTTGTAATCTGAATGGTTGTTATGTACTTTCTTGGACATCAATAAAAGTACTTTTCCTTTTGCTTTTATCACCAATCTTTCCACTGTTGTATGACTTTTTCCACTGTGCTTTAATTTCTTTGCATACAAGTTAGTAGAAAACCATACATACATATACAAACAATATTAGTACCTAAAAACTATCCTGCAACACTGAAAAGTATTAGACATCAAAGATTTATGGATTTAGCATTCCAATACCTGTTACCAAGTATTAAAACCTACCCACATCAAGCCCTTTTGTTAATAAATCAGCATAATTGTCATCAGTATGGATTTTGACAACATTAATAAGCTTTTTCTCAAAACAATCTCAAATAAAATGATGTCTAATTTCAATATGTTTAGTTTTAGTGTGTTGCACAGGATTTTTAATAATGCATATGGTACTACTATTGTCTATATAGATAATGGTGTTCATGAAATTGTACCCATAGTCCAATAATTGATTCTGAAGCCATAAGATCTGAGCACAACAACTAGCAGCAGCTACATATTCTGCTTCAGTGGTTGAAGTAGCTACCATAGTTTGCTTCTTGCATTGCCATGACACCAATCTACATCCAAGAAATTGACATCCACCTGTGGTTGAGCTTCTATCCAAACTTGCACCAGCATAGTCACTATCTGAGTATGCGATCAATTCTATAGGGGATTCTCTTGGATACCATAATCTTAAATTAGGATATGTCTTCAAATACCTAAAAATCTTCTCTACTGCTGTCATATGTGATGTCTTTGGAGTCACTTGAAATCTTGCACAAGCACATACAACAAACATAATGTCTGGCCTTGATGAAGTAAGATACATCAAAGAACCAATCATAGATCTGTAAGTATGCACATCAACATTAGCACCACTAGCATTTTTCAACAATAGATAAGTGGTCTTATCAGCAGGGGTATTTGAAGGTTTTGCATCAGTAAACTTAAACTTCCTAATAATCTCAGTCACATATTTGTCTTGACTGATAAAGATGCCTTCTTTACTCTGTTGTACTTGCAGCCCCAAAAAGAATGTAAGTTCTCCCATAGAACTCATTTGAAATTCATCTTTCATCAGCTTTTCAAACTCTTTGCACATCTCTTGTCTAGTAGACCCAAAGATAATATCATCAACATATACTTGAACAAGTAGAATATCACCCTTGTCTTTCTTGATGAACAAAGTTTGATCAATCTTGCCTCTATGAAACCCATTATTCAACAAATAAGTAGCTAAGGTTTCATACCACTTCCTTGGAGCTTGATGTAAGCCATAAAGAGCCTTAACCACTTTATACACTTTATTTGGGTGTTGAGGATCTTCAAAGCCTGGAGGTTGAGAGACATAGACCTCCTCATCAATTGTACCATACAGGAAGGCACTCTTAACATCCATATGATAGACAGTAAAGCCCATAAATGCTGCATAGGCTAGAAACAATCTAATAGCCTCAATCCTTGCAACAGGAGCAAAAACTTCTTCATAGTCAATACCCTCCTCTTAAGTGTATCCTTGAGCAACCAATCTAGCTTTGTTCCTGATTACTATACCTCTTTCATCTTTCTTGTTTCTGAAAACCCATTTAGTACCAATGACCTTCATTCCATCAGACAAATCACAAAGAACCCAAACTTTTTGAAGTTTAAACTGCAACAACTCCTCTTGCATTGCTTCAACCTAACTAGATTCTTCTAGAGCCATATAAACATTCTTAGGTTCCACTTGTGAGAGAAAACAGAAAAACAAACACTCATTCTTTCTCCTATGCTTCTTGGACTCATAAACTTCACTAATGAACCCATGAATATCATCTTTCTTTGTCTGCCTTCTAGTCTTCACACCTGATTGAAGTTAACCAATAACATTATCAAGTGGATGCACTTTGTGAATTGAAGTCTGTGATGTGCTAGGAATATCATATGTTGTAGGCATGTTTGAGATCTCTACATCATCACTGGGTGATTCCTGAGATGAACTTTCCACATTTGGGCTGACAGTGGAAACTTCTGGTGTAGCAGTGGGAATTGAGTTACCACTGCTAGTAGGAATTTCTTTATTCAGACCATCAAAATTCACACCATCTGCATCACTTTTCTTTTCAGAATTATCAAAAAAGTCCCAAAGTGGCATAACAATTTGATGTTCATCATCTTTGCTAGTTTCATCTTCATCAATGAATTCTTCTGATTCTTCAAGATCTTTGTCTCCTGTACTTGAAGTAAGAGGTACATAATTCATTGTATTAGATAATGTTTCAAGATCAAATAGCCAATCTGGTCCTGAACCTGCCATGTTAGCTTTATTTTCAAGAAACTCAACATGCAAATTCTCTTCAATCTTCTTTGTTCTTAGGTTATAGACTCTAAAAGCCTTGCTAACCATAGAATATCCAACAAAGAAGCCTTCATCAGACTTTTCTTCAAATTTACTCAGATGATCAATGGTATTGAGAATAGTAACATGACACCCAAATGGCCTCATAAATTCCAAAGTAGGAGGTCTTCCTCTGAATAACTCATAAGGTGTCTTGTTCTTTGTTTTGACCACTAAAACTATGTTCTGTATGTAACAAGCAGTGTTAACTGCTTCAGCCCAAAAAGTCACTGGAAGCTTTGAATCAGCTAACATGGTTCTAGCAGCCTCAATTAGTGTTCTGTTTCTTCGTTCAGCAACTCCATTTTGTTGAGGAGTTCTTGCAACACTAAATTCTCTCTTAATACCTTTGTCTCTGCAGAAATCATCCATAACTTTATTCTTGAACTCTGTCCCATTGTCACACCTGATGATCTTGATCTTTTTTTCAACTTGATTTTCAACTTCAGTGATGAATGTCTTAAGGATGCCTGTGGTCTCATCCTTGGTTCTTAAAAAGAAAACCCATGTAAATCTACTATAATCATCTGTCACAACAAGACAATACTTCTTCAAATTGATGCTGCTTACAGATGTAGGACCAAACAAGTCCATATGCAGCATGAAAAGTGGATGATCAATAGAATTGAATGCCTTGGTCTTGCATGAAGCTCTGTGTTGCTTACCTTTAAGACAGGCAACACATGTTTGGTCATTCTCAAATCTTTTCTCTGGTAAACCTCTGACTAGATCATCTTTCACAATCTTGTTAATGGTCTTGAAATTAACATGACCAAGTCTTCTATGCCAAAGCATGGATTCATCCAAAGTGGATTTTGCAAGCAAGCAAGTAACATCATTATTAGCCACTATGTTCTTCATGTCAATGCTATATAAATTACCTTTTCTAGGGATTTTAAGCAAAATATCACTTTCATCAGGGAGTTTATAATCCTTAGATAAGATATAGCATTCATCTTCTGTGAATAGAACTCTATGCTTCTTGTCACACATCTGTGACACACTGAAAAGGTTGTACTTGAGTTCTTTCACATAGTGCACATTCTCAAAGTTCAAGTTTCCAGCCTTGATTGTTCCTTTGCCAGAAACTTTACCACCAATTCCTCCTCCAAAGCTGACAAATTGTCCATCATAAGGTTTGAAATCTGAAAGATAGGACTTATTGCCAGTCATGTGCCTGGAACATCCACTGTCTGAGTATCCTTGATCATTAGTTGTCTTTGAATGTTCCTGCACATAAAATAAAGGAATTAGTTCCTTTTGGGGACCCAAGCCACAAATGACTTGGATCTGCCTCGTGTATCAATATAATTGTATCTATCAAAGGTCATTGATACACCATTGGGATTGTTTGAGGTGATGGTTCCTTTTGGTTTCCATTCCCAACGTGCTGAGGCCTTAACAACATTTCCCATATTTACCCTCTTATTGTTCACAGACCCACCAGTGGAAACCTTTGGCCTTGCAGTGGTAACTGCTGGCTTTGAAATTTTTGGTACCCACTTGTGATTATTGTAAACTTTCTTTTCAAAATTGGTCTTTTTCCCTGTTTGAGTAGATTTAACAAAAGTAGCAACAGGGGACTTAGGATAAACTCTGTTTTTATTTCTGGCAGTGGCAACTGCTGGTCTAGCAGTGGAAATAGGTTTAATGCCAGAGTTAAGCAAAACAGATCTGGGAATCATCTTGCTAAGTGGATTTGGGTGAGTTAAGTTATTAGCATTATGACCATTCACCCTAGTATTCCCAAACACTTCCCTTCTACCCAAGTGATAGTTACAACTGTAAGAGAGATGATCAAAGCTACCACATATATGACAGGGTTTGTTGTTGAATTCAAAGTCACTACCAAATTGTCTGAATTTAACATGATTCCAACTCCTCATATTACCCCTAGTAGTTGTTGACCTACTTCTGTATATCTCTACATATCTAGTAGTGGGCCTAGTGAAATTATGTTGTGACCTAGGCTTCTCTTTGACAACATCAGGAATACTCTTTTTAACATCCACATGTACATTCTCAGGAACACTAGGTTTAGACTCAACATTCAAATTTTCATCTTTAAGAGATGAGTCACTAGCACTATCAAATGTATCAACCTCAACCTGAACCTTATCAATAACAGATTTTTTAACAAACTTTGGTCCATTGGTCATGGTTGGTTCCTAGAATTCTTCTAATCCTATGTGAGCTAAGTCAATGCCAGGAGGTGATGGAACACCTCTTAGAGGTGGTGGAACAGATTTGTATCCAACTCCTGATTTGGCTTTGTTCACAACTTGGGCTTCCCAAATTTTGTCAATACACTTGGATTGATGATCCAGTGTATTACAAGTTATCTTTATATTCTCACTAGCCCTTTTAACCTTTTCTAGTTCTTCCCTAAGAACGTTGTTTACAACAACCTGATAATCTAAGTCTCTTTTTAACACTGCAATATCATCATTGTACTTAGATTCATTTACCCTATAATGCTCTAATTGAGTTTCTAAAACACCTAGGCCTCTTTTATGATTTGCTAAGTTATAATTAGTATGATTTAACTCAAGCAATTGTTCATCATATTGTGCTTTAATTTTCTCATACTCTTTTAAGGCCTTACAAGTTTTAGAGCAAGCATTATTAATTTGTACCTCAGAGTCAGAAAAAGCCATTAATGCAAGCTCAGTAGCAACCATTGCAGACTCTGAATCATCTTCTTCATCCTCAGCCATAAAGCTCCAATCAAAGCTCACTTCATCAATAGCCAATAGCCCCTTTGGCTCATCAGTAGTAGGTTCTTTCTTCTTGTCCTGCTTATACCAAGTTGACCTATTGTCAGGTTTCCTTGGTTTCCTGCACTCCCTGGCAAAGTGCCTCTTCTTATGACAATTATAGCACTCCACCTTCTTTTTGTCAAAACCTACTGTCTCATTACCATTAATGGTAATCTTCCTTCCAGTCTTCTTCCAAAACTTCTTTACCTTTAAGCTTAGTAATGCCACCTGCCATTTAATGTCCATCTCCTCCATGTCATCCTCATCAATTTGATCCAAATCCTCATGATTGAGAATTGAACCACCCATCTGACTTGATATAAAGGCATAAAAGGTAGAATCACTAAGTCCTGCAATCTGCCTTTTTGAACTAGTAGTGGAAACAACAATGTTAGCATTATCATCATCACTATCACTTTCTCCATCTGAACTATCATCAACAGATGATGATATGAGTGCTACACTTCCTGAACCTGTGCTTAGTTTGCCAGCTTTCTTTAATCTTTGTTCAATAACCCTAAAGTTATTGTACAAATCATTAAGTTTCATGGTCTCCAAATCTGGCTTATCTTCCCATACTGCAACATTGGTTCCAAACTCAGAGGGTAAACTTCTTAAGAACTTTAGATTAAGGTCTTCCCTTCCCACCTCAATTCCAAAAACAGTGAGTTGAGTAACAATCTTTTGTAGCCTTATGAAATGCTATCAATAGATTCATTACTTGTAGAACCAAAGTTTTCATAAGTCTGTTTAAGCAGGGTCTTCTGAGTCTTCTTGGTGGAATCATTACCACCAAAAACATTAAAGATCTCCTCAAATAGAGTCTTTGCAGTCTTGTATTTGCTGAATGCTAGAACTTGATCTATGGGAAGTGACATCAGCAACAAACCTCTTGCCTTCAGATCATTCTTCATCTGAAGTCTTTCATCATTAGTAACAGGTCCAGTGTTAACCTTTATTACTTCCTTGCCACCGACCATCTCTGAAGTGGAACTTGGTTTGAAGAAATTTCCAACCATAATGATCTCCCATAGAGTATAGTCTTGCACCATAAAGAATTGTTCGATCATTAGCCTCCACATCTCATAGTCATTCAACTTAAGCTTTGGAAGCTTAGCAGCAGTGTTTGATTGACTGGTTTCTGTCTCCATTGATTCTTCTGAGTAAACTAGGGTCTTCTAAATCAAAGTATCAAAGCCTGGCTCTGATACCACTTGATGGATCTAAACACCTTGAACTGTGTTAGATTGATACTTTGAGTTATATCACTAAGTATGCGGAATCTACTTAGTAACACTTAGAAGTTTTATTGTGAATGAAACAGTTGATTATGAATGAGAACAATATATGTAACAAACGGTTAGCTCCAATATTATTAATGATAATAATACGAGTGATCTTTGTATCACTAGGGTTACACCTTGAAGCTCTAGAAAACGTATATATAACCTTTAACCAAGGATCTCCTTTTATAGCACAAGGGGTCCTCTTCTACAAGATAAGTATAACTCTAATAGAATAAGATATACACACGATCTATTCTATATTTATCTAAATACGTTTCCTAACAGTTATCTAAACAGCAGTGGTAATATATGTTCTTGCAGTGGTAATGAGTTTCCACTGCAAGCACATTCTTCAGCAGTTGTAATATCTTCACTAGCCGTGGTAACTGTTAGTATAATTCCCAACAACCCTTTTCTGGCAATCTGGGAATCACCAGATGGGCGGCCCCCTTAAATCATAAGGCGGCCCCCTTAATGTCAAAAACCTTTACTCACCAATATTACATACCTAACACCTCACTCTCCTTCTCACCAACATTACATATCAAAAACATTTACTCACCAATATCCTTCTACATTACACTCAAACCTCATAATCTTTACACACTCAAACCTCATATCCTTCTACCTTATACTCAAACCTAAAAACCTTTACACACTCAAACCTCATATCCTTCTACCTTACACTCAAACCTCAAAACCTTTACACACTCAAACCTCATAACCTTTACTCACCTCAACCTCAAATTTCATCTCCTAGTGCACCTAATGCAACATCTATAAATCCCTTCCATGAACATCGCTCTTTCACTCTCACCAATCACATCACTTGATACTCATTTTCCATCTTCACCAATAACTCCACCTAGTCATCCTCACAAAAAGATTCAACCATATAACCATTCCCTACACTCTACAAAGTGTGTCATCACCACTACAACTTAACCCATGAAGGTCAAACCATATTTCATGATACACAAACCTCATGTTCACTCAAATGAACCCTTTCACAAACCTCATCATTATAACCAAACATCCATCCTTGTTCCCAAAAATACACCTTCATCTCACCCACAATAGTCATATGAAGAGAATGCTCAATCTCAAAACAACAATCCCTAATAACAACCACACTCCACCATCATCACCTTCCTCCGAACACTTGAAGTTCATCTTTGTGCTTTTCTTGCCTTGCACCTTGCTCAATGCAACTAGGAATAACTTTCCTCTAGCTCTCCTTCATCACCCCACAACTTGAAACAAGTTGCAAAACATCTCAACAATTTTCCTTGTTGCATCTTTCTCCAAAAACAAACCATTTCATTGAATGAACACTTCACTTGAATTGAGTATCTTCTCACTAGATCTCATCCAAAACCCTCGCTTGAACAATATCCAAACTCTCAATCAACCTCTTCCACTCCTAACTCTACACCTCTAAACTCTCCACCACTAAACTCTCCAACACTCATTCACCCAAACATATACCTCTATTAATCCAACAATGTTACCCTAACTTAACCATTTTCATTCCAAACACTCAATCATCAACCATCTAAGCATAATATATGCTTATGATTCTCACTTTCAAATAAGAATCAACCAACCTTTTGTTACAAGCAAGTCCGATGGCTCTCTTTGGCAAATTAGGATCTTTAACATAATCACTTTGAATTAATTGTTATGTATCCTTAATATTTGTTTGCTATGCTTGTTATTTGTATATTGCATAATTTTCTATGTATGCTTGTGCTTCTAATATTTTTGCAGCCAAGATTCCCATTGCTCGATTCCTTGGTGCCCTCGAACGAGGGGGAGCACACATCAAGGGGGAGCTTTCATCCCGTCTAACTTCATTTATGAAGCTAGTCGGCATAACCTTTTTGATTCTACAAAAAGGGGGAGAAGTGAATATAAACTCACTAAATACACGTCTAAAAATTAATTTTTAGACTTGATGAGTTTAGGTTTTGTAATCATCAAAAAGGGGGAGATTATTGATATAAATAATGCCTAAAAACATTATTAACATTTATCGATATCTCTATGTTTTGATAATCACAAAACGTAAACCCATTGAGCTAAAAATTATGACGTAAACAAGTATTTAGTGATAAATACTCTCTTTACATCCAAATCACTTAAGGTATGAATAAACAAAGTGTTTATTGCATTCTATGATCAAAGGAACAATTTTCTTAAACACTAGACTTTTTATAAAATGTCACAAAACATTTTATATCTTTTACAAAATCATTTTTGGAAATAAAAAGAATATGTTTAAATCATTATAAATATATGAATTCAAATTTTTAACCAAAAATGGTAAAAATGTTCCAGAAAAACCTTCCCCGGTAAAAGACAAATTTTATAGCCGTTTTGGGTGGGCGGCCCCCCTAATTGTATGGGCGGCCCCCTTAATAATTAAGGGGACCTACCCCTAATTAAGGGGACTAGCCACGCTCCCAAACATCATTTTTTCTTCTATAAATATTGGCTTAAATCTAGTATTTTTTCTCACCTTTTGCACTATAAACTTTCTGATCTAAATCTTCTATACCATTCTCTTAAACCCTTCGATCATATAATCATAAGCTTTTGTTTCCAAGTGATCCAAGCTTCAACCTATCAAGTGCAAGAGATGAATACTTCAATCTTTCAAGACAAGAAGTATTACAACTTGTTGTGACCTCCACATCCAAGTTGTTTGTGCATCATCACTCATATAGTATTCATATATTTGTGTATTAGTTGTGAATATTGGTTAGATAGAAGTAAACATAAGGAGTTAGGCTAGTAAGGTGTGTAGGTAGAGAAGTTGTGAATTGATTATGGTGAGCAAGTAGTATAGGTGTGATGAAGAAGTAGTGTGATTAGGTGTGAAGAAGTTGTGAAGTAGTTATGAAGAAGTTGTGAAGTAGTTGTGAAAAAGGTGTGACGAAGTTGTGGTGTGATAATTGGTGTGTAAGGTTTTCTCCGCCATAAGGGAGCTTGTTGACATAGTGAAGAAAACTCTCGAGTTAGGTGCTCGGGGAGTGGAGTAGGGCAAGAAAGGTGTCCTTGTAGCCGAACCACTATAAATCTCTTGTCTCTCGGTTAGATCTTTTCATCTCTTACTTATTATCTTGCTTATATCGTTATTACTTTTGTAGACGTAGACGTATATATATTGTTGCTCATATAGTGCTAGTGTTGATTTCACTTAAAGATCAAACAAAAGTTTCATTCACAAAACAAAGTTTTTACAATCAAACTAAAAAGGTAACACACATATAATTGATCATTTCGATCAAGTATAGTTTTCATACAAAATATAATTAAGGATTACAAAATAAACATTTACTTACTCATCTCTCGTATATAGCTATAATTGTTTATGTTATGCATGTGTTGATTTCACATACTTAGCTTACATTATTATTATTGTTCATACTTAGTTATAGTTGTTCATATTGTTCAAGATTTGAGTTCATATAAGATCGAATCAAAGTTTTAAAAGTAAACAAGGTTTTAATACTAAACTAACCTTTCATAATAAAATAAAAAAAGACGTAAAACTATTCAACCCCCCTTTTAGTTTTCCACACCTTCCAAGACTCAAGTCTATTGTGGGTTTATGTTGATGAATAAAATTGCTGATCTACGTTAGTCTTATGAGTTACAGGAATATACATCGTTTGATTAAACTCTTAACCGAGCAAACAACCCCGCCGCAACTCCTGCTCCTTGTTATTATAGTGGCACGTAGAATTAAAATCTTTATTTATTACTTACACAAATATTTTATTTGCGTAATGTTAGAACGGTACTTGCATAATACAATGGCGAGTACCGTGTAATTATATTTTGTGTTATTTGGTTGCATGTTTAATTGTCTTCATGCTTTATAAGTAAAGATTCAGAGATGGTTAAGATAAATAATTTTAGTTTGAACAACAATCACTTCCTAACAAAATTTTTAATCAACTTGCTTCCTAACAATTAATTTTGAAATATTTCCATAATAAGCAAGAAAAATGTCTGAAGTTTAAGCTTTTCTAATTATAGAATATTCTCATATGTATTATAATGTAGTATAGATATACAATATAGTTGTGCTAGATATTGTTCTAACAATAATAGATAGAAAATTTTCAAGTTATATCTTCTTGTTTGATCGCAGTTTAAAAAAACAATAAATGTTCTATTATAACTAAACAAGAGTTTATTTATTTATTTATTTATTTATTATTTTTTTACTCTATTATAGTTTGCAAGCACAATAAGTGTTCTATTGTTATTACTTGAAAAACAAATGAAAGTAATATTTATATTATAGAAAAATAATTAGAACCTCATGTTTTAATATGATTCTTTCAAAAGAATCAATATTATAATCTCGTGTTATGAATGAAAAAAAATAATAATTAGAACCTCATGTTTTAATTTGATTTAATTAATATAATCAATAATATAATCTCGTGTTATGTTTAAAGAAAATAAATAAAACCTCAAGTTTTATTAAGATTTCCTCAAGAGAATCAAATAACATAACTTCATGTTATTTTTATATTTCTTTTTATAGAACCTCAAATTCTATTGTTATTAATTGTGTAATTATTAATTACTAGCCTATAAACCCGTGATAAATCATAGGCAGTTTATAAAAGTTAGGAAATATAACCTTTTGTCTGGTAAAAATAAAAAAATAAAAAAAATCTCACACAATATTATTCATTTTCATAATAAAAATGAAAAGTAAAAAGAACATTGAATTTGTCAAAAATAACAAAAAGGAATAAGCCAAGAATCTCCAAAACTGGATAATGTTAAAAGTAAGTACATATATGAGAGGTAAAACTAACAAAGAAGAATAAATCATTTAACCTAATGGCGGATCAAATATTTTGTAGCACTTCATGGTAAACAACATTCAAAGTACTGTTTGAAACTTTACCACCCTTGTCGTATATCAAAACCTTCAATCTTTTTCGACATTTTACAGTAGACACAGCGACGTAAAGCTGACCATGTGTGAAGACTGGCTTAGGCAAAAAAATTCTAACTTTTGATAAAGACTGGCCTTGACTTTTGTTGATGGTCATGGTGAAACATACAGCTAATGGAAATTGGCGTCGATTAATCTTCAACGGAAGCCTCTTGTCTGAAGGACTGAGTTTCAACCGTGGGATTATAGTAGTGTGGCTGACATTTGTTCCCATTAAGATTTGTGCCTCGATAACATGTTTACCAAGTTTTAGAATCCTTAGTCTTGTCCCATTGCATAACTCATTAGTTTGATCAATGTTTCGAAGAAGCATGACCGGTGCACCAACTTTGAGAGCTAATTTGTGGTTAGGTATTCCAGACAACTTCAGACAATTCAACACTTCAGGAGAGTACAAAGATTCAGTGTAATCATTGTCTAGACTTTCGGATTCACATATACTATCTGAACTATACTAAACAACCTTGTCACCTAGAATTTGAGATAGCAAATGCTCGTTTATAACTTCAAAAACTTCATGGGTGGGAGCAAGAATAGCCCTCTCTTGAAAAAAAGAAGAATCATGCAAGTTGTTGAGAAACGATAAATAAACAAATTCAACCAGTGAGGAATTAGGATTAACATTATCAGTTATGAGTAAATCATCCAGAAATATCAACTATTGCCTTACCATCATTAGCTCCACCTAAACGACCATCTCCCATCTTTAATATCCAATCTCCAAAATCCTTGATTTCTTGAATATTACACTTATCAAAACCTTCTCTCAATCTCTTGTTTGTCGTTAACTCAAGTACTGTACAATAATCCCATATATAAGATGAATTAAGAGATGCGTGTACAATGTTCTGCCTTGTTCCACCTGGTATAACTGGCAAAATTTGCCTAAAATCTCCTCCAAAGATGGTAACCTTACCACCAAACGGCATATCTTTTTCATTTGGGTTAGTGGTCCCAATAACATCTCTCAAAGATCGATCTGAATCTTCGAAACAATGTTTGTGCATTATTGGAGCCTCGTTCCATATTATCAAACTTGTCTTGATCAATAAAGCAGCAAGATATGTACCTGCGGTTATTGAACAAAAGGAGTCCTCGTTGAGATTAATAGCTATACCAAAGCGAGAATGGGTCGTACGACCACCTCTCAGAAGCAAAGAAACAATATTGAAGGTATGTTAGACATTGAATAACTATATTAGTGGATACACCAATAAAATTTTATTATTACATTAGATCAGGTAGGTATAAACCTGTTAGAAGCAAAGAAGCAATACTACTCGATGCCACATTTAAAACAATATATCCTTTAGAGAGTATAGCAGCAAACATGTTTTCCATATATATGTCTTTCCCGTACCACCATATCCGTAAAGGAAGAAAACACCGCCTTTTTTTATTTTCAACAGCTAAGATAACTCTTTGATATACTATTTTTTTGTTCGGCTGTTAGACTTGGAAAGAATGTGTCATGTTCTGCTTACATTAAGTCGGTGTCATAGCAAATTTCGTCATGAATCACAGAGTTTGTGTGGTTTTCCAGGAACTCCAGATCTGGTAAAGGCATTCCGTTTATAGAACTTAAGCTACTTCCATTCTTACGAAGAAGATTGTCTATATATTTTAGACATAGATTTTTCCGATGACGTTCACGGATCTCCAATCTGCAAACACAATTGGAATATGTAAATGAATAACTGAACAAAATGTAAAATGTAAGTGCTAAAATAGTTAATTTAAGTTTAATGGAGCGGAAACAATGTTACCTAGATTCTTAAAAAGTAAACGTTGCTCATGTTCAATATCATCAGACATATATTCCCATGTTTCATTCCATACATGATCAGGTCTGACAATACTATTTATAGAACCTCAAATTCTGTTGTTATTAATTGTGTAATTATTAATTATATTTGTTTACGTTTGGTTTATTTATTAATTTAGAAATATACTATTAACCATATGGATTATACTATGATCGAATAGTATTAACTAAGGATGAATCATTAAAAAAAAAAAAAAAAAGAAAAAAGAAAAAAAAAACCTACAACGCCTCTTAAAGATTTTATTTATTTTCAATGATGGCGATGTTTTATTTAAGTGTCTGCTGTACAAACTTCAAATGTACATTCATTTTGTTTTTTCGTATCAAGTGGCATTCAAAAATTCGTTTTTTTGTTTTTAACTTTTTTTTTCTTTTTTTTATTAAAATGTAAAATTTAAAGCTTTCAAATATGTTATTATTGTACAAAAGAAAATAAAAAAAGTAAGTATTACTTTATTTATTTATTTTTTGGTAACCAATGTTTCTGACCTTTTAACCAACTAATCTATAGGATTTGAACCCACCGTCACAGAGACTCAAACTAGGTAAAGTCATATTTTTTTCAGGTGGTTGGTGTGACCACTTCAAGTTGTATACACCTAGCAGGAATTGAACTTAAGACCTCACACCTTTTAGAGTGATACTTAGAAGCCTTTTTGCCATTAGGCCACCTTTAAGTGGTTAAGTAAGTATTATTTAGTAATGCATGAAATCACTCTTACTTTAAGACTTGTCGGTAGTCTTTGTGACATTAAAAAAATATTAAGATAATTTATTTCGCACGCTCACGCTAGCAAGGTGCTTGATAGCTCCGAATGAACTAAGCAAAATAGTCAAAAGAAATATTATTTTGTTATGAATTGATCAACATAAAGACTTCCATTCTTTTAAGTGAATGTGATCAAGTGGTCAACATAAAGATTTCCATTCCCTCAAAGTGAATGTGATAAATTGATCAACATAAAATCAACATAAGATCTCAATTCCCTCAAGTGAATGTGATCATCTAACGATAAACTATTAACTATAATTTATTAAGGTCATAGATATGGTCATAGTAAAATGAAAAATGACCAACCACTAAAAGTGGCAAAATAAGAGTGGAGTAAATGAAAATGTCGTGTATGAAAAATACAAGTGTGTCAAATATATTTCACACTATCTTCATAGATGTAAGAATCTATGCTAATATACTTTGAGATTTATATAAATGCTCCGTAAAGTAAAATATAAACTTGTTACGATGAACGAAATTTCAAATTAATGATGTATTATATTCTCTTGTATTTTTTCTCAACATGCATTATATATAGATTAGTGAAACATAATCACTAGCCATAACATAAGTTTATAAGTTTATGTGCCAAAATTATATTATTATGTGGCATGACCGGTTGGACCATAACGAGTCGATGATGATGCAAATATATGAAAAAAGCACGAGTTTCTTTAAACATAATTTTTATTGTCTTTATTGCTCTTAATAGAAGCTAACATTTCACAAATCACTACCAAATTAAAGTAAGGGCTCACTCCCTTGAATTTTTGGAAAATATCCAAAGGAGATATCCGTAAGCCTGTACAAGTGCCATTTAGATCATTTTAATTTTAAAATTGATGCATCGTCAAAACGATCATGAAAGACGTAAGATGAAGTTAGCATGATTAGTGGCTTGGCTTATAAGAATGCGAGCAGGTTTTCCAAATTATATCTTAATAATTGGAACAAGTGTTAAACATTTTTAGCTCATGTCCATAAGCAAAATGCTTTTGTTGAAGCATTTATAAACGTTTTTAATTGATTACAAAGCCAGTAATTATGAGAGCAAAATTAATGGTATATGGGGCATGTTATTTAAATGATAGAACATGAATTTCCATCATGCCAAAAGTTATAATTATTCCTCCTCAATGGTTTTTGGTCACAAACAATATATCTCCCATCTAAGAGTCCTGTAACTGTGCAGCATATATTCTAGTGAATCCACCATAACACATGATGTTGGATATTGAGAATGATAATTCATTCGGGGGAAAAGAATGAGCGGCAAGAATTTGGAATGAACTGTAATAATGTAAATGTTGATACCCACAACACTAATAAATATGAACTTGAAACTCAAAAGTATAATTCATTTTTCTGATCTAGAAAATGTAGACATAATTGGTTACCCAAACAGAGTAACTAGATCTTTTATATGCTGCTAGTGCTCCAACTTATATGTGTGTCCCAATTGGACAACCAATTAATGGTAATGATTCTATGACACGCCTACTGCATGATAAAATAATCAATACCAAATAAAAATTCCTTCAATTATATAAATAGAGCTAGAAGTTAAGATGGTCCTATCGAGGTAATAAAGACCCCATAATACTCTCCTACTGAGATACTAGGCAAAGAGGATTCTATAAGAACATCAGGTACATAAAAACAACGAGATCTCAATAAATGATATGGTATAATGTCTAGTAATGTGTGGAATAAAAAAAATGAATCGACGACAATAGTACTATTATATCTAAAGATGCAGAAGATACTGAATTTATAAATAAAATAGCACTACAATAACAGTGAGGATCTTAGAAATAATCCTGCGAGAACCGTTGTTGTAAAATGATTGGTAATATTATAACGACGCAAGTAAATGGTGAAATATTGCAGTCTCTTGTGATGAGACATGTGGCACCTGAAATCCATGCACATGAACGTGTAAACTTATTGGATATATGTCAGTCTTTATGAGAAAGCGAATTAATACACTGAAATTATATTTTCAAAAAGACATGAAAATAGTAATGAGACATGTGCTCATGTGGTGAATCAAACAATGTATTTTGATATTATATAATTTTGACATTGTGAGAAATATTGAAAAGCGTCTAAAGAATATATGAATAGATCTCAATGCATGTTGAGATTCCAAGAATGATATAAAATGCATGAAGCTAAGTGATTTACAATGTTTAGAGCATATACGAAAAGTTCTCGAGAATACTACTTGATCAAATAGAATAAATGATTGTATGAGATCAATCGATAGGAGCATATGTGTTACAATCAGCTTAGTTGATATTTGTTGAAAATTGGACATGGAAATGATTGTGTTTATCATGAAATTCTGCAATGATATCCGGATTTAACTATGTTATATCAATAACACTCCTTGAGAGATTGTGAAGGTGATTAAATGGTTCGAAACTAAATTCGAAATAAAAGACAAAGTTTGTCTTGATTTATGAATTGAACATTTTAAGGATAAATTTCTTGTGCATTAAGATAGTTGAAATAACATGTTAAATGTACTTTATTTTGATAGATGACGCTCATAGCTATGAGGTCATATGATACTGAAAGTCTCTTTTTGACTTATAAAGATGTAAGAGATTTCAAACCACTTATGGACAAAAATACCCTTCCTTACTAATAAACCCATTTATTCTATTTTGCTCATAAAACCAACCTAAGTATTTTTCATTCTTTCAAGTTCCATGGCCGGTTTGCCAAATTTGCTTATCTTATACTTATTCAATTAAGTGTTTGCTTTCTTCAATTTTTGGTTCATTTAATTTCACTAAATTTACATATCCATTAACAGGTATGTTTTTGTTAGGTTTGTGGGTAGAATCAAAATCGAGGTAATAAATTTGAATTACTAACTAAATATATTGTGGGGCTTTTGAATAAAAATTAACTTCTTGTTATAAATAATTATGATTGTGGCTATCTATATACTTCAACCTCTCTAACCTTTCATCTTTTATATTCTCTCCAATTATGAGTGTACTAAATATTGTGATTATAGGAGCCTATAATTTGAGGTGATATCAATCTTAATGAAGTTTATCAGTCTCGATTCTCTCTACTTTCTTCTTTCATGCATCGATTATATGTTATTGCTATTAGGCTGTTGTTTTACCAGCATGATTGTCACATGAAAACAAACAAGTAAAATTTGATCACTGACGATAGTTGCAAAATCATTGGGTGTTGAATATGTTGGAGTTCGCGACTAGATCTAATGAGGTACGTCTCTTAAATTTGTAATAGAGTATAATGATTTGATTTATTCATTCCATAATAATGTCATACATTATACAAGACTTACAAGATTATTCTAGAAACGGGCTTGAGCCCAATACATATACAAATGACTAAGTGACTATTACGGGCTAACACTCCCTTGCAGTCAGAGCGAGAGGACACCGAACACTCAGACTGGTACAAAATTCTACAAACAGAGCCAATGGGAAGCCTTTAGTAAAAATGTCTGCATACTGATAGCGAGAAGGAACATGAAGTACCTGCACCTGACCAGTGGCAACCAAGTCTCGACCAACATGTATATCAATCTCAATATGCTTCGTACGCTAATGCTGGACCAGATTACAAGATAAATAGTGTAGTAACCCACTAACTTCTCCACTAAGCTTCCCCTAGGATATCTATACCCTACTAACTTAACTTAGGCCCTCACTAAGTATTATCTAGGATTAGTTATGCATATATCATCCCTAAGCAATCTAGCACACACCACCATAGCACCTTGCAAGTAGGTGCATCACCTACTTCTCACTATACCCCATCCGCGGCCTCACCACCACCACAAGCCCCTTACCTATGAACCTAGCTCACCTTAGTCATCCCTTAGCTCGCCTTAGTCACTCCCCTCTCATTGCATCACAACACCCTTTACTTGATCCCTACTCTACTCGTACACTATAAATAGCCGCGACCCCCATCCCATTTCATATCACACCTTCACTTCTTATCACCTCCAACATTCTGAACCCAATAGTAGTAGTTGAGTCCTAGAAGCCTTAGATGTCAAGTAGCTAAGCCCTAGACCCTTGTCGAGTTCCATTTCTAGTCGAGAAAACCCTAAACCCTCGTTAACCCTTCCCACAACCAAGTAAGCCTAAAATTTGATTCTAGTAGCCTTAGTACTGACCTAGGATAGTTATGATATGCCTTAGAACCCCTAGGAACCTAAGCTAGAGCTTTGATCATTTTCTTTTACAACTTTCCATGCTAAATTGCCTTATCTTGTGTTGTATGTTAGTTTAGATAACTTAGATAAGCTAATATTAGTTAAATATAAGCTAGGAAACTCTTTTGTTTCATAAAAATATGAATTGCATGGAAAAAGGACTAGTTTTGCAATAGTTTTCATGCATAAGGGTATATATGGTAACTTTCTGAAAATATTAAGTCTAGAGACTATTTTTGACATTTCTTAGAAGTATTAAGTACAAGGGACCTTTTTGCAAAGTTCTAAAACCTTAGGATAAAAAGTAAGGTTGTAAAAATCGCTAGGCGGTAGCGTGGCGGCCGGGTACCGCCTAGCAATTAATCTATTAGGTGGGGAATAATCGGATTGGAATTTTTATATATAAAATTAAAAAATTTTGAAACTATATGCCCGATTTGGCCGATCTAGCCGATTTTGCAAATATTATTAAGTTAAGGGTATAAAAGGTAAGTATTGAAAGTTAATATAGTTTAAGGACCATTTCTGTCATTTCTCTAAAATATAAAAGTATAGGGACTAAATATGTGAAACCTAGAAAGTTAAGTGTTATATATATATATATATATATATATATATATATATATATATATATATATATATATATATATGTATATATATATATATATATATATATATGTATATATGTGTATATATATATATATATATATATATATATATATATATATATATATATATATATATACATATATACATATATATATATACATATATGTATATATATATATATATATATATATATATATATATATATATATATATATATATATATATATATGTATATATATATATATATATATATGTATTTGAAGTTTAGGGTAGAAATTGTAAATATATAAACTTGAAGGGTATAAACGGACTATTTTCATATAAATTATAAAAACCTATTTTTAATTAGAAACATAACACAATACTAGGGAGCTTCATGTGAGGGGTTTCATTTGGGTATTCATTTTGACGAGTTTGCTGGATTTACGAATTAAAGTGCCCTGGCTCCACAAACGTTTACTACATGACCTCTGAATTATGATGGCCCGAACGGTGTTATGTTATATCTAAATTCTATTAACAACATAACGCAATAATAGGGAGCTTCGTGTGAGGAGTTATATACTTCTGAATTATGATGACCCGAACGATATTATGTTGGCAACATAATTCAATAGTACGGAGCTTCATGTGATGAGTGTTGGGAATTATTGTTACCAGACTTAAGTCTGGTAGATTAGTTAAGTCGGGTAGATAGTTAAGTCTGGCTAGAACTAAGTTAAGTCTGGCAGACATAGTTAAGTCTATTTATGTGTAGATAGTTAAGTCTATTTTGCTTAACAAGTTAGATATCTTAGGAGATATTATAGGAAATGATATGCACACGGTTAGATATCTTAGGAGAAGATATGTATGCATCCTTTCACACATTTTGTAGAATTATGTTTCCTTATAGTATAAAAGGAACCCTACAGCATAATGTTCAATGCTAAGTTTTCTAAAGTTTAATAAAATACAAAGTTAGTAAATCTCTATGTTGTTCTTGCTGCTTGTGTTAATATTCCACGTTAACATCAAGTTTACATTGTTTAAGAGTTTATCATATAGATAGTTTGGATTTATCCAAGGTGTCTATTGTCTTACAAAGGCTGCTTAGATCTAGAACTTTTGGACCTACAAGTGGTATCAGAGCCTATAGAGGGACTTTGAGTAAGAAGAAACGCAGATCTATAAACAAACAACTCAATCACTGTCAAAATCCTCAAACATGTGATGCGTGGGAATTGCACCAGGCTTTACCTCTCGAGGGATCTCGAGAAGCTTATAACCCCCACCAGGCAGTGTACCTGATCGTTGTAGTATAGTATAGTGACAAGTACCGGGGGATTGATCGTTCAACTCAGGAATAGTGTCGCTAGGATTAGAAAGCCTAAGAACTAGGTCTAGAGGTGAAGGATGATTCTTTTTGTATTTTTTTATATTTTATAAAAGCAAAAAAAAAAATCTCGGTTTTTGGAAGAGTGGGCGGAATTAGTTGCTAGTCAACTAACCCAATAACTAAGATGCAATCAAAATAAAATAATAAAAATGAAAATAAACTAAATTAAACTAGTGGTGTGAGCAATATATGGGAGAATTGTGTTTACTTAGATTTCACTACTCCCTAGATATCTTTTACAGGTTAATTACTTGTTACAGTTGTGTGGATGACGGATTGTATTCCTTAATACCATTCATGGGGTGGCGTACTTACTTCCCCAATCCTATAAGCTCCTACTTCACTCCTATGTCGAGCCAGCTAAGAAGCTCCTAACATGGGATAACTAGAATTCGCTCATGCATTAAATACAATCATAAAAACCTAGTACACATGGGTTCATGTTTCTTAAGACGTTCAAGCAAGTTACACAATGGAGATCTGCCAGTTTTCTTAAGCCTAACATTGAATTCATTCATCCATTACAACTATAAACAAGCAATTAACCTATAATTAACATCGAGGTTTCATTACATCTAAGCAAACACATGAAAGATCTAGCCTAGCATGTTAAAATCAAGACAAGCATAAGATATATTCAAACAACACATAGACATATTGAATGAATTGAAAGAAAACTTATCTTAATTGAACATGAAGGGTTTCAAGGGGTGAAAACCCTTGAAAATACTGTTACAAACGACCTAGGGTTTATTAGGTTCGGCCCTAGAATTCTCCACACAAGTTCCTCTCTTAATGAATGAAAAATAGAAAAGTATATATAGATTCTGTGAGGTGACGGCGTCAAGAGGAAAAATCTGACGCCGTCATCTCGCCGCCAATAAAGTTCTCGGACTGCCTAGATCCATGGATGACGCCGTCATGTGTAATTCTGCTCCTGGCCGTCACCAAATTAACTCTTGACGCCCTACTTCTGACGCTGTCACGTTTTCTCTGGGTCGTCATCCATTTTGCTCTTGACGCCGTCAAAAAATCCTTTTTGACGCCGTCAGGTACTGTTCCCAGCAAGGAAAATTAAGTCTTTGCCGTTTTCTTCACTTTTATGCTCCAAAAACGTCCAAAATGCTTTGTTTTCCAGAATTCACTGCTAAAGTACCTAAAATCACAAAAGGAACAATTTAGGGCAATATTTGATCAAATAAATTCCAGTTCCGGCTTAAATGACCCCCTAAAAATGGTTCATTTTTCGCCTCATCATATACCCTTACACTTGAAATTTGTTTGTCCTCAAGCAAATGCGCTTTTATTCTAGTCAAAATACAAGTTAGGGGTCATTTAACACTAATATAAAAGTAATTACAACAAATAATCGTTCCACTAAAGACTAAAGACAAGCACGGAGGTCATATACTAGCACCTCACAAATAGTGTTTAGATACTCACATCTCTCGGGTGTAATAAAGTAATATCACAATATGGAAATGGAAAACATCTGTCACTACCTGTCATAGCAAAATAGATTACCATAGGCTTGGGAAAGGATCAAACCTCCACCACATGGCGTAAGCACCTAGGATAAAATATCAAAGAGGTCTTTTTAAAGGGTTGTAATGTTAGGTGTAGGGATATGGAATAAACGGTTTTGTTGGATATAGGCAATCTTTACTGGTGGCGAGTTAAAAATCTTGGTTAATTACATGTACAATATGGCGTTGCTAAGCCAAGACTAGACTCGACTTAAGCTAATGAATGAAAAATAACAAAAACATGAAATAAACATAGAATGAAACGGGATGGTAGTCTGTATGTTTTTTTCTCTTTTCTTTTTCTATTTTTTTTTCTTTTTCTTAATTTTTTCGATTTATTTTTTTTTATTATTTTTTTTTTGCATACACTCTTACCCTACCATCCAAAATAATACATCATAGGGAATGAACATTCCCCTTACACTTGAATTTTTACATACTTTACTATAAACTAATCTAATGACTCGAATTAAGAAAATCAAAACACTTGGAGTACTTTAAAGATTAACGCACATATGGGGGTAATAATATAATGTTCTTCCCCATTACTTCATAAAATAAGTACTTTACCCACGAGTCCCAATCGTCCCAAAACAATATGTACAAGGATATGACTCGACTTAGCAACCATGTAATCAATTAGATAATTAACTAAGGGTTTAAACAAATAACAATAATGCACTAAAGATGAGTGCATACACGGAAGGCTAAGGCGATTTGGGTGTACATTTAAGTGGGGTGTAACAAATTCTTCTTTAAGTAAGATGCTTAAAGTTAGAAACGAAAAGATAGGCTCGGAGGGGTGTACTAGGGGGTTCGTGTACTAAAAATGAGTACAACGCTAAGGTGTGGGAAAAATTAGTTGACTTTACTAGCCAAGTAATATGACTTAAATGGTCAAGTAATTATGATACGGGTTTAACACAAGGGTGATCCTAATGCCTCTCATGATGTAGTAAATCCTACTACACGAATGTAGTCTCACTAGCGGTCTCGGAATGCATCACTAATGCAAGTTCTAGAATCTAAATCCTACCGGTACACTCATAAGTACTAATAGTAAATGCTTTTCCTATCAAATCTAAAGGCGAACCTCACATATTTGGGTGGAAACTTTTTCTGAATGGTACGGTTTTGTGCTAGTCATACGACCTCCTATCCATGAGACGCTTGCTAAGGCTAAAGTTTCACTCCTAAATGTTGTAAGAAATTTTAAATTTGGCGCTAAAATTACACTAACAAGTATTTCTCATAGTTTTATTACACACCTACCATCAAACAAACAAACTCAAGCGAAAGTGTACCTATAAGGTATCATCATTTTACCCTCCCCTTACACTTAGGATGAACATTGTCCCCAATGTTCAAGTAAAGAATGTAAAAGTAAAACAGGTAAAAAGAATGAAATCAAATACTCCCCTGACTCGCTCGGTATGGATAGTGTGACAACAAGGTTAGATCTTCCTCCAAGAAAATGAACAATCAAAGCTTCCCTTCCAGAATATAAATCATCTTCTTGTCATACATAACCTGTTAAACCTGAGAAAACAAACAAGGCAACCTCGCGTAAAATCGGCGACAATCTATATATGCTAACAAATCCCAGAAAACAAATGAATATATAATGCTTGTGGAATGATGTTTTCAGATTTCCTGGAGATTATAAAACTAAAGATTCAACAAAAACTTTAAGACTCCGTTAGAAAAACAAAACTGGTAAAATTTCCAGAATTTTACACATGACGCCGTCAGGAATTTCTTCCTGACGCCTTCAGAAGTGACCTGCAGAAATTCTTATGTTAAGTTTCCGGAAAATTTCTGGAAAAACTTTGTTCTACTTCCTGGAAAATCCTGCAAAACATCATTAAGACTCGATACAAGCATTTGACTCTAACAAATACAAATACACATGTTCATTGAATATTGTAGAGAATCATGATCGAGTTTGTTTCTCAAAAACACATTTGGGGTTTCCCCTTACACTTATCTTTGGCGAAATACCTTTGGATGAAGTTAAGACTAGGCCAAACAACAAAATAAAGTATTTTCACCATTTTAGTTTGAAACATGATCTACCAACAATAAAAATAAAGCATGCATACGGAAACAAATAACAATCAAACAAAATAAAAATCACACAAAACATGGGTTGCCTCCCAAGAAGCGCTTTTCTTTATTTACGAGTCTTGTAGCTAGACTCAAGGTTATGGGTTACTATGTGACCTCATCCCTTGTCTCACTTTCCACCGATTGTAAATGTTCTTTATAGAGACCAACCACCTTTTTCTCAATTGCTCTTATAATCCTTTTGGCAAATTCCTTATCAACTTTATACTTCGGTCCAAGAGTCAAGCAATCTTTGTAGAAAAGACTCTTCTTTTCCCATACATAATCCATGCCCTTCTTCTTATCCTCTTCATTGATGTCCTCGAAAGCACCAATGTTATCCATGTCAAATCGGGGCACAAAACAAAATTCTTTCATTCTATTAGGCATCCTATAAGTGATCCTATCGGTGTTACTAGCAAATCGGATTGTCCCTTCTATCTCATCATATTCTAACTTGGACTCTTCAACAAACGGTTTACCAAACACAACATTGGATAAGCGACAATCAATAACATTAGCAAGATCTTCAACAACCACAAAGTCAGTGATAATAGTAAAATTCCCAACAAAGACATGTAGACCTTTAATTCTCCCGACAAAGTTACAAACTCCATCGGGGTATTTGGGATTTCTTCTAGGTCTAAGTCCTGTTTTCACTATATCATTATAGACGCTTGAGGACATAATGTTGATTGGGGATTTAAAATCAATGTAAGCATTGTCAATATGTTTATACCCAATCATACATGGTATCTTAGCATTCTTAGGATCGCCTCTCTTTATCATAGGTTCGATTATAGTAAAAGGAGGTCGAGGGTTATCAATAAGATTATTATAGTACGCAATCTCCTCCTTAGTGGGGTATAGATTAAAATAATCATCTAGCTTTGGATCAATCTCCCCTTCTTCAAGTTCCTCAACCACATCCTCAACATCTTTAGTCCCTAGGTCCTTATCTGAGTACAAGGCGGTCGCTAGGTCACTAAATGCATGGTCGAGCTAAACCTTAATCAACCTATTCAGCTCCCTAAGTTCCCTAATCTCGCTCTCAATTTGTTCACGTAACAAGGCCACTTCTCTAGGGGAAAGGGGTGGATTCGCGTTTTCCATAATGGTCAATGGAATAGTCAATGAATTTATTTTACTAACAAAGGCACGAAGAAATAAGATAGACTAAAGAAAACCTAAAAATAAAAATAAAATCTTACTAGAAAGGAATCTAGCAAGTAGACCTAATAAAAAGAAATCCTAACCTAGACAATAACTATTCCCCGGGTTGCGGCGCCAAAAACTTGGTGCGTGGGAATTGCACCAGGCTTTACCTCTCGAGGGATCTCGAGAAGCTTACAACCCCCACCAGGCAGTGTACCTGATCGTTGTAGTATAGTATAGTGACAAGTACCGGGGGATTGAAAGTTCAACTCAGGAATAGTGTCGCTAGGATTAGAAAGCCTAAGAACTAGGTTTAGAGGTGAGGGATGATTCTTTTTGTATTTTTTTTTTTTTATATTTTATAAAAGCAAATAAAAATCTCGGTTTTTGGAAGAGTGGGCGGAATTAGTTGCTAGTCAACTAACCCAATAACTAAGATGCAATCAAAATAAAATAATAAAAATGAAAATAAACTAAATTAAACTAGTGGTGTGAGCAATATATGGGAGAATTGTGTTTACTTAGATTTCACTACTCCCTAGATATCTTTTACAGGTTAATTACTTGTTACAGTTGCGTGGATGACGGATTGTATTCCTTAATACCATTCATGGGGTGGCGTACTTACTTCCCCAATCCTATAAGCTCCTACTTCACTCCTATATCGAGCCGGCTAAGAAGCTCCTTACATGGGATCACTAGAATTCGCTCATGCATTAAATACAATCATAAAAACCTAGTACACATTGGTTCATGTTTCTTAAGACGTTCAAGCAAGTTACACAATGTAGATCTGCCAGTTTTCTTAAGCCTAACATTGAATTCATTCATCCATTACAACTATAAACAAGCAATCAACCTATAATTAACATCTAGGTTTCATTACATCTAAGCAAACACATGAAAGATCTAGCCTAGCATGTTAAAATCAAGACAAGCATAAGATATATTCAAACAACACATAGACATATTGAATGAATTGAAAGAAAACTTATCTTAATTTAACATGAAGGGTTTCAAGGGGTGAAAACCCTAGAAAATATTGTTACAAACGACCTAGGGTTTATTAGGTTCGGCCCTAGAATTCTCCACACAAGTTCCTCTCTTAATGAATAAAAAATAGAAAAGTATATATAGATTTTGTGAGGTGACGGCGTCAAGAGGAAAAATATGACGCCGTCATCTCGCCGCCAATAAAGTTCTCGGACTGCCTAGATCCATGGGTGATGCTGTCATGTGTAATTCTGCTCCAGGTCGTCACCTAATTTACTCTTGACGCCCTACTTCTGACGCCGTCACGTTTTCTCTGGGTCGTCATCCATTTTGCTCTTGACGCCGTCAAAAAATCTTTCTTGACGCCGTCAGGTACTGTTCCCAGCAAGGAAAATTATGTCTTTGCCGTTTTCTTCACTTTTATGCTCCAAAAACGTCCAAAATGCTTCCTTTTCAAGAATTCACTCCCAAAGTACCTAAAATCACAAACGGAACGATTTAGGGCAATATTTGATCAAATAAATTCCAGTTCCGGCTTAAATGACCCCCTCAAAACGGTTCATTTTTCGCCTCATCAACATGTCTGGTTCTCAACATGATATGTTCTCTAGCAACCACAGTGATGAAGAAGAGTCAAACCATGAAGAAGCTGGTCTAGAAGGTGACAAACCTAAGCAACATATCATATCTGCACCATCAGCTATCTCAAATATCAAACTCCCAATTCTAAGAAGGAGGAGTATGATATCTGGGAAATGGAGATGGAGCACTATTTGGAATACATTGACAATGATGTATGGAAGGTGATTAAGAACGGGAATTCAAAGAAGAGAGTCTCTGTTGCCAAGGATGGTACTGTCAGAATTCTTCCTCCAATCTCTGCTGCAGAGATCGATGTTGTGGAGAAGGAAAGAAAAACAAGAACCATCCTTCTGATGGCCATTCCAAAGGAACATCTGAGAGGATCTCATGGAATGGATGATGCCAAGGAGATCTGGGAAGCCATTAGAACAAGATTTGGAGGGAATGCTAACTCCAAAAGGATGCAGAAGGCAGTCCTTAAACAACAGTTTGAGGCATTCACTATCACAAGCTCTGAAGGTCTTGAAAAGGGCTATGAAAAGTTTCAATACCTCCTCTCTCAGCTGGAAGCTCATAACTCACCTGTTCCCACTGAAGATGCAAACCACAAGTTCTTCAGATCTCTGCCAAATAAATGGTCAACTGTGGCCATGTCTATGAGATTGAAAGAAGATGTTGATACTTGGTCAATTGATGATCTGTACAACAACCTTAGGGTTTTTGAACAGGACATTAAAAGAGGTTCAAAGGCATCTTTAAGTGCAGCTAATGTTGCTTTTGTTGGACAAGGCAAGACCATTACTAACAAAGTTAATACTGGTAGTTTTAATACTCGTAGCTATACATCCTCATCAAGCAACACAAGATAAAGAGATGTCTCTGCTGGAATTGCTGATGAAGTCGTCCACTCTCTTTTTGCAAAGAGATCAAAAGATGTAGAACTTGTCCATGATGATCTTGATCAAATCAATGATGTAGACATTGAAGAGATGGACATAAACTGGCAGTTGGCCATGATTGCTCTTAGGTTAAAGTGATTTTTCAAGAAAACTGGTAGAAACATCAGGTATAATGGAAACAAACTAGTTGGATTTGACAAATCCAAGCTTCAATGCTACAAGTGCAACAATACTGGCCACTTTGCTAGGAAATGCACAGTAAAAGTGACTTCTAAAGTCGTGCAAAAGAAGGAAAAGAGCTCCAACTCTGAGGTATCACTATGTTCTAAACTATGCATTGATTCATATAATCATATTAAAGCACTTCATGATAAACAATTGAATCATATAGAAGAACAGGTTGTTAAAATACTTGCTTATGATAATGTTGTTCAAACCTTAGAGGCTCAAGTTAAAAATCTTCAAAAATAGCATGCAAGCTTAAATGAAAAACTAGCTTTTCAGGCAAATAAAATCTATGAAAAGTATGAAAAACTGAAAAGATATAGAAGAATTGGTGAAAAGGCACTAAAGGATAAAGAATATCTACAAAATATAGTTGATAAATGGGAAAACTCAAATAAAAATCTGTTTAAGCTAATTGATTCAGGAATGAGTTCAAACAGTAAAATAGGTTTGGGTTATGAAATAAAATCAAACAGTGAGGTTTTAAGCTATGGGGAGGAAATGGAAAACACTGTTTTTGGTTGTAAAGAGGAAGATTTTGTAGATAAACCTGTGTATAATAGATTTGTTAAAACTGACAACTTCAAAGGAGTTCCACCACCTTTAAGTGGATATTATACTCCTATTCTAGGACATGAAATTGATGACGCCTTGTATGTTTATGGAAAACGGGGACAACAAGTGCCTGAAACAAGTGTTTCAGATGATAAAATCAGTGAATACTCTACCTGTCAATCTAATGATAGTGCAGAGTCCATTGAAAACATCTCTGAGCATTGTGAATCAAAACAAGAAAGTATCCCTAGTGAAGAGTCAAAATCCAAATCAGTTAAAAGTGACAAATCTGAGGTGTCTGAAGTTAAACCAAAAGATGTTGAACCTAGCTGTGAGTCTCACTTAAAATCTCTTAGGCAACAAGAAAACAAACTAGAGACACCCAAAAGAGAGAAGAACGTGAAAAAGGATACAGTGTTAGGAGGAGGTTATGTTTTCACTCAGAAAAGATGCTTTGTTTGTGGTAGTATTCATCATTTAATAAAAGATTGTGATTTTCATGAAAAGAGAATGGCTAAAGAAGCAGAATTAAAGAAACAAAGAATGGTTAATACTGGTAATATTATGGCCAAACCTGTATGGAACAGTGTGAACAAAATTAATAATGCAAATCAATTTGTTCCTAGACAAGTACAACTCAATACTATTAGAATACATGTTAATTCTGCTGGTTCAAGGGTTAATTCAGGTCATTCAAATTCTGTTGGGCAAAAACTTTATGCTGGTAGGGACTATGTTAAACCTGTTGGGCAAAAGGTTAATCATGTTCAACCCATGGGTAATTCTGGGTATTATAGACCAAAACAGCTAGTTAAACCACAAGTGAATAACATAAATCACAAAAATCATTTTGCTAAATCTCACTCACCTGTGAGAAGACCCATACAACAGGTGAACAAGTTTAATCAAAGAAACAATTTTGCAAAACCAAATTCACCTGTGAGAAGACCCATTGTAAATAGTGCAACAACTAGTTCAAATTACTATGCTACAAAGGGAAAACGGGGGTCTCCTACTAAGGACTCAGATTATTGGAAATGGGATCCATTCAGAAATGAGCTTACCTATAAGTCCAAAAGCAGCATCAGTAGATCTTGTTCTTATAAGACATACATGTATGTAGATCCACAAAATGGACCCAAGCCTACTCAGGCCTGGGTCATTAAGAGAAACTAATCTCTTATTCTTTATGTACAGGATCATCCACTCAAGAACATGGATAATATAGGTATAAGACAGTGGATGCTCAGGGCATGTCTGGTAATAAAGAGCACTTAGAAGACTTTGAAGAAGTTAAAGGAGGCTCAGTTACTTTTGGAGGTAGCAAAGGCTACATTACTGGTAAAGGTAGAATTGTTGTTGGAAATTTAGAGTTTGACAATGTGTCTTTTGTGAAAGAACTTGGGCAATTCAATCTTTTCTCAATATCACAAATTTGTGATAAGCAACATAAGGTTCTTTTTACTGAAACCGAATGTTTTGTGTTGACTTCTGACTTTAAGATGACTGATGAAAGTCAGATACTCTTAAAAGTTCCTAGACAACACAATATGTATAATTTTGATATAAAGACACCTAAACCTGCAATAGGTTTTGTTTGTTTGCTTGCAAAAGCCACATTAGATTAATCTAAATTATGGCACAGAAGATTGGGTCATATAAATTTCAAAAATCTCAACAAACTTGTGAAGGGAAACCTTGTGACAGGTCTACCTTCCAAGGTTTTCAAAGATGACCATACATGTGTGGCCTGCGATAAAGGAAAAAAAACATAGGGCCTCATGTAAGGCCAAAAAAGAAAGATCTATTACTGAACCTCTACATACTCTCCACATGGATCTCTTTGGACCTACTTCTGTTAAAAGCATTAATTATGGTCAATACTGTCTTGCTATCACTGATGATTGTACCAGGTCTGTTGGGTATTCTTCTTGTCTTCCAAGGATGAAACTACTGGCATTATTCAAACCTTCATTAGACAAATTGAAAATCAAGTTGGTCATAAGGTTAAAATTATCAGATCAGATAATGGAACTGAGTTCAAAAACAGAAGTATGCTTGAATCCTGTGGACACAAGGGCATAAAGCAAGAGTACAACAATGCTAGAACTTCACAGCAATGCTAAAACATAAAATAACATTGTTTTAATGACCAAATTGTTCAAATGTACCCTTGTGCCAAACACCCTCTTATCTCTCTCATTTCTTGTTCACCTTGTTGTAGATCTTCCCAAGGAATCTCCCAAAGCATTTTCACATTCCTTTGGTTTGCATGAACTCCTCCGACTCATTCGGTATAGCTGGAAGTTGTGAGAGGTATTCAAGAGGTGGGAGCCTAGAGTTGGGTAAATTATCATCTTCACTCATGGATGATGATGATGATGAGGTAGGAGGGTGAGGACATTTACCTTTGCCTTTATAAACTCTCTCATCACTTAATGGCACAAAGGTGTGTGGAATGATAGGATAATCTAGGCGACGACCTCTAGGACTTGGAGGAATGGGTTCACAAAACCTAAAGAGACGGGTGAGAAGCATCCCGTATGGAAGAGCGGTGGTACCTTGGACCGAGATGTTTGCCATCCTTTTGGCAATGTAGTAAGCTAAGTTGAAAGTTTGGTGGGTGGATACACTATAGAGCATGTAGGAGAGACAAGTGTTGATATGGTCCCTATTGCCTAAAGTACTAATCACATTGGCCCTAATGATTTCCTCCCATTTCAAGAATTCTTGTTTCAACTCGTTAAGCTCCATTCCAAATGGATCTTTTGCAACTTCCTCTCTTCCTCGCGTTCTCCTAGTATGAGATGTCCTAACAAAAAGGTGGTCACGAATTTCTTCTTTGCTCACTAGAGGGGTATCATAAGGATGAATACGGTCATGGATTGAGTCAAGAGTTGAAAGTGGCCATTTGTCGGTGTAGAGACATGTGCCCCGATTTGGATCATGAAGCACTTGAGCAAATTGATCTAAGGTGATTTCAAAGTCATTTTGGTTGATAGAAAAGTTTAATGACATGAGACCTTTATCATCCGTGCTAAGGGTCATGGAAGCATAGAGTTCTAGGATGAAACGAGGACAAATTGGCTCATCTATGTCTAAGAGACAATCGAAGTTGATAAAAGAGGGTTCTTCCCTAATGTTGGTTTCGGCAAGGAAAGTAGGGTCAAAGGTTCTACCCACATGGACATAACGCTTCTCAAGGTTCTTAGAGATTTCTACTTGTGCCGTGGTTAGCCCTTTGGTCTTATGGTGTTTGGGTAGGTATTTGGTGGTGTCTTTGTGGTCATAGAAGGTTGCGGGAGGCATGATGAACCTAGAAACACAATTTTCACATTTTAGTTTATGTAAATAATGGTTTAAGCATCAAAATTCTAGTGTGTGCCTATATGAAAACAATATGGAGTTGTGATTATCTCGACTCATTTTAAAGCTTAAAATGGGTTTACTTATGCAAATTTTGTGCAAATTTTGAGATAATCCAAATACTCCTAGTTCAATGTAGCTACGGTTGAATGTACCCAAAAATAGATATTAGTTATGTATTCCCTTTAGCATTCATGAGACATAATGCAAGTGATGTTTTAAACATAACGTTTTTATTTTGTATTATCAATGAAAAGATATTTTTCCTAAATGTGAGAAGATTTTTCAAAATTTTGACATGGGGTGTTTGGTATAATGTGATAATGTCTTACAAGATGCAATTCCTAACTAATGGAAAACACAATTAGTTTTGTTTATTGCAAATGCACTTCATGATTTCCTAAGTTGATGCATAACTCCAAGTTTTTAGTTTTTGTGCATAAATAGAATTTCCTAGACACAGATCAGGAGAGTAATTGTGTTTATAATACTTACAATGATGATAGGAATGAAGAGTGGCTGAGCAAGAACCCTAATTTTCGTGAGAATGGATATGGAAGTGAATAGTAACTATTTTTTGTGAGTGGTATAGAGTATGGGAGTTTATGGTTTAATATATAAAAGGGAACCTGTGCAGGCGTTTGACGGATGGGACGGAACCAAACTGAGGGATCCGCCCTTTGTTTTTCTTGGTTCCGCCAGTCCTGTAGGTATAAGAACAAGGATTTTTGTTTTGAATTTCTACGATTTTATTTAACGTTTAAACTATGAAGTTGTAACACCCCCATTTTTCACTGATCGCAGCGGATAAAGTGTTTGGGGTATTACTTCATAGAATCACATATACAGTAATAGAAAACGACTCGTTAAGAGACATTTTAGAAATTCAGTTATCATTCATAATTATCAGAATTTTAGTTATACAAGATATACTTTTATTTTGATGAGGTCCCAAAAATCTAAGAGTTAGGTTGGTTGTGTTTGAATGATAACCATGAAAAGTCCTCCGAGTTCAGTACCTCCTTCTTCCATGGATCCATAGAAGTAATAAACCTAGAATACATGCTTAAAAACTCAACACTAGGTGTTGAGTGAGAATCATAGGTTTAGGGGTTAGTGAATACAAGTTCCCTGGGTTCAGTTGTTACACCCATCTGGGAAAATGCAAGTTTTGTGATAATTGTGATGCATGCACAATTATCAGGAGTTTAGTATGTTACACTAAGCTCATGAATCACACCTTAACGATCCGAGTCATGTGGGCTGCAGACCCAACATGAGGGGATGGAAGGATAACTTGCCAAAGTTATACCTTGAGTGGATTCAAATATAGTACTTATTGGTACCACCTATTGGGGTGTTAATACCAACAGGAGTTGTCAAACTCCAATAGATATATCAACTATATTCGCGTTCATTTGGATAAAATGTCCCAAACGATTAGATTCATGAATTTTAGTTATGTAGTGGTGGCTGTTAGTTTACTCGTGCAAACAACCAGAGAAAAAGAATTATATTCGGTTTTAAGTAAAGCATTTAGCATGTATCCCCCTTACAGGGTTTATAAAAGCATTTAGAGTGAGTTTAAAAAGATGTAAGGCTATGAAAACTCACCTGGGTGTAAAGTAATCTAAGTGATGCAAATAATGACTCGGGAACTAGACCGCCTTACTCACGTATCCTAGTGTGTTGTTGGTTTTGTATGTATGTCAAGCTTTAGTTATCATGCTTATGTTTTTCAAGTTATTGTTTTTAGGTTTGTTAATGTTTTAGATATAACATAACACCGTTCAGGACATTGTAATTCAGAAGTATATGACTCCTCACATGAAGTTCCCTACTATTGTATTATGTTATCAACATAATACCGTTCGGGCCATCATAATTCAGAAGTTAATACTCCTCACACAAAGCTCCCTATTATTGAGTTATGTTGTTATTAGGGTTTAGTTATAATCATATCACCGTTCGGGCCATCATATCTCAGAAGTATATGCAATAATCGTTCGAGGAGTCAGGGCACTTTAATTTGTAAACCCAACAAACTCGTCAAAAATGAAATATCCACATAGTACTCCTCGCATGAAGCTCCCTAGTATTGTGTTATGCTTCTAACTTTATTTAGGTTTGATACTTATAGGGTATTTTCACTTTTTACCCTTACTGTTTATTTATTTACGTTTTCTACCCTAAGTTTTATATTACTTATATTACTTATACTAATAACTATCTATACTTGACACAACTAGTCCCTAGACTTCTATATTTTATGTAATTAACCTAAGACTCCTAAGTTTTCTATATTTACCAATTTAGACATTTAACTTTATACTATTTACATTTTTAGTCCTTTTTAGTTTATACTTATGTTATTATCTATCCTAGGGCTTTAATATTATGCAAAACTAGTACTTACTACTTATAACTTCTAGGAAATGTCAAAAAAAGTCCCTAGACTTTATAATTTCAGGAATTTATGATATATACCCTTATGCATGTAAAGTTTTGCAAAACTAGTCCTAGTATGCATGTAACTTATATTTTATCTAGTAATTAAGTTTTCTAACCTATGTTTTACTTATTTTGAACTTATCTAAGTTATGTTTAACTAGTGTATGACCTAAATTAATGACTTATCGCATGCATTCAAGTATATGACTCGATCTAGGGTTTTAATACGTAAACTAGCAAGTAAAATGGTTCAAGGCTCATGCAAAGGCATCTAAGCTATCTACGGCATCCTAAATCTATCCTAAGACAATATTAAAGCTAAATTAACTAAATGTAAGACTTACTTGGATAGGGGGGGTTTACGTCAGTTAGAACTAGGGTTAGGGTTTTCTAGGGCTCGTACGACTTCAAACCACAACACAACACGACCAAGGCCTAGCTACACGTTCCTAATAGCTTATAACAACTTAGTACTACAGAAATGTGAGGTAGAGAGGAGGGGGAAAGGTGTGAAGAAGAAATGAGGGATGAGGGGGTATTTATAGCCTCGATGAGGCGGTTTAGGGAGAAACGGGTTCATAGGTGTCACGGAGGGGGAGGGCTGAGCAAGGAGAGCTAGGAGGTGATTTGGTGAGGCTAGGTGGTGATGAGGATGAGCTAGGAGGTAGCTAGGGGGCTGCCATAGGCCGGTTGTGGTGGAAATGAGCCGTGGGAGGCGGTTTGGTGGTAGCAACTTACAAGGAGGTAATGCACCTCCTTGCTTAGGTGCTTGGAGGTGCTTGTAAGCTGCTTAGGGTGTTTAAGGGTGGTTTAGGGTGATTAGGGGTGATTAGGGGTGGTTTAGTGGTGGATTAGGGGTTATTTAGGGTGGATTAGTTGTGATTAGTGGTGGATTAGTCAAGTAGGTGATGCACCTACTTGTGTGTATGCTTAGAGGTGTTAGGGTGTGTGCTTGGGTATGACTAAGGTGTTAGGGTGCTAGGTTGAGGTGTTTAAGGTGCTTATGTTTAGGTTTTACTAGGTTTTAGTTAAGTTTAGACCTAGTTTCTACTTATTAAGTGTTTAAGGTTTTACCTAAGGTTTAGTGCCTAAATTAAGTTCCTAAGTGTGTCTAGCGACTAATCCTAAGACTTAAAGGGTTTATTCTACGTGGGAGTAACCTATGGGAAGGTTTTGGGAAGGTTTGACCTAGTTTTGTAACCTAAATGACCTAAGTGGGTTTAGTGAGAGACTAGGGTTTATCCTATGGTTTTGTGCGTAGGTTAGTGACCTAAGGGTATCTAATAGCTATTCCTAAGTTCTAAAAGGCTTATACAAAGTGGTAGTGACCTATGGGGAAGTTTTGGGAGGGTTTAAACATAATTCTAGTTATCTATGACCTAGTTATGGTTTAGGGCTTAGGGGGTTTGTATCTATGTTCTAAGTGTTTTATTCTATAGCCTAATAGTCCTTATAAATCCTAATATTCCTAAAGAAACTCTTACTTAAGCCTTGAACATATTCATACTAGTTTAACTAAGCATATAGATTCAGATAAGCACATAATCCTACTTAAGTTTTAGTTTAGGGTTTATTAGGGTTTTGTGTTATGTTTAGTGTTTTAGATTGGTGAATTACTTATTATGGTGTTGTTTTGAGTTTATGCTTGACATACCTGGGGTTTATAGGAGTGTTGAGTAGATACGTGAGCAGGTCTAGTGAGTCATGCAAGTAATAATGTATATAAAAAAGGAAAAATTTACCTGTGAAATACCTACTATAGGTATTTGTAATGGGAATGATAGTAATGGGTGTTTTGTGGGTTGTTATAGAAGTAGGTTCCATAAATCCTAGTCCAAGTCTAAGAAGATTAAATGGTTCACGTTTAAGGGGTTTTGTAAGAATATCGGCAATGTTGTCTTCGGATGATACTTTCTCGATGGAGATGTTACCTTTTTGAACATTGTCAAGAAGGAAATGATGACGGATTTCTATATGTTTCGTATGAGCATGTTAGACTGGATTTTTACTCAGGTTGATGGCTCCTTTGTTGTCGCAAAGGATAGATATGTCTTTAATAACAATTTTGTAGTCCACGAGCGCTTGCTTCATCCAAAGAGCTTGTTGACATGCTTTTTCGTCCGATACATATTCGGCTTCAGTTGTTGAGATTGCTAGGGCCGTTTGCTTCTTGGAGAACCATGAGGTGAGACAATGTCCAACAAAAGTAAAAATACCAATTGTACTTTTTCTATCAACATAGTCACTGGCATGATCCGAGTCGGCATACACTATGGTTTCTACACCCGTTCTTTTGGGATACCACAATCCTAGATGTGTAGTGCCTTTGATGTATGATGAGGCGAAAAATGATCCGTTTTTAGGGGGTCATTTAAGCCCGGAATTGAATTTATTTGATCAAATATTGCCCTAAATCGTTCCTTTTGTGATTTTAGGTACTTTGGGAGTGAGTTCTGGAAAAGGAAGCATTTTGGACGTTTTTTGGAGCATAAAAGTGAAGAAAACGGCAAAGTCTTAATTTTCCTTGCTGGGAACAGTACCTGACGACGTCAAGAGCAATTTGATGACGGCGTCAAGAGCAATTTTGGTGACGGCCCAGTGAAAACGTGACGGCATCAGTTCAAGCTCGTCAAGAGTAAAAGTGGTGACGGCCCAGAGCAGCAATACACATGACGGCGTCAGATCTGGATCTAGGCAATCCGATTATATTTTTGGCGGCGGGTTGACGGCGTCAGAACTTTCTTCTTGACGCCGTCACCTTAGTAAATCTATATATAGTCTTTGTAATTTTCATTCTAAAGGGAGGAGAATTTTAGGGTCGAATTGAATAAACCCTAACACGACTTTTACAATATTTTCAAGGGTTTTCACCCCTTGAAACCCTTCATGTTCAATTGAGATAAGTATCCTTTCAATTCATTCAATATGTCTATGTGTTGTTTGAATATATCTTACGCTTGTCTTGATTTTAACATGCTAGGCTAGATCTCTTGTGTGTTTGCTTAGATGTAATGAAACCTAGATGTTGATTATAGGTTGATTGCTTGTTTATACTTGTAATGGATGAATGATTTCGATGTTAGGCTTAAGAAAACTGGCAGACTTCCATTGTGTAACTTGCTTGAACGTCTTAAGAAGCATGAACCAATGCGTACTAGGTTTTTATGGTTGTATTTAATGCATGAGCGAATTCTAGTGATCCCATGTTAGGAGCTTCTTGCAGGCTCGGTATAGGAGTGAAGTAGGAGCTTATAGAGTTGGGGAAGTACGTACGCCACCCCACGATTGGTATTAAGGAATATAACCCGTCATCCACGCAACTGTAACAAACAATTAACCTGTAAAAGATATCTAGGGAGTAGTGAAATCTAAGTAAACACAATTCTCCCATCTATTGTTCACACCATTATTTTAATTAGTTTAATTTACATTTTTGTTATTTTATTTTGATTGCATCTTAGTTATTGGGTTAGTTGACTAGCAACTAATTTCTCCCACTCTTCCAAAACCCGAGATTTTACTAGCTATCATAAAAATATAAAAATACAAAAAGAATCATCCCTCACCTCTAGACCTAGTTTTTAGGCTTTCTAATCTTAGCGACACTATTCCTGAGTTGAACGATCAATCCCCCGGTACTTGTCACTACACTATACTACAACGATCAGGTACACTGCCTGTTGGGGGTTGTAAGCTTCTCAAAATCCCTCGAGAGGTAAAGCTTGGTGCAATTCCCACGCATCAAGTTTTTGGCGCCGCAGCCCGGGGAATAGTTATTGTCAAGGTTAGAATTTATTTTTATTATGTCTACTTTCTAGATTCCTTTCTAGTAAGATTTTATTTTTATTTTTAGGTTTTCTTTAGTCTATCTATTTCTTCGTGCCTTTGTTAGTAAAATAAATTCATTGACTATTCCGTTGACCATTATGGAAAACGCGAATCCACCCCTTTCCCCTAGAGAAGTGGCTTTGTTACGTGAACAAATTGAGAGTGAGATTAGGGAACTTAGGGAGCTTAATAGGTTGATTAATGTTGAGCTCGCCCATGCATTTAGTGACCTAGCGACCGCCTTGTATTCAAATAAGGACCTAGGAACTAAAGATTTTGAGGATGTTGTTGAGGAACTTGAAGAAGGGGAGATTGATCCAAAGCTAGATGACTATTTTAATCTATACTCCACTAAGAAGGAGATTGCGTACTATAATAATCTTATTGATAATCCTCGACCTGCTTTCACTAGAATCGAACCTAAGATAAAGAGAGGCGATCCTAAGAATGCTAAGATACCATGTATGATTGGGTATAAACACATTGACAATGCTTACATTGATTTTAAATCCCCAATCAACATTATGTCCTCAAGTGTCTATAATGATATTGTGAAAACAAGACTTGGACCTAGAAGAGATCCCAAATACCCCGGCGGAGTTTGTAACTTTGTCGGGAGAATTAAAGGTCTCCATGTCTTTGTTGGGAACTTTACTTATATCACTGACTTTATGGTTGTTGAAGACTTAGCTAGTGTTATTGATTGTTGCTTATCCCATGTTGAGTTTGGTAAACCATTTTGTGGAAGAGTACAAGTTAGAATATGATAAGATAGAAGGGACAATCCAATTTGCTAGTAACACCGATAGGATCACTTATAGGATGGCTAATAGAATGAAAGAATTTCGTTTTGTGCCCTGATTTGACATGGATAACATTGGTGCTTTCGAGAACATCAATGAAGAGGATAAGAAAAAGGCATGGATTATGTATGGGAGAAAAAGAGTCTTTCTACAAAGATTTCTTGACTCTAGGACCAAAGTATAAAGTCGATAAGGAATTTGCCAATAGGATTATAAGAGCAATTGAGAAAAAGGTGGTTGGTCTCTATAAAGAACATTTACTATCAAAGAGTGAGACCAACGATGAGGTCACGTAATAGCCCATGACCTTGAGTCTAGCTACAAGACTCGTAAATAAAGAAAGCGCTTCTTGGGAGGCAACCCATGTTTTGTTTGATTTTTATTTTGTTTGATTGTTATTTGTTTCCGTATGCATGCTTTATTTTTATTGTTGGTAGATCATGTTTCAAAACTAAAATGGTGAAAATACTTCATTTTGTCATTTGGCTTTGTCTTAACTTCATCCAAAGGTATTTCGCAAAAGATAAGTGTAAGGGGAAACCCCAAATATGTTTTTAAGAAACAAACTCGATCATGATTCTCCACAATATTAAATGAACATGTATATTCGTATTTGTTAGAGTCAAATGCTTGTATCGAGTCATAATGATGTTTTGCAGGATTTTCCAGGAAGTAGGACATGAGTTTTCCAGAAATTTTCCGGAAACTTAACGTAAGAATTTTTGCAGGTCACTTCTGACGGCGTCAGGGAGAAATTCCTGACGGCGTCATGTGTAAAAATCTGGAAGTTTTGCTTGTTTTGTTTTTCTAACGAAGTCTTAAAGTTTTTGTTGAATCTTTAGTTTTATAAACTCCAGGAAATCTGCAAACATTCATTCCACAAGCATTATATCTTATTTTGTTTTCTAGGATTTGTTAGTATATATAGATTGCCGCCGATTTTACGCGAGGTTGCCTTGTTTGTTCTCTCAGGTTTAACAGGTTATGTATGACAAGAAGATGATTTATATTCTGGAAGGGAAGCTTTGATTGTTCATTTTCTTGGAGGAAGATCTAACCTTGTTACCATACTATCCATACCGAGCGAATCAGGGGAGTATTGGATTTCATTCTTTTACCTGTTTTACTTTTACATTCTTTAATTGAACATTGGGGACAATGTTCATCCTAAGTGTAAGGGGAGGGTAAATGATGATACCTTATAGATACACTTTCACTTGAGTTTGTTTGTTTGATGGTAGATGTGTAATAAAACTATGAGAAAGACTTGTTAGTGTAATTTTAGTGCCAAATTTAAATTTTTTTACAACATTTAGGAGTGAAACTTTAGCCATAGCGAGCGTCTCATGGATAGGAGATTGTATGACTAGTACAAAACCGTATTATTCAGAAAAATTTTCCACCCAAATATGTGAGGTTCGCCTTTAGATTTAGGAAAAGCATTTACTATTAGTGCATATGAGTGTACTGGTAGCATTTAGATTCTAGAACTTGCGTTAGTGATGCATTCTGAGACCGCTAGTGAGACTACATTCGGGTAGAAGGATTTACTACATGATAAGAGGCATTAGGATCACCCTTGTGTTAAACCGGTATCATAATTACTTGACCATTTAAGTCATATTATTTGGCTAGTAAAGTCAACTAATTTTTCCCATACCCTTAGCGTTGTACTCATTTTTAGTACACGAAACCCCTAGTACACCCCTCCGAGCCTATCTTTTCGTTTCTAACTTTAAGCATCTTACTTAAAGGAAGAATTTGTTACACCCCACTTAAATGTACAACCAAATCGCCTTAGCCTTCCGTGTATGCACTCATCCTTAGTGCATTATTGTTATTTGTTTAAACCCTTAGTTAATTATCTAATTGTTTACATGGTTGCTAAGCCGAGTCATATCCTTGTACATATTGTTTTGGGACGATTGGGACTCATGGGTAAAGTACTATGTTATGGAGTAATGGGGAAGAACATCATATTATTACCCCCATATGTGCACTAATCTTAAAAGTACTCCAAGTGTTTTGATTATCTTAATTCTAGTCATTAGATTAGTTTATTGTAAAGTATGTAAAAATTCAAGTGTAAGGGGAATGTTCATTCCCTATGATGTATTATTTTGGATGGTAGGGTAAGAGTGTATGCAAAAAAAAAATAAATAAATAAATAAATAAATAAATAAAATAAAGAAAAAGAAAAAAAATAGAAAAAAGAAAAGAGAAAAACATACGGACTACCATCCCGTTTCATTCTATGTTTATTTTATGTTTTTGTTATCTTTCATTTATTAGCTTAAGTCGAGTCTAGTCTTGGCTTAGCAACGCCATATTGTACATGTAATTAACCAAGATTGTTAACTCGCAACCAGTAATGATTGCCTATATCCAACAAAACCGTGTTTTCCATATCCCTACACCTAATGTTATAACCCTTTAAAAGACCTCTTTGATAGTTTATCCTAGGTGCTTACACCATGTGGTAGAGGTTTGATCCTTTCTCAAGCCTATGGTAATCTATTTTGCTATGACAGGTAGTGAGAGATGTTTTCCATTTCCATATTGTGATATATAGTTTATTAAACCCGAGAGATGTGAGTATCTAAACACTATTTGTGAGGTTCTAGTGTATGACCTCTGTGCTTGTCTTTGGTCTTTAGTGGAACGATTATTTGTTGTAATTACTTTTATATTAGTGTTAAATGACCCCTAACTTGTTTTTTGTTTAGAATAAAAGCGCATTTGCTTGAGGACAAGCAAATCTCAAGTGTAAGGGTATATGATGAGGCAAAAAATGATCCGTTTTTAGGGGGCCATTTAAGCCCGGAATTGAATTTATTTTATCAAATATTGCCTAAATCGTTCCTTTTGTGATTTTAGGTACTTTGGGAGTGAATTTTGGAAAAGAAAGCATTTTGGATGTTTTTGGAGCATAAAAGTGAAGAAAACGGCAAAGTCTTAATTTTCCTTGCTGGGAACAGTACCTGACGGTGTCAAGAGCAATTTGATGACGGCGTCAAGAGCAATTTTGGTGACGGCCCAGTGAAAACGTGAAGGCGTCAGATCAAGGCCGTCAAGAGTAAAAGTGGTGACGGCCCAGAGCAGCAATACACATGACGGCGTCAAATCTGGATCTAGGCAATCCGATTATATTTTTGGCGGCGGATTGATGGCGTTAGAACTTTCTTCTTGACGTCGTCACGTTAGTAAATCTATATATAGTCTTTGTAATTTTCATTCTAAAGGGAGGAGAATTTTAGGGTCGAATTGAATAAACCCTAACACGACTTTTACAGTATTTTCAATGGTTTTCACACCTTGAAACCCTTCATGATCAATTAAGATAAGTATCCTTTCAATTCATTCAATATGTCTATGTGTTGTTTGAATATATCTTACGCTTGTCTTGATTTTAACATGCTAGGCTAGATCTCTTATGTGTTTGCTTAGATGTAATGAAACCTAGATGTTGATTATAGGTTGATTGCTTGTTTATAGTTGTAATGGATGAATGATTTTGATGTTAGGCTTAAGAAAACTGGCAGACTTCCATTGTGTAACTTGCTTGAACGTCTTAAGAAGCATGAACCAATGCGTACTAGGTTTTTATGGTTGTATTTAATGCATGAGCGAATTCTAGTGATCCCATGTTAGGAGCTTCTTGCAGGCTCGACATAGGAGTGAAGTAGGAGCTTATAGAGTTGGGGAAGTACGTACGCCACCCTACGATTGGTATTAAGGAATATAACCCGTCATCCACGCAACTGTAACAAACAATTAACCTGTAAAAGATATCTAGGGAGTAGTGAAATCTAAGTAAACACAATTCTCCCATCTATTGTTCACACCACTATTTTAATTAGTTTAATTTACATTTTTGTTATTTTATTTTGATTGCATCTTAGTTATTGGGTTAGTTGACTAGCAACTAATTCCGCCCACTCTTCCAAAACCCGAGATTTTACTTGCTTTCATAAAAATATAAAAATACAAAAAGAATCATCCCTCACCTCTAGACCTAGTTTTTAGGCTTTCTAATCCTAGAGACACTATTCCTGAGTTGAACGATCAATCCCCTGGTACTTGTCACTATACTATACTACAACGATCAGGTAGACTGCCTGGTGGGGGTTGTAAGCTTCTCGAGATCCCTCGAGAGGTAAAGCCTGGTGCAATTCCCACACATCAGTGTACCTATAAATTCTTTTTACGGCTTCAAAATGGATTGTTTTGGGATCTTCTTGAAAACGTGCACATAGACAAACACTAAACACAATGTCGGGTCTACTAGCCGTGAGATAAAGTAGACTACCAATAATACCCCTATATTTAGTGTTATCTACGGATTCACTTTCCTCATCCTTTGTGAGTTTGGTTTCCGAGGACATAGGCGTTTTGATAGGTTTTGAATCTTCGAGACCAAATTTCTTAAGCATGTCTTTTATGTATTTAGATTGGTTAAAGAATATCCCATCTTCTAATTTTTTAATTTGAAGTCCTAAGAAAAAGTTGAGTTCTCCCACCATACTCATTTCAAACTCGTCATGCATGATTTTAGAGAAATCATTGCATAGCTCTTGACAAGTTGATCAGAATATTATGTCATCAACATAAATTTGAACTATGATAATGTATGATTCGTTCTTCTTAGTGAAGAGAGTGCTGTCAACTAGGCCCATGGTGAACTTATGGTCAACTAGGAAGATTTTAAGTCGATCATACCATGCTTTTGGAGCTTGCTTAAGTCCGTATAAAGCTTTTTTCAGTTTGTAAACATGATTAGGTTTTTCAAAGTCGGTAAAGCCCGTTGGTTGAGCAACATAAACTTCTTCATTAATAAAACCATTTAAGAAAGCACTTTTGACGTCCATTTGAAAAAGTTTAAAGTCATGTGCGCATGCATATGCATGTAAGATTCTAATTGACTCGAGCCTAGCAATCGGAGCAAAGTTTCATCGTAGTCAATGCCTTATTGTTGATTATAACCTTGTGCTACTAACCTAGCTTTGTTTCTAGACACAACTCCGTTTTCATCCATTTTATTTCGAAAGACCAATTTTGTTCCAATTATAGTTTGATTCTTTGGTTGAGGAACTAGTGTCCAAACATCATTTCTAATAAATTGGTTCAATTCTTCTTGCATAGCTATTACCCAAGATTCATCACTTATAGCTTCATTTATATTTTTAGGTTCAATGGTTGATATAAAACAAAAATAGTTACTTTCATTTTGAGCTTTTGATCTTAAGGTTCTTTTGTTAAGTTTACCTATGACACTATCTAATGGATGACTTTTAGACTCTTTAACATTGACTATTTCTCTATTTAATAGTTCATCTTCCTTGTCGTTTTCTAAATCAATTTGATTAACAACTTGACTTTCAACTAAGTCATCATCTACCAAAGGTGATGTCTTAGAGAGAGGTGGACATTCGTTGAATGTTATGTTCAACGATTACTCGACTCTTAATGTTTCTTTATTTAGAACAATATAAGCTTTGCTATTTTGTGAATATCCAAGGAATACACCTTCATAAGACTTTTGGTCAAATTTAGTGAGATAATCCTTGGTGTTTAGTATAAAGCATTTACTCCCATATACTATAAAGTATACTAATGTTAGCTTTTTAACTCTATATAATTCATATGGAGTTTTATCTGAAAATGGTCTAATTATGACTTGGTTTAAGATATAAGTTGATGTGTCGACGAAATTACACCAAAACTTTTGTGGAATATTTTGTTCGTTAAGCATTGTTCTACTCATCTCTTGAAGTGCCCAGTTTTTACGTTATACTACACCATTAGATTGAGGAATGCGCGGAGCCGAGAAATTATGTATTATACCATTTTTGTCACAAAATTCACCAAATTGTATTTTGTTATCAAATTCCCGACCGTGATCCGTTCTAATAGACACAATGCAATTTCCTACTTGATTTTGAATTTTTTTACTAAGAATTTCAAATTGTTCGAAAGCTTCATTTTTACTTTTCAAAAATCTTGTCCATGTATAACGTGAATAATCATCCACTTTGACCAAAGTGTAGAAGTTTCCTCCATAACTTTGAATAGCGGATGGACCGAACAAATCCATATGTAAAAGTTCTAGACACCTAGATGTAGACCCCATATTTTTAGCCTTATGGCTACTATGAACTTGTTTACCAATTTTGCAAGCATCACAAAAATTTTAGTCGTATTTCAACTTGGGTAGGTTTCTAACTAATTCCTTAGGGGATAGGGATTGAATAAGTCTCATATTAGCGTGACCTAAGCGTCTATGCCAAAGAGTTGAGGACTCATCTAATGAGGTAAGGCAAAGTTTATCTCTAGATGATTTATCAATTTTCATGACGTATACGTTGTTCTTAAGAACTCCTTTAGCTATTGTTATACCGTCTTTTAGTATATTACTTTCGTTTTCACTAAAAAGGACTTTATACTTTTTACGGCAAAGTTGGCTAATACTAAGAAGATTAAATCCTAAGTTGTCAACATGAGCAACATCATCAATATATAAAGAGTCATGAGAGATAGTATAACAACCCACAAACACCCATTACTATCATTCCCATTACAAATACCTATAGTAGGTATTTAACACGTAAATTTTTTGCTTTTTATATACATTATTACTTGCATGACTCACTAGACCTGCTCACGTATATACACAAGCCAAATAACTCAACACTCACATCCTATAAACCCCAGGTATGTCAAGCATAAAATCATAACAACACCATAATAAGTAATTCACCAATCTAAAACACTAAACATAACACAAAACCCTAATAAACACTAAACTAAAACTTAAGTAGGATTATGTGCTTATCTGAACCTATATGCTTAGTTTAACTAGTATGAATGTGTCCAAGGCTTAAGTATGCATTTCCTTAGGAATATTAGGATATATTAGGACTATTAGGCTATAGAATAAACCCTTTAGAACTTAGATACAAACCCCCTAAGCACTAACCCATAACTAGGTCATAGATAACTAGAATTAGGTCTAAACAATCCCAAAACTTCTCCATAGGTCACAACCACTTAGTATAAGCCTTTTAGAACTTAGGAATAGTTATTAGACACTCATAGAACACTAGTCTAGGCACTAAACCATAGGATAAACCCTAGTCTCTCACTAAACACACTTAGGTCGTTTAGGTTAACAAAACTAGGTCAAACCTTTCCCATAAGTTACCCTCACTTAGAATAAACCCTTTAGGTCTTAGGATTAGTCACTAAACACACTTAGGAACATAACTTAGGCACTAAACCTTAGGAAAAACCTTAAACAATTAATAAGTAGAACTAGGTCTAAACTTAACTAAAACAAGTAAAACCTAAACATAAGCACCTCAAACACCTCAACCTAGCACCCTACACCTTAGTCATACCCAAGCACACACCCTAACACCTCTAAGCACCCACACCAGTAGGTGCATCATCTACTTGACTAATCCACCATTAATCATGACTAATCCACCCTAAACCACCACTAATCCACCACTAAACCACCACTAATCACCCTTAATCACCCTGAACCACCCCTAAATAACCTAAGCAGCTTACAAGAACCTCCAAGCACCCCCAAAAGGAGGTGCATCACCTCCTTGTAAGCTACTATCACCAAACCGCCTCCACAGCTTCTTCTCCACCCCAACCGGCCTAGGCGGCCCCCTAGCTCCCCCTCGTCACCACTAGACCTGCCAAAAACCCCCTAGCCTTGCTTGCTCACCCCTCCCCTTGCTTGAAACCTAAACACCTCTTACCACCCTTAACCGCCTTAACGAGCCCTATAAATACCCTCCTCCTCCCTCATTTCTTCTCCATACCTCTCCCCCTCCTCCCTACCTCACATTTCTATAGTACTAAGCCTTTAGAAGCAGTAGGATATGAGTAGCTGGCCTTGGTTGAGTTGTGTTGTGGTTTGAAGTCATACGAGCCCTAGAAAACCCTAGAAAAACCTAAAACCCACGTAACCCCTCCCTAGCCAAGTAAGTCTTACATTTAGTTAATTTAGCTTTAGTATAGTCTTAGGATAGATTTATAATGCCTTAGATACCCTAGGAACCCTTGCATGAGCCTTGAACCCTTTCATTTGCTAGTTTAAGTTTTAAAACCCTGGATCGAGTCATATACTTGCATGCATGCTATAAGTCATTACTTTAGGTCATACACTAGTTATACATAACCTAGATAAGCTAAAATAAGTAAAACATAGGCTAGAAAACTTAGTTACTAGATAAAATATAAGTTACATGCATATTAGGACTAGTTTTGCAAAACTTTACATGCATAAGGGTATATATCATAAAATCCTGAAATTATAAAGTCTAGGGACTGTTTTTGACATTTCCTAGAAGTTATAATTAGTAACAACTAGTTTTGCATAAAATTAAAACCCTAGGATAGATAATAAAATAAGTATAAACTAAAAAGGACTAAAAATGTAAATAGTATAAAGTTAAAGGTCTAAATGGTAAAATATAGAAAACTTAAGAGTCTTAGGTTAGTTACATAAAATATAGAAGTCTAGGGACTAGTTGTGTCATGTATAGATAGTTATTAGTATAAGTAATATAAGTAATATAAATTTAGGGTAGAAAACGTTAGTATATAAACAATAAGGGTAAAAAGTGAAAATATCATATAAGTATACAACCTAAATAAAGTTAGAAGCATAACACAATACTAGGGAGCTTCATGCGAGGAGTACAATGTGGATATTTCGTTTTTGACGAGTTTGTTGGGTTTACGAATTAAAGTGCCCTGACTCCTTGAATGATTATTACATATACTTCTGAGATATGATGGCCCGAACGATGATATGATTATAACTAAACCCTAATAACAACATAACTCAATAATAGGGGGCTTTGTGTGAGGAGTATTAACTTCTGAATTATGATAGCCCAAACGGTATTATGTTGATAACATAATACAATAGTAGGGAGCTTTATGTGAGGAGTCATATACTTCTGAATTACAATGGCCTGAACGGTGTTATGTTATATATAAAACATTAACGAACATAAAACACTAACTTGAAAAACATAAACATGATAACTAAAGCTTGACATACATACATACAAAACCAACAACACACTAGGATACGTGAGTAAGGCGGTCTAGTTTCTGAGTCACTATTTGCATCACTTAGATTAATCTACACCCAGGTGAGTTCATAGCCTCATACTTTTTAAATTCTGTGAGTTTCTTAGCCTCATACTTTTTAAATTCTGTGAGTTCATAGCCTCATACTTTTTAAATTCTGTGAGTTTCTTAGCCTCACATCTTTTTAAATACCGTGTGAGTTCCTAGCCTCATACTTTTTTAATTCTGTGAGTTTTCATAGCCTCATACTTTTTAAAATGCTTTCACTCTAAATGCTTTATAAACCCTGTGAGGGGGATACATGCTAAATGCTTTACTTAAAACCGAATACAAGTCTTTTTCTTTGGTTGTTTGCACGAGTAAACTAACACCCACCACTACATAACCAAAATTCATGAATCTAATCGTTTAGGATATTTTACCCACGCGAACGCGAATATAGTTGATAGATCTATTGGAGTTTGACAACTCCCGTTGGTATTAACACCCCACTAGGTGGTACCAATAAGTACTATATTTGAATCCACTCAAGGTATAACTTTGGCAAGTTATCCTTCCATCCCCTCATGTTGGGTCTGCAGCCCACATGACTCGGATCGTTAAGGTGTGATTCATGAGCTTAGTGCAACCTACTAATCTCCTGATAATTGTGCATGCATCACAATTATCACAAAACTTGCATTTTCCCAGATGGTTGTAACAACTGAACTCAGGGTACTTGTATTCACTAACCCCTAAACCTATGATTCTCACTCAACACCTAGTGTTTACTTTTTAAGCATGTATTCTAGGTATATTACTTCTATGGATCCATGGCAGAATGAGGTACTGAACTCGGAGGACTTTTGATGGTTATCATTCAAACACAACCAACCTAACTCTTAGATTTTTGGGACCTCATCAAAAATAAAAGTATATCTTTTATAATTAAAACTCTGATAATTATGAATGATAACTAAATTTCCAAAATGTCTCTTTTCGAGTCATTTTCTATTACTGTATCTGTGATTCTATGAAGTAATACCCCAAACACGTTATCCGCTGCGATCAGTGAAAAATAGGGGTGTTACAGATTGGCATCAGAGCTTCAGTTGTAGAGAACAAGGTCAAAACCTAAACTACAACTATTTTTCCTAAACTCGATAAAGTCCTCAGTACCTCTGCCATCCTCCATAACCATATGTGCTAAGGTAAGTATAATAATTTCATGCTTAACTGCTAAATGATTTACAATATTTCTTTATTATATAGTTATGTATAATCCCCACTACTCTACCTCTATCTCATCTAGTCCACATCCGGAGAATGATCTTTCCTCTCCGAATGTACTAGATTATTCCCCCAAACCCTATAACTTAGAAGACTCTAGGAATAGTTTAGATAAACCTTCACCCTTAGGATATACCCCTTCTTTAGAAAACCCTCATTTAAAACACATAAGAGATTTCTATGCTAAGACGTCACCCCTACCTCCCCTAAACCCTATTATACATCCACTTTTTCCTACCTCTAGAACATAACCCCATGGTTTCTTTCTCTCGAGAGAACCATATATACCTAAACACCCTATCCCTACCTATACCCCTAGATTTGACCTTAGGCAACCCTATACCCCTTACCTAATAAACCCTCCCATTCCATCTTGGAAAGATGAAATTGGAGAAAAACCCTCTAGGTTGACTCTAGAAGATGAGGAAAACCAATTAGAGGAGATTTTAAATAACTTAGATGAAATTTTTCTTGATCTCCTTGAGAAGATAGAAAAAGGTCATAATAGTAATAACTTAGATAATCAACCTGACTATAGTAGTTTAAGAAAGAGTTTACAAGAAAACCATTTTAAAATAGCTAAAATACAGAAAAACCAAATGAAATATCACCATAAAATAGCTTTTGCCCGCTTTAGGACTTGCACTTTATAAAAGATAATAGATAATGATGAGGAAAACTTAGAAAACACTAACTCATGGAATTAGGAAATTAGGAAACTTTAGAAAATCCTAAGTAGATAAATAACCCTAGGAGATATGCCTTAGAATAGTTATTGCCCATAGGATAAGTAGAATATAAAATAAATAAAACAAGTTAGGATTTAGAAACTACCTGGTACCCCTCAATTAGGATAGATTAGATAACTAGACTTAGGAATGCCTTTCACCTTAGGACACCCTTAACCAAATAGAAAACCCTTAGGAAAACCTATAACCTACCCTTAACCCTTACCCTTTAGGATCTTAGGAAACCCACCCCAATGTCTTAGGTATATAGAATCTCTAAACTGTTTTAAATTTCTCTTACCCTAACCTTTTCAACTCTTTTTACCCTTACCGATGATGAGAATCCTCATTCTTCACCATAGAGATCTGAATTCTTTCTCCTCCGATCTCTAAACCTTCACTTCTTTCCTTAGCTTTCTTAAGCTATCTTCGTTCAAGTTAGAGATCTACCCCTAACTATCCCATATGCAAATATATGATCCTCATATATAAGCATATTCCTACCCTTTATTCCCCTAGACTACTATGATACCCGAGCTAGTTTTCCCCAATCCCCTTTAGTAAACCCCAAAAACCTTAGTTAGGATTTCCATACTTGAGAACCCTCTACCGCAATGGAACCAAACACCTAACCCTTAGGAATTAGGATTAGTTAGGAAAAACTAGAAGAACCTTAGGGGGAAAACAAAACTCTGGGAAGAAATCTAGTAAATCTAAAACTCCGTTAAGATATTCTCCTTCAGGTATCCTATACTCTTACTCTTCCATTAAATCTCATCTTTTCATTTCTCTCGTTCTACCGTTTAAATCCTTTCCTCCCACTTCTTCGTACTCTTCTGTTTAAAATCCTATTTTCCCGCCTTTTTCCCGACTCCACAAATTAAAACCATACTTTTCCATTTTCCCCACTCCTATAATTTTCCCCACTCCACCCACTCCAAACTCCTTTTCCTTTTCCATTTCCCCTACTTTACCATTTCATCCTTTTTCCTTTCTCCCTCCACTCCACTCCAATAAATCCTTCACTCCATTTCCCTTCATTTTATTTCTCCGTCATTTTACACTCAATTTTCTTCTCTCTATATTCTCTCCCTACCTCATCCTGCAATGTTCTATTAGCTAGAACTTGTATTTCTCGTCATAACGCAAGTTTCTATTAGTTAGAACTTGTAAGAATATCTATATCGAACTTTAATCCTCATTATGTTCGACTATGATATTAAATCTCGCTTTCCAAGAAACTGTAAAAAGGAGATCTTCTACGTCCGTTATTCTAGTCTTAACATGGGAATGTACCATGTGACAAGTTGCTAAACCAGAGAACTTTAGAACTTGTCCCTATCATGACTAGAACTAGTCTCTATCATGACTAGAACTTGTCTCTATCATGACTAGAACTAGTCTCTATCATGACTAGAACTTGTCTCTATCATGACTAGAACTTGTCTCCACCTTGACTAGTATATTCCTCTACCGTATCTAGAACTTGTCTTCACCAAGATGAGAACTAGTTGTCATCTCAGTTGAAACTTGTCTCTAAAATATTCCCTTACCATATATCCTTAAATATGGTAAAACTCTATTCATTTTCCACCGATACTACTTAAGGATGATTTATGATGACTATCCTCTTAAAATGCATTAGGATGTTCCTACATTTTAATGAGAAAGTTATAAGTCAAATAGGTTAAGAATTTATACGCTTTTGTTTTCAAATATTGGGACGCCTTTATTTGCAAATAATGAGATATAAAAACCTAAGTATCTGGTATCTGTACAAGCAATTCCTACTCCGCTTGTGCAAAATCTTATTCCTTTTCACATCATTTTCCTCAATAATCCTCTTCTTTCTCTACTTTCTTGACTTATTCTCTCCCCTACCCTTATAATCGTCAAAATCTAGGGACGAGATTTTCTCTAAGGGGGTAAGACTATAACAACCCACAAACACCCATTACTATCATTCCCATTACAAATACCTATAGTAGGTATTTCACAGGTATATTTTTTGCTTTTTATATACATTATTACTTGCATGACTCACTAGACCTGCTCACGTATCTACACAAGCCAAATAACTCAACACTCACATCCTATAAACCCCAGATATGTCAAGCATAAAATCATAACAACACCATAATAATTAATTCACCAATCTAAAACACTAAACATAACACAAAACCCTAAAAAACACTAAACTAAAACTTAAGTAGGATTATGTGCTTATCTGAACCTATATGCTTTGTTTAACTAGTATGAATGTGTCCAAGGCTTAAGTATGAGTTTCCTTAGGAATATTAGGATATATTAGGACTATTAGGCTATAGAATAAACCCTTTAGAACTTAGATACAAACCCCCTAAGCCTTAAACCATAACTAGGTCATAGATAACTAGAATTAGGTCTAAACCATCCCAAAACTTCCCCATAGGTCACAACCACTTAGTATAAGCCTTTTAGAACTTAGGAATAGTTATTATACACTCATAGGACACTAGTCTAGGCACTAAACCATAGGATAAACCCTAGTCTCTCACTAAAAACACTTAAACCTTTCCCATAAGTTACCCTCACTTAGAATAAACCATTTAGGTCTTAGGATTAGTCACTAAACATACTTAGGAACATAACTTAGGCACTAAACCTTAGGAAAAACCTTAAACACTTAATAAGTAGAACTAGGTCTAAACTTAACTAAAACAAGTAAAACCTAAACATAAGCACCTCAAACACCTCAACCTAGCACCCTAACACCTTAGTCATACCCAAGCACACACCCTAACAACTCTAAGCACCCACACAAGTAGGTGCACCAACTACTTGACTAATCCACCACTAATCACCACTAATCCACCCTAAACCACCACTAATCCACCACTAAACCACCACTAATCACCCCTAATCACCCTAAACCACCCATAAACACCCTAAGCAGACAAGCACCTCCAAGCACCCAAGCAAGGAGGTGCATCATCTCCTTGTATGCTACTATCACCAAACCGCTTCCACGGCTTCTTCTCCACCACAACCAGCCTAGGTAGCCCCCTAGCTACTGCCCTATCTCCTCCTCGTCACCACTAGACCTGCCATGAACCCCATAGCCTTGCTTGCCCACCCCTCCGCTTGCTCGATACCTAAACACCCCGTACCACCCTTAACTGCCTTAACAAGCCCTATAAATACCCTCCTCCTCCTTCATTTCTTCTCCACACCTCTCCCCCTCCTCTCTACCTCACATTTCTGTAGTACTATGCCTTTAGAAGCAGTAGTATTTGACTAGCTAGGCCTTGATTGAGTTGTGTTGTGGTTTGAAGTTGTACGAGCCCTAGAAAACCCTAAAACACACGTAAACCCCCTAGCCAAGTAAGTCTTACATTTAGTTAATTTGGATTTAGTATAGTCTTAGGATAGATTTAGAATGCCTTAGATACCCTAGGAACACTTGCATGAGCCTTGAACCCTTTCATTTGCTAGTTTAAGTTTTAAAACCTTAGATCGAGTCATATACTAGCATGCATGCTATAAGTCATTACTTTAGGTCATACACTAGTTATACATAACCTATATAAGCTAAAATAAGTAAAACATAGGCTATAAAACTTATTTACTAGATAAAATATAAGTTACATGCATATTAGGACTAGTTTTGCAAAACTTTACATGCATAAGGGTATATATCGTAAATTCCTGAAATTATAAAATCTAGGGATTGTTTTTGACATTTCCTAGAAGTTATAAGTAGTAAGGACTAGTTTTTCATAGTATTAAAACCCTAGGATAGATAATAAAATAAGTATAAACTAAAAAGGACTAAAAACGTAAATAGTATAAAGTTAAAGGTCTAAATGGTAAAATATAGAAAACTTAAGAGTCTTAGGTTAGTTACATAAAATATAGAAGTCTAGGGACTAGTTGTGTCAAGCATAGATAGTCATTAGTATAAGTAATATAAGTAATATAAATTTAGGGTAGAAAACGTAAGTATATAAACTATAAGGGTAAAAAGTGAAAATATCATATAAGTATAAAACCTAAATAATGTTAGAAGCATAACACAATACTAGGGAGCTTCATGCGAGGAGTACTATGTGGATATTTCATTTTTGACGAGTTTCTTGGGGTTTACGAATTAAAGTGCCCTGACTCCTTGAACGATTATTGCATATACTTCTGAGATATGATGGTCTGAATGGTGATATGATTATAACTAAACCCAAAATACAACATAACTCAATAATAGAGAGCTTTGTGTGAGGAGTATTAACTTCTGAATTATGATGGCCCTAACGGTATTATGTTGATAACATAATACAATAGTAGGGAGCTTCATGTGAGGAGTCATATACTTCTAAATTACAATAGCCTGAACGGTGTTATGTTATATATAAAACATTAACGAACCTAAAAACAATAACTTGAGAAACATAAACATGATAACTAAAGCTTGACATACATACATACAAAACCAACAACACACTAGGATATGTGAGTAAGGCGGTCTAGTTTCCGAGTCACTATTTGCATCACTTTGATTACTCTACACCCAGGTGAGTTCATAGCCTCATACTTTTTAAATTCTGTGAGTTCATAGCCTCATACTTTTTAAATTCTGTGTTGTTTCTTAGCCTCACATCTTTTTAAATACCGTGTGAGTTCATAGCGTCATACTTTTTAAATTCTGTGAGTTCATAGCCTCATACTTTTTAAATTCCGTGAGTTTCTTAGCCTCACATCTTTTTAAATACCATGTGAGTTCATAGCCTCATACTTTTTAAATTCTGTGAGTTTTCATAGCCTCATGCTTTTTAAAATGCTTTCACTCTAAATGCTTTATAAACCCTGTGAGGGGGATACATGCTAAATGCTTTACCTAAAACCGAATACAAGTCTTTTTCTTTGGTTGTTTGCACGAGTAAACTAATAGCCACCACTACATAACCAAAATTCATGAATCTAATCGTTTGGGATATTTTACCCACGCGAACGCGAATATAGTTGATAGATCTATTGGAGTTTGACAACTCCCGTTGGTATTAACACCCCACTAAGTGGTACCAATAAGTACCATATTTTAATCCACTCAAGGTATAACTTTGGCAAGTTATCCTTCTATTCCCTTATGTTGGGTCTGCAGCCCACATGACCCGGATCGTTAAGGTGTGATTCATGAGCTTAGTGCAACCTACTAAACTCCTGATAATTGTGCATGCATCGCAATTATCACAAAACTTGCATTTTCCTAGATGGGTGTAACAACTGAACTAGGGAACTTGTATTCACTAACCCCTAAACCTATGATTCTCACTCAATACCTAGTGTTGACTTTTGAAGCATGTATTCTAGGTATATTACTTCTATGGATCCATGACAGAAGGAGGTACTGAACTCGGAGGACTTTTCATGGTTATCATTCAAACACAACCAACCTAACTCTGAGATTTTTGGGACCTAATAAAAAATAAAAGTATATCTTTTATAATTAAAACTCTGATAATTATGAATGATAACTAAATTTCCAAAGCGTCTCTTTTTGAGTTGTTTTCTATTACTGTATCTATGATTCTATGAAGTAATACCCCGAACACTTTATCCGCTGCGATCAGTAAAAAATGGGGGTGTTAAAGATAGTACCTTTTCTGGTGATTTTACTTTTAAGCTTGCTACCAAAAGTAACGTTACGTCCGTCAAAAACTTGATAGGTAGAGAAAAGACTTTTGTTTCCTGTGATGTGTCTTGAGCAACCGCTATCTTTGATCCATTCATCCGGTTCCAAACACACTTTTAAGCAAACCTATTTTATAACAAGTATTCAAACATTTGGTCCCCAATATCTCATGGGTCCATTTTGGTTAATCATGCCATTACCTTGATTCATGTAAGGAAATGGTGGATAAGGGTTCCAAGACATATAGTTTGGAACTTGATGTTGTCTAGGTATGTTTTGACCCCATCTATGTTGAAAGTAGGGTTGTGTGTTGTAGTTTCTCTTTGGAAAGGGGTGTTTGGATATAGACGTTTTAGGTCTTGGTTGAGTAGTTCTAGTTCTGAATTCATTGTTAGCAAGTCCTGCTCCTATTTTAATGGCTGGTTTAAGTTTGGTTTCAGTTGAAGTAGTGTTGGACTTCTTTTTAACTTTAACAAATTCATTATGGTTAGTTACTGAGATGTTCTGTTCTGCAGCAGCTTTCACGGAACCAATGGGTTCAATTGGCGGAACCAAATTTTTGGTTTTGTCAGTTCCGTGGGTCACTGCTGCAGTTTTGTCATTTTCTTGTCCTTTTTCGCCTTGTTTCTTTAAACTACTTATTGATCCTGATTTCATGTATCCTAACCCTGTTCTATCAAAATGTGAGTTTTGGAGTTTCATTATTTCATCCGCACGACAAATACTTTTATCAAACTTCTTAAATTTTGAGTTTTGTTTAATAAGATTATCTTGTGTGATTTTAAGCTTCTCAATTTCAATTTTGAACTCTTGGCATGATTTGCAAGTAGTGTCAACATTTTTACTCTTTTACAAATGTTTAGCTTTTTCTTTTAATTCATAAACTTCGTTTTCTAAAAATTCCTTTTTAGTCTTCAAAATTTTGTTTTTGTTTATGATTTTTAAGCTTACCTCACAAAGTTTGTTGTATTATTGTTGTAATGTGTCATCATCAATAGGAGAGTAAGATGAATCAGAATGTACCTCATTTGAGCTTTGAGCCATAAGAGCTACTTCTTCATTTGTCGGCTCTTCATCATCATTCTCACTATCACTCCAAGCACCACTCACAAAAGCACTTTGAGTTTTGCTTTAGGGTGGTTTTGGACATTCTCCTATTAAGTGACTTGTATCTCCCCATCTAAAACACTTTCTTTCATTCGTGACTTTCTTTATATCCTGATCTTTTCGTGAAGACTTCTTTTCATCTTTAGGTTGCCTTAAAAACTTTCCTCGTCTTCTAAAGAACATCTTGAAGTCTCTAACCGCCATAGCATATTCTTCATCTTCACTATCCGAACTTGATTCCTCATCGTCACTTGATTCTATTCTAGCTTTTAAGGCAATAGATTTCACTTTTTCTTTCTTGCCTCTAACTATCTCCAAATCTTTTTCCATTACTATTTCGTGAACTTTGAGGTTTCCAATAAGCTCATCAAGTGCCATGCTTGAAAGATCCTTATATTCTTCAATAGCCGTTACTTTTGCTCTCCACTTAGGATGGAGTGCTCTAAGGAATTTCCTGATAAAATTCTTGCTACAAAAATATTCATCAAGTGCTTTAAGTGAAGTAATAATAGTGTTAAATTTAGCAAATGAACTATCAATAGTTTCATCTTCGGGAATAGAAAATTATTCATATTGTTGGACAAGAAGATCAATTTTATTATCCTTAACTTGTGAGTTTCCTTGGTGAGTAGTTATTAAAGATTGCCAAATTTCTTTAGCGGTTTTGCACATAAAAACTCTTTCACACTCTTTCTTTGGTAAAGCATTATAAAGCATCATTTTTGCTTCATTATTTTTGGCAATTAGTTTCTTTTGATCATCACTATGTTTAGTGAGTGAACTATCCTCATCTCGACCACTTCCACTAGCCTTATGATCACCTTCAATAATAATATACCATAGATCTATGTCCTTTAATTTTACGTAAGTTTTAAAACGGTTTTTCCAACATACAAAACCATTTGGTTCAAATAGTGGTTGTCTTTGCATAGATTGCCCTTCTTTGAAGTTTTCAAAATCAATGGATCGTTCCAAGTTTTAAGATACAATATATTTTAAAATCTTGAGTAACGTAGCTCTCGAAGCCAATTGCGGAAAACTGGAATGGGGGCTGAATAGTTTACCGGTTTTAACTTGATTTTCTTTGAAAACTTTACCACTCCCGATATTTCTTTTACAATGGTACAACAACTCCCGATACTCTAAGTATTTTGAGGACTAAAATACTAACTGATCATTACAAAAATTGATAAAATACAATGTTGTATAAACTTTACTAGTTTACACTATTCTATGCTTGACAAGTCTTGCAACGTTGTGTTGAAGCTTGTGAGTTCGTGATCTTCTTGCTACAAAGAAAGACTCACAAATATGAAATTGTACTGAGTTAGAAATGAAGTATATGCAGTATATTATGATAGTGAGTGATAAGAAAAACTCAAAGAGTGGGTTGCTATTTATAGGCCAACTTCCAGACCAACCCACGGATACGGTGGAACCAATACTTTGGTTCCGTCCGTTGTACCTGAGGGTTCCGCCAGAAGCCCTAACAGAATCCTGCACAAGATATTACAAAATCTAACACAATATTCTCAAGATCTCACAAAGTCAACTTTGAGATCTTGAGTATGAATCTATACAAAATAAAACAGGTTTCTTACACACTTGTTTCCATGAAAGGACATGTATGATGCAAGTGATGATGTAAGTATACATATGATTTCTAGTTTTGGATATTCTTAAAAAGGAAAGTATACTTGTAAAAGAGTTTATGTATAGACTTAAAAATGTTTGTTTGAGATGTTTGAGATGTTTATCAAGTAAATGATTTACCAAAAAGAGTTTGCTTGCTTATATCCTAATAAGACATACTATTTAGAAAACTTGCTAAATATACTTATAAGACACATGTACTTAAACTAAAGTATACTTGATTAGAAAACACTTTGTGAAAACATGTAAATGTAGTTTGGGCGATGTTAAGTAAAAGACTTTTACACTATATTTACGATTTGCTAAAAATAAACTTTACCTTTTGTAGTTAACAAAACTAAGAAAAATCGTAAAATATAAATAACGTTTTTAGGCGATATTTGTATTAACAGTTTGGTTTATTAATTTTTCTATGAATGAGATGATTTCTTGCTATTCTTATATACATTCAAGTGTATATGGGTCAGGTCGGGTTTTGTTTCATCTTGAACGGGTCGTTGGGTAAAATCAAATATTACTCACTAGCTAATAATGAGGCTGGTCAAATGGGTCAAAAATCTGTTCAAAGTGTTTTCATAAACCTCTTAAAATATTTTCAGGAAAAAAAGTTGTTATTATATATCTCTCCCCAAGGGGTCATTTCTTTACTAAAGATAATATCATTTATACATATTTCTCATAAGTTCTTAGTGTGCATTCATCTTTAAAATATTTTCTATAACTTTTGACTTTTTCCTGCTATCTTAACAGAATGGCCCTGCTCCTTCACTCATTAAAGCCGGGGTGCCATGGTCAGCTAAGGACGGGACTCTTTCTGACAAGGATCTTGTCTTGAAGACAGTGAGAGGGTAAATCATAATGAAGATGTAGTTACTTAATTTTGACTTTGCTAGACTTTGCTTGACTTTTTAGTATCTTAAAGAAGCTGAATACAGAGAAGTTTGATTTTCTGAAAATCCATCTTATCAATTCATGAATCACAACAGCTTATCAGGTTTGTATTTACCACATATAGTCTTCCATTAAGGGAGTGTTTGGGAATCTTTGCATTTTAGGCATTAGTAGATACAACAACATACAATGACATTATTTTAGAAACTGGTCTAGGTTAATGAGAATTCTTATGATATGGAGCTCGCTTCAGTTATGAAACTTTGAAATAAATTATTAGAATCAGGTAAAAGAGAGCGTAAATGAGAAAGTTTGTTTCACTATCTGAGTATCCATAACTGAATAACATGATTAGGAACAGAATATAAGTATCCACGTTCTACGTTTTTATAACTTTGAGTTTGAGTATGGCCTAACAATAAATTATTTTTTTGTTAGTCAGATAACTACTACCTTTCCTATATAGATATCGGAAAATAATTTGAGTAATTGTTGATCCTCAAATATTGAGTATGAACATTTTTATAACTTTGAGTTTGAATATGACCTAACATTTGTAGTGGAGATCCGGTATGATTAAGCTATAGCGATTGCAAAATTGTCATTTGTAACTCAAACATGTTAGTATTGCACTATATACTTTTAGGAATATTGTATTTGAAAATTAGAAGTCTCAAATGATGCAGATATAACACTCCATGTAGTGCTCAAAGAAATCATGACAAGAAGTTTGTATGAAGCTCAATGAATGTACTTCAAAGGTTTATTGATAGCACTTATTTAGTTTTATATAGTATAGGATTTGTACATGTATACCGAAAGAAATCGATATAGGTTGGTATGTGCTTCATGTTTTTCCTTTGACATGTATTTCGAGTTTGCCATCTTTTGTAACTATTTGATTATATACATACAATTCATCTTTTGGAGAAAATCTTTGTAGTTAACTTGAGTATATAAATTATTAGACACAAACATATATATGTAATAGTGGTGCATATAAAGGTACTTGAATGCGTATATGCACTCACATGTATATTGAAAAAAAATGCTATTACCCTGTTTTTATTATATCATTTTCTTTAATTAATCGTATATATCATGACTATATACGTCTTATAATCGTGTATATCATGACCATATACTTCTTTAATTTCTGTAATCTATTATTTTAAATGAATTAATGGAGTTAGCTGCATCAGGCGGGCCTTGAGGCTATGTAAATTTGTTTTACCTTTAACAAAAGCTTTCTAATGATATTCATAAGGCTTGCTCGCTCATCAGACGGGTTATGCTATGATAATTTCTCATATAAATTATTTTTATTTCAAATTAGAATTTAAATATTATTCTATATTCTAAACAATAAATTTAAACCTTTTAACAGTTAAGTAATTGTTGATCATTAAATATTTCCTTATATATTATTTTTGGATAACTAATATCTTTCAATGATAATTATAAGTCATGCCCGCCTTTCGGGCGGGCCTTGAAATCTTGTGTGTGTGTGTGTATATATATATATATACGTATATATATATATACACGTATATATATATACATACATATATATATACATACATATATATATATATATATATATATATATATATATATATATATATATATATATATATATATATATATATATATATATATATATACTAGCCGAGTACCCGCGCCTAACGGCAGCGGTGCCTAGCATGAAAAAATCTTGACGCAGGATAATTTTCCGAGTACTCGCGCCTAGCGATGGCGGTGCCTAACGTGAAAAAATCTTGACGCTGGATAATTTTTTCAACAAATTTTGACGGCGAATAATGCTCCAAAGATCCTTAGGCATTGTATCTAATAAGATTCATATCTGAGTTGTAAATACTATAATACGTCCATCCACAAAATCATGAACTTAGCGGTGACGGTTTGTAGTTTTAGACAACAATATAGTAAGGTGAACATATCGTGAAAGTTTTAAGCAAATAATTATTTTTAGTGGCAAAATTTTGCTTTTGCAATTTTTTTTAAAGATGGTAATGGTTGCGGTTTATTATGTACGTATTTTTCAGTGAGCAATTGAGCATATGGTACCAAGTATGAAGTTTCTTATTCTAGCTATCATTCTAGCATGTCATGTTTAAGTTTATAGACCGCGTTAAATGGTAATGTTATTTAAGGGTTGTGGATGAAGCTCAATTATAGTAGCATTGGTTCTATCTACTATTTTTATATAACCGTTTGTATTATTATGCTCCTATATTTTTAAGAAAATGACAATGTAGCACTATGTTTTTCTTTTCATTTTTTTTTAATTATATAACCATTTGAATTACGTAGTAATGTAGTATTATTTATGTAAACGATCGCATAATATTACAATATCTTTTTTCTTCTTTTGTACAACTTGACTTTTTTATGTAAATCTAAAAGATGGTTATTAAAAAGCAAAACAAACGTCATCATATCTTAGTCTTTTTTTGTTGAGTATATCTTAGTCATTTTTGTTGAGTTAATTTAGTTTAGCTTTTAACTATTTTATTTTTATGCGTATGTTTCTTAGTTGCTTTAACTTGGGTTTATGTTTTTGATAAGTCACAATCAGTTTGTATCTTCAAAATCCTTCTTTTGACTGATTTCGTAAGAGTAGCCCACTGTTTGCAAGTTACGGATGATCTCGAATTTTAAAGCAAACTCAAAAACTCATTCATCCCGCCAAGTTAATTGATTTCAAATTTTAAATAAATTTTGATAACATCTCACCTAAATTTTGCCAAAGATGTATATGAGTACTTTTAACATGTTTTTCATCCTTTTGTTTTCTAGAGTTTGAAATTTTAAAATCTTTTGCCAAAACTTATCTTTACTTAAGATCATTATTACATGATTTATCAACACCCACACAAATGTGTCTATTAACATCATTACATGGTCTAAAGTCTAAACTGTTCTTGTTTAATAAAGAGAAGTTAAACATCTTAGGCTTTGAGTAACATCAACTTAATAACTTGATAGGCTACAACAAAAGGATAATGATTCACCAAAACCTTGTGACATCGTTAATATTATAACACAAAAACAACATCAAATAACAAACCAAATGACTACACAAATTACAAGAGAACCTAAAAAAACCATCTGCTATTTTGTGATATTTTAGATCTGATAAAACAAAAGGCCAATATATGTAATTCATTAAAAACCACAAAAATAACGCTCGCAAATTATAACAATAAACTATTTAGAACACAACAAATATCAAACAAATGAATTTTGTTAGCTATCTAAAAGCTCGAAAGATCCAATAAAGAAATCTTTAAAACTTGTAACAATATATTCATTTAACACAAGCAACATATCAAATATTAGATCCATATCACTGGAATCTTTAAAAATTATATTTGAATAAAAAAACACCCTATCTGCTTATGGGATATGGTAGCCAACTTACGGCCAAAAAAATAATAAAAAAAATTAAAGAAATTTGATGTCCACCATCACAAACATTGAATCATTCGAATGCTAACAAAAGAATCATCACCATCAAAAAGACACACATACACCATTACCACCAGCTGAAAATCACCTAAACCAAGTTATGGTGGTGATGAAGAAAGCAAGAGATCTAAAAAAAACTTTGAGTATCAAATAATATAACTCAGATTTACGTTAAAAGATCCTTCAAAAACATAGAAAAGGGAAATAGATCTACAATAATAACTCAAAATACCTCAAACGTTGGCTGTAATACTAAGTTTAGGTTGGCGAGGGGTTTTGTTGGAGGTGGATTTGGTGGTTTTTGGGGTTTCGTAGTGATAATTAAAAAAATATGAAAACTTTTAGATCTAACAAAACAAAAGCCCATCTAAGAGCACCAAAATTAAAATAACATAGGTTGTTAAAGATTTCAAACCACTTTTTTAACAAAAACCAAAACCAAACTGAAACCCCTTCTTAAACCAAAATAGCCACACGCCAAAACCTCCTAGGTAGCTCAAAACCATCAACCGGAAACATCAATCAAACCATCGGTGATGGCGAAGATGGTGGCAACGGTGGCTCTGGTGGCTATGGTGGCAGCAACCATTTTTAGTTTAGAGAGAGAAGTGAGGATGGTGTGAATTTAGAGAAAGAGGGAGAAAAGGGGATAGTATAAGTCAGAGAGAGAAATGAGGATGGTGCAAATGTATGTGTGTGTGTGTTTCCTGTTTTTATATGGCAGGTAGTTTTGTAGTATTGACTTTGCTTGGGAATACTTTGGTTTAGATGTTGGTTCGGTTATATGTAAATTTAGGCTTGTAAGTAGGTATGGGTGTCTGAATCTTAATTTATAGGTTGGGTATTAGGTTGGGAATATTGGTTAGACGGGGTATTGAATCTTAAAGATGGAGGGTTGGGTTTTGGTTGGGGTGTTGAATCTTAAAGTTTAGGTTCAGAGGGTGGTTTGGTTTTAGGCATTGGATATGCATGCTTTATAAAGGAGTATATATATATATATATATATATATATATATATATATATATATATATATATATATATATATATATGAGTTTTGGCTGAATATATCTATACTACTTATAATGGAGATTTGGTCAAAGTGGAAAAGTGAAAACTGAATTTTTGGTCAATGCCGAAAATACCCTTGGATACCCACAACCAATCCCCATTTAATCAACCACTATCTACTTTTTTTTTCATTTAACCTACACTCTCTCTCCCTCTCAAAATTTATTATATCATCACCATCATCAAACCAAACCCTAGCCGCCCCATACTCCGGCCACCACAGCCGCCACAACCGTCGCCTCCCATAACACACCACCACCACCATTCGAACCCTCATCATCTCATCTCTTTGATCTACTACAACACGCGCCCTACCCCCTAACTTTACTCTTGTTACCACCTCAAAATCACCACATCTTGTATATTTTTGGAGCTCTCACGTCTTGGTCTTGTAAAATCGAAGGTAGGGTTAGTCACAAGAGACTTGTGACTCGTACGCGACCCACGGGTCGCGAGTTATAATTATTTGATTGATTGATTTATTTATTTGATTGATTTTCTTGATTGATAAAAAGGGTTTTTGTTATTGTTGTTGTTTTATAGGAGGACAACGGGACCGACGAGGCGTTCGATGAAAGGACAGTGGTCTAACTTTTGATGGGTTTTTTATTTTAATAAATATCTATATTCAAAAAATTTTGATAGTGCTTTTAATCGATCTCTAATTTTTTTGTAGATCTTTGTTGCCGGAGTTATTTAATCGCTGTTGGAATTGCCGGGATTTTCCTCTGCCGCCGCCTCCCTACCGCCACCGAAAACCGTGACTGTCAACAAAATATGGTTCCTTTTTAATGTTTGTTATACAAGTTTACTTTAAAGTTTATTGTTTATTTTATTGTCTAAATTTTATTGTATAAAGTTTACGTAAATTTTGTTGTAAAGTTTGTGTAGATCTAATTTTTGTATTTGGTATTTTTTTTACAGCCGCCGTTGCCGCTGTCTCACCGGAAATAGTTGCTGTCGTCGTTGCTTGTGTTGCCGGAATATGTAAGCTTTATTCTTAAAGTTTTTAAGATTTGTTATAATGGTTATTGTGTAACTTTTGTTATAAAGTTTCTAGATCTATATATTTTTTGAGTTTTGATTTTTTTTTTTTTTTTTTTTTTTTTTTGTATGGTTATGTATATTTTATTTACAGACTTGAGTTTAGTTATATTGTTTTAACATTTTTTTTTGTAGATTTACCGTTGTTGCTTCGCCGGAATCATCCGTTGCCGCCATCGGGATACGCATAAATAGCATAAATAGTGATATCGATTGTTTGAGTAAATTTGTTAATAAAAGTTTTGTTGGTAATCGTAATTTTGTGTTGTTGGTTGTGTAAATTAGGTTGTAAACAATTTGTTGGTAAATTGCTAAATTTAGTGATGCAGCGTATATATATATATATATATATATATATATATATATATATATATATATATATATATATATATATATATATATATATATTTAAAATGCATCTCGAAATTGTTGTAAATTTTAAATTATTTTATATAAGTTGTAATACAAAATTTAGTGCTAATTTTGTTGTGTAAATTGTAAATTTTTTAATGCACCTCGAAATTGTTTTGAAATATAAAGTTTGAAAGTTTTCTAAGATTTAAAGTTTTACCTTGAGAATTATTGAAATTTTATAACTTTTCAAAAGTTTTAAAATTTTTGAAACTTAGTTATTTTAAAACTTTTGAATTTTAAATTTTCAAAAACATTAACATTATTAAAATCATTATTTCAAAACTTTTCAATTTTGAAGGTTTGACTTTTTATATGGGTGCAATTTTCAAATCATGAAAAGTTGGAAATGTTGATAAGTTCAAGATTTTGAAAATTCCTAAAACTGACAACTTTCAAATTTTTGTACTTGAAAGGTTTAAAATATTCATATTGTAAAGATATGTTTTATATTCGTAACTTTTAAGAAACATTTATACCATGAAAACAAAGTATTAAGAATGTGATTTATGGTGTATAAGAAGTTTTGATATGAATTGTGTTCGGATTTTATTATTAGCACAAATTAGTTGGTATGTTAAAATTAGATATTAGTTAACATATTAGATTCTTTATTCATTTTTTTTAACAAAGATTCTTTTATTGATTGATTGGATTGCACAATAGTACATTCACGGGGAGCTCAACAAACTATAAAGAAAGATTATCTCGATATAAACATAAGTTTAGCAAAAAGTAGAAAAAGACATCTCAATGCAAAATTGAGCCTTCGCCAAAATTGAGACTTATGGAAAGTGATGTGTTAGGCCTGCACAAACCCAACAACCTCAATAGTTTAAAAATAATAGATTTGTATTTGAACGGACCAGAATTCATGAATGCAAAAACTATAAGATCAAATAATTTTAATTTTAGTTTGTGACTTTCAAACAATATAGCAAGTAATTTCTAGATGCGAATGGTGACTTAACTCCCTAACAAAAGGCATGGTCAGCTTTATGTGGCATTGTCTAGAGGGATACCTGTAGAACAACAAAAGGTATTGGTTAAACCAGTCAAAGAGTTCCGTCAAGCAGAAATCTACACCTCAAATGTCATTTATCAAGATGTTTTACACGAAGAGTAACATGTGTTGTTACTTTTTATCTCATAACTGATGTAATGTTTTACTTTCAGTTTCATTAAATGTTTTTATATGTTGTTTGACAGACGTTAAGAATTTTTTCTAGACTTTAGTTATCGTGTGCAACCGTTTGCAATTACATTATGATCTGTTCACGTTCTATTTTGAACGCTACACAAAACACTCACCACAATATCACAAATCATTAATTATCTGCCGCTAGGAACCGTTGCTATGCACGGGTACTCGTCTAGTATGTAATTATGAGCCTTTAGAGGGATATATATGCAATTTTCCTAATAATTTGTTATCAATGAAAATTATTATATTCAATTCTCTCTCCTCTTTTTAAATTCACATATACCTATCAATGTGTGACACATCATAATGAAAAGATCATTTGTAAAATTTGTTGAATGTAGCATCTCACTTAACTAATTAGTAAGGACTTACAAATATAAGACTGTGGTAATTGAAGGTGGTCTACCAATGATGGTGACCCAACCACGAGGCAACTCTGTTAACTAAACCCCCTCCACCTTTCATGCGCAACACCTTTTTTTTTGCCATGGTTTGGTGGTGCAGACCATTAAATGCTTTTCTCTCTTTCTTTTTTGTTTGTGTGTGTTTGTGAGTTATGTATATATAAAATGACGTATTTTTATGTGTTTGTTTAGTATTCACCACTACATATTTTTTGTGATGTGTTGGTGGTATGCTGAATGATGATCTAACGCTGAGGTGAAGATGATGGACTTGACCATTACAACCAATCTAAGAGCATGTAATTTTAATTAACAGACCATGTTAGCATTAATATTATTTAGGAAATAATGTTCGTTTATATGAAATGAACCTTGTACGTTTGTAATAGATCATTATAGATTATTGGTTGGCTTAGGGACTAGCTAAGCTAATAGATTAAGTGTAATGATAGTGTAACTTATGTTGTAATGAACAAGCATAGTCCAACCAAATCCCAAGCCCACCAAAAGCCCATGGGTGTCTCTACTGTATAAGAACCGAATACATTCTCATTTGGAGAGTGTATCAGTGTGTGTTATTGTGTATGAAAGATATCAAGCATTCCACAATCCTCTCTTCTACTTTCTCTCTCTAACTCGCTCTCTAGAAAACCTATATATGATTGTTTAAGTGATTAATAACATGTAGTATGGGTGTTAGGTCACCATAATAATCACACATAAATAGGGGTGGAAATGAGCCGAGACGCTCATGAAAAGCTCGGGAACGGATTAGTAAAAAGCTTAAACGAGTCGAGCCTAAATAAGCTCGAGCCTAAGTTGCAGCTCGTTTATAAATCGAGCTCGAGCCTGAGCTTTACATATAAAGCTCGTTTGGGCTCGTGAGCCTAAACGACATTATGATATTTTAAGTATTAAACATATATACGAGCCGAGCTCGAGCTTATTAACGAGCTCAATAAAAATATATTACGAGCCAAGCTCGACTTCGAGCCAAGCTTTAACTTTTCATAGCTAATTCGTACAAACAAGCCGAGGTCGATCCGAGCCCGAGCCTATATAACTTACCACGATCCGAGCTCGAGCTTAAAATTTGAGGCTCGAGATGAGCCGAGCTCGAGGTCGAGCTTTTTAAAACTTAAACAAGCCGAGCTTGAGCTCTGGCAGGCACGGGCTTGGCTCGGCTCGTTTTGACCTCTACACATAAGTCTAGATTTCAAGAAAGAAAGTTAGAGAGAGAGAGAGAGAGAGAGAGAGAGAGAGAGAGAGAGAGAGAGAGAGAGAGAGAGAGAGAGAGAGAGAGAGAGAGAGTAGAAGGAACTTGTGAATAATAATGAAAATGAATAACTAAGAACCAACACCCTCTCCCTTCAAGGGAGAGGGTATTTATACTGTTTATAAGATAGATGGGTGTAACACCCCTTGATGCAAGTTTTACCAACCAGGTTTTAATATTTATAAGTGTCTTGTTTACCTAAGGTCTACCTAATGCACTATCGGGCAGTGTACCCGGTCGTGTGAGGTATAGCTAGATGGTAAAGTCGAGGTCATCCCAAGAGCTATGAGTGTGGAATCTATCTAAGTCTACTGTCACGTTTAAAAGGGGGTTTTATAAAGAGATTGATTAAACTAATAAAGTAAATGACAAAACAAGTAAGTAAATAGAAGGAAATCAATAAGGAGAGGAAGTGTTAACCTAATTACTACTCTTGTTATTATCATAATAATTATCTATAAGTGCATCCTATCGTTTCATCTAGGGTTTATAGTCATTTAGGATCAAAGGGTTAAATCTCCTAAATCTATCTAGCACCTTGTCCTATTCCCGCCTATTGTAACATCGAGCGGCGTGAACCTACAAAGATACAAGAGTCATTAAGTACCTCTACTAACATGGACAAGTCTAGCGGGATGCGGGATGCAGCATGGTCAGATCTTACACCCCCTCTAGCTATGAGTGTGGAATCTATCTAAGTCTACTGTCACATTTAAAAGGGGGTTTTATAAAGAGATTGATTAAACTAATAAAGTAAATGACAAAACAAGTAAGTAAATAGAAGGAAATCAATAAGGATAGGAAGTGTTAACCTAATTACTACTCTTGTTATTATCATGATTAGTTATCTATAAGTGCATCCTATCGTTTCATCTAGGGTTTATAGTCATTTAGGATCAAAGGGTTAAATCTCCTAAATCTATCTAGAACCTTGTCCTATTCCCGCCTATTGTAAAGATGAGAGGTTATCGGGCGGCGTGAACCTACAAAGATACAAGAGTCATTAAGTACCTTTACTAACATGGACAAGTCTAGCGGGATGCGGGATGCGGCATGGTCAGATCTTACACCCCCTCTAGCTTCTTTAAGGTATCACATTGATAGGTGGTCTTAGGGTTAATTCGCCCGTATCACATCCCTATCAACTTGGGTCCTTGGGTTAGTTCACCAAGCCTCTAAGGAATTACCAAGGCTCAACACTACCAAAACTAGAGTGTCCTAAGACTCGCCATGAAAGTACACAAACAACACTACAATGGATGCATAGAAAACTAAATCACAAGAATAACAATTTCATAACTAGGCTAACACCAAGAGGTGCTTAGCCACTCTTGTTCATAATTGCAGTAAAACAAGAATGTGTAATTAAAAATGTGAACATGAATCGAATACAAGACAAAGGAATGAATAAACTGATGATTGGTGTGTGAATCCTCCCTTGGAATTGACTTGTATGTAGATTGAACTTCGTGCCTCCTGCTCCCAGAGCTTCTCCCAACTTCTGTGTGGTGAATGTGAATATGTAAAATCAGAATTTAGAGTTTGTATTTATAGACCCGACTTTGCTACGACGTAGCTGAATGAGTGGCTACGCTGTAGCCTGTGTAAATAAAAACTACGCCGTAGCTTGATCAAGTGCTACGGGCGTAGTTTCTTTCTTTGACGTATCTACGGCATAGTTAGATGAGGTACTACACCGTAACTTCTACCTTGGCCACTTGAGTTATGTACTGCCTTCTTTTGGGGACTACGCCGTACGTGGAGAGTAGCTACTCCGTAGAGCCCTTTAATAAATATCTACGCCGTAGTCATGGATTGAGCTACGCCGTAGTCTTCATATATTCTTGCTACGGCGTAGGTAGATGGAACCTCTATGCCGTAGTTAGTGCAGAATCCGCATACTTCATATATTTTGTCTTTAGTCCTTCTATTTCCGTGTTTCTTAGTTCCTTTACTCCTCTTTGCCCTGAAAATAGAATATAAACAAATAAGAGTATATATCCTAACATATGAATAAAAAAGATGAGTATTTAGGGGGAAATTAACACTTAAATCATGGATATATTTGACGTTATCAAATATCCCCCACTTAAACTCTACTTGCCCTCAAGTAGACCTTATTAGAATACAAAGTGCCCTTACTAAAAGATGAAGATGCTGATGATGTAGATGTGCATCAATACAGATCTACGATAGGATCTCTCATGTACCTAACAGCCTCTAGACTAGATATTATGTATGTTGTGTGTGCTTGTTCACGTTTTCAGGTTACTCCCAAGACTCCACATCTTCATGCTGTAAAGAGAATCTTTAGATACCTTAAGGGAAAACCCAATTTGGGCCTCTTGTATCCTAGAGAATCATCTTTTAACCTGAAAGCTTATTCAGATAGTAACTATGCTAGAGCAAGTCTTAATTGAAAGTCCACAACTGGTGGTTGTTAGTTTCTTGGCAGAAGGTTAATCTCATGGCAATGCAAGAAGCAGACTATCATGGCTACTTCCACTACTCAAACTGAGTATGTGGCAGTTGCAAATTGTTGTGGTCAAGTATTGTGGATTCAAAATCAAATGCCGGATTATGGTTTGAATTTCATGAATACTAAGATTTTTATTGACAATGAAAGCACCATTTGCATTGTCAAAAATCCAGTGTATCATTCAAAAACCAAACATATAGAAATCAGGCATCACTTTATAAGAGATTGTTTTGAAAAGAAACTAATTAGAGTGGGAAAGATTCATACTGATTTCAATAGCTGTTTTGTTAACAAAAGCTTTTGATGGACCAAGGTTTAACTACTTGGTGGTCAATATTGGTATGGTGAACCCATAACTACATTTAAGGGGAGGTTAAATGTATAATTTGTATTGGATTTCACAATCTCAGTGTAGTTAAATCTGGTCAATTAGAGTTAATTCGGGTTGTCCATCCATAGCTGTATTTTGTTTGGTTTTCAACTAATCTTTTCAGGATAAGCATTCAAGCCACACGGAAGTTGTGATTCTATCTTTGGGTTTGTAAGTTTTGGTACAATGGTTGACCATTTGTTAAGTCTGGTGAGAATATTTTAATATGGGTTGACTATTTTTAATTCTGGTAGTGTTAAATCTGCAATAAATTTTTTACAGTTAAGTCTGATCATACTCATAATGACTTTTACTGTTTAAATCGAGCCGTTAATATTTCAGGCACCAAATGGTATATATATGAATACATTTTAATAAATTTTGTATCTTTATTCATTATATACTCTTTATACACAAGTAAAAATTTTCACCTTGATCATACTTACTCTGTTTTACACACCAGTATCAACACTTCTCATTTCACCAGACTTTACATGGCTCAGCTAGCTTATAATGAGAGGCATAATCAAGTGGTTTACTTAAAGAAGTCAGCAAAAAGCAAAGGTTTTGAACAAATAGTTAACTTCTTGAATAGCTCATATATAAGGTACGCGTTGAACATGTAGTCCCACTATCTATGATTCATTGGTAAAACAGTTTTGGAATACTTCCATTTCTGAAACTCTTGCTAATGGGAACCTACAGTTACGAGCAACTATTGACGATATTGAATATACGATCACTGAAGCATCATTAGAACTTGTCTTCAATTAAATGATGCTTCAGGGGATTTTAAGTTGCCATATAAATTCCTTATTGAGGGTATGAAACACATAGGATATCCCATTGATAATACACAAACTTTCTTAAAAAGAAATCTTTCACCTCAATGCAGATTCCTCACTCACCATCTGCTTCAATGTTTAAGTTCCAAGAGTGGAGAATGAGATCAATTTGATGCCAAACTTGCATCTGCAATGGTCTGTCTTTCACTTGGAAGAACTTTCAATTTTTCTAAATTGATTTTTAATGGAATGGTGGATAATGTGAACAGTACATACATTGCCATTATCTATTGCTATGTTGTTTGCTTCATCTAATGTTTGTCCAGGTCCATCAATAAGACCTGAAGCTCAATTTACCCCAGTTCATACACTTGAACTTAGCTCCTCTGCATCACCACCTTTTACTCATACCGAGCATTCCAAAATGACTATGGATGATCTTCTCCAGCTAGTTCCCTCACTTTTACAACGTGTCAATGATTTGGAGCAAGAATTGGCCAAGACCACTAAGAAGGTTAAGAACGTGGAAGTTATTGTGGAGGGACTAGGAGTTCACTTCACTGAGTTTGACGATGCTGGCTCAAAAAATTCATCCAAACAAGGGGTATTTTGCTCATGCAATAGAAAGCAAATTATCTAAAGATACATCTTTTAGCTCTCCAAGATTAGAAGATGTTGAGTTAATTATTAATCTGAGCAGAAGTCATAAACAAAGGAAAAAGTTGAAAGAAAGATCAGCAACAAAAGAAACAGTTAAGTCTGCTTCAATGGATAAGTCTGCTCAAAGTGTTCCTTCTAATACTGGCCAAAGGGAAGGAAAGCAAATTGTTCAAGCATCTTATAAACCAAAGAAATCAAAGAAGCAAATCAGGGAGGATGAAGCTAGCTTTGTTGAGATTGAAAGAGTTCAAAATGAAGAAGCAGGCATGATTGTACCTTTGAAAAGACATAGAAGGGTTTGAAACAGATTGCTTTAAGTTGGTATGAACCCTTGGCTATGTTTGAAGAAATGTTTCAGAGGTCAATGGGTTTGAGATAAGTAACACTTGGTGAAGGAGCTTTGCACTAACACAACAAATGGTTATCAGTCCACCATGTCTGACACACATAAGGACTGGCTAATCCAAGAGAAAACGGCTCTTGGTAAAGATATCTCAAATCCATTTATGGCTGTCAATTTTCCAAAACTTGAATGGTTATCAACTCACCATATCTGATATAGTGAAGGGTTGACTAACCCACAAGGTTATGGCTTGTGGTAAAGGCTGTGGAAAACCATAATTGGTAATCAACTCACCAAGATGATGTCTGCATCAAAGAGTTGGCTAGTCCAAAAGCAAACAGCTTTAGGTAAAGACAAATCAAATCCGTTGATAGCTGATGGTTTGCTAAAAATCATATGGTTATCAATGTACCATGGTATTGAACTAAACCATTGGCTACTCCAGAGTTAATGGCTAACTGGTAAAGAGACATCAAATCAATTAAAGTTTCAATGATTTACCTCTCACAGGTGTTACCACACCTGGATGTGATGAGAATAGTATGAAACTTTTGATTTGATGTATATATTGTCAATGTTGCTGCAAAGATGGTGCAAAAGGTTTGATGATAAATGTTGCTGCAAAGACATCAAGAATCAACAAAGTGTTGCAGCTCATCAATAATTCCAAGAAGCTTACATTCAAAATCCTCAAGGCATTTTTGAAGAAAGGAACTTAAAGTTCATAATGCATGGAGATCAAGTTAGGGGAGGATTGTTGGGAATTATTGTAACCAGACTTAAGTATGGTAGATTAGTTAAGTCGGGTAGATAGTTAAGTCTGGCCCAAACTAAGTTAAGTCTGGTAGACATAGTTAAGTCTGTTTATGTTTAGATAGTTAAGTCTGTTTTGCTTAACAAGTTAGATATCTTAGGAGATATTTTAGGAAAGGATATGCGCACGGTTAGATATCTTAGGAGAAGATATATATGCATCCTTTCACATGTTTTGTAGAATTAGGGTTTCCTTATAGTATAAAAGGAACCCTACAGCATAATGTTCAATGCCAAGTTTTATAAAGTTTAATATAATACAAAGTTAGTAAATCTCTATGTTGTTCTTGATGCTTGTGTTAATATTCTACGTTAACATCAAGTTTACATTGTTTAAGAGTTTCTCATATAGATAGTTTGGATTTATCCAAAGTGTCTTATAACACCCCCATTTTCACAGATCGCAGCGGAATTTGGATCTGGGGTATTACTTCATGGATCACAGATATAGTAATAGAAAACGACTCGAAAAGAGCCATTTTATAAAATGAGTTATCATTCATTAAAATATTAGAGTTTTTATTTAGAAGAGGTCCCGTGAGTCTAAGTGTGAAATGTTGTGTTTGAATGATAACCAAATGGAAATTCTTTCAAGTCTCATGCCACTCCATGCCATAATTTCCACAGAGCTCCGTTACCTAGGATACATGCTTAAAGAGTCAACACTAGGTGTTGAGTGAGAGTCATAGGTTTAAGTGATAGTGAATACAAGTTCCACAGGGTTCAGTTGTTATACCCTTCAAGGAAAATGTAGTGTGTGTGATAATTGTAATGCATGTAAAATTATCAAGAGTTGGTATGTTGCACTAAGCTCATGAACCACACGTTAATAGTCCAGATCATGAGGTCTGCAAACCAAACCATGATGGGACGGGAAGGATAACTTGCTAAAGTTAATCCTCCAAAGGGTTCAAATATAATACTTATTGGTACCCTCCAGAGAGAGGTAGTACCAATGGGAGTTGTCAAACTCCAATAGATCTATCAATTATATTCGCGTTCACTTGTGTAAAATATCACAAGCGATTAGATTCATGAATTTTGTTGTGTAGTGGTGGCAGATAGTTTACTCGTGCAACAACCAAAGAAAAAGACTTGTATTCGATTTAAAGCAAGTAAGCATGTAACCCCCGCACAGGGTTTGTAAAGCATTTAAAAGAGTGAGGCTATGAAAACTAATCTGGGCTTAGGGAGATGTAAAAGGTGACTCGGAGACTAGACTACCTACTCACGTATACTGGTTGTATTGTAGGTGTGGTTGTATGTCAAGCTTTAGTTATCTTGTTTTAAGTTTCTTAAGTAATTATTCTTAGGGTTTTCAGTGTTTTAGATATAACATAACACTATTTGGGCCATCACAATCCAGAAGTATAAGACTCCTCACATGAAGCTCTGATAACGTTCTAATTATATATTCCTTGAGCATTATATTATATGTTTTATGATCATTTGATATGAACTTTTGGTACTTAATAGCATAAAATGAATGCAGGTTCACTCTCGGATGATCTGAGCATGATACATCTCAAGACCTACTATTTTCGCCACTTGAAGTAAATAAATAAGAAGTCTTCCATGATTAGCTTTTCATGCAAGCCAAGTGCGCCGATTTTCTAGTCAAGTGCGCCGTACTTCCTATGCATTTATGAAACTTTGGTGCCAAGAAAATAAGAAAGTGCGCCGCACTCACAAAGCAAGTGCGTCGTACTTCGCCTATCAGAATGCGTATAAATAGAGATCATTTGCAAGCATTTAAACTCTCCACTCTATAACCAATTTCACTAAGTTAAGTTCTGAAGTAATACGTGATCCAGAGCCATTTGCAGGGGTGAACGAATCAGAACAGGGGGTGTTATATACTTGTTGGTGTCGAATTCTTGGTTACTTGTAACACTTGTGTAATCATTTGATCAATCCAATCTGTATGTCTCTTGTTTGCTATTTATTCACTTCTGTTGTTATGCACTCATTTGCCATGAGTGGCTAAACCTCTTGTGATTGCTTGGATATGATAATATAATAAAGCGACTTATGGTTATGTTTTGATCTCTACCAATTTCAAGTTTATATTGTGAACTATTTCATCTCTAGTCTTATTATGTTTATTTGTTGAAACTGATTTAATATAATATGTTGGGATAGGTCGAAAGAACCAACTTGTTAAATGCAATTCTAGGAACTTGTCTGCGTTTCTAGTCTTTGAAGGAGAAATCCACTTAGAAGAATCAATAATAATCTAGACTTGATATGAAATACTATTTCGAGAGAAATCACTTAATGGGTAGATATGAATCTTGAATTGAACCTACGAGTTATGAAATTTCTCTTTTGACGAAAATAGCTTTCTTATAAGTTGTGCTCCTTTATCAAATTGAGATCAAACATAAGCATTGTTACTTGATTATCTTAGCTATCCAAGCAATCATTTGTTTTAATATTTGAATTCCTCATATTACCATAATCGTTACTTGTCTTGTTTTACTAATTATTTATACTTAATCCGAACGAACTAAGTCCCTGTGGATACGACCTGGTCTTACCTTAATCTAATACTACTAACGAGGGTTATACTTTACCCGTGTGTTTGGTTTATTAAAATCGGTGAAACTAGTATTATAAATTTAAAGCTTTACTTACACACCAAAGTTTTTGGCGCCGCTGCCGGGGACTTAAATTTGTTCCTTAAGTATTTTCGAAGTAAAATTAGCAAACAAAACAAAAAATTTCTTTAAAAACCAGATCACTCTTTTCTCCTGTTGCAGAAAGCATGCCACACAAATACACTTGTGCGGCGCACTTATACACAAAATACACACATACCGCCATACTTGTCACCAAGGACGACGCACTTACTTCAATCCGTAATGTTTTTCTTAAAAAATTCACAAACCTTTTCGTAATTAAAAAAAAAAAAACAAAAATAATCATCTTTTTCACTATCTTTTGAGATTCATCCTCTTGGTAAAAATAACACCGTCGTATTTGTCACCAAGTACGCCGTGCTTAGTAATTTCACACAAGTACGCCGCACACTATTCTGTGTACGCCGCATTCATTTACTCAGAAAACAAAATTTGTCACACTGATTTGAATTTCGCTCTCTATCTTTGAATGCACACTCGTTCAACAACTGAGCCCATTTCACCTCTATCAGAACCTGAAAGGACTTTAAACAAAAGAAAACGTAATAACAAAGAGTTCCTTTTTCTAAAAAAGATGAAAGACCCGAACAACCTCGTGTTCACCACACACCTGTTGACGATATCTCAAACTTCAGATTTTTCGTCAAATTAATTCAAATTCACAATCCAATGGATGACGCTGACAATGAATCAATGTGGGCCAATGATTGTATCGTTGCACCTATCCCTGGACCAGCTATTACCATTCCTGAAACCGCAAATGAATTTGCAATCAAAGGAAATCACTGAACTCTTGTCAAGGGAAACCAATTGGATGGCCAAATTAAAACTGATCCTGACAAACACATCCATGAATTTCAAAGCGTATGCGATATGCTCGAATACAGAGCTACTGAAACCGAAGCAGTAAGACTCATGATGTTTCCTCTATCTTTAATGGGAGAAGCTAAAACTCGGCTTGACGAACTCGATGAAGGAACCATTGAATCATGGGACAAACTTCGTACTACTTTCGTTAGTAGATATTTTCCACCAGCTTTATTCGATAAACTTCTCGGAGAAATCTGAGGATTCTCACAACATGAACGAAAAACTCTCACCGAAGCTTGGCTTCGAATGAAAGATTTGCTAAGAAATTGTCATGGACACAGTTTAACAAAAAACAATATAATCAAAATCTTTTACCACGGTCTTGATGAAATAACTCAAGAAACTTTAAATGCTGTAGTCGGTGGTATATTCCTTTACAAAACACCAAATCAAGCGTATTAACTCCTTGAAGACAAAGTCTTATTTAAACTAGATTGGGCAAAAGAACAAAAACCAAAAACTTCTCTTCGTAAAACTGTTGCTTTCATTGATGAAGGCATTAGTAATTCTGATACTGACAAAAATTTGGCAAGAATGGATGCCATGGCAATTAAAATGGATGCTTGATGAGTGTGTAAATACTCATCATTTTTGTCTTATCCGAACTGCAAAAACATTTAAAAACACTCAGAAATACCTCAAAATATAGAAAATATCCCTGGATTGTGTTTTATATGTTTCATGTGCAAAATGATTGAAAACAAATGAAAAATGAACAAAGTTTGCATATTTGGCAGTTCAGTCCCTCAACTTTTAAAACTTGACAAAATCAGCCCCTGAGCATTTATTTTGGAAGAAAAATCAAGAAAGGTCTTTTGAAAATCACAAGTTATCATAATTAGTCCTTTGGTGAAAAGTTTCAAAAAGTTTACAAGTTTGATCCCTGTACTATCAGAAAATGTCAGAAATGGTCCCTGGAAAGAAATTATGAAGAAAAACTCAACAATCATCCTCCTAGAATCATCAAATGACAAATTTGGTCCTCAGAGTGCAATTTTGAAGAATTTACATTTTGGTTCCTCAAGTTAAAAAGATTGGCAAAAATGGTCCTTCGTTATTCAAATTGAAGAAAGATGATAAAAAGGGCCTCGGGAAATCAAGAGTTGGCAAGAATAGTCCTTGGAGTGATTTTAGAACTTGGCAGATTCAACCCCTCAATATTCAGTAAATTACATTTTGGTCCTTGTGTTTATTTGATACAAAACCAAACGGACCCTTTGTATTATTGAAACCCAACACCCTAAACCTATAAAGAAAACCTTCCTTGGCCTAAAACCACATCTGGCCCAATTGGCCCAACACCATCCCACATTTAATAAACCCAGCCCCCAGGTCAACAAGTCAATGCATGTCAAACAAACAGTCAAACGTACCCTTTCCCCATATCCCCCGTTTTACCCAGAAGTCACACCATCACCACCATCACTGCAACACTCAACCCCCTCCTCTCCTCAAAAGATCCACCAACTCCATTTCCCCATCCCACTAACTTTTCCCCCTCCTCACAATCGCTACCTAACCCCTAATTGCCACTCTGGCAATCCAATTCTTTACATAACCAGTTTCCCGCGAAAATGCAACAAGAGGCTAGGATCAATGAAATGTTAACCTAACGGTTGGGATTTGCTCACAAAAGCACAAGGGACTCATTTTCATTGTTCTTACTCAGAAAAGAAGCACAAAAAAGTATTTAGACCTAATCCTAGTTTAGTATAAATAGGATGCCATTGTAAGCCTCAAAAGGCATCCTTTCCTTGGACTTTTCTTTCATAGTTTTTAAATTTCAATTGTATTTCAGTATTTTTAAGTTAATTCAAGTATCATTCAAGTTTCTAGAAATTTCAATTTTTTATTCAAATTTTCAATTCTTACAAATTGTTGTTGTTTATCTTTATTTCTGCCAAGCTTGTTCTGAGTAGCTCATTTAAGTTATTTAAAAACTTTTTGAAGTTTCAGATCCAGTAAAATCAGAAAAAAAAAGAGAAAAATATCAAAGAAAAATAAAAAATGAATAATTTTGAAGAAGACATGTTGCTGATACAGAAGGAAGAAAGCACGGAGACTAGTTTAGAGCTCCATGGGGAGCAGTAGGATGGTAGACTTGGTTCTGGTTATCACTTATGGTTCTTTTGGATTCACTTGTAAGCTATTTGTCCCAACTTCTTATGCATAATCTGCCATACTCTGTTAAAGTTGCTATTTGTTGTTTATTTCAGTTCACTCAAGCTTAATTAATGTTAGTGTAAGTTAGTTTAGTGATTTCTAGGCTTAATTTAGTTAGTTGCTTCATAATTTCTTCATTTCAGTTTCTATAGGGGTTTTTGGATCAAGCTTCATAGCTGAGCTATTGTTGTTGTATTAGTTGAAATATAGTTTAGGTAACAATCTCAGCTCAAAACTAGGCATTTCCAGTCTTGGCTTTGGTGGTTTTAAAGCAGATTAGTCAACCTTGCATCTTAACTTCATCACAGTCCACTGTTAGGAATTTTTTTGGTGTCAAAGCCTTAAATCTTGCTTAGAATAAATTTAGGTTGTTCTATTTAAGTCCATTTAGGGTTATTATAGCCTTGTCAATCATTTATGATCAATTAAAACTCAGCAAAGTCAACTTGTGTCAAAATTTCAAAATTCAAAGTTGCATACTTATAAAAATGGGACAAGATTCAATTGAGTGCACAAGGTTTGATTCTGGGTAATATTGAGTAATTTTCGTTGTTTTGTAAACCTTGCCAGCTTGTTTATTAATTTCAATAAGAAAATCCAATTTGAAACTCATTCAATCACTTAATTTTGATCTTGAAACTGCCTATCTGACCAAAATCTCCCATGTACCCAGTTTGATCCATTCTTAAATTAAGCATGATTTGGTCATTTCTATGTCAATTGTTGTGATTTTTGTTGCTTTAGGATCTCCCCTAGGTAGTGATTAGATTTCTGTCTTTTGATTTCTCTTTTGAGCTTATTTATCTGCTTATTTGAGCCCCTAAACTTGCCCTTTTTTTTGGCTGCTGCTGCTGTTCATATGCTGAGCTTGTTTGATTTTTTTAATCTGTTTGATCTTGTTGTTCATTGTTGTTGCTTTTTATTGTTTATGGATTCAGTAATGTTTATGTTTTTTTAGTTGGCTTATTAGCTCACTTGGCTTGGCTTATTGTGTTGTTGGTTGGTTGCTAAATTTCAAAAGCGCACTTGAGCAACATAAACTTGAATCTGTTGAGATTTTACAAGCTTGCAAAAGCTTGTTTCAAGCTTTTCATTAAAATTGTTTTTACAAAAGTTGGTAATTGTTGTTGTCTAAGCAGTTTGCAAAAAGAAATTTAAAAAAAATAAAAAATAAAAAATAACAGTTTTGCAAAAAGTCTGGGGTGGGAATTAAACCCTAGGCCTCTTGCACCAACCAAACACAACACCACACACGTCCATCAACTGCCCTTGGGTCTTTTTCAAGTATATCTTACAAAGTTTATTATTTAAGTACTTGGTTCCCATTTTTTGCTTATTAGTGTGTAATCTGCTCATTTCGGCTTTTTCAAAATAGTTTTTCCAAAGTTTTTATTTTTCTTAAATTTGTTTTAAGTTATTGATTTTCCAAAAATGTTTCAGAATTATTTAATTCGGTTTAGTATTTATTTCAATTTAATTTAGTTAAATTAGTATTTAATTCATAATAAATAGAGTTTTTATTAAAATATTAATTTTCTTTTTTCTAAAAATTTCTTTTGTCATCTAGTACGTAGGAAAGTTATTTTTATCCCTGTAGGAATAGTGTAGCTCTAATTTCGCGTTTTAATTTGCACGTTGACGTTTATTTTAAATAAACGTCACGTTTTTTATTTAGATTACGTTTTAGGACTTCCCGTTTTCCCTATCATGTTTCCTGTAGTATTTTAGGTAGATTTAGGATTTCCTTAATATTCCATTGCTTTTATTCCCATTTAGGTTGCGTTTATTTCATTTTCGTTCGTTAATTATTAAATCCCGTAACTTTAACGTACCATAACACCAAATAACTCTCACAATCAAACTTATAAGCATTTTAATCTCCAAATCTCACACGATATTGCCCATTCACACCTCTTTGGGACACGACCCGGGTAATCACTAACCCGGTATCATATATATATATATATATATATATATATATATATATATATATATATATATATATATATATATATATATATATATATATATATATATATATATATGTATGTATGTATATTGTATTCACGAGTTTTTTTTTACAAGTCTTCCTTTTCCTAATGGTTGATTGGTAAATTCTACTCAAGTCTACATTGTATTTATTTTGATACATGTTTTACGCATATCAATGCTCAATACAATGAGATAAAAAACCAACATGAAAGTTGTAATCATTGTGGCGGAAACCATTCTACCGCAAATTGTAGTGATGATGACACACCTATGTCACGTGAAGAAGAAGCTAAATTTATGAATACATTTAGATGCACCCGTTACTACGAGAACTATCATGATCGCGATTGTGATTATGAACGATGGAGACCTAGTGCGAAAAACGAATATAATTGAGAACCTTACAAACGAACAAACACTGATGAAAAACCAGACGTTCAAAAACAATTGGTTGATTTTATTAAATCACAAAAATCAACAAACCTCTTTGTGAAAGACACATTCATGGAACTAAAAGATAAATTTGAATCCTCTACTCGAAATCACCAAGCCTCAATTCAAAATTTGTAAGCCAAATTTGACCGATTTGCTGAAAAGCAATCCGGTCGAGCTTCTGGATCTCTTCCTAGTAACACTCAACCCAATCCTAAAAACAAACCTTATCAACCACCACAAGCTCGACATGAGCATGTGAATGCTATTACCACAAGAAATGATACTTCTTATGATCCACCACACGATCCTAGTCAAACTCAACAAACTGATGAAGTTTTCACTGATGATGAACTTTTTCCTCAAAAGGAAACTATAACTCCTGAAATACCAGTACCTAAACCCTACAAACCTAGAATTCCATACCCTCAACGCTTAAGAAAAGAAAAAATGGAAGCTCAGTACGGAAAATTTTTTGACGTAATTCGAGCTGTTCGAATTAATGTTCCTCTTGTTGATGTTTTAGCCGGAATGCCCAACTATGGGAAATTTCTTAAAGAACTTGTTAGTAACAAAAGCAAGCTTGAACAAATTTCAGCAACTTTCCTTAATGAAGAATGTTCAGCTATCGTTCAGAACAAAATTTCACCAAAACTCGGAGACCCAGGAAGTTTCCTAATCACTTGTACTTTCAGTAAAACATTCTCATTCAATGCTTTAGCCGATCTTGGTTCTAGCATTAATTTGATGCCATATTCTCTCTATGCTAAATTATCTATTGAAACACTTAAACCAACTAAGATGAGTATTAGGTTAGCTGACCGATCTTTCCAATATCCTGTTGGAATCGCTGAAAATATGTTAGTTGAAGTTGGAAAATTCACCTTTCCAGTTGATTTCGTTATCCTAGAAATGGAAGAAGATAGCAAAGTACCCCTAATCTTAGGAAGACCTTTTCTCCATACAGTATATGCAATGATTCGAGTTAAACAGAAACAACTCAATTTAGGAGTTGGTAAAGAAAGAATGATTTTATCCATAGATAAGGCTATGAAATACTCTTACTCTAATGATTACATGCTTTAGAATTGACGTTATCAATGAAATTCTTGAGGAAGATTTCGATGAACTGTTAAAATGAATTTGACCAATTACTATATTAAGTTGATGGAACAATTCTGGAAGACGAAGTTTTAGCCGAATATGATCAATTCATGGCTATGACTGTCGAAGATAAAAATGAAAGTTCTGATGACGAGGATAATAATGAAGAAGAACCATCATTCGAGAAAATAAACTTTTTCACTGAATATAAAGTTAGAAATGCTATTGAAGAACCACCAACTGATCTCATTCTCAAACCGCTACCAGACCATCTAGAATATGCTTTCTTAGAAGGAGAATCATTACTACCAGTCATAATTTCATCTAAACTCTCTGATAGAAAAAAATTAAATTTGATTTCAGTTCTCAAAAACCACAAAAGAGCCTTTGCTTGGAAACTAGTGACATACCTGGAATTTGTTCATCCTTCTGTAAACACAAAAATCCGTTAATGGATGATAAGAAACCAGTGGTTCAAAAGCAAAGAAGACTTAATCCGAATATGAAAGAAGTTGTGAAAAAGGAAGTTGTTAAACTCCTTGACTTAGGAATCATCTACCCTATAGCAGACAGTCCATGGGTAAGTCCTATTCATTGTGTACCTAAGAAAGGTGGTATAACAGTAGTTACAAATGAAAATGACGAACTTGTCACAACTAGAACTGTCACTTGTTGCCGCGTATGTATTGACTACAGAAAACTAAATGAAGCTACCGCAAAAGATCAATTCCTCTACCATTCATGCACCAAATGTTAGAAAGACGTGCAGGAAATGAATATTTATGTTTTCTAGACGAATTCTCCGGTTATTTCCAAATACCAATCGAACGAATGGATCAAGAAAAAACAATATTTACATGTCCTTTCAGAACCTTTGCCTATCGACGTATGCCCTTTGGCTTATGTAATGCACCTGCTACTTTTCAAAGGTGTATGATAGCAATTTTTCATGATATAACTGAAGAATCCGTGGAAGTTTTCATGGATGATTTTTCAGTCTTTGGAAATTCTTTCGATAAATGCCTAACTAATTTAGAAAAGATGCTTCAACGTTGCGAAGACGCAAATCTTGTGCTTAATTGGGAAAATGCCACTTCATGGTCAAAGAAGGTATTGTGCTCGGACATAAAGTGTCAGGAGCAGGACTTGAAGTTGACAAAGCAAAAATTGATGTAATCTCAAAACTTCCACCTCCTACTAATCTGAAAGGCATTAGAAGCTTTTTAGGACATGCATGATTCTATCGATGATTTATTAAAGATTTCTCAAAAATCGCTCGACCATTAACTAAACTTCTAGAAAAGGACGTTACCTTTGAATTTGATGACGAATGTAAAAAAGCTTTCGAAGCTCTTATAGAAAAACTCAAATGTACACCAATTATCATAAGTCCAAATTGGAATTTACCATTTGAATTAATGTGCAATGCAAGCGATTTTGCAGTCGCAGCTATTTTAGGACAAAAAGATGGTAGTCATTTCCATCCTATTTACTTTGCTAGCAAAACGCTCAACACTGCTCAACAGAACTATACGGTCACTGAAAAAGAACTCATGGCTGTTGTATTTGCATTCGATAAATTCCACGTATATCTAGTTCTATCTAAAACTATGGTCTATATAGATCATTCCGCTCTCAAATATTTATTTAAAAAGAAAGATGAGAAACCACATCTTATTCGTTGGGTTTTTCTTTTACAAGAGTTTGATATAGAAATCAAAGAAAAAAAAGGTGTTGAAAACCTAGCCGCCGATCATTTGTCTCGTTTAGAAAATGAAGACGAACAAATAGATAATAATTTTCCCGATGAAACTATTAATGCAATTAGTTCTCCAGACACGCCTTGGTTCGCAGACCTTGCAAACTATCTGGCGGGGGATATATTACCAAAAGGAATGACTCACCAAGAGAAAATAATTTTTTTCTCAGACGTAAAGAATTATTTTTGGGATGAACCATACTTATTCAAAATATGTCGTGACGGAATAATCCGTAGATGTGTCTCTGGACCTGAAACTCGTGCTATTCTTGATAAATGTCACCATGCACCCACCGGTGGTCATTATGGTGCTACCATTAATGCTAAAAAAGTATTTGAATCCAGATTCTATTGGCCAACAATTCTGAAAGAAGCATATACTTTAGTTCGCCTTTGCGAAGCATGTCAGAAAACTGGAAACATTTCTAAAAAGGATGAAATGCCCATGAATTACAATCAAGTTTGCGAAATTTTTGACATCTGGGGTATAGACTTTATGGGACCCTTTCCTAAATCATAAAAATTTGAATACATCCTAGTCGCTCTCGACTATGTCCCAAAATGGGTAGAGGCCCAAGCTCTTCAAACAAATTATGCCAAAGTTGTTATAACATTTCTTAAGAAACTATTCTGTCGTTTTGGAATACCAAAAGCTCTAATTAGCGACAGAGGCACTCATTTTTGCAACAAATTAATGGAGAAAGCTATGAAAAGATATGGAATTAACCATCGAGTCTCTACATCATATCACCCTCAAACTAGTGGTCAAGTTGAAAATACTAGTAGAGCTCTTAAAAGAATACTTGAAAAAACAGTTAAAGAAAATCCCGCTATTTGGTCAAGTAAATTAGATGATGCTCTATGGGCCTTTAGGACTGCTTATAAAACTCAAATTGGAACAACACCGTACAAACTAATTTATGGTAAAGTATGCCATCTCCCATTTGAATTAGAACACCGTGCATATTGGGCACTTAAAAATTGTAACCTAGATTTAATTGCAGCAGGTGAAAAACGAACGTTTCAACTTCATGAATTAGACGAACTACGCTTGTATGCTTATGAAAACTCTCGTTTTTATAAAGGAAAAACTAGAGTTTGGAATGATAGAAATAAAAAATGAGAAAAGAATTTAAGAAAGGAGATAAAGTCCTCCTTTTCCAGTCAAAGTTCAAAATCAAACAACCAAAACTTACAAGCCGATGGATTGGACCTTATCTTGTTAAACACAAATATCCATCCGGATATGTTGAACTATACGGACTTGACGATAAAAGCTTTATAGTCAATGGTCACAGGCTTAAATTATACCATGAGGAAGAAAGTTTCAACGATATAAGGGAAGAATCAAATCCTTCTTCCCAAAAGACTAAATCATCATAATCATATGAGTCGAGCTATAGACTCTAAAATTAGCACTGGACGGGAGGCAACCCGTTTAGTTTCATTTGATTTGATTTTACTTTATTTCTTAGTTAATTAACACTTTGATTAAACCACACTGTAAATCTTAAGTGTGGAGGTAAAAAACAAAAATATATAAAACCCAAAAACCCAAAAATATTTTCCATTTTTTGTGTGTTTGTTTTTATTTTTTGCAGATTATTATGAAGACAGCATTTGGGAAGCACATCTCTTCATGCTTTCGCATATGGCCTGGGAAGTTACTCTTTATTTCTACTAATATTTTTCCTATTTTTGTATCCAGTTATAAACATTGAAGGCAATGTTCAACTTGAATATGGGGGGAGTCAAATAGTAAAAATATTTATTTCACAAAACCGATTATATGACTAAACCGTTTCTCCCTACTAAAAACTAAAAAATTATATGTTTTCACAAGTTATTAAGGCAAATCCACTTGGATTGACACCATAGCTAGACACAATTTCATTCACCACAAATGCGAGATAATTACAAGCCTTTATAAGTGTATATCTGCTACACTTTCTCCAAAATATATGAGTGGGCCGACGATTTAAATTAGCTCTAGAACTTGCACTTATACATCAACAACAAATACCGCAGTGAGATTGCATATTTTTTATGCTTTATAGAAAATTTTATATGATATTGAGGTAAACTTAGGATTTACACCAAAAAGCCATCCTATGAAATCATAATCTAGTTGACTACACTGGTCACTAGTATATTCAAGAAATTAACCCTCTAGTTCTCATTTTTAGTGCTATTGCCACTTAGAACAACATGTTGAGCCTAAGCCTTTTCCTTATTTTTAAACCAAATTACTTATGCTCGATATAAATGAAGATTGATTGGAATGGAAAATTAGAAAGTATAAAAGATCTTTGTATATTGATGATCAACAGATGCTTAGTAGTATATTCTTCTACGAATCCTACAAGAAACAACAAGAAAATTATCTATGCCTTGCACATACCCTTAATCCCTAAGCCAACCCGAAAAAGTCCTCATTGATATCATTGTCTGGTGCTTACGCCTTGTTGGAGTTGTCTTTGTGATTTGTACAAGCCTATGGTAGCTATTTAGTCATGTCTGTGCAAATATTGAGTGAACTTAACCCTATTTGAGTGAATTGTGTGAAGGGCAAGCAATAGCTAAGTGTGTAGGTATTTGATAACGCTCTAATTATTTGATGCGTGGAATTGCACCCTCGCAAAAGGTTTTACCTGTCAAGGGATCTTGAGAAGCTTGCAATCCCTACCAGGCAGTGTACCTGATCGTTGTAGTATAGTACACTGACAAGTACCGGGGGATTGATTGTTCAACTCAAAGAATAGTGTTCGCTAGAGTTAAAACTCACTAAAACTAGGTCTAGAGATGAGGGATGATTCTTTTTGTATTTTTATATTTTAAATGAAAGCAAGTAAAATCTCGGGTTTTGAAGGAGTGGGCGGAATTAGTTGCTAATCAACTAACCCAAATAACAAAAGATGCAATAAAAATAAAATAAAATAAACTTAAACTAATTATGGCGAAAACAATAATGAGAGAAAATGTGTTTACTTAGATTTCACTACTCCCTAGCTATCTTTTACCGGTTGATTAGTTTGTTACAATTGCATGGATGACGGGTTATATTCCTTAATACCATTCGTAGGGCTGTGTATGATCTTTCCTAACTCTATAAGCTTCTACCTCTTCCTATGTCGAGCCGACTACTAGCTCCTAACATGGCCTCATTAGTAGTTACCTATGCATTAAATACAACCAATATATCGTAGTACACCTCCGATCATGTTTCTTAATACGTTCAAGCAAGTTACCAATTGGAAGTCTGTCAGTTTTCTTAAGCCTAACATCGAATTCATTCATCCACAACAAGTATAAACAAAAAACCAACCAATAATCAATATCTAAGTTTCATTACATCTAAGCAAACACAAAGAAAACCTAGCCTAGTGATGAGGCGAAAAATGATCCGTTTTTAGGGGGTCATTTAAGCCGAAATTGGAATTTATTTAATCAAATATTGCCCTAAATCGTTCCTTTTGTGATTTTAGGTACTTTGGGAGTGAATTCTGGAAAAGGAAGCATTTCGGACGTTTTTGGAGCATAAAAGTGAAGAAAACGGCAAAGTCTTAATTTTCCTTGCTGGGAACAGTACCTGACGGCGTCAAGAGCAATTTTGTGACGGCGTCAGGAGCAAAATGGATGACGGCCCAGAGAAAACGTGACGGCGTCAGATCAAGGCCGTCAAGAGTAAAAGTGGTGACAGCCCAGAGCAGAAATACACATGACGGCGTCAGATCTGGATCTAGGCAATCCGAGAATTTTATTGGCGGCGAGATGATGGCGTCAGAACTTTCCTCTTGACGCCGTCACCTTAGTAAATCTATATATACTTTTCTAATTTTCATTCATAAGAGTGTAACTTGGGAGGAGAATTTTAGGGTCGAACCTCATAAACCCTAACACGACTTTTATAGTATTTTCAAGGGTTTTCACCCCTTGAAACCCTTCATGTTCAATTGAGATAAGTATCCTTTCAATTCATTCAATATGTCTATGTGTTGTTTGAATATATCTTACGCTTGTCTTGATTTTAACAAGCTAGGCTAGTTCTTTTGTGTGTTTGCTTAGATGTAATTAAACCTAGATATTGATTATAGGTTGATTGTTTGTTTACAGTTGTAATGGATGAATGATTTCAATGTTAGGCTTAAGAAAACTGGCAGATCTCCATTGTGTAACTTGCTTGAACGTCTTAAGAAACATGAACTGATGTGTAATAGGTTTTTATGGTTGTATTTAATGCATGAGCGAATTCTAGTGATACCATGTTAGGAGCTTCTTACAGGCTCGACATAGGAGTGAAGTAGGAGCTTATAGAATTAAGGAAGTAAGTACGCCACCCCATGATTGATATTAAGGAATATAACCCATCATCCACGCAACTGTAACAAGTAATTAACCTGTAAAAGTTATCTAGGGAGTAGTGAAATCTAAGTAAACAGGATTCTCCCATCTATTGTTCACACCACTAGTTTAATTTAGTTTATTTTAATTTTTGTTATTTTATTTTGATTGCATCTTAGTTATTGGGTTAGTTGACTAGCAACTAATTCTGCCCATCCTTCCAAAACCGAGATTTTAATTGCTTTCATAAAAATATAAAAATAAAAAAGAATCATCCCTCACCTCTAGACCTAGTTTTTAGGCTTTCTAATCCTAGCGACACTATTCTTGAGTTGAACGATCAATCCCCCGGTACTTGTCACTATACTATACTACAACGATCAGGTACACTGCCTGGTGGGGGTTGTAAGCTTCTCGAGATCCCTCGAGAGGTAAAGCCTGGTGCAATTCCCACGCATCAAGTTTTTGGCGCCGCTGCCGGGGAATAGTTATTGTCTAGGTTAGGATTTCTTTTTATTAGGTCTACTTGCTAGATTCCTTTCTAGTAAGATTTTATTTTTATTTTTAGGTTCTCTTTAGTCTATCTTATTTCTTCGTGTTTTTGTTCGTAACCTTTACCATCCGACATCATGGAAGGTGGTAACATCTTTGAACCCATCAACACACCACAACAAGACCACCCACAAAGGCCACCACTAGCAAACCAACCTCTTAGGCCCCGAACCCTAGGAGAGTATTCCCGACCTAGCCACCAAGGCTATCGAAACACTATTGAGCTCACCCAAGGAGCCAATGTGTCCCCCTTGCGATCCGACACCATTCGGTTGGTGCAAAGCGGATGTGCATTCCATGGACTTCGTTCTGAAGATCCTAATCAACATCTCAAGGACTTCCTTGAAATTGTAGATTCTATAGACCTTGATGTCAAAACTAGAGAGTCGACCCGATTACGCCTATTCCAATTCTCTCTGCGTGATCAAGCTAGTCAATGGCTTGAACGTTTACCCGTGGGATCTATCACCTCATGGGATGATCTCACCACTCGTTTCCTTGCTCAATTTTTCCCACCGGGGAGAACTACCAAGCTTAGAAATGATATCTTGATGTTCCAACAACGTCAAGGTGAAACTCTATATGAAGCATGGACTCGTTTCAAGGACTTACTCCAAAAAGTCCCTCATCATGGCATAGATCTTTGGCTCCAAGTCCAAATCTTCTATGACCATATCGATCTCTCCACAAGGCGAACCACTGACCAATCGGCTGGTGGCAAGCTACGTGATCTAAGTGCGGAAGAATCATGGAAACTCATAGAAGATCTTGCTCTCTATGACAACGAAAGTTGGAATGATCCCCGTGATTTGAACAAAACGGTCAAGGCAATATCTTTGCCTTCGAACAATTCTAGCACTCCCGACCATAGGATCATGGAACTTGAGGACCAAGTCAAGTTTCTAATGAAATCTTAGGATGCTCCTAAGCCTTCAAGCCAAGTGAACAAAATCACTTCTTCATGCGACTTATGTAGTGGTCCCATGACACTCGTGATTGCGTGGAACTCCCCGGAACAGCTTTTGCGGACTACGCATCTTCGCGTACCGACGAAGCGGGAGATAAGTGGTACACTTTCCAACCCGAGCCAAATCCTTAGGGTGGTTCCTACAACCCTTCTTGGAAAAATCACCCAAACCTTAGGTGGAAACAAAACCAAAACAATTCTTCCAATCCGCCTAGTTGTTACCAACCAAATGGTCCACCCTCCAACCGTACTTTCAACAACAATCCTCCTAACAACTATGGTAGTACCAACAATTTTGAAGGATTGATGTGCAAGTTTATGGCATCTCAACAAGCTCGCATAGCTAAGTTTGAAACCGAATTCAAGTAACAACAAACGGAGATGACCAATAAGATTGACAACTTGTTGAAAGCCCTCAACAACCAAGCGTAAACTACACCTAGGAAGGACACTAGGGACGCCAATAGCGGAATCCAAACTAAGGACCCATCGTCATCCAAACACGTCCACTTTGTCAATGTTGTCACCATTAAGCCAATAGATAAGGAGATAGAAGAAAGTGACAAGGATGAAGTTGGAGTAGAAACCGAGACTAGGGATGAAATTAAGGAAGTTGAGGTTAATAAGGGAGAAAAGTTAGAGGAAGTAGAAAATGTAGAAGAGTACTTTGATAAGTTGCCCACCAAGGAAGAACGGGAATATCACAAGGATTTATTCGATGATCCCGAGACACCATATATCCTTGGTTCACCCCTTATTAAAATGGGAGATCCCTCTAACATCAACATACCATGCAACATTGGGCATATGCATGTATGGAAAGCTTATATCGATCCTAGGTCTCCTATAAACATCATGACTAGGACTTTTTATAATTGGGTAATGAAGAAACAACTTGGTTATAGGATGATGCCCAACAAGAACTTGCTAAGTAATTTTGTAGGTAGAGTGAAAGGATTGCATGTGATTGTCGGAAATTTCACTTATGAGACCGATTTTATGATAGTGGAGGATACTCGTCCGGTGATAGATGCTTGCCTAAGTCAAGTAGTGTTCGGAAAACCGTTCGTTGAGGCCACTAAGATAAGTTATGATCCGACTCTAGGGATAGTTAGGTTCAAGTAAGAGAATGATGAGATTGCCTACCAATAAGATCGAACATGGAAAAGGAACACAAACAAGCGGCTTACTATAGGAATGATGAGGATAGACGTAGAGGAGTAGAGTATGTCATGAATAGGATGCTTTGTTTCTACAAAGAATGCTTGCAACTAGGTCCGGAATACAAAACAAATATAGGAGATAACCTAGAGAGTGAAACCAATGATGAGGTCACATAGTAACCCATGACCTTGAGTCTAGCTACAAGACTCATAAATAAAGAAATGCGCTTCTTGGGAGGCAACCCATGTTTTGTGTGATTTTTATTTTGTTTGATTGTTATTTGTTTCCGTATGCATTCTTTATTTTTATTGTTGGTAGATCATGCTTCAAAAATAAAATGGTGAAAATACTTTATTTTGTCGTTTGGCTTAGTCTTAACTTCATCCAAAGGTATTTCGCAAAAGGTAAGTGTAAGGGGAAACCCCAAATATGTTTTTAAGAAACAAAATTGATCATGATTCTCCACAATATTAAATGAACATGTATATTCGTATTTGTGAGAGTCAAATGCTTGTATCGAGTCATAATGATGTTTTTGCAGGATTTTCTAGGAAGTAGGACAAAGTTTTTCCAGAAAATTTCCGGAAACTTAACATAAAGATTTCTGCAGGTCACTTCTGATGGCGTCAGGAAGAAACTCCTGACGGCGTCACGTGTAAAATTCTGGAAATTTTGCTAGTTTTGTTTTTCTAACGGAGTCTTAAAGTTTTTGTTGAATCTTTAGTTTTATAATCTCTTGGGAATATGCAAACATCATTCCACAAGCATTATATCTTACTTTGTTGTCATATATAGATTGCTGCCGATTTTACGCGAGGTTGCCTTGTTTTTTTTCTCAGGTTTAACATGTTATGTTTGACAAGAAGATGATTTATATTCTAGAAGGGAAGCTTTGATTGTTCATTTTCTTGGAGGAAGATCTAACCTTGTTACCATACTATCCATACCGAGCGAATCAAGGGAGTATTTGATTTCATTCTTTTACCTGTTTTTACTTTTACATTCTTTAATTGAACATTGGGGCAATGTTCATCCTAAGTGTAAGGGGAGGGTAAATGATGATACCTCATAGGATACACTTTCGCTTGAGTTTGTTTGTTCGATGGTAGGTGTGTAACAAGATTATGAGAAATACTTGTTAGTGTAATTTTAGGGCCAAATTTAAAATTTTTTACAACATTTAGGAGTGAAACTTTAGCCTTAGCAAGCGTCTCATGGATAGGAGATTGTATGACTAGCACAAAATCGTACTATTCAGAAAAATTTTCCACCCAAATATGTGAGGTTCGCCTTTAGATTTGATAGGAAAAGCATTTACTATTAGTGATTATGAGTGTACCGGTAGCATTTAGATTCTAGAACTTGCGTTAGTGATGCATCCCGAGACCGCTAGTGAGACTACATTCGTGTAGTAGGATTTACTACATGATAAGAGGCATTAGGATCACCCTTGTGTTAAACCCGTATCTTAATTACTTGACCATTTAAGTCATATTACTTGGCTAGTTAAGTAAATTAATTTTCCCCACACCATTAGCGTTGTACTCATTTTTAGTACACGAAACCCTTAGTACACCCCTCCGAGCATATCTTTTCGTTTCTAACTTTAAGCATCTTACTTAAAGGAAGAATTTGTTACAACCCACTTAAATGTACACCCAAATAACCTTAGCCTTCCGTGTATGCGCTCATCTTTAGTGCATTATTGTTATTTGTTTAAACCCTTAGTTAATTATCTAATTGATTACATGGTTGCTAAGTCGAGTCATATCCTTGTACATATTGTTTTGGGACAATTGGGACTCGTGGGTAAAGTACTTATTTTATGGAGTAATGGGGAAGAACATCATATTTTTACCCCCGTATGTGCGCTAATCTTAAAAGTACTCCTTGTGTTTTGATTATCTTAATTTGAGTCATTAGATTAGTTTATTGTAAAGTATGTAAAAATTCAAGTGTAAGGGGAATTGATGCGTGGGAATCGCACCTTGCTTTACCTCTCGAGGGATCTCGAGAAGCTTACAACCCCCACCAGGCAGTGTTCCTGATCGTTGTAGTATAGTATAGTGACAAGTACCGGGGGATTGATCGTTCAGCTTAGGAATAGTGTCGCTAGGATTAGAAAACCTAATTAATAGTTCTAGAGGTGAGAGATGATTATTTTTGTATTTTTATATTTTTATGAAAGCAAGTAAAATCTCGGGTTTTGGAAGAAGTGGGCGGAATTAGTTGCTATTCAACTAACCCAAAGCTATTAAAATAATGAAAATGAAATTAAACTAAATTATACTAAAGTTGTGAGCAGTGGTTGGAGAAATTGTGTTTACTTAGACTTCACTACTCCCTAGATATCTTTTACATGTTAATTACTTGTTACACATGTATGAATGACGGATTGTATTCCTTAATACCATTCGTGGGGTGGCATACATAACTCCCCAACTCTATGAGCTCTTATCTCCTCCTACACCATGACCCAGCACAACTATAGGGATTGTAAACAGTGGCTCATGCATTAAATACAACCAATAAAGACCTAGTACGCCTCGGTTCATGTTTCTTAAGACGTTCAAGCATGTTACCATTTGGAGATCTGCCAGTTTTCTTAAGCCTAACATATAAATCATTCATTCAAAACAAGAATAGACAAGTAATCAACACATAATCAACATCTAGGTTTCATTAGATCTAAGCAAACACAAGAGAGATCTAGCCTAGCATAGTAGAATTGAGACAAGAACAAGAGATAAACAACCAACACATAGACATATTGATTGAATTGAAAGTACACTTATCTCAATTACAATGCAAGGTCTCAAGGGTTTGGAACCCTTGAAAAACCTGTAAAAGAGGCACCAAAATCGTCTTTAGGGTTTCACCAAAACTTCTCCTCTAATGAAAAAACTAGAAAACTATATATAGGAAAAACAGTCTGACGGCGTCAAGAGTAACTTCTGACGCCGTCACATCGCCGCCATATACTTCCTCGGACGGCCTTGATCCACTTATGACGGCCTATGTGACGCCGTCACCACCCACGGTATATTAATTTTGCCACTTTGACGCCGTCACGAGTCCTTCTGACGCCGTCACCACCTTCAGAGTTTAATTCTTCATGTCTGACGCCGTCAAGATGTTGGTTTTGACGCTGTCACCTTGTATTTTCAGCATGCAAATTAGGTACTTAGCCGTTTTCTTCACTTTTATGCTCCAAAAACGTCCAAAATAGCTTCTTTTCCAGAATTCACTCTCCAAACACCTAAAATCACAAAAGGAACGATTTAGGGCAATATTTGATCAAATAAAGTCGGATTCGGGCTTAAATGACCCCCTAAAAACGGATCATTTTTCGCCTCATCATATACCCTTACACTTGAGATTTGCTTGTCCTCAAGCAAATGAGCTTTTATTCTACTCAAAAGACAAGTTAGGGGTCATTTAACACTAATATAAAAGTAATTACAACAAATAATCGTTCCACTAAAGACCAATAGACAAGCACGGAGGTCATACACAAGCACCTCACAAATAGTGTTTAGATACTCACATCTCTCGGGTGTAATAAAGTAATATAACATTATGGTAATGGAAGATATCTCTCACTACCTGTCATAGCAAAATAGATTACCATAGGCTTGGGAAAGGATCAAACCTCCACCACATGGCGTAAGCACCTAGGATAAACTATCAAAGAGGTCTTTTAAAGGGTTATAACGTTAGGTATAGGGATATGAATTACACGGTTTTGTTGGATAAAGGGAGTTTTACTGGTGGCGAGTTAACAATCTCGGTTAATTACATGTACAAGATGGCATTGCTAAGCCAAGACTAGACTCGACTTAAGCTAATAAATGAAAAATAACAAAAACATAAAATAAACATAGAATAAAAACGGGATGGTAGTCCGTATGTTTTTTCTCTTTTTCTTTTCTATTTTTTTTTCTTTTTCTTAATTTTTATTTTATTTTATTTATTTTTATTTTTTTTCATACACTCTTACCCTACCATCCAAAATAATACATCATAGGGAATGAACATTCCCCTTACACTTGAATCTTTACATACTTTACATTTAACTATTCTAATGACTCGAATTAAGAAAATCAAAACACTTGGAGCACTTTTAAGATTAACGTACATATGGGGGTAATAAGTGATGTTCTTCCCTATTACTCCATAAATTAAGTACTTACCCATGAGTCCCAATCGTCCCAAAACAATATGTACAAGGATATGACTCGACTTAGCAACCATGTAATCAATTAGAAAGTTAACTTAGGGTTTAACAAATAACAATAATGCACTAAAAATGAGCGCATACACAGAAGGCTAAGGCGATTTGGGTGTACATTTAAGTGGGGTGTAACAAATTCTTCCTTTAAGTAAAATGCTTAAAGTTAGAAACGAAAAGATAGGCTCGGAGGGGTGTACTAGGGGTTTCGTGTACTAAAAATGAGTACAACGCTAAGGGTGTGGGAAAAATTAGTTGACTTAACTAGCCAAGTAATATGACTTAAATGTCAAGTAATTATAATACGGGTTTAACACAAGGGTGATCCTAATGCCTCTTATCATGTAGTAAGTCCTACCACACGAATGTAGTCTCACTAGCGGTCTCGGGATGCATCACTAACGCAAGTTTTAGAATCTAAATGCTACCAGTACACTCATAAGCACCAATAATAAATGCTTTTCCTATCAACTCTAAAGGCGAACCTCACATTTTTGGGTGGAAAATTTTTCTGAATATACGGTTATGTGCTAGTCATACAACCTCCTATCCATGAGACGCTTGCTATGGCTAAAGTTTCACTCCTAAATGTTGTAAAAAATTTTAAATTTGGCGCTAAAATTACACTAACAAGTATTTCTCGTAGTTTTATTACTCATCTACTATCAAACAAAACAAACTCAAGCGAAAGTGCATATGTAAGGTATCATCTTTTTACCCTCCCCTTACACTTAAGATGAACATTGTCCCCAATGTTCAAGTAAAGAATGTAAAAGTTAAAAAGTAAAGAGAATGAAATCAAATACTCCCCTGATTCGTTCGGTATGGATTTTAGGTTGGCCAGGTTAAATCTTCCTCCAAGAAAATGAACAATCAAAGCTTCCCTTCCAGAATATAAATCATCTTCTTGTCATAAATAACCTGTAGATCCTGACAAAAGTAGACAAGGCAACCTCGTGTAAAATCGGCGGCATCCTATATAAGTTACTAAATCCTAGAAAACAAAGTAAGATATAATGCTTGTGGAATGAAGTTTGCAGATTTCCTGGAGATTATAAAACTTAATAATTCACAAAAACCATAAGACTCCGTTAGAAAAACAAAACCGGTAAAATTTCCAGATTTTAACTCCTGACGCCGTCAAGAGCAATACCCTGACGCCGTCAGAATGGACCTGCAGAAATTCTTATGTTAAGTTTCCGGAAAATTTCTGGAAAAACTTTGTCCTACTTCCTGGAAAATCCTGCAAAACTTCATTATGACTCAATACAAGCATTTGACTCTAACAAATACGAATATACATGTTCATTAAATATTGTGGAGAATCATGATCGGTTTGTTTCTTAAAAACATATTTGGGGTTTCCCCTTACACTTATCTTTTGCAAAAATACCTTTAGGTTGAAGTTAAGACTAGGCTAAACAACATAATAAAGTATTTCCACATTTTAGTAGAGAAACATGATCAACCAACAATAAAAATAAAACATGCATACGGAAGCAAATAACAATCAAACAAATAAAAATCACACAAAACATGGGTTGCCTCCCAAGAAGCGCTTTTCTTTATTTACGAGTCTTGTAGCTAGACTCAAAGTCGTGGGTTACTACGTGATCTCATCATTGGTTCCACTCTCTAGGTCGTCTTCTAAACCAGTTTTGTATTCCGGACCTAGTTGCAAGCATTCTTTGTAGAAACCAAGCATCCTATTTCTAACATACTCTACTCCTCTACGTCTATCCTCATCATTCATATAATAAGCCGCTTGCTTACGTTCCTTTTCGAAATTAGAGAGAAGGCGGTATTGCTCAATCTTGTAGGGCATTTGATAAGCAACCTCATCATTGTCTTTCTTGAACCTAACTATCCCTAAAGTCGGATCATAACTCATCCTAGTGGCTTCAACAAAAGGCTTCCCGAATATAATTTGGCTTAGGCAAGCATCTATCACGGGACGAGTGTCTTCCACTATCATAAAATCAATCTCATAGGTGAGATTCCCTATAATCACATGTACTCCCTTAACTCTTCCTGCAAAATTACTTATCCAACTTTTACCGGGCATCATCCTAAAATTGAGTTGCTTCTTCATCACCCAATTGTAATAAGTCCTAGACATGATGTTCACGGGGGATCTAGGGTCTATGTAAGCTTTCCATACATGCATGTGCCCGATATTGCATGGGATGTTAATGTTAGAGGGGTCTCCTATTTTGATCAGGGGATCGCCAAAGATATATGTTGTCTCGGGACTATCGAATAAATCCTTATGGTATTCCCGTTCTTCCTTGGTTGGCAACTTATCAAAATACTCCTCTATAGGTTCTACCTCCTCTAATTCCTCATCCTTATTAACCTCAACTTCCCCACTCTCATCCTCACTATTGGCTTCTACTCTAACTTCATCTTTGTCACTCTCCTCTATCTCCCTATCCATCGGCTTAATGGTGACAACATTGACAAAGTGGACATGTTTGGATGATGAGGGGTCCTTAACTTGGATTCCACTATTGGTGTCCCTAGTGTCCTTCCTAGGTGTGGCTAATGTTTGGTTGTTGAGGGCTTTCAACAATTTGTCGATCTTGTTGGTCATCTCCGTTTGTTGTTGGTTGAATTCGGTTTCAAACCTAGCTATGCGAGCTTCTTGAGATGCCATAAATTTCGACATCAATCCTTCAAGATTGTTGGTACTACCATAGTTGTTAGAAGGATTGTTGTTGAAGGTACGGTTGGATGGTGGACCGTTTGATTGGTAACGATTAGGCAGATTGGAAGAATTTGGTTGATTTTGTTTCCACCTAAGGTTTGGGTGATTTTTCCATGAGGGGTTGTATGAATCACCGTATGTGTTTGGCTCGGGCTTGAAAGTGTACCACTTATCTCCCGCTTCATCGGTACGCGTGGATGCGTAGTCCGCAAAAGCTATTCCGGGGAGTTCCACACAATCACGAGTGTCATGGGGACCACTACATAATTCGCATGAAGAAGTGATTTTGTTCACTTGGCTTGAATGCTTCGGAGCTTCGTAAGATTTCATGAGAAACTTGACTTGGTCCTCAAGTTCCATGATCCTACGGTCGGGAGTGCTTGAATTGTTCGAAGGCAAAGATATTGCCTTGACCGTTTTGTTCAAATCACGGGGATCATTCCAACTTTCGTTGTCATAGAGAGCAAGATCTTCTATGAGTTCCCATGATTGTTCCGCACTAAGATCACGTAGCTTACCACCGGCCGATTGGTCAATGGTTCGCCTCGTAGAGATGTCGATATGGTCATAGAAGATTTGGACTTGGAGCCAAAGATCTATGCCATGATGAGGGACTTTTTGGAGTAAGTCCTTGAAACGAGTCCATGCTTCATAAAGAGATTCATTTTGACGTTGTTGAAACATCAAGATGTCATTCCTAAGTTTAGTAGTTCTCCCCGGTGGGAAAAATTGAGCAAGGAAACGAGTGGTGAGATCATCCCATGTGGTGATGGATCCCGCGGGTAAACGCTCAAGCCATTGACTAGCTTGATCCCGTAGAGAGAATTGGAATAGGCGTAAACGGGTAGTCTCTCTAGTTTCAACACCTAGGTCTATGGAATCTACGATTTTGAGGAAGTCCTTAAGGTGTTGGTTTGGATCTTCGGAACGAAGTCCATGGAATGCACATCCGCTTTGCACCAACCGGATGGTGTCGGATCGCAAGGGGGTCACATTGGCTCCGGTGAGCTCAATGGTGTTTCGGTAGCCTTGGTGGCTAGGTCGGGAATACTCTCCTAAGGTTCGGGGCCTAAGGGGTTCTAATGGTGGGTTTTGTTGTGGTGGGATGATGGGTTCAAAGATGTTACCACCTTCCATGATGTCGGATGGTAAAGAGTTACGAACAAAGGCACGAAGAAATAAGATAGACTAAAGAAGACCTAAAAATAAAAATAAAAATCTTACTAGAGAGGAATCTAGCAAGTAGACCTAATAAAAAGAAATCCTAACCTAGACAATAACTATTCCCCGGGCTGCGGCGCCAAAAACTTGATGCGTGGGAATCGCACCTTGCTTTACCTCTCGAGGGATCTCGAGAAGCTTACAACCCCCACCAGGCAGTGTACCTGATCGTTGTAGTATAGTATAGTGACAAGTACCGGGGGATTGATCGTTCAGCTTAGGAATAGTGTCGCTAGGATTAGAAAACCTAATTAATAGTTCTAGAGGTGAGAGATGATTATATTTGTATTTTTATATTTTTATGAAAGCAAGTAAAATCTCGGGTTTTGGAAGAAGTGGGCGGAATTAGTTGCTATTCAACTAACCCAAAGCTATTAAAATAATGAAAATGAAATTAAACTAAATTATACTAAAGTTGTGAGCAGTGGTTGGAGAAATTGTGTTTACTTAGACTTCACTACTCCCTAGATATCTTTTACATGTTAATTACTTGTTACACTTGTATGAATGACGGATTGTATTCCTTAATACCATTCGTGGGGTGGCATACATAACTCCCCAACTCTATGAGCTCTTATCTCCTCCTACACCATGACCCAGCACAACTATAGGGATTGTAAACAGTGGCTCATGCATTAAATACAACCAATAAAGACCTAGTACGCCTCGGTTCATGTTTCTTAAGACGTTCAAGCATGTTACCATTTGGAGATCTGCCAGTTTTCTTAAGCCTAACATATAAATCATTCATTCAAAACAAGAATAGACAAGTAATCAACACATAATCAACATCTAGGTTTCATTAGATCTAAGCAAACACAAGAGAGATCTAGCCTAGCATAGTAGAATTGAGACAAGAACAAGAGATAAACAACCAACACATAGACATATTGATTGAATTGAAAGTACACTTATCTCAATTACAATGCAAGGTCTCAAGGGTTTGGAACCCTTGAAAAACCTGTAAAAGAGGCACCAAAATCATCTTTAGGGTTTCACCAAAACTTCTCCTCTAATGAAAAAACTAGAAAACTATATATAGGAAAAACAGTCTGACGGCGTCAAGAGTAACTTCTGACGTCGTCACATCGCTGCCATATACTTCCTCGGACGGCCTTGATCCACTTATGACGGCCTATGTGACGCCGTCACCACCCACGGTATATTAATTTTGCCACTTTGACGCCGTCACGAGTCCTTCTGACGCCGTCACCACCTTCGGAGTTTAATTCTTCATGTCTGACGCCGTCAAGATGTTGGTTTTGACGCCGTCACCTTGTATTTTCAGCATGCAAATTAGGTACTTAGCCGTTTTCTTCACTTTTATGCTCCAAAAACGTCCAAAATAGCTTCTTTTCCAGAATTCACTCTCCAAACACCTAAAATCACAAAAGGAACGATTTAGGGCAATATTTGATCAAATAAAGTCGGATTCGGGCTTAAATGACCCCCTAAAAACGGATCATTTTTCGCCTCATCAGGAATGTACATTCCCTATGGTGTATTATTTTGGATGGTAGGGTAAGAGTGTATGCAAAAAAAAATATATATAATAATAATAATAATAATAATAATAATAATAATAAATCGAAAAAATTAAGAAAAAGAAAAAAAAATAGAAAAAGAAAAGAGAAAAAACATACGGACTACCATCCCGTTTCATTCCATGTTTATTTTATGTTTTTGTTATTTTTGATTTATTAGCTTAAACAGAGTCTAGTCTTGGAGCATAAAAGTGAAGAAAACGGCAAAGTCTTAATTTTCCTTGCTGGGAACAGTACCTGACGGCGTCAAGAGCAATTTTGTGATGGCGTCAGGAGCAAAATGGATAACGGCCCAGAGAAAACGTGACGGCGTCAGATCAAGGCCGTCAAGAGTAAAAGTGGTAACGGCCCAGAGCAGAAATACACATGACGGCGTCAGATCTGGATCTAGGCAATCCGAGAATTTTATTAGCGGTGAGATGACGGCGTCAGAACTTTCCTCTTGACGCCGTCACCTTTGTAAATCTATATATACTTTTCTTATTTTCATTCATAAGAGTGTAAATTGGGAGGAGAATTTTAGGGTCGAACCTCATAAACCCTAACACGACTTTTATAGTATTTTCAAGGGTTTTCACCCCTTGAAACCCTTCATGTTCAATTAAGATAAGTATCCTTTCAATTCATTCAATATGTCTATGTGTTGTTTGAATATATCTTATGCTTGTCTTGAGTTTAACATGCTAGGCTAGATCTTTTTTGTGTTTGCTTAGATGTAATGAAACCTAGATGTTGATTATAGGTTGATTGTTTGTTTATAGTTGTAATGGATGAATGATTTCAATGTTAGGCTTAAGAAATCTGGCAGATCTCCATTGTGTAACTTGCTTGAACGTCTTAAGAAACATGAACCGATGTTTACTAGGTTTTTATGGTTGTATTTAATGCATGAGCGAATTCTAGTGATCCTATGTTAGGAGCTTCTTGCAGGCTCGACATAGGAGTGAAGTAGGAGGTTATAGAATTGGGGAAGTAAGTACGCCACCCCATGATTGATATTAAGGAATATAACCTGATGAGGCGAAAAATGAACCGTTTTTAGGGGGTCATTTAAGCCGGAATTGGAATTTATTCAATCAAATATTGCCCTAAATAGTTCCTTTTGTGATTTTAGGTACTTTGGGAGTGAATTCTGGAAAAGGAAGCATTTTGGACGTTTTTGGAGCATAAAAGTGAAGAAAATGGTAAAGACTTAATTTTCCTTGCTGGGAACAGTACCTGACGGCGTCAAGAAGAATTTTATGACGGCGTCAGGAGCAAAATGGATGACGGCCCAGAGAAAACGTGACGGCGTCATAAGTAGGGCGTCAAGAGTAAATTTGGTGACGGCCTGGAAAAAGATTACACATGACGGCGTCAGATATAGATCTAGGCAATCCGAGAACTTTATTGGCGGCGAGATGACGGCGTCAGATTTTTCCTCTTGACGCCGTCACCTCACAAAATCTATATATACTTTTCTATTTTTCATTCATAAAAAGAGGAACTTGTGTGTATAATTCTAGGGCCAAACCTAATAAATCGTAGGTCGTTTGTAACAGTATTTTCAAGGGTTTTCACCCCTTGAAACCCTTCATGTTTAATTGAGATATGTTTTCTTTCAATTCATTCAATATGTCTATGTGTTGTTTGAATATATGTTTGGTTGTCTTGATTTTAACATGCTAGGCTAGATCTTTTGTGTGTTTGCTTAGTTGTAATGAAACCTGGGTGTTGATTATAGATTGATTGCTCGTTTATAGTTGTAATGGATGAATGATTTCAATGTTAGGCTTAAGAAAATTGGCAGATCTGCATTGTGTAACTTGGTTGAACGTCTTAAGAAACATGAACCGATGTGTACTAGGTTTTTATGGTTATATTTAATGCATGAGCGAATTCTAGTGATCCCATGTTAGGAGCTTCTTAGTCGGCTCGACATAGGAGTGAAGTAGGAGCTTATAGAATTGGGGAAGTAAGTACGCCACCCCATGATTGGTATTAAGGAATATAATCCGTCATCCACGCAACTGTAACAAGTAATTAACCTGTAAAAGATATCTAGGGAGTAGTGAAATCTAAGTAAACATAATTCTCCCATATATTGCTCACACCACTATCTTAATTTAGTTTATTTTCATTTTGTTATTTTATTTTGATTGCATCTTAGTTATTGGGATAGTTGATTAGCAACTAATTCCGCCCATTCCTCTAAGAACCCGAGATTTTTATTTGCTTTCATAAAATATAAAAATACAAAAAGAATCATCCCTCATCTCTAGACCTAGTTCTTAGGTTTTCTAATCCTAGCGACACTATTCCTGAGTTGAACGATCAATCCCCCAGTACTTGTCACTATACTATACTACAACGATCAGGTACACTGCCTGGTGGGGGTTGTAAGCTTCTCGAGATCCCTCGAGAGGTAAAGCCTGGTGCAATTCCCACGCGTCAAGTTTTTGGCGCCGCAGCCCGGGGAATAGTTATTGTCTAGGTTAGAATTTCTTTTTATTAGGTCTACTTGCTAGATTCCTTTCTAATAATATATATTTTTTTTAGGTTTTCTTTAGTCTATCTTTTCTTTGTGACTTTGTTTGTAAAAACCTTTCCATTGACTATTCCGTTAGCCATTATGGAGAACGCGAATCCACCATACTACCAACCACGAAATTCACCCACTCCAAATGACATCTTGATGTTTAAACAACATGAGGATGAACCTATCTATGATGCATGGGCTCGTTTTAAATATTTACTCTGAAAAGTCCCTAATCATAATTTTGATCTGTGGTCCCAAATTGAAATATTTTACCATCGTGTCGACCACTATACCAAAATGTACATTGACCATGCCGCAGATGGGGACCTTTGGGGATTAAGTGTTGATGAAGCATGGGAAACCATAGAGAATTGTGCCATACTTTCCAAAAAATGGACAACCCAACAAACGTTGTTATGGATCAATTGATAGCAAGTTTACGGGAACAAGCAAGAAGATTGTTTGGGGATAAACATATAGATGACATAACTGGGTGCACGGAGTGGTTTGATTTCACCACAATACAAGCTGAGCCCATTGGTAATTTTGATAAGATGGAGGATAGAGTTGAAAATTTAAGCCCACCAAGTACCCCACAAGTCCTACCATCATTTGAGGCACACACACCGCCCGTGACTTATTCGGATGAAGTAGATGAGACTTTAGGAATCCCAATTGAGGTAGAACCTTTGAACCAAACACAACTAGAGGATATAGGTTTGAATACTTATAATAATAACCTTACTCTTAGTCCTAGGGAAGTTCCTAGTTTTAATGAATCGGAGCCTCAACCAAAACCGTTACCTAATCTTCCATCCTTGGATGAAAATTAGGAATTGAAATAGGTTCCAATCCATCCATCAAACCATATAGTCCGGGTAGTCTTAGGACAAAGGTAATAGACTCTAAGCCTTGTAGAGAGGAAGCCAATATAGGAGTGGAAAATGACCTTACATGCTTACATCACCCATTTATGATTGATCACAAGAAACATTATGGGTTTAAACCGGGTTTATTATGTCAAGATGGATTCCCAACTAGGAGTCTCTTGAAGTTGATTGAAAATGATCCCTTTCTAGGAGAAAATCTTAATCGACCCATTAACCCGATTGAATTAGGTAAGGTTATGATGATAGAAGCACACCCCTTTGAGCATATAATTCATCCACCACTCTTTCCTCATGAGGCATATTTCCACCCTAAGGGTGTGTATTGCTACTATCACCCACACTTAATCCTAAGTGTAGGGAAAACCTCCCCTATTTTTGTTAAATAAGGGTAGAGTCAGGCTCGTGACTCGAACAAAAACAAGCGCTTCTTGGGAGGCAACCCATGTTTTGTGTGATTTTTAATTGTTTGATTGTTATTTGTTTCCGTATGCATGCTTTATTTTTATTGTTGGTAGATCATGTTTCAAAAATAAAATGGTAAAAATATTTTATTTTGTTGTTTGGCTTAGTCTTAACTTCATCCAAAGGTATTTCGCAAAAGATAAGTGTAAGGGGAAACCCCAAATATGTTTTTAAGAAACAAACTTGATCATGATTCTCCACAATATTAAATGAACATGTGTATTCATATTTGTTAGAGTCAAATGCTTGTATCGAGTCATAATGATGTTTTGCAGGATTTACCAGGAAGTAGGACCAAGTTTTTCCAGAAATTTTCCGGAAACTTAACATAAGAATTTCTGCAGGTCACTTCTGACGGCGTCAGGAAGAAATTCCTGACGGCGTCATGTGTAAAATTTTGGAAATTTTACTAGTTTTGTTTTTCTAACGGAGTCTTAAAGTTTTTGTCGAATCTTTAGTTCTATAATCTCCAGGGAATCTGCAAACATCATTCCACAAGCATTATATCTTACTTTGTTTTCTAGGATTTGTTAGCATATATAGATTGCCGCCGATTTTACGCGAGGTTGCCTTGTTTGTTTTCTCAGGTTTTACAGGTTATGTATGACAAGAAGATGATTTATATTCTGGAAGGGAAGCATTGATTGTTCATTTTCTTGGAGGAAGATCTAACCTGGTTACCATATTATCCATACTGAGCGAATCAGGGGAGTATTTGATTTCATTCTTTTACCTGTTTTACTTTTACATTCTTTACTTGAACATTGGGGACAATGTTCGTCCTAAGTGTAAGGGGAGGGTAAAATGATGATACCTTATAGATACACTTTCACTTGAGTTTGTTTGTTTGATGGTAGATGTGTAATAAAACTATGAGAAATACTTGTTTGTGTAATTTTTACGCCAAATTTAAAATTTTTTACAACATTTAGGAGTGAAACTTTAGCCTTAGCAAGCGTCTCATGGATAGGAGATTGTATGACTAGCACAAAACTGTACTATTCAGAAAAATTTTCCGCCCAAATATGTGAGGTTCGCCTTTAGATTTGATAGGAAAAGCATTCAATATTAGTGCTTATGAGTGTACCGGTAGCATTTAGATTCTAGAACTTGCGTTAGTGATGCATCCTGAGATCGCTAGTGAGACTACATTCGTGTAGTAGGATTTACTACATGATAAGAGGCATTAGGATCACCCTTGTGTTAAACCCGTATTTACTACATGATAAGAGGCATTAGGATCACCCTTGTGTTAAACCCGTATCATAATTACTTGACCATTTAAGTCATATTACTTAGCTAGTTAAGTCAATTAATTTATCCCACACCCTTAGCGTTGTACTCATTTTAAGTACACGAAACCCCTAGTACACCTCTCCGAGCCTATCCTTTCGTTTCTAACTTTAAGCATCTTACTTAAAGGAAGAATTTGTTACACCCCACTTAAATGTACAACCAAATCGCCTTAGCCTTCCATGTATGCACTCATCTTTAGTGCATTATTGTTATTTGTTTAAACCCTTAGTTAATTATCTAATTGATTACATGGTTGCTAAGTCGAGTCATATCCTTGTACATATTGTTTTGGGACGATTGGGACTCATGGGTAAAGTACTTATTTTATGGAGTAATGGGGAAGAACATCATATATTACCCCCATATGTGCGTTAATCTTAAAAGGGGTTATTACACAAACAAGTTACTATACTTTACAAAAAAGTTCGCCTAAATTACTTAACTTTCAAATTGTTCATCCAAGTTACTTATTTTTGCTTAACTGGTTATGTACGTTACTATGTTTTTGGTAACCGAATATGAACGGTAAATGGCTTATATTTATTATAAGTTTAGTCCCTGTAGTTTGTGAGGTATCACAAATTTAGTCCATATTTTTTTTTTAATTTATTTAACTATTAATATGTTAGTAAAGTCCGTTTTTACATGTATTCATCCATTTTTTACGTTTTCATTTGTTTTTATACGTTTTTGTCCGTCTTTATACGTTTTTCTTATATTTTCATTTGTTTTTTTTTTGCGTTTTTATATGTTTTTATACATTTTGATACTCCTTTTGTCCATTTTAATAAGTTTTTTTCTGTCTTTATACATTTTTCTTACGCTTTCATACATTTTTTTTCGTTTTTATACGTTTCCGTCCTTTGTTTTTACGTTTTTGTCTATTTTTATACATTTTCGCCCATTTTCTTACGTTTTCATACGCTTTTTGTCCGTCTTTATACGTTTTCATCAATTTTTATATGCTTTTAAAACGGGCAAAAACATATAAAAACGGACGAAAATGTATAAAAACATATAAAAACAGACGAAAACGGATAAAAATTGATAAAAACATATGAAAACTTAAGAAAAATAGATGAAAGTGTATAAAAATGGACGAAGTTACTTTAACATCATCCCGACAACAACTAGAGTGAACGGTTAACCTTCTGTAACTTGGATGAAGAAAACGCAAACTTTAGTAACTTAGATGAACATTTTAGCAATGTTTGGTAACTTAGACGAAGAAAACGCAAATCTTTGTAACTTACGTGAACATTTCCAATTTTATCTAATGACGTGGCATTGGTCAACCGGTTAACACCCGGTAGCCAGTTGTTGGAGTAACTGGAATGAACGATTTTTAAATGTTCAATAACTTGGATGAACAATTCGCAAAGTTTAGTAACTTGGATGAACAATTTGAAAGTTGAGTAACTTAGGCGAACTTTTTTGTAAAGTATAGTAACTTATTTGTATAATAACCCATCTTAAAAGTACTCCAAGTGTTTTGATTTTCTTGATTCGAGTCATTAGATTAGTTTATTGTAAAGTATGTAAAAATTCAAGTGTAAGGGGAATGTTCATTCCCTATGATGTATTATTTTGGATGGTAGGGTAAAAGTGTATGCAAAAAAAATAAAATAAAATAAAATAAAATAAATAAATAAATTAATTAAGAAAAAGAAAAAAAATAGAAAAAGAAAAGAGAAAAAACATACAGACTATCATCCCGTTTAATTCTATGTTTATTTTATGTTTTTTATTGTTTTTTAATTTATTAGCTTAAGTCGAGTCTAGTCTTGGCTTAGCAACGCCATATTGTACATGTAATTAACCAAGATTATTAACTCGCCATCAGTAAAGATTGCCTATATCCAACAAAACCGTGTATTTCATATCCCTACACCTAACGTTACAACCCTTTAAAAAGACCTCTTTGATAGTTTATCCTAGGTGCTTACGCCATGTGGTGGAGGTTTGATCCTTTCCCAAGCCTATGGTAATCTATTTTGCTATGACAGGTAGTGAGAGATGTTTTCCATTTCCATATTGTGATATATACTTTATTACACCCGAGAGATGTGAGTATCTAAATACTATTTGTAAGGTGCTAGTGTATGACCTCTGTGCTTGTCTTTGGTCTTTAGTGGAACGATTATTTGTTGTAATTACTTTTATATTAGTGTTAAATGACCCCTAACTTGTATTTTGACTAGAATAAAAGCGCATTTGCTTGAGGACAAGCAAATCTCAAGTGTAAGCGTATATGATGAGGCGAAAAATGAACCGTTTTTAGGGGGTCATTTAAGCCGGAATTGGAATTTATTTGATCAAATATTGCCCTAAATCGTTCCTTTTGTGATTTTAGGTACTTTGGGTGTGAATTCTGGAAAAGGAAGCATTTTGGACGTTTTTGGAGCATAAAAGTGAAGAAAACGGCAAAGACTTAATTTTCCTTACTGGGAACAGTACCTGACGGCGTCAAGAAGAATTTTATGACGGCGTCAGGAGCAAAATGGATGACGGCCCAGAGAAAACGTGACGGCGTCAGAAGTAAGGCGTCAAGAGTAAATTTGGTGACGGCCTGGAAAAAGACTACACATGACGGCGTCAGATATAGATCTAGGCAGTCCGAGAACTTTATTGGCGGCGAGATGACGGCGTCAGATTTTTCCTCTTGACGCCGTCACCTCACAAAATCTATATATACTTTTCTATTTTTCATTCATAAAAAGAGGAACTTGTGTGGAGAATTCTAGGGCCGAACCTAATAAACCCTAGGTCGTTTGTAACAGTATTTTCAAGGGTTTTCACCCCTTGAAACCCTTCATGTTCAATTGAGATAAGTTTTCTTTCAATTCATTCAATATATCTATATGTTGTTTGAATATATCTTATGCTTGTCTTGATTTTAACATGCTAGGCTAGATCTTTTGTGTGTTTGCTTAGATGTAATGAAACCTGGATGTTGATTATAGATTGATTGCTTGTTTATAGTTGTAATGGATGAATGATTTCAATGTTAGGCTTAAGAAAAATGGCAGATCTCCATTGTGTAACTTGCTTGAACGTCTTAAGAAACATGAACCGATGTGTACTAGGTTTTTATGGTTATATTTAATGCATGAGCGAATTCTAGTGATCCCATGTTAGGAGCTTCTTAGTCGGCTCGACATAGGAGTGAAGTAGGAGCTTATAGAATTGGGGAAGTTAGTACGCCACCCCATGATTGGTATTAAGGAATATAATCCGTCATCCACGCAACTGTAACAAGTAATTAACCTGTAAAAGATATCTAGGGAGTAATGAAATCTAAGTAAACACAATTCTCCCATATATTGCTCACACCACTATCTTAATTTAGTTTATTTTCATTTTGTTATTTTATTTTGATTGCATCTTAGTTATTGGGTTAGTTGATTAGCAACTAATTCCGTCCACTCCTCTAAAAACCCGAGATTTTTAATTGCTTTTATAAAATATAAAAATACAAAAAGATTCATCCCTCATCTCTAGACCTAGTTCTTAGGTTTTCTAATCCTAGCGACACTATTCCTGAGTTGAACGATCAATCCCCCAGTACTTGTCACTATACTATACTACAACGATCAGGTAAACTGCCTGGTGGGGGTTGTAAGCTTCTCGAGATCCCTCGAGAGGTAAATCCTGGTGCAATTCCCACGCATCATAACCCGTCATCCACGCAACTGTAACAAGTAATTAACCTGTAAAAGATATCTAGGGAGTAGGGAAATCTAAGTAAACACAATTCTCCCATCTATTCTTCACACCACTAATTTAATTTAGTTTATTTACATTTTTGTTATTTTATTTTGATTGCATCTTAGTTATTGGGTTAGTTGACTAGCAACTAATTCCACCCATCCTTCCAAAACCGAGATTTTAATTGCTTTCATAAAAATATAAAAATACAAAAAGAGTCATCCCTCACCTGTAGACCTAGTTTTTAGGCTTTCTAATCCTAGCGAAACTATTCCTGAGTTGAACGATCAATCCCCCGGTACTTGTCACTATACTATACTACAAAATGGGGGTTGTAAGCTACTCGAGATCCCTCGAGAGGTAAAGCCTGGTGCAATTCCCACGCATCACCTAGCATGTTAAAGGGAAGACAAGTGTAAGATATAAACAAACAACACATAGACATATTAAATGATTTGATGAAAGACTTATCTTCAATTAAGCATGGATGAAACAAGGGATTGAAACCCTCAAAGTATCAGTAAAATTCGTCTAGGGTTTACTCCCTTTAAAGTTGCACACAATGAATGAAAACTAGAAAAGTATATATAGATTTTTCATCCTGACGGCGTCAAGAGTTAGGTCTGACGCCGTCAACTCGCTGCCAAAATAATGCTCGTATTGCCTAGATCCACTTCTGATGCCGTCACTCTTTACACACTCTGGGCCGTCTCTCTTTGTGTTATGCGTGACGGCCTTGGCGACCCTAAAGGATGACGCCGTCACGAACTCTTTAGAAAACTCTCTGGCGCGTCACATGTAATTGATTTATCCACCTCTTTGTCAAGTCTTGACACCGTCACTAGCATCCTGTGACGCCGTCATGTACAATTTCCAGCATGATTTTGAGACTTTGTCGTTTTCTTCACTTTTTCACTCTAAAAACGTCCAAAATGCTTTCTTTTGTAAATTTCCTTCCAAAAGTACCTAAAATGACAAAAGGAACGATTTAGGGCAATATTTGATCAAATAATCTCGACTTTGGCCTTAAATGTCCCCGAAAAAGCAGTACACTTTTCGCTTCATCAAACACCCTTACACTTGAGATTTGCTTCTCCTCAAGAAATGCGCTTTTATTCTAATCAAAATACAAGTTAGGGGTCATTTAACACTAATATAAAAGTAATTACAACAAATAATCGTTCCACTACAACAAAAAACAAGCACGGAAATTATACACTAGCACCTCACAAATAGTGTTTAGATACTCACATCTCTCGGGTGTAATAAAGTATATATCACAATATGGAAATGGAAAACATCTCTCGCTACCTGTTGATACGTGGGAATTGCGCCCTCGCAACAGGTTTTAGCTCTCAAGGGATCTTGAGAAGCTTACAACCCCCACCAGGCAGTGTACCTGATCGTTTCGATATAGTATAGTGACAAGTACCGGGGGATTGATCGTTCAACTCAGGAATAGTGTCGCTAGGATTAGAAAGCCTACTAAAATAGGTCTAGAGGTAAGGGATGATTCTTTTTGTATTTTTATATTTTAAATGAAAGCAAGTAAAATCTCGGGTTTTGAAGGAGTGGGCGGAATTAGTTGCTAATCAACTAACCCAAATTACTAAAGATGCAATCAAAATAAAATAAAATAAACTTAAACTAATTATGGCGAAAACAATAATGAGAGAAAATGTGTTTACTTAGATTTCACTACTCCCTAGCTATCTTTTACCGGTTGATTAGTTTGTTACAATTGCATGGATGACGGGTTATATTCCTTAATACCATTCGTAGGGCTGTGTACGATCTTCCCTAACTCTATAAGCTTCTACCTCTTCCTATGTCGTGCCGACTACTAGCTCCTAACATGGTCTCATTAGTAGTTACCTATGCATTAAATACAACCAATATATCGTAGTACACCTCCGATCATGTTTCTTAATACGTTCAAGCAAGTTACCAATTGGAAGTCTGCCAGTTTTCTTAAGCCTAACATCGAATTCATTCATCCACAATAATTATAAACAAAAAACCAACCAATAATCAATATCTAAGTTCCATTACATCTAAGCAAACACAAAGAAAACCTAGCCTAGCACGTTAAAGAGAAGACAAGCATAAGATATAATCAAACAACACATAGACATATTAAATAATTTGATGAAAGACTTATCTTCAATTAAGCATGGATGAAACAAGGGATTGAAACGCTCAAAGTATCAGTAAAATTCGTCTAGGGTTTACTCCCTTCAAAGATGCACACAATGAATGAAAACTAGAAAACTATATATAGATTTTTCATCCTGACGGCATCAAGAGTTAGGTCTGATGCCGTCAACTCGCTGCCAAAATAATGCTCGTACTGCCTAGATCCACTTCTGACGCCGTCAACTCTCTTTGGGTTATACGTGACGGCCTTGGTGACCCTAAAGGATGACGCCGTCACGAACTCTTTAGAAAACTCTCTGGCGCGTCACGTGTAATTAATTTATCCACCTCTTTGTCAAGTCTTGACGCCGTCACTAGCATCCTGTGACGCCGTCATGTACAATTTCCAGCATGATTTTGAGACTTTGTCGTTTTCTTCACTTTTTCGCTCCAAAATCGTCCAAAATGCTTCCTTTTGTAAATTTCCTTCCAAAAGTACCTAAAATGACAAAAGGAACGATTTAGGGCAATATTTGATCAAATAATCTCGACTTTGGCCTTAAATGTCCCCCCAAAAGCGGTACACTTTTTGCTTCATCAAATACACTTACACTTGAGATTTGCTTCTCCTCAAGCAAATGCGCTTTTATTCTAATCAAAATACAAGTTAAGGGTCATTTAACACTAATATAAAAGTAATTACAACAAATAATCGTTCCACTTCAAAAAAAAAACAAGCACGGAAATTATACACTAGCACCTCAAAAATAGTGTTTAGATACTCACATCTCTCCGGTGTAATAAAGTATATATCACAATATGGAAATAGAAAAAATCTCTCGCTACCTGTTGATACGTGGGAATTGCGCCCTCACAACATGTTTTACCTCCTAAGGGATCTTGAGAAGCTTACAACGCCCACCAAGCAGTGTACCTGATCATTGTAGTATAGTATAGTGACAAGTACCGGGGGATTGATCGTTCAACTAAGGAATAGTGTCGCTAGGATTAGAAAACCTACTAAACTAGGTCTAGAGGTGAGGGATGATTCTTTTTATATTTTTTATATTTTATGGAAAGCAAGTAAAATCTCGGGTTTTGAAGGAGTGGGCGGAATTAGTTGCTAGCCAACTAACCCAATTAACTACTAATGCAATCAAAATAAAACAAAAGAAATGAAAATGAAACTAATATACTAATGTGGTGGAAACAATAATGAGAAAAGTTGTGTTTACTTAGATTTCATTACTCCCTGCATATCTTTTACCGGTTGATTAGATTGTTACAATTGCATGGATGACGGGTTATATTCCTTAATACCAGTCGTAGGGCCGTGTACAATATTCCCTAACTCTATAAGATCCTAGTTCACTCCTATGTCGAGCCGTTAAAAGCTCCTAACATGGGATCATTAGAACTCACTTATGCATTAAATACAACCAAAAATCGTAGTACACCTCCGATCATGTTTCTTAAGACGTTCAAGCAAGTTACCAATGGAAGTCTGCCAGTTTTCTTAAGCCTAACATCGAATACAATCATCCATAACAATTATAAACAAACAATCAACCCATAATCAACATCTAGGTTTCACTACATCTAAGCAAACACAATAAAAGCCTAGCCTAACATGTTAAAAGAAAGATACACATAAGATAGAATCAAACAATACATAAACATATTGAATGATTATTGAAGTACTTATCTTTATTCAAACATGGAAGAAAGAAGGGTTTGAAACCCCTTCAAGATGCAGGAAATTCGACCTAGGATTTTTACAAAACTTGTTCCCCAAAAGTTCCACACAATACAATGAAAAATTGGAAAAATATATATAGACTATGCATCCTGACGGCGTCATGTATTAGCCTCTGACGCCGTCAACTAGCCACCAAGTTGAAATTCGTATTGCCTAGATCCATTTCTGACGCCTTCGTATAGAAAAAACACTCTGGGCCGTCACTAGTATTTGGACCCTGACGGCCTTGGTGACGCCGTCAGGCAAATAAGAAAGAAAATGTTCTGGGCCGTCACGTTATAAGTTCCACATCCACCTCTTTTGTCACTCTTGACACCGTCACTATTAAACCCTTAACGTCGTCAGGTTCTATTCCAACAAGGAATTTTGAGACTTTGCCGTTTTCTTCACTTTTATGCTACAAAAATGTTCAAAATGCTTCCTTTTCCAAATTTCTCCTCAAAAGTACCTAAAATGACAAAAGAAACGATTTAGGGCAATAATTCTAAATAATCTCAAATTCGGGTTTAAATTACCCCTTAAAAGCGGTACACTTTTCGCCTCATTAAATACCCTTACACTTGAGATTTTCTTGTCCTCAAGCAAATGCGCTTTTATTCTAATCAAAATACAAGTTAGGGGTCATTTAACACTAATATAAAAGTATTACAACAAATAATCGTTCCACTAAAAACCAAAAACAAGCACGGAGGTCATACACTAGCACCTCACAAATAGTGTTTAGATACTCACATCTCTCGGGTGTAATAAAGTATATATCACAATATGGAAATGGAAAACATCTCTCCCTACCTGTCATAGCAAATAGATTACCATAGGCTTGGGGAAGGATCAAACCTCCACCACTTGGCGTAAGAACCTAGGATAAAATATCAAAGAGGTCTTTTAAAGGGTTATAACGTTAGGTGTAGGGATATGGAAAACACGGTTTTGTTGGATAAAGGCAATATTTACTGGTGGCGAGTTAATCATCTTGGTTAATTACATGTACAATATGGCGTTGCTAAGCCAAGACTCGACTCGACTTAAGCTAATAAATCAAAAATAACAAAAACATAAAACAAACATAGAATGAAACGGGATGGTAGTCCGTATGTTTTTCTCTATTTCTTTTTTCTTCTATTTTTTTTCTTTTCTTTTTCGATTTTTTTTGCATACACTCTTACCCTACCATCCAAAATAATACAACATAGGGAATGTATATTCCCCTTACACTTGAATTTTTACATACTTTACAATAAACTACTCTAATGACTCGAATCAAGATAATAAAAACATTTGGAGTACTTTTTAATATTAACGCACATATAGGGATAATAAATGATGTTCTTCCCCATTACTCCATAACACTAGTACTTTACCCATGAGTCCCAATCGTCCCAAAACAATATGTAAAAGATATGACTCGACTTAGCAACCATGTAATCAATTAGATAATTAACTAACGGTTAAGGCGATTTGGTTGCACATTTGGGTGGGTTGTAACAAATTCTTCCTTTAAGTAAGATGCTTAAAGTTAGAAACGAAAAGATAGGCTCGGAGGGGTGTACTAGGGGTATCATGTACTAAAAATGAGTACAACGCTAAGGTGTGGGAAAAATTAATTGACTTTACTAGTCAAGTAATATGACTTAAATGGTCAAGTAATTATGATACGGGTTTAACACAAGGGTGATCCTAATGCCTCTTATCATGTAGTAAATCCTACTACACGAATGTAATCTTACTAGCAGTCTCGGGATGCATCACTAACGCAAGTTCTAGAATCTATATGCTACCGGTACACTCATAAGCACTAATAATAAATGCTTTTCCTATCAAATCTAAAGGCGAACCTCACATATTTGGGTGGAAAATTTTTCTGAATGGTACGGTTTTCTGCTAGTCATACAACCCCTATCCATGAGACGCTTGTTAAGGCTAAAGTTTCACTCCTAAATGTTGTAAAAAAATTTAAATTTGGCTCTAAAATTACACTAACAAGTATTTCTCTTAGTTTTATTACACACCTACCATCGAACAAACAAACTCAAGTGCAATTGTATCCTATAAGGTATCATCATTTACCCTCCCCTTACACTTAGGATGAACATTGTCCCCAATGTTCAATTAAAGGATGTAAAAGTAAAATAGGTAAAAGAATGAAAATAAATACTCCCCTGATTCGTTCGATGTGGATAGTGTGTTAACAAGGTTAGATCTTCCTCGAGGAAATTGAACGTTGAAAGCTTCCCTTCCAGAAATATAAATCATCTTCTTGTCATATATAATCTGTTAAACATGAAAAAACAATCAAGGCAACCTCGCGTAAAATCGGCGGCAATCTATATATATACTAACAAATCCTAGAAAGCAATTTAAGATATAATGCTTGTGGAATGAATGTTTGCAGATTTCCTGGAGTTTATAAAACTCAAGAATCAACAAAAACTTTTAAGACTCCGTTAGAAAAACAAAACTCGCAAAATTTCCAGAATTTTACACGTGACAACGTCAGGTGTTAAACCCTGACGCCGTCAGAAGTGACCTGCAGAAATCTTTATGTTAAGTTTCCGGAAAATTTCTGGAAAAAACTTAAGTCCTATTTCCTGGAAAATCCTGCAAAATATCCTTATGACTCGATACAAGCATTTGACTCTAAAAATTACTAATATACATGTTCATTTAATATTGTGACGAATCATGATTATTTTCATTCTTTAAAATAAATTTGGGGTTTCCCCTTACACTTAGCTTTTGCAAAATACCTTTATAGGAAGTTAAGACGAAGTTAAACAACAAAATAAAGCATTTTCACAATTTAATTTGAAACATGATCTACCAACAATAAAAATAAGACATGCATACAGAAACAAATAACATAAAACAAATAAAAACACACAAAACATGGGTTGCCTCCCAAGAAGCGCTTTTCTTTATTTACGAGTCTTGTAGCTAGACTCAAGGTCATGGGTTATCCTATATGTGTGAGCTCCTCGTCGTGGACATCTTTGGGATCAAACTTAGGTTTCAATTTCCTATCGGTTTTCTTGGTACGGTAAGACTTATCAAAATTTTCTCCATCTGGATCATATAAAATGATCTTCATATGCCATGATCCGTCACCTTCCTTAGGTGGCTTTTCCCAATTCCATTTACACTTATCCCCTTCCCTTTTCCACTTGTTCATCTCTAGGTTGATAGGCATTACGCTTAAGAACTCAATCATTTTCCTAAAGACTAGGGGATCCTCAAAAGGGTTTAGCTCCTCATCTTTAGCTATGAGTTGTTCCACCGAATGTGTCTTATCAATGAAATCTTTTTCTAGATAGAATGGGCGTTGAGGTCCTATAAAGTTCCTTTCTATCCAGGGTCCATATTTAGACGATCTCCTATTAATCTCTACTCAATGTGGTGTCGGTTCGTCCTCACAATCGTAGCTATGCTTCTTAAGATCATAAACTGACCAAGTCTCACCATCTCCTACCGCTATCTTAGACTCCTTACAATCTATCATGGCACTAGCGGTTGCTAAAAATCCTCTTCCTACTAACAATAGGCATGTACTATCACTAACCATATCTAGGATGTGAAAATCCGCTAAGATAGTCAATCTTCCTATTTGAACTACTACATCCTTGATCATTCCGACCGGGTGGGCAATACATCCATCCGCTAGACCAATTATTACTTTAGTCTCCTATAACTTTCCTAGCTTAAGAGTGGTGAAAAGGGATAATACTTCCATTTTGCCATTTTTGGATTTTCAGGAACTAAACTTGTAATTTTGGAAAACTTGATACCCAAGTGTAATATTTTGTAAGTTTTGACTTTTAAAACCATGGGTTGACTTTTCCTTTCAAAATAAATGCATAGGGACTAAAATGGACAAGTTTTGAAACTTGGAGGACTGAAACTGCCAATATTGCAAACTTTATACGTTTTTCCTTTGTTTTTGCACATTTTGCATTTAAAACACATAAAACCCAATCCCTGGGATAATTTAAGTATTTTGATATCTTTTTGATTGTTTTTGTGCGTTTTGGCAGTTTAAGTATATCAAAAACGATGAGTGTTTGAGCACTCATCAATCCCCCACACTGAACTATTGCTAGTCCCTAGCAATCTTTTTAGAAAACTTGATGGATTTTAAACTCTTTACCAAAAGCCATCACTTCTGGAGTAGCCAGGTGTAATAACTGTGGCACACCTGATAACCGTGTGATTTTGAGCAAACCACCAGCTTTCAACGGATTTGTTAAGTCTTTACCAAGAGCCGTTTGCTCCTGGACTAGCCAGCATCTTGATGGACCTAGTCAACATCTTGGTGAGCTGATTACCAATTATGGATTTTCGACGGCCTTTACCACAAGCCATAGTCTTGCGGGCTAGCCAACTCATTTGTTTTTGGGGAGTTGAGGAACCATACAATTTTGGGCAAATTGCAAGCCATCAACGGATTTGAGTTATCTTTACCAAGAGCCGTTTGCTCCTGGATTAGCCAATCCTTTTGTCGGTTAGACCTGGCGGACTGATTACCACAAAAAATTTTGAAATAAAGTGAAAAATTTTTGAAAATTTTGGCCAAAAACGTGGGTACTTGAAAGATATTTTGATACAATTCGTTTGAATTCCCCCCCCCCCCCCCCACACTTATAAATGAATATTGTCCTCAATATTCAAAGTCCTGGCTATTATGCCGAAGCTATGAACGTAAAAAGCCAAGATTCGAATCTAACTGCGGAAATACCAAATTTCACTTTATTTCTATATATATACAATTTTTTTTTTTTTTTTTTTTTTTGAGAACTTAATATACATATATACATTTTTTTTTTCAAACAGTGGGGGGTTGGCCATTCCCCCACACTAGGTGGTAGAAAATAGAAAGAATCAGAGATACGGGTGAAAACCCGTATTGTTGCTAATTTTTGTTCATCGAGTCGCTAGCTTGACTCGATCCCCGAATTCAATTGTCCTTGGGGAAAGTTTGGAGATCCGGAACGACCATGGATGGTACGTCCTCTCCAAAGTAGTGCTTTAAATGATGTCCATTCACTTTGAAATTTGGACCGTCATTTTGAGATAATTCGACGGTACCATAAGGATAAACTTTTGCGATAGTGAATGGACCAGTCCATCGGGTTTTGAGCTTTCCCGAGAAGATCTTGAGTCTAGAGTTGAAAAGAAGGACTCGATCACCAACGTTGAAAACGCGGTTTTTGATTTTTGAGTCATGAATCTTCTTTGTCTTTTCTTTATAGATCAAAGAGTTCTCGTAAGCTTGATCACAAAGTTCGTTTAATTCATTTAGTTGAACTTTTCTGTGATCACCCGCCGTTCTGAGGTCGAAATTGGCATGCTTGAGGGCCCAATAGGCCTTGTGCTCAAGCTCGATCGGAAGATGGCACGCTTTCCCGTACACAAGTTTATAAGGCGTACACCCAATGGGTGTTTTGTAAGCCGTACGGAAAGCCCAAAGTGCATCATCTAATTTATCCGACCACGATGCACGATTCTCACCTACAGTTCTTTCCAAGATTCTTTTAATGCCCCGATTGGAAACTTCGACTTGTCCACTCGTCTGAGGGTGGTACGCAGTAGAAAGACGGTGAGTCACACCGTACTTTTGCATGACTTTGTCAAACTTGTCATTACAGAAGTGCGTACCACGATCACTAATAATAGCACGTGGAGTTCCGAATCGGGCAAAAAGAGCTTTTAAAAATTTCACAACTACTCGGGCATCATTAATGGGTAAAGCTTTCGCTTCAACCCATTTTGACAAGTAGTCAACTGCCACGAGTATGTATTTGTTTCCGTGAGAGGATGGAAATGGCCCCATAAAGTCGATGCCCCAAATATCAAAGATTTCACAAACTTGAATTGCATTCTGAGGCATTTCATTTTTTTGTGAAATATTCCTGTGACGTTGACATGCGTCACAGGACTTGACCAAATCTTGGGCATCCTTGTAGATTGAGGGCCAATAAAAGCCGGAATCAAACACCTTTTTGGCGGTGTAGTTGGGATTGTGGTGGCCCCCCGTGGAACCAGCATGGCAAGCCTTTAAAATTTCCGAGGCTTCCTGATCATACACACACCGCCGGATGACTTGATCCGCGCATATCTTGAACAAGTAGGGGTCGTCCCAGAAGTAATGTTTGACATCTTTGAAAAATTTATTTTTTTGTTGGGACGACATCCCTTTCACAATGAAGTTACCCGCAAGATAGTTTGCAAAGTCGGAAAACCATGGGGTAATCGAGTCTCCACGAAATGAAACCACATTGAGGGTTTCGAGAGGAAATGTTTCATTTATTTCCTTTTTCTCGAAAGCATTTTGGTGAGGGTTTTCAAGACGGGAGAGATGATCAGCAGCTAGGTTCTCAGCTCCTTTTTTATCACGAATGATGATATCAAATTCCTGAAGGAGGAGAACCCATCGGAGGAGTCTCGGCTTTGCATCTTGTTTTGCAAATAGATACTTCAAAGCCGAGTGATCCGTATACACTATGCTTTTAGTCAGAATCAAGTATGGCCGGAATTTTTCAAAAGCATACACCACGGCTAATAATTCTTTCTCAGTGGTGGTGTAATGACTTTGAGCCTCGGTCATAGTCTTGCTGGCGTAGTGTATAGGCTGAAAATGTTTTGTTTTGCATTGCCCCAAGACTGCCCCTATAGCATAATCACTAGCATCACACATGAGCTCGAAGGGCAAGTCCCAATCGGGGGCAACAAGAATCGGTGCCTCGGTTAGCCTTTTCTTTAATGTTTTAAAGGCTTCGATGCACTCGGGGGAGAAGATAAATGGAGCATCCTTCTCGAGGAGATGGGTCATAGGCCGGGCGATTTAAGAAAAATCTTGAATAAACCTACGGTAAAAACCGGCGTGACCCAAAAAGCTCCTAACACCTTTCACAGTCGTGGGGTGAGGCAATTTTGCAATGACGTCCACTTTGGCACGGTCAACCTCAATCCCGTTTTTTGAAATTTTATGGCCGAAGACAATGCCCTCTTTGACCATAAAGTGACTCTTCTCCCAATTTAGACATAACTTTGTGTCTTCACAACGTTTTAACATGCTGTCTAAATGGGAGAGACATGATTTAAACGAATCCCCAATGACCGAGAAATCGTCCATAAAGACCTCCATAGTTTTCCTGATCATGTCGGAAAAAATGGCCATCATACATCTTTGAAACGTGCCCGGAGCATTACATAGGCCAAATGGCATACGTTTATATGCGAAAGTTCCATAGGGGCACGTAAAAGTGGTCTTTTCTTGGTCTTGCGGGTCAATGGGAATCTGAAAGTAACCCGAGAAACCATCGAGGAAGCAATAGTACTCATTCCCCGCTAATCTCTCGAGCATCTGATCCATAAAGGGCAGAGGAAAATGATCCTTACGGGTGGCGTCATTCAATTTGTGATAATCAATGCAGACGCGCCAACCCGTAACCAAACGAGTTGGAATCAACTCATTCTCCTCATTTGTGACAACGACAATGCCACCCTTTTTTGGAACACAATGGATTGGGCTGACCCAAGGACTGTCCGAGATAGGGTAAATCAATCCGGCATCAAGAAGTTTTAAAACCTCTTGTTTGATAAACTCGTGAATTTTTGGATTCACCCTTCTTTGATGTTGGACTGCTGGTTTGAAGTCGTCCTCCATTAAAATCTTGTGTGTACAAAATTCAGGGTCGATGCCCTTGATGTCGGAGAGACGCCAAGTAATTGCTTGTTTATGAGACTTCAAAACCTTTATAAGAGCAGCCTTTTCCTCAACACTTAAGTTTTTAGCAATAATGACGGGTAATTTATCATCACCCTCCAGAAATGCATATTCAAGGTGAGGTGGCAAGTCCTTAAGTTCAACATTAGGCAAGTCATCAATTATTTCAACATTTTTTACTTCCTCTTTATGAAGTACTTTTGGAGGAAGAGGGGGAGATGGATCTTCGTTTAACAATTTTTCTAGCAAAAGAATATCCCCCTCAGGATCAAGATAGTCCTCATCAAATTCTCCTGAAATTGAACTGTCTTGGGCGAGAAAAGCTTCGACATCTTCCCAAAGGAAGTCACTTCCCTCAAAAGGAGTGAGAGAAGGGGAAGAGTCGGATATGATAGGCTCAGAAGATGGAGTGGGACTGCCACTCGGAAGGTAACCCAGAAGTTCTTGAGAATACTCCTCAGACGCAACATCAATGACATCAATTCGGTTAACCGATTCGGCGTCATAATTAGAGGAGTACCTCGAGGTTTGATCGAGATTAAATGTTACTGCTTCATTACCAACACGAAGAGTTATTTCCTTTTCGTGCACATCGATTAACGCACGACCCGTTCTTAAGAATCCTCTTCCAAGGATGAGAGGAACTCGTGGGTCGGCGTCGAAGTCAACAATCACAAAATCCGCTGGAAAGTGGAACTTTCCCACCTTTACAAATACATCCTCGGCAATGCCGAGGGGAAGAGATGTTGAGCGGTCTGCCAGCTCAAGAGTCATACAGGTGGTGGTGAGTTCTGGAAGAGAGAGCTTTTTCCATATCGAATAAGGCATCAAGTTGATGCTTGCACCTAGATCGGCCAGGGCGAAGCACTCAACCATTCCGGGAAAAACACATGGAATGAGAAATTTTCCCGGATCTCCTAGCTTCTTGGGAAGCTGTTTCAAAAGAACCGCAGAGCAGTTCTCATTGAGTGGAGTTCGTGCCACTTCGAATAGTTTCTCTTTATTGTTCAACAGATTTTTGATTGTTGATGCGAATTTAGGCATCAACAAGAGAGCATCCGCGAAGCTGATATCAAAATGAATATCTCGGAAAATTTGAAAAAACTTTTCCATTTGATGATTTGCTTTTTCGCGGTGCTTCTGGTCTTGTAACCTAGATGGATATGGTAGTGAAGGTTTGGATTTAGGGTTCTCTTCAGGAGTTTTGGGTGGTTCAAAGACAACTCCTGGCTTTGGTACAGTTTCTGATATATCCTGAGGGTGGACGTGTGCGGTACTTCGTGAGCTTGGAGTTTGCACCTTGTCCGTTGTCACCTCAGGTTCCTTTTCCACATCGTATAATGGAGGAGGAATAGGACCAAGGGGTCCGTCATAAGCCATACCACTTCGGGTTGTGATCGCTTTAGCATCGCCCTTCGGGTTAGCGATCGTGTTGGTCGGAAGTTTTCCTGAGCCCGAAGGTCGATCATTTAAAGACTTTTTGAGGTCTTCGATCTGATTTCCGATAGTGGAGAATTGATTTCCAAAGGTGGCGAACTGCTTTATCATCAGCCTATTCATCTCCTCCTGACTTTTCATGAAATTATCGAGTTTACTCGTATCATTACCAATCGGTCCAGTTGGAACAATGGCTTGTGTTTGGTTAGGAGGAGCTTGAGTAGGGTATTGGTTAATTGGGACAATGGCTTGAGGTTGATTGGGAAAATTCTGGGCCCGGTTGTTTTGACTGGAACCGTGGTTTTGATAGTTTCCCTGATTTTGATTTCCATGTCCGTGAGAGCTGTTCCCTTGGAAGTTGTTTTGACCTTGATTGCGGTTGTAACTTCCCTGGTTTTGGTAACCTTGATTGCGGTTTTGATTGAAATTCCCTTGGTTTTGATAACCTTGGTTCATTCGATTCTGATTTTGGTTCTGGTTACGATTTTGAGCATTATGGTTTTGAGTGAAACCAGGTGGTCCAAGGAAATTGTCAGATTGATAGCTGAGAAGATTACGGTCCCCTTGTGGTTGGTAACTAGTACCTCCCTGATTGTAGGAACCTTGAGCAGCATAAACGTTCTCTTGAGTATAGCCAACGGTGGCTGGACACTCAGAATATGAATGGGGACCCCCACAAGTTTCACAAGTTCGATGAATGGCTTTGACTTGATGACTTTCTATATTTTGGATTGTGTGACTCATCCTCAACATAGCAATAGAAAGATCATCCATTTTCTTAGTAATAGCCATAATGTCAGAAGAGGCTGGAGTGACAGACTTACATGACTCATCCCTCTCAGCTGAGGAATCCCAAAAATTATGGTGGGCAGTCATGTTCTCAATGAGATGAAAGCACTCTTCGGGACGCCTTTTCATAAAGGTCCCACTAGCAGCAGCATTAAGAATATCACGGTGTCTCAAGGTCAACCCATTGTAGAAAGTATCTATCTGGGTGACAAGCAACATATTATGGTTTGGACACCGATCAATTGAAAGCTTATAGCGTTCCCAAGCTTCGAATAAAGATTCGTCGGGAAGCTGACGGAAGTTACTGATATCATTTCGCAACTTAGTAACCATGGATGGTGGAAAGTATTTGGCTAGGAATTTAGCCACCATCTCCTCGAAAGAATGAATCGAGTTCTTAGGAAGTCGATCAAACCACGCAGTAGCGTGATGAGTCAGAGAATAGGGGAAGAGAGTGAGACGAAGGGCATCATCGGAGACACCAGTCTGCTTCATGCATTGGGTGACGGCAAGAAATTTGTCGAGATGCTTGTTTGCATCGTCACCCGGTAATCCGTGAAATTGGCACGAATTCTGGACTTGCTGTATCATATGATGCTTGAGTCCAAAATCAGTGGCCGCAATATTAAGAGGGGCAATGGGTCCTCCCCTCCTTTGCATTGTGGGCTGACACAACTCCTCCATCGTTCGGAGATCAGGAGCTGTATTATCCATGATGGGTGGATCGTCGTTTCCGTCCATTTTCGGAACTGGATCCTCAACAATAGGACGTAACTCAGTTACGTTTTTCAGTTGACGATTTCGTTTCAATTGTGAATGAGTGCGCATGCACTAGGGATAAAAACCTTTTGGACAATATTTTTGTTATCGTCCCGTAATCTAGAATCGTTTTTCCTTAAGAATCACCTTAAAAGAAAACTGAATCAGAAAACGTTACGATATGTTTTTGTTGTTTTTTTTACTTTTTTTGGTGTTTTAACACTTTAGGAAAAGTGTCAATGACTTTTTTATGTGTTTTGATTTTGAAAATATTCACAAGTGGTGGTATTTGTACAGTGAGTGAGGTGAGATAACACTAATCTTCGAAAGACGCTGCAGAAACGCGCACACCTCCCCGGCAGCGGCGCCAAAAATTGATTGAAGCTAAACCACCAACTTATATTGACCAAAAATGGTCAACAAAGTCAAATAGCCTAGATCAATACTCCGGGTAATATAAGGTATCACCGGGTCGTTAAGTCCCGTTGAGGTGTGAAATGTAACTTTAGCGTGCTTTGTGATCGGGTGTTTATTCACAGAAAGGGCTTGTTATGAAAATTATTTGGAATTTATTGAACAAAATAGCTTAGTAAAGCTATGTGATTGGTTACGTGAATTTAGGTTATGAGGATTTGAGCTAAAACTTAAAAACGTACGTTTTGATTAAAAACGTACACAGACGAACAAAATGAAAAATACAACTGATGGACTGGAAAGGTCAAAAGTGTAAAACTATTATTTTTACAATCCTATTAATTAAAGAAAATTTTAAGAAAAATAAAAACTATTTTTACACTATTTAATTATTAGTTATTTATTAATTACTAATTATCTAATTATTAACTAATTAAACTAATTAGATTTATTAAAAATACTAAAAAGACTTAGAAAATTAGGAAAAATTTTACAAATCTAATTAACCATTACAGGAATCCTAAAAAATTATAAAAAGTTTATTTTATGTATTTTTAAATTAAATAACTAATTATTAATCTAATTACTTATTAATTTCTAATTAAGCTAATTATATTATAAAAAATAGAAAATGAGTAATATAAATTCTAGAAAAATTTGTAAAGATGTTTTAACTTAAATAAAAGCTAGAAAAATTATAAAAACTAGGTTATACTTTATAAAATCTAATTATGCTATTTAATTACTTAATATTAATTAAAACTAAATTAAACTAAAATTAATTATAAAAACCACTAAAAGGCAAAATAAAATTATGGAAAAATTTGTAAAATTACTTTAACCTAAAAGAGAATTTCTAAAAATATCAAAATGATATATTGCTTATAAATAAGCTAGAAAGAAAATTAAAATGATAAATCCTATTAAATAGAAGCTATCACTAATATTAAAGTTGATTTTTTTTTGGTTTTTTCTTTTTCCAAACTGAATATACACTAAAAACAAAGACTTTTAATTAAAACACTTTTTCACACAATCCAGAAATAAGCACTTTGAGTGCTTATTTGTCCACTCAGTTGACTTTTGTTGACTGAGGGTGTAATTAAGCTCAAATGAAGAGTGTGGGGTCCACAATGACAACTTTTGGTTTCTATGAGTTAGTAGAACCTGAATAAGCAAGAATGAGCCAAATAAGTGGCTTCAATAAGCCAATAATCACAAATAAGCTGTTTGCTCAATTGGTTTCTGAGACAGATGAGGGACAAGCTTTTGGCACAAAGTTAAGTGGGGTCCACTGGTCTTAAGGTCAAATAAGTGGTCAACCTACACTCCCTGGTAGGAGGGGGGTTGAGTGATGCCAAGTCTGAGGTGTGGGACCCACTGGGTCAGTCACAAACCACCAATGAAGTTGGGTGGGTGAAACAAGTCTGCTGAGACAGGGCAAGGTCTTTGCCCTGCAGTCAACTTCAAGGGGTATTTTGGTACCCAAGAAAAAATCACAAAATTATTATCACAATGGAAATCACTAGTTCAGATGGTAGAGTTTACATACAACCAATTTCAGATCCCAACTCTCAACACAAAAATCAGATTAAATCTTGCCATTTTGAGGAAAATCTGAGTTAAGTGTTTTTGACTTTTTGAGAAATCTTGAGGTTTGACTTTTATGAACTTAGACAGCTGATTAAATGACTTGAAGTGTTATGATAAGCTGTAATTTGACCAAATTAAGTTAAAATGCAAGTTTGTGAAAAGGTTTGTTGGTTTTTGCACCACCAAGATCACCACAGTTGACTGTGGTGATAATTTTATAGGATTTTGACTTTGGCTGGTGTTTGCAAGTAAAAGCTTGACTCCCCTGACCTTATATTCAACTAATAGAACTGATGAACCAAAGAACTTCTCAAGTAAACAAGCAATGCAACACAAACAATCTACAACCAAACACTCCTTTTGAAACTGATTTGAGAATTTTTAAAAGGGAATGGCTAAGTTATACTACAAACTGAACTAAGAAACTTATAACAAGTTAAATTACACCTAAATAATCAAAATCTAACAAGTAAATACAGCAAATATGATTAAACACTAAGCATGCTCAAATCAAAAAGGTGGATCTTACAACTGCCTTCCAAAGCTGAGAAACTGAGAGCCACTTAAATACAGAACAACCTAAGGCTCCCTTGAGCTCTAAACCATTATCTCCTCATCCTTGCTCTGCTCCATTATCTTCTTTAACCTTTCACCATTGATTCTTTATTTTATTTTGAATTTTTTATGATTTTCACTATTTTTATGAAAACTAAGTTATGATCAATGTAAAAGCCTACAAAGCTTCTAAAATCTGATTGATTGAGCTTTTGAAATTATACTAACTTTTGAGGACAACTCCTGAAACTTTAAACAACAACTTGAAATTTATAATTAAAACTTGAAAATTGACAAAGATATAAAAACTAAAAATTTAACTTGCATGCACTGAAAATAGATTACAATAGCTGGAAATGGATACTAAAACTATTAAAAACTATATTCTACATGCCCCAAGGCTTACAAAAAGCTTCATACTTATAATACGAGACTAGCATAACACTACACTCCTCCACATGGCTTATTCCCTGAAAATTAGCACTCCCATTGGTTGATTTGTTGACCTCTGACCATATCCCAACCTTCAATTTAATCTTCAAGCCATCCTAGCCATTGATTGGTTTTTCCCGCCCAAAAGACTTATAGGGAAATACTGAGGGGTGTTAGGCGAGGTATTTAATGTGGTGGTGTGGGTTGGTTGAGTTGGTGAAAGGGTATTAATTGTGGGGGCTGGTTGGTGGAAAGGTGAGAGAGGGGGGGGGGGACACAGAGGAGGGAAAACGGGGAGAAGATGGGGAAGATGGTCTGTTTGACCATGTTTGACCCTGCGTATTTTATTAGCAAAAATGGGAGTGGGCTGGGGTTTAGTGGGCTGGATCATGGAATTGGTTTTGGGTGGGCTTTTGGTTTATGGGAATAAAAAGGGGTCCGGTTTGGTTGTAAGAATAAACACAAGGACCTTTCTTGCAATTTAACAAAACTCAAGGACTGAAATTGAAACTTTCTCAAAGTTCTCATAAGTACCAAGATTGCCAATCATTAATAAACCAAGAACCAATTTTTCCATTTTTGATTTTTCAAAATTCCTAGGGATCTATTTTGCCATTTTTGGATTTTCAGGGACTAAACTTGTAATTTTGGAAAACTTGATACCCAAGTGTAATATTTTGTAAGTTTTGACTTTTAAAACCTTGGGTTGACTTTTCCTTTCAAAATAAATGCATAGGGACTAAAATGGACAAGTTTTGAAACTTGGGGGACTGAAACTGCCAATATTGCAAACTTTATACGTTTTTCCTTTGTTTTTGCACATTTTGCATTTAAAACACATAAAACACAATCCCTGGGATAATTTAAGTATTTTGATATCTTTTTGATTATTTTTGTGCGTTTTGGCAGTTTAAGTATATCAAAAACGATGAGTGTTTGAGCACTCATCAAGGGATAAGGGAATCAAGTTGAGGCTTCATCCTAAGTCGGCTAGGGTGTCGAAAGCTTCAGATTTCCCTATCTTACAAGGCAAAACAAATATACCCGGATCATCAAGCTTATTAGGCAACTTGTTTTGAACGAAGGCGGTCCCATTTTTACCCAATTTAAGTTTCTCATATTTTTCTAGGAGGGCACTATAGTAGGGGGCACAGGCTAAGACATCAATGACGGGGCGTTCAAGGTGGAGCTCCTTGAATTCATCATCAAGGTCTTGTGTAGGAGGTATTTCAACTATGTTATTGACCGGTTTAATGTCGGATGTTTTATTCAATTGGTCCTTTTGATGAATTTGGTTTTGCTTGAAACATGAGCTCATTGCTTTGACCGAATAGTATTGGGGACAAGAGGTAAGTGACAAAACTAATGATATGGCATTAACGTTTGGTTTCGGGATCTTGACCGTGTCGCTTGGGAGTACTCCCATTTCTCGGTCATTGAGAACTTTCAACAATGTGTCAATTTTATTGGTCATCTCACTTTGCTTTTGTTTGAAATCAGCTTCAAACTTAGATTGTTGGGATTCTTGATTTGATGTGACAAAATAAATAAAAGAATGAAAACAAGAGGGACTTAAAGTGACAAAGGATGAAACTTCAAGAACAAGAAAAAGATTACTACGGATCTTTTTATTATTTAGAATATATCCTTTGTAAACCTAATCCTCTATTATATAAAGAGGATACAGGTCGTAGGTTTTTATAATGTCTTTCACAATGTAGTCGACTAAAAGTGTGTGTGTGTGTTCTAGGTCGTGGTTCTTTGTAAACGACTAGAACTAGTTTGTGTTGTTCGAATCCTTCAAGGTCTGAGGTGTCTTAGATCCTCGTTACAGTTAGGTAACAAGTTATATTCTGATCAAATATAATTGGAGGTGATTGGGGAAAAACCTTGTGTCAATAACTTTGATTTGTTCTTATTCCGCTGCGTGTACATGTTTATTATCATTGGTATTGTTAACCCTAGATGCTCAAAACGGTCCAAGGAGTTTAACAAACTCCACAATTGGTATCAGAGCTTGGGGAGCTCGTTACCTAGGGATTCACAAGGTTTTTAGTCGAAGTATGATGCTGAAAATCGACTTTGGGTTCAATTTTCGTAATTCACTGCAGGTCAGTTTTCAAGGCGCGATATCTCCTTCGTTAACCGTTGGATCGGGCTGAATTTTTTACTGGAGGTTCTCTACATGACAAGGAAGAGTTCCACCGGAGGGATCTTTGATCTGAGCTCCCAGTAAAAAGATATGATTTTTCTAAAAAGCTGCTGCAGAATAGTAAGTAAGTCGAATTTTTAAGGGTTTTCTTTATATCAACTTCTTTGATTTTGGTTTCTATTGAATAAATTCATCATAGAAGTTGGTTATACGATGTTTGGTATTGAAGAATTCATGAAAGAAAGCAGTTCTGGAGGTGTATGAGTGATTTTTGTGAATTTAGGGTTTTCGCGACACTTCAAAGTGTTGTCTTTATACTTAAAAAAAAAAAAAAAAAAAAAAAAAAAGACGACTATGATTCTGATTGTAAAAGTCGCGTTATTCACTAAACCCTAATCGCTATTAGTAGTATGTTATTCTCGAAATACTCTGCTGCTGAGAATTCTGATTCTGCTGATAGTTATTTGATTCTGCTGCTACGTTATTCACTCTGCTGCTACATGTTTGACTCTGCTGCTAGCTTTATGATTCTACTGCTGTCGTATTTTACTCTGCTGCTCTCATTCTGCTGCTGGGAATTTTCAATCTGCTGCTAGCTTTAGTACTCTGCTGCTAGCAAACTGCTGCTCGTTATATATTATTCCTACTGCTGTGTTTTGATGTTTTAAGAGTAGTGAGGGGAAGTACGTATGTTTGATTGGTTATTGGTTAACACACACAAGATGGTTATTTGTTCTTAAAAGTTTCAAAGGCTAGTTCTTATTGCTTAATTGATTACGAAGAAAGGTGAATATCATTTATTTGATGTTGTAGTTGAGTTTCACAGGTTTGTGTTCTTATCATATCTCAAAGTGGGGATGTTACACTTTGAAGATAACTTGTTTGTTTTATAAGGTGGTGACGAAGACTTGTCAAATCTAGTTTTCATAGGTCAAGGGGAGGATGGATGAAGACCTAGTTAACTATCACTTGAAGGAGTTACGTTATTGTGCTCAGTGTCTCATTGAAGATGAGGATTTTGTCATGGGATCGCGGTCTACTTATATATTCAGTTTTGGGTATAAGTTTGGAGTCACATGGTTAGTACAAGACATAAGACACAAGTTTGGAAAATTCAACTTCTTCATCAAATTCGTCATACTCAGTTTTCTTCATCAGTGATCATTATATAAAGCCTACAGATTTGAAGAATCATTTTATGTACATGCATCACTCGAGGGGAAGTTTCTACGGTTTATTCATTCTCTATTTGTTGATAACAAAAAGGGGAAGAAATATTGTGGTGGCATGGCATGGATTAAGGGGAAGACATACTTGTTTCATTCAGGGAGATGTCTACATCTCAACCTCTCTACTTCGTCTAGGGAAGTTCGTACACGACTTTGTTTGTTTTGTCATCATCAAATCAAGAATCCCAACAATTATTGAATAATTGTCGTATTGAAATTGAGAATGTGAAAAAGGTCAATCGCGATGTTAAGGCCGCGAATGTTAAATTGACCGCTGAGCTTGAGAGTTACAAAGAAAACGCTGAGCTTGCGAGCTTCTTGAGATGCCATAAATTTGGACATCAATCCTTCAAGATTATTGGTACTACCATAGTCATTGAAAGGATTGTTGTTGAAAGTATGGTTAGAGGGTGGACCGTTTGATTGGTAACGATTAGGTGGATTGGAAGCATTGTTTTGGGGCATGTTTTGGTTTTGTTTCCACCTAAGGTTCGGGTGATTTTTCCAAGAAGGATTGTAGGAATCACCGTAAGGGTTTGGCTCGGGTTTGAAAGTGTACCACTTGTCTCCCGCTTCGTCGGTACGCGAGGATGCGTAATCCGCAAAAGCTTGTCCGGGGAGTTCCATGCAATCACGAGTGTCATGGGGACCACTACATAATTCGCATGAAGAAGTGATTTTGTTCACTTGGCTTGAAGGCTTAGGAGCTTCGTAGGATTTCATGAGACACTTGACTTGGTCCTCAAGTTCCATGATCCTACAGTCGGGAGTGCTAGAATTGTTCGAAGGCAAAGATATTGCCTTGACCGTTTTGTTTAAATCACGGGGATCATTCCAACTTTCGTTGTCATATAGAGCAAGATCTTCTATGAGTTCCCATGATTCTTCCGCACTTAGATTACGTAGCTTGCCACCGGCCGATTGGTCAATGGTTCGCCTTCTGGAGAGATCGATATGGTCATAGAAGATTTGGACTTGGAGCCAAAGATCTATGCCATGATGAGGGACTTTTTGGAGTAAGTCCTTGAAACGAGTCCATGTTTCATATTGAGTTTCACCTTGACGTTGTTGGAAAATCAAGATATCATTTCTAAGATTGGTAGTTCTCCCCAGTGGGAAAAATTGAGCAAGGAAACGAGAAGTGACATCTTCCCATGAGGTGATGGATCCCGCAGGTAAACGTTCAAGCCATTGACTAGCTTGATCACGTAGAGAGAATTGGAATAGACGTAATCGGGTCGACTCTCTAGTTGCAACATCAAGGTCTATGGAATCTACGATTTTAAGGAAATCCTTGAGATGTTGATTAGGATCTTCGGAACGAAGTCCATGGAATGCACATCCGCTTTGCACCAACCGGATGGTGTCGGATCGCAAGGGGGACACATTGGCTCTTTGAGTAAGCTCAATGGTGTTTCGATAGCCTTGGTGGATAGGACGGGAACACTCTCCTAAAGTTCGGGGCCTAGGAGGTTGGTTTGCTAGTGGTGGGTTTTGTGGGTGGTTTTGTTGTGGTGGATTGATGGGATCAAAGATATTACCACCTTCCATGATGTTGGACGGTAATGGTTACGAACAAAGGAACAAAGAAATGAGATAGACTAAAGAAAACCTAAAAATAAAAAATAAATAATTAAAATCTTACTAGAAAGGAATCTAGCTAGTAGACCTAATAAAAAGAAATCCTAACCTATACAATAATTAATCCCCGGCAGTGGCGCTAAAAACTTGATACGGGGGATTACGCCCTCGCAATAGGTTTTACCTCTCAAGGGATCTTGAGAAGCTTACAACCCCCACCAGGCAGTGTACCTGATCGTTGTAGTATAGTATAGTGACAAGTACCGGGGGATTAATCGTTGAACTCAGGAATAGTGTCGCTAGGATTAGAAAGCCTACTAAACTAGGTCTAGAGGTAAGGGATGATTCTTTTTATATTTTTTATATTTTATAGAAAGCAAGTAAAATCTCGGGTTTTGAAGGAGTGGGCGGAATTAGTTGCTAGCCAACTAACCCAATTAACTACTAATGCAATCAAAATAAAACAAAAGAAATGAAAATTAAACTAATATACTAATGTGGTGGAAACAACAATGAGAAAAGTTGTATTTACTTGGATTTCATTGCTCCCCAGATATCTTTTACCGGTTGATTAGCTTGTTATAATTGCATGGATGACAGGTTATATTCCTTAATACTAGTCGTAGGGCCATGTACAATATTCCCTAACTCTATAAGATCCGAGTTCACATCCAATTCGAGCCGTTAAAAGATCCTAACAAGGGATCATTTGAATTCACTTCTGCATTAAATACAACCAAAAATCGTAGTACACCTCTGATCATGTTTCTTAAGACGTTCAAGCAAGTTACCAATGGAAGTCTGTCAGTTTTCTTAAGCCTAACATCCAATACAATCATCCATAACAATTATAAACAAACAATCAACCCATAATCAACATCTAGGTTTCACTACATCTAAGCAAAAACAATAAAAGCCTAGCCTAACATGTTAAAAGAAAGATACACATAAGATAGAATCAAACAATACATAGACATATTGATTGATTATTGAAGTACTTATCTTTATTCAAACATGGAAGAAAGAAGGGTTTGAAACCCCTTCAAGATGCAGGAAATTCGACCTAGGGTTTTTACAAAACTTGTTCCCCAAAAGTTCCACACAATACAATGAAAAATTGGAAAAATATATGTTGAACCTTAGACCTTGATAGATCTTTGAGCTCTCGTGGATCGTTAGTTATGTCTATGTAATCACAAACACACTAAAAGAAAATCTCTATAACTTGTATTCTGAAGCGGAAAATAAACACAAGTATAAACAATGATAACTAAGAATACTTGATCCTCTATGGATCTTTTAATAATACTGAAAGTGTTTTCTAAAACCGTGTTCACAATACATAATTGTGTGTTCCTTTTATAGCCAAGGAACCCTAAACCGTTTCACAAGAAACGTATCTTCTAAAAACTTCAAAAGATATGCATTATCACTTCCTAAATAAACTCATGCATATCCTAACTAAATTACAAAATACACGGAATATCTATTTCCGCAGAAACTAATTATGCTGAAACTAGTCTTCAGCAGTTACACTACTTCAGAAGGAACCAGCTCTTCAGCAGGAACCATCAGTAGTATCTTCGGCAGAATTCTCTATTTCTAACATCAGGCTCAAGAGATTTAAGTCTGTTGTAGAGGTCATCAAAAGAGAGCATATCCAATCCACCTTTAGCTTTGAGAGCAATGCTTACTTGCAACCAAGATGGTGGCAAAGATCTTAAGAACTTAGCATTGTAGTCCTCATTATCTGGTCTAGCCTTCAGCTGATTAAGTTGACTCAAGATCCTGTGGAACCTGTCATAGCCCTTGTGGATTCCTTCTTCCTCAAATATCTGAAACTCTTGAAACTGCTATTTCAGCATAGATTTCTTCATCCTCCTTGACTCCTCATTCCCACCAAATCGAGCCTTGATTGCCATCCAAATGTCCTTAGCATCTTCCATGAAGTGAAAGTCACCCATGTGGTCATCTGGTATAGCCTGAAGGAGAATAGTTATGACTTTATTCTCCCTCTGAACAGCTAGAACTGCTTCAGCAATTTTAGGACCCATGATGGTAACCACCCCATCAGCATCTTTGATGTGTTTCTTCAAGCTGTTACCCTTACGGACAAGTTCCCAATGATTCCAGTCAATATTTGTGATCCAGTTTTGCATCTTCATAGACCACAATTCATATTCCTCTGCTTTCTTAAGGTATGGTAATTTGGCATTACTATTTGTGAGAGTGAGTTGTTGGAAAGAAGTGGTGTTTTGGTTCTGAGTTGCATCAGATTCATCATCTGTTCCAGACATTGTTTTTGGTTGTTTTGATTGAGAGGGTGTAAGATTGGTGTTTCTTAGTATCACAGAGACTCTCCCGAGGCTCTGATACCACTTGTTGAACCTTAGACCTTGATAGATCTTTGAGCACTCGTGGATCGTTAGTTATGTCTATGTAATCACAAACACACTAAAAGAAAATCTCTATAACTTGTATTCTGAAGCGGAAAATAAACACAAGTATAAACAATGATAACTAAGAATACTTGATCCTCTATGGATCTTTTAATAATACTGAAAGTGTTTTCTAAAACTGTGTTCACAATACATAATTGTGTGTTCCTTTTATAGCCAAAGAACCCTAAACCGTTTCACAAGAAACGTATCTTCTAAAAACTTCAAAAGATATGCATTATCACTTCCTAAATAAACTCATGCATATCCTAACTAAATTACAAAATACACGGAATATCTATTTCCACATAAACTAATTATGTTGAAACTAGTCTTCAGCAGTTACACTACTTCAGCAGGAACCAGCTCTTCAGCAGGAACCATCAGCAGTATCTTCAGCAGAATTCTCTATTTAGCAGAATTCCCAACAATATATATAGACTATGCATTATGACTGCGTCATGTATTAGCCTCTGACGCCAGCAACTCGCCACCAAGTTGAAATTCGTATTGCTTAGATCCACTTCTGATGCCGTCATGTAGAAAAAACACTTTGGGCCGTCACTAGTATTTGGACCCTGACGGCCTTGGTGACGGCGTCAGGCAAATAACAAAGAAAATGTTCTGGGCCGTCACGATATAAGTTCCACATCCACCTCTTTTGTCACTCTTGACGCTGTCACTAGTAAACCCTTGACGTCGTCAGGTACTGTTCTAGCAAGGTATTTTGAGACATTGCCGTTTTCTTCACTTTTATGCTCCAAAAACGTCCAAAATGCTTCCTTTTCCAGATTTCTCCTCAAAAGTACCTAAAATGACAAAAGGAACGATTTAGGGAAATAATTGATCAAATAATCTCGAATTCTGGCTTAAATGACCCCTTAAATAGATTACCATAGGCTTAGGAAATGATCAAACCTCCACCACCTGGCGTAAGCACCTAGGATAAACTATCAAAGAGGTCTTTTAACGGGTTATAACGTTAGGTGTAGGGATATGGTAAACACGGTTTTGTTGGATAAAGGCAATATTTACTGGTGGCGAGTTAATCATCTTGGTCAATTACATGTACAATGTGGCGTTGCTAAGCCAAGACTCGACTCGACTTAAGCTAATCAAAAACTAACAAAACATAAAATAAACATAAAATGAAACGGGATGGTAGTCCGTATGTTTTTCTTCTTTCTTTTTCTATTTTTTTTTTCTTTTTCTTGATTTTTTGATCTTTTTTTTTTCTTTTTTTTTCGGTTTTTTTTTTTTTTTTTTTTTTTTTTTTTTTGCATACACTCTTACCCTACCATCCAAAATAAATGTACAATGGAATGAATTCCAAAGACACTAATCAGAAAAACCGTTTAGATAAACGCGCACAACCTCCCCGGCAGCGGCGCCAAAATTTGATTGAGCCTAAACCACCTAACTTATATTGACCAAGTATGGTCAACTAGGTCAAACCGCCTAGAGTCAATGCTCCGCGGAATATAGTGTTTCCCCGGGTCGTTATGTCCCGACGAGGTGTGAATGGTATTCAAACGGCTTTGTGATCGGGTGAATTTGGATGAAAAGGAATTTGTGAGTGGTTTAACTAAGGAATCTACAAGAGAATAGCTTAAATAAGCTAAATGAGTAAGACGGGAAAGTTACAAAAACTAGAAACGATTTAAACCTAAAAACGCATACGTTTAAATAAAACGTAAACGTACGAAATAAAAAGTAAAAACTGAAATCTAAAAACACCCAGGGGGTGAAAATGACTTTTTTACAAACTAAAAAGTAAAAGAAAATTTTTAGAAAAAGAAAATAAATTTTAACCCTAATTAATTATTTAATATTAATTAATTACTATTTAATACTAATTATTAATATTAAAAACACTTAAATATAATTGAATACTAATTAAATACTAAAAAGGTGAAAATAAAATTCCTAAAATTAGAAAATAACTAAAAACAACTTTTAAAATTAAAAATAAGTATTTTTGTCTTCTTGTGGTTTTTATATTAATTAATTACTAATTATCTAATTAAACTATTTTAAATTATAAAAAATACTAAATGAACAGTAAAAATTCTAATAAAATTTCTAAAAATATTTTACAACTTATAAAAGCTAGAAAAAATATAAAAACAAGGTTTTACTTAATAAAAACTAATTATGCTATTTTAAACTTAATATTAATTAATTACTAATAAAACTAAGTTTAATTCTAATAAATACTAAATGATAAAATAAAAATCTGATAAAATTATTATAAATACTTTAATATAATAGGTAATTAATAAAAATATAAAAATGATAAGTACTTAATTAAAATCTAAAAATGAAAAATAAAATTTAATTCACATTAAATAGAAACTATCACTTAAAAATTAAATTGGTTTTTTGGAATTTTTCTTTTACCAAACTATTTAATACCTAAAAACAAACACTTTTTGTAAAAACAAATTTTTTTATAAACTTAAAATAAGCTGATTGGAAAGCTAAAAAGCCAACAGTTGACTTTAGTTGACCAAAATGGAAAATAAGCTAAAATGGCTTAAAGTGGGACCCACTCTGATTAAAACTGATACAAATAACTTATTAGAACTTGTTTGAGCTGGAAAAAGCACAAGTGGACCTCAGAATAAGCAATAAGATCAAAAATAAGCACATTTAAACATGGTTGAAACTGAAAATGGGGACAGAACTTTGGGCATAATGTAAGTGGGTCCCAGTGGATCTCAGGTCAACCCAATGGTCAAACCATGCACCCTGGTAGGAGGGGGGTTGAAATGAACCAATGTGTGGTAGTGGGGCCCACTGTGGTGGCTGGAAAACCACCACCAAGTGGTGGTGGTGGTGGTGGTGCTGCTGTGAACAGGGGAGCAGCTTGCCCTGCAAGCTGCTTTGGGGGCTTGTGGAGCCTAGGAAAAAATTCACAAAATTATAAATAAGCTAGGACATAAAAGATGAGCTAGTATACTACATTTAGGAACAAATTTCAACCTCAGAAACCTTATACAAAATTCAAATAAATTCCTGCAAGTTTAGGAAAAAACTGAAAGCATGCATTTGACTTGTTTGGAAAACTTGATATTGTTGACTAATATGAACTTGATCTCTATTTTTATGACTGAAATGGATATAACCAACTATAAAAAGGCTAAAATACTCTAAGTTTGCCAATTATACACTGATGTGAGGATTTAAGGACCTCAACCCCCACACAGTTAACTGTGGGGTTGAATCAAATAAGTTTTTAACTATTTAAGCTAAGGGACCTGAATTTGAAACTTACTGTGTGCTAACATAACCTAAATGCATATGACTGAACCCTAAACTTCAAACAAAACAGTCCTTAACCTATCTAAACTAGTAAATCCAAACACACCTTAATTCCTAGGTTTACAATACAAATATGAAATCCATAACTACTAACACTAGATTTAGACTATAAACAGATAAAAAACATTGATTAGAATGTAACTTAACACTAAAATACCAAGAACAACAACAAGGAAAGGATTATGCAAAAATCATACTTGTGATTCATAGAAGATCTCCAAGCTGTAAAGTATGAATCTGGTACCCATAGCACCACCTATTGCTTTCCAAAAGCACTAATATACCATGTAGTTCCACAATCAACCACAATCCAATTCTTCTTCCTTCTTTCTCTTCTTTCACATTGATTTTTTTATTTTTCTTCTATTTAATTTTATTTTTATGAATTTTTGTTTTTCTAACCTAAATCTGTTTCAAGTGCATTGAATACTTCAAAAAGCTTATAGTTGGACTGAAATAAGCTCAATCAAACAATAAGCAACAACTTATAACAAGTTTAAGTAAATTTGAGATTTTGAAAATGGAAATGCATAAACTGAATTTGGAATTGAAAACTACAATTGATGATTAAAACAAGTTACAATTACACTGAAATTGAGATTACAATCTTGTTAAACTAAAAAGTACAACTAAAACCAAGTTTAAACTAAATTCGACCTTAAAATTATTCTACAACTACTCCTAGCTAACTACTCTCTTTCTTCTGCTTCTTTTTCACTTATAAAGGTCCTGGAGTGTCTTTCTTCCTTTCCCACCTTGCTTTATGGCCATTGGATGAGCTGAGTGATTCCTGGCCGTTTGATTTAAATTAGGCGGGAAAAATTGTTTTGGCAGCTAGGGGTTTGCTTGGAGCAATTTATGGGCATTGAATGGGTTTTGGAGGTATTGGTGAGGTGGAGGGGACAAGGTGTGGGTTTGGCTGAGAAGAGGAGGGGGGAGGTTGAGTGTAGCAGTGGGTGTAGCAGGCAAGTGGAGGGTGAAAGAGGTGGGTCAAACCTTGGGGTTGACTGAGGTGGTATTAGAATGGACGGGGGAGTTATTTTTTTGTGGGAGTGGGCTGAAAATGGTGATTGGGCTAGGGGAGTTGTGTAGTGGGCTGGATGGTGTTGTGTTGTGGATTGGTTTTGGGTAATAACATGGAAGGGTCCGTTTGGTTTTTCAGCTAATAAACAACAAGGACCAACATTGTAATTTTGCAAAAGTAAGGGACTGAAAATGAAATCTCCCAAAAGTGATACCAAGGACCAAAATGCCAAACACCAATATTTCAAAAACCATTTTTTTTCATTTTCAATTTTCAAAATTTCCCGGGGACCAAATTTGTAAATTTCCAAACCTCGGGGACTAAACTTGCAATTTTCTGAAAATTTCACGCAAGGACTATTTGTGATACATTTTGATTTTCCAAGGACAAAAAATGATTTTCCTTTCAAAAATATCCCACCAGGGACTGAATCTGCCAAAATCTGTAACTCTAGGGACCAAAAGTGTAAATTTCCAAAACTTTTCCAATTTTTCACCAAAGGACTAAATATGACAACTTATGATTTCAAAAGGACCTTTGGTGATAATTTTCTATATTTTGAATATCCAGGGACTAGTTTTGTAATTTTATGAAAGTTGGGGGACTGAAACTGCAAATTTTACAAACTTTGTACGTTTTTCATTTGTTTTTGCTCATTTTGCATCTAAAACATATAAAACACAATTTTGAAATATTTTTAGTATTTTGATGCATTACTGAGTGTTTTTGTATGTTTTGCAGTTCATATTAGACCAAAAATGATGAGTGTTTGAGCACTCATCAATCTCCCACACTAAACTATTGCTAGTCCCTAGCAATACTGTTTTGAAAACTTTATGGATTTGAAAAACTCTTTACCAAAAGCCATCACTTCTGGAGTAGCCAGGTGTAAGAACTGTGGCACACCTGATAACCGTGTGATTTTGAGCAAACCACCAGCTATCAACGGATTTGAGTAGTCTTTACCAAAAGCCGTTTGCTTCTGGACTGGCCAGCTCTTGATGGAATAGTCAACATCTTGGTGAGCTGATTACCAATTATGGATTTTCCACGGCCTTTACCACAAGCCATAGTCTTGTGGGCTAGCCAACTCATTTGTTTTTGGGGAGTTGAGGAACCGTACAATTTTGGGCAAATTGCAAGCCGTAAACGGATTTGAGATGTCTTTACCAAGAGCCGTTTGCTCCTTGACTAGCCAATCCCTTTTGTCGCTTAGACAAGGCGGACTGATTACCACAAAAATTTTGAAGCACCAGTGAAAATTTTTTAAAATTTTTGAAATTTTGGCTAAAACGGGGGTATTATATAGTAAAATGTGATAAAATTCGCTAGAATAGCGAAATACCCCCCACACTTAGCATGAATATTGTCCTCAATATTCAGAATCCCGGCTATTATGCCGACATTTTGAACGTAAAAGGGCAACATTACAAGCTAAGCGTGGAAAACATGATTTTGTATTTTCACTTCTGTAATCATAGCATGGGGGACTCCCCCACACTTAGGGTGAAAACCCTATAAGCCTGCTACTGTTTTTGTTTACCGAGTCGCTAGCTTGACTCGACCCCGGATTCATTTGTCCTTGGGGAATGTGGAAGAAGTGATCTCAATCGGACTTTCATTCAAGATGTTTGGACAAACATACGAAGCACGTGAAAGTTCCACACCGATGAGATAAGTGTCCGGCTCAAGATAATGATACATGAAAATGCCGGGATCAAATATAGTGTCCTCACTCCCGAAGGAGTGAAGAAGAGAGGAAGGAACCTAGAGAACAGGCTCATTAGCCTGAGTTTGGATTTCCAAGGTTGAGCTCAAAAACATCCCGGGAGGGTGGGTGGGAATTTGCAAATCCTCATGATTAAGGATATCTCCTCCCGGGTTATCATACTCAGGAGGAGTCATGATAAGGTGATCAATGATGGGCTCAGAAGATATTTCATCAACGTTTGCATCACTAAGCCCGGTATTGAGATAGGAATTGAGTGGTGAATCATCATTCAATAAGCTTTCAAGGAAAAGAATATCCCCCTCAGAATCAAAATAGTTATCATCAACTTCATACGAAATTGAACTATCTAGAGCAAGGAATGCTTCGACTTCCTTCATATTATCTTTGAAATCAAAGAGATCATCATCACTTCCCGAAGGAAGTGAATTGGAGTGAGTGAGTTCATCGACGAACTCCTCGAGAAGAAAGTCAACATTAGAGTGGGGAAGGGATGCATCAACATACTCAATGTCTCCATAAGATAAATAATCGTCACTGGAATCAGAGACAATCTCAATTTGATCATTTGGATTATTAGGGTGAGAAGGAATATCACACACTTGATCAGAAGTCCCCTGTGACTCTCTCGGGATTGGGACAAGGATCTCAACACTAGACTTTATTAATTCGTCCGATTCCTTATTAGGAACAGTGCTAAGATGCTCATCCCCCATGTTTAGAGAGTGAGTGTGAACTTCGGGTGTGATAACAACAGACTGAGGGAGATGAGAGGAGCTAGCATTCATGGAATTTTCAGGTTCCATTTGTTCAACGGCTAGTAATTTCCCCGTCTCATTATTTTCTCCCTGATTTTCAATGGAAGGAATCACAATTGATGAATCTGAAGAACCTTTATAAAATTGAAGGATATCAAGGGTGTCCTCATTATCACTATCATTATCACAGTCTAGAAGAGCAGCTTGACGAAATTTGGCACGAGTTATAGCTGCTTGTTCTAAGACAAGTAATTCTTCCATGCTCAATTCGTTTTTAGCCTCTCGTTCTTCAGCAAGTAATTCTGCCATAGATTTCTCACGAGAGTCTCGAAACGATGTAGTAACCAACTCCTCCTTAAGTTCTTTTAAAATATCAAGAGCCTTTAGTAAGAGGTCTTGCTCGGTTTCTTGAGGAGTTGTGTGAATCATATCGTACTGTGGAGGTGGGTCTGAAAACGAATAGTCGTAATTGTTACAAGGAAATGGATTCCTTGTTTGACAATCCGAGCTAGAGTGTGGACCTCCACAGTAATCACAACAGCAAAACTGATGTGGCTGTGGGTTGTATGTGCTAGAATTACAATTGCTATCAGGAGACTGCTCATAGACAAGTGTGTTTCCCGATTGACAATCATAACTGTAGTGTGAACCACCACAGTACTCACAACAGTAAAACTGCTGAGACTGATGGTGTGGTAACTAATGGAATGAATCAGTCGTGTCATGGTAGGAATAGGGATTCTGGTTATAGACAGACCCGTTTCCCGACTCAACCATGCCACAGCTGGGGCAATTGCCACCATTATGAGGATTACCACACCATTGGCAAACCAGAAAGTGTGGATGAGACATAGAAAGAATCAAATGGTTTGGGAGGGGTAAGGATGAAGAATCAAAGATGTGAGAGGGTAAAGGTGAATATTTTTGGATTTTTGGATAAACATTTTATACAAATGATAAAGAAAATGTTTTTGGGTTTTGTTTTTATGAAAATATGAACAAGGATGGATAAATGTACAATGGAACGAATTCCAAAGACACTAATCAGAAAAACCGTTTAGATAAACGCGCACAACCTCCCCGGCAGCGGCGCCAAAATTTGATTGAGCCTAAACCACCTAACTTATATTGACCAAGTATGGTCAACTAGGTCAAACAGCCTAGAGTCAATGCTCCACGGAATATAGTGTTTCCCCGGGTCGTTATGTCCCGACGAGGTGTGAATGGTATTCAAACGGCTTTGTGATCGGGTGAATTTGGATGAAAAGGAATTTGTGAGTGGTTTAACTAAGGAATCTACAAGAGAATAGCTTAAATAAGCTAAATGAGTAAGACGGGAAAGTTACAAAAACCAGATACGATTTAAACCTAAAAACACGTACGTTACGTTTAAATAAAACGTAAACGTACGAAATAAAAAGTAAAAACTGAAATCTGAAAACACCCAGGGGGTGAAAATGACTTTTTTACAAACTAAAAAGTAAAAGAAAATTTTTAGAAAAAGAAAATAAATTTTAACCCTAATTAATTATTTAATATTAATTAATTACTATTTAATACTAATTATTAATATTAAAAACACTTAAATATAATTTAATACTAATTAAATACTAAAAAGGTGAAAATAAAATTCCTAAAATTATAAAATAACTAAAAACAACTTTTAAAATTAAAAATAAGTATTTTTGTCTTTTTGTGGTTTTTATATTAATTAATTACTAATTAATTACTAATTATCTAATTAAACTATTTTAAATTATAAAAAATACTAAATGAACAGTAAAAATTCTAATAAAATTTCTAAAAATATTTTACAACTTATAAAAGCTAGAAAAAATATAAAAATAAGGTTTTACTTAATAAAAACTAATTATGCTATTTTAAACTTAATATTATTTAATTACTAATAAAACTAAGATTAATTCTAATAAATACTAAATGATAAAATAAAAATCTGAAAAAATTATTATAAATACTTTAATATAATAGGTAATTAATAAAAATATAAAAATGATAAGTACTTAATAAAAATCTAAAAATGAAAAATAAAATTTAATTCACATTAAATAGAAACTATCACTTAAAAATTAAATTGGTTTTTTGGAATTTTTCTTTTACCAAATTATTTAATACCTAAAAACAAACACTTTTTGTAAAAACAACTTTTTTTATAAACTTAAAATAAGCTGATTGGAAAGCTAAAAAGCCAACAGTTGACTTTAGTTGACCAAAATGGAAAATAAGCTAAAATGGCTTAAAGTGGGACCCACTCTGATTAAAACTGATACAAATAACTTATTAGAACTTGTTTGAGCTGGAAAAAGCACAAGTGGACCTCAGAATAAGCAATAAGATCAAAAATAAGCACATTTAAACATGGTTGAAACTGAAAATGGGGACAGAACTTTGGGCATAATGTAAGTGGGTCCCAGTGGATCTCAGGTCAACCCAATGTTCAAACCATGCATCCTGGTAGGAGGGGGGTTGAAATGAACCAATGTGTGGTAGTGGGGCCCACTGTGGTGGCTGGAAAACCACCACCAAGTGGTGGTGGTGGTGGTGGTGGTGTTGCTGTTAACAGGGGAGCAGCTTGCCCTGCAAGCTGCTTTGGGGGCTTGTGGAGCCTAGGAAAAAATTCACAAAATTATAAATAAGCTTGGACATAAAAGATGAGCTAGTATACTACATTTAGGAACAAATTTCAACCTCAGAAACCTTATACAAAATTCAAATAAATTCCTGCAAGTTTAGGAAAAAACTGAAAGCATGCATTTGACTTTTTTGGAAAACTTGATATTGTTGACTAATATGAACTTGATCTCCATTTTTATGACTGAAATGGATATAACCAACTATAAAAAGGCTAAAATACTCTAAGTTTGCCAATTATACACTGATGTGAGGATTTAAGGACCTCAACCCTCGCACAGTTAACTGTGGGGTTGAGTCAAATAAGTTTTTGACTATTTAAGCTAAGGGACCTGAATTTGAAACTTATTGTGTGCTAACATAACCTAAATTCATATGACTGAACCCTAAACTTCAAACAAAACAGTCCTTAACCTATCTAAACTAGTAAATCCAAACACACCTTAATTCCTAGGTTTACAATACAAATATCAAAATCCATAACTACTAACACTAGATTTAGACTATAAACAGATAAAAAAACATTAATTAGAATGTAACTTAACACTAAAATACCAAGAACAACAACAAGGAAAGGATTATGCAAAAATCATACTTGTGATTCATAGAAGATTTCCAAGCTGTAAAGTATGAATCTGGTACCCATAGCACCACCTATTGCTTTCCAAAAGCACTAATATACCATGTAGTTCCACAATCAACCACAATCCAATTCTTCTTCCTTCTTTCTCTTCTTTCACATTGATTTTTTTTATTTTTCTTCTATTTAATTTTATTTTTCTGAATTTTTGTTTTTCTAACCTAAATCTGTTTCAAGTGCATTGAATACTTCAAAAAGCTTATAGTTGGACTGAAATAAGCTCAATCAAACAATAAGCAACAACTTATAACAAGTTTAAGTAAATTTGAGATTTTGAAAATGGAAATGCATAAACTGAATTTGGAATTGAAAACTACAATTGATGATTAAAACAAGTTACAATTACACTGAAATTGAGATTACAATCTTATTAAACTAAAAAGTACAACTAAAACCAAGTTTAAACTAAATTCGAGCATAAAATTATTCTACAACTACTCCTAGTTAACTACTCTCTTTCTTCTGCTTCTTTTTCACTTATAAAGGTCCTGGAGTGTCTTTCTTCCTTTCCCACCTTGCTTTATGGCCATTGGATGAGCTGAGTGATTCCTGGCTGTTTGATTTAAATTAGGCGGGAAAAATTGTTTTGGCAGCTAGGGGTTTGCTTGGAGCAATTTATGGGCATTGAATGGGTTTTGGAGGTATTGGTGAGGTGGAGGGGACAAGGTGTGGGTTTGGCTGAGAAGAGGAGGGGGGAGGTTGAGTGTAGCAGTGGGTGTAGCAGGCAAGTGGAGGGTGAAAGAAGTGGGTCTAACCTTGGGGTTGATTGAGGTGGTATTAGAATGGACGGGGGAGTTATTTTTTTGTGGGAGTGGGCTGAAAATGGTGATTGGGCTAGGGGAGTTGTGTAGTGGGCTGGATGGTGTTGTGTTGTGGATTGGTTTTGGGTAATAACATGGAAGGGTCCGTTTGGTTTTTTAGCTAATAAACAACAAGGACCAACATTGTAATTTTGCAAAAGTAAGGGACTGAAAATGAAATCTCCCAAAAGTGATACCAAGGACCAAAATGCCAAACACCAATATTTCAAAAAACAATTTTTTTTCATTTTCAATTTTCAAAATTTCCCGGGGACCAAATTTGTAAATTTCCAAACCTCGGGGACTAAACTTGCAATTTTCTGAAAATTTCACCCAAGGACTATTTGTGATACATTTTGATTTTCCAAGGACAAAAAATGAATTTCCTTTCAAAAATATCCCACCAGGGACTGAATCTGCCAAAATTTGTAACTCCAGGGACCAAAAATGTAAATTTCCAAAACTTTTCCAATTTTTCACCAAAGGACTAAATATGACAACTTATGATTTCAAAAGGACCTTTGGTGATAATTTTCTATATTTTGAATATCCAGGGACTAGTTTTGTAATTTTATGAAAGTTGGGGGACTGAAACTGCCAATTTTGCAAACTTTGTACGTTTTTCATTTGTTTTTGCTCATTTTGCATCTAAAACATATAAAACACAATTTTGAAATATTTTTAGTATTTTGATGCATTACTGAGTGTTTTTGTATGTTTTGCAGTTCATATTAGACCAAAAATGATGAGTGTTTGAGCACTCATCAAAGGCTAAGGCAATTTGGGTGTACATTTGGGGTGCATTGTAAACGAATTCTTCCTTTAAGTAAAATGCTTAAAGTTAGAAACAAAAAAGATAGGCTCGGAGGGGTGTACTAGGGGTATCGTGTACTAAAAATGAGTACAACGCAAACGTGTGGGAAAATTAATTGACTTTACTAGTCAAGTAAGCATGACTTTATTGGTCAAGTAATTATGATACGGGTTTAAACACAAGGGTGATCCTAAAGCCTATTATCCTGTAGTAAATCCTAACTACACGAATGTATTCTCACTAGCGGTCTCGAGATGCATCAATAACGCAAGTTCTAGAATCTAAGTGCTGCCGGTACACTCATAAGGACTAATAATGAATGCTTTTCCTAACAAATCTAAATGCGAACCTCACATATTTGGGTGAAATTTTTTTTGAGTGGTACGGTTTTTGTGCTAGTCATACAACTCCTATCCATGAGACGCTCATTAAGGCTAAAGCTTCACTCCTTAATGTTTTATAAAAATTTAAATTTGGTGCTAAAATTGCCCTAACAAGTATTTCTCTTAGTTTTATTACACACCTACTATTAAACAAACAAACTCAAGCGTAATTGTATTCTCTAAAGTATCATCATTTACCCTCCCCTTACACTTAGGCTGAACATTGTCCCCAATGTTCAATAAAAAGGATGTAAAATTAATGAAGGTAAAAGAATGAAAACAAATACTACCCTGATTCGTTTGGTGTGGATAAATGGATAACTTGGTTAAATATTCCTCCAAGAAAATGAACGTTGAAAGCTTCCCTCCAGAAATATAAATCATCTTCTTGTCCAATATAACCTGTTAAACCTGAGAAAACAATCATGGCAAACCTCGCGTAAAGTCGGCGGCAATCTATATATATATAAGTATATAATGCTTGTGGAATGAATATTTGCAGATTTCCTGGAGTTTATAAAACTAAAGAATTAACAAAAACTTTAAGATTCCGTTAGAAAAACAAAACTTGCAAAATTTTTCAGATTTTTACACCTGACGCCGTCAGGTTATGATCCTGACGCCGTCAGAGTGTTCTGACAGAAATCTCATGTTAAGTTTCTGGAAAATCTCTGGAAAAACTTACGCCTTAATTCCTGGAATTCCTGCAAAACATCATTATGACTCGATGTAAGCATTTGACTCAAACAAATACTAATATACATGCTCATTTAATATTGTTGTGGTTCATGTCCAATTCCGTTCTTAGAAAACAATTTTAGATTTCCCTTACACTTAGCTTTTGCGAAATACCTTTTTATGAAGTTAAGACAAACAATAGGGCAAAGCATTTTCACAATTAATTATGAATCATGATCCACAAACAATAAAAATAAAACATGCATACGGAAACAAATAAAATCAAACAAACAAACAATCAAACAAAACAAATAAAACATGGGTTGCCTCCCAAGAAGCGCTTTTCTGTATTTACGAGTCTTATAGCTAGACTCAAGGTCATATCCTATCGTGTGTCACTTATGCTCACACACCCGAGTGTAAGCCATCTAATTGTTGCTTCATCTTTCTTATAGTCATCACTTAGCTCTAAACATCCGCGATAATATCTTTTATTCTTTTCATGAGGATATTTAAGCCCTTTCCTTTTATCATTCTCACTTATCATATCGAGAGGTGGATACCTGTTACATTTCTCAATAGAAAAATCCTTGAACCTAGGGTTTGCACGGGGCATTTGGTAAACGAAATCTTCATCCCCGTCCAAGAATGTAATTAACCCTTCCATGAGTTTTTCATCTAGTTTGGTTAACCTTTTGAAGGGTTTACTAAACACAACTTGGGTTAAGTTACTATCGATAAATTCTCCTAGATTCTCCATAATCATAAACTCAACCAAATAAAGAAAGCTTCCTACAAACACATGCAATGTCTTTGCCCTAGCAACAATATTATCTCCTTTGTATTCTAACTCATTTACCATAATTTTATTGTATTCACTACGCGAGATTATGTTCATTGGTAAAGACGAGTTAAGGTAGGCATCAAAGCTCCTAAATCCAATCTTACAAGGAAACTGCATATTAAATGAGCTGTCATTCTCAATCCTTGTCCTAGGGTTGACATACCTAAGAGGGTTCATCTCATCTTCCATCCTATCCTCATTAATTACATCTGATGAGGCGAAAAATGATTCGTTTTTAGGGGGTCATTTAAGCCGGAGATTGGATTTATTTGATCAAATATTGCCCTAAATCGCTCCTTTTGTGATTTTAGGTACTTTGAGAGTGAATTCTGGAAAAGGAAGCATTTTGGACGTTTTTGGAGCATAAAAGTGAAGAAAACGGCAAAGCCTTAATTTTCCTTGCTGGGAACAGTTCCTGACGGCGTCAAGAGGATTTTGATGACGGCGTCAAGAGCAAAAGAGGTGACAGCCCAGTGAAAACGTGACGGCGTCAAGACAAGGTCGTCAAGAGTAAAAGTGGTGACGGCCTAGAGCAGCAATACACATGACGGCGTCAGATCTGGATCTAGGCAATCTGATTATATTTTTTGCGGCGGGTTGACGGCGTCAGAAGTTTCTTCTTGACGCCGTCACCTTAGGAAATCTATATATAGTTTTTGTAATTTTCATTCCAAAGGGAGGAGAATTTTAGGGTCGAATTAAATAAACCCTAACATGACTTTTACAGTATTTTCAAGGGTTTTCACCCCTTGAAACCCTTCATGTTCAATTGAGATAAGTATCCTTTCAATTCATTCAATATGTCTATGTGTTGTTTGAATATATCTTAAGCTTGTCTTGATTTTAACATGCTAGGCTAGATCTATTATGTGTTTGCTTAGATGTAATGAAACCTAGATGTTGATTATAGGTTGATTGCTTGTTTATAGTTGTAATGGATGAATGATTTCGATGTTAGGCTTAAGAAAACTGGCAGATTTCCATTGTGTAACTTGCTTGAACGTCTTAAGAAGCATGAACCAATGCGTACTCGGTTTTTATGGTTGTATTTAATGCATGAGCGAATTCTAGTGATCCCATGTTAGGAGCTTCTTGCAGGCTCGACATAGGAGTGAAGTAGGAGCTTATAGAGTTGGGGAAGTACGTACGCCACCCCACGATTGGTATTAAGGAATATAACCCGTCATCCACGCAACTGTAACAAACAATTAACCTATAAAAGATATCTTGGGAGTAGTGAAATCTAAGTAAACACAATTCTCCCATCTATTGTTCACACCACATTTTTAATTAGTTTTATTTTCATTTTTGTTATTTTATTTTGATTGCATCTTAGTTATTAGGTTAGTTGACTAGCAACTAATTCCGCCCACACTTCTAAAACCCGAGATTTTACTTGCTTTCATAAAAATATAAAAATACAAAAAGAATCTTCCCTCACCTCTAGACCTAGTTTTTAGGCTTTCTAATCCTAGCGACACTATTCCTGAGTTGAACGATAAATCCCCCGGTACGTGTCACTATACTATACTACAACGATCAGGTACACTGCCTGGTGGGGGTTGTAAGCTTCTCGAGATCCCTCGAGAGGTAAAGCCTGGTGCAATTGCCACGCATCAAGTTTTTGGCGCCGCGGCCTGGGAAATAATTATTGTCTAGGTTAGGATCTCTTTTTATTAGGTCTACTTGCTAGATTCCTTTCTAGTAAGATTTTATTTTTATTTTTAGGTTTTCTTTAGTCTATCTTATTTCTTCGTGCCTTTGTTTGTAACTCTTTACCATCCGACATCATGGAAGGTGGTAACATCTTTGAACCCATCAACCACAACAACAAGACCACCCACCACTAGCAAACCAACCTCTTAGGCCCCGAACCCTAGGAGAGTATTCCCAACCTAGCCACCAAGGCTATCGAAACACTATTGAGCTCACCCAAGGAGCCAATGTGTCCCCCTTGAGATCCGACACCATCCGGTTGGTGCAAAGCGTATGTGCATTCCATGGACTTCGTTCCGAAGATCCAAATCAACATCTCAAGGACTTCCTTAAAATCGTAGATTCTATAGACCTTGATGTTACAACTAGAGAGTCAACCCGATTACGCCTATTCCAATTCTCTCTACGTGATCAAGCTAGTCAATGGCTTGAATGTTTACCCGCGGGATCCATCACCTCATGGGATGATCTCACCACTCGTTTCCTTGCTCAATTTTTCCCACCGGGGAGAACTACCAAGCTTAGGAATGATATCTTGATGTTCCAACAACGTCAAGGTGAAACACTATATGAAGCATGGACTCGTTTCAAGGACTTACTCCAAAAAGTCCCTCATCATGGCATAGATCTTTGGCTCCAAGTCCAAATCTTCTATGACCATATCGATCTCTCCACAAGGCGAACGATTGACCAATCGGCCGGTGGCTAGCTATGTGATCTAAGTGCGGAAGAATCATGGGAACTTATAGAAGATCTTGCTCTCTATGACAACGAAAGTTGGAATGATCCCCGTGATTTGACCAAAACGGTCAAGGCAATATCCTTGCCTTCGAACAATTCTAGCACTCCCGAACGTAGGATCATGGAACTTGAGGACCAAGTCAAGTTTCTCATGAAATCTTACGAAGCTCCTAAGCCTTCAAGCCAAGTGAATAAAATCACTTCTTCGTGCGAATTATGTAGTGGTCCCCATGACACTCGTGATTATGTGGAACTCCCGGGAACAGCTTTTGCGGACTACGCATCCTCGCGTACCAACGAAGCAGGAGATAAGTGGTACACTTTCAAACCCGAGCCAAACCCTTACGGTGATTCCTACAACCCTTCTTGGAAAAATCACCCGAACCTTAGGTGGAAACAAAACCAAAACAATTCTTCCAATCCGCCTAGTCGCTACCAACCAAACGGTCCACCCTCCAACCATACTTTCAACAACAATCCTTCTAATAACTATGGTAGTACCAACAATCTTGAAGGATTGATGTCCAAGTTTATGGCATCTCAAGAAGCCCGCATAGCTAAGTTTGAAACCGAATTCAATCAACAACAAACGGAGATGACCAATAAGATTGACAACTTATTGAAAGCCCTCAACAACCAAGCGTTAACTACACCTAGGAAGGACACTAGGGACGCCAATAGCGGAATCCAAACTAAGGACCCCTCGTCATCCAAACACGTCCACTTTGTCAATGTTGTCACTATTAAGCCAAAAGATAAGGATATAGAAGAAAGTGACAAGGATGAAGTTGGAATAGAGACTAGGGATGAAATTAAGGAAGTTGAGGTTAATATGGGAGAAAAGTTAGAGGAAGTAGAAAACATAGAAGAGTACTTTGATAAGTTGCCCACCAAGGAAGAACGGGAATATCATAAAGATTTATTCAATGATCCTGAGACACCATATATCCTTGGTTTGCCCCTTATTAAAGTAGGTGACCCCTCTAACATTAACATACCGTGCAACATTGGGCATATGCATGTGTGGAAAGCTTATATCGATCCTAGGTCTCCTATAAACATCATGACTAGGACTTATTATAATTGGGTAATGAAGAAAAAACTTGGTTATAGGATAATGCCCAACAAGAACTTGCTAAGTAATTTTGTAGGTAGAGTGAAAGGATTGCATGTGATTGTTGAAAATTTCACTTATGAGACCGATTTTATGATAGTGGAGGATACTCGTCCGGTGATAGATGATTGCCTAAGTCAAGTAGTGTTCAGAAAACCGTTCGTTGAGGCCACTAAGATGAGTTATGATCCGACTCTAGGAATAGTTAGGTTCAAGGGAGATAATGATGAGATTGCCTACCAAATGGCTTATAAGGTTGAACAATACCGCCTCCTATCAATCATAGAAAAGGAACAAAAACAAGCGGTTTACTATAGGAATGATGAGGATAGACGTAGAGGAGTAGAGTATGTGATGAATAGGATACTTGGTTTCTACAAAGAATGCTTGCAACTAGGTCCGGAATACAAAACTAATATAGGAGATGACCTAGAGAGTGAAACCAATTATGAGGTCACGTAGTAACCCATGGCCTTGAGTCTAGCTACAAGACTCGTAAATAAAGAAAAGTGCTTCTTGGGAGGCAACCCATGTTTTATGTGATTTTTATTTGTATGATTGCTATTTGTTTCCGTATGCATGCTTTATATTTATTGTTGGTAGATCATGTTTCAAAACTAAAATGGTGAAAATACTTCATTTTGTTGTTTGGCTTAGTCTTAACTTCATCCAAAGGTATTTCGCAAAAGATAAGTGTAAGGGGAAACCCCAAATATGTTTTTATGAAACAAACTCGATCATGATTCTCCACAATATTAAATGAACATGTATATTCGTATTTGTTAGAGTCAAATGCTTGTATCGAGTCATAATGATGTTTTGCAAGATTTTCCAGGAAGTAGGACATGAGTTTTCCAGAAATTTTCTGGAAACTTAACGTAAGAATTTCTGCAGGTCACTTCTGACAGCGTCAGGAAGAAATTCCTGACGGCGTCATGTGTAAAAATCTGGAAATTTTGCTAGTTTTGTTTTTCTAACGGAGTTTTAAAGTTTTTGTTGAATCTTTAGTTTTATAAACTCCAGGAAATCTGCAAACATCATTCCACAAGCATTATATCTTACTTTGTTTTCTAGGATTTGTTATCATATATAGATTGCCGCCGATTTTATGCGAGGTTGCCTTGTTTGTTTTCTCAGGTTTAACAGGTTATGTATGACAAGAAGATGATTTATATTCTGGAAGGGAAGCTTTGATTGTTCATTTTCTTGGAGGAAGATCTAACCTTGTTACCATACTATCCATACCGAGCGAATCAGGGGAGTATTTGATTTCATTCTTTTACCTGTTTTACTTTTACATTCTTTAATTGAACATTGGGGACAATGTTCATCCTAAGTGTAAGGGGAGGGTAAATGATGATACCTTATAGATACACTTTCACTTGAGTTTGTTTGTTTGATGGTAGATGTGTAATAAAACTATGAGAAATACTTGTTAGTGTAAATTTAGCGCCAAATTTAAATTTTTTTTTACCACATTTAGGAGTGAAACTTTAGCCATAGCAAGCGTCTCATGGATAGGAGATTGTATGACTAGCACAAAACCGTATCATTATGAAAAATTTTCCACCCAAATATGTGAGGTTCGCCTTTAGATTTGATAGGAAAAGCATTTACTATTAGTGCTTATGAGTGTACCGGTAGCATTTAGATTCTAGAACTTGCGTTAGTGATGCATCCCGAGACCGCTAGTGAGACTACATTCGCGTAGTAGGATTTACTACATGATAACAGGCATTAGGATCACCCTTGTGTTTAAACCCGTATCATAATTACTTGACCATTTAAGTCATATTACTTGGCTAGTAAAGTCAATTAATTTTTCCCACACCTTAGCGTTGTACTCATTTTTAGTACACGAAACCCCTAGTACACCCCTCCGAGCCTATCTTTTCGTTTCTAACTTTAAGCATCTTACTTAAAGGAAGAATTTGTTACACCGCACTTAAATGTACAACCAAATTGCCTTAGCCTTCAGTGTATGCACTCATCTTTAGTGCATTATTGTTTTATGTTTAAACCCTTAGTTAATTATCTAATTGATTACATGGTTGCTAAGTCAAGTCATATCCTTGTACATACTGTTTTGGGACGATTGGGAGTCATGGGTAAAGTACTTGTGTTATGAAGTAATGGGGAAGAACATCATATTATTACCCCCATATGTGCGTTAATCTTAAAAGTACTCCAAGTGTTTTGATTATCTTGATTCGAGTCATTAGATTAGTTTATTGTAAAGTATGTAAAAATTCAAGTGTAAGGGGAATGTTCATTCCCTATGATGTATTATTTTGGATGGTAGGGTAAGAGTGTATGCAAAAAAAAAAAAAAAAAAAAAAAGAAAAAAGAAAAAAAAAAATCGGAAAAAAATTAAGAAAAAAATAGAAAAAGAGAAAAGAGAAAAAACATACGGACTACCATCCTGTTTCATTCTATGTTTGTTTTATGTTTTTGTTATTTTTCATTTATTAGCTTAAGTCGAGTCTAGTCTTGGCTTTGCAACGCCATATTGTACATGTAATTAACCAATATGATTAACTCGCCACTAGTAAAGATTGCCTATATCCAACAAAACCGTGTATTCTATATCCCTACACCTAACGTTATAACCCTTTAAAAAGACCTCTTTGATAGTTTATCCTAGGTGCTTACGCCATGTGGGTATCTAAACACTATTTGTGAGGTGCTAGTATATGACCTCCGTGCTTGTCTTTGGCCTTTAGTGGAACGATTATTTGTTGTAATTACTTTTATATTAGTGTTAAATGACCCCTAACTTGTATTTTGATTAGAATAAAAGTGCATTTGCTTGACGACAAGCAAATCTCAAGTGTAAGGGTATATGATGAGGTGAAAAATGATCCGTTTTTAGGGGGTCATTTAAGCTGTAAATTGGATTTATTTGATCAAATATTGCCCTAAATCGTTCCTTTTGTGATTTTAGGTACTTTGGGAGTGAATTCTGGAAAAGAAAGCATTTTGGACGTTCTTGGAGCATAAAAGTGAAGAAAACGGCAAAGTCTTAATTTTCCTTGCTGGGAACAGTACCTGACGGCGTCAAGAGGATTTTGATGACGGCGTCAAGAGCAAAAGAGGTGACAGCCCAGTGAAAACGTGACGGCGTCAAGACAAGGACGTCAAGAGTAAACGTGGTGACGGCCCAGAGCAGCAATACACATGACGGCGTCAGATCTGGATCTAGGCAATCCGATTATATTTTAAGCAGCGGGTTGACGGCGTCAGAAGTTTCTTCTTGACGCCGTCACCTTAGGAAATCTATATATAGTTTTTGTAATTTTCATTCCAATGGGAGGAGAATTTTAGGGTCGAATTGAATAAACCCTAACATGACTTTTACAGTATTTTCAAGGGTTTTCACCCCTTGAAACCCTTCATATTCAATTAAGATAAGTATCCTTTCAATTCATTCAATATGTCTATGTGTTGTTTGAATATATCTTACGCTTGTCTTGATTTTAACATGCTAGGCTAGATCTCTTATGTGTTTGCTTAGATGTAATGAAACCTAGATGTTGATTATAGGTTGATTCCTTGTTTATAGTTGTAATGGATGAATGATTTCGATGTTAGGCTTAAGAAAACAGGCAGACTTCCATTGTGTAACTTGCTTGAACGTCTTAAAAAGCATGAACCAATGCGTACTAGGTTTTTATGGTTGTATTTAATGCATGAGCGAATTCGAGTGATCCCATGTTAGGAGCTTCTTGCAGGCTCGACATAGGAGTGAAGTAGGAGCTTATAGAGTTGGGGAACTACGTACGCCACCCCACGATTGGTATTAAGGAATATAACGCGTCATCCACGCAACTGTAACAAACAATTAACCTGTAAAAGATATCTAGGGAGTAGTGAAATCTAAGTAAACACAATTCTCCCATCTATTGTTCACACCACATTTTTAATTAGTTTTATTTTCTTTTTTGTTATTTTATTTTGATTGCATCTTAGTTATTGGGTTAGTTGACTAGCAACTAATTCCGGCCACTCTTCTAAAACCCGAGATTTTACTTGCTTTCATAAAAATATAAAAATACAAAATAAAATAAAATAAACTTAAACTAATTATGGCGAAAACAATAATGAGAGAAAATGTGTTTACTTAGATTTCACTACTCCCTAGCTATCTTTTACCAGTTGATTAGTTTGTTACAGTTGCATGGATGGCGGGTTATATTCCTTAATACCATTCGTAGAGCTGTGTACGATCTTCCCTAACTCTATAAGCTTCTACCTCTTCCTAAGACGAGCCGACTACTAGCTCCTAACATGGCCTCATTAGGAGTTACCTATCCATTAAATACAACCAATATATCGTAGTACACATCCGATCATGTTTCTAAAGACGTTCAAGCAAGTTACCAATTGGAAGTTTGCTAGTTTTCTTAAGCCTAACATCAAATTCGTTCATCCACAACAATTATAAACAAACAACCAACCAACAATCAATATCTAAGTTTCATTACATCCTAGCAAACACAAAGAAAACCTAGCCTAGCATGTTAAAGAGAAGACAAGCGTAAGATATAATCAAACAACACATAGACATATTGAATGATTTGATGAAAGACTTATCTTCAATTAAGCATGGATGAAACAAGGGTTTGAAACCGTCAAAGTATCAGTAAAATTTATCTAAGGTTTACTCCTTCAAAGTTGCATACAATGAAAACTAGAAAACTGTATATAGATTTTTCATCCTGACGGCGTCAAGAGTTAGGTTTGTTGCCGCCAACTCACCACCAAAATAATGCTCTTATTGCCTAGATCCACTTCTGATGCCGTCACTCTTTACATACTCTGGGCCGTCTCTCTTTGTGTTATACGTGACGGCCTTGGCGGCCCTAAAGGGTGACGCCGTCACAAACTCTTTAGAAAATTCTTTGGCGCATCACGTGTAATTGATTTATCCACCTCTTTGTCAAGTCTTGACGCCGTCACTAGCATCCTGTGACGCCGTCATGTACAATTTCCAGCATGATTTTGAGACTTTGTCGTTTTCTTCACTTTTTCGCTCAAAAAACGTCCAAAATACTTCCTTTTGTGATTTCCTTCCAAAAGTACCTAAAATGACAAAAGGAACGATTTAGGGCAATATTTGATCAAATAATCTCGACTTTGGCCTAAATGACTCCCAAAAGCAGTACACTTTTCGCTTCATCAATATTCCTTGAGCATTTTATTATATGTTTTATGATCATTTGATATGAACTTTTGGTACTTAATAGCATAAAATGAATGCAGGTTCACTCTCAGATGATCTAAGCATGATATATCTCAAAACCTACTATTTTGCCACTTGAAGTAAATAAATAAGAAGTCATCCATGATTAGCCTTTCATGCAAACCAAGTTCGCCGGTTTTCTAGTCTAGTGCGCCGTACTTCCTCTGCATTTATGAAACTTTTGCGCCAAGAAAATAAGAAAGTGTGTCGCACGCACAAAGCAAGTGCGCCGTACTTCGCCTATCAGAATGCCTATAAATAGAGATCATTTGCAAACATTTGAACTCTCCACTCTATAACCAATTTGACTAAGTTAAGGTCTGAAGTAATACGTGATCCAGAGCCATTTGCAGGGGTGAATGAATCAGAACAGGGGGTGTTATATACTTGTTGGTGTGGAATTCTTGGTTACTTGTGACACGTGTGTAATCATTTGATCAATCCAATCTGTATGTCTCTTGTTTACTATTTATTCACTTTTGTTGTTATGAACTCATTAGCCTTGAGAGGCTAAACCTCTTGTGATTACTTGGATATGATAATATAATAAAGTAACTTATGATTATGTTTTGATCTCTACCAATTTCAAGTTTATATTGTGAACTATTTCATCTCTAGTCTTATTATGTTTATTTGTTGAAACTGGTTGAATATAATATGTTGGGATAGGTCGAAAGAACCAACTTTTTAAACGCAATTCTAGGAACTTGTCTGCGTTTCTAGTCTTTGAAAGGAGAAATCCACTTAGAAGAATCAATATTAATCTAGACTTGATATGAAATACTATTTCGAGAGAAATCACTTAATGGGTAGATATGAATATTAAATTGAACCTACGAGTTATGAAATTGCTCTTTTGACGAAAATAGCTTTCTTATAAGTTGTGCTCCTTTATCAAACTGAGATCAAACATAAGCATTGTTACTTGATTATCTTAGCTATCCAAGCTGTTGATATAAATAATGTCTAAAAACGGTATTCATATCTTTCGATATCTCTATGCTTTGATACTCACAAAATGAAAACTCATCAAACCAAAGATCCTGACGTAAACAAGTATTTAGTAGTAAATATTCACTTTTACCATCTAATCACTTAAGGTATGTATAAACAAAGTGTCTAATGCATTATATGATCAAAGGAACATTCTCTTAATCACTAGATTTTTTATAAAATGTCACAAACATTTTATATCCTTTAGAAAATCATTTTAGGTATTAAATAAAAATGATTAATTAACCATAAATATATATATATATATATATATATATATATATATATATATATATATATATATATATATATATATATATTCAAATTTCAACCAAAAATGGCAAAAATGATCCAGAAAAACCTTCCCACAAAATGACAAAGCTGGGCAACGTTCAGAAGGAATGGCCCCTTAATTAAATAGGCGCCCCCCTTAATTATTAAGGGGACCGGCCACGCTCCTGACTCCCCAGCTTTGCCTATAAATACTAGTTCATTCCCACAGATTTTCCTTGCCTTTTTGCCCAAAAACTTTCTGTCCGAGTGATTCAAGCTTCATCACTCAAGTGCAATGAGAAGAATACTTCTATCAATCAAGACTAGAAGTATTACAACTTAGTATCATCTTGCTATCTAAGTTGTTTGTTCATTTCATCTTGTAAATCATTTATTCTTTGGTGTATAAGGTGTGTATATTGGTTAGTTAGATTTAGATATAGGATCTAGATTTGTTGAAAGTATGAAGTGGTACAAGAAGTGAAGAAGTAGAGGTGCATAGGATTGGTGATAGGAGGTATAAGAAGTAGTAGTATATTGAAGTAGTGGTTAGTAGTGAAGATATAGATGCCATATAGTAGATATAGAAGCCTTGAAGTAGTTAAGAAGTTGAAGCCTCAAAGTTGTGAAGACATAGAAGCCTAGAAGGTGTGAAGACGTAGAAGCATTGAAGCAGTGAAGACATGGAAGATTTCTAAGTAAAAGAAGCCTTGTAGCGGTACATAGATAAAAGCCTTCAAGTAGTGACATAGAAGTATTTAAGTTGTGAAGACATAGAAGCCTAGAAGTTGTGAAGAAGCAAAAGCCTTGAAGTAGTGAATAGATGGAAGTTGTAAAGGTGTGAAGACACAAGAGTTGTGAAGAAATGTATAAGGCGTGAAAGGGTGTGAAGAAGTTGTGGTGTGTTTTGAAGTTGTGAGATTAGTTCTAGCTTTGATTAGAACTCGACATTTATCTTTGTGTTGTTAAATTGGTGTAAGCAAAGGTGCGTACAGTTTTCTCCGCCATAAGGGAGCATATTGACTTAGTGAAGAAAACTCTCGAGTTCGGTGCTCGGGGAGTGGAGTAGGGCAAGGAAGGTGTCCTTGTAGCCGAACCACTATAAATCCTTTGTCTCTCGGTTTGATCTTTCCATCTCTCACTCTTTGCTTACTTACTTATTTACGCTTCGTGTATAGTTATAATAGCTCCGTCTCTCCCTCTGATGGACCTTAAAATGGCCGATGTTAAAGAAGTTAAGCCATCTACTGAGCATCCTCTAGAGCCCGAGCTCAAGGATTTACCTCCTCATCTTTTATACGCTTTTTTAGAAGGAACCGATAAACTTCCCGTCATAATTTCGAAAGACCTTAAAGATGAGGAGAAGACCCGTCTTTTAGATGTACTCAAGAAGCATAAGAGTGCTATCGCTTGGCAAATTTCCGATATCAAGGGCATAGACCCTCGTTTTTGTACCCACAAGATTCTACTTGAAGATAATTACAAGCCTTCCGTCCAACAACAAAGACAGGTTAACCCGAAAATTCATGAGGTTATCAAAAAGGAAGTTATCAAACTCCTCGATGCCGGAATGATTTATCCAATCTCGGATAGCTCATGGGTTAGCCCAGTCCACTGTGTTCCAAAGAAGGGTTGTATGACCGTCGTAACAAATGAAGATAATGAGCTGATTCCGATACATCTTGTTACCGGATGGATAATGTGTATTGACTACAGAAAATTGAACGATGCGACTCGTAAGGACCATTTCCCACTTCCTTATATGGATCAAATTCTCGAACGTCTAGCGGGAAATGAGTTCTATTGTTTTCTTGATGGCTTTTCCGGGTATTTTCAAATTCCGATTGACCCTCCAGACCAGGAAAAGACCACTTTCACTTGCCCTTATGGAACATTTGCTTACCGTCGTATGCCTTTTGGCTTATGCAGTTGATGAGTGCTCAAACACTCATCATTTTTGGTCAAATCTGAGTTGCAAAACATTTAAAAACACCCAAAAATGCATCAAAATACAGAAAATATCCCAAAGATTGTGTTTAATATGTTTTAGATGCAAAATGATTGAAAACAGATGAAAAACGAACAAAGTTTTCATAATTGGCAGTTTCAGTCCCCAACTTTCAAAACTTGTCAAAATTAGTCCCTGAGCATTTGTTTTAAAAGAAAAGTCAACCCAAGTCCTTTAAAAGTCAAAAGTAAAAATGATCCTTGGGTAAAAAGTTTGAGAATTTACAAGTTTAGTCCCTAAACTTTTACAAATTGATAGAATTGGTCCCTGGTGAAATATTTTTGAAGAAAAGTCAAACATTGGGCCTTGGGAATTCACAAATTATCAATTTTGGTTCTTGGATATAAAGTTTGAAAGATTTGCAATATTGATCCCTCAAGTTTCAACAGTTGGCAATTTTAGTCCCTGAAGGTCCAAAAATGGAAAATTGCAAATATTAGTCCTTGGATTATCACGCTTGGCAGGAAAAACCCTTGAAACATGTTTGGAGGATTGCCAAACCCAGCCCCTTGATTTTCAGCTATTGCAGAAATGGTCCTTGTGGTTAACTAATACAACCAAACGGACTCTTGTTGTTATTACTACCCACTCCACCCAACAAACCAAGCCCACCCAATCCTATCCCCTAAGCCCAACCACCCAGCCCAACTCCACAAATAAAAATAAAACCCAACACCCCGTTAAATATATACTCCCTCCTAGTCAAACTCCCAGTCAAACCCCGTTTGACTTTCACCCCTCCCTCTTCCCCCTTCCACTTGCAACTTGCTCCAACTGCCATACCCTCACCTCCAGCTCACTTATCGCACTCTTTGTCCCCTCCACCTCCACAACAAACCAAAGCCCCATTAATGCCCAAAAACTCTCACACGTTACTGAAAATATCAATGAGATTTTTTTGGCGCCAAAAGGCAATTTTGATGGCCAGGATGACTTTGACCAAATCAAGGGCTAGAAACTGGTGGGAAAGTCTCAATAGACTGCAAGGAACCCTAATTTTCTCTATTTAAGAAGAAAGAAGCAGTGAAGAGAAGTATTAGAGTAGTAGTAGTTGTAGTATAGTTTAGGTTGTCGTTTTAGTGTAATTTTCTATTTTCAGTGTAATTTTCAGTTTAAAGATAATGTGCTAAGCTTCCTCAGCGTAACCAAATCCTTTTTCAAGCTTTAATTCAAGTTTCTCAGTTCAATTTCAGTTTATGCCAATTTTTTTTACTCAAAATTTTATTGTATCTTGAAGGTTGGTGATAGTTGTTGTTTAGGTACCAGTAAGCCCACAGAAGCTTGCTTTTAAGCTTTTAGAAGCTTGTAGGTCATTTAGTGGATTGATAAACATAAAAAAAAATTAAAAAAAAATACTAAAAATAAAAAATAAAAAGAAAAATAGCAATAAGCTGAGGGGATAAGCTTATATAAGCTATAAACACCTCCTGATAAGCTCAGAAGTTCCTTGATAACTTCCCTGAGCATATCTCACAACCTAGTCCATTTCCTTTTGCATGTGCCTTTGCCTCAAGTAAGTCCTCATTTTAATCTTTCTGCATTCTTCTTAGTATAAGCTTATTAGTATAACTTGTATTTTGTTTGTTCTTATCCTACTTATTTGAAGTTAACTGCGTACCTTTTGTTAGCTTAGTTGCATCTTAGCGCATAATTGCATTTCCACTGCCAAATTAGTCAAACTACAATTTTGTGTTCTTGTTATTAGTTACCGCACTCTAGTGTTCACACAGCCTCAAAAACAGTTAAGTGTTTAGATTTTTTTTTTTGGGTAAAGGGAATTACGCCCGGCAAAATAAGTTAAGTGTTTAGATTTGGTCCTTAGGTTGGTGTCCTTAAGCATAGAAATCTGTTATATAGTGAAACTGCGTAAATTAAGGGGTGTTTGGCACAGTCATTTTCTTTAGTCTACAATAATTTTGGTCTAACTTTTTAACTTCCATTAGCTTTATTTAAGTATATTAAGTAGATTTCAAGTCAGAGTTTCATTTCCAAATAAGTTCATAGCAGTTTTACTTTTTCTTTTTCAAAAATTCACTTTGTAACAAATTTGAGTAGAAAACTAGGATAAATTCTAGTTTAGCTTTGTTTCTTCTGTTATCTTGTTTCATTTTAGTCCAAATAGCTTAGAACTAGTATGCATTTACCTGTATTTGACTTTCCCAAAAGTCAAAATCCATTTTGACCCTTTGTTGCAGCCACTGTTGAAGATTTTGGATCCCATAAGCGTGCACAATAGTTCATAAGTAGTCAATATAGCTCATTTTAGCTTTACTTTAGCTTATAAGAAGATTTTCAGCTTATTAGCAGCATTCAAAGTTCAATTTGGTCAAATTATTGCAAAATCTTAAAAAGTCAAAATTGCTAGTTTAGGCAGAAATCCAAATATTGCAAGAATTGTTTAGAATTTTGTGCTTGGATTCAGGCCTTGAAAATTTTACAAGATAGAGTCTTCCACCTAATCTTTAGAGTCCCACACTGAGTATATTTTTGTGATTTTTCTTGTGGGCCCCACACTCACCCAAACAGGGCTGTAGGCCCCTGCTGCACCAGCAGCACCACCCCACTGCCCTCACTTTTAGACCACCACAGTGGGCCCCACAGCCTCCCCCTTGGTTCTTTGGACTCACAAGCTAGCCCTCTACCCATTTCAAGTTTTTGTTGAAGCTTAAGCTTACTGGGACCCACATATATTGGCCATCAAAAGTTGTCCCATTTCTGTGTTGAATGAAGGTTTCATGTGCTTATTTTGTGTGCTTATTTGCTTATCAGTGGTATAATTTTGTTGTTTTGGCTTCATATCAGTCCATCTCACTTATTTGCACCCAAAGATACCCCTGTGGACCCCACAGAGGCTCATTTCTAGCTTAAGTCAACAAAAAAGTCAACTGTAGAGCTTTTAGTGGCCATTATGCTTATTTTTAAGCTTTGTAAAAGTTGTTTTCACAAAAGTTTCTTGTTTTTAGTAGTTAAATATATTTCCAAAAGAAAAATCAGAAAAATCCAAAATAATTTTAAGTGATAGCTTCTATTTAATATTATTTATCTTTTTAATTTCCATTTTTAGCTTGTTATTAAGTAATTTCCATTTTTATATTTTTCTTAATTTTCTTTTATATTAAAGTATTTTTATTAATTTTTCTAGATTTTTCTCTTGTCATTTAGTATTTATTAGAATTAAATATAGTTTAAGTAATAATTAATTAATATCTAAGTATTAACTAGCATAATTAGTTTTTATTAAGCACACCCTAATTTTTATAATTTTTCTAGCTTTTATACGTTATAAAATAATTTTAGGAATTTTTCTAGAATTTTTACTGTTAATTTTCTATTTTTTAGAATTTAATTAGTTTAATTGGTAATTAATTAATAATTAGTTTAATAATTGGTAAAATAGTTAATTAACACATAAAATAAACTTTTTATATTTTTCTAGGATTCCTGTGATGGTTAATTAGTTTTATAAAAATTTTCTTAATTTTCTAAGTCATTTTATTATTTTTAATAATTTTGTTTAATTTAATTAGGTAATTAATATTAAATTAGTAATTAATTAGTATAAAATTCACAAAAGGACAAAAAAAAAGTATATTTTTAATTTTAAAATTAGTTTTTAGTTATTTTGTAATTTTAGAAATTAATTTTTCATTTTTCTACTATTAAAATAATATTATATTGTATTTAAGTTATTTAAATATTAATAATTAGTATTAATAGTATTTAATTAATATTAAATAATTAATTAGTGTAAAAATTCATTTTCTTTGTCTAAAAATTTTCTTTCATCCTTAGGTTTGTAAAAAAAGTCATTTTACCCCATGAGGGTTTTCAGATTTCAGTTTTCACTTTTTATTTGGTACGTTGATGTTTATTTAAACTTAAACGTACCTTTTAAGTTTTAAAACGTTTTCACTTATCTGGTTTTTCAGTTTTTGTCCATATTAAGTATTTGTGTCATTTGTAGCTAAAAATCAGTAGTATAATCAACCTAACCCCTTTTCCATTCAAATTCAACCTATCACAAACCCGTTTTGATACCATCACACCTCGTCGGGACATACCGATCCAGGGAAACACTGTATTCCATGGAGAATTGGCACCAGGCTGTCTGACCTTGTTGATCACTCACTTTGGTTGATTTAGGTTGACCGTTTGGAGCCAATCAAATTTTGGCGCCGCTGTCGGGGAGGTTGTGCGCGTTATTCTAAACGGTTTTGCAGATTAGTGAATCTGGATATACGCTCATTGTATATTTACCATCCTTGTTCATATTTCAATATTTTCATAAAAAACAAAACAAATCGTAAATTTTACCATTTCAGATTACTCAAGGATTACTTAGTGTGATCTAAGAGGAAACGATTTGGTTTTTTAAAGCGATTTTCAAAAACATTGTAAATCAGTTTTCAACGAACACAAAAACCCAAAAAGATTTTCCTTTATTATTTTCATAAAATGTTTTCCAAAAATTCAAAAAATATCCACCTTTACCCTCTTACCATTTTAATTCTTTATTTCTCACCCTCCAAAACCCTTTAATGCTTTCTATGTCTCATCCACACATTCTTAGTTGTCAATGGTGTGGTAGTCCTTATAATGATGGCAATTGCCCCAGTTGTGGCATGGTAGAGTCAGGAAATGGGTCTGTCTATAACAAGAATCCCTATTCTTACCATGACACGACTGATTCATTCCATCAGCTACCACACCATGAGTCTCAGTATTTTTACTGTTGTGAGTACTGTGGTGGTTCACACTACAGTTCTGATTGTCAATCGAGAAACACGCTTGTCTATGAGCAGTTTCCGGATAACAATTATGACTACAACACATACGACTCACAGCCACATCAGTTCAACTGCTGTGAGTACTGTGGAGGTCCTCACTTTAGCTCGAATTGTCAAACAGGGAATCCATTTCCTTGCAAAAATTACGACTATTCGTTTCAAGACCCACCTCCACAGTACCAAATGATCCAAGCAACTCCTCAATACCCGCAAGACCTTTGTCTAGAGGTTCTTGAGAAATTGAAAGAACTGAAGGAGGAATTGGCTAGTATATTGTTTCAAAACTCTCGTGAGAAATCTATGGCAAAATTACTTCCTAAAGAACGAGAAGCTAGAAACAAAAAGTGCATGGAGGAATTACTTGTCGAAGAACAAGCAGCTAAAACATGTGCTATATTTCGCAATGCTGCTCTTCTTGATGCTGATGACAGTGACGATTAAGATACCCTTGATATTCTTCAATTTTATAAGGGTTCATCTAGTTCATCAGTTGTGCTTCCTTCCATGGAAAAGCAGGGAGAAAATAATGTGACGGAGAAATTACTAGCAGAAGATCAAATGGAACTCATACAATCCATGAATTCTAGCTCCTCTCAACTCCTTCAGTCTACTGATATCACACCCGAAGTTCACACTCACTCTCTGATCATGGGGGATGAGCATCTTAGCACTATTCCTGCAAAGGAATCGGACGAATTCATAAAGTCTAGTGCTGAGAACCTTGTCCTAATCCTAAGAGAGTCACAGGGAACTTTTGATCATATGTGTGATTTACCTTCCCCTCTTGAGTGTCCAAAAGATCAATTTAATACTTTCTCTGATTGTAGCGAAGATTGTGCATCTTATGGAGACATCGAGTATGTTGAGGCATCAATTCCACAATCTGATGCTGATCATCTTCTTGAGGAGTTCGCCGATGAACTCGTTCACATCGATCCACTTCCATCGGGAAGTAACGATGATCTCTTTGACTTTGAAACCAATCTAGGAGAAATTGAAAGTCTCCTATATCATGATCATTCACTCAGTTCTGATCCCAACAGTCCAATAGAGAATGTTAATCACTTTGTTCCCGAATCATTCAAAACTACTATCACCAATCCTCTGTTTGAATTCGAATCTGAATTCACTTTGATTTATGATAATCCAATCTTTGGTATTCAGAATGAGGAAAGTGATGAGTCCACAATGGAGCAAGAGTTCACAGATTCACACCATGTGAATGATTCTCTTCATGAGGAGTTCGCCGGTGAACTCACTCATATCATGACTCCTCCGAAGTATGATAGCCTCGGGTGAGAAGCACTCAATTATGAGAATTTACAAATTCCCACCCCTCCACCCGGGATGTTTTCAAACCCAATGACCTTAACCCTTGAAATCCAAATTCAGGCAACTGAGCCTGATCTCGAGGAAGAAGATCTTATCATGATTATCATCATGATTTTCTTTCTTTTCTTCACCTACCTAGTGACTTCCTCTCTTCTTCACTCATTCGGGAGTGAAGATACCATCTTTGACCCCCGGCATTTTCATGTATCATTCTTTTGAGCCAGGGTCTCTCAGTATATCTCATCGGTGTGGAACTTTCACGTACTTCAATGTTTATCCAAACATCTTGAATGAAAGTCCGATGGAGATAGTCTCTTCCACATGTTGCTTCCCCAAGAACCAATGAATTCGGGGTCGAGTCAAGCTAGTGACTCGGTAAACAAAAACAGTAGCATGTATATGGGGTTTTCACCCTAAGTGTGGGGGAGTTTCCCCTGCTGATGTTACCTTATATATTAAAAAAAATAAAAAAATGTATGTATGCATATAAATAAAGTGAAAAATGGTGTTTCCACATTTAGCTTGTAATGTTGCCTTTTTACGTTCAAAGAGTCGACATAATAGCCGGGACTTTGAATATTGAGGACAATATTCAATTCTAAGTGTGGGGGGAATTCTAGCGAATTTGATCACATTTTACCTTCTAGTACCCCCGTTTTTGGCCAAAATTTTTAAAAAAATTTTCACTTAAGTTTCAATATTTTATAGTTATCAGTCCACCATGTCTAAACCACAAAAGGACTGGCTAATCCAGGAGCAAACGGCTCTTGGTAAAGATATCTCAAATCCGTTTATGGCTTACAATTTGCCAAAAATTGTATGGTATTCAACTCAGCATATCCTAAAAAGTAAAGAGTTGGCTAGCCCACAAGGTTATGGCTTGTGGTAAAGGCAGTGGAAAATCATAATTGGTAATCAACTCACCAGGATGATAATAATTGCATCAAGAGTTGGCTAGTCCAGAAGCAAACGGCTTTTGGTAAAGACAAATCAAATCCGTTGACAGCTTATGATTTGCTTAAAATCATATGGTTATCAGTGTACTGATTTGCCCTAAACAGTCAACTTATATTGACCAAGGAATGTTCAACTAAGTCAAATAGCCTAGAGTTAATCTCCGGGTAATATAAGGTATCACCAGGTCGTTAAGTCCTGACGAGGTGTGAATTGTGTCTGAGCGTGCTTTGTGATCGGGTGATTATTCACAGAAAAGGGTTGTTATGAGAATTATTTGGAGATTATTAAATAAAATAGCTTAGGAAAGCTATGTGATTGATTACGGGAATTAAGATTGAGAAGAATTGATCTAAAACCTAAAAACGTACGTTTTAATTAAAAACGTACACTGACGAACGTGAAAGAAAGTACAACTGATGAACTAAAAAGGCTACAAGTGTGAAATTATTATTTTTACAATCCTAATGAACAAAGAAAATTTTTAGAAAAAGAAAAATTATTTTTACATTATTTAATTATTTATCATTAATTAATTACTAATTACTTATTTATTAACTAATTATATTGATTTAAATTATTAAAATTACTAAAAAGACTTGGATAATTAAGAAGATTTTTATAAATCTAATTAACCATCACAGGAATCTAAAAAATTATAAGATGTTGATTTTATGTATTTTTAAACTAATTTACTAATTATTATTCTAATTATTTATTAATTACTAATTAAACTAATTATATTCTAAAAAATAGAAAATGAACAGTAGAAATTCTAGAAAAATTCCTAAAAATGTTTTAACTTATATAAAAGCTAGGAAAATTATAAAAACTAGGTGTTACTTAATAAAATCTAATTATGCTATTTAATTCTTAATTATTAATTAATAATTAATTAAACTAAAATTAATTCTAAAAACCACTAAATGACAAAAGAAAAATCTGGAAAAATTTCTAAAATTACTTTAATATACAATAGAATTAATAAAAATATAAAAATGCTAGAGTGCTTATAAATAAGCTAAAAAGAAAATGAAAAAGACAATTTCTATTAAATAGAAGCTATCACTAAAATTAAATTTGGTTTTTTGTGTTTTTTCTTTTTCCAAACTATTTTTACACTAAAAACTAACAACTTTTACAAAAACACTTTTTATGAAACTCAGAAAATAAGCATTTAAGTGCTTATTAGCTTAAGTAGTTGACTTTCTTTGACCAGGAAAGGAATTAAGCTCAAATGGGCTTATGTGGGGTCCATAATGGTGGAATCTGGTTCAATTAAGTTATTTGGACAAGTTTAAGCAAGATTAACTCAAATAAGCTATGTGAATAAGCCAAAAAGCCAGAATAAGCACATTGGTAATTGAGGACTGAGACAGAAATGGGACACACTTTTGGGGTGATTTCAAGTGGGTCCCAGTAAGCTTAAGCTAACAAGCTTGCTTAAAAATTGAAGGTGGCCAGGAGGGGAGTCCAAGGAACCCAAAAATGGACTGAGGGAACCCACTGAGGTGGCTAAAATCAACCACCAAAGTGGTGGTGGTGGCCTGATGGTCTGCTGCACAGGGGAGTCACTTCCCCTGCAGGCTACTTTGAGGGGCAATTTGGTCCACAAAATAAATTCACAAAAATATGATGAATGCATGATTCTCAAGTTTAGCTGGTAAAGTTTACACACAAGAAGATTCAAAGCTTCAAACTAAGTAGAAAAATCTACAAAATTCACCCAAGATTTGGGTTTTTCTGCCTTAGACAATTTTGACTTTTTCAATTATGAGTAAAGTTTCACCTTGAGGAACTTTGATTCAATCTCAGTGATTAAAAATGATGTTACAAGCAATGTTGACACTGAATTAAGTTAAGGATTTCCCTTATGAACTAGTATGCAAGATCATGTGAGCCAAAATCCTAACAGTTAACAGTTGGTTCAAGTTTAAAGGGAAGTTTGACTTTTTGATGAAAAACCTAAGTATTATTTGACTGATATGAGTTAATCTATCCTACTGGAACATGTCTCAACTGAATTTAACAACAAAAGCTACTAACATCACAATGCAATTAACAAATCCAAACACCCCTATATGTCCACTGATTTTGAACTTTCGATGCAAATGAGTAGACTAAACCATGCAAGTGGATCACAACAGTTTATTATGACACAAAAAGCCAAATTGAACACAAATCAACAGCTAATAACTACTAAAACTCAAAATCCAATTTGAGTTAAAATGGCAGTCAAAACTACAATTGAGAGCACAAAAGTTTCTACTGAACAAATACCATATTTTAAGCAACAATTATACTAAGAGACAATAGATAAGCATAAAAAAAAACAAAGATGAACAAGTACAAGCAGCAAATCAATAAAAGCTAAAAAGTGCAAAAGTAGCTTACAGTCACTTCCAAGCTGATAACCGAACAACCAGGACTTAAGAACCACACCTATTGACCTCCCATGAGGTCTCTAACCCACAGCCATCCCTAATGTACTGTGCTCCATGCTTTCTTTACTCTGCAACATGCTTTTATAATTTATTATTTTATTTTTTTTATTATCTATTAAAACTGAGTTACTGATTGCAATAGAAGCTTATCAAGCTTCTAAAAGTCTTTTGTTTGAGCTTATATGAGTATACAATCAACCATAGATCACTATTAAACTTAAATCACCACTTGAGATTTTTAAATGAAACTTGAAATTTGGAAATGAGATATAAACTTAAACTGCAATTTTCATTGATTAAAAACAGATTACAAACATAAACTAAACATAAAAAACAACTAAATTAAAGCAATACATACATTTTGAGGCTTCTACCCTCTAATTCTTATACTACGATACTAAATTAATCCCTCCTCTCTTCCACATGGCTTCCTGCTCACAATTGGTACTTCCCAATGCCTCTTTGTTGACCCAAGACCATATCCCGGCCGTTAATTTGCTAAATACTTCATCCTATCCCTTGATTGCAATTTTGCAACCAAAAATGGAACGGGGCAATATAAGTGGGACGGGTGAGAGGCATTAATTGTAGATGGTGGAGGTTGGTTGGGTTGGTGAAGACATTTATTGTGGGAGGTTTATTTGGTGAAAAGGTGGAGGGGGGGGGGGGACAAATTCCCTGGTTTTGGGGGGAAAGGGAGGAAGGAGACGGTCGTTTGACCGTGGGGTTTGACCGGTTGTGATATCAAAAAGGGAGTGGGCTTTGGCTTGGGCTTGGTGGGCTGGTGAGGGTGTTATAGATTGGATCAGGCTTTTTGGTTTTGGATTGGTCTTGGTTTTTGGATAATAATAATGAAAGGGTCCGTTTTGTATTAAGTTATCACAAGGACCATTTTTGCAATTTGTCAAAAATGCAAGGACTGAAAATGTATATTTCCCAAAGTGCTCCAAAGGACTAATTATGCCAAGTTCCAATATTCCAAGAACTAATTTTAGTATTTTCCATTTTTCAAAATTCCCAGGGACCTATTCTGCCAAATTTGAAATCTCAGGGACCAAACATGTAAATTTTGTAACTTTTGACCCAAGTGTTATATTTTGTGATATTTGACTTTCAAAAGACTTGGGTTGACTTCTTCTTTGAAAATAAATGCATATGGACTATTTCTGACAAGTTTTGAAACTTGGGGGACTGAAACTGCCAATATTGCAAACTTTGATAATTTTTCATTTGTTTTTGCTCATTTTGCTTTTAAAACACATAAAACACAATCCCTGGAATAATTTAAGTATTTTGATAACTTTTAGATTATTTTTGTATGTTTTGGCAGTTTAAATACGACAAAAATGATGAGTGTTTGAGCACTCATCATGTACCATGGTTCTTACTTGAACTAAAACATTTGGCAACTCCAAAAGTAATGCCTTTAGGTGAAGAGACTTAAAATCCATTAAATTTTCATAAAAGATTGCTAGGGACTAGCAATAGTTTAGTGTGGGGGATTGATGAGTGCTCAAACACTCATAATTTTTTGTCAAATCTGAGCTGCAAAACATTTAAAAATACCAAAAAATGCATCAAAATACAAAAATTATCCCAAAGATTGTGTTTTATATATTTTAGATGCAAAATGATTGAAAACAGATGAAAAACGAACAAAGTTTGCATAATTGGCAGTTTTAGTCCCCAACTTTCAAAACTTGTCAAAATTAGTCCCTGAGCATTTGTTTTAAAAGAAAAGTCAACCCAAGTCCTTTAAAAGTCAAAAGTCATCAAAAATGATCCTTGGGTAAAAAATTTGAGAATTTACAAGTTTAGTCCCTGAACTTTTACAAATTGACAAAATTGGTCCCTGGTGAAATATTTTTGAAGAAAAGTCAAACATTGGTCCTTGGGAATTCACAAATTATCAATTTTGGTTCTTGGATATAAAGTTTGAAAGATTTGCAATATTGATCTCTCAAGTTTCAACAGTTGGCAATTTTAGTCCTTGAAGGTCCAAAAATGGAAAATTGTAAATATTAGTCCTTGCATTATCACGCTTGGCAGGAAAAACCCTTGAAACATGTTTGGAGGATTGCCAAAACCAGCCCCTTGATTTTCAGCTATTGCAAAAATGGTCCTTGTGGTTAACTAATACAACCAAACGGACTCTTGTGGTTATTACTACCCAATCCACCCAACAACCCAAGCCCACCCAATCCTATCCCCTAAGCCCAAACACCCAGCCCAACTCCACAAATAAAAATAAAACCCAACACCCCGTTAAATGTATACTCCCTCCTAGTCAAACTCCCAGTCTAACCCCGTTTGACTTTCACCCCTCCCTCTTCCCCCTTCCACTTACAACCTGCTCCAACTGGGATGCCCTCACCTCCAGCTCACTTATCCTACTCTTTGTCCCCTCCACCTCCACAACAAACCAGAGCCCTATTAATGCCCAAAAACTCTCACACGCTACTAAAAATATCAATGAGATATTTTTGGCGCCAAAAGGTAATTTTTATGGCCAGGATGACTTTGACCAAATCAAGGGCTAGAAACTGGTGGGAAAGTCTCAATAGACTGCAAGGAACCCTAATTTTCTCTATTTAAGAAGAAAGAAGCAGTGAAGAGAAGTATTAGAGTAGTAGTAGTTGTAGTATAGTTTAGGTTGTCGTTTTAGTGTAATTTTCTATTTTCAGTGTAATTTTCCGTTTAAAGATAATGTGCTAAGCTTCCTCAGTGTAACCAAATCCTTTTTCAAGCTTTAATTCAAGTATCTCAGTTCAATTTCAGTTTATTCCAAATTTTTTTACTCAAAATTTTATTGTATCTTGAAGGTTGGTGATAGTTGTTGTTTAGGTACCAGTAAGCCAACATAAGCTTGCTTTTAAGCTTTTAGAAGCTTTTAGGTCATTTAGTGGATTGATAAACTTAAAAAAATAAAAAAAATACTAAAAATAAAAAATAAAAAGAAAAAATAGCAATAAGCTGAGGAGATAAGCTTATATAAGCTATAAACACCTCCTGATAAGCTCAGGAAGTTCCTTGATAACTTCCCTGAGCATATCTCATAGCCTAGTCCATTTCCTTTTGCATGTGCCTTTTCCTCAAGTAAGTCCTCATTTTAATCTTTCTGCATTCTTCTTAGTATAAGCTTATTAGTATACCTTGTAGTTTGTTTGTTCTTATCCTACTTATTTGAAGTTAACTGAGTACCTTTTGTTAGCTTAGTTGCATCTTAGCGCATAATTGCATTTCCACTGCCAAATTAGTCAAACTACAATTTTGTGTTCTTGTTGTTAGTTACTGCACTCTAGTGTTCACACAGCCTCAAAAACAGTTAAGTGTTTAGATTTGATCCTTAGGTTGGTGTCCTTAAGCTTAGAAATTAGTTACATAGTGAAACTGCGTAAATTAAAGGGTGTTTGGCACAGTCATTTTCTTTAGTCTACAATAATTCTGGTCCAACTTTTTGACTCCCGTTAGCTTTATTTAAGTATATTGAGTAGATTTCAAGTCAAAGTTTCATTTCCAAAGAAGTTCATAGCAGTTTTACTTTTTCTTTTTCAAAAATTTACTTTGTAACAGATTTGAGTAGAAAACTAGGATAAATTCTAATTTAGCTTTGTTTCTTCTATTATCTTGTTTCATTTTAGTCCAAATAGCTTAGAACTAGTATGCATTTACCTGTATTTGACTTTCCCAAAAGTCAAAATCCATTTTGACCCTTTGTTGCAGCCACTGTTGAGGATTTTGGATCCCATAAGAATGCACAATAGTTCATAAGTCGTCAATGTAGCTCATTTTAGGTTTACTTTAGCTTATCAGAACCTTTTCAGCTTATTAGAAGCATTCAAACTTCAATTTGGTCAAATTATTTCAAAATCTCAAAAAGTCAAAATTGCTATTTTAGGCAAAAATCCAAATATTGCAAGAATTGTTTAGAATTTTGTGCTTGGATTTAGGCCTTAAAACTTTTACAAGATAGAGTCTCCCACCTAATCTTTAGAGTCCCACACTTATTATATTTTTGTGATTTTTCTTGTGGGCCCCACACTCACCCAAACAGGGCTGCAGGCCCCTGCTGCACCAGCAGCAAGAATACTCAGATAACATTTTAGCCAAACACCCCTGCTACAAGCTGTCTCAACTATGTTTCACAGGTTAAATCCTTAAACCACAATTCTGATTATCAAAACTGATGCCTAGACTATGTTTGTTGCTAAACGAACAACAAAATCAAAACAGTAACAACAAGAACACACTTATGCTGTTATACTAAAGTTAGGCAGTAGGCTAATGGAATATCAAACTAGATCTTATAAAAACCTCACAAAAACACTATATCAGATATAAAAATTCAAACTAAACATAAATAAGCCATAAAAAAGAAACTAAAACTACTAATTAAGTAAATGCAAGAATAAAGCAGGAAAACTTACTTTATGAGAACTACGTGGAATAAGGAACCAAGGAAGCTGGCATAGGTTCACAATAAGCACTAGACAGCTTAATTGAACTTATGACAAGGGATGTGATAGCATATCAGAGCTTATGTACCCTTAGCAACAATATTATGATTTAACAATAAAGTAAAATGAAATCAGACCTTAATCAAACAGTGAATTCAGCTTGCAAAATCTTCAATGAACAATAAAGAAGTAATAAAAATATTTGAAATGAAATTTTATAACTCCTAAATTATTGAAACTGAATTAAACTTTATATTAAAAAACTTGAAATGAATTGAGTACAAATTTAACAAAACAGTAAACTAAAATTACATTAAGCCTTCAACTACTCCTAAATTCTAACCTACTCCTAATGAATCCACTTGTGAGGTGATGAGGGGCTTTTTATAGGTAGATGAGGAGTGAGGGATGAAGCTTCTAGTATCTGCCAAGTCATCAATCAAGGTGTATTTTGTGTTTCTTTGAGTGCTCCTCAGCCATTAGATCACCTTGGTCCCCAATCCATTGATATCAACTGTTTGATTGAATGATTGATAAGATTGATCCTCTGTGTGTGATGTGATTGGTCCACGTGTGTTTCTGGCACATTCCTGACACTCCTGACACGTGCATATTCTTCTAGAAACTCTCAATCACAGGTATTTATTACTAAAAAGGGGTAATTTTGGGTGTGAGGAGTTAGGGTTCATCGCTATAGTAATTTCTAGGTGAGTGATAATTTGGGGGGCGGGAGTTTTACTATTGGATGTTTTTATTGTTTCTTTGACATGTTGACCGGGTGGTGGGGTTAAGGGTGATTAGATCGGGTATGAATTTAGGGGGTTGCGCCTTGATATAATATTTGGGCTTTGGTTGTAATTTTGGACCAGGGGTGTAAGGCTGGGGTGGTTATGGGTTTAACTATGGATCAGGTTTACATTTGTAAGGTTTTAGTGATAATAATTGATAAGGACCAATATTGTAATTTTGAAAACTCCAAGGGACTGAATTTGACAATACTCAATAATATCTTCCAAGTGCCTTTATTGTCATTCTTTGATTAATGGAGGACCAATGTTGACTTTTCTTCTAAAATTCCTTTAAGGACCAATTTTGACAATTGTTGAAAGAGAGGGACTGAAATTGCCATTTCTTCAAAACTTTGACCAGGGACTAATTATGCAACATTTTGAATCTCTGAGGACTTCTAATGACATTTTGAGATTTCTTTTATTATTTCGCTTCCCCGGCTCCGGCATTTGACCTTTTTCCAATCTCGTGCTTGTTTTTGTCGGTTTTGGCTTTGTTTTTGTCGGTTTTGGCTTTGTTTTTGTCCAATTTTCACATATCCGTACCTGCACATACACAATTACAAAAACATATATTCTCTTGGCATATTTGGTTAGTATTTGGTGTATTTGGTCTGATTTAAGGCTGAAAAGGATGTGTGAAAAAGCACACATCAAAATCCCCCAAACTAAGGTATTGTCGTGTCCTCACGCAATGGCATCACCTCACGCTTAAGAGATAAATAATTTCAAAACCTCTCTTTACTGACGTTGTAAAGTAGCAATGATGTTCCAAAGAGATATCAAAATCATTTATTCTAAAACACGCTCCGTTTTCCGATTTTCATGAATAATAACTACTACTACTCTTTTTGTACTTTTTCATTTTTATATATGTGACGGTTTGCCTGACTTTCATTATCAATTCTTATCTGTTGATAACTTTCAGGGTCTACGAGTAGAAACACTTCTCACAGAGAAGAGACCATACGGATAAAAATCGTCATCCTTGATTTTTCACAAGCTCCCAAAGTAAGCGTAAAATCGAGATCATTGTTTATCCACAAGTTAGATGCTAACACTACCCACAAAAGTTACTTGTGTCATTACCTCTTGTTCCCAAGTCCTAAGTTTGGTATCTCAAGATTTTAATTTGTGAGAAATGAATTGCGTCATATTTTCTCGTTTTGATATTTGTTAGTCCGATAAGAGCACAAAATTTGAACGCTAAGTAGTTTCCAAACTTTCCCTCAAAAACCCCTGCATACAGAAATCGGGTCCACATGAAGGTCTCTGATTTAACACGATTTGTGGGGGCCCCCTTTTTGTTTACAGACGAGACATCCCATGTTTGAGACCCGAAACGGAAGCTTTTTATTAGGGAAACCCCTGGAGACGAAGCTTGGCATTTTTGCATAATTATAAGCACTTTAATAATATTTGGTCATTAGTTCTTTATTTCTTTTACAACAATGGTTTAAGAGCCGCCAAGATGTAAGAGCTTTATTATGACCTTGGATTTATATCCGTTGCTTTTTTATAGCTTTGGATTCCTCTGCCTTTTTATTTGGCTTTGGATTATTATTATTGATATTCTTAATCATATGCCAAAACCCGAGTCCTACGGCCTTTACTAAGATCACAACATCGGCTGCGAACCGGCAAGATGCAATAGTCTATTTCACCGTAACACTGGCAGTACCCCTATGTGTACCAAACCCCCATATGCAGAGATTTTGTTGGGAACGAGAAAAAACTAAGTATTGCCCAAACCCCATACACTTAATTAATCCTAGAGATCTACTTTTATTGGTGTGGAATCTTGTGGGAACAAGGAGGCCACAAGTACCTTTCGTGGGCTCTAAAGAGATCCAACTACTCCACGTTTAGCACGAAACTTCTAAATAAACTCTATCATTCCTCGATCTTCGCAAATTTAAAATCCCAAGTAATGAGATCCTCGGATGCTTAGCCATAATCTTTTGATTATATTGGTTAAGGGAGACGAGCTAGGGCTCAACACGCCTAGTCAAGTCGAAACATTTATTTCTACTCTCGCCGATAGGAAAGTCAAAACAAGGTGTCAAATCTTATTATTCATATCATATATATCATATCATTTTCATTTTTTTTTGCAATAAAAAGGTGACAAAAATTTTAAAATTTTGGTGGAAAAACGGAGTTGCGCAAATTAACAGCTCAGACGAAGGTGTCAGGTCAAATCGAATCGAAGATTCACCCCCCCCCCCCCAGACTAAAGTGAAACATTGTCCTCAATTTTTTAAGGGTAAAGGTAATCCTACGTAATATCTAAGGCCGTTTATTAAGTATGCCAAGAGATAAACGTTTGTCGCTAAGATTTTAGATATGGTGAATTTCCGAAAGAGCAGCGAAGAATGAGACTCGAGTGGAGAGAACGACAAAGTACGAGCACGAGAGTCCTCAAACTTTGGGGAAATTCCTGAACATTCACAAACAACCATGAAAACACGAGTTTGGAAAGGGTCGCCCCCCTCACGTCACGTTACTTAAGAAAATAGAAAATAAAGAAGATGAATAGATAATCATGGGGTGCCTCCCACGAAGCGCTTGTTTTTGTTTACCGAGTCACATGAGCTTGACTCGATCCCCGAATTAATTCGTTCTTGGGGAGAGCAGATGAAACGGACACCCGGCATGATAAATAGAGATGCCGGGGTCAAAAACAGTATCCTCACTCCCGGTGGAGTGGAAAAGTGAAGAAATGATGGGATAAGTAAAGAATGGTTGAAACACCCGGATGGTAAAAGCATAAACATCATCAGAATCATGGGTGGGTTGGGTGGGTAAAATATCAAGCATGGGATCATCATGATCATAAGTCTCGTCCACCACTTCAATAATATCTTCATTCGTATCTGATTCAAAATCTTCATCTGGTGGTTTCGCAGGTGGACGAGAAGATGGAAAATTGGAAAGAATATTTCTTTGAATTTCATTCTCGTCATTCTCAATACCCGGTGGTATCGAGTCATCCGTAGCAAGAAATAGATCGTCTTCCTCTAAAAGAGGGTCACGTGACGGATTATCGAAAATAAGTAAAGAGTCGATCTCAAAATCAAAACACTCATAATCCGGAAGAGAGATATCAGCATGAATAGTGGGACTGCCACTACTCGTCTCTTCAAATCGAAAACTTTCAAGCTCGGGTAAGAAATCACTATCCAAAACTGGGATAGGAGAAAAAGTCGGAGGATCATTTAATGCCTCGATCTTAGAATTGAGAAGATTGATATTCAATAATTTTTCACGAAGAGCTTCATCTTGGATTTCAGTGTCAACTTCTTCATCATTCTCTTCTTCTGAGCTGACGAGCTCAGAAGGTAATTCATCAACATATTCGATGTCTCCACAAGATAAAGAATCGTCATCGTCAGAATCGGAGAACATCTCAACAGGATCATTCGGATTATCAATCGGAGATAACTCACATTCTTCAGCCGTATCAAAAACATATTTCTCAAAATCGGGTAAAGAATCCTTGAGCTCGGGCTCCAAAGGATCTGACGGCGTAACAAACTCAGTCGAAATAGAATCATTGTTATCAAGAAAAGTATCGATTTTTTCCAAAACGGGATCACTTCCCTCATCTGGTGTGAGGAAAGGATGGGAAGAATCGGGGATGATAGATTCAAGTTTCAAAAAACATCTTGAATAATCCGGAGGTGGGACAAGTGGTGTGCTCTGAGAGCTAGGAATTTCCACCACTTCTGTTATGGTCTCCGGTTCTTGTTCGTGAAAATTAGGCAAATTGTTTCTTCTAAACACCGTTTTAAGCTCAGCACATTTGTTTGACAAACTCTTAACCATAAATCGTGAAAGGTTTGGATCAAATCTTGACGGTCTAGGAGGAGCAATTGATTCTTGGACAACCGTAGGTTGGACATATTTAGCACTTCCATTGTTAGTGGAAAGTACTGATTCCTTTATCACCTCGGTTTCTCGTTCTATTTCCCTCACCGTAGAGGGAATAGGAACCGATGGTCCATCATAATCAACACGACATTTTGAAATTTTTGACAAGGCGTAAAGTTGTTCAATTTTGATTTTAAAAACCCCATTTTTAAAGAAATCGTCGTCGAGAGATGCCATAGAACAATTTTCAACATTTAAAGGTTCACAAGACGAAGTAGGATTAATCGGAGAATTTTCTTCTTTATAAAGCTCATTTTCATCACTCTTAATGGTTTGTTCTTGTTCTCTTCTACGAATTTCCTCTTTAAAAAAGTTTATTGCAGTCAGACACTGCTCATTAAATTCATTTTGAGCAGTCATCATTTTAAGAATCTCATTCTGAACCGTGAGAATCATGTCGTATTGAACTGAAACATTTGGCTACTCCAGAAGTAATGGATTTTGATAAAGAGATTCAAATCCATTAAATTTTGTCAAAAGATTGCTAGGGACTAGCAATAGTTTAGTGTGGGGGATTGATGAGTGCTCAAACACTCATCATTTTTTGTCAATATAAACTGCAAAAACATTTAAAAACACTCAAAAAGGCATCAAAATACTGAAAATATTCCAAAATTGTGTTTTATATGTTTTAGATGCAAAATGAGTAAAAATAGATGAAAAACGTACAAAGTTTGCATAATTGGCAGTTTCAGTCCCCCAACTTATAAAAACTGGCAAAAATAGTCCCCGAGCTCTTATTTTAAAAGAAAAGTCACCAAAGGTCCTTTTGAAATCATAAGTTGTCATATTTTGTCCTTTGGTGAAAAATTTCAAAGTTTTGAGAAATTACAAATTTAGTCCCTGAAATTTCACTTTTGGCAAACTTGGTCCTTGGTGGGAAATATTTGGAAGAAAAATCATCATTGGACTTTGGAAAATCACGAATATCAATTTTAGTCCTTGGAATGTAAGTTTGAGTAAATTACAATTTTGGTCCCTCAAACTTTGGAATTTGGCAGATTTGGTCCCCGGGTGTTCTAAAATGGAAAAATTAAATCAATGGTCCTTGGGTTTATCAAGTATGGCATCTTTGGTCCTTGTGATAATTATGGGAGATTTACATTTTCAGTCCCTATACTTTTCAGATTTACAACATTGGTCCTTGTAATAATCTTATAACCAAATGGACCCTAAGTATTAATATTCCAAACCAAACCAAAGCCTGATCCAACCAAACTACCCAAGCCCACTATCCCTGGCCCAAACTTAACACGTTGATATTAAAAGCCAGTCAAACACCCCTCGTTGACCTCCCACCTTTCTTCCCCACTTGCCTGTAACTCCCTGCCAACACTTCACCTCCCCCCTCATCCACCTCAGCCTTCCCATACCCTGTCCCCCCCAACTAACAAATACTTCCAAACCTCATTTATTGTCCTAAAAACCCTCCAAGAAACCTTCCCAGTTGCAAAATAATTTTTCCCGCCAAAAAGGATTGGAGGGTCAGGATTACTCTAAAGCCATCCAATGGTCACAAATAGAGATGGGAAATGCTCAGAAACCTTCCTCAGTGCTTATAAGTCAAGAATGGAAGAAAGAGAAGGGGTATTAGATTAGGAGTAATAGTAGTTTCGTTTAGCTTATCGTTTTTATATATTTTTAAATTCCAGTTTAAATTTCAGCTTCCAAGTGATTTGTTAAGATAATTCAGTGTATTTTGAACCTCTTTCAATCGCTAATTTCAGTATTGAGTTTAAATTCTAGTTTATGCATTTTTAGTGAAATTGACAAAGTCACTTTAAATTGTTAACAATTGTTGTTTCTTGTTCATTTAGGTCAAATCAGTTCCTTATTAAGCTTTTTTGAAGCTTAAGTTCCATTCTAAGGACTTGTGTTTAGTTTTACATAAATATTCAAAAATACTCAATAAATGAGATAAAATGCAAAAATCAGTTGAAATCAAGAAAGTAGCAAAGGAGCACTGGAGATCTTGGATTTTTTTGGTTGTAGTGCCTCGTGGGAGGCTTTAGGAAGTAACTTGGGTACTTGGTTTCTTAGTTCTCAGCTCTGGATCATTTGTAAGCCTTAAGCTCCTATTTTGGCTTTTTACTGTTCCATGGTTATATGTTGTTTATTTTTGATGTTTTAGGCTCTTTTGATGCATGTTAGTTGATATATGGTTTTACATTTCATGTTTGCTCTTTGAGTTTCTTGGTTGCTAGATTTCTCTTTTGAACTGCCAAAATAGCATAATCTTGATCACTGAGCTTTTGTTGTTGTTACCAGTGTTTCTGTGTTAGTTTAAGTTTATTCTATCATATTGAATGCTTATGTATCAGTTCCATGGTCTAAATCAGTGACTAGTATTGAAAATCAAAAATCAAGGTTTTAAAAGGAGTGTTTGGATCAGGGCCATGTACTGTGTTATTGTTGTTGTTTTGGTAGGGGTAGATTGCCTTAGGTGAGATTAGCATAAGTAGGTCATAAAAAACAGTCCTCCTTTGGTGAAAAGTCAATCATAACTTTTAATCCCACTTATTTGATCACTGTCAAATCTTTTGGATCCATACTCACTCTAATCCTTTCAAAAGTTGTTCATTTAGCTCTAGTAAGTCTAATTCTAGCTTAGAATCACATTTTCAGTAAAATAGAAGCAATCTAAGTTCATAAAAGTCAAATCAAGAGTTCATATTAAAAAGTCAAATGTGAACCCTTGGTAGAAATCCATTTTTTGCTTGAATTTTCATGAATTTTGTGTTCCTTATTGAGCCCTGAGATTTTTACATGGTAAAGTAGGGTAGCTTAACTAGAGAAATTCACCTTCATCTTAATTTTTAGATTTTCTTATGATAGCTTATTTGGGTGCTGAAACAGGTTGCAGGGCAAGGGTATGCCCTGCACCTCAGATCTTGACCAAACCACCTCAATCCACAAGCTCACTGTGAGCTTATCTGTGGATCCCATGGTGAATTCATGAGTTTCCTGAGAAGCTCATCAACCCAGCTTGTTGGTTAAGTGCTTGATTTGAGCCTAAGAGCTTGTGCCCCTAGCTTAATTTGGCCTTAAACATCCTTGCAGGGCTGTTGTTCAATCAGGGTACTTGGAATTGCTTATTTGTGTTTATAGCTTATTTCAATGTTGTTTTCTTATTGTTCTTGCTTAATCTTAGTACCTTGTAGCTTAATTTACCTCTGTGTCTCAGTTTATAGCTTATTTCAAAGCTTTTTGCCCTCACAGTTGACCAAGTCAACTGTCAAGGCTTAAGCACTCAAAAGTGCTTATTGTTAAGCACTAGCATGTCCATCTTCACAAAAGTTGTTTTTTTTAGTTTTAAAATTGTTTAGAAAAAGAAAAATCAGAAAAATCAAATTTAAAAATAAGTGATAGTTTCTATTTAATGTAATTTAACTTTTTAATTTTACTTTTTAGATTTTTATTAAGCACCTTGCATTTTAATATTTTTCTTAATTTCGTTTTATCTTAAAGTAATTTCAGTAATTTTTCCAAATTTTTATATTGTAATTTAGTATTTATTAGATTTAATATTAGTTTTATTAATAATTAATTAATATTTAAGTATTAAATAGCATAATTAGTTTTTATAAAGTAACACCTAGTTTTTATATTTTTCCTAGCTTTTATATAATATAATATAATTTAAGGATTTTTTCTAGAATTTCTACTATTAATATTCTAATTTTCTTAAATAATTTAGTTAAATTAGATATTAATTAATAAATAAGTAAATAATTAGTAAAATAGTCTAAATATAATTTTTAGAAACTTTTTATAGTTTTTTAGGATTCCTGTGATGGTTAATTAGATTTATAAATTTTTCTATTATTTTCTAAGTCATTTAAGTATTATTAGTAATTTAAAAATAGTTGAAATAGTTTAATTAATATAATTAGTAATTAATTAATATAAAATCACAAAAAGACAAAAAAATATATTTTTAATTTTAAAATTTGTTTTTAGTTAATTTATAATTTTAGAAATTTAATTTTCATTTTTCTAGTATTAAAATAATATTATATTTTATTTAAGTTATTTAAATATTAATAATTTTTATTGAATAGTATTTAATTAATATTAAATAAGTAATTAGTGTAAAACTTTATTTTCTTTTTCTAAAAATTTTCTTTCATCCTTAGGTTTGTAAAAAAGTCATTTTCACCCCTGGGGGTTTTCAGATTCCAGTTTTCACTTTTTATTTTGTACGTTCATGTAAATTTAATCTGAACGTACACGTTTTAAGGTTTTAAACGTTTCTGGTTTTTCCAAATTTACAATCTTATTAATATAGCTTAGTTAAGCTATTTCCTTGTAAATTTCAGTTGTGTAATCAATCACAAACCCTTTTCTGTCCAAATTCATCCGATTACAAACCCGTTTGAATACAATCCACACCTCGTCGGGACATAACGACCCGGTGAAACCCTATATTCCACGGAGCATTGGTCTAAGTTGTTTTTGACTTGTTGACCATTTACCTTGGTCAATAATATCTGACAGTTTAGGCTCAATCACAGATATAACTTTAAGACAGAAAAAGTAGCCAATAAGCTCTACTATGCAGCTTAATCTAATGCTCCTAATAAGCAAATGAGTGAATCCTTAGGGGGGCAAATTCTAACCTATACTACTGAGAACTAAGAAAACCACAAAGCTTTGATTTCCAAACTAAATTGGACCCTAAATTTGCCTGAGATCAGCAGTTGTATGGCCTGTTTTTCAACACTCTATGACTTTTTTATTGCACACTGAGTTTGACTAAGTTGAATTATAATGGATCACAACTACTCCTAGATGTATAAAATGGATGTTTAAACACAAAAGTCACCTAGACAAACACAAAATGCAGTAAAATCTAGCTAAGGCAGGCACAATTTTAAACTGATTCAAACAGACAATTCTACTCTAAGTCATCTTTGACTTCCACTATATGTCCTACTGATTTTATGGTCTAATAATCCTATGCTAGCCTAAAGTGAACTAATGGTGCAGGGAACTAAGCCATAAATCAGCAAGAATACTCAGATAACATTTTAGCCAAATACCCCTGATACAAGCTGTCTCAACTATGTTTCACAGGTTAAATCCTTAAACCACAATTCTGATTATCAAAACTGATGCCAAGACTATGTTTGTTGCTAAATGAACAACAAAATCACAACAGGAACAACAAGAACACACTTATGCTGTTATACTAAAGTTAGGCAGTAGGCTAATGGAATATCAAACTAGATCTTATAAAAACCTCACAAAAACACTATATCAGATATAAAAATTCAAACTAAACATAAATAAGCCATAAAACAGAAACTAAAACTACTAATTAAGTAAATGCAGGAATAAAGCAGGAAAACTTACTTTATGAGAACTAAGTGGAATAAGGAACCAAGGAAGCTGGCATATGTTCACAATAAGCACTAGACAGCTTATTTGAACTTATGACAAGGGATGTGATAGCTTATCAGAGCTTATGTACCCTTAGCAACAATATTATGATTTAACAATAAAGTAAAATGAAATCAGACCTTAATCAAACAGTGAATTCAGCTTGCAAAATCTTCAATGAACAATAAACCAGTAATAAAAATACTTGAAATGAAATTTTATAACTCCTAAATTTTTGAAACTGAATTAAACTTTATATTAAAAAACTTTAAATGAATTGAGTACAAATTTAAGAAAACAGTAAACTAAAATTACATTAAACCTACAACTACTCCTAAATTCTAATCTACTCCTAATGAATCCACTTGTGAGGTGATGAGGGGCTTTTTATAGGCAGATGAGGAGTGAGGGATGAAGCTTCTAGTATCTGCCAAGTCATCAATCCAGGTGTATTTTGTGTTTCTTTGAGTGCTCCTCGGCCATTAGATCACCTTGGTCCCCAATCCATTGATATCAACCGTTTGATTGAATGATTATTAAGCTTGATCCTCTGTGTGTGATGTGATTGGTCCACGTGTGTTTCTAGCACATTCCTGACACTCCTGACATGTGCATATCCTTCTAGAAACTCTCAATCATAGGTAGTTATTACTAAAAAGGGGTAATTTTGGGTGTGAGGAGTTAGGGTTCATCGCTACAGTAATTTCTGGGTGAGTGACAATTTCAGGGGCGGGAGTTTTACTATTAGATGTTTTTATTGTTTCTTTGACCTGTTGACCGGGTGGTGGGGTTAAGGGTGATTGGATCGGGTATGAATTTTGGGGATTGGGCCTTGATATGATATTTGGGCTTTGGTTGTAATTTTGGACCAGGGGTGTAAGGCTGGGGTGGTTATGGGTTTAACAATGGATCATGTTTACATTTGTAAGGTTTTAGTGATAATAATTGATAACGACCAATATTGTAATTTTGAAAACTTCAAGGGACTGAATTTGACAATCCTAAATAATATCTTCCAAGTGCCTTTATTGTCATTCTTTGATTAACGGAGGACCAATGTTGACTTTTCTTCTAAAATTCCTTTAAGGACCAATTTTGACAATTGTTTAAAGATGAGGGACTGAAATTGCCATTTCTTCAAAACTTTGACCAGGGACTAATTATGCAACATTCTGAATCTCTGAGGACTTCTAATGACATTTTGAGCTTTCTTTTATTATTTTGCTTCTGGCTCCGGCTTTTGACCTTTTTTCCAATCTCGTGCTCGTTTTTGTCGGTTTTGGCTTTGTTTTTGTCAAATTTTCACATATCCGTACCTGCACATACACAAATACAAAAACATACATTCTCTTGGCATATTTGGTTAGTATTTGGTGTATTTGGTTTGATTTAAGGCTTAAAAGGATGTGTGAAAAAGCACACATCAATTAAAAACTTCTTTTTCAACCATGTCCTTGTCCTTAGTTTTTGAAAACTCAGCCTTAAGCGAAGAACTTGAAGCATCAATATGTTCAGCATACTGATCATTTTCTCCCCCTTTATGACACATATTTGTGGAAAAAGAGACAGTAAGACTGTCATTCCTTTTCAAAAGATTTGTGTCATAAATAGGTTTACTTTGATAAGTATGCTGATGTTCATCAGAGAATATGTTGTTCTGATTAATTAATGGTACCTCATTACTTGTGCCAGTTTCATAAGTCGGTCTGAGATCTGCGTCACTATCATGTGTAGCACATGTCACTAAGTTGTCAGTAGTGTCATTCTTATTAGCTTCAGAGCCCTTGTATTCAGTGATGATTGACCCCGCATCCGATGCATTACCCAAATAAGCAATATCATCACTTGATTGTACCCTATGTGCCTTCACTTCATCTTCATACTCCAGTTTCTGCTTTGCCCTTTCCTCAATGTACCCCTTGATCATATCCATGTGTTGGAGTAATGTGTCTCTGAATGTGTCAACATCAATTTCCCTGTGGTCAGTAAAGCACTTCATAGTCTGGTTCTCATAATCATATATCATGGAGGATTTTGAATCGATGAACCTCTGCAGTTGTTTGTTGAGCACACAGAGGGCAGCCATGGGTCCATTATTGGAAGATTCTTCTTGGTCCAGTTGTTGTCTTAATTGATCCACTAACAGTACCAAGAGGTGTGAATGAAGTAGTCGAAAGCATTCTATGTGACATTCCTTTGCATCATCAAGCAATTTACTTGGCTGATGAGTCACATTCACTTGAGAATCCGAGCATGAAGATACCATTGAAGCATTATCAGGCACAAGTACGTTGATTTGTAGTGAAAGATTAGGAGTCATATGTTCATCAACCATGTCGTACAATTTGAGAATATCAGGTATCAATGACTCTGAAGAGCATTACCTGATGTAGGTGGGTTACAATTTGCACAAAGTGTCAAGTCGCGACAAGTCAAATTACAATATATCCGATTGAAATTTGTCAAGTTGTAAGAAGTAACTCACAACGTCAGATCACAATCAGATTAGGTGAAACGACTTAAGTTACAACAATTCACCAAATACAAATTATTGACCAATTACAAGAACCTCACCACTTAGTTAATTGCTAACAAAGTAGGAGTAATCGCTAAAAAGAAGCAAATCACTAAGTTAAGGTAAACGCAATCCTGAGGTAAACGCAGAGATGAGTTAATCGCTAGACTAGGCAAGGTAACCGCTAAAAAGAACAAAACACAGGATGATGTAATCGCTAGTGAGAAAAACGCTAATCTTGGCAAACCGCAAGGTGAGTTAAACGCAAGCCATGGTAACCGCTGAACAGAGGAAAACACTAAAACAAATTGCTAATACAAACCACTAGCTCAAACCGCTAGAACAAACCGCAAGATTTAACCGCAACCCACTAACGTCCAAACCCGTCGCTATCTGGCGTTTTGCCCGTATGTCCCAAAATAGTAAACGCTACAAGTTAACCGCTAGCTTCTGGAGCAAACCGCTACGAAGAATTCCACCACAGAATAGCAAACCGCTAACAAGAATGCAACTCAAAACCAATCACAACTTCAAACTAACGTATGATATAGCTAAACCAAGTGAAAAACTAGGTAGTACTAACACCAATGATCACAAAAGTACACCCATAACATATCAAATAACACTAGAAAGATCAAACCAAGATGTATTCAAAGAAAACTCTTCTAACTCACAAAAAACCACAAAATACCACACCAAATCCGATTCTACAAGGCCCTAAGATGAAACCTTGGCTCTTGATACCAATTGTAAGATAAACTCTAAGTTCCAAACATGAAGAACATGGTGGTATATGGCGTATGAATTAAAAGATGAAGAAGAAATATGGGAACCTTTAGAGAATGAGAGAAAATAGAGAATATTAGATTGCTAGTAATGAAAGGTCCAACCCTCTCCCTTGGTGGGAGAGGGGTATTTATACAAAGAAAGAAAAACGCCCACACCCGGGCTGTGGATCAGGCATACAGTGGGTAAAGACCCGTCCTTCTTTCACGGTGTTACGTAAACTAAACTGATATTTAATTAACTAACTAAGAGCTATCTTAAATGCTATTACATCAATTAGGTGACCGAGTCTTCTATAGGAATAATTGTATTCCTAACAGAATACTTCTCTAACCATACAGCCATCATCAACATGATATCACATAACATCTACCACAACATATAACAACAAACATCAATCAATGCAATAATGGTCACAAGTCCACGTGTGTGATACCCTTATAATTATGTTCGCGACCATAGTTATAAGCCTATTCTACACGCATACTTACTTCCAAAACCACACATCTCAATGATAACACACATATATCCCATAGCACCTAATAAACATCACAATCCATGCTATCATACTTGCAAGTCTACTTGTTTTGTGACGCATGTATAATTTTTTTGGCCACCATAATTATATATGCCCCCTTTCGCAAGTGTACTCCCTCCTATGACAACACTTCATCCAAACAATCATCTCAAATGGAACAATTCCAATAATCACATAAACTCTATAATCAAAATCACTTGGATAAGACCAATTCAATATTAAGAAGCAATCGTACTCCAACATGGTTCCAGATGGCAAAAAGGCAATATAAGAATTTCGAAACATGACACAAAACAAAAGACGTCGCATAATGGTTCAAACTCCACTCTCGCACTTGCCTTCCCACTCAGATCGATTAAACTTACTACTCGTTGCGGACTCTAGATCCGAATCCACACCATTCCATCCTAACTCCCCTTCATCTTTACTCAACCACCCATTCCTGTTTCCTACATGTTGAGGTAGTCGACAAAACGCAAAACCATGTCTATTTCTTTCTACGAATTCCGTATTATTCACAAGTGCATACAAATCACGGGGTTTAGATTAAACCACCTCTCCTTCCTATGAGAAGCGAGCACACTACCAAGGGTATTTAGTAACGGCTCCATCTCCAGAAGTCACCGTGGTTATAAACCTTTCCACTACTTCTCCACCAATATTTTCCATAAACGTCCTCTCCTTGTCCGAAAATGGATACATGCTATCGGGAACTCGGATTCTGCAGTTAGTCCGCTTCATCCTACCACTTCTCTTGATAGCAAAATAATAGCCCAACGAAACTTCTTACGCGAGGGAAGATGACGTACTAAAATTGACATATACAATACTACGTATAGGGTTTCAATAGGCATCCAAAACTCGATAAAACATCTCATAAACTTAGGAAAAATATACGTATAAAATACCATACTTATACATAGGCCCTAAATGCAACTATATGAGGGACTCCTAGGTTATAGTCTAGGTTCAACCACCTACTTCTCTATAACCAAGGCTCTGATACCAATATGTCACACCTCGCCAAGGCGGAAACGCGAGTGTAACTTCATAGATATCGTCACAACACCTGGTGTCTAAATAGAGAATTTCTACATGCACAAATGTAGAGCAAAGTACCAACACAAAGTGTCATAACAATATCTCAAAAGAAAATAACAAAATAGAACTCCAAAACAATTCATAAGACCAAACATAGATGATAAACCACTTCCAATGCAACTAAGGTCTCGTCTAATCACATCCTTCTATCTTATCCTTAGAAAGCTCACCTGAAAATGATGCTTAAAATGTCAACATAATGTTGGTGAGATTCATAGGTTTAAGACTTACACACAATAGGCAACCAGTTCACTGTGATTATAAAATATAGCTGGAAAAATAAATATAGTTATCATACAAGCTACATGTATTCACACACCAACACACATAAGGCAACCATTGTGATGGAACGAGCCCACTGATCCAATTTCCATTTCCACCATCAGTTAGTTAGGATGTAACGTGTCCATCGATCCAATCTTATCATCAATTAGGTCGCATGCGCCAGCAACGGGATAAGCATCCCCCCAATTGAATCCCACATTTTAATCACACAACATTAACATCACACAACATTATCATCACACAGCATTAACATCACATATAGCATTCACATGATAACATTTAAAAGTCCAAGCATTTAAACCACACATAATCACAGTAACTCAAAATATTTATCATAAGCATCATTCCCATCCCAAGTTTAAAACAAAGTAAAAGTGAGACTATGAACCTCACCTCAAACTTTGCAGCTTCCACAAACACAATCACAAATCTATATAACAAAAATAAGTTCATGTTACACATGGCCAAGCTCAAAGCTATAAACCATGTAATATGCATATAATGGATGTCTAAGGTTTATATGACCCACCATGGATCTCTGATGCGTGGTTTTGCATCCTTATAAAATGTGTTACCTCTCAAGGGATCTCGAGAAGCTTGCAATCCCCACAAGGCAGTGTACCTGACCGATGTAGTATAGTGTAGTGGCAAGTACCGGGGGATTGATCATTCTACTTGAGGAATAGTGTTCGTTAGGATTGAAACTTAATCTAACTAGGTCTAGAGGTGAGGGATGATTCTTTTTGTATTATTATGGTTTATGGAAAGCAAGTAAAATCTCGGGTATTGGAAGAGTGGGCGGAATTAGTTGCTAGTTGATTGTACAATAATTCGCACTATCAGGCCTTCGATGGTGATCAAAGGGAATGAGGGGTGTTGTGATTATGCCAAGCTTGGATATAACCTGAAATAAGAAATACTAAAACACTATGTTAAGTGATTGCGCAGGGGTTGAGCCCTGCGAACCACCTCCGGCGTGTGAATAAGTGATCGGTATGAGAGTTTAAGTGTAAGCGTAGTAAAGTAAGGTGAGAGAGATTGCATACCAGATTTGTCATCGTCCAGGACTATTTATAGGCGAAGAAAACGGTCCTGGAGAGTGGTCACACGTTTGAGAGAGATCATGGGGGCGTCCCATGATTTGTGATAACCGCTAGGGGTTAGTGTCCCACTCCTCCTGGTTTAGCGGGGGAGCTAAAGAGAAAGAGGAGATGTGGGTAAGACTTGGTCTCACCAATGTTTGGACTTGGCATTGTTCCGTCCTTAAAACTTATCGAGAGATACCCCGAAGGGCTTAATCCGTCGATTGGCGAATTCCCACTTGGTAACTAGATCATTGATGATTAGTTTTACGCCAAAGAAAGTTTTAGGAGGCTAGCCAGAGCCTTCGATTATGTAGCTTACGATCAGACTCGAAGGGGTGTCCTTCGAGCTAATCGGAGGGTACATCATCAAGCCCCCCAGTTGAAAGTTAGATATGCGCACAAGAATATGTAGCTTTCAACTCTATCATAGTTCAATGTTTTCACAATATTCTTGAAAATTGGATTAGCGAATTTTTGAAATACAAAGATGCATTAAATGCGCATACCTATGACTTATCCGTTGAATCAGAAGAATATAATGGCATAATTATCGGTAAGCTCAACCATCTTTCAAAATTTAAAGTGTTGAGTAAATATAATTATGTGTAATATAAATACTGGTGTACCTCAAATTCTAAATCACAACCCTTTCCTCTGCAACTTTCATAAAGATGTGATCTCTTTATCTGCAACAATCAAAAGGTAAACTCTTCCCCCATCTTGTAATTAGGCCCTTTAGGTATTACCAGGTAGCCATGAGCATAGATGCTAAACGTATAATAAAGCAACAAAAATGTACTCTCTCCAGAGAAGCCCTAGCCCTCTTTCTAGATGATTACCCAATACCAAAACAACACAAAGTTATTCTCCCAAAAAATAATCAGAGCATTTATGACGCCCCAAAAGGGTATGTGGGTCTGTATACTCATGCCTTTACCCGGTCAAATCTAAGAATACCCCTACACCTATTGCTTTTAGAGTTGCTACAATATTATGAGGTGCATATTTCAATGTTTAATCCGTTTGGACTAGCCAAACTTACCACCTACTTAGTAATGTGTAAGGCATATGGGTATGAGCCCACACTAAATGTGCTTCGAGGCTTCCTTAACCTGTGTCCCGGGGGAGATTGGTTGACACTGTCAAAGAGCAATGATGAAAATGTGCCCGTGCTAATCACCAAACCTTTCACAAATATAACAAACTGGAAAGGGAAATTCTTTTATGTACAAGATACAATCATACCTCCGGGCTATCCAGCACTCTTGAATGAAGCATTCCATTTCGACCGTAAGAAATTCAATGATCAACTTCCCCCCAATGTTCAAGATGAACCACATTATCAACGTCTTGCCTGAAATCCCATTGATGTGCAAACCTTTCCAGAACCCATCCTCTTTATGGCTGGTCTTATGGACCATTGGGAAGGATCTCCTTGTCGCCACAAATCCGTTGTGATGGCCAGAGTATGTATATGCAACTTATCATAAATAAATAACATATATGATTATATTTATGTATCTGTTTATATTGCAGTAATGGCGTTTAGGAACTTCATCATATCTGATGGTGCAAAGGAAGCTAGCTTCATTCCCAGGGAACCTAGAGAATTCAGCTACGAGGTGGGTTCCCCTTCAACATCAATCAACAATAATGACGTGGATGCTATGATGCTGGAGCCAACAACAATAATTGAAGAGGTGATTCTCCTTAATGCTGAGGAGGTGCATTTGGCAATCAAAGCCTTTCCTGACGTGGAGATCCTTTCCTCCAATGATGTCCCTAAGACGTATGCCGGTAACTCTGGTATAGCTGACAGGGTACGTGAAAGGAAAGGGACTGAAATGAAGGCTTCGAAGCCCCCAATCAAGAGGTAACTTGACATACCCACTCTCTTATCCAGAGCTTCAAAGAAGAACTCCCAAGATAAGGCTGTTGCTGCCATACCCTCCGAAGATTCGGATGATGAAGGCATTCATGGTAAGAGCTCACTACGACCTATATGCTTCTACAAAATTAATTGAAAGCTTAAAACTGCTCTTAATTCGACAATGTGCAGGTTTATCAGACACTAAGGAACTCCCCAACTCTCAAGCCTGCCACTGATTGGTTGAAGATGTTATTCCAGGCCATTGGAAGGGAGCCCTCGACAATATGTCAATAGAGCAGCTGTGTGCTCTTCATGACAAAAGCTACACAAGGCAAGCTGTTCTAGATAACCATCTTAACAGTCGAACAAGAGAATTGATACAAACTGTTAAAAATGCTAAAGAAGAGTTAAATATAGTTCTGGCTCCAGAAGAACATAGGGAGCAGTTGATCTCTGACTTGAAGTCAAAGTGTGACAGGGCTACAGAGGTTATTGAGAAGAATCCCATTGTCCAATATCTTCGATCCAACGTCATGAAGCTTGCCACTCGACTAAAGGAAGCCCAAGCTAAGTGTGGTAGGCTTAAAATGGAGGAGGCCAAAGCAATTGGGCTAAAAGAGAGAGTATTTGTGCTTGAGTCGAAGTGTGCAAGTCTTAAATCTGAAAAGAACAGATTTATGGAGTAAGAAACCAAGTTGCAACAGGAGACAGATGCCCTAAACCTTCGATGTGAAAGTTTTCAGAAAGATAGGGTAGATGTGGTGGCCAAGGTTATTCCTTACATTGCTATGGAGTTGTATCATAGTGATGAGGTCGGACGAGTGCTGGCCAACTTGGTGAATGCTGCCATATTCCATGGGAAATGTACTACCCTGGAAGAGATTGTTGAAACTGGGAAGAATGTGATCTTATCGAAGGTTCCTTACTATCGTACTTCTCATGGAAAGGAATATGATGTTGCCAGTAACGCATTTGCTTCGGCAGACTTTCCCTTTCTTTCGAAGGTTACCAAAGATCCAAAAGCTTCCGTTGAAAAACTATTGTCGAAGAAGCCTAGTAGGATTCGGCCATCTTCTCCAAATAGGAGGGCCTCCGGTGTGAAGTTTCCCTCTCGTCAAGAAGATCCCTCCTCATCAAAGAACGCATAAATACTGCCTTGTTGGCAATGGTTTATCCCGAGGGTGGTTTGTACCCTTCGAATATGTTATTTCTTTGCTACTTTGATTTTTAGGATGTTTGCTTATCTGTTATCTACTTGCCATAGGATGTTCTTTTTATCCTTTGATTATATGATTCTCTTCTCTCAACGTTAGTTATTAACATTAATATACAACCTAAGGTTACTGTAGATGAGTATCCTTATTGTGTGTATTTTGAACCAAGATTTTTAAGCAATCGTATAATTTAATTGCTGACAGAGGGTTGCGATCCACTCCATCTTTATCCTTATAGTCATAGGGCTTCTAGTGCCCATAGACGTTTTAGGAAAGTCAATGTGAATTATAATGGATGTCATGTGCAGGACATAAATATCATCCTTCGAACATTGAGACTTGTAGTACTTTGCTGAATAAATCTTTGTTGTAAAAAACGAAACAAGAGATTTAAAGGAAATATGTTGTGTCATTAATTGGGTAGGGAGGATTGCATCATTTTATGAAATGAATACTAAGACGCCTACCATTAATGCTTCTTTCCCCGAATGAGAAGAGTTCAACACATAAATTTAAAATAAACAAATTCTCTGAAAGGTTGTAAGTTTTATATGTAAAACTTATGAAGGTTGGTGCCATTCCATGTCCTGTCAACTTCTTCTCCAAAGATTGTTGCTAACTTATAGGCTCCGTTACCGTAGGCTTTAGCTACTACGTAAGGCCCTTCCCATGTTGGTCCCAACTTCCCTTGGTATTCGGCTTTGTTTGCGCTGTTAAGTCGAAGGACATATTCGCCTGGTTTGAAGCTCGAGGGCCGAACCCTGCTGTTGTAATATTTTTCTAACTTTTGTTTGTACGTAGCTTCTCTGATAGAGGCTATTTCTCTTCGTTCTTCGAGTAAATCCAGATTCTCTCGAAGCTTTTCCTCGTTTTCTGAGGCTTCGAAGTCCATAATGTGTTTCGTTTCAACGCTTATCTCTGATGGGATGACAGCTTTTGTGCCATAAGTGAGGCTGAAAGGTGTTTCCCCGTGACTCAACTTGGGATGTGTCCTATGAGTCCAGAGAACTTGGGGTAATTCGTCCACCCACCCTTGGGGACTTCGTCCTAGCCTTCTTTCGATTCCATTGATAATGTCTCTATTGGTAACTTCTACTTGACCGTTACCTTGAGGATGGTATACGGATGTGAACGATTGCTTGATTTTTAAACCATTGCAAAAAGTAGGAAATACCCCTTCGGAAAATTGCTTCCCATTGTCAGAGATGATGATGTGAGAGACTCCGAAGCGATAAACGATGTGTTCCCATATGAATTTCTCCATGTGTCTGCCTGTCACAGATGCCAAAGGCTTGGCTTCAACCCATTTGGTGAAGTAGTCGATAGCTATGACCAAAAACTTCACTCCTCCTGGTGCTACTGGCAGAGGTCCTACTATGTAAATTCCCCACTGGGAAAAAGGCCACGCAGATGTGACAGAGGTCATATCTTGTTTAGGTAGTCTTGGGACCTTCGAGTGGATCTGACACGCTTCGCATTTATGTATTATTTCTATTGCATCCCTGTGCATTGATGGCCAGTAGTACCCTAACTTCATAATTTTAGGGACAACGGAGCGGGGTCCTGCGTGTAGGCTGCACGATCCTTCATGAACTTCATTTATTATGTTGGTAGCCTGTTTAGGTCCGACACAACGAAGCCATGGGGATAGGAATGATCGTCTGTAGAGGTGGTCTCCTATTATCCTGTATTGAGGAGCTTTAATTATGACTTTTCTTGCTAGCTTTGGATCTTCCGGCAGAATGCCGCTTATTAAGTATTCCCTTATCAGAGTCATCCAATTAGTTTCTTCCTCGAATATTATATCGGATACTTCCTTCCTTTGGATAGATCTTTCAGCTAGCACCTCAACCAATACTTCTTTTGTTAAGTGAGCGAAGGCCATTGAGGCTAACTTGCTTAACGCATCTGCCTTCTTGTTTTGGTTCCTTCAGACGTGCTCAATGGTGTAGGATTCAAATCCATGTAGGATTTCTTTTGCTTTATCCAGGTATTGTTTAATTGTGGACTGCCTTGCCTTATAGGAACCTTTGATTTGGTTGGTGACCAGCTGTGAGTCAACAAAAATCGAAAGGTTGCGTACCTCCATGTCTTTAGCTAGGCGTAGGCCTGTTAACAAAGCTTTGTATTCTGCTTCGTTGTTGGTCGCCTCAAATTCTAATCGCAGTGCATAAGTGTATTCTTTTCCTTATGGATTGACTAACATCAACCCTGCCCCTGAACCGTCGGAGCTTGAGGCTCCATCTGTGAATAACTTCCAGTTGTCCTTTTCCTTCAAAGGCCTATTTTTGGGAGTTTCCTTATCATTTCCTGGCTCGGAAGGAGTTTTAGCGAGGAAGTCTGCGAGTATTTGACCTTTTATGGAGTTTTGCCCCTTGTATTCTATTTCATGCTCCCCTAATTCGATGGCCCATTTAGATACCCTCCCTGATTTCTCAGGCTTCGATAATATTTGTTTGATGGGCTTATCAGTTAATACCGTGATGGGGTGAGCTTGAAAGTACCTTCGGAGGCGCCTTGTGGCGTGGACTAGAGCAAGAATTAGCCTTTCCAATTCTGGGTAATTTAATTCAACTCCCTGCAAAACCCGACTGAAAAAGTAGATCGGAAATTGCCTCTTCTCTCTTTCTGCCAAGAGTACTGCGCTAATACTTTCATGTGACGCTGCGATGTACATATACAGTACTTCTCCATTAATTGGGGCTGTGAGTGTTGGCAGGATTTCCATGAACTCCTTCAACTTTTGGAAGGCAGCTTTAGCTTCGATACTCCATTCGAAAGTCTTCTTATCCATACATCCTTTAAGGGTCTTAAAGAACGGTAGTGATCGATCCGCACCCTTTAACAAAAACCTGCTCAAGGCTGCCAACTTTCCATTAAGGCTTTGTACCTCCTTCAATGTCTTTGGGGCTTTTAGATCAGTGATAGCTTTTACTTTTGAAGGGTTTGCTTTGATTCCTTGTTTTGTGATCAAGTGCCCCAGGAATTGCCCCTCTTCGACACCGAACGAGCATTTCTTCGGATTGAGCTTCATATTTACGGCTCTTAACTGGTTGAAGGTTTCTTTAATGTCGGAGAGTAGGTCTTCCTCTGTCCTACTCTTTATGACCATGTCATCAACATATGCCTCCATATTCCTTCCTATCTGCTTATTGAAGGCCTTGTCCACCAAACGCTGGTAGGTTGCCCCTGTATTTTTCAAACCGAAGGGCATCTTCTTATTGCAATAGACGCCCTTTCCCGTGTAGAAAGCTGTTTTCTCCTCGTCTTCGACTGCCATTTGTATCTGATGGTATCCTTTGTAAGCGTCTAAAAGCATTTTAGACGAAACCCCGATAAGATTCTACCTTCCAATCTATTTCTGGGAGGGGGTAACAATCCTTTGGACACACTTTATTGATGTCAGTAAAATCAATGCACATACGCCATCCTCCGTCACTTTTCTTTACCATAACTGGATTGGCCACCCACGTTTGGTATTTGACCTCTCTGAGTATACCTGCCTGTACTAATTGGTCTACCTCTTTGCAGGCTGCAGCGTTTCTCTCCGGCGCAAGGCTCCGACGCTTTTGTTTGATAGGCTCAATGTGCTTGTACTCATTGAATTTGTGCTCCGTTCTGAAAGGTTTACCATTGATCATGAGATTTCTCGGAACCCCCGTCATATCGGAGTATGTCCATGCGAAGATATCTTTGTTGTCTATCAAGAGTTGTTTCAGGCTTGCTTTGAAGGTGGCAGGGAGTTGTCTTCCAATTACTACTGTTTGCTCCGGATGGAGCTCGTTTATCACAATATGTTCTTCGGCATCCCCACAGCTTAAGATAGCCATCGGAGGCTCCTGCGGATTTTCTTTAATCCTCTTTCCCGCTTCTGGTGTCCCTTTTTTGTTGTAATTGGATAGTACGGTCGCTATCCCATTGGCTCTTTGGAACTTAATTGCTGGGTGTATTGTGGATACCACGATGCCCATCTTCTGCATGGCGGTTCTCCCTATCAATAGATTATAAGGAGAATCTGACCTTACAATTGCAAAAGTAAGGGTTTCCGTCCTTGCCAGTCGGCCCTCACCGATGGTTACGTCTAAAGGGATTTCACCTAGAGGCCATGAGTATTCTCCCGAGAAGCCTACTAAAGGTATCTTCGAATCTACCCTTTGTGACCTTATGGAAGGTTTGAGCTTCAGGAAACAGTGCTCGTATATGATCTCACAAGAACTTCCGCAGTCCATGTAGGCCCTATTAACTTCTCGATTGAAAATGAGGACCTTTATGACTACAGGATCATCTAAGGGAGGTTGACACATTAAGGGCGGAAACGTTACTTCCCCTACATTGGGTGCTCCCTCCTCTATTTCTTTTCTTTTCTGAGTCGGGCCTCCCCTGCGAACCATAAGGATTGGAGTCTCATGGACATAGTCTTTAGTGTCGGTGACTTTTTCTTTTCCCTTTCTTATACATTTTATTAGATGTGTCAATTGCCCTGATTTGACAGCTTCCTCTATTTGCTTCTTCAATTCTCTGCAGCTGTTTGTTTCATGACCAAAATCTTCATGAAAGTGGCAGTACTTCGTCATATCTCGATTCCTCCCATTGCTTGTCATGCGAGGAGGGATATCGAAGGTCTTTTCTGCCTTCTCAGTAGCCAGAATTTCCTTTGTGGACTTCGTCAGGCTTTCCCATAAACCAGAGTTAGGACTCTTGTTGTATGGGGTAAATCTGTTATGGCTTTTGTGTTTGTTCTTCGTTCCTTCCCACGAAGACGGCTTTACTCCTTTATTGTTCTCCATCGGAGCCCCATTGGTGGATACTTCTTTGGCTTCTATCCACGTGTATGTTTTTTCCATCAGGCCTTTGTATGTTGCCGGAAGATCTGTGGATATGAATTCCACAAGAGTCCGGTTGCGTAGGCCATGGACGAAGCCAGAAATGCGTTGCTCTTCGTGTAAGCCTAGAATCTGCAAAGTTTCGTCAGTGTACCTAGTAACGAAATTTCTTGTGCTTTCATTCTCCTTCTGCTTAATGTTGTGCACTGCGAGGTGTGTCCTTGTAAACTTCTTCTGTTGGCTAAAGTGAGATCGAAACTTAGCCTTCAAATCATCAAGGTTGATGATGCTTCCCAGTTTCTGTCCATTCCACCAAATACGTGCAGAATCTCGAAGGGTATATGTGAACATATGACAGGCCACCGGCATGACCCATTTCTGCATTCTTATAGCTCTTGCCATCATAATTGCCTATATGTGAAGGCATCTTTAGGATCTCCCTTGCCATCATAATTGCCTATATGTGAAGGCATCTTTAGGCCATCCGGCAAGGGATAATCTTCAATCCATCTTACAAAGGGTGTCGTAGGACCTACAAGCTCTGCATATGAATGGGTGTAAGGTGGTACGCTCATGGGAACATTATGGTATGGGTTATAAAGAGGGGGTATCCCTAAAGAGGGCTGGTTAGTGTAGAAAGGATGAGGTGTACTCGTGTTTGGAGGGTAACCATTATACATGGTGTACGGAGGGTGTATCATGGGATGGTTATAGGGTGTAACAGTTTGTGAGGAATACTGATTGCCAGGTTGCCGATTCATGGAGGGATGATGGTTTGGGGGATAACCTTGAACCTGAAACTGGGAATACAGGCCAACGGGAGGAAGACTTTCTCTTGTGTTGGCCGAACCTGGGTTACCATCCACCCCCGATGCGTGGGAGGATTGCAACGGAACTCTTCCTTCGGTCCTCCCCAAATGTGCCAGTAGTAATGGAGGTCGGTTTACCTCCATGTTTTCCCTTTGTTGACTCCTCCCATTAGAGCCTTCGACAACGGTTCTTTCTCTCCTCGTGGGAGTTCTTTCAGGAACTCCCTCAAAGCCTACATTCCTTCCTCCAACCCTTCTACTCGCAGGAGACCCAATACGCAGGATGGGGTGACGAGTCCTAGGGACGGAGGGCCCCGGTTCTTTCTCGATCTCCGCATCAAACTCATCGCTGGAATATTTTAACTCCCTCCGCATCTCCGTGTTTCTAACTTGCCTCCTTCGAGCCCTTAACAAGGACTCTAGCTCTTCGTAGTTAGCGTCGACAAAGGCGGGGCTACTGATGAGCTCTGGATTAGCTGATGTGGATGCGTGGTGGTTGGGCGTTATTTCAGGGTGAGATTGTGTGGTAAAAGTGGAGGCCGTGATTGGCGGAAGGTTGTTGGTGTCAGTTACGGGTAAAGGGGTTAAAGACGAGAAACCCGGTGGGGGTGTAACTTCTCTTTCTGGATTCATGCCGGAATAATAGCGAGTGTATTTGACTTGGTTATTTTACTTGGAAATAACGGGACTAATTGTAGCGGGTCCCATGGATGGCACCACTGATTGTACAATAATTCGCACTACCAGGCCTTCGATGGTGATCAAAGGAAATGAGGGGTGTTGTGATTACACCAAGCTTGGATATAACCTGAAATAAGAAATACTAAAACACTACGTTAAGTGATTGCGCAGGGGTTGAGCCCTGCGAACCGCCTCCGGTGTAGGAATAAGTGATCGGTATGAGAGTTTAACTGTAAGCGTTGTAAAGTAAGGTGAGAGAGATTGTATACCAGATTTGTCATCGTCCAGGACTATTTATAGGTGAAGAAAACGGTCCTGGAGAGTGGTCACACGTTTGAGAGAGATCATGGGGGCGTCCCATGATTTGTGGTAACCACTAGGGGTTAGTGTCCCACTCCTCCTGGTTTAGCGGGGGAGATAAAGAGAAAGAGGAGACATGGGTAAGACTTGGTCTCACCAATGTTTGGACTTGGCATTGTTCCGTCCTTAAAACTTATCGAGAGATACCCCAAAGGGCTTAATCCTTCGATTGGCGAATTCCCACTTGGTAACTAGATCATTTATGATTAGTTTTACGCCAAAGAAAGTTTTAGGAGGCTAGCCAGAGCCTTCGATTATGTAGGTTACGATCAGACTCGAAGGGGTGTCCTTCGAGCTAATCGGAGGGTACATCATCACTAGTCAAATAACCCAAATAACTACAAATGCAATAAAAATAAAATAACAAGAAAATAAAATGTGAAAAAAAAAAAAAAAAAAAAAAAAAACCTTATATGGAAAGAAACGTGTGTACTTAGATTTCACTACTCCCTGGCTATCTTTCATTAATTGATTAGTTTGTTACAATTGCTTTGATGATGGGTTATATTCATTAATACCATTCGTGGGGCCATGTACGATCTTCCCCAACTCTATAAGCTTCTCCCTCTTCCTATGTCGAGCCGACAACTAGCTCCTAACATGGCCTCCTTAGTAGTCACTTATGCATTAAATATAACCATTAAAATCTTAGTACACATTCGATTCTTGTTTCTTAAGATGTTCAAGCATGTTACCAATTGGAGATTAGCCAGTTTTCTTAAGCCTAACATCGAAATCATTCATCCGCAAGATTCGATAGAAGCCAGTATTGTTCTATCTTATATGGCATTTGGTAGGCTACTTCATCGGTCTCGTCCTTGAACCAAACTATCCCTAAAGATGGGTCATAATTCATTTTAGAGGCTTCAACGAATGGCTTTCCAAACACTACTTGACTTAGGAAACTATCTATTACCGGAAAAATATCTTCTACAATCACAAAATCGGTAACATATTTGAAATTCCCTATGAAAACGTGCAATCCCTTAACTCTTCCTACAAAATTACTCATCATACACGAGTTAGGGAATAACCTAGGTCCAAGTTTCTTTTTCATAGTCCAATTTTAATGGATCCTAGTCATGATATTAAAGGGTGATTCAAGATCGATGTAAGCTTTCCATACATGAACATGCCCAATGTTACATTGTATGTTAATGTTAGATGGATCGCCCGTTTTGATGATCGGTGACCCTAGGAAATATGGTGTCTCGGGGTCATCGAATAAATCCCTATGGTACGCGCATTCTTCCTTCGTTGGTAACCTATTGAATTAGTCAACTATATCATCAACTCCCATTTTCTTATCTCCCTTGGTTTTCTTATCCTCATTCTTAGATTCACTAACAATTCCAACTCTATCTCCATCATCTTCTCCCCTATCCCTATCGATTGGCTTAATAGTGACAACATTGACAAACTGGACATGCTTAGATGATGAGGGTCCTTAATTTGGGTCCCACTACTTGTGTTCCTATTGTCCTTGTTTGGTGATGTCAACACTTGGTTTTTGAGGGCTTTCAACAAGTTGTCAATTTTATTGGTCATCTCCATTTGTTGTTGATTGAATTCGGCCTCAAACTTAGCCAAACGAGCTTCTTGAGATCCCATAAATTTATACATCAATCCTTCAAAATTATTGGTACTACAATAGTTGTTAGAAGGATTGTTGTTGAAAGTATGGTTAGGAGATGGACCGTTTGATTGCTAATGATTAGGTGGATTGGAAGAATTATTTTGGGCTGCATTTTGGTTTTGTTTCCACTTAAAGTTTGGGTGATTTTTGCAAGAGGGATTGTATGAATCAACAGAAGGCTTTGGCTCGGGTTTGAAAGCGTACCACTTGTCTCCCACTCTGTCGGTACGCGAGGATGCGTAATCCGTAAAAGCTTGTTCGGGGAGTTCCATGCAATCACGAGTGTCGTGGGGACCACTACATAATTCACATGAAGAAGTAATTTTGTTCACTTGGCTTGAAGGTTTAGGAGCTTCGTAGGATTTCATGAGAAACTGGACTTGGTCTTCAAGTTCCATGATCCTACGGTCGGGAGTGCTTGAATTGTTTGAAGGCAAAGATATTGCCTTGACCATTTTTTTTAAATCACGGGGGTCATTTCAACTTTCGTTGTCATAGAGAGCAATATCTTTTATGATTTACCATGATTCTTCCGCACTTCGATTACGTAGCTTGCCACCGGCTGCTTGGTCAATGGTTTGCCTCGTGGAGAGACTGATATGGTCATAGAAGATTTGGACTTGGAGCCAAAGATCTATGCCATGATGAGGGACTTTTTGGAGTAAGTCCTTGAAACGAGTCCATGCTTCATAAAGAGTTTCACCTTGACGTTGTTGAAACATGAAGAAGTCATTCCTTAACTTGGTGGTTCTCCCCGGTGGGAAGAATTGAGCAAGGAAACGAGTTGTGAGATCATCCCAAGATGTGATAGATCCCACGGGTAAATGCTCAAGCCATCGACTAGCTTGGTCACGTAGATAGAATTGGAAGAGACGCAACCGGGTCGTCTCTCGAGTTTCAACATCAAGGTCTATGGAATCTACGATTTTGAGGAAATCCTTGAGATGTTGATTTGAATCTTCGAAACGAAGTCCATGGAATGCACATCCGCTTTGCACCAACCGGATGGTGTCGGATCGCAAGGGAGACACATTGGCTCCTTGGGTGAGCTTAATGGTGTTTCGATAGCCTTGGTGGCTAGGACAGGAGTATTATCCTAAAGTGCGGGGTCTAGGAGGTGGATTTGGTTGTAGTGGGTCGATGGGTTCAAAGATATTATCACCTTCCATGATGGCGGATGATAATGGTTACGAACAAAGGAATGAAGAAATAAGATAGACTAAAGTAGACCTATAAAAATAAAATAAAAATCTTACTTGAAAGGAATCTAGCAAGTAGACCTAATAAAAAGAAATTTCAACCTAAGCATGGATTCCGATGCGTGGTTTTGCAACCTTGCAAAAGGTTTTACCTCTCGAGGGATCTCGAGAAGCTTGCAATCCCCACCAGGCACTGTACCTGACCGACATAGTATAGTGTAGTGGCAAGTATCGGGGGATTGATCGTTTTACTTGGGGAATAGTGTTTGTTAGGATTGAAACTTAATCTAACTAGGTCTAGAGGTGAGGGATGATTCTTTTGTATTTTTATGGTTTATGGAAAGCAAGTAAAAATCTCGGGTATTGGAAGAGTTGGCGGAATTAGTTGCTAGTCAACTAACCCAAATAATTACAAATGCAATAAAAATAAAATAACAAGAAAATAAAATGTGAAAATAAAAACTTATACGGAGAGAAACGTGTTTACTTAGATTTCACTACTCCCTAGCTATCTTTCATTAATTGATTAGTTTGTTACAATTGCGTGGATAACGGATTATATTCCTTAATACAATTCGTGGGGCCGTGTACGATCTTCCCCAACTCTATAAGCTTCTACCTCTTCCTATGTCGAGCTGGCAACTAGCTCCTAACATGGCCTCCTTAGTAGTCACTTATGCATTAAATATAACCATTAAAATCGTAGTACACATCCGATTCATGTTTCTTAAGACGTTCAAGCATGTTACGAATTGGAGATTAGCCAGTTTTCTTAAGCCTAACATCAAAATCATTCATCTACAACAATTAATAACAAGCAATCAATCAATAATCAATAGCTAGGTTTCATTACATCTAAGCAAACACAAATAAACCTAGCCTAGCATGTTAATGTAAAGACAAGCATAAGATAAAATCAAACAACACATAGACATATTGAATGGTTATTGGAAGACTTATCTTTAATTAATCATGGATGAAAGAAGGGTTTGAAACCCTTACAAGAAGGTTAAAATTTGTCCAAGTGTTTATGGTTAAGTTCCTCCAAAAGTCCTCTCTCTAATGAATGAAAATTAGAAAACTGTATATAGAGAATACAATCTGATGGCGTCACGTTATACATGTGATGCCGTCAACTCGCCGCCAATGCTTCTTTTGGATTACCTAGATCCTGATCTGACGCCGTCACTTTATATTCTTCACTTGGCCGTCACCTTATGGAGTGTACGTGATGGCCTAGGCGTCGCAAAGGGTGACGCCGTAACTCTTTAAACCCAAAAAAACTCTCTGACGCGTCTCGTGTAAACTTCATATCCACCTATTTGCCAACACGTGACGCCGTCACCTTTAGAGTGTGACGCCGTCATGCACTGTTTTCCAGCTTCATTTTGGAGACTTTGTCGTTTTCTTCACTTTCACTCCAAAAACGTCCAAAATGCTTCCTTTTCCAGATTTCTTCTCCAAAGTACCTAAAATGACAAAAGGAATGATTTGAGACAATATTTGATCAAATAATCACGACTTAGGGCTTAAATGACACCCTAAAAGCATAACACTTTTCGCCTTATCAATCTCCTAGACTCCATACTAACCATCACCAAACATTAAAAATCACTAAATCCCTTGCACTTATAAACTCTGAAAAAGCAAAATTTTAGGGTACATTCGCCCACATTAAATAATAACATTAAAAGCTCAACAACTCACACCAAAAATTTACCATAGTCTCTCATAAGCATACAAGCTAATACCAGAATACCATGGTCTAAAAAACCACACAAGTATCTGTTAAAAAATCAAACATAAAAACTATCCAGATTCAGTTCTGATCGCACACCAAAAAGTTTTGACCAAATTAAAATACTTCCACAACTTTTTATCGCAAATCCTTCGTGTGGGAGTCTAAGTACACATGAAAATCAACTCCTCCAGAAGGGCTAACCTGAATCTCACTTTTTCATCCACATCTCACTATCAAACTTATGCCCTAATTTTGTCCCGGTTTAACAGCTTTGACACCTTAACTTGGAAAAAATCAAAAGACTAACTTCCGGACCTCGAAATCGATCGTGGCTGGACTTTTTGGAACACTCTTTCACTGAAATTCAATTGAGACTAAAAATTCGTGATCTAACTCATCTCCATCTATTAAATATCTTTGTATCTTTACACCTTTACAAATCTGTAAAAACCCTAACTCAATAACTAGCATGTTTTATGATCTAATCTCTTCACTAATCTTTATAATATCATCAATTATTGATCCCAATATGTTTTATATAAGAAATTTACAGAAACTAATAAACCCTAGATCCATCATAATTAGTATTACATGAATTGCATTAATTAAATAAGCGTAAGTATCAATTTATACCTTGAATCTTTGATTTTTGCTTCACTAGAAAAACCCTAACTTTTTCCTGCTTCTCCTCCTTTCTTGGTTCGACTGGATATCTAAAAAAGAAGGGTATGAGTCATTCTCTATGGTTATATGGGTGGGATGTTGGGCTTGTTTGGGTTAGACAAGGATTCCTTATTACTAGTAATTGTATTTGGGCTCAAATTGGGTTTCCTTTTTCCCCTTAATCCCCCTTCTAACCGATTTTTACTATATACATACACATCTTTTTATTTTTTATTTTTAATTAAATATTACACTTAAAACCTTGCATTTTTTTATTTTATAAAAGCCCATACCAAAACCTAACGTCTTACGCGATAATTCTTCATTTTACGAAAAACCGGAAAAAATATTATTTTCAAAATAAAGTTTCCAAAAAATAAAATTTCACACTTTCTATAAATATAACCCACAAAAATAACCTCCACGTAACTTATTAACACCCAAATACTTGAACGAAGACCTGTTACGTAAAACAACAAAACACCAAAAACTCCACAATTCATTTTCACACCACAAAGGTGATCAAAATGAACTTATTACAAAATCAACATCACCCACTCACAAAGATAACACCACACCAAGGGATTTAGTGCCAACACACATACTTATCATTCATATACCACCCATATATCGCTTAGGACACACCAAATAAATGTCAACCGAGTCAAGACTATCAGTTAAACTGGCTTGCTAAAACCACGGTTGTTACAAATATTTTAGTCTTTAGACATGGAAAAGAGAAAAGCCGAAGCACTTAATGAAAAAAATCCACCCCTTAGGAAATTGTTCTTGCAACGGTGTACCCTCCCAATACACCAATGCATTTAGTGCCTTTAACTCTTCCCACAAAATGTAATACTCTTATCAGTATCTACGTTCTCTGTCAAATGTTTGCCGATTTTGATAAAACATGTAAGAAGAGAATTACACCAACGGGGACTACTAAAGGGGAAAGGGGATTTGAACAAACAAAAGAGTGCTACTTAACTGAGGTTATGCCATTTTTTAAACTCATCAGAGAACATTTTGAGGGTATGCAAAAAACCCATGAAACTGAATTGAAAGAAATGAAGGAAGTGTTTAAAAATGTGGAAAGAGGGAAAACAAATTGCAATTGATCTTAAATGCTGTGAAATTGAAAAGAAAAACATTCTCATCACAAATGAGAATTTGATTGCTAGATGTATTGCACAAGATTTATTTTATACTGCTACTAATTCTGCATTATCTGCTTGTCAATTTCATGAGATGTCTGTTGCATTGAATGTTTTCCAGAATCGTGTAGTTGAGCTTGTGGGGGAGAATTTAATATTACATGAAATAATTCAAAATGATGACCATGATAACATGGTTAGGCATTTTTCAAAACTAGAGGTTGATAATCTTAATTTGCAATTAAAGTATCAACATTTAGAAGAAATAATTAAAATCTCAAATGCCAAGACATCTTCGGATGCTCCTGAATTTGATGCATATTTTGAATTAGCCAAACGTGATGAAAAAAATTCAAGCTTGCACTAACACGATTCGAAAAATGAGGGACCAAATTGCCCAATTAAAGTCAAACAAGAGTGATGTGATTGGCACCCATAAACCACAGTCTATAGATTCTCAGAATTTTCACTTTCAAGACATCATAAACAAACTGCAATATGAAAATGATTGTTTTCGAGCTGAAAATTCAAAAGTCAAACAACATTACAAAGAGTTATATGATTCAATTAAGATCACACATGATAAAAACAATGAAAAGATAACTTCTTTGCTTAAAGAGATTGAGAATCTAAAGACTCAGGTGAAAGGGAAAATGCCAATCATCACTTGTGATAATGTTGTTCAAAAGGTTTCTGCTTGTAAGAAGTATGCAATTGATGCTGTGAATTATGCTTCCTCTTAGGAACAATAGGTCGGCTCACTGTGCTTATCTCTCGCACCTTAAGGATAGTCTTGATATGCTTCATGAGATTGTAGAAGAGGATAGGATAGTGAAACCACAGAATAGTGCTATTCTAGATGCCTGCTTCGTCACTAAACGATCTCTGGAACTCTTAGAATATGCCATTGGCACATGTCCTAAGATTGACAACAAGCAAGATAAGCTTACTGCATCATCCTCAATGACTAAGAACAAGCATGTAACCTTTGAGGCACCCTTAGAAACTTCAGATCCCAACATATCAAAACATGTTCAGGTACTAGAAGTGAAAAAGACTAAGGTCTCCATCAGTCCTTCTACAGGAGTTAATAGTGACACTAAAGCTAGCGAATCAAAACCTAGGAGAAATATACAAAATTATAGGACTTCTCTAGCTAAAAGTGTACCTAAGAAGAAAGTAGAATACCACATGAGGAACTATAAGTCTGAGTTGAACAAAAGAAATCATAATTCAAATCCTAATTCACTTTGCAAAACATGTAATGAATGTTTAATTTCGAGTAATCATGATAAATGTGTTGAGAAATTTCTAAAGTCATTCAACAAAACCCCAGTTAAGAAAGTTTGGAGAGCTAAACAAAGTAAGAAAATTTGGAAAGCAACAGGAAATCTGTTTGCCAATGTTGGCTATAAGTGGAAGCCCACTGGAAGGAAATTCACTTTAGGAGAACAGTGCCCTTTAACTAGGATAACTAACTCTAAAGTAGTGCCTATAAAGGAATGGAAGCCAACTGGTAGAAATTTCCCTTTAGAGACCCAATGTCCTTTAACTAGGTCCATTGCATCATCTAGTGAAATTTCCACCATTGAAACGAATGCACCTAAGGTCTCAATTGCTCTAGAATTTGTTTGCATTAACCAACTGGAACCCAACTTAAATGGGGGATCCGGCACTCCAAATTCTCTTCTTTCGTCTGTTTTCAAATGCAGGTCGTATAGATCATCCTTTGACATTTGGACTCAGGCTGCTCATAACATATGAATGGGGATCGCTCGCAGCTCAAGAATTTTGTAAATAAGTTTATCGGGATAGTTAGATTTGGGAATGACCATTGTGGGGCGATTATGGGTTATGGAGATTATATCTTGGGTGACTGAGTAATTTCCAGTATATACTACGTAGAAGGTCTTGGGCACAATTTGTTATATGTTGGTCAATTTTTGTTTCCCATCTCGAAGTGGCTTTCAGAAAACACTCTTGCTTTGTCAAAGAATTAGTTGGTGTTGATCTTCTTAAAGACAGTCGTGGCACTAACTTGTACACCATCTCTATTTGAGGACATGATGCGGTCCTCTCCTATTTTCTTAATGTATAAGGCCACAAAGAACAAATAGTGGCTATGGAACCAACGTTTAAATCACTTGAACTTTAGTACCATCAATCATCTTCTTCGCAAGGATTTCATACGAGGTCTACTTAGATTTAAGTTCGAAAAGGATCATTGTTGTTCGGCATCTCAACTGGAAAAAGCAAGAAGCATACCCACTAACCTAAAACTGTCAACACCATCATGGAAGTTATTTACATCCTTCACATGGATCTATGTCGACCAATGAGAATGTAGAGTATAAAAGGGAAGTATTACGCTATAGTCATTGTTGACGACTACGGTCGATTTACATGGGTGAAGTTTTTGAGAACTAAGGATGAAACTCAAGAGGTTATCATCAAAATCATTTAACAACTGCAAGTATGACTCAACAAAACCGTCGGAATCATCCGCACACACAACGGAAATGAGTTTCTTAACAAATGACTCGTTCAATTTTACGAAAGTATTGGCATCACCCACCTGAAAAGTGTTCCACACTCTCTTCAGCAGAACGGCACTATTAAAAGACGAAACCATACTCTAGTAGAATCTGCACGAACCATACTAATATTTTCCAAGGCACCGACGTTCCTCTGGGCGGAAGCAATTGCTATAGCTTGTTACACCCAAAACCGATACTTGGTACATACTCTTCACAACAAAACTTCATATGAGCTGATACATGGCAAGAAACCGGATCTCTCCTTTCTATCTATGTTTGGTGCTTTATGCTACCCTACAGATGATAGTTAAGATCTAGGAAAATTAAAAGCTAAAGCTGATATTGGATTCTTTGTTGGTTATGCTCCAAATTGTAAGGGATACCGAATCTATAACAAACAAACCCGATAAATCTTGGAAACCATTTATGTCACATTTGTTGAGCTGACTGAGAATATGGCTCCTGTACACATCAGTTTAGGACCCGCGTCTAAACTTTTGTCTCCTGGACCAATTAGTTCAGGTCTTTTACAGTATTCCACGCTTGCAGTATTTATGTACTGTCTACAAGTGAGGATTTGAAGAGTTTTGTTTGATCCGATACATGATGAATACTTCAAGCCACCAAATGTTCACACTATTGTATCACCAGTTGCTGTAGCTCTTGTTCCAAAAAATTCAAATGGTCCAGCTATTTCTGTCGCATTAATCAATGATGCACCATCTGCAAGTCAGTCACCTTCATCATCGAATCTTCAATCTCCTTTCGTACATCAAAGCACTGTAGTAGACAATTCTTTTGAAGTGAATCTATTTGCTCCTCCTGATGATGCTCCATTCGAAAACATATTTGCTCCTGAATCTTCTTTTGAGGAATCTTCTTCAGGAGATATTAACATGGTTACATCAGTTCCCTACCCTCAACCACTTGAACATCTCTAATAATGGACCAATGATCATCCGATTGAGAACATTATTGGGAATCCTTCTCAACAAGTGTCCACACGAAGGCAACTTGCCACGGATGTCTTGTGGTGATGTGATAATTTCGTACTTTCCAAAGTAGAATCTGAAGATTTCAAGACTGCTATCTCTAAAGACTATTGGTTTAATGCGATGCAAGAAAATATTCAAGAGTTCTATCGACTTGAAGTATGAGAATTGGTACCACCTCCAGACTATGCAATGATTATAGCTCTTAAGTGGATCTTCAAAGTGAAACTTGATGAGCATGGTGACGTTCTAAAAACAAGGCAAGGCTTGTTGATAAGGGATATCATCAAAAGGAAGGCATTGATTTTGAGGAATCTTTCGCTCCGGCCGTTCGAATATTTCTCGCCAATGCTGCAAGTCAGAACATGACAGTTTATCAAATAGATGTGATACTTGTATTTCTAAATGGTGAGCTGAATGAAGTTATTTATGTCAGTCAACCTGAAGGATTTGTGAATCCTGAACATCCATCCCATGTCTACCGTCGAGAAAAAAAGGCTCTCTGTGACCTAAAGCAGGCCTCTAAGGCATGGTATGATACACTGTCTAAGTTTCTCCTGGAAAATGGATTCTCCAAAGGTGTGGTGGAACAAGTTGAGAAAAGTGTGGTGGAACTACACTTCGTGAGGACTGAGTATCTGTTGGCAGATTTCTTTACTAAGGCACTTCTGAGAGAACGGTTTAAATTTATTCTCCTACGACTTGGCATGAAGAGTCTGACACATGAATCCCTCAAACGTCTTCAGGAAGAAAATGAGGAGTAACGGTTTTGCTTCACGTATCCTTGTATATATCTTATACCAAAAAGAAAATAAAAAAACCATAAAAATTAGAAAATCATAAAATCCAAAAATATTCTTCTCATGATATGTCTTTTGTGTAATCAATATTATCTACGTTTCTAGAAATTTCATTCAATAATGAAACAGAAATATAATATGCTTGAGTAAGAGTTCTTCTTTTAACTTTAAATAATGTTTTTTCTAAAACATGTCATTTCCCAAAATATTCTTTCAAAATGGCTTGCTATTACTTCAGATAGCAACCCATTTTTCAAAATGTGGAAAGCACGTCGCCAAAACGACGTTTGTTCCTGTCAACAGGTGATTAACTTCTCCCGGGCATGGATTACTTCATATCCGTGTTTCAACGACTTGATGTACGTTTCAGTGCGCCATTTCTTGTATAAGAAGAGAAGTCTTCTTTACATCTCAAATACTTTCCCATCTATGATTCTTCTGGAAAGTATTTATGCTAAACTTGGTGGTACCATGAATTTTGAAAATCAATCAGAGTTGAAATTTTGGATAAAATTTACCACTCAATCGATGCTAAATGATTAAACTTTTCAGTAAAATGATAAATTGAAAATGGGTCATCGATTGAAGGGGAGAATGATTTCAAAAATCTATATCATCAAATCAAGATCTTTGTTCATACCAGGCAGTGAATAAAATGTGATTGTTATGTGTTAGAATATGAATATTTCATGAGTTTCTCGTTAAGCTCTAAATCATTTACAAACTCATCATTTCTGACACATAACATGCTCCCTCAAGGATTGAGGGGGAATAATGAATCGTCTCATTATCAGAATATCTTTAATCAGACCACATTTTTCTCCCAAACTTTTCTAACTTATTTAAATCACTTGGGATCACAAATCTCAAATGGTTTGAAATTTTTGATCAGGGGAGAAAACGTGATTTGAATATGAAATCTGATAAAAATGTGATTGTTTTGGACTTATACAAACGCTCACCCACATGTGCTAAACTCTTTTGTACATCAATACACATATTGAGGGGGAGCAAATGGTTTATGGAAAATGATCCTAGCATCTCGTGAGTGAGATTCAGACTTTAACCAATGAATTGACGAAACAAAAACTGTCCTTAATCGAAAGGACTAGTCCTGGACGGGTAATAACTTCAAGCTGGTCTAACCAGTGATGTAAGCGTGTCTCGAAGAGGACTTGTCTGAGTAGAGTGTACCGTTTCGAGAAACCTTCTTTTAATTTGATCAGGCCAGGTAATAACTTCAAGCTAGTCTAACTAGTGATGTAAGTGTGTCTCGAATGCCTGTTCATGTTCACTAAAGGTGGATCAATTCAAAAGTGCAAACTCTTCCCGACATGTACGTACAAATTTATAATTAAAACATCTGAGCACATGTTAAGGGGGGGCATTTGAAAAGTATAAAAATATCAAAGAGTTAGTTAAATGTGTTTCTTCAATCATAAAAACTTTGAGAGAATTTTCAATGATTTGGTTTACGGCAACATAGGATAGTCATGGTGTTATAAGGTGACTAAGGTTAGGAAAACCATCCTATGATCCGCCAGAGCCGGAGGGATTTACCCAAGGACAATATTGAATAGTTAGTATTAGAAAGTCCTTAGGTGTGATTATGAAAAAAGGAGTAATGTGAGAAACGTGAAAGAAGGGGTTGAAGAATTAAAAAGAAATGAAATGAGAAAGGGTAAAAAGAAATAGCCCTCCAAATTATTCAACCTTAGGGCAGAAACCGGGTTCAATTCATATGCTACTGTTTGTTGCTAAGGCAACACCGGTATTGAAGACTAAGACGTCATGGACCCAGTGACGCACTGCAGTAAACCTTCTAACCACTCAAGTTCTCTTTAAAGAACTAGTTTTATTCTCACGGGGAACCCTGCATTATCTATCGACCGCTCATTACGAGCCATGTTGATATTGAATCAGGAGACACCGCTCCAATCTCCGACTACCAAATTTTGCACTTATCGAGTCTAGAGCCTCATGATACATCATAAGATCTCAATAGGAACACTTGCTACTTTTGCACTGGTGGTCCATAATCAAGGACACCAGTTACACATTTGAGAGTCCTACGTAGATCTTAGAAATCTACCAGAACATTCATGAGAGAATATACTTATGTAATTCTCAAATGATTGAATGGAAATTCCTGCTATGGTCAACATCAAACAACCCTGAAAGTAGGTCACTTAGGTAATTCCTTGTGGATTACGCTGAGTGGTTGTGGCGGTTTCACAACGATCTACAGTCGTGGAGTGATCTACAGCGACTCACCTAATCATTGATCTACTTTGGAAGATCTTGTAAGCCCTCTCGGGGGTATCCGATTTAGGAACGGTCTTGGTAAGGATTAGAGAAAGTCTTCACACTATGTTGTTGACTTTCTCGAAGTTCGAACCTGTAAGTACCAGATGATTTGTTGCTAACTATTTGCTTGCAGGAATTTCTAACGGTTATGGTTGATTACTGAAAAGATGTTGATCCATCACCCATGCTCACACTTCGACATCACAATTGAAGAAATCATGATCATTGAATGGGCCACAACTATGCTTCCACAACTTTGATGCTGAAGATCATAATCCTGAAAAGTGTGAGCATGCCAATAAAGTTTTTCACATCACATGGAGACGTTACTACACAAAGATGACTTGAACACATTCATTTGGATGATAAACTCGAAGAAATGACAAAGATCATCCAACACGATTGATCAAGTCATCTAAAGTCCGCTGCTGGAAGCACAAAGGTTATGACAATGAAGAATGAAAGGCTACGAGCTACAAAGTTATCATCAGAGATTAGAATGCTAGAATTCAATGTATAATTTCCGGGGTGACCTCCCTTAGGGGGAGATTGTTAGGAATACAATTATTCATCTTAAAGACTCGGTCACCCCGAGTATAGTTTAGCATTATGTAGCTCGTAGTATTTATCGTATTAGTTAGTACGTAGTTATTATTAGTTTGTATTTGTGGAGTCGGTTCAGGTCTTTACCTACCGTCAGCTCGTTCCACAGCCCGACTAGGGGACGTTTATTATGTTAGTATAAATACCCCTCTCCACATGTGGAGAGGGTTTCACTTCAATCTAATATTTCACTAGTTTTCTCTCAAGGCTCCCAACACTTTCTCCCACTAATCTCTCTGTAGAATTCTTCTTATACTCGATCCATATAACACAAACTATCCACGTTTTGATTATTAATATACTATAGAGTCCAAGTTTGATTTTTCATAAATGCATTGTATTCCTCATGCATAGCAGTTTGACAATTTAGATCATGAAACGCATCACGATATGATTTTGGTAAAGGTAAAACCAAAGACACATGTAAACTGAGATGCTTAGCAGGACGATTAGTCCCGACACGATAGTGTGTGACTATGGGATGAATCGAGGTAGGGTTTGGGTTATGAGGAAGGTCCAGAATAATTTGTTGGTTTTGGGCCGCGGGTGGTGATGGATTTGGTGTATGTTATTGGGCCGCGGATGGTGATAGTAGTAGTGATGGATGATAGGCTGCCTCATGTCGGGCCGTATTGGGTTGTAAAAGTGGTGGGTTGGGACTCGTAGGATTGGTGATGTTGACTCGGGTGTGGATTGAAGCCTAGTGGGTTGCATAACAGGGTTGGATGGAATGAATGGAGGAATTATATCGGGTGAGTCATTCAAAAAATTGTAGGTGGGTGCTAATGTCGGTTTAGAAGTGCCATATGGAAAAACAGTTTCATGATAGGCGACATGGCGAAAAAGGATGATGTTATTGGTTTTTAATCCGAGACAACGATACCCACAATCATTTGAAGCATGGCCCAAAAAGATTGAGGGTGTGGCGTGAGGTTCAATTTTGTGATTAGGATATAAATGAGGGTAATATAAATAGCTAAATGTTTGTAAAAGGCTGTAATCCATGTATGTGCCAAATTAGCGGGTATAAGGTACGTCATTGGAAATAGCAGTGGAAGGCAAGATATAGAGTAAATGAATAGCCATATTGAGAGCTTCAACCCAAAATGTTAGTGGGAGATTGACCTGAAAAAGCAAAGTCTGAATGAGATTGTTGATTGTGTCAACCATACGTTCGGACTTACCATTTTGTTGTGATGTTTTGTGACATGAAAAGCGAAACTGAATGCCATTGTCGGCAAAACGTGTATGTAGGTTACGGTTGTTGAACTCACCACCATGATCACACTTAAAGGACTTGATTTCACACTTGAACTGATCATGGAAATAATTACGAAACAATACAAACTTGGACAAAACATCAGATTTGTTAATCAATGGATAAGCCAAAACAAAATGCGAATAATGATCCAAGAATAATATATAATATTTAAAACCCTAAAGACATGGAATTGGTGAAGTCCATACATCCGCTTATTACATGAAATAAAATTATTTGAAACAAGATGACGTAACACTTCGCTTCCTGGATGTCCAAGACGTTGATGCCACGTATGTTGACTGCCAAGGAGAGCTTGAGGAATTGGAGACTGAGCCGTGAATGGATGAAGGTCGCCCGTGCTATCACATCGGAGAAGCACCCGACGAGTCATGAAATCCTTAACAGAAAAACCAAACGGTTCAAATTCAATAGTGAAATTATTATCACGAACAAATTGATGAATAGAAATTAAGTTTTTAACAACATGTATAGTAATAAGGACGTTATTTAGGTGAAGAGAACGAAAGGGAGTTGGCAAATACTATTACCCGTATTGGTGACGGGTGTTGGAATACGAAAAGTGTAAATCATTAGTTAGGGACTTCTATTTATACTTTATCTTAGTATAGGGTATGTTGTGTAATTATAGTTATATGCGACACAAGTTTACCATCGTGAAACTTGTATATCTGCGATGGAAGCTTGGCTAGACATTGGGTATAAATACCCCCTACCTCATGGGTTATGGGGTGTGTGTTCTATTTTCTAGCTATGCGAGACTTTTGATATATATCTCTCTCTTCTCTCAAAAGTGCTCACACCAACTTTACATATTTATATTAGTTGTAGACGTTATAATATTGGAATAACAATTGGTATCAAGAGCCAAATATGAATCGTTGTTTCTTGTTGTGTTTGTTTTAGTGTTGTTAAATCTTCTCTTGTATTTAGAATCTTTGTTTTTCTTGGTGTTCTTCACTTTCTCTCTCTAAAGTAGCTTATGCTTCATTCGTAGTGATTAGATTACTCATTTACGTGGTTAATCTTGTTATACGTATGTTAGGATAATTTATTTCTGAAAAAGAAAGAGTTTTTCATCATTATATTCATAGTTTCTAAGTATTTAGTGAAGATCTAGGTTGATTTTTGTGGTTTTAAGGTTTTTGAAGTAGTGTACTTTTTGTTCGTAAAAGTAGGGGTTAAGCTTTGTTCGCATTGTTTTGTTCACATCGCAAAGGGTTTAGGCCGCGATACAAGGGTTGTGGTCTCCGCGATAGTTGTCTGTGATAAGAGTTTGTGTGATAAGAAAGAATTGGCTGCGAAAGTTTTTGTTACCCACTATTTACGAAAGAAAACTCTGCTCGGATCGCATTAGGCTTTTTCGAAAGCTCTTGTGTATGTGTGATAATTTTAAGACTCTGCGACATTGGATTTTATGAGACTTACTGTTACCCACATTTTATGAAAGAAAACTCTGCCCAATTTTCACCAGAAGCTGCGATAGTTACTGTTCATGAGACACTATTGCAATACTTTGACCTAAAGACTTTTATAATTTAACAAATCCCTCAAAAAGTTTTAAAATTTTGTAAAAGACTTTGATCATACTCTTTGCACTAGATCAATTCTCCAAACATTCAACCATCACAACTCAAACAAACTAAAACACCTCAATCAAACAAAACAACATCTAATATCAAATATTCATTATCATTATGTCTACTACTCAAGATGCATTGGCCGCAGGGAGTGATGCTAGACCTCCCATGTTATATCGAGGAAACTATGTTCAATGGTCTTCAAGGTTCATGAACGTTATTATGGGTTACAAAGAACGTAAGTTGTTGATTAACTCCATCAAGAATGGACTGTATGTTATGAAGGAAATTCCTGATACTGCTAATGAGGGTAAGACACGATTGGAAACTAAAGATGACTTAAGTCTAACTGAACTTGCTCAATTTGAAGCTGACATCTGTGCCAAAAACTTAATTTTGTATGGACTAAGCAATGCCATTTACAATGCCATTGATAGCAATGTTACTGCACATGATCTCTGGAAAGCCTTGGAGAGACTTATGCAAGGTGCAGACGTTGGTACTCAGACCCAACAAACACCAGCTTTATGGAATTACCAATCCTTCAAGCAACTTCCAGAAGAAAGTCTTGAAGATGCTTACATTCGATTCAACAAACTTATCAATGAAATGAACCGTCATAACCTCAAGTGATCAAACATTGAACACAATACCATGTTTCTCACAAACCTTCAACCTGAATGGAGACATTTCACTATTGCCATCAGACAAAACTAAGACCTAACTGCCAAAGATATCAACAACTTGTTTGATCTGCTGAAACATAATCAGGTTGAAGTCAATGACATTCTTGATCAAAAACGTAAAGAAAAGGAAAAAGAACAGTCAACTCCACTTACCACACAACCACCTATTGTTGATCCTCTTGATCTTGTGTCAAAGTATCATAAAAACCAATCCTCCTTCAGCTCCAATAATGAATCTCACTTCACTCCAGTGGAAGAAGCAATTGAGTCCAATCTAGATCCTGCCAATGTTGAACTCAATAAGATTGTTCAAAACCTTGATCTTCTTGGAAAACAAATCCAAAGGTCCTTATACAAACGTCCAACAAACAACAATCTCAGAACCACTTCTGCATCAACTGCTTTGAACAAATGACAAGATATTCCACCTAGAGGAGAAGTTGTGCGTCAAGGTGTTCAGAGAAATGACAAAGTTGAAGCTGGTCAAGAGTTACAGGAACCAAAGTGCTTTGGCTGTGGTCAACAAGGTCATTTTGCTAAGAATTGTCCAAATGGTAAAGTTCGTGACAGAACATACTGTAGACAAAAGATGTTGTTGGCTGACATGGAGAAAAGGGTAAAATTCTCAATGCTGAAGAAAATGATGTCATGATGGATACTGATGATGAAGGAGAATTGTTGGAAACCAACATGGTGTTCATGGTCTCATTGGAAAAAGGTGGATGTTTTTGAAGCTCATGATGGTGATTCAACTCCTAGCTATGACACAGATGCTGAAGATGATGACACTCTTGGAAACAAGGTACACATCTTTGATGACTGTGACAATGATGATCTTGATGAATTTATACATGGTCACATTAGTACCACTAGCATGACAACTCAAGTTAACACAAGTAGTGCAGCATCTACAAGTGCTACACCTACGTTATCTGCTAATAGTACCAATAGTAATCATGTATCAACAAGTCAAGATCATGATGATAAGCTTCAAAACTATGCCACTATTCAAACACAGATAACAAATTATGCTAACTTGATAAAACTTGAACAAGATAAAAGTGCTTCCTTAGAAAAGAAAATCAAGGACATGTTGTACGAAGAGAAGTCTGAACAGCCTTTAGTGCTAAAACGACAAATTCACGATTTACAAGATGAGATATTTTCTCTTAAGAGAAATATCACAAATTTTGAAAATGGCGAAAAGAATCTTGAAAATGAAGTTTCTAAAATCAAAGATGAGAAAGCTAATTGTATCCAACGATTAACTAAAGCTGAATTGAAAATTCGCACTACCGGTCAGACTCCTCAGACTATGCACATGTATCTTCCCAAATCTGGTCCTATTTTGGATTTCAGACCGAGACTTGGTTTCTCTAACCCTTCTTATCTTGAAATGGTCAAATGTAAAGCACCAAGTTTGTATAATTCTGACTACATGAGACGTGACACATTCAAAGATTACATGTTTGTTCCAAATGACATCTCAAATGAGGAAAACCAAAAACGTTTAATAGTCAAACAAAAGAAAACCAATTTCTCTTATTTTAGTGCTGATTATGGGGTGATTAATAAAGAAAATGCCCTTGAACGAAAACCTAAAAACGCTATGAAACATGTGGATGTACCTACGGTCAATCCATATTTATCTAGCAATTATGAGAGTTTAGCAAGGAAAACCTTTTGTCATCTCAGGAAGCAAATAAGTTCATCATTAAGAACTATTCGTCAGAAGCAAGAATTCACAAGTGATGAACTTGTGAGATTTAATTCCTACGAAATAGATGTCTCAAGGGAAGTTAAGAAACAGATAAAATTATTTATCGAGCCTCCCGTGAAAAGTATTGACGATAAACTTAAAGTCTTTGAATAGACATTAATGACTGAAATGCAAAATGATTTAAAATACGTAACATCTCTCGAATATGAATACAATCTTATTTGCTTAAACTCAGACATTCAAAAGGAATATTTTCAAAATCAATTTGAGCCAATCAAACCAGGATTCACACTAAATGAGAAGAAAATTGTATCTTTAGAAAATCAACAAACCTCTCTTGAAATGGAAAACCCTGCTTTAAAAGAAAGTCTAAAACAGTGCTTGCAAAAGAATGTTGAGTTGAACGAGGAATTGTCTTGTCAAAATGAAAAATTTGAAAAGTCATTGACCAAAATTGAAAAACAATCTTTGATATTTGAATCAAATTGGCAACGAAAGATTGAAGAAAACAAGTATGACAAGCTTTCCTACGAAAATTATTTGAAACTAATCTTAAAAGAGAATGAGAAACTCAAATCTAAAGTGCTTGATTTGACAAAAACCAAGAATACTGAGTTTGCTTCAAAACGCCAGTTGGAAAATGCAAATTTTTTATACTTTTCAAATCAACCAACATTTTTGGCATCTTCAAAGCAACAAACTCATGTTCTTGAGCCAAAATAGAAAGAGGTTTTAACTAATCCTAAAGTAATTGCTCCTGGTATGTACAATGTTGCTTCTACTTCTAAGCGTGAACCTTATGGCACTAATGATATGCTTTATAAGAAAGAATTAGAAAAAGCTAGGATGCAAGCATTACTTAGCAAGGATACACCTCCAGATGCACCAATGTGTTCTTTGACTCCTCCCTAGTAGAAAAGAATCCCAAAGAATCAAGGAAACACATGTCTAAAAACTGTAAGAAACAGAAATTAGTTCAACATGATCAATCTTCAAAATCTCCTAACAAAGATTTGCTTGCTGATCCAGGTTTAGAAACTACTTGCTGCAGGGAGAGACCACTTAAGAATAACGCTTGGAAGACTAGAGCCTCTCAACCTCAAGTTGTAGACAAACCTAGATATTTTAATGTTTTCAATAAAAAACTCTCTAAGTGAATGGATAAATGTAATAACATTAAAATGCATGGATCTGTTGCTTCTAATAGCATGAATGCTTGTTCTAATTCTGTTACTCTTAATTCGCTTTCTGATAAAAGTGTGCATCCTCATATGAATTGTGTGAACATGAATGCTAACTTAGTCAAAGGTTTACCAAAACTATCTTTCAAGAAAGACCATCTTTGTTCTGCATGTGAATTGGGTAAAATGACACGGGCAACACTCAAATCCAAACCTGAATTCATTTCAGTTGCTCCATTGCATATGTTACACATGGATTTGTGTGGACCCATGCGCGTCGTCAGCATAAATGGGAAGAAATATATTTTGGTTATTGTGGATGACTATTCACGATACACTTGGGTTCATTTTCCTGCTTCTAAAGCCGAAACTCCTAGTGTCATCATCAAGTTCATCAAAAGAATTCAAGTTGGTTTACAAGCTCGAGTCAGATTTATCAAAACAGACAATGGAACGGAGTTCACGAATCAGATTCTTTAGAATTTCTTTGATTCAATTGGCATTACTCATCAGAGATCGGTAGCTTACACTCCTCAACAACATGGTGTAGTTGAAAGATGAAACCGGACGTTAGTTGAAGCTGCTAGAACAATGCTATCCTCCGCTAACCTACCCTTAAACCTCTGGTCTGAAGCCGTATCAACCGCTTGCTTCACACAAAAGTGATCTATCATTAATAAACGATTCAATAAAACCCCATATCATATCCTTCACAAATGAAAACCCAATGTAAAATATCTCCACACCTTTGGTTGTAAATGTTACCCACTCAATGATCAAGAAGATATTGAAAAGCTCAAAGAAAAAGGGGATGTCGGAACTTTCTTAGGATATTCCACACAATCAAGTGCTTATTAAGTTTATAATCGCAGAACAAAGCTGATACAAGAAACAATCCATGTTCATTTAGATTAAGTAGAAGAAATGGCTTCTGATCAAGTACGTTAAGAACCCGTGCCAACGACTATGACTTCTGAACAACACAGTTCAGGACTCGCACTTAACCTCCAATCATCAACACCTAACCTTAACCGTACTCATAAGGAAGTGTTAAATGGACTGTTTGAAAACTACTACGATGAATCATGTGGTGGAAACAAGATGAAAATATCAACATTATCCGCTGCACCTCCGATTATCGAAGTTAACAATCAAGAAGACATACCATCTACAGTATCCGGTTCATCAACAACTACTTATGAAGATGCTGATCCCGTACCAGATACTTCTCCATCCACTAACATTCAAATAGAACGTTTACCAAACAATGTCACTCCAACCTTCCACACAAATGTTGATGATCAGATAATTACCAATGCATCGTCTTAAGAAGATATTTTCATCAATCCATTTGCGACTCCAGAAAATGAAGTCGGTGAACCTTCAGAGCCGCAAAACATCAATCCTTCAAACGTGCAACAACATTACCAACGACATCCGCACAAAATAAGTTGGTTTCATGATCACCCTTTACACCAAATAATTGGACATCATTCTCAACCGATTCAAACAAGAAGTTCTACGGCCGATTTCTGTTTCTACAATTCTTTCTTAAGTCAAATAGAACCTGCCAATGTCAAAGAAGCACTTGCTGAACCAGACTGGATTGTTGCAATGCAAGAGGAAATCAATCAATTTACATGACATGGCGTTTGGCGAAGGGTTCCACGTCCTCTTGGAAAACTTCTACTTGCTTTGAAATGGATTTTGAAGAACAAACTTGATGAAGATGGCAATGTAATCAGAAACAAGGCTCGTCTGGTTGCCAAAGGTTAAAATCAAGAGGAAGGAATTGATTTCGATGAATCTTTTGCACCGGTTGCTCGGATCGAAGCAATACGCTTATTTTTGGCTTATGCAGCTCACAAATCTTTCACCGTCTATCAAATGGACGTGAAAATGACCTTTTTATATGGGGAGTTAGAAGAAGGGGTGTATGTAAGCCAACCAGAAGGCTTCGTTGATCCAGATCACCCGGATGATGTATATGTTCTTGACATGGCCGTCTACGGACTCAAGCAAGCACCACGTGCATGGTACAAAGTTCTGTCAGAATATCTCCTCAAGAACAAATTCGTCAAAGGTTCAATCGATCCAAAATTATTGATAAGGCGTAAAGGTGATGATATCATGTTTGTTCAAATTTACGTCGATGATATTATTTTTGGATCTACAAATCCTAAGTATTACAAAAAGTTTGAAAATATCATGCAACAGAAATTTGAGATGAGCATGATGGGTGAACTCAAATTCTTCCTAAGTCTACAAATCATACAAACTCCAAGTGGTATCTTTATCCATCAGCACAAATACACAATGGATATCTTGAAGAAGTTTGGGATGGATAAATCTGACTCCTTAAGTACTCCTATGCTTCACAAACATAAACTAGATGAAGATAAATCAGGAAAACCAGTTGATCCAACAAAATATTGTAGTATGATTGGTTCACTCATGTATCTCTTATCTAGTCGTCCAGATATTCAATTTGCCCTCTGCATGTGAGCCCGTTACCAATCCTGGCCAACGGAAAAACACCTCACTGCTATCAAACGGATCTTTCGGTACCTAAAAGGAACAACTCACATGGGCCTCGTGTATCCAAAAGACTCCAGTTTTGAACTTATTGCCTATTCAGATGCAGATTATGCAGGATGTCAAATTGATTGCAAAAGTACTTCTGGAACTGCTCAATTCTTGGGGGAGAAATTAATCAGCTGGTCTTCAAAGAAACAAAATCATACTGCACTTTAAACTGCTGAAGCTGAATACATTTCCCTCTCTGGATGCTGTACCCAAGTATTATGGATGAAAACACAATTGACGGACTATGGTTTCTTCTATGACAAAATCCCAATATATTGTGATTCGAAAAGTGCCTTTGACATCTCTTGTAACTCAGTACTGCATTCAAGAACGAAGCACATAGCATTTAGATATCACTTTATCAAGGACTCGCACCTAACCTCCAATTATCAACACCTAACCTTAACCGTACTCATAAGGAAGTGTTAGATGGACTGTTTGAAAACTACTACGATGAATCATGTGGTGGAAACAAGATGAAAATGTCAACATTATCCGCTGCACCTCCGATTATCGAAGTTAACAATCAAGAAGACATACCATCTACAGTATCCGGTTCATCAACAACTACTTATGAAGATGCTGATCCCGAACCAGATACTTCTCCATCCACTAACATTCAAATAGAACGTTTACCAAAAAATGTCACTCCAACCTCCCACACAAATGTTGATGATCAGATGATTACCAATGCATCGTCTGAAGAAGATACTTTCATCAATCCATTTGCAACTCCAGAAAATGAAGTCGGTGAACCTTCAGAGCCGCAAAACATCAATCCTTCAAACGTGCAACAACATTACCAACGACATCCGCACAAAAGAAGTTGGTTTCATGATCACCCTTTACACCAAATAATTGGACATCCTTCTCAACCGATTCAAACAAGAAGTTCTACGGCCGATTTCTGTTTCCACAATTCTTTCCTAAGTCAAATAGAACCTGCCAATGTCAAAGCAGCACTTGCTGAACCAGACTGGATTGTTGCAATGCAAGAGGAAATCAATCAATTTACATGACATAGCATTTGGCGAAGGGTTCCACGTCCTCTTGGAAAACTTATACTTTGTTGGAACCATACTTTTGTATTTAGTCAAGTCTCGGTCATTACATTTTGTAATAGGTTGCTTTAGTATTTATTTCATTTTGTTTATGTTACAAGGCTTAAGTGTTAAAGCCCTATGGGCCTTAAAGCCCACGAAATGAAAGGATAAGGGAGGAAGGGAGTGTTGCCCTAACTCCTCCCTTATAAATAGTAAGCTCATGTAAACATTTAACTTGTTGGTTATTTGATTATCTTAAAGAAACTCTTGCACTTTCACCTTTCATATTGTCTCACAATCAACCAATCTCTTTTCTCATCTTATTTCTTTCTAAATCATACTTGTGTTTACAAAATGGTGACCTAACAAGTGGTATCATTCGCCTAATAGAGATTGAAGTGTTGTTCTTATTGTTAACGTGGGGTTTTTCATCATATTTCTTCATCTTTTTTGCCTTTTTCTTGGTTTCTTACACTCAAATCTTAAAGCTTGGATAAGTTTTAAGGTTAATATCGTGTTTAGAAGCTTAGATATTGCATAAAGTATTGATCTTTGATAGGTTTTTAGGCTAATTTTTCATAAAAAAGTCATTTTTCGGATGAACAGTACGTTTTACGCGTAAGTTGGTCGATAAAAGTACTAATTCCAGCTGTCTACAGTGTTTTTTGGTCGGTTTACGCTTAAGTTTTGGTCTAAACCCTTTTCTTACGCGTAAAATAGGTCTAAACCCTTTTCTTACGCGTAAAATAGGTCTAAACCCTTTTCCTACGCGTAACTGTGATTAAAACCCTGATCCTACGCGTAACTTGCTCATCTACGCCTTAAACCTACGCTTAAGTTAGATCCTACGCGTAAGTTTGATTTACGCGTAATTTTTCAGAGTCTACGCATAAGCTTCATCAACGGTCTTTTCTTTGTGCTACGGTGACTCAGTACTTCCCTAGCTTGGATAAGTTAGTGGAATACTTCGACTACGGATATCTTTCAAGCTTGGATAAGTTTGAAAGATTTGTTTGGTTGTTTAAACCTTACGCATAAGTCTAAACTTACGCATAAGCCTAAGCTTACGCGTAAAGAGAAAACTTACGCATAAACTATTAGTTTACGCATAACCTACTCTTTACGCATAACCTAAAGTTTACGCGTAAGATTAAGTTAGGCGTAAGAATTGAACTTACCCCAAGGATTTTGGAACTTACTCAAAGGAACGTGCATTTCAATCTTCTACAAAGATCCATTTCTACACAAGTGTTCTAAGATGTCTCAACCACCTAATCATTACTTCCCTCATACTCAGCTACCTCAACATCAGCAGTATCAGCAACCTCAACATCAGCAGTATCAGCAACAACAATATCTTCCACACCAAATGAATCAACAACCTTCTCAAAGACAAACATACAATCCACTACATCATTACCTAATGATGCAACAACATCAGATCATTCCTCAACAACAACCATATCAAGTGCCGCAACAAAACACTCAGTTTTCCTCCAAACAACCTCACTGGTTTGACAGAATGTGTGAAGTTATTACAACTCAACAATCCCGACATGAGGCAGGATCACTTGAAACACCTCCAATGCTTACACCTGGAAACTATGTTCAATGGTCAAGTCGATTCTTAAGATTTCTTGAACTTAAGCAACCTCATGGGAAATTCTTGAAACAAGTGATACTTGAAGGACCATTTGAGTGGCCAACACGATTTGAAGCTGGTGATCCAACTGCTGATCCTCCACGTCCTCCTGGTGATAGACCTCTTCCAGAAACATCACTCACTGAAGAACAGAAACTACATCGTGATGCTGATCAATATGCAATGGCTTATATACTTCAAGGTATACCAAATCCAATCTATCGAAGTGTCGATGCTCAGAAAACAGCCAAAGCTATGTGGGAACACGTTCATCTCCTAATGGAAGGCACTCAACTGAACAAAGATGACATGGAATCCAAACACTACATGGAATACACTGACATCACAATTGAACCAGGAGAGACACTTGAATCCTACTATCATCGTTTCACAAATGTAGTCAATGATCTGGAACGTCATAAAATCACAGTACCAAGGATCGCTGTGAACTCCAAATTTGTTGGTAGTCTTGGCCCTGATTGGCATAAATATGTGACATTTGTTCGTCAAACGAAGAATCTTCATGATGCTCCATATGGCTTGTTGTATGATTTTCTGAAACACCATGAACCTGAAGTGGAAAAAGATAGAGCTCTACGAGGAGGATACACACCAACACCAAATTCTATGGCTCTCGTAGCTCAATCTCCCTATGCTCCACCACCAATGTCAAATCATGCATATGTTCAAGAGCAGAACTACTTCAGTTATCCACAATCTTCCACCTCGAACCAAATGGTCCCTTATGATTCATCTCAACAAGATTCTTCTACTCAACTTGTTCCGTCAAACAACAATGATGCTGTGTACTACTCAAACTCCAATGATGATGACGATGATGACTTTAATACGTTGAATCAGGGACTTGCTCTTATTGCTCGTGCTTTCAGCAAATTCTCCAACAAAACAAACAACCGTCAACGTTCATCTTCTAACACAAGAAATCAAGCTGTTGTTAATGATGGAAGAGTGGAAATTCAGAATCGTAGCTATGGTCGATCTGGTTCAGGAAGCTCTTCAGGAAATTATGGGAATAGTCAGAGGTTTAGTAACAATGGAGGGTTCAGGAACAACTCAGGATCTTCTCAACAAAGGTCTGACTCAGTTGTAACAAGAAACTCCAACTCAGGGAATGCAGTATGGTGCTATAACTGCAATGAACAAGGTCATATTGCTACATCATGTCCCAAACCGAGAACTCGGGGTAGTAAGTTTCACAAGCAGGCATTACTCATGGCTCTTCAAGATGAAAAAGATGGACATTTCCCTGAACAGGATAACAACTTCATGGCAAATGTGAACAACGATGATGACATGGAAGATCTGGAAGCCAATGCTGCTGTGATGCTTATGGCCAACATGCAGGAACTTAAGCTCAATGATTCAGGTCCAGTGTATGACACTGACGGCTTGTCTTAGGTACATGACCTCAATGCATGCTTTATTAATGAAATAATCTCACCTTCTGCTTCTGAATCAGATATGGCGCAAGTTGTTCCATCTAAATCATCTTCATCCTCTCAAAAAGATGAACAAATAAGCACAGTTGTCATATTTGATGATGACACAGTTGTTTCATTTGATGATCCAATTGAGAATGATAAACATGATAATTTAGAACAACATGAACCATGATAATCATATTGTTATCTAAACAACTGGATGCTCAACAATTGCAAATCATAAAATGCAACGAGAAAAATAAAGCTTTAAAAGAACAAAATGCGTCATTTGCAAGAGATATTGAGTGTTATAAAATTCAGCTTTCAAATCAAGAAGAAAAGATTAAACATGCAAAAAGTTTTGAAAAAGCTTTTCAAGATTCTTACAATAAAGAACAAGATCTTCAACGTAAAATGCAAGATTTAATTGAGTCAAACGGAAAGTTGATTTCGAAACTTGAAAGTGAGAAGTGTGAATTGAAAATGCAAGTTGAACGTCTTCAAAGAGACCTTTCAAAAACTGAAACAGAATTGTCAAATTGCAAAAAGGAGTTTTGTGAACATAAAACACGAAAAAGGAAGTATATAGATGATTTACTTGGTGATATTGTTGATCTTGAAAAACAACTCAAAGAATTTCGTCACATTGTTTACAAACACGGGAACTCTGTCACAACAATTCAAAAGTTTGCTTTAAAACCGAGACCCGATAAAGGATTTGCACTTTGCGATTTTAAATCAATGTTTCTTCACAAAGCTTTCAAAGAAAATCCTAAGGTTTACAGTATTGATCACATGATTGATAATACAATTGTGCGTGCTGTTGTTTTTGATACTGAGGAAGAAGAAGAACTTGAAGACGAGAGTCGATCAAAAATGAGTTATGTTCAACACTGGACACCATATGACTATTCAAAAGCTCAACCTCTTTCTAAATCTTTTGTTACTCAAAAGGATTTACCTGAGAAATCATGGTTTATCGAAGAGTCATATGTTTCATCTCATAATGAGGCCCCTGTCCAAACTGTAGCACAAATAAATGGTCCTCTACCATCATCCGGTGAACTTACACCTTTACCGAAAACGTGTCGTGTCTTAAATTATTTCAAAACTTTTATGGAAGACATCGAAATTTTGGAGGAAACAATTGAACGTAATTCTGAAATTAAAATTGAAACTTTCAATCCGCTTACGAGCGAGAAAAGAGAGATATTTTTCAAAAACAAATGAAGCCAATTGTTCAACACCTCCGTCTATGTGCTACACGTTGGGATCAGGAACTTCAAAAGGAGGTCAAAAATATGATAAACGTTTTCAATGCAACTGAAAATGACATTTTGGTTCAAAAGCAAAGAAATAGAGTTTTAAAAAATGATGTTGATCGACTCTTGGAACAAGTTCTCAATGCTGATATTTTGTCTGTTATCATGAATGATCTTTATAATTCTGGTACTTCTATGCTTAAGCATGATCATTGTGTTGATAATAATTTGTTGAATGAGGAAATTGAGACACTTAAACAGGAAAATGATAAGTTGAGAATTAAAAATGATGATGTGACAAAACAATTTTCAAAAGAAATTTGTCAAATCAATCAAAGGCTTGAATGGTGTCAAGCTAAAAGTCTTGAAAGGGAATTGAAGTTTCAAAGTCAAAATGTTTCAAACTCTTGTCAGATTTGCAAAAACAACGAGTCTTTAAAAGGTCGGTGTCTCCGATACGAGAAAGAAATTGCGAATTTAAAAATTGAAAACGCCGAATGGCAACAAAACCGCGATGACATCAAATATTGCAATGGTTTACTTGAGTCTGAAATACAGGACAAAAATCACATCATCATTGATTTGAAAGAGAAAGTTAAGCTACTTCAAAAAGGAAAAATGGTTGACATCACGGTGATAGCACCAGGATTGTATCAATTAAACAAAACTGATAAAGGAAAGGTTGTTCAAAACACTAATGTTGATAACTCCACTTCTACAGGACTAGTCTCCACTTCTAGCGTTAGCAGACCCAAGCGAAAAAGTAAAAAGAAGAATAGGATCTTGCAACGTAAGAGAGGACACCTAGAAGCTCAAGAAGTAGAAGATCAACTTAGGAATTTGAATAAAACTCATGTTGCATCAGATTTAGATTCTAATCTGGCAAATTGTAATCAAAATCTAAATGTAACGAATGATGAACCTTTGAATGTTTTGAATATTAATGCATCTTGTGTGTTTTGTCGTAAAAGCGTATCATCTGGTGATCATACAAAATGTTTAGCTAATTCTCTTCTCAATCGTCATAAGAAACGTAGGACACGCATTCCTTTTAGGCCCACTACTGCCTCTAAGTCTAACTTAGGAAAGCCGTCTTCTACGGTTTCTCATGATATCACAGTTAACCCTATAGGTGCCGAGAACAAATCTAGGAATGAGCCAACTACTAGTGCATTTAACATTAAGAAAGCAAAAACTAGTTGGAACTGGCAACGTTGGTTACAATACAAACCAGACTTTAAATGGATTCCTAAATTGTTGAATACATGTGTTACTAAACAACAGGAACCCGCATTGTCTTTGGGTTCCACCCTTACTTCTGTTCCATCCGTGTCTTCTTCTTGTGATACAGGTGGTACAGCTCGTTCTCTGGATTGTTGATAGCGGATGTACCCGACATATGACAGGCAATCTCAAACTGTTGAAAAACTTTGTCTCAAAGTTCATTGGTACTGTCAGATTCGGGAATGATCATTACGCTCTAATCATGGGATATGGTGACTATGTAAGTGGGAACATCGAAATAAGCCGTGTTTATTATGTGGAAGGCCTTGGACACAACCTTTTCTCTGTTGGTCAATTCTGTGATGGAGATCTAGAAGTTGCATTTCGCGAGAAAACTTGATTTGTTCGTGACTTACAAGGAAATGATCTAATGTCTGGCTCACGCGGCTCCAATCTTTATACAATATCAATGTCAGATATGATCGCAACATCTCTGATATGTCTTCTCTCCAAAGCTGAATCGACTAAATCCTGGTTATGGCACAAACGTCTTTCACACTTGAATTTCAGAACTATGACTGACCTTGCTCGGTACAAACTTGTTGATGGATTTCCGAGATTCCGTTTCACCAAAGATCACTTATGTCCAGCCTGTGAACAAGGAAAAAGTACTCGTGCTCATTTTCCTTCAAAACCTGAGCAAAGTACAAATCATGTGTTACAATTGCTTCATATGGATTTGTGTGGTCCTATGCGTGTTCAAAGTATCAACGGTAAACGCTACATACTTGTAATTGTGGACGATTACTCCAGATGGACTTGGGTCTACTTTCTACGAAGCAAAGATCAAGCTCCCTCAATGATCATCACCTTTCTCACTAAAATTCAAGTTCAGTTACGCAACACGGTCCGAATCATCAGAACTGACAATGGAACAGAATTCAAGAATCAGACACTGAGGTCTTATTATGAGAAAGCGGGAATTGAACATCAAACATCTATTCCTAGAAGCCCAGAACAGAATGGAGTTGTTGAAAGACGCAACAGGACGTTAGTGGAAGCTGCTAGAACTATGTTGATTAATGCTCAATTACCAGATTACTTGTGGGCAGAAGCTGTTTCAACCGCATGTTATACTCAAAACCGTTGCATGATCACAAAACGCCATCGCAAAACACCATATCAAATTGTTCACAAAAGAAAACCGAACATCGATTACTTTCATGTATTTGGAGCACTTTGTTATCCGAAAAATGATCGTGATGATTTAGGTAAACTTAAAGCAAAGGCTGACATTGGAGTGTTCGTTGGATACTGTGAAAATTCCAAAGGTTTTCGGATATGGAATCGTCGTACAAGAGAAATTCAAGAAACCATTCACGCTAATTTTGATGAACTCACACAAATGGCTTCTGAGCAACACAGCTTAGGACCTGAATTCAACCGTCTTAACTCTCCGGAATCTTCGGCTGAACCGTTGCCACTCAACCGCAAAGAATTGGAAACCTTGTTTGCTCCACTATTTGATGATACAATTGTATACCGTTCTTCTGAGGTCTCACCTAATTCCGCTGCTCAACCTGAAAACATTCCAGTACCAGACTCACCTCAACAAACTACCACAAGTGTTGAGAGAAACGGTCCTCCAATTGCATCACCATCTACAGTAGAACAAACTGTTTCTAACTCCCACCATTCAGCTGAAGATCCCACACCACAATCAGTTCCCCAACCAGCAGAGCAAGATCCTGATGCGTTCTTTAATCCGTTTGCACCGGCTCCTATTGTTCCTGATATAGCTGAGTCATTAACACGCAATTTGGATCCTGCCAACATGCGAGATACCTATCAACTACACCCTTCCACACATAAATGGACTCGAGACCATCCACTAGTTCATATTATTGGCCATCCAGATGCACCTGTAATGACAAGACAGCGACTTCACACGGATGGAGAAACTTGTATCTATGCACTCACAGTTTGTCACGAAGAACCTAAGAACATTAAAGATGCAATGACTTATGACAACTGGATTGAATCTATGCAAGAGGAATTTCAGCAATTCATAAGACTTGAAGTCTGGGAATTAGTTGAAAGACCTAACGGAGTCTTTGTCATTGGGTTAAAATGGATCTGGAAGAATAAGCTTGATGCTGAAGGGACTGTCATACGCAACAAATCACGCCTGGTAGCGAAAGGATACTCTCAACTGGAAGGACTAGATTTTGCTGAATCCTTTGCTCCAGTGGCTAGACATGAAGCGGTTCGGATCTTTTTGGCCTATGCAGCACACAGGAACATGGTTGTTTACCAAATGGATGTGAAAACCGCATTTCTTAATGGAGAACTCCGTGAAGAAGTTTATGTTAGTCAACCTGAAGGCTTTGTTGATCCTGAGCGTCCTAACCACGTTTACCGACTCAAAAAGGCACTCTACGGACTCAAGCAAGCCCCACGGGCGTGGTATGACAAACTGTCCACTTTCTTGCTGGCCAATAAATTTTCTAAAGGATCGGTGGATCCAACACTGTTTACAAAAACCTACGGGGAGGACTTACTTGTTGTTCAAATATATGTCGATGACATCATTTTTGCCTCAACAAAAAGAAGTTACTCTAATGATTTTGCAAAATTAATGAAAGATAATTTTGAAATGTCCATGATGGGTGAACTTTCGTTCTTTTTAGGACTACAAGTTCATCAATCACCCCGTGGAATTTTTATAAATCAGTCCAAATATGCTCTTGAAATTTTAAAGAAACATGGAATGATGAGTTGTGATACTTATAATACACCGATGGGCTATACCACAAAACTAGATGCTGACTTACATGGGACTCCCGTTGACCCTACCAAATACCGTAGTATGATTGGGTCCCTCATGTATCTCACAGCTAGTAGACCTGATATAGTATTTGCTGTCTACATGTGCTCTCGTTATCAGTCCAAACCAACTGAAAAACACCTCAGTGAGGTCAAGAGAATCCTTCAATACATAAAGGGAACCATTAACTTGGGAATCTGGTATCCGAAGGATTCTGGCTTTGAACTAATTGCTTTTTCAGATGCTGACCATGCAGGATGTTTAGACACACGCAAAAGTACATCTGGTGGATTACAATTTCTCGGAGACAAACTTGTGTCATGGCAATCAAAGAAGCAGGACTGTACATCACTGTCGTCAACAGAATCTGAATATGTAGCCATGTCCGCCTGTTGTGCTCAAGTCATTTGGATGAGATCACAACTTAAGGATTATGGCTACTTATTCAACAAGATTCCCATCTACTGTGATTCCAAAAGTGCAATTGCTATCTCCAGCAACACCGTACATCATTGCAAATCCAAACACATCGATCTCCGATATCACTTCATCAAAGAGCATGTGGAAAAGGGTACCGTTGAACTTTATTTTGTTGGGACTGAGTACCAATTGGCGGACTTACTTACCAAATCCTTAGCACCATCAAGGTTTGCTAGTCTAGTTCACCAAATTGGTATGCGATGTTTGACTCCAGAGGATCTGGAAAAGTTTTTAAAATACAATTGATCGTCAAACATCACAACTATCCTTGTAAATATTTTTTTCAAAAACAAAATACAAAAATATAAAACCAATCAAAAACTCAAAAAGATTTTTGCACTTTCATAAAAAAAAAAAAAAAAAAAAAAAAAAAAAAAAAAAAAATGCAAGTATAAACCACCTCTTTCAACACTATTTTATAAAAATGTCTTCAATTATTTAAAACAAGTGTTGAGGGGGAGGAAAAGTCATGTTTTTCAAATTTCTCTAAGATATTTTGTCTTTTATACTTGCATTTTACCAAAAATAAATACGTTTTTATCATATGTGTTGATTCAATAAGTGTTTCGGGTTACTCTCCTTGTCCTATAAAGTTAATTTTTTCAGTATTTTATTATGATCTAAGGTCGAGGGGGAGTAAGACAAGTTGTTCTTATCATGTCTTGGGGTTAACTAACGAAAGTTACACGTGATTAAGTGTTTAAGCATTAAGAATAAATGTTAGTTAAGGTTAAGGGACTAATTGTGTCAAGTTTTCAAACTTGTTTTAACTTTTGGTCAAAACCTAACTTGGACCGAACATTTACTCCACCTGCAAAATTATTTACTACCCTCAACAACCCAATCTACGATCCACAATCATTTGCTAGATCTAATCATCAATCTTCGAATCCGTAAGTGTTAACATGTTTTGATCATTATTTCTAACAAAGGTTTTTAATTTCATAACAATCCAACGGTTCAATTTGTGTCAATCGATTAGTCATTTTTTAGGGGTATGCGTAATCAAGAACCCAGAATTTTGTGATTGTTATGGTTGAATTTGTTAGGGGGAAATGTTCTTAGGATGTATATAAACATGTTGTCACACTCTAATTGCACCCAGAAACACCAAATCGTCTAGTTTGATTTTAGGGTTCATACGAGGGATTTTGGGGATCTTGATTTTAGACGTTAGGATTGTAATTGGTGATGGGGATTATGTTCTTGTAGGCCTATGATCTTGTTGTCATGGTTTAATTGCTTCTTAATCATGTGTAGTTCTTGAATCAAAGGTTTAGGGTTCGAATGACACTAGCAGAATTAATCTTGAGATTCTGTGGATGATTTGTGTTAAAAATTGGACCATATGATCCTTAGGTTGTTAGAAACACTTGCCCCATGCTAAATCTTACCCAGAAACATGTGTGATTAAACTTGTAATTAGTTGTTCATGCGTGTTTACGCGTTAAGTTGGATTTTTGGCATGTTTTCGCTTTAAAAGTGTGAATTAAGTGTGTTGGGGTAATTATTGATCAGTGGTAATGTTTGTACACTTTCAGGATACTTACAACTCGAATTTCAAAGGTGATTTTTCTGGAACAAGGCATTTCTACGCACTAAATATTCATCCTACGCGTAAGATTGAATCTTACGCGTAAGATTCGACACGTAGACAAACAATGTCTTGGATAAGACATTGTTTACGCATAAAAGAATAACTTACGCTTAAGTTGTTTCTTACGCGTAAGTCATGATCTTACGCATAAGTTTAAACCTACGCACAAGTTATATCTTACGCTCAAAGTTCAATTCTTTGCCTAAGTTCTAATCTTACGCCTAAGATTTAATCCTACGCGTAAAATTAAGCCTACGCAGAAGTTGAACTTACGCGTAACATATAAAGTTATGCGTAGAAATTAAACCTACGCATAATATCTTTTCCTACGCGTAATATAAGTTATGCGTAGACTTTTCTTTTTACGCGTAAACTTGTCAAATTCATGAATTTTTCTAAGTGTTGTAATATTTCCAATGTGTAACCTCTTGTAGTGATGAACTCATGTTGTAACTTAAGTGTTATAAGTTTCTATCATGTGATTAAAACATAAGTTTGTCATATAACAAAAGTTTTTCACACACAAACACCCACTGATCAATCAATAATGTGTTCATAATCTAGTAATTGAATGTCTGTGCTAACAAAGTATATCATTGCTATGTTTGTGATTGTTTATGATCAAACCAGATGGCAGAACACAATGACATTCCTTATGGACCAGAACCTGAACCCATACGTGCATGGGAAGACACCTTTCCTGAGAACTACTCTAGAAAGATAGGAAAGAACAATCTGAGAGTCAACTTCAACAACCTTACATGCAATGAGTTTTCTTGCCTTGTTGCGGTAGATGCTCTTATCTATCACCCGTGCAAAGTTCTACTCACCAAATCTGCTGCAGTGGTATACTTCTACATACATCAGTTTTGGCACACACTCCACTTGGACCTCCTTGAAGAATCCTTTACTTGTATGCTTCACATGAGACAAGTCACGGTCGACAAGGATCTTCTCCGTAGTGTTCTTGGACTTCCCGAACTTGAACCTAATAAAGAATATGACCAAGTTCCCAGTGAAGAAGAATTGATAGAATGGCTGAGAGATATTGGGTATGATGAGTCTGAAGAGGTAATGACTAGGCACTCTAAGGTCAATATCAGATTTCTTCCACAGCCTTGGAGAACTCTCTACATCATCATTGCCAAGTCACTATCTGGCAGAGACACAGGCCATGAACACCCTAAGCTCCAACATCTCAAGCTGTTTTGGGCTATTGCTAATGTCAAGAATGTTGATTATGCCAGCATTATCTGGGAAGACATTGTGTGGCACATACAACACAAGACGACCAATATTCCATTCGTCCGTTTCACCAAGCTTCTCATTGCAAGCTTCATCCATGAATATGATGACATACCTCAAAGACTGAATGATGAGTTTCAGCACACATACAAGAATGAGGACACACTTAAGGTCATCAAGAGAATGGATACTAGTACAAGGAAACAAGGAAAGAAACTTCCTGATTGCCTCCTGACTAAGAAGGTTCAAGAATGCAATAACTACAAGTACTACCTTCAAGCTCTTGAAGCAGATAAAGTTGGGTTCTTGGACGAAGTTGTTCTACCGTCATACATGCAGAAGAAAGAAAAGAAAGGTAGCAAATCTGGCAGCTCAGAAAGTTCTACCAAGACCAAACCTAAGAAAAAGGGATCACTTAAGATCAGAATTCCTGCAAAGAAACCAACTGCTGAACCTGGGTGGTTTCCATCACCACAACCTTCTCCAAAACCTGCTGACTCTGAACAAACCGAATCCGACGAAGGTCCTATTTACAGTGAAGCCTATACCAATATCACCAAGAAAGTCAATCTTGATGAAATTGACGATAAGGATTTGACGTTCGAAGATTGGGATAAGATTATTGACGAATTTGCTGATCATGCTGAATCCCCCGCACATCTCTATCAACGACCACTCACCAAAGCTCAGACGATTTTGGAAGAAGAAAGGATTAGAAGAGAAAAGATGAAGCAACCAGTATCTGCTGAACATGAGACTGAAGGCCTTTCAGTCGAAGAAGAAAATGAAAGGGCTCTCAACCTAGGTCTCCTCCACAGCCGAATTGATACATTCAATGCTGATGTACCTCCACCTCCAGTGTTCTCTCAGACCACCGAAGCTGGCGGATCTAGCAGCATTCCTGAGCCTACCACAAGGATCGCCACAGACTTAGTTGTTTATGACAATCCCTCAGTGTCTCCCACCGATATTGAAATGACTATGGGAGAGGAAGAAGAGGGAGATCCCATGGATACTGATGCTCCAAGGCTTATGTCTATGGAAGAAATGGAGCTCAGAGAAAGGGCTCAGGAAGAGAAACTGAAAAGAAAACAAGAAGCTGAAGAGGCCAGGCTTGAAGAGATTGCTCAAGCTAAACTGGAAGAAACAATCAGAATGGAAGAGAGCAGGAAAGCAGAAGAGGCAGCCAAGCTGGCTGAAGAAAAGTTAAAGAAGGAAGAAGAAGCCAGGCTTGCAGAAGAACTAAGGCTTAAGGCCGAAGCTGAGAAACGGGCTGAAGAACAAAGGGTAATAGAAGAAGCAGCCAAAGTTAAGATAGTTGAACAACCCGAACCAAAGAAAGGAGATGACAAAGACTCTACCACCATCATTGAATCATCACAGTCATCTCCTCCTGCATCTGAATCAACACATGACAAATCAATCAAGAAACCGAGCACCAAAGCCTCTGCTGCATCAAAGTTACTCAAGTCAGCTTTCAAAAGAGTACATGAAAAGAAGAGAAGCAGATTGGAAGATCAGGTTGCAACACTTGTAACCCAAGTTGCTGAATTGACTAAGCTGAACTCGAACGTCCAAGAGCTGCAAGACAAAGTTGATACTTTCTTAGCTAAAGACGTACAGGAGAACTTGGAAGCCGCACTAGCAGCTCAAGCACAAGAATACATGGCACAACACCTGGTTGCTGAGTTGAAAGATCTGCTGGCACCCATGAGAGACGAACTCACCAAGTTCGCAGAGCAAGCAGTCAAGAAAGTGATCCGATCAACCACATACAGGGCTATCTCTGGACGAATTGGAAGCTCAACTCTTAGAAAAGCTGGCAAACAAGTTCACCTTGACTCATGAAGAAGCCAAAGTCTTGGAAGCATTAAAAGACAAGATGAACAAAGACACGTGCAGCACAGAGGCCGATAAGCTGAAATGTCAAAGAGATGATGAAGACAGGGATCCGAATTCTCAGGCAAAGAAACAAAAACAAGCCGAAGGACCCACATCTTATACACCGGTCATCCCCCCAACCACAACAACTTCCTCACAACAACCAAAGGCATCAGGTTCTGCTCCCAAGGCACACGACCATTTCGAATACACCGGTGGTGACGACATACCTCAACCCGATGAAGTTCCTGAACCGTCTCCTAAGAAGAAGAAGAAAGATAAGAAAGGAAAGCATCATCAACCCACACCAGAAACCTCATCTAAAGGCACCGAACCAAAGAAACCTAAAACAGTCCTTAGCTGGCTAGATCAAGACAACAGTGCCGAATACTCCTGGTTTGAGAAGATGATCAATTCGCAACCACCACTGGAAGACAATCATGAACCTCAAGATGGTCGAACGGTGGAATATGCTCAAATGATTCAGAAAAAGTTTAAGATGAAAAAGATGAATAAGAAAGAGCTGCGAAGAATCAAGAATGATGCTTTCAATCTTCTGATAGATAGGTCTGCCAACTCAATCGAGCTTGAATACCATCTGGAAAATATTGCTCGAGCTATGTCAAGCAATATTGACTGGATCAATCCTGAATCATATGTCGATCCAGTCACAAAGAAAACCGCACCTTACATTACTGACTGGTCCAAACCACTACCGATGATTGGGAAGCCTAAGGAACCAAAGATCCCATACAAGTTCTTCTACAACACAGACTTGGAATTTCTGAAACTTGGCAGCAAGATTGAGAAGAAGTACGTTACCTCACTCGCCTTTCTCCCTGCAGCTCAATATCTCAACAATGCCATCGAAGAAGAAGCTTCAGCATTAGTCGTTGACAAAATTGTTGAATATGACCGGAATGCTCTTTACGGCATACATCATTGGCCAAACAACCGGGCACAGTACTATCGAAGCAGCAGACTTAATCAGACGATGGGTGATGTAGCAAGTGATTTGAAGATAGTCTCCATTCAATTCATCTCAACTGTCACTTTCTTTGGGTACCCCTTCCTCAGCAAAATCAAACTTAAAAGACTTGATGAAAAGGAGTACGATATTTCCGAGTCTGACTTTCCACGACTACGTCTCAACGACATCGAAGACATGTACCTGCTCAAAGTTCAAGGAAAACTCTGTGGCTTGCCTAAAGAGATGCAGCTTGCCTTTATCCAAGCTCTTCTAATCTTCATCAGGCAGATTGTCATAAGAGAAAGAGTTGAAGATCTTCAGTTGGGAGTAGAAAGTTATCAGAAGAAGCTCGATCTCACCAAACCAAACCTGTTTGACATCCCCGACCTTCCACATCTATCTCAGTACACCTTGATCAGACAACCATTTGGGTTCACCTACCGCAGTATTAACGGTCGAAACTGCTTTATGGGTTATGAAGAAATTCATAAGTTCTGTGATGAAACCCTGAAGTTCGTCAGAGATGGGATCAAAGGCAGAATCAATGACATAGAACTGGGGAAATCAAAAAGGTGGAACACCAATGAAGCCAGGGATGCTCGCAGATTCATCTTAAGGATTGAGAACGGATTGAAGCGCAGGGATCAGTTTCGAAGGTTGGAAAGTTATGTGGGAGGCAGACAGAAGTTTCCGGTGTTGACATTTCAGAGACCTGATTGGTAGATCATTGTAAGAATTTGATTTGATTTGTCAATAATTTACTTCATAATGGTTTGTGTACGCATTACAGTGCACAACCCGAACTTGTAAAGAAAGGACCCTGAGGTACGCATCAGTGCCTCAATCCTAAATATAAGGAGCGAAGGCTTCTTACTTTTGAGTAGAATTAATTAAACTTTTATGATTTTTCACAATTCTGCTCAAAAGGACAAGTATTTCACCTCAATAAGACCTAATCACTTGTTGAGGGGGAGCACTTGTCAAAACAAAATACTTTGTTCAAAATCAAAAGTTCTTGGTGAATCTCCCCATAAGACTCAAAAAGCATATTTTAATCAAAAAGTTTAACAAAAACAACATCTCATATGCTATTTTTGAGGGGGAGAAAATGAAAAGGTGATTAAAATATATGAAGTTAAAGCTGAAAAGTTGTATCTTGTGCGAGCTAGACTCGGATTCACCCAGGAATTGACGAGATGATAAAAGTTAGTAAAATTCGAAAGGACTTATCCTCGACGGGTAATAACATCAAGTTAGTTACTAGAGCTGGTTGTCACCTAAAAGCTGACAATGTATCTCTTTAATTAACCACGTAAGCGTGTCTCGAAAAGGATTAGTCTTAGTAGAAATGTACCGTCTCGAGAAACTTTCTGTGGACTTGACCAGGCCAGGTAATAACTTCAAGCTAGTTTAACTAGTGATGTAAGCGTGTCTCGAATCGGTCTTGTTCACTGAAAGTGGATCAATTCAATATGCTTGCTCCTCCTGCATGTGCAAATTTATTAAATACTTATGAGCATATGTGCAGGGGGAGCCCTTCAAAAGTGTACGCAAAACTCTCAAAGTGTTAACCAAAATATTTGATTATCACAAACACTTTGAGAGATTTTCAATCAAAGGTTTCTTGGCTACTGTCGGAGTTATAAGGTGATTAAGATAGGAATATCCGTCCTATGATCCGCCAGAGCCGGAGGGATCTACCCAAGGACATCTCCCATAGTTAGAATTAGAAGTCCTTAGGTATGATACGAAAAAAGGAGAAAAGAATGAAAGGGAAAGAAGGAGTTGAAGAATTAAAAAGAAATGAAAAGAAAAGGGTGAAAAGAAATAGCCCTCCATATGATTCAACCTTAGGGCAGACACCGGGTTCAATACATATGCTACTGGTTGTTGCAAAAGACAACACCGGTATTGAAGATTAAGTCGTCATGGACCCAGTGACGCAATGCACTAAACCTTCTTAACCACTCAAGTTCTCCTAAAAGAACTTGTTTCATTCTCATGGGGAACCCACGCAATCTATCGACCTATCTCTTAGAGACGATTGATATTGAAGAAGGAGACCCCTCCCTAGTCTCCGCATAGGAAACCAAAGTGTGCACTTATAGAGTCTAGAGCCTCGAGATACATCAAAGATCTCTTAGGAACACTTAGTATTTCTACAACTGGTGTTCTACATCAATGGACACCAGCTGTAAATTATCGAGTCCTTCGCAGATCTTAGCAATCTGCCGAGAACGTTTATGAGAGGATTACGTAAGTATTTCTCAATGATTGAACGGAAATCCTGCCAGGGTCAACATCAAACAGCCCTGATAGCAGGTCACTTCGGTAACCCCACAAGGGTTACGCTTAGTGTTTGCCGTGGTTCCATTACGGTCTACAGTCGTGGAGTGATCCCCAGCGACTCACCCAGTCATTGAGCTACTCAGTAGGTCTCGTAAGCTCCTTCGGGAGTATCTGATATGGGAACGGCCTGGATAAGGATTAGAAGGAGTCTTCACAATATGCTGTTGATGAGCTCTAAATCCTTATCCGTAAGTACCGGTTGTTTTATTGCTAACTGTTTACTTGCAGGTACCTCACTTCCATGATGATAGATTCCAACATGCTCATACATACATCTTGAAGCAAAAGATAGCTCCCCCAAAGATCTTAACAACACAAAGTTCCAAGAAAGATTCTACGACAATAAGAAGAATCTACAAAGTATAAAGACAAAGATCTCAATGTATCAAAAGGAACTTCTTGCACGTGAAAAGTCTAAGTCCAAAGATGTATGAGTATGTTGGAATGGCGGACAACCACCACAGACGCAGGAGTGACGAACGGCAGATTACTTCATAACACAATCACTACATCATCACCAAAGAACAAAGACAAAGAGCAAAGTATATTCATTATCACTCAACCATTTTTGAAGACGTCTAGAGTTTTACTTGTCACAAGTGAACGACAAAGATGAAGATGTCAAGCAACCGTGATGACCGACCCTTAGGGGGAGATTGTTGGAACCATACTTTTGTATTTAGTCAAGTCTCGGTCATTACATTTTGTAATAGGTTGCTTTAGTATTTATTTCATTTTGTTTATGTTACAAGGCTTAAGTGTTAAAGCCCTATGGGCCTTAAAGCCCACGAAATGAAAGGATAAGGGAGGAAGGGAGTGTTGCCCTAACTCCTCCCTTATAAATAGTAAGCCCATGTAAACATTTAACTTGTTGGTTATTTGATTATCTTAAAGAAACTCTTGCACTTTCACCTTTCATATTGTCTCATAATCAACCAATCTCTTTTCTCATCTTATTTCTTTCTAAATCATACTTGTGTTTACAAAATGGTGACCTAACATACTTGCTTTGAAATGGATTTTGAAGAACAAACTTGATGTAGATGGCGATGTAATCAGAAACAAGGCTCGTCTGGTTGCCAAAGGTTACAATCAAGAGGAAGGAATTGATTTCGATGAATCTTTTGCACCGGTTGCTCGGATCGAAGCAATACGCTTATTTTTGTCTTATGCAGCTCACAAATCTTTCACCGTCTATCAAATGGACGTGAAAATGACCTTTTTATATGGGGAGTTAGAATAAGGGGTGTATGTAAGCCAACCAGAAGGCTTCATTGATCCAGATCACCCGGATGATGTATATGTTGGGATCAAAGTTTATAATCCCAACACATAAATGGAACGACATTATCGGGAATACATTAGTTATCTCATTTAGCCAAAACATAAGGACTAGAATCATAATATTGTAATAGTTAGTTTGTGTTAGGCTTTATATACCCCTCCATACTTCCATGGAGGGGTGAGACTTTGTGTATTTTCCTTTCATTTTCATTATCAATAAAATACTAGTTTCCCTTCTCTCTTTACTCTCTCTCTCTAACAATGGAAGATTTAATCTTTCATCATCCCCGACCTCCCGAATCACAATAATCAATCAAAACCACGATCCTACAAGTGGCATCAGAGCCTTGGTTATTAGTTTTGGTTGATTTATTGTAGTGTTATCTTGTCAAAAGTGTATTTTTTGTGGTTGTACGAATCTGTTGTGATGTTATTTTCACATCTTTTATTTGGTCAATAGTAAATAAAGAGCTTATACGTGTTTATTTATGCTGGTCTGTACAAAAGTTTATACATTTCTTGAGCTGTCCGTACAATTTCTTGAAGCAGATCGTACAAGTCTTTGAAACGTTCAGATTTGTGCTAATATTTTATCAAATACTCATGGGTGTCTGTTAACTGTTTCTTTCAACTTGTGTTGTTTCTTTTCCCTGATGATATTTACGGTAAAAAAGGTCTAAAAGTTGGTCAGAATATTGGACGGAAAACTGGTCTGAACAGGACATCGGACATGGTCAACGGGTCAAAACCCTCTTCCTACGCGAAATCTACAATTTTCTACGCATAACTTGGACAAGTTATGCGTAAGGTTCAACTAAGGCGTAAAACCCTTGTCTTACGCGTAAGATTTACGCAAAAGACACGGGTTACACAAAAGACCAACTTTACGCGTAAGACATGTCTACGCAAAAATTTTCTACGCGTAAGATTTCTACAAATCTACGCATAAAGTTACGCGTAAGATCTGGTCTACGCAAAAAATTATGCGTAAAGTGTCCAAAACAGTATAAGAATAAAGATGAAGCAGAAGACCATTGACCACAAACCATTATACCAACTCTTTGACCTCAGTTTTGACATCATAAGTCACAAGAGCCACTGCTAATTAAAACCAGCCCATTCACCACCAAACGACTCCTCATCTGAATTTAAACCCAACCTCTTTCTCATATTTCAACATAACTCAAACATAAAAGTTAAATTCAAAAGATCTCAGCCTGGTTTTGACTTGCACCTCGTATGGATGTAAAGATCTTATCAATCTTTAAACGTCAAAACCAACTCATCATCGATCTATAGCAAAACAATTAAACACTCAACCTACCGTGACCCTTCTATAGATCTTGACGCCCTTATGATGCATCTTGATTCGGTTTTTGTGCTGCAACAGTTGACATAAGTCCGGTTGGGGAGGATGTTTAATTTATTGTGTTTGATATACGATTTGTTTGATGGGTATTGAGATGAAGATGAGATTACGATTTAATTGTATTTTATTTGTGATTAGCAGAGTTTGGTGGAGATGACAGCTTTAGTGAGAGGAGATGAAAAGTGGTAGGCGGATATCACAAAGGATGTGTGAGAATAGGGTTAAATGAGTGTTATTAGGGTACTCACTACTTTATATCATCCTTGATATCGTGTAATATGTGAATCTGGTATTAAGTTTATGATGGATCCAGTTTAGATGTTTGGGCCCGAGGTACATATTTTATTGGATTTGGACTGTGATGGATTGGGTTGATTTAATTTCTTGGGTTGCAATATGTATCAAACTAATACAAGTAACATGAGCTGAAAATGTACATATCCAAAAATTAGTAAAAGTTGTGTGTTTTGGGCTTAAAATTTTGATAATACTAATTTTTGGTACTATATGTTATTTTGGTTATAACAAATTTTCACGGGGATGCATTTTTTGACAAGATCGGGAACCATTATCAAAGTTCGATTAAAGCATCTAAAAGGCTAGGTTTGGGCATATAACCGCAAGAGGTGACTACGGCGTTAATTCTTTATTATTTGTTTGAGATTGAAGTGGAATTTCATGGATGCGTGTACTTAGTATCTTGAAGATATCGGGGTTGGTTGGATGCATGATTCTTCGAGATCCTTGTTCGAGCTTTTATCCGTACAAATGACCAAGACTTGAGTTTTCTAGTTATACCTGATGTAAGGAGTTACGTTGTTGTGCTCACAGAGTATAGCTATCACTTTAAAGGAGTTACGTTGTAGTGCTCAAGTGTCACCAAAAGATGTGGATAATTCGAGAGAAGTGCATATACAATTAAGGATGGTTGGATGGGTATATGATTCTACCTTTATTGAAATTCTCAGTATAGGTTCTTAGTCAGACAATAGTGCAAGTTTAAGTCACAAGTCCGGGTTATTTTACTTCAGTCTCAAGTTCATCATATTGAGTTTTCTCCATCAGTAGTCACTGCAAAGAGCCGACAAAATGATAATGGGGTCGATAATGAGTTAGTTGAGAGGAGTATAAAAGAGTAGAGTTGTTTATCAGCAGTTGATTCTCACGGGCTATTTATGATACTTCACACATAATCGGTTAGTTAGACATATGGGGTTACGCTGCCTCCGTTTCCATCGTAAACATAGTGTGTATGCTTCCGATTCCGCGAAGACATCGTGGGGGAAGAGAGACTGGGTGTTCTTTGCTTTCTTTGACTTTTCTTGACTTCTTTGCGAAAACACTCATTTTCCTCGAGGATCTGCAATTAGGGGGAAGAAATGTGGACATCAGGGATGCATAATAGACTCACGTGATCGAGCTTACAATTTTATTACTACCGGAGAGACGTCCGCAGAGATGATCAGTGGTTTAGTTTTGTGATTTTGGTGTAATCATTTCAACTCTCGCGGGTTGTGAAGTGTGAAGTAGCCTAAATATGTGAGAAGATCTTGCTGATTTCTTGCATGTTACCCCCAAACGGAGCTTCCGCCTTGAGCATAACTGTGATTAAGTGACTAGTCAGATTTGCTTGGTGTGGTTTATGATGTCATCTACAAATTCCGATGCGTACTCAAAACTTCAAAAGCTAGAAGACATGTTGACTACATCAAAGTTTCGAATCTGCTGAAGACAGTTGTCAGTTTGAGGGAAGCTGATTCAGAAACTTCGCCAAAAAGAAGTGTACGAAGAAGCCGCTAAAGACATGCAGCATGAATTGGGGGGAAGTTAATCCATTTCATGCATATTACATCATTTGCCTACAAGTGAAGAAAAAGTTTTTCAAGCCGAGGTACAAGATGAAGACAAAGAGCGTCAACTGTAGTCATCCTCAACTTTTGAAGAGCTTATGAAGACCTTTCTTTATTCTTATTTGTACTTGTAGGAAATGTTGTAAGTAATCCCTTATTTCACCCCATTAGGGGAAGATTGTTGGGATCAAAGTTTATAATCCCAACACGTAAATGGAACGACATTATCGGGATTACATTAGTTATCTCATTTAGCCAAAACACAAGGACTAGAATCGTAATATTGTAATAGTTAGTTTGTGTTAGGCTTTATATACCCCTCCATACTTCCATGGAGGGGTGAGACTTAGTGTATTTTCCTTTCATTTTCATTATCAATAAAACACTAGTTTCCCTTCTCTCTCTACTCTCTCTCTCTAACAATGGAAGATTTAATCTTTCATCATCCCCGACCTCCCGAATCACAATAATCAATCAAAACCACAATCCTACAGTATATGTTCTTGACAAGGCTGTCTACAGACTCAAGCAAGCACCACGTGCATGGTACAAAGTTCTGTCAGAATATCTCCTCAAGAACAAATTCGTCAAAGGTTCAATCAATCCAACATTATTTATAAGGCATAAAGGTGATGATATCATGCTTGTTCAAATTTACGTCGATGATATTATTTTTGGATCTACGAATCCTAAGTATTACAAAAAGTTTGAAAATATCATGCAACAGAAATTTGAGATGAGCATGATGGGTGAACTCAAATTCTTCCTAGGTCTACAAATCATACAAACTCCAAGTGGTATCTTTATCCATCAGCAGAAATACACAATGGAAATCTTGAAGAAGTTTGGGATGGATAAATCTGACTCCATAAGTACTCCTATGCTTCACAAACATAAACTAGATGAAGATAAATCAGGAAAACCAGTTGATCCTACAAAATACCGTAGTATGATTGGTTCACTCATGTATCTCTTATCTAGTCGTCCAGATATTCAATTTGCCGTCTGCATGTGTGCCCCTTACCAATCCTGGCCAACGGAAAAACACCTCAGTGCTATCAAACGGATCTTTCGGTACCTAAAAGGAACAACTCACATGGGCCTCGTGTACCAAAAGACTCCGGTTTTGAATTTATTGCCTATTCAGATGCAGATTATGCAGGATGTCAAATTGATTGCAAAAGTACTTCTGGAACTGCTCAATTCTTGGGGGAGAAATTAATCAGTTGGTCTTCAAAGAAACAAAATCATACTGCACTTTCAACTGCTGAAGCTGAATATATTTCCCTCTCTGGATGCTGTACCCAAGTATTATGGATAGAAAACACAATTGACGGACTATGGTTTCTTCTATGACAAAGTCCCAATTTATTGTGATTCGAAAAGTGCCTTTGCCATCTCTTTTAACTCAGTACTGCATTCAAGAACGAAGCACATAGCAGTCAGATATCACTTTATCAAGGACTCGCACCTAACCTCCAATCATCAACACCTAACCTTAACCGTACTCATAAGGAAGATTTGAATACCTCCGACAACGGTTAGGCATGCCAAGCATTTGTGATGATCATGACGAGGAAACTCCAAAGGTCAAAGCAGTCAACAATGTAGCAGACATCACACGTACATCTGGTAACCCAAAACGGTAATTATTCAAACATAATGGCTGTTGATCACATCACAGATCAACACCCGTAACAAAATAAAGGACGCTGAACGTACGCTTCAGTATGTCAATCCTTAAGAAAAGAAGAGAAATCTTCTTATTATTATGAGCAAAATCTATACAAGATTTTACAAAAAGTTTTTTTCTAAAAAGATTTTTATAAAATTTTTTGCTCATGATAATCAAATATTGAGAATAGCTCGAGTAAGAAAAAAACTTTCAAAAACAATGCTTCACCTCATAAATAGATCAAAAACAGTTTAAAAATACTAAGCTATTTTTGAGGGGGAGAAATGTAGAAGTTTGTTTTTGAAACCATGAATAAGTCGCAAACAAGTGTTGCTAAAAGGTTGTTAAAAAGAAAAAATTAAAAAACATGACAAAAAGTTGTTGTAAATGTTGGAAAATAACCATCACTTCGAAGGGGAGTGATTGATTTTATTTTTAAATCAAAAACAGTTTTGATATAGCACAAACGTTCAAATTATTTGAACCAAAATGTTTTCAAAAACTTGTTAAAATTTTAAGAATAAAAATCAAAAGTGTTAAGTGTTAAAAAGGGCTAATGTCAAGGGGGAGTTTTGTCAAACTTGTCAAAATTCTGATTTGAACCCATCCTTAGTCAAAAAAGTTCTCGCAGACCAGAGTTCAAATCAAAAAGGGTCAAAATTGAAAAATACGGGTCAACAAACCCCACTTATGTGATGCGAGAAAAACACACACACCTCTGGTATAAAAAGTTGTATTCGTCATGCCAAAAATGTGTGACGATATGCATATAGTCACACACGTTTTTTTCGTTGTGTGTCAATAAAGGTCCCGCCACCGTAGGTGGCATATGGTCACATTGTTGAGTTCGTGGCCTTTTCCATCGTAAAAGAGTGACCAAAACCCCGAATATGTGTGACAAATTAGGCACAAGTTTTGTTGGATTAGTCATTATCAGTGACCGTAAACACTTTATAGTCACGCGAATGTTTTTTTAGAGTAACTATTTTTCAACCTTTGGCCACATAAATATATAATATATGTGACATTTGAGATGATTCTTTCTAGTAAATGTGTATTTTGTGTGACTATTTCCCGTCCTGTGGCCACATGAATATACAATAAATGTGACGTTTGTGATGATTTAGTCACAAAATGGGTGTTGTTTTTTTGGAGTTAGTCACATACAATTTAACACAAAGTGGCCAAAAGTGTAAATAAGTGTGACCATATGCTGTTTAAAGTGAAGAAATGTGTATTTTGTATCACTATTGATCATCCAATGGCCACGTGAATTTTATGTTTGTGTGGCCTTTTGTAATATTTAGTCACACAAAGCATGTTTGTTTTGGGTATTTAATCACATACCATTAATCAAACAGTGGCCAAAAGTGTAAATAAGTGTGACCATATGTTGTTTAAAGTGAAGAAATGTGTATTTTGTGTCACTATTGATCATCCAATGGCCACATGAATTTTATGTTTGTGTGGCCTTTTGTAATATTTAGTCACACAAAGCATGTTTGTTTTGGGTATTTAGTCACATACCATTAAGCAAACAGTGGCCAAAAGTGTTAATAAGTGTGACCATATGCTGTTTAAAGTGAAGAAATGTGTATTTTGTGTGACTATTGATCATCCAATGGCCACGCGAATTTTATGTTTGTGTGGCCTTTTGTAATATTTAGTCACACAAAGCATGTTTGTTTTGGGTATTTAGTCACATACCATTAATCAAACAGTGGCCAAAAGTGTAAATAAGTGTGACCATATGCTGTTTAAGGTGAATAAATGTGTATTTTGTGTGACTATAGATCATCCAATGGCCACGTGAATTTTATGTTTGTGTGGCCTTCGATAATATTTAGTCACACAACGACTAAAGCAAACAGTGACCAAAAGTGTTAATAAGTGTGACTATATGCATCTTTTAGTCACATTTAAAAAATCAATATATATCAAACCAATTCAAATATATATCAAAACAAATTCAAATACAATAAAATTGGAATGTATATAACTGAACAAAATATAAAATTGGACATCCTTTTATACACCAAGGAGTCCTAGTCGGCTTACAATAGTTTCTTTATAAGTATCTATAATCTTTTCCATAAGCAAGTAGCAACTTCGAGCGATCTTAATCTCTGAGCAGTACCAACTTTAACTAGCAGTAGTAACTTTTGTACTAGCAGTAGTAAATACTTGGCACATTTTCTTTGAAGTTCATGAGCTGCACTAAATCCATCTAAGCAATATTAACACAAACATGATCAGCAGTAATTCAAACAACATCATGAGCTGCACATACCATTAATCAAACAGTGGCCAAAAGTGTAAATAAGTGGGACCATATGCTGTTTAAAGTGAAGAAATGTGTATTTTGTGTGACTATTGATCATCCAATGGCCACATGAATTTTATGTTTGTTTGGCCTTTTGTAATATTTAGTCACACAAAGTATGTTTGTTTTGGGTATTTAGTCACATACCATTAAGCAAACAGTTGCAAAAAGTGTTAATAAGTGTGACCATATGCTGTTTAAAGTGAAGAAATGTGTATTTTGTGTGAATATTGATCATCTAATGGCCACGTGAATTTTGTGTTTGTGTGGCCTTTTGTAATATTTAGTCACACAAAGCATGTTTGTTTTGGGTAATTAGTCACATACCATTAATCAAACAGTGGCCAAAAGTGTAAATAAGTGTGACCATATGCTGTTTAAAGTGAAGAAATGTGTATTTTGTGTGACTATAGATCATCCAATGGCCACGTGAATTTTATGTTTGTGTGGCCTTCGGTAATATTTAGTCACACAACGACTAAAGAAAACAGTGACCAAAAGTGTTAATAAGTGTGACTATATGCATCTTTTAGTCACATTTAAAAAATCAATATATATCAAAACAATTCAAATATATATCAAAACAAATTCAAATACAATAAAATTGGAATGTATATAACTGAACAAAATATAAAATTGGACATCCTTTTATACACCAAGGAGTCCTAGTCGGCTTACAATAGTTTCTTTATAAGTATTTATAATCTTTTCCATAAGCAAGTAGCAACTTCGAGCGGTCTTAATCTCTGAGCAGTACCAACTTTAACTAGCAGTAGTAACTTTTGTACTAGCAGTAATAAATACTTGGAACATTTTCTTTGAAGTTCATGAGCTGCACTAAATCCATCTAAGCAATATTAACACAAACATGATCAGCAGTAATTCAAACAACATCATGAAGACTTTTAATCCAAAACAATGAACATACTAATAAAATTTGCAGTTAAACTTACAAGTTTTTCTCCCGTTGATCTAATCTCATCATCTGGATATAAAAGCCTTGAAAATGTAGGCTGCTGCATAACAACACATCAGGATGAGAGCAGAACTAGAACATGTCAAAGCTCACAATATAACAGAACTTGATGAGCCACTAGTTCAACTATCTGCACAAACATGATAGGAGAGTTAATACTAGTACCACATTAGTACTGCTGGAGCAGAGTTACTACTGCTAGTATATATATATATATATATATATATATATATATATATATATATATATATATATATATATATATATATAAAACAGAACATATATAAATGAAGCAAATATATATATACAATTGTATTTCAAATTCAATAAAAATCGAATGTATATAAATGAAGCAAATATATATCAAAATTGTAATGTCGTATATAATCAAATTCTCAACTATCATAAGTTAAAACCTGTTGACTCTTCGCCGCCTTAGATTGCTTTTGCAAGGTTTCACTAGAGACCAAATGTTTTCGCTTCGTTGGTACTAATTTTAGTCCAGTATTTTGTTCACTAATATTTGGTTTCATAGTTGGTGGTGTAACCTGTAGAACCGGTTTGTCGTGGCTTAAGAGTTTTCGTATGTCCGATAGTTTTAACATGTTCCTATATGCATATATAAAACATGGTACATTAGTCAAAGGTAGATGTTTTATTACTTACCACTGTTTCCATTACTGGTACGTTTTCCAAAGTTTCAATGGCCATTGGAGTGGTCACCTGCAATATAAATTAAGAAATACCATGGTGTTATCATTAGAAAATGAAATTGTTAACAACATAAAAAATGGCTTACATCTCAGTCTAATGGCAGTTTCTTTCTGTAAAAAAAATATGGGAAATGTAAGAAACCAATGCACTAATAACGCTGCATAATATAAGATCTGCCAACCATGAAACAGTAAAAATATACATGGGTTGGCTTTGGTGACTGAGATGGAGCATACCCACGCCTCAAAAATGAAGTGTGCCAGAAAATCCAGCCGAGGGAATTTTTAGCCAGGCATCCCATGTATCATCCTCACCCGTGAAAATAGCTCATGTAGCCCCTGCAAGAAACAAGTAACGTGATTAATGCTAACATAAAAGATGACAACATTAGATGTCCCAAATATAAGTTTAGCCTCAAAAACAAACATACGGGTTGTATATCAACTCGGGCAACAAATAATATACAATTGGTTGCAATTTTATGCAGTGCCAAACGTGGAACGAATAAATGTCAAACACATTACCAAGCAAGCAAATCACTAACATTTGGTACAAATGAAACAGTTTGACAAAAAGCAACCATATTTGAGTTAATTTCCTGTATAGCAGATGTTATGTTAATCTTTTGATAGATAACTTACGCAACTGCGATAAGTAAACTCCAACTATTCAGCAACATCCTCCCGGAGTGGAAACCAATCAAGACTCCCTTTACGAGGAAAACAGTGGCCTCTTAGAACACGTCGATTGTCTCCATTCCAATAAATAGGAAAACTATGTCGTCTTAATAAGTCTACCTGCAACGATTACCACCACACGAATTTATAATCAAAAACATATTTTAGGCTAGTTTAATCCATGAAAATCAATGTAAATCATTTTATATTCGATTACACACTTAAGAAAATATAAATTAAATATGTGTTTGAGTATACCCATGAACAGAGTAGGATAGGTGAGATGAAGGTGATGGTGGCTCGACTGTGATGGTGGTGTGATAACGCTCAAATTGTAGATGTTTTTAGGTGCATTTTATGCATCATATTTGGCCATATTTGTACGTTTTTGTTACTTAATCGTGGAAAAGTGTTTGTACAAGCAAATGTAGCCAAAAACAAGAAAAAGTGATTAAAAGATGAAGAAATGAAGTGAATGTGTACAATCGGAGTATATTCGAGAAGATTAAAGTCATGAAGTTGTCATTCCAAAGACTCAAGAAAAAAGTACAAGAAGGAAAACGAGAAAAGAAATGAAGAAAAGAAGCTAAAATGAAGAATTATTGGAAGACTCGTTGTTCCCGACACACCTTCACCATTTTAGCCATATCTTGAGCATACGAACTCCGCTTGACCTCCCGTTTGCGGACACAAAAAGCTAAGACAAAGATCTACAACTTTCATGCTTATGATTTTCTGTCAAATGAATCCAACCGATCGGTATGAGCCCAAAACCAATCGGTTAGATCAAAATGTCTCATCCAACCGGATCGGTTGAAATCCAACCGAACGGTTGGATGCATGCTGACCTCCCTAATTCATTTTTAATGCATAATTAAGTGTCTTTAAGCCCCAAGTCTGATCATGTCTCCCTAATAACTCCATTTCCTGGCATTTTTATGACACTTAGTGTCCAAGTTTCATGCTTGGAGGCTAAGGGTGATTTCTACTATAAATAAGACCCATTTGCCTTGGTTTCAAGTGTGCAATTCTTTCCTCCACCCTTAAGGACGAATTGTCACCACTATTATCTCACCCAAAAGGCCACAACCCTCTGCTATTTCCAGAAGTGGTGCTCAAATGCTCAAGAAAGTGTTCGGGTATTATTTTTCGGCTTGGTTAGAAGTTGTAGTTGATTGGAGGCTTGAAGGTTGCTATAATCCTTTACCTTTACCTATTGTAATTCATACATTGGGTAAACTCTTGTTACTTTTAAGATGTTGCATTTTATATCTCATTTTTGGTTCTTTTTGTTTCACGTGATGTGTTTTGATAATGATAATCTCTTAATGCTTGTTTGGATATTATGAAAACTTGTGATAAAAGGATGTTTGGATACAATTAGTGTTTGTTTGGTTTATGATGAAAGACATCATATTTGGTTAAATTGGAACTTGTCTTGTTTATTATTTTGATTAATCATTGTTGACTCTATAGTCGAAAGGATTCTCAAAAGTGGTTGATTTCAATTCATTAGTCGACGAATGGTTTTGGTCTTGTACTTTGTGAAGATTGTATAAGGAACTTAATAAACATAACAAATATAGGTTTAATTTGGATTAAAGGTCGAAAGGCATCTTTTGAGTATGTGTTCTAATCATTTTCCAAGTAAATGGAACTAAACAATTTAATAGCATCAAAGTCTTGGACAAAAGGATTCTTTGTTGTTGTTTAGATATAAGGCTCATGATATAACCATTTGATTAAGGCTTATACATATTTGATTTATAAAACACTAAATTATTATTGGTTCTAGAAGTCGTAAGGATTACCTTTGATAATATGTTTTCCAAACTAAGCATCCTAATATCCATGTAATCATTTGTCCAAACATGTGTGTTCTTTGTGTGCTTGTTCTCTTATTATTTTTCTTGTGGTTTGATTCGTGACAATCATAACCACCAACTTGTTACTTGCTTAAACAAACAAACGACACTTGAGTGTAACCAAGTCTCTTGGGACGACCTTGACTTACCACTACTATACTACAATTGACTAGGATATACTTGCCCGAATGTGTTCCTAGTTAACCGGTAATTTTTGTTTATAAATTTAAAGCTTCGATGGAGCGCATCAAGTTTTTGGCGCCGTTGCCGGGGATTTGTTTGTTGTGCTCTTTGTTCATTTGTTTGTTGTTTGATTAATTGCCTGTTTTATTCTTATGATCCGGCATCGTCGCACATCAAGTTTTTGGCGCCGTTGCCGGGGACTTGCGTTTGTATTCTTGTGTTTGTTTGATTGTCTTTTTGTTTGATAAATTGCTCATTTGCTTATTATATTGATTCCTTGCTTAATCATTATTCCGGCATCGCCGCAACAAATTATTGGCGCCGTTGTTGGGGTTTTGGTTTTTGTTCTTTGGTGTTTGCATGAATGCTTGTGTTTCATGTGTTTTAAAAATCTCTCATTTCAATGTTTGCTACCTAAATGTGCTCGAAAATTGTTTGCGAAAAAAAAAACCCACCAAAACCACCTAAATCATTTTAATCGATAAGTCACCACCCGTAACTAATTCGGTTGGAGGCTTCTTTCCCATTTTTTAGTTTGCATTTTTCTTGTTTTGTGAGTTTTGTGTTTAATAAGTTATGTGATCTCTTGCATGTTTTCGTGTTTCTTTTTGTTTGTGTTATTTTTGTGTTGATTAGTTTCGTATAAATTTTGAATAAGACTATCTTGTTTTAGATTGTTTTGTTTTGATTTGTGTTACGTGATTAATTGTGTTTGTTTGTGTCTATGTGCTTTTCATTTTCTGTGATCGTGCTCTTATTTGTTTATGCTTGTTTTTGTTTAGTGTCGTTTTATGTATTTGTGTTTTTCTAGTATATATGTGTTTATGTGTTTTATTTACTTGTGTTTATTTTTGTGTTTGTTACGTTATGTGTTTTTGTTTTATTTTATCAATAAAAAGTTTTAAGTAAAACTTGGTTGAAAAAAAATTTTGAAATTTTTATCCAACCGAACGGTTGGATGTCCGACCGAACGGTTGGAGCTCTCGGTAAAATATTTTGCATTCCAACCGATCGGTTGGATCCCCTGACCGATCGGTTGGGCGAATCGGTAAAAAAATCATTTTTCGTATTTTGTTCGTGTGTGTTTGTGTTCATATCGTATAAGTTTAAATGTCTTTTGGTTTTTGCAAGAGTCTCATTTCTATAATTCTACTTAAACTCGGTTTTGCCATTTTTAATTTTAGTACATTGTGAATAAATAAGTACTTGTTTTTAAAATAAAATGTTTTGAACTTTGTGGGTATGTTTACTGGAAACCCTCACGAGACTTCACTCGTCCACTCAGGCCACCAAGGGGTTTAAAAGGCTTGTTGCATACGCTAAATGCAACCGTGATGCCTACGAAAGTGAGTTTTAGGATTTTACGCATTTTTTGTAGTTTAGTTTATTTTTGCAGATTCAATAAGCTCTTGAAGATTGGATTATTGGTAACATTATACTTGGTGTGGAGATGTTTTGTTGGATAAGAAATTGGTTGATCTCACAAGCTTATGCTAGTGTTTGCTTAGCACCTTATCCTATGGAGTTCGATCGCGATTTCTATGGCCCGGGAAGTTTCGTTTCTCTTGGACTATCTATTTATTTATTTATTTTTCCCATTTTACATGCTTTGAAGTTTATTTTTCATGAGTATAATGCATAACTTAAGTGTGGGGGAAAGTAAAATATCGGAAAACGAAACTATTTTTTTTTTCTAATTTTTTGGGCCAATTTAAAATTTTGTATACTTGTTTGCCCTTCTGATCTAGTTGTTTTCACGTTTTTAGGATAATATATTAGAATAACTTGATCAATCCACTGGTAAAATCTGTAATTTTGAAAAACTTGAGATGTGTCTCGATTAATATTGCAATCCATTATAGGATAGATAACATTTGCTAGCGCATTTTATAGCCCTTTTCACTAAATTGTGAGGATTTGAGCCTGTTTCTTATATAGCATACATCTTTTATGCTTGATCTTTTACAATGACTGTGCCGGTGATTTTATTTATTCTAGAACTTGTACTTGTAAATCATTACCAGACCGCTGTAAGATCGCATTCGTGTGATATAAGTGTATTCGTGTGATAAAGAGGCAACCTTAGGAATAAAACCAAATGGCCATCCGTTTACAAAACAATTTTTGCTAACCACATCGGTTAGTTATTGTAACAATTCGCATTTTCAGATTAATTACTATTCCCGGCAGGTCACCCAAGCCTGTACTACTCTCGCATGAGCACGCTTAACCGTATGGGCGATTAACCGTTAGACCACAAAACGCGTTTCTAAGACAATTTGAGTTTTCAACTTATTAGAAAAAGTCAACATATTTTTCCCTCCTCCTTTGACCAAAAATCATTCTTTGATTTTATAAGTCATTCCTTGATTTTTAGGCTTGCGGTTTTAGGTCTAAAAGACATTTAACACCAACCGACACTAGAATGAGCCCAGCCTAGACATTATAAGTCATTTTAAGTCATTATTATCCTATTAGAAAAGTTACATTTTACTTTTCTCAATTTTACGCAACTTTCGTACGTTTTACGTATTACGCGTTTTAGACCCGTGTTTCCAGTTTTTAGCAGGGTTTTAGCACCCGATAGAACCTACCACTCATTTTATATTTTATTATGGACTATATTGACATGTTTAACAATACTTTCAAATTTCATATTTTTACGATACCCGGTTTTACGTTTTGAGGCTTAATCATTTACGGTTAGCGATTTACGGAGTCAAAACTAGCTACATACTTAGGATAATACCATCAAAAGTCCACACCTTGTTCTCCAAGTTCTTCAAACCGCCACTAGGGGGGGCATTCACACTTGTGGCATCATCTCATGACTTTAGCCATTAGATCATTTTTAATTACAACTTTGTCTCCAAGTTTTAGCACTTTCCTAGTAACCTTCCTAACCTCCTCATTCATAGTATAAATAGCAAGCTAATCCCTTCCATTCTTCATCACCAAAAACGCCACAACATAAATACCTAGCACCATGATCCTTTGATCTTCAATATACAAGTTACACTACAAAGTTCAATGTCTTAGTATTCTCTACCTAGTTCTTAAGTTTGTTTGGTGATTCCATGGTTGAATTAGGAGCTACACAAGGTGATTAGGGGCTGAAGTTAATGGTTTTCACAAGGGTTATATCAAGGCTAGCAAGGGTTACAAGAGTTGTGGTGAAGGGTTTACAAGCTTAGGTTTAGTGTCCTAGTTCTATACTTGACTTCCTTTCTTTAGAAAGCCAAAAGTTGTAAGAAAACCCTTATACACTTTCTTGCTCAATATCATTTTCATGCTTATTATGTTTCTTTCATGCTATATATGGTCTTTGTTTTGTGTTAATGATGAATAAAAACTAGTAAAACGAGTATTGGTATACATATGTTAACTTATGACAAGCAAACAAGCAAACTAGTGATTTTTATGGAAAACCACGACCACAATAGTATAACTTTGATATTTGACACTTACTTACTGTTATAAAGGACTTCACAAGGAAAACATAGCAATTTGAATCACCCAAAACGAGTACACGAGTCAAAAGATATGACCATTTGAAGTTAGCGAAACCAAAACGGCAAAACTGCCTAAATAGCATTCTGATCAAATTATGATTTTGAAAGTCCCACTTCTGATCCGATTCATCAAAAAGTTAAAACACGAAAGTTGTCTGGAACGACGTTTTCGTTCACGAATAAAGAAGCTCGAGACCTGAAAATGCTTTCTGAGTGATAATGTTCTTCAAATTCTTAACAGCCCATTTTTAGACCAAAGTAACTATATAATTGTTATAATTAGATGAGACCAAGAGGTCTAAATGACCTAAAGCCAAGACCACAACCATGGCTAAAGCCAAGGTTGAGTCTCAAGACCATGGTAACATGACCAAAGTCACGGCAAAGCCACGGCTAAAGACCATATAACTTTTAAAGATCAAAACTTATATATATGTTATCAAATACTACAATAGTAGGGAGCCTCATGTGAGGAGTTCATTGAGTAAGCCGTCGAGTCGAGTTGTGGATTTACGAGTTAAAGTGTCCTGGCTCCTCGAACGTTTACTCCATGACTTCTGAATTATGTCGGCCCGAACGGTAGTAAGAGATTTACAACCTATACATGTTTCATAGACCACTTATATTCAACGACTTACACTATATTCTAAGTACTACATCATGAACATTATGCAAGACATATATTGGCAATTCTTTGTATTCTTAGACGTTACTCCAAACCTAAGTCGCAACGTTCTATTATAGGCTGCTCTTAGAGACTTTCGCGATTCGACTACCACTTTCATTTCTCATTACATAGACTTAAGGTGAGTCATAGCCCCTACTCTTTTCGTACTTGTCTTAACTCTTTGGGGGAGACACATGCTCAACTACTTGTTTACTTGTACAAATACTCAAAACGTCTATACTTGACTGTGTTATACTTGATTGCTTACATACATGACTGCGTTATACTTAATTGCGTTATTCTATTTATTGACTAGTAGTTGTCTTTGGGAATTGACTCCCAGTTTTCTTTGGGAAGTGGCTCCCAGTTGTCTTTGATACATCCTAACATTTGCGAATGTTGGATACATCATAAAAGTGAGGTCTTCGGAGATGAAGTAGAGACTCACTACTAATTGCTTAATTGTCTTGATGAACTTATACATGTCTTTATTATACTATATGTTAGCAGTGGGTTGTGAACACACAGGTTACAAGTCTCTTATGGCGGGACTTGTAACTGAGTGGATTCACGATGCCTTTGCTGTATGAACATTCCTTTAAGGCTTTTCAACTGTTTTAAGACAAACTCTATGAACTCACCAACCATTGTGTTGACACTTTAGCATGTTTATCTCAGGTTAGTAAGGCGATAGCTAGTGCGAGGAACTTAGAGTCAAGCTGCATACTCTGAAGACTTACGCTTTTATCATTTACCATTCAAAACATTTTGTATACATTTATATATCATACTTTGGAATCTCATGTTTGTAACTTTGAATTCATTAATCGAATGGTAACTTTTCAAAACGTCTCATTTAGAGTTCGTTTTCTATAACTTGTACTTTGTATTATGAAGTAGCACCCCTATGACACAGTCTTCCGCTGCGGTATTTTGGGGGTGTTACAATTATCCTCGTATTTGGAACCCATTTGTTAGCGTTTATCTTTAGCGCTAGATACCCCTAGTTACACCCTTCGAGCCATCCTTTTCATTTTTGTTACATCTAGAAAAATATAAAAATATTTTATACTTTAAACCTTAGCCTAAACTCTTGTCAAAGTTTAAACGGTGGGTTGCTAGTTGCTTGGTATGTTGGATTGTTTTTGATGATTATTAGTTAGCCACACTTTGTGATTCATGTGTGCCATTCCGACAAAGACGAAGAGTGCACCTTCTTATTTGTATTTTTGTGGTGTATGCTTATACGAAGTGTGGGGGAGATGTTATGTATGAAAGAAAAAAAAAATGAATAAGTCATCGAAAAAAAAAAAAAAAAAAAAAAAAAAAAAAAAAAAAAAAAAGATATGTGATGACAATTATAGCCAATGTGCTATATTATTATTATGAAGATGAAGAAAGAAAGTTTTGTGATATGTTGTTAGCCAATGTGCTATGTATGAAGAATATTGTTATGGCGAATCAATGTATCGATATGTGAAAGTTTGAAAAAGAGATGATTGTAACTATAATCATTTTTGGGTTCGTGGTTTGTTCGGTAACTAGCAACAATGGGACTTTGACTTGACTTTATTTTTCTTTTAAAACCAATTTCATAAATATTCCCATGCATTATCCCTACCCTTACCAAATTACTTTATCTATCCGGATATAGTAATTGCTTTGTGAGAATATCAAGTGCATCAATATTGTAGTGACCATCCGGTTTTTGAGTGATCGAATGATGCGCCAGCAATCTAGTGCGTATTTTGGTGACCATCCGTTATGCGAATAACGCGCCAGCGAGCCGAAATATACTCTAGTGACCATCCATTGTTCGAGTAAATCAAGAATTCGCGCCAGCGATCTATTATGTTTTTGTATAAGATGTTTGAACATAAGCCTGGTAAAACCCTTTAGCCTAAACATTACAACCCGAATAAAAGACCTCTTTAGATGTTTACACTTGGTGCTTACACCTCGTCGGTGGAGTTTGGTTTCTTGTACAAGCCTATGGTAATAAATGGATCATGACTAAGCAATGAGTGTGATTTCTCTTATATATACTCCACTACCTAAATAAATGAGTGATTGAGTGAATTATACTTTGTTTCTTTTTCGTGAGGTGTTTAGAAATGTTAATCAAGCAAGAAAATCTATTGGTATTGTCAAACATCTCGGTTTTTCACCATTAAGCTTAAAAATGATGAATCGTATCTAGTACTTGTACTTGGTAGATTTGCATCATATTTTGTTAATCATTTTCATGCACCATGTGGATTTATTTTCTTTTTCTAGATTTGCTTGAGGGCAAGCAAAATTCAAGAGTGGGGGATTTGATAACGCTCAAATTGTACATGTTTTTAGGTGCGTTTTATCATATTTGGCCATATTTGTATGTTTTTGTTACTTAATTGTGGAAAAGTGTTTGTACAAGCAAATGTAGCCAAAAACAGGAAAAAGTGATTAAAAGATGAAGAAATGAAGTGAATGTGTACAATTGGAGTATATTCGAGAAGATTAAAGTCATGAAGTTGTCATTCCAAAGACTCAAGAATAACGTACAAGAAGGAAAACGAGAAAAGAAATGAAGAAAAGACGCTAAAATGAAGAATTATTGGAAGACTCGTTGTTCCCGACACACCTTCACCATTTTAGCCATATCTTGAGCATACGAACTCCGTTTGACCTCCCGTTCACGGCCACAAAAAGCTAAGAGAAAGATCTACAACTTTCATGCTTATGATATTCTGTCAAATGAATCCAACCGATCGGTATGAGCCCGAAACCAATCGGTTAGATCAAAATGTCTCATCCAACCGGATCGGTTGAAATCCAACCGAACGGTTGGATGCATGCTGACCTCCCCAATTCATTTTTAATGCATAATTAAGTGTCTTTAAGCCCCAAGTCTGATCATGTCTCCCTAATAACTCCATTTCCTGGCATTTTTATGACACTTAGTGTCCAAGTTTCATGCTTGGAGGCTAAGGGTGATTTCTACTATAAATAAGACCCTTTTGCCTTGGTTTCAAGTGTGCAATTCTTTCCTCTACCCTTAAGGACGAATTGTCACCACTATTATCTCACCCAAAAGGCTACAACCCTCTGCCATTTCCAGAAGTGGTGCTCAAATGCTCAAGAAAGTGTTCGGGTATTATTTTTCGGCTTGGTTAGAAGTTGTAGTTGATTGGAGGCTTGAAGGTTGCTATAATCCTTTACCTTTACCTATTGTAATTCATACATTGGGTAAACTCTTGTTACTTTTAAGATGTTGAATTGTATATCTCATGTTTGGTTCTTTTTGTTTCACGTGATGTGTTTTGATAATGATAATCTCTTAATGTTTGTTTGGATATTATGAAAACTTGTGATAAAAGGATGTTTGGATACAATTAGTGTTTCTTTGGTTTATGATGAAAGACATCATATTTGGTTAAATTGGAACTTGTCTTGTTTATTATTTTGATTAATCATTGTTGAGTCTATAGTCGAAAGGATTCTCAAAAGTGGTTGATTTCAATTCATTAGTCGACGAATGGTTTTGGTCTTGTACTTTGTGACGATTGTATAAGGAACTTAATAAACATAACAAATAAAGGTTTAATTTGGATTAAAGGTCGAAAGGCATCTTTTGAATATGTGTTCCAATCATTTTCCAAGTAAATGAAACTTAACAAATTAATGGCATCAAAGTCTTGGACGAAAGGATTCTTTGTTGTTGTTTAGATATAAGGCTCATGATATAACCATTTGATTAAGGCTTATACATATTTGATTTATAAAACACTAAATTATTATTGGTTCTAGAGGTCGTAAGGATTACCAATGATAATATGTTTCCAAACTAAGCATCCTAATATCCATGTAATCATTTGTTCAAGCATGAGTGTTCTTTGTGTGCTTGTTCTCTTATTGTTTTTCTTGTGGTTTGATCTGTGACAATCATAACCACCAACTTGTTACTTGCTTAAACAAACAAACGACACTTGAGTGTAACCAAGTCTCTTGGGACGACCTTGACTTACCACTACTATACTACAATTGACTAGGGTATACTTGCCCGAATGTGTTCCTAATTAACCGGTAATTCTTGTTTATAAATTTAAAGCTTCGATGGAGCGCATCATGGTGGTTATCTCGAACCAAACAACCGAAGCAAACAAAGTCTCCCATACAGTTCCCTTGTCTTGATGACGGTGATGGCGTGGAGGAGCGATGGTTGGTGGAACCACGACGAGATAAGGCGGTGAAGTGTGGCGGTGGTGTGAGTCGGTTCTAGAGTGAAGGAGAAGAGATGAATAGAGAGAAGATAGATCTGACTAAGCTAGTAGTGTTAATGTTTTGATTTTGGCTGAAAAAGGGGCGCCTTATGAGCGGAGTGGGAGATTGAAATTTTGGGGAAAATTAAGGGGCGGGATCATTAGAGCACTATATTAAAAATTTTAAGATTGAAAGCCTATCAAATGAGCTCGAAATGTTTAATGAGTTGAGCTCAACCTTATATAAGTTCGACTCGAGTTATTGTTGAGTTCTCGAGCTTGTAAGTGATATAAAATATGTGTTTATTTTTTTATATGTAAGTGTACTAAGTGTAAATACCTATTTATGAATGTATCAAGCTTTTCGAGCTGAAGTCGAACCAAATTCAATTCTTAGGTTATATTTCAAATTCAATTTTTGTAATAAAACACATCTTTACAGATAAATCGAGTTTTTCGAGTAAAGCTCAATCTGAGTTCAAACTTTCTCGATCCTGGATAACATATGATCGGGAGGTCCCTGGATACTTGCTTCTTAGTTTCTGTGACAAATGGTATACACCTACCAAGCCGGTGCAACCCATGCATGACCAGTGATAATGGCAAATTCACATGGGTCATAGGTCATGTGCATTAGGTTATCACTAGTTACATTCATTAATTAATGGGTATTTGACATCGATCATATTGGTCATATGCATTGGGTGGATAGTTGCTTAGAGTGTCATGTTATGACACATCCATGACTGTTGACAATTGGTAATTAACATGCATTATGGGTCATGAGTCATGTGCATTGGGTTATAGTGGCTTTTAGTGTAATGGAAACCATGCATGACCGGTGATAATGGCTAATTCACATGGGTCATGGGTCATGTGCATTAGGTTATCACTGGTCACATTCATTAATTAATGGGTATTTGATCGACATCGATCATATGGGTCATATGCATTGGGTGGATATATAGTTGCTTAGAGTGTCATATTACGACATATCTATGCCTGTTGACAATTGGTAATTAACATGGGTAATGGGTCATGTGTATTGGGTTGTAGTGGCTTTTAGAGCAGTTACATTAGTAACGCACGGGGTGCGTTATTTGGCTTTTAACGTGCGTTATTCGTACGTGATTGTTGTGTATGGTCGCGTTAATGGTGCATTAACACGCCGGGTTATTCCATTAACCCGGTGTTAAAGTGATTTTCTTAAAAAAAATCTTTTTTTGTCACTTTTGGCCCCTCTAAAATTTATAACATTTGGAATATAAGTTAATGCAAATTGCAAAACACCCCCCTTAGTTGAAATTCAAATTCAAGATTACACGATACGCAACATTACAACAATACGAAAAAGAAAAACACACGATACAGAAAAGAAATACACACGATACATAAAAGAAATAAACACGATACGAAAATTGTCACATATTTTTGAATTCAAAACAGAGGGCGGGGTAATTTGAAATTTTGAATTCAAAACAGAGGGCGGGGTAATTTTAAATTTTGAATTCAAATAGAGGGCGGGATACTTCCACAAAGCATCCTATAAATACCTATTGGGGTTATGTTGAATACACACATAATTCACACCCACAATCATCAAAGAATTCTCTTTTGTTCTTCCAACAGAATGTCTCACAACACATCACCTGAAAACGCATCGGTGTACAACACACCACGTGAAGACAATTCCCCACAAAACCCACCACCTCCAACTCCACCAGCAGTAATGTTTCCACCAGAAAACATACCACAACCAAACACTCAACCACCAAACTTTCCACCTGAAAACTAACCCATCATTCATCAGTTGACTGAGGAAGAATAGTATGAGTTGGATATGCAAGTCGTTTTGGAGTTTGAAGCTGAGAAAGCCCGTCAGGAAAGGGAGCGTGAGGCGTACCTCAAAGGGAAACAGGATCGAAAGAACAGACGAGCAGAATGGCGATGGGCTCAGGGACTTCCACCTGTGCCATCGAGTGAGGACGATTCAAGTGCCTCCTATTCGAGTCACGAGGGCTATGTGTCTGATGATTCATTTTATTAAATCATAGTTTTATGTTTAATTATCGTAGCTTTATGTTTAATTATCGTAGGTTTATGTTTCATTATCGTAGGTTAATGTTTAATTATCGTATTTTACGTTTCATGTTTGTTGTAGTTTGTCTAATGTATGTTTAAATTTTAAGTATTAATATAAGTTGTGTTTTATTAGTTATTAAATGAAATATTAGTTTTAGTTGAGGGTTGAATTTGAAAATAGTTGACTTAAAACTTGGGAAAGGGAAATGTAAAGAAGATCAATCCCCCCAATTTATTGGGTAATGATCCATTACCCACTATTGGGTAATGGTTTATTGCATTATGTCGACATAAATAATGTCTAAAAACATTGTTAGCACATTAACAATATCTCTATGTTTTGATAATTACAAAGCATAAACTCATTAATCTAAAACTTATGACGTAAACAAGTTTTTAGTGCTTAATATTTGTCTTTACATCCATATCACTTAAGGTATGAATAAACAAAGTGTTTATTGCATTTCATGATCAAAGGAAATTTTTCTAATCACTAGAATTTTTATAAAATGTATTAAACATTCTATATCTTTTAAAAAATTACTTTTGGAATTAAAAGAATATGTTTAATTCATTATAAATATATGATTTCAAATTTCCAACCAAAAATGGCAAATTTTATCCAGAAAAATATTCTCCACTAAAAGACAAGAAAATCCAACATTCTGAAGGGGCGGCCCCCTTAATCATTAAGGAGACCGGCCTATAATTAAGGGGACCGGCCATGCTCCAGAACAGTAATTTTTCTCCCTATAAATACTGGTTCATCCCACATAATTTTCTCACCTTTTGCACTCCTAAACTTTCTGTTCTAGATCCACATTTCTATTCTCTTAATCCTTTGATCATAAATACATAATTCTTTGTTTCAAAGTGATTCAAACATCATCCTCTCAAGTGCAAGAGAAGAATACTTCTATCCCCCAAGATAAGAAGTATTACAACTTGTTGTGACCTCCACATCCAAGTTGTTGGTGCATCATCAATATTATTTACATAATTCTTTTTGAAGATTGTTGTGAATATTTGATTGTAGATAGTTGTGCTAGGTATATAGATTGTGTGATTAGTTAGTTGTTTGGTGTGAAGAAGAAAAGTTAGGAATTAGATTGTAGTGAAGAAGCTAGGTGTGAAATTGTTAGTTGTGAAGTAAATTGGTGTGAATAAGATAGGCGTGAAATAGTTAGTTGTGAAGTAGATTGGTGTGAAGAAGTTGTGTAGAAGTTGTGATTTAGTTGTGAAGAAGTTGTGGTGTATAAATTGGTGTGTAAGGTTTTATCCGCCATAAGGGAGCTTGTTGATATAGTGAAGAAAACTCTCGAGTTAGGTGCTCGGGGAGTGGAGTAGGGCAAGGAAGGTGTCCTTGTAGCCGAACCACTATAAATCTCTTGTCTCGCGGTTCGATATTTCCATCTCTTATTTATTTCATTACTTATCATTGTTATATCGTACTTATTGATAGTTGTTTATATTGTGCAAGACTTGAGATCACATATTATCGAATCTAAATTTTAAAAACTAAGAAAACATTAAAACTATCTTTTATAACAAATTAAAAAAGACGTAAAACTATTCAACCCCCTTCTAGTTTTCTACAATTGGTATCAGGAGCCACGTCGAGCAAGATCTTTAAAATATATTGTATTTTAAAACTTGTAACGATCTATGGAATCTGAAAAATATTTAGAAGGGCAATCTATGCAAAGACCACCACTATTTGAAAGTGATGGATTTTTATATTGAAAAAATAGATTCGAAACTTATGTGAAATCAAAAGATCTTGATCTTTGGCATATTATTACCTTTGGTGATTTTCCTCCTATTCAATATAATGTTGAAACTAAAATAGATGAAATTGTATCTTTTGAAAAACAAAATGATGATTTGAAAAAGAAACTAGCAAAAAATAATGAGGCTAAAATGGTCATTTATAATGCGTTACCACGCAAAGAATATGAAAGAATTTTTATGTGTAAAACCGCAAAAGAAATTTGGGATTCTTTACTAATTACTCACCAAGGTAATAGCCAAGTCAAAGATAATAAAATAGATCTTCTTGTACAACAATATGAACAATTTACGATTCCGGAAGAGGAATCAATTGATAATGCTTTTGCTAAATTTAACACTATTATCACAAGTTTAAAAGCACTTGATGAGACATTTTCTAGTAAAAATTGTGTTAGGAAATTTCTTAGGGCATTGCATCCGAAATGGCGAGCTAAGGTCACGGCAATTGAAGAATCAAAGAACTTGATGACGTTATCACTAGATGAACTAATTGGCAACTTGAAGGTTCATGAAGAAATTATAAGAAGAGACTCGGAAACGGTCAAAGTCAACAAAGAACAAACCAAATCCATTGCTCTAAAAGCCAAAAAGGAACCTAGTGATGCTGATGATTCAAGTGACGAAAGTGAAGACGAAGAATATGCAATGGCCGTAAGAGAATTCAAGAAATTCTTCAAGAGACGAGGAAGATTCATTAGATCATCAGGAGACGAAAGAAAATCATTCCAAAGAAATAGAAGTGACAACTACGGGAAAAGAAAGTGCTTTAGATGTGGAAGTCCAAATCATCTCATTGGCGAATGTCTAAAGCCGCCGGGTTATGAAAATCAAGGCGCATTTGTTAGTGGAACATGGAGTGATAGTGACAAAGCAGAAGTTGAAAAGCCAAGAAACGAAAAGTGTTTTATGGCAAAAGAAACCGACAAAATATGTTTAGGAATTGACTTGGAGCCTGACGAATGGATCAAAGATAGCGGATGTTCGAGGCACATGACGGGGAACCACAAGCTATTCTCTACATACAAGGCATACAATGGAGGTAACGTTATTTTCGATAGTGACTTACGTGGAAAAATCATTGGCAAAGGTACGATTTCTCAAGACTCACTTACTATTGAAAATGTAGAGCATGTAGATAATTTAACATATAACTTGCTTAGTATAGGAAAAATATGTGATAATAAATGTAGAGTCACCTTTACCGATGAGGATAGCAAAATAGTTAAGAATGGAAAAATTATAGGTAGAGGAATTAGGAAAGGTGGCATATATGTTATGAAACTAGGAAACAAGCCTGAGGATAGGATATGCCTAACGACCCTAGATGAAAACTCTACATTGTGGCATAGGAGATTAGGACATGCTAACATGCAACAAATACAATCTTTGGCCTCTAAGGAATTAGTTAGAAATTTGCCTAATCTAAAATATGACAAGCATTTTTGTGATGCATGTAAAATTGGAAAACAAGCTCATACTAGTCACGAAGCTAAGAATATAGTATCCACTACTAGGTGCCTAGAATTATTACATATGGATCTTTTCGGTCCATCCGCTATGCGGAGCTATGGAGGAAACAAATATACCTTAGTAATAGTAGATGACTATTCACGATACACGTGGACTAGGTTTTTAAGTGACAAAACCCAAGCCTTTGAAAAATTCGAAATATTTAGTAAAATGACTCAAAATAAATTAGGATGCACAATAGTTGCCATTAGGACGGACCATGGTAGGGAATTTGATAACGAAATACAATTTGGAAAATATTGTGATTTAAATGGAATATCTCACAATTTCTCCGCTCCTCGTACTCCTCAATCAAATGGCGTAGTAGAAAGAAAAAATAGGTCACTACAAGAAATGAGTAGAACAATGTTAAATGAACAATCCATCCCACAAAAATTTTGGTGTCACGCCGTAGATACATCGGCATATATTTTAAATAGGGTATCAATTAGAAGAATTCTAGGAAAAACTCCTTATGAGTTACTAAGAGGTAGAAAACCAAACTTAAGCTACTTTAGGGTATTTGGAAGTAAATGTTATATTCTAAACACTAGAGATTACCTCACTAAGTTTGATCCAAAATCATATGAAGGAATATTTTTAGGATACTCACAAAATAGCAAAGCATATATAATAGTTAACAAACACTCCATGAAAGTAGAAGAATCACTAAATGTAACATTTGATGAAACACCACCACCTCCTAAAACATTACCTTTAGAAGATGATGACTTAGTCGAAGATGAAGCTATTGAGGTTAGTAAAACAAAACCCATAGGAAATGATAATGAAGACATTCACTTAGGAAATAACGAAATTGTTAATATTAAAGAATCTAGATCACATCCATTAGATAATATAATAGGACATCTTAACCAAAGAACCCTTAGGTCACAAGCCCAAGATAAAAACAATTTCTTTTGTTTCCTCTCAGCAATAGAACCTAAGAATATTAATGAGGCTTTAAAAGATGAAAGTTGGGTTATAGCTATGCAAGAAGAATTAAATCAATAAGGCAAATGACGTTTGGGAATTAGTCCCAAATCCAAAGAATATGACCATCATAGGAACTAAATGGGTATATAGGAATAAGTTAGATGAGAATGGAATAGTTACTAGGAATAAAGCTAGGTTAGTTACCCAAGGTTATAATCAACAAGAAGGAATTGATTATGATGAAACTTATGCCCCTGTAGCTAGACTAGAATCGATTAGGATATTACTTGCCTATGCTTGCGCCCTAGATTTTAAGTTATTCCAAATGGACGTGAAAAGTGCATTCCTTAACGGTTTTATCAATGAGGAGTTATATGTGGCACAACCTCCAGGATTCATTGACTTCGCAAAACCTGATTATGTTTATAAGTTAAAGAAAGCTTTGTATGGACTCAAACAAGCTCCCAAAGCTTGGTATGATCGATTAAAAGCTTTTCTTATTAAACATGATTATTCCATGGGAATGGTAGATAACACTCTTTTCACTAAAAGGAAAGACCCAAATCTCATCATTGTCCAAATATATGTTGATGACATTATATTTGGATCGACTTGTCAAGACATGTGTGATGAATTTTCCAAAATCATGCATGATGAGTTTGAGATGAGTATGATGGGTGAACTTAACTTCTTCCTAGGATTACAAATAAAACAATTAGAAGATGGAATATTTTTTAACCAATCTAAGTACATTAAGGAATTGCTTAAGAAATTTGGCCTAGAAGACTCAAAACCCATGAAAACTCACATGTCTACGGAAGTAAAGCTCACAAAGGATGATGAAGGTGAGTCCGTAGATAACACCAAGTATAGAGGAATGATAGGTAGTTTACTATACTTGACGGCAAGTAGACACGATATCATGTTTAGTGTCCGCCTTTGTGCCCGTTTTCAAGAGGATCCCAAAACCTCTCACCTAGAAGCGGTTAAGCGTATCTTCCGATACATTAAAGGCACTATACACTTAGGATTATGGTATCCTAAGGGATCCGGCATAGAAACCATCGTCTATGCGGATTCGGATCATGCGGGAGACTACGTAGATAGAAAAAGCACTAGCGGTATTTGCACGTTTATGGGATGTTGTCTAACATCTTGGTTTTCGAAGAAGCAAACCGCTCTTGCTATTTCTACCACCGAAGCCGAATATGTAAGCGCTGGAAAGGCATGTCAACAAGCACTATGGATGAAACAAGCTCTCGTAGACTATGGCATTAGGTTAGAAAATGTTCCCATTATGTGCGATAACAAAGGTGCGATAGATTTAAGTAAAAATCCGGTGCAACACTCTAGGACTAAACATATAGAAATACGTCACCACTTTCTTAGGGATAATGTACAAAAAGGAAACATATCTATAGAAAAAGTTGCATCGGAAGATAACATTGAGGATATATTCAGAAAACCCCTTCAGCGTGAATTATTCAACCACTTGCGTTTAGGATTAGGAATGATGGAACAAGTTGACTAAATTATATTGAACTAATACAAATTTATACTTGCAAAAAATTTTCTTTTCGTCCACTTCTTCATTTCTGAGTCTAGGAATCTATTTCGCACAAAATTAAAGATTGGGAAAGTTTATTTTCTTTGCATAAACTCTTTTGTATAACCCAATCAATTTTCTTTAAAAAAAATTATTCTCACATCTAGGAATCACATGAACATCATTTTCCTTGCATTGTTGACTAATGCTAAAAACATTGTCTTCCAAAATCATGCATAAACTCTCACATAAATTGTCTAGGTATATAATCTAATATATATCTTTGACATTCATGATCGAGCAAAATTGAATCAAGGAGATCTTTTGGATTGTTTCTTATGATCGTTATCTCTCTTTGCATTTAGGAGTCGAAACAATCACAACTCCACATTTGTTGCATATAGACACACACTAGGACAAATTCACTAATAATGTTGTCATCTTGCTCCATCACTAGTTTTCCACTCACTAGTTACCTTTGCCTTTGATCTAAGATAGTTGCTCTAGGAAGATTAAGTGCCCTTGCCTTTGTTTGCCTTCTCTTGCTTATTACTAATTGCTTGATTGCTCTTTTACTTAAGTGTTGTTGCATGCATGCTATATTATAGTTAGATTAGATGCTATATTGCCTCAAGGAGTTGAACTTGCTTGAAATCTAATCCAAACACACAATCTTTCTGCAAATTTTCTGCCAAAAACCCAATTCTGGCAATCTGGAAATCACCAGATGGGCGGCCCCCTTAATTTTGTAAGGCGGCCCCCTCAATCATTAAGGGGACCGCCCCCTAATTAATGGGATCGGCCATCTGATGGTCGGGTTTACAGAATCTCTTCTGTTTTTTAGCCCATTTCAACCTACATTTCCCATTTTTCACCAACATATTTTGTCCTAATCTCTCAAACAAACCTTATCCATCCTTAAACACACAAATCTTACACTATAAATACCCCAATCCTCAAAACTCTTCATTCATCCCTTCATGACTTCTCCAAACAAACCAAAACCAAAAGCCTCAAGGCTTGCAAGAATGACGGAAAAACCCGTTTGGCGAAGAAAAAGCCCTCGTAACAAATCCATCATAACCAATGAACTTGGAAATCACTCAACACCTCCAACCACTTACTTCCCAAACTTTACACCAAATTCAAAAGGACATTCATTTGATCCTCTTTACAAACCATACAACATTGGCCAAACATCTTCCTTCATGTCAAACCATTCATCTCATCCACCAACCATTTATAATGATCCATACAAGTTTGATCAACCATCCAACTACAATTCCAACTACACAAACCCAATTCATCCATATCAACACAATGACTCTCTCCGCATTGCCACGGAAAAGCAAAGGTTTCATGATGAAATATCCCAAATCCATGATCTTAGTGATCTCAATGCCATGCATCTTGCACAACGCAACAAAGGGCAACTTCCATCATCACCTTACAACAATTGCCTACCCCACTCTCTCAACTTGGATCAAGTTACAAACCACACTCACTATTGCCCTTGTTGCATCTTCCTTAAAAAACAAATCCTATACTTGAGTGAAGATATTTCTTGGATTGAATATCTCCTCACTCGTCCTCATCCCATACCACCCTTAACACGGTATAACATCGTAAGGTCCACCTCTTCCGCTCCATACCCCACTCCATATCCCTCTCCATCTAACAACTAAGCTTTATGCTTATGTTCTCCTTCAAGCAAATAAAACAATCAACCATGGGTTGCAAGCAAGTCCAAGTGCTCTCTTAGGCAATATAGGACTATGTTTTTTCTTTTTGTTTTATTGTAATCAATATGCTTTAAGCATATTGAATGTTGTAATGCTAATCATTTCTACGATGCTTAAATGAATCTATTTTTATAATTATTGCTTTGCATGTATATGTGCCTTGTTCTCTTCTAATATTTTGTGTAGCCAAGATTTCCATAGCTCATTCCCTTGGTGCTCTCAAATGAGGGGGAGCATACATCAAGGGGGAGCATTAATCTTTTTGATTTTACAAAAAGGGGGAGAAGAGAATGTTAAACTCTAATAATACTTGTCTAAAAATTATTTTTTAGACCTAATGAGTTTAAGGTTTTGTAATCATCAAAAAGGGGGAGATTGTTGACATAAATAATGTCTAAAAACATTGTTAGCACATTAACAATATCTCTATGTTTTGATAATTACAAAGCATAAACTCATTAATCTAAAACTTATGACGTAAACAAGTTTTTAGTGCTTAATATTTGTCTTTACATCCACATCACTTAAGGTATGAATAAACAAAGTGTTTATTGCATTTCATGATCAAAGGAAATTTTTCTAATCACTAGAATTTTTATAAAATGTATTAAACATTCTATATCTTTTAAAAAATTACTTTTGGAATTAAAAGAATATGTTTAATTCATTATAAATATATGATTTCAAATTTCCAACCAAAAATGGCAAATTTTATCCAGAAAAATATTCCCCACTAAAAGACAAGAAAATCCAACGTTCTGAAGGGGCGGCCCCCTTAATCATTAAGGAGACCGGCCTATAATTAAGGGGACCGGCCATGCTCCAGAACAGTAATTTTTCTCCCTATAAATACTGGTTCATCCCACATAATTTTCTCACCTTTTGCACTCCTAAACTTTCTGTTCTAGATCCACATTTCTATTCTCTTAATCCTTTGATCATAAATACATAATTCTTTGTTTCAAAGTGATTCAAACATCATCCTCTCAAGTGCAAGAGAAGAATACTTCTATCCCCCAAGACAAGAAGTATTACAACTTGTTGTGACCTCCACATCCAAGTTGTTGGTGCATCATCAAGATTATTTACATAATTCATTGTGAAGATTGTTGTGAATATTTGATTGTAGATAGTTGTGCTAGGTATATAGATTGAGTGATTAGTTAGTTGTTTGGTGTGAAGAAGAAAAGTTAGGAATTAGATTGTAGTGAAGAAGCTAGGTGTGAAATTGTTAGTTGTGAAGTAAATTGGTGTGAAGAAGATAGGCACGAAATAGTTAGTTGTGAAGTAGATTGGTGTGAAGAAGTTGTGTAGAAGTTATGATTTAGTTGTGAAGAAGTTGTGGTGTGTAAATTGGTGTGTAAGGTTTTCTCCGCCATAAGGGAACTTGTTGATATAGTGAAGAAAACTCTCGAGTTAGGTGCTCAGGGAGTGGAGTAGGGCAAGGAAGGTATCCTTGTAGCCGAACCACTATAAATCTCTTGTCTCGCGGTTCGATCTTTCCATCTCTTATTTATTTCATTACTTATCATTGTTATATCTTACTTATTGATAGTTGTTTATATTGTGCAAGACTTGAGATCACATATTATCGAATCTAAATTTTAAAAACTAAGAAAACACTAAAACTATCTTTTATAACAAATTAAAAAAGACGTAAAACTATCCAACCCCCTTCTAGTTTTCCACACATTATGCTTTGCCAAGAATTTTTTTCACTACCTTTCCCATTCTTCACCCCCTATAACCCCCTACCAAGCATTAGGGGTGTTCAAAAAACCCGAGAAACTGACAAACCAAGCATTCGGTTTCGGTTTTTACTTTTAGATATCCATGGTTAACCGAACTGAACTGTATATAATATAAATAAATTACCCGCCCCACGATGGATAGTTAAAATTTTCCAACTAACCGAACCGAACCGCCCCGTGAACACCCCTAGCAAGAGTATCAAACACACTTCATTTACACTTCTACAGTAATATATATATATATATATATATATATATATATATATATATATATATATATATACACAAACTTATCAAACACACTTCACACATTTCCATAATCCTCTATTTCTCTCTCACACTCACAGTTACAACTCACTCGGATCTAGGTTTTGATCCCAAATCTCAAAAAGCTGATAAGATCACAAATGAATATAATCCAAATACCCCCTTAGAGCTATTTATTCTTAGGCTTAGGTTGATTATCTGTTATAAGAATTGTGTTGCATTTGTGTTGATAGAATAAGGAAGAACATGCTATGTTGTTTTTGTAAATAATTAGAGCAAAAGAGATATTAAGGTTTGCTTGGATTAGCTTATTTTATCTTAGGATTAGGTTGACTATCTGTTATAAGAATTATGTTGCATTTGTATTGAGAGAATAAGGAAGAAAAGTGGCGGATGTGTGTGCGAATATTTAGGCTAAAACATCCAAGTATCAAAGATGGAAGAAGTATTAGTGATGACTGGACAGACACCACTTTCAAGTATGAACATAAACTTGTTCTGGTGTTTTCCATCCATTATTGATTCATCTTTGCTCTTTGTCAAAATACAGAAATAATTATCAAGTATAATTTGTATTGATAGAATAAGGAAGAACATGCTGTGTTGTTTTTGCGAATAATTAGAGCAAAAGAGATATTAAGGTTTGCTTGGATTAGCTTATTTTATCTTAGCATTAGGTTGAAGTACAATAAACGTATCAAGAACTTAAATAGTTTTTTCATGTATTTAGTTACAATGAAAATATTTTCATTGCATTGTTGATATAAATTTAAAATGATTTCATTGATTCATGATTAGCTCTCTAATGTCGTAGGACCTACATAACTAATATGTATGTTCGTCACATTTAAGTGAGCAATATAAATGATAGTAAGAATTTGGTTGCTAAGAACTTAAAGCTCAATTATCAGGGCAGATCTATCTACCGATGTAGATAGGTTCCATCGCTTTGATTGGACCCCATTTTCTAACGATGTTTAATGGTTCTTTCAATAATCAAGATTAAACATCGTTAGAAAACATTAAAGCGATGGAACCCATCTACATCGTTAGATAGATATGGCCTGATCATTGAGACGTCTTCAATGCGATAATGATATAGTGTGTATTGTTCATGACAGGCCACACTCCTTCATTATCGCATTCAAGATGAGTGATGTTACTTAGACTCTATTCTTTACTCAACATTTGTAGATTGTTTGTATCACTCTGTTTGCTTTATATATATGTATGATGTATTTTTGATATAAGAATTATGTTGCATTTGTATTGAGAGAATAAGGAAGAAAAGTGGCGGATGTGTGTGCGAATATTTAGGCTAAAACATCCAAGTATCAAAGATGGAAGAAGTATCAACATGGGTGAACAGACACCACTTTCAAGTATGAACATAAACTTGTTTTGGTGTTGTTCATCCATGTTTATTCATCTTTGCTCTTTGTCAAAATACAGAAACAATTATCATGTATAATTTGTAGGTTCGATGCTTGAATTTAGCGTCTTCGTCTTCTAGCATGTTGGTAGGTTAGAGATTCAAGGCTGAATAATATGTTGTTGTTGGCTAGGGTAGAAAGGATGGTAGTTCATTGCATTGTTAATATAAATTTTATATGATTTCATTCATGCACAATTAGCTCTCTAATGTCGTAGAATCTACATAATTAATATGTATGTTCGTCACATCTAAAGGAGCAATATAAATGATAGTAAGAATCTGTTTTCTAATAACTTAAAGCTCAATGATTATGGCGCTCTATCTAGCGTTGTAGATGGTTCCATTGCTTAATTTGGAAAACGTCTACTACCGTTTGTGTGGTTATTAGACGGTACTGCAACGTTAGATAGATCGATCTGGCCTGATCATTGAGACGTCTTCAATGCAATAATGATATAGTGTGTACTGTTCATGACATGCCACACTCCATTATCGCATTCAAGATGAGTAATGTTACTTAGACTCTATTCTTTACTTAACATGTGTAGATTGTTTGTATTACTTTGAGTCTGGAATTTCAACATACCTTTCCATTCTAAGGTCCCACACTGTTTGCTTTGTTTTTTCAACAATCTAGCAATGCGGCTCGTGTAGTCCTTTGCTCAAAGGGAGTTGAAACGACAAAGCGAGCAGTAGCGGGAACTTAGAAGGGTTACGTATGTTGGTTTATTGCATTCCATTCTTTTTTATGATCTAAAACCAACCATCCACCAAGTAATGTGTGTTGATCCCAGTTGAGCAAACGATCTTATATAGAAGTTGACTTAATGTAAACACTTAAGCTTGAATGCGGAATGTAAAAGCTTAATTTAAGAAGAACAATTCACTATCAACACTTCAATATTATTAATACGAGCACTCGACAATGCTAGGGTTTTACAACCTTGAAGTGTAAACGAAAAACTAAACAATACGTACTTAATCTAACCCTAGGATCCTCCTTTTATAGGCCAAGGAGTCCTACTAGGTTTACAATAACTTTCTATGCAAGATAAGAATATTCTAGACGTATAAGATATACACACAATCTATTCTATAATTATCTACTTCGAATACATGCTTATCACATTAGCAATAGTTTCCTTCAGCAGAATTTTCCCTTAGCAGTACTTTGTCATCAGCAGCAGAGTCATTTATATTAGCAGCAGTTTCACTCAGCAGTAGTTTTACTCAGCAGTAGAATCCAAAACCCAACAATCCTCCCCTAAACTTAATATTTATTTCTAAATACTTAAGTTTCTTCAAAGCTCAATTAAACACCAGGAGGATGCTTCCAAACACTCAATTCTTGAGATGTCTGTTGATCAAGTATCTTCTTATACTTTGACAGCAAATTGAATGCCTGATCATCAGTATCATAATCTTTCTGCAAGTTGAGTAATCCAGCACCATTAACCATCTAATCGACAGTATTCCAGTATCTTACCACTAGGTAATCTTTTTCAGCTAGCATATACAAAGTAATTGGTCCAATTTCTAGCATATGAACTCCAGAATCTTGAAAGAGTCTCCATCTTCTTACTTTGTATTGTACTATCTCTGTCCATTCAGAATCATCCATTGAAGGTTCATACATAAGGTTTAGAGCTCTCCATAGAACATTATCAGACATAGTTATGATATGATCAATTTGATCTTTCTCATACTTTTTACCATCAAACTTCTCAGCTCCAAACTTTGCTTTGTATAACTTCCACAAGTCATCAACATCCTCTCTATCAAAGTAGTATAGCATCTGTTGAAATCTAAGAAACCTGTGAGTCTTTCCATCAGATCTCTCAACATCATGAAATGCTCCAATTTTAGTATCATATCCTGTAGTTACTTTGATAATAGGATATTTGATTCCTATTGGTGTGGCATCAACTACTTCAGGATCTTCCATCTTGCCAACCATAGTGAAAACCTTCAATTGTTCTTTTAAATGCTCAGGAGGAATATGATCACAATCATTCTTGAACTCATCTCCTTCTGGCTTAGAACTGCTTTCTTCCCCTGTTTTCCTCTTCTTCTTTGCAAATGATTTATGAACAACACCCTTCCTTTTACCATTTTGCACAGAAGAAGTAGTCTTATCTGCATCAAGTTGCTTAACAATATCTGCTTCTTGAACATGCTCTACTTCAGCCACCTTTTCAGGTACCAACTTTTTATTCATCTGAGCAATATGTTCCAAATCTTCATCACAACCCATAGGATAGAAGGTATCTGTTTGTCTCTTAGCTTGTTGATACAAGTCAAAAAATTCTTGATAAGACTTTGGTTTTAACTGCACCAATTTCCATCCCTTCATATTCTTCAGGTATCTTTCTTGCTCTTTTCTTTGTTGCAATGGAGTTGGACCCCTAAGTACCTTTTTCTTTCTTCTAGTAGCAGCATCTTCTTTTCTTTTCTTTTCTTAGCAGTGAACTCCCTTACCCAAGATTGAACATCAAAAGTTGGAACTTCATTCTCTTCAATTTTAATCATCTTGTTGAGTTCAATATCAGCCTCTATTCTTATCTTCTCATCAACCCATTCCTCATACCTCCTTAAATCTTCAGTTTCCTTTTCAACCCTTTCTTTTTCCTTCTGAGCCAACTGTTGTTCTTCTTGATCAATCAATTCTTGTTCTTTCAATGCAGCAGCTGAGTCATGTTTAACTTGTAATTCCTTAGGCCACATATGAAAAGGTATTACAGAGTAGTCAAACCCCTTATACATCCATTTAGGTTCTTCAACTTGCTTGCCCTTCCCTTTATCAGTGGATGATGATACAATTTTCTTTGGTTGAGCAGCAGGTTCTCTGAATACTACTCCTTTTAGAGGTAAACTTGGTGTTGATGATGTGATTGCTGTTGTAGGTTGTTGTAGTAGTGATGGAGTTGGTAGTGGTGTATGTTTTGAAGATGATTCAGATGGAACTTCCGTAGTCTTCTTACTTAACAAAACCGTTGCCTCAGCAGCAGCATTATCACTAGACCCAGCAATAGAGTCTTGTGCATCAACAGAGTTCACTTTTCCACTAGCAGCAGGATCAGCAAGATCCTTAGCAATAGAATCATGAGCAGCAGTAGAGTCATCAATCTTGTCAGCAATAGCATCATTTTCAAGCTCATTAACCATTGAATCCTCCAAAGTCATCAAAGCTTCACCCATCAACCCTGTTACCTTCACTAATTGCTCAGGCTCCAAAGTCTTGAGTTTTTCCACCACCTTTTCTTGAGTAGCAATCACCTTTTCCATTACAACCTCATTTCTTGATTGATCAGCAATCACAAAGTTTTCATCTTGAGGACTTTTCACATCCATGTCCCCAATCTCTGGAACCTCCCCTGAAACCATGTCATCATTCATAACCTGAGCACTTTCAACCCTCTTCAAATTTTCCTCCCCTGAACCCATTACATCTTCATTCCTCCCCGGTTTGGAAGCATCCTCTTCCAAATGAGTAGAGAGTTCAGGTGAACTAATAACTTGAGAAGTGCCCACTTTCTTTAGCCTTTTCAAGGAGGTTGAGAAACTTGATTTCTTCAAGTCCTTAATCTGTTTCTTTAACTTGGATATGAGCTTGGCTTGTCCATCAACAATAGTAGACAGAGTAAGAACTTTATCTTCCAATGTAGTACACTTCAACCCCAAATTGGTACAAGTAACCGTCAATTCCTGTATAAGTTTCAGAGTAGTCTCATCACTTCGACCTGTGTAACCTGGTCTGAGAGGTGAATCATTGACATTGTCATCATGTACAAGATTTTCCGTTAATTCATTAGTCACTTGCCTGTCCTCATCACTTCGACCTGTGTGACCTGGTCTGAGAGGTGAATCTTGGGACATAAACTCAGTATCAAACCTAGTTTGATCATCTGAGCCCCCTATATTTTCCATTTGGCTAGGGTTACCATCCTGAGAAGTAGATTCAGAAGAATCCTTTTCTCTTGATGTTGCCTTGGTTTGGGTCTTATTTATGTTATCACTATCCTGCTCTGCTGCTAAGCAAGAAGCAGTAGTGACAGCCCTTATGATGAGTGCGCAAACACTCATCATTTTTATCGTATTTAAACTGCCAAAACATACAAAAGCAATCAAAAAGTAATCAAAATACTTAAATTATCCCAGGGATTGTGTTTTATGTGTTTTAAATACAAAACGAGCAAAAACAAACGAAAAATGATCAAAGTTTGCAATATTGGCAGTTTCAGTCCCCCAAGTTTCAAAATTTGTTAAAAATAGTCCCTATACATTTATTTTGAAATAAAAGTCAACCCAAGTCCCTAAAAATCAAAAGTTATTAAAAACGGACTTTGGGTGATAAATTTGGAAAAGTTACATGTTTGGTCCCTGAAGTTTGGAATTTTGCAAACATAGTCCCTGGGAATTTTTGAAAATAAAAAAAAATGCAAAATGGTTTTTGGGAATATTAAGCTTGGCAACAATAGCCCTTGTGATACTTTGGCAGAATTTACATTTCCAGCCCTTGGTTTTGTTAAATTGCAAAAATGGTCCTTGTGTTTATATACTACACCAACCGGACCCTTAATACTTTCAAACCCAAAACAAAACCAACTCCTTATCACTCCAATTCCAAAAGCCAATCCACCCAGGCCTACTCCACCTAATATCCCCAGCCCATCACTCACCAGCCCACCTCACAAATAATAAAAACCACTCCCATCCGTTTTAAATAATCACCCCTCCCAAGTCAAACCATTTGACCTCTCCCACCTTCACCGTCCCAGCTGTAATACCACTCCAACACACTTCCCCCCCCCCCTCCTCCACATCATCAACCCCATTCCATGTCCCCCCCCCCCAACTCCCTAATGCTTACAAGGAGCATTAATTGTCCTCATAAACTTCCAAGCAACTCCAACTGACAAAAGAAGAAAATGGCGCCAAAATTGGTTTTAAGGGCTGAGATCATTCCCACCCAATCCAATGGGTGGGATTTGCTCAGAAAAGTTAAAGGAAGCTAAAGGCAGCTATAAAAAGTGAGGAGAATTACTGGAGAAGAGTATGTAGTATAACTTAGTAAAATTTAGGTCGTTTGTAATTTCTTTAAGTTTGTAATTGTATCTTTCAGCTTTTTATTATCAAACTCAGTAATATAAGTGTAATGTGAACCTTTTTTATAAATGAATTTTAGTGTTTCATTTTGAATTTCATTTTGCTCAATTTTCATTAAAATCTGAAGCAGGTTTCAAATGATAGTTATAGCTGTTATCATGGACTAGATTAGGTCACTTAGGCTCCCAAGAAGCTTATAAGAGCTTCTAGTAACCTAAAATTCAGCTTAAACTAAAAAATACTCAAAAGAACAAAGTGGTCAATAAAAGTCAAACTGAGGAGATTTGGGTTTGGATTCTGATTCAGAAATGGTTTGGAGCTGAGCTTGGATTGGAATTGGGTATTAGAGCTCTGTGGAGAGCAATAGGAGTGTTCATTGGATCATGGTTCTTAGTTTTCTACTTTGGAGCATTTTGTAAGCAAAAATCCAACTTTTGTCTTTTTATCTTATCTTTGGTATTTAGTGGTAATCTCAGTGTTTTGTGATCACTTAGGTTAAGTTTAGCTATAATCTTGTGTGAACTTAAGTTCTTGATCACTAGAAATTAGTATAACTTTTGTTAAGTTTGAAACTGCCAAACTCTAGTGTAATATTAGATCTTAGGTATTAGTTGTAATGAATGGTACTTGTATGCTCATATAAGCTTGTTATAACATAATACATCTCTGTGCATCAGTTGATTGGGTCAAACTTGTGATTTCCTTTGTAAGACCTTTAAATCAGTTAGATTAGGGGTGTTTGGAACAAGCTTGTGAGCAGAGCTTTGGTTGATATTTGGTGTTTATTTTAGTTCCACTAGATTGCATTGGTCTGATATAGGTTTAATAGAACATAAAATCTTGGTCTTATTCATCCCAAAGTCAAAATCACACAAATCCAACCCACACAGTTAACTGTGTGGGTTTTGTAGTCCATAAAGCATTAACATTGGTTAAAATATTGTTGATTCTCATTAGTTTAACTTTATTTAGGCTTATTAGTGTATTTTAATTCAGAAAATTAGCATCTAAGTTCATTAAAGTCAAAGTGCAATGATATTTGAAAAAGTCAAAAAGTTCAATATCAGATTTTTGCAAAAATGGCAAGATTTTTATAGATTTTTGTGTTGTGATTCAAGGTTTGAAATTTGTTGTGTGTTTAGTCTATCAGTAGAACCTTTGATTTTCACAATTTTTACATTTCTGTGATTTTTTCTATTGGACCAAAACACCCTTGGAAGAAAGTTGCAGGGCAAGCTTGTGCCCTGCTTCAGCAGATCCAACTCAACCCACCACCTTTGGTGGTATTTTGTGGGCAACCCAGTGGGTTCCACACCTCATACTTGGGTTCTCCCAACCCCCCTCCTACCAGGGAGTAAAAGTTGACCAATATTTTGACCCTTAGACCAGTGGACCCCACCTGAATTTGCTTCCCAACTCTGTCCCTAATCTGTCTCAGAACCACCTTAAGCAAACTGCTTATTTGTGTGTTGTGGCTTATTTAAGCTACTTATTTGGAAGAATCTTGCTTATTTATGTTCATGTGACTCAGAGAAACTTATTTTCACCATTGTGGACCCCACCTTCTTCCATTTGAGCTTAAATCTCTCCATAGTCAACAAAAGTCAACTGAGAGGATCAATAAGCTCTCAAGTGCTTATTGTTGGGTTACACCAAAAGTGTTTTCATAAAAAGTGCTTCTTTTTAGTATATAATTAGTTTGGAAAAAGAAAAAACCAAAAAAAACCAACTTTACTTTTAGTGATAGCTTCTATTTAATAGAAATTATCATTTTAATTTTCTTTTTTGCTTATTTATAAGCAATATATCATTTTTATATTTTTATAAATTCTCTTTTAGGTTAAAGTAATTCTAGAAATTTTTCCAGATTTTTATTTTGTATTTTAGTAGTTTTTAGAATTAATTTTAGTTTAATTAATTAATTATTAATATTAAGTAATTAAATAGCATAATTAGATTTTATAAAGTACAACCTAGTTTTTATAATTTTTCTAGCTTTTATTTAAGTTAAAACATTTTTATAAATTTTTCTAGAATTTATATTGTTCATTTTCTATTTTTTATAATATAACTAGTTTAATTAGAAATTAATTAGTAATTATAATAATAATTAGTAAATTAGTTTAAAAATACATAAAATAAACTTTTTATAATTTTTTAGGATGCCTGTGATGGTTAATTAGATTTGTAAATTTTTTTCTTAATTTTCTAAGTCTTTTAGTATTTTTAATAATTCTAATTAGTTTAATATGTTAATAAATAGATAATTAGTATCTAATTAATAATAAATAATTAAATAGTGTAAAAATAGTTTTTATTTTTCTTAAAATTTTCTTTAATTGTTAGGATTGTAAAAATAATAATTTTACACTTGCAACCTTTTCTGTCCATCAGTTGTACTTTCAGTTTCGTTCGTATGCGTACGTTTTTAGGTTTCAGCTCAAATCTTCTTAATCTCAATACCATTAATCAATCACGTAGCTTTCCTAAGCTATTTAATTTCATAATTCTCAAATAATTCTTATCACAACCCCTTTTCTGCGAATAATCACCCGATCACAAGTACGCTAAAGCACAATCCACACCTCGTCGGGACTTAACGACCTGGCGATACCCTTTATTGCCCGGAAGCATTGGTCTAGGCTCTTTGACTTTGTTGATCATTCCTTGGTCAATATAAGTTGACGGTTTAGCATCAATCAATTTTTGGCGCCGCTGCCGGGGAGGTGTGCGCGTTTCTATAGCGTTATTCGAGATTAGTGTTACTTCACCTCAATCACTGTACAAATACCACTACTTTTGTAAATTTTAAATCAAAATACAAAAAAGTCATTAACACTTTTCCTAAAGTGTTAAAACACCAAAAAAATTAAAAAACAACAAAACAGATCGTAACGTTTTCTGAATCGGTTATCTTTTAAGGTGATTCTTAAAGAGAAACGATTTTAGATTACGAGACGATACCAAAAATATTGTCCAAAAGTTTTTAAACCCATACACAAAACCCAAAAACATTCGTCTTTTCCTGTGAATAATAATTCTACATAAAAACCAACCGTCGCAAACCAAGACAGAACACCTACCAACTGGGGGTGTGAACATAATAAGTTCCCAAACCAAAGATATAAAACTTGCCTTTGTATCCCTGTGAGTGATGTACCTTTCTTAAAGAAGCCACTTGCTTGTAATTATTGGTTTAAGTTCACTGTTGATTTGCGTCGATTTTGTTTTGATTGGTTTTTATCTCTAGTGCATGCGCACTCGTTCTTCAAGGTCCACGAGCCCATTAAGTGAGCTTGTTCGGAAACCTAGAAGACCTCGTCGACGTTCAGCACCAACAGTCGGATCTGAGATCCGTACTGTTGCCACACCCACTGTCACCATGGCGGAAGACCGCCCCATGTGTGAGCTTCTCCAAGCACCCATCGAGGGTTACAGAGATGCCATTGTTGTCCCAGCCATCGTGGCTGATAGTTTTGAGCTCAAAACCGGGTTACTCAATCTTGTAACCTCAAGTCAATTCTACGGTTTTGAGAGGGACGATCCTCATGCTCATATTCGATGGTTCAATAAAATCACATCGACCATCATGTACAAGAATGTCCCTTGTGAAGCAATAAGACTTCTTCTCTTCCCATTCTCCTTGGAGGGACAAGCCCGGATTTGGCTTGAAAAACAACCTCCACGATCTATTGAGACATGGGAAGATCTTGTCAAAAAATTTGTGAATGAATTCTTCCCACCTTCCAAGACCACGAGTATTAAGAACGAAATCACCAAGTTCACTCAAAAATATGATGAATCTTTTGGTGAACAGTGGGATCGTTTCAAAGAATTACTTCGCAAGTGTCCACATCATGGTTTCTCTGAGTTGATGCAACTCGATACTTTTTACAATGGCGTGAGCCAAGCTGATCAGGATTCTCTCAATGCCTCCGCGGGAGGTAATTTCTTGAGTAGAACCACTAAAGAAGCTTTGAAAATCATAGAAAACAAGTCTAAGGTCCGCTCTACACGAAGCAAACCGATTGTTTCTCAAATCAATGCGGGTCCTTCTACTTCATCTTCTGTGGGTTAATCTAGCACGGATGCTAAGATTGACAAGCTCACTGAAGCGATCCAAGCTTTGGTTCTCGCCCAAACAAAGAAAGTCTCATTTCCACAACATCCTCCACCTGCTGAGGTTAAAAAAGTGGAAGTCTGTGTGACTTGTGGTGGGCCGCATGCCTACTACAATTGCACAGCTACTGATGGTACTCCATATGAAGCTCATGCTGTAGCCGGGTCCCAACATCAAGGAGGCAGTCAATATCGCCCTCCTATGGACCCTAGCTATCGTCCTCATCATCATTATCCTGGACCTCCTGGTTTTAACCAAAACCAAAATGTCCAAAACCGTGGCCAAAAATCAAAATAGAGTGAACCAAGGTTATCAAAACCAAGGTAACTTCAATCAGGGTCACGGTTTTCACAATCAAAACCAAGGGTTCCAAAATCAAGGTTTCCAACATCAAAATCAAGGAAACTTTAACCAGAACCAAGGTCAGGGTAATTTCAATCCGGGATATTTTCATGGAAACAACAACCCTAATCAGGGTAATTTTCAAAATCAATGTCACAATCCGAACATTCGAGCTCCAAATATTCCTAATCTAAATCAAGCCGTTGTTCTAACCGGGCCTTCATCTGACGAGTTGTTGAAACAATTCACGAAGTCCCAAGAAGAGTTGAACAAGTTGCTGGTCAGCCAGATTTCTGACATCAAGAAGTCTTTAAATGATCGACCCTCGGGCTCAGGTACTACTTTACCGAGCAACACGATCGCTAACCCGAGGGGCGATGCTAAGGCGATCACAACAAGAAGTGGTGCTTCATATGATGAGCCCGCGATTCCTACTACCTCTTCTCCTTCTCCTCCATAGGTAGTGGATCGTGAACCTGAGGTGACAAAGGACAAGGTGCAAACTCCTAGCCCACGAAGTACAGCACACGTCCAACCTCAGGTTATTCCTGAAACCAGATGTAAGCCTGGAGTTGTCTTTGATCCACCAGAAACTCCAGTGGACAACCCTAAATCCAAAACTTCTATTCCCTATCCATCACGCTTGAATGAACAAAAGCTCCGCGAAAAAGCTAATCACCAAATGGATAAGTTTTTCCAAATTTTCCAAGATTTGCACTTTGATATTAGCTTCGCGGACGCTATTCTCTTGATGCCCAAGTTCGCATCGACAATCAAAAATCTGTTGAGTAATAAAGAGAAACTCTTTGAGATGGCAAGAACGCCTCTGAATGAGAACTGCTTAGCAATTCTTTTGAAAAAGCTTCCTGAAAAGCTTGGAGACCCCGGGAAATTTCTCATTCCTTGTACTTTCCCAGGTATGGTTGAATGCTTCGCCTTGGCCGATCTAGGTGCTAGCATTAACCTAATGCCATATTCTGTGTGGAAGAAACTCTCTCTTCCCGAACTTATCCCCACATGCATGACTTTAGAGCTTGCCGATCGTTCGATTTCTCATCCCATTGGCATTGCCGAGGACGTATTCGTTAAAGTGGGGAAGTTCCATTTTCTGGAAGATTTTGTTATTGTTGACTTTGATGCCGATTCTAGGGTCCCTCTCATTCTTGGAAGGGGATTCCTTAGAACTGGGCGAGCTCTTATCGATGTATTTGAGCATGAGATCACATTACGTGTTGGAACGGAAGCCATAACCTTCAACCTAAATCAAACTTCGAGATACTTCTCCAATTATGACTGTGAATCAGTGAATCAAATTGATGTCATCGATGTTGCTGCTGAGGAGTATGCTCAAGAGATTTTAGGTTTCATTGATGATTCTTCGAGTGAAAACCTCACTCAGTCTTCTCACCCCATCATAGCCAATTCTTCTCCTTCCCTCACTCCGTTTGAGGGAAGTGACTTCATCTTAGAAGAAATGGAGGCGTTTCTCAAAAGTAACTCGATTCTGATGGAGTCGATAACCAAGAGATCGACCTCGAGAGGGATATTCTCATACTTGAAAAATTGTTATACGAAGTTCCCTCTCCTCTTCCTGTTCTACCACAACAACTTCATAAAGAGGAAGTCAAAAATGTTGAGAAAACTGATGACTTTCCCGAGGTTGAACTTAAGGACTTGCCGCCTCATCTTGAATATGCTTTTCTGGAGGGTGATGATAAATTACCCGTCATAATTGCTAAAGACTTAAGTGTTGAGGAAAAGACTGCTCTTATAAAGTTTTTGAAGTCTAATAAACAAGCAATTGCTTGGCGTCTCTCCGACATCAAGGGCATTGACCCTGAATTTTGTACTCACAAGATTTTAATGGAGGACGACTTCAAACCTGCAGTCCAACAACAAAGAAGGGTGAATCCAAAAATTCACGAGGTTATCAAACAAGAGGTTTTAAAACTTCTTAATGCCGGATTGATTTACCCTATCTCGGACAGTCCTTGGGTCAGCCCAATTCATTGTGTTCCAAAAAAGGGTGGCATTACTGTTGTCACAAACGAGGAAAATGAGTTAATTCCAACTCGTTTGGTTACGGGTTGGCGCGTCTGCATTGACTATCGTAAGTTAAATGACGCCACCCGTAAGGATCATTTTCCTCTGCCCTTTATGGATCAGATGCTCGAGAGATTAGCGGGTAATGAGTATTATTGCTTTCTCGATGGTTTCTCGGGTTACTTTCACATTCCCAATGATCCGCAAGATCAGGAAAAGACCACTTTCACGTGCCCCTACGGAACTTTTGCTTATAAACGTATGCCATTTGGCTTATGTAATGCTCCGGGCACGTTTCAAAGATGTATGATGTCCATATTTTCCGACATGATCGGGAAAACTATGGAGGTCTTCATGGACGATTTTTTGGTCATTGGGGATTCGTTCCAATCATGTCTCTCCCATTTAGACAGCATGCTAAAATGTTGTGAAGATACAAAGTTATGTCTAAATTGGGAGAAGAGTCACTTTATGGTCAAAGAGGGCATTGTCCTCGGCCATAAAATTTCAAAGAATGGGATTGAGGTTGACAAAGCCAAAGTGGATGTCATTGCAAAATTACCTCATCCCACAACCGTAAAAGGTGTTAGGAGCTTTTTGGGTCACGCCGGTTTCTATCGTAGGTTTATTCAAGATTTTTCTAAAATCGCCCGGCCTATGAGCCATCTCCTTGAGAAGGATGCTCCTTTTATCTTCTCCCCAGAGTGCATCGAAGCTTTTGAAACACTTAAGAAAAAGCTTACTGAGGCACCGATTCTTGTTGCCCCCGATTGGGACTTGCCCTTCGAGCTCATGTGTGATGCTAGTGATTATGCTATTGGGGCAGTCTTGGGGCAACGAAAAACAAAACATTTTCAGCCTATACACTATGCCAGCAAAACTATGACCGAGGCTCAAAGCCATTACACCACCACCGAAAAAGAATTATTAGCTGTGGTGTATGCTTTTGAAAAACTCCGGCCATACTTGATACTGACCAAAAGCATAGTGTATACGGATCACTCGGCTTTGAAGTACGTTTTTGCAAAACAAGATGCAAAACCGAGACTTCTTCGTTGGGTTCTCCTCCTACAGGAATTTGATATCATTATTCGTGATAAAAAAGGAGCTGAGAACCTGGCTGCTGATCATCTCTCCCGATTGGAAAACCCCCACCAAGATGTCTTCGAGAGGAAAGAAATTAATGAAACATTCCCTCTCGAGACACTCAATGCGGTTACCTTTCGTGGAGATTCTATTACCCCGTGGTTAGTCGACTTTGCAAACTACCTTGCGGGTAACTTTGTGGTGAAAGGGATGTCGTCCCAACAAAAAAATAAATTCTTCAAAGATGTAAAACATTACTTCTGGGATGACCCCTACTTGTTCAAAATCTGTGCGGATCAAATCATCCGGTGGTGTGTTTATGGCCAAGAAGCCTCTGAAATTCTTAAGGCTTGCCATGCTGGTCCCACTGGGGGCCACCACAATCCAAACTACACCGCCAAAAAGGTGTTTGACTCCGGTTTCTTTTGGCCCACGATTTACAAGGATGCCCAGGAATTAGTCAAATCCTGTGACGCTTGTCAACGTCACGGGAATATTTCACAAAAGAATGAAATGCCTCAAAATGCAATTCAAGTTTGTGAAATTTTTGACGTTTGGGGCATCGACTTTATGGGGCCATTTCCTTCTTCTCATGGCAACAAATACATACTCGTGGCAGTTGACTACTTGTCAAAATGGGTTGAAGCGAAAGCTTTACCCACAAATGATGCCCGAGTAGTTGTAAAATTCTTGAAAGCTCTTTTCGCTCGATTTGGAACTCCACGTGCTATTATCAGTGATCGTGGTACGCACTTCTGTAATGACAAATTTGATAAAGTCATGCAAAAGTACGGTGTAACTCATCGTCTTTCTACTGCGTACCACCCACAAATATGTGGACAAGTAGAAGTTTCCAATCGAGGAATTAAGAGAATTTTGGAAAGAACTGTAGGTGAAAATCGTGCATCGTGGTCGGACAAGTTAGATGATGCACTTTGGGCTTTCCGTACGGCTTACAAAACACCCATTGGGTGTACGCCTTACAAACTTGTGTACGGGAAAACGTGCCATCTTCCGATCGAGCTTGAGCATAAAGCCTATTGGGCTCTCAAGCATGCCAATTTCGACCTCAAAACTCCGGGTGATCATAGAAAAGTTCAACTAAATGAATTAAATGAACTTCGTGATCAAGCTTACGAGAACTCTTTGATCTATAAGGAAAAGACAAAGAAGATTCATGACTCCAAAATCAAGAACCGCGTTTTTAACGTTGGTGATCGAGTCCTTCTTTTCAACTCTAGACTCAAGATCTTCTCGGGAAAGCTCAAAACCTGATGGACTGGTCCATTCACTATCGCTAAAGTTTATCCTTATGGTACCGTCGAATTATCTCAAAATGACGGTCCTAATTTCAAAGTGAATGGACATCGTTTAAAGCACTACTTTGGAGAGGACATACCATCCATGGTTGTCCCGGATCTAAAAACTTTCCCCAAGGACAATTAAATTCGGGGAACGAGTCAAGCTAGCGACTCGATGAACAAAAACAATAGCACAATACGGGTTTTCACCCGTATCTCTGATTTCCTTCTACTTTCTACCACCCTAGTGTGGGGGAATGGCCAACCCCCCGCTATTTGAAAATGTATATATGTATATAAGTTCAAAAAAAAAAAGAAAAATGTGTATATATAGAAATAAAGTGAAATTTGGTGTTTCCACAGTTAGATTCGAATCTTGGCTTTTTATGTTCAAAGAGTCGGCATAATAGCCGGGACTTTGAATATTGAGGACAATATTCATTTCTAAGTGTGGGGGGGGAAATTCAAGCAAATTTTATCGCAAAATACTTTCAAACACCCCCATTTTTGGCCAAAATTTTCAAAAATTTTTCACTTTATTTCAAAAATTTTGTGGTAATCAGTCCGCCGTGTCTAAACGACAAAAAGGATTGGCTAATCCAGGAGCAAACGGCTCTTGGTAAAGATAACTCAAATCCGTTTACGGCTTGCAATTTTCCCAAAATTGTATGGTTCCTCAACTCCCCATATCCTCAAAAGCAAATGAGTTGGCTAGCCCGCAAGATTATGGCTTGTGGTAAAGGCCGTGGAAAAACCATAATTGGTAATCAGCTCACCAAGATGTTGACTATTCCATCAAGAGCTGGCTAGTCCAGGAGCAAACGGCTCCTGGTAAAGACAAATCAAATTCGTTGACAGCTAGTGGTTTGCTCAAAATCACACGGTTATCAGGTGTGCCACAGTTCTTACACCTGGCTACTCCAGAAGTGATGGCTTTTAGTAAAGAGTTTAAAATCCATCAAGTTTTCCAAAAATATTGCTAGGGACTAGCAATAGTTTAGTGTGGGGGATTGATGAGTGCGCAAACACTCATCATTTTTATCGTATTTAAACTGCCAAAACATACAAAAACAATCGAAAAGTAATCAAACTACTTAAATTATCCCAGGGATTGTGTTTTATGTGTTTTAAATGCAAAACGAGCAAAAACAAACGAAAAACGATCAAAGTTTGCAATATTGGCAGTTTCAGTGCCTCAAGTTTCAAAATTTGTCAAAAATAGTCCCTATGCATTTATTTTGAAATAAAAGTCAACCCAAGTCCCTAAAAAATAAAAAGTAATTAAAAACAGACTTTGGGTGATAAATTTGGAAAAGTTACATGTTTGGTCCCTGGAGTTTGGAATTTTGCAAATATAGTCCCTAGGAATTTTTGAAAATAAAAAAAATTGCAAAATGGTTTTTGGGAATATTAAGCTTGGCAACAATAGCCCTTGTGATACTTTGGCAGAATGTACATTTCCAGCCCTTGGTTTTGTTAAATTGCAAAAATGGTCCTTGTGTTTATATACTACACCAACCGGACCCTTAATACTTTCAAACCCAAAACAAAACCAACTCCCTATCACTCCAATTCCAAAACCCAATCCACCCAGGCCTACTCCACCTAATATCCCCAGCCCATCACTCACCAGCCCACCTCACAAATAATAAAAACCACTCCCATCCGTTTTAAATAATCACCCTCCCAAGTCAAACCGTTTGACCTCTCCCACCTTCACCTTCCCAGCTGTAATACCACTCCAACACACTTCCCCCCCCCCTCCTCTACATCATCAATCCCATTCCATGCCCCCCCCCAACTCCCTAATGCTTACAAGGAGCATTAATTGTCCTCATAAACTTCCAAGCAACTCCAACTGACAAAAGAAGAAAATGGCGCCAAAATTGGTTTTAAGGGCTGAGATCATTCCCACCCAATCCAATGGGTGGGATTTGCTCAGAAAAGTTAAAGGAAGCTAAAGGCAGCTATAAAAAGTGAGGAGAAGCAGTGGAGAAGAGTATGTAGTATAACTTAGTAAAATTTAGGTCGTTTGTAATTTCTTTAAGTTTGTAATTGTATCTTTCAGCTTTTTATTATCAAACTCAGTAATATAAGTGTAATGTGAACCTTTTTTATTAATGAATTTTAGTGTTTCATTTTGAATTTCATTTTGCTCAATTTTCATTAAAATCTTAAGCAGGTTTCAAATGATAGTTATAACTATTATCATGGACTAGATTAGGTCACTTAGGCTCCCAAGAAGCTTATAAGAGCTTCTAGTAACCTAAAATTCAGCTTAAACTAAAAAATACTCAAAAGAACAAAGTGGTCAATGAAAGTCAAACTGAGGAGATTTGGGTTTGGATTCTGATTCAGAAATGGTTTGGAGCTGAGCTTGGATTGGAATTGGGTATTAGAGCTCTGTGGAGAGCAATAGGAGTGTTCATTGGATCATGGTTCTTAGTTTTCTACTTTGGAGCATTTTGTAAGCAAAAATCCAACTTTTGTCTTTTTATCTTATCTTTGGTATTTAGTTGTAATCTCAGTGTTTTGTGATCACTTAGGTTAAGTTTAGCTATAATCTTGTGTGAACTTAAGTTCTTGATCACTAGAAATTAGTATAACTTTTGTTAAGTTTGAAACTGCCAAACTCTAGTGTAATATTAGATCTTAGGTATTAGTTGTAATGAATAGTACTTGTATGCTCATATAAGCTTGTTATAACATAATACATCTCTGTGCATCAGTTGATTGGGTCAAACTTGTGATTTCCTTTGTAAAACCTTTAAATCAGTTAGATTAGGGGTGTTTGGAACAAGCTTGTGAGCAGAGCTTTGGTTGATATTTGGTGTTTATTTTAGTTCCACTAGATTGCATTGGTCTGATATAGGTTTAATAGAACATAAAATCTTGGTCTTATTCATCCCAAAGTCAAAATCACACAAATCCAACCCACACAGTTAACTGTGTGGGTTTTGTAGTCCATAAAGCATTAACATTGGTTAAAATATTGTTGATTCTCATTAGTTTAACTTTATTTAGGCTTATTAGTGTATTTTAACTCAGAAAATTAGCATCTAAGTTCATTAAAGTCAAAGTGAAAGGATATTTGAAAAGGTCAAAAACTTCAATATCAGATTTTTGCAAAAATGGCAAGATTTTTATAGATTTTTGTGTTGTGATTCAATGTTTGAAATTTGTTGTGTGTTTAGTCTATCAGTAGAACCTTTGATTTTCACAATTTTTACATTTTTGTGATTTTTTCTATTGGACCAAAACACCCTTGGAAGAAAGCTGCAGGGCAAGCTTGTGCCCTGCTTCAGCAGATCCAACTCAACCCACCACCTTTGGTGGTATTTTGTGGGCAACCCAGTGGGTCCCACACCTCATACTTGGGTTCTCCCAACCCCCCTCCTACCAGGGAGTAAAAGTTGACCAATATTTTGACCCTTAGACCAGTGGACCCCACCTGAATTTGCTTCCCAACTCTGTCCCTAATCTGTCTCAGAACCACCTTAAGCAAACTGCTTATTTGTGTGTTGTGTCTTATTTAAGCTACTTATTTGGTAGAATCTTGCTTATTCATGTTCATGTGACTCAGAGAAACTTATTTTCACCATTGTGGTACCCCACCTTCTTCCATTTGAGCTTAAATCTCTCCATAGTCAACAAAAGTCAACTGAGTGGATCAATAAGCTCTCAAGTGCTTATTGTTGGGCTACACCAAAAGTGTTTTCATAAAAATTGCTTGTTTTTAGTGTATAATTAGTTTGGAAAAAGAAAAAACCAAAAAAAAAACCAACTTTACTTTTAGTGATAGCTTCTATTTAATAGAAATTATCATTTTAATTTTCTTTTTAGCTTATTTATAAGCAATATATCATTTTTATATTTTTATAAATTCTCTTTTAGGTTAAAGTAATTCTAGAAATTTTTCCAGATTTTTATTTTGTCTTTTAGTAGTTTTTAGAATTAATTTTAGTTTAATTAATTAATAATTAATATTAAGTAATTAAATAGCATAATTAGATTTTATAAAGTACAACCTAGTTTTTATAATTTTTCTAACTTTTATTTAAGTTAAAACATTTTTATAAATTTTTCTAGAATTTATATTGTTCATTTTCTATTTTTTATAATATAAGTAGTTTAATTAGAAATTAATTAGTAATTATAATAATAATTAGTAAATTAGTTTAAAAATACATAAAATAAACTTTTTATAATTTTTTAGGATTCCTGTGATGGTTAATTAGATTTGTAAAATTTTTCTTAATTTTCTAAGTCTTTTTAGTATTTTTAATAATTCTAATTAGTTTAATTAGTTAATAAATAGATAATTAGTAATTAATTAATAATAAATAATTAAATAGTGTAAAAATAGTTTTTATTTTTCTTAAAATTTTCTTTAATTGTTAGGATTGTAAAAATAATAATTTTACACTTGTAACCTTTTCTGTCCATCAGTTGTACTTTCAGTTTCGTTCGTCTGCGTACGTTTTTAATTAAAACGTACGTTTTTAGGTTTTAGCTCAAATCTTCTTAATCTCAATACCAGTAATCAATCACGTAGCTTTCCTAAGCTATTTAATTTCATAATTCTTATCACAACCCCTTTTCTGTGAATAATCACCCGATCACAAGTACGCTAAAGCACAATCCACACCTCGTCGGGACTTAACGACTTGGTGATACCCTTTATTACCCGGAAGCATTGGTCTAGGCTCTTTGACTTTGTTGATCATTCCTTGGTCAATATAAGTTGACGGTTTAGCATCAATCACCTTACCAACATGTCCCCTTCATCAACTGGGACAGCCTCATCTGGTACAGCCATACCAACACTATCCTGAGGTAGATCAGTGTCCTTTTTGGTTTTCCTACGGGTATAGTGTATTTTGGGTTGTGTAGCAGATGCAGAAAAATTGGGTGTGTAATGGGAATCAGTGGGATTTCCTGATCCTTCACCCTGAATATATTGCACAAGTTGCACCATTGAAGGTGTAAGATTTGTATGTGTGCCGGAAAAACCTTTTCCATGCTTAACCAAGAAAGTAAATGTTTTTGAAACCAATTTTGGAGCATCATAAGTAGCAGCATGAGATCTAAAATCTGTAAGTTGGTTTTCAAGAAAGAGCTGGATAAATCTTGGATAAAGCAAATAAGAACCAGACTCTTTAACACTTTTAACAATCCCCTCCAAGATCATATTTGAAAAATTAAATGGTTGACCTTTGCTTAGGCATACCATTGCAGAAGCAATAGTAGCACTAAACTCATGCCACCCAGAAGTTTTAGGACTCAAACAATGAAGGAGAAGGTGTACCAAAAACTTGTATTGAGGACAGAGGAGAGCCTTTTGAAATTTTAAATTTGTATGCTTGCCCTCATACCCCAAAGTTTTTAAACCAGCAAAAATAGCAGAATTAGCAAGACAAGTGGTCTTTGTTTCATCATTTAAGAGAAGAGATTCCCTTATAGATGATTCAGTTATACGAACCTTTTGCCCATCTACTAAAGCACTGACATATTTTTCCTCATTCATAGTTTTGACTTTAGCAGTAAGCCAAAACTGTTTGATGTAGGAAACAAATATAGTAGGATTCACAGTGAGTGCATACCTAAGAGAAGTAGCATTCAAAAATTTGACCATATCTGTGAGCCCTTCAGGAACCAACTCTTCGTCCAAAACGACCACACTATTGTGCTATTCTGCCCAGGTACGTGCACAATCCATGAATTAGGGTTTAGAGAAATTGGGGATAATTGACTTTGAGAATAATGGAGTGTTAGGGTTTGTGATAACTTCAATTTGGAACATGTAAAAACCAATTATGAAAATTAATTAGGTTTTAAACTGATTAGAAGAAGTTACACATACCACCCTCTCACTTACAACCGTAGCAGCATAACCATGTCATCCACAACTAGCAGCAGAATGAAACAACTAGCAGCAGAGTGAAATTAAGCCAGCAGCAGAGTTGACTAATCAAACTTGGTCAAAAAGTCAAGAACCCATAACAATTAATGTGCTTGATACTCCGTAATCCCTATAAAACCGGACTAAATCTTTTCCCTAATTCACCACAATCAAACCCTAATTACAACTTCCAATCAAAAACGCCAATCTCGCAATTAAAACTTCCAATCACCCAAATCAAATCATCAATAACAATGAAATCTTCTCCTGAAATCATCAACATATCATCTGACTCTTCTTCTGAGGATGAGACACCATTTGAAACATATGTCCCTCCCTTCCGTCCTCCTCACAATGGTTGTAGAACCAAGGAACAAGCCAGAAAGAGGAAGCATGATCTTCCTGTCTTCAAAGATCTTTTGAACCTGAATCAAACCCCAAGCACTTCTAGGGGTAAAGAGGTGATGTCCCCCAAGTCTCCATCGTCTTCAGAATCATCAGAAGACCCTGCTTGGATCCCTATCAGACCACCATCTCCAATGGAGCTTGTTTCCCCTTCATCTATACATCATCAGTTGAGGATGAGCCACACCACAACCCACCATCCACTCCTGAAAGACCATCATCATCAAGGCCAAGACCCAAGACATCAACTAAGGCAAGAAAGTCAAACCCTCCTCTGCCAAAGGAGAGAGAGATTGTACTTAGGCTTCCATGCCCTAGAAATTGATGTTTTAAATCTTTTTATTGTAGTTTGTTGTATAGCAGTCTTTTGTTATTTCAGAACTTGATGTGAATGTACTTTTGTTGAATGTACTCTTTGAATCGATGAATGAAAGTTGTTAAATTTCTATTAATTAACTTGCAAATCATCAAGTTTCAGCTTATCCTGCAAAATGTTAGTCCAAACACCACAAAGTATACAAGAATATATACTAGCAGTAGAGTAAAATAGCAGCAGAGTACATTACAACTTAATCATACGCTTCTTAAGAAGCAGCAGAAACAGATTAACGATCAGCACAAGAACTTTACACCTTTTACAAAAACAATAAGAGATAAGTTTTTCAAAGATTTATCATACCAATGTTTGCAATTAAGAATTGAAATCTTCCCACATCAAAGTGTTTAGTGAGAAGATCAGCAACATTGTTATCAGTATGAATTTTGACGATTTGAATTAACTTCTTTTCATAGCAATCCCTTATGAAATGATGTCTTATCTCAATATGTTTTGTTTTAGAATGAAAGACAGCATTTTTAATTATGCAAAGTGTACTGTTGTTATCAATATTAATTTTGGTGTTCATGAAATTGTACCCATAATCCAGTAGTTGATTTTGCATCCATAGCACTTGACCACAGCAACTTGAAGCAACCACATACTCAGCTTCAGTTGTAGAATTTGTAACTACTGTCTGTTTCTTGCATTGCCATGACACCAATCTGTTTCCATGGAATTGACAACCTCCAGTTGTAGACTTTCTATCCAAGCAAGCACCAGCATAGTCACTGTCTGAATATGCCACCAAATCAAAAGGTGAATCCTTAGGATACCATAGGCCCAATTTAGGTTGATGCCTTAGATACCTAAAAATCCTCTTTACTGCATTGAGATGTGATTCTTTTGGACATACTTGGAATCTTGCACAGGCACATACAGCAAACATAATATCAGGCCTTGATGTTGTAAGATACATCAATGAGCCAATCATGGACCTGTACAACTGAACATCTACTTCTTTTCCATATTCATCCTTCAACAAAGGTTTGTTGGTATCCATCACTACTAGAAAAAGGGCTATTCTTGACTCCAAATGCGAGTCAAGAAGAGGCTTTATGACGCGCAAATGCGAGTCAAGGAAAGACCCGTCATAAAGCTTCATGACTCGCATTTGTGCGTCATCCCTCTATGACGCGCATTTATGACCCACGTTTTATGACTCTCCTTTTTGCGAGTCATAAGTTAATTTTTTTTTTAATTATTTTTTTCTGGTTCCTAGTTTTCTATTAAATGACAATTAAAAACCTCATAATACAAAATTAAAAACACAAATGTCAAATATCAAGAATCAAAAATATAGAAGAATCAAAAATATACAAATGTCAAATATCAAGAATCAAAAATATACAAATGTCAAATATCAAGAATAAAAAATATACAAGAATCAATAATACATGTTATCCAACTCACTTGGAGTCACGGCTCCAACATGAACCACAAAAGGTCATACCCGAGACCACCCTGGTCTCGGCTAGCTCATCCGAGCTCGACACAAAATAAACCGACCCCAAGGGTCACGGTAACAACAAAACAACCTCAACATCATATAAATCTTGGCCAAAAATCAACCATAACCAAGAATTTCATCAACATCACCCTCGATATCATCTATACACAAGACCAAGAATCAAAAACTCCACCAAGCTCAAAAAGAATACAAGCCGAGAGCATGGAGCTCTCGGTTTTACCTCGACCTCCTCCAAAAACATGAAACCCGGATACCAAACTATAGATTCATCACATTTTATTCAAAACTAGGTCAAAACCCAACAAGAAATATCAAGCCATGGGCTCGAACCACACAAGACCGTGAGCCACGGCTCGTGTAACGAGTCGACCCAAATCCAAAACCCAAGAAAAGGATACCAAACGAGTTTTCCATTATCAAAATATCATTTCCCATTAAAGTTTGCAAAACCCATTCAAGAAAACTTAGTGTACCCACGACTTGGGTACCAAATCGAAACGTACGAGTTGAAACTCGTGTCACTCACCTTCAAAAAGGCTCCAAAACTATGTTTCTTCAAGAACCCAACAAGAAAAGATAAAAAAAATGGTGTTTATGTGGCGGTGGTGGTGATTTTGAGGTGTTAGAGGTGGTTGTAGGGTGCGTGAGTTATACCAAAAGATATATCGTGATGAGATGGTTAAGATGGTGGTGTTGGTTTGTTTGTGGGGGCGGCGGTGTGGTGATGGTTGCCAGAAAAGATGGATGGTGGCTAGGGTTTTTGATATTAAGAAAATGGTGAAGATGAGATGAGAGAGAGAGAGGGTAGTGTTTGTTTGTATTTGTGTTGGTGTGTGATGTCCAGGAAAACCACAAGGGACGATTTACTCTTATAAAAAAAATGGTAGTAATAATAATAATAATATTATTAATAGTATGAGATCTGTGTTGGTTTGAAAGTTTTCAAGTTTTGTGGTCCGCGCGTGTTTTTTAAAAAATTTGACATATGACACGAATTTTATGACACACAAAAATGCGAGTCAAGGATTTACAATTTATGACAGTTTTTTATGACACACAAAAATGTGAGTCATTATATTGTGTGCGTCATAAAATGCGAGTCAACGATAGACCTTTTTCTAGTAGTGCATGGTTGTCTTAGCAGGCTTAGCATCTTCAAATCCAACTTCTTCAAGATGTCATTAACATACTTATCCTGACTAATAAATATGCCATCATTCTTTTGAACCACTTGTAGTCCCAAGAAGAAGTTGAGTTCTCCCATTGAACTCATTGCAAACTTATCCTTCATAAGCTTCTCAAAATCAACACACATTGCCCTGTTTGTTAAACCAAAGATGATGTCATCAACATAGATTTGAACCAGCAAAATATCATCTTTGTGTCTTTTGAGAAACAAAGTCTTGTCAATCTTTCCTCTACTGAACCCAGAGTCTAACAAATATGTTGACAAGGTATCATACCAAGCTCTAGGAGCTTGATGTAATCCATACATTGCTCTATTCACCTTGTAAACATTGTCAGGATAATCAGGGTCCTCAAAACCTGGTGGTTGAGACACATAAACTTCTTCTGTAATGGTCCCATAAAGGAAAGCACTCTTTACATGCATCTGATACACCACAAAATCTTTGAATGAAGCATAAGCCAAGAATAGTCTAATGGCTTCTATTCTTGCCACTGGTGCAAATACCTCAGCATAGTCAAGTCCCTCTTGTTGTGTGTATCCTTGAGCTACTAACCTAGCTTTATTTCTGATGACTATCCCCCTTTCATCTCTTTTACATCTGAAAACCCATTTAGTACCAATAACTCTTTTTCAATTTGGCAAATCAACCAAAGTCCATACCTCTTGTAGCTTGAATTGCAGAAGCTCATCTTGCATTGCTTCCACCCAACTAGCTTCTTGTAGGGCTTTGTAAGTATTCTTGGGTTCAATTTGAGATAGAAAACAGGCAAACAAGAAATTTTGTAGATCTTTATGACTGTTTCTTTGATGCAGAGATCTTGCAAAGAAACTTTGATGTTGAAGATCTTTGAGCACTTTAGTCATTTTCCTTGTTTGTACAGATGATTGAGGATCACTTAGAATTTGTTCTTTTGGATGATCCTTGTGAACTCTTGTAGTAGTAGTGGGACTAACAGGAATATTGAGTTCCAAATTAGTATAGTCTACTTCAGCTCCAAATAATGTACCATCAAGAGCTTCATCATCTGTGTCATCATAGATATTCTCTAGAGGAGGCATATTTGGATCTTCAGGATAATTTGTATCATCAAAAGGTCTATCCTGAGTATCCAAAGAAGGAAACTGTGATGTAGAAGCAGAGTGAATAGGCTTAGCAGCAGAATAGATTGAAGTAGTACTTGCTTCTTTTGGTCTAGCAGTAGAGTCTTCTGAGTCAGCAGTAGAGTCTTCTGGCCTTGTAGGAGAGTCAGCAACAACTATTTTTGGAGCTTCATTGGGTATCTTTTCTGCATTAATTGAAGTTTCAACATCTGCTTGAGCTTCCATAGGTTTCTCTGGAGCAACATCATCTTCTTGTGTATCTTGATCTTGCTGTAAAGGTATGAAAGTAGGACCAACCTTCAGTTTCTCAATTAAAACAATGTCTTCTTGTGGTTTGTTAGTGTCAACACTAGCAATAACAGGTACATAATTCATTGTCTTGGTCAGGATGTCAACATCAAACATCCATTCAGGTCCTTTTCCTGCAGCATTAGATGTGTTCTCAATAAACTTGATATGCAAATTTTCCTCCACATGTTTGGTTCTCTTGTTATATACCCTGAAAGCTTTACTGTTTACAGAGTAACCAACCAAATTTCCTTCATCAGCTTTCTCTTCAAACTTGCCTAACTGATCTTTAGTGTTTAAAATAGTGACAGGACATCCAAATGGCTTAAGAAAGTTAATCATTGGTTTCTTCCCATGAAAAAGTTCATATGGAGTTTTGTTGTGAGGCTTCACTACCTTACTCCTGTTTTGCACAAAACATACAGTGTTTACAGCTTCAGCCCAGAAAGGAATAGGTAATTGAGAATCAAATAACATTGTTCTTTCTGCCTCAATAAGTGTCCTATTTCTTCTCTCTGCAACACCATTCTGTTGTGGAGTTCTTGCAACACTGTATTGTCTTAAAATACCTTTTCCCACACAGAATTGGTTCATCACACTATTTTTGAACTCAGTACCATTGTCACATCTTATAATTTTCACTCTGTGGTTGTGCAGGTTTTCAACTCTTGTGATAAATTCCTTAAGAATTTCTGGGGTTTCATCTTTAGTGGCTAAGAAAAACACCCAAGTAAACCTGTTGTAGTCATCTGTGACAACTAGGCAATATGACTTCTTGTTTAAGCTTTTCACAAAAACAGGCCCAAATAAATCCATATGAAGCAAATGCAAGGGCTCTGTATTTGTGTTCACTGTCTTAGACTTGAATGAGACTCTATGTTGTTTTCCCTTCTGATAAGCAATACAAGTCTCACAATTTTCAAACAACTTTGTGGGCATGCCTCTCACAAGATTTCCTTTCACCAACTTGTTCGTTGTCTTGTAGTTCAGATGCCCAAGTCTTCTATGCCATAATTTGGACTCATCAACAGCGGCTTTTGCAATCAGACAAGTTAAAGGTCTTTTGGGAACTATGTTCTTAATATGGTCACTCTATATATTTTCATTTCTAGGGACCTTCAATAGCACAAATTTATCATTTGGCAACTGAAAATCAGGAGAAAGGATCATACATTCAGTGTCTGTAAAAAGAACAAAATTCCTTTTGTCACACATTTGTGAGACACTAAAGAGGTTAAACTTAAGCCCTTTCACAAGAAAAATCTTCTCAAAGTCCAAATTTCTAGTTCTTAAAGTGCCTCTACCAACAATCTTTCCACCTTTTCGATCATTCCCAAAAGCAACATAACCACCTTCAAAAGCCTCAAAATCTTTAAGCTGAGACTCATCCTCTGTCATATGTCCAGAGCATCCACTATCAACTATAACCATATCTTTAAGATCATCCAGTAGATTACCCTGCACATGAAAATAGAGAAATTAGTTTCTCTTGGGGACCCAATCCATTACTGACTTGGATCTGCCTTGTGCATCAACATAGTTAAATTTCTTTAAATCACTTGATGCACTGTTGGTTTTGCAAACATTGTTTGTAACAGTTGATTTTGGTTTCCAAACCCAACAAGCTGAGGCCTTAACAGCATAAAAATGATTTCCAACAACTGTATTTGATAAAACTTTTGGCCCAGAAGTAGAAAGTTTTGTACTAGCAGCAGATTGCTTACTAGCAGCAGAATGCTTACTAGCAGCAGAGTGCTTGCTAGCAGTAGAGCCAGCAACAGAACCAGTTGTGGTTTTAATAGCACCATTTGATTTAGCAGCATAAATGGATCTAGTTGCACCAGATCTTAACAACACAGCCCTAGGAATCATGTTTCTATTAGGATGAGGGTGAGTATTCTGATTAACATATTTGTGATTCACCCTAGTGTATTGATTCCAAACAGGTTTCTTGTGATCAGGACAGCTATTAATCAAATGTTCCAAGCTACCACACTTATAACAAGCCTTTTTCTTCAATTGAAACTCATTACCTAACTTGTTTGAAACTAGGTTATTAAAGTTTCTCTGATTTCCCCTAGGCTTATTATTGAAACCATTCATTCTATCTCTAGGAATCTCATTATATTCAACCAATCTCCTAGAGATACCCTTACCTAACACAGGTCTCACAAACTTCACCTGTTCAATTTTAGGTTCAACTTTAGCAGGAATTTCGTCCTTTTCTTCACTTTGTTCTAGTTCAACCTGTTCTTGTTCCTCATCACTCTCTGAGTACCAATCTTCAATAATTGGAGCATCAGGAAATTTTCTGCCCTCTACCTTAGGTGTTTCTAAGACACTTGTACTAGACTCACCTATTGGTTTTTCAATATTTAGCTCACTAATAAATGACAATTCTTTCCTGGTGGAGCAAAGGCACTCTTAGCAGGAGGAGCAACCTCTTTATAACCTATTCCACTGCCTTTCCTCATGATGGTACTCTCAATAGATTTATTAACCAAGTCAGAAGCATATTGTTGTTTGTTTACTCTTACTGTATAATTTTCTTTTTCAGCAAGAGCTGCATCCCTATCTCTTTCTGCTTCTTCTAATTTATTTTTAAGAAACTCAATTTCACTGTTTTTCTTAAAAATTTCAACATCTTGTTGATTAATTCTATCTACATACTCTAGCTCACACTCTTTTAAGTACTCTAGTCTTCTTTCAACATTTTGAATACCTACTTTGTAACCTAGGTTATCAAGTTTTAGGTTTTCAACTTCTCTAATTAGACTCTCATTCCTAGACTTAAGTTCTTCTACAGTGTCAGCACAAGACTTAAAAGAACACATAGATAAATCAGAATCATTAGATACCTCAGAGTCAGATCCAGAAGATGATGATGAATAAGCCATAAGTACAAAGTTATGCACTTCAGGCTTGACTTGAGCCACCAAAGAATAATTTGGTTCCTCATCAGCCAAATCACTCCAATCATAGTCTCCCAATCTATCACAAGATACCAATGCAGTAGTGGTATTCTTTGTTTCTTTAGTCTTCTTTGATGCTTCAGCATTTTTCTTTGGAGCTCTACACTCTCTGGCAAAGTGACCCTTCCAGTTGCAGTTGTAGCACTCTATCTTTGACTTATCAAAGCCAACATTCTCTTTAGGTCTATACTTGACCTCTCTTCCAGTTCTCTTCCAGAATTTTCTTGCCCTCAAGGTCAACATGGCCATTTGCCATTTAAGATCCATCTCTTCAAGATCATCAGGATCAAGGTGATCCAGATCTTGATTAAGTGCCTGTGACCTTATACTTGTAGTTAGATCAGCCAAGAATGCACATAAAGCAATATCACTAGTGGAGTTATTATCATTTGAACTAGCAGCAAATCGATCAGCAGTAGATACTCCATAAGCAGCAGAGTGAGATTCTTTAGACCCCTTTGACTTTGAAGATATAAAGGCAAGATTTTGTGTACCAGAAGTAGATGAAGTAGACAACTCTGGTTCATACACTCTTAAGTTGTTATAGAGACTTTCCAACATCATAGTTTCAAAGTCAGGCTTATTCCTCCAAACAACAGTGTGCATACTCCATTCAGGTGCAAGACTTCTGAGAAACTTGAGATTTACATCTTCTTGTGGAACCACATAGCCAACAAGCTTTAAATGACTGACAAGTTGATTGAGCCTGTTGTAGGTGCCATTAATCTTCTCTCCACTTTCAGCAGTAAAGTTCTCAAACTGATGCTTCAACATGTTTTTCCTTGACTTCTTGGTAGCATCATTACCTCCAAACCTGAATTCAATAGCATCCATTAACTCTTTAGCAGTCTCACAGCTATCAAAGTCCAACCGAAATTCATTAGGTATTACCATTAAGAGAATACTGTGTGCCTTGATCTCCATCTTCCTCACTAAGTTCTCTTCAGCAGACTTGATTGGTATCTCTTTACCATCAGGACCTTTCTTTGGTAAAGAATCACCATTGACGATCACATTCCACATGTTAAAGTCAATCATGCGAGTGTATTGTCGAATTCTCATCTTCTACAGCTCATATTCACCAGGGTTGAGCTTGGGAACCTTTGAAGCAGTCACCATATGTGTGTCATCACCCATCTTTAGCAGTTCATTAGGAACAGCAAACTTGCAAAGAACAGTTTCTTCTTGATTACAACTTCTAGATCACTAGCTCTGATACCACTTGTTGATCCCAGTTGAGCAAACGATCTTATATAGAAGTTGACTTAATGTAAACACTTAAGCTTGAATGCGGAATGTAAAAGCTTAACTTAAGAAGAACAATTCACTATCAACACTTCAATATTATTAATACGAGCACTCGACAATGCTAGGGTTTTACAACCTTGAAGTGTAAATGAAAAACAAAACAATACGTACTTAATCTAACCCTAGGATCCTCCTTTTATAGGCCAAGGAGTCCTACTAGGTTTACAATAACTTTCTATGCAAGATAAGAATATTCTAGACGTATAAGATATACACACAATCTATTCTATAATTATCTACTTCTAATACATGCTTATCACATTAGCAATAGTTTCCTTCAGCAGCATTTTCCCTTAGCAGTACTTTGTCATCAGCAGCAGAGTCATTTATATTAGCAGCAGTTTCACTCAGCAGTAGTTTTACTCAGCAGTAGAATCCAAAACCCAACAATGTGGCCATTGGAGTTCCAAGAACAAAGGTTGTTTCAAACACACCCTGAATTGCAACATTATCTTTTATTTCATTTACACTATATTTTTTAAAATTTTAATATATTTTTTAATTTTTTTGCAGCAAATCCATGGTCAGACTACTTTCCAAAGGGATATTTGGATCAGGTCAATCATGAAATTTTGCAGATTCTTTCAAGTCAATCATGTTCCATTATGGCTAGTCTTTGTTGGCGACTAATATTTATATAGTTCTGTCAAGAGTTATAAGCATTGATCCCTGGCAAACACTCGTCCCAATGGATCATGATTGGCCCGAAGATGTTGAAAAGGTTCAAGCCACCTGTGGGAAACGTCAATCCTTTCCTGCATTAAACATAGGTATTTTGGTTTTCCCATATCCCCTTTTTATACTTGTTTCCATGTGTATCTCAAATCACAAATCCTAGTTTATCAAATCTCTAAACAAAAACCTGCAGGAAGTATTCATAAACAATGTCTGCAAACAACAAGCGATCAGAACAATGGGTTGAAGGAGAAGGTTCAAGCAGGTCTGCTTCAAAAAAGAAAGTGGCAAAAAGTGTAAAAAAATTTAAATTGGATGGAAATACGTGGTACAATTGGTGGGCTGCTGAAAGAAAGAAAGCAGGAAAAACATAATCTATCAAAAAACATGCTGAGGATGAAAAGGAGTACAAAGCAACAAAAAAACCATCTCTCAAACAACATCCCAAGGCGTACAAGACATTGGATGATGATGATGATTTATCTGATGTGAAGTTTGATGGGTTGGATTACGAATATGCACATGTGGCATTTGACCCGGAGAAATCTCCAAAATTAGATTAGTAGATTTTTAGAATGTGTAACTTTTATTTCTAGTATTTTGTAATTTTTCATTTCAAGTTTTAATGGAAAATGTTTAATCTTAATTCCAGTACTTTTGTCATTGCTCAATTTTCTCATTACTTGTTGATATTAATATAATGATTCACCCTTTGCAGTATAAAAAGATTCTGCTGCTAAGAAAACGTTACTACAGCTAGTTTTGTACATTATTTTGTAATTTTTCATTTCAAGTTTTAATGGAAAATGTTTAATCTTAATTCTTGTACTTTTGTCATTGCTCAATTTTCTCATTACTTGTTGATATTAATATAATGATTCACCCTTTGCACTAAAAAAAAAAAAAAAAAAAAAAAAAAAAAAAAAAATCTTCTACTAAGAAAACGTTATTTCAGCTGGGTTTGTACTGCTAGAACTGAGAGTGCAGGGGTGGATTGGTAACATTTACACTTAACTATTTAAATCCCCAATCAAATCGATTATTCAGTTTCACTCACACATAGTTTCCCTATAATCACAAACACTAACATCTTTTATCAATCATTTTCAAAATCCCCAAATCACAAAACCCTAATTCAAGATGGTGTTGTCAATTGAATCAAAACGCACATTTGTTGACAAACACAACATGGTCGCTTTTTTTAAGAAACCAGATGGTTCTGAAGGATTCACACAGATAATCGATTTCTTGAATGCTACCCCTATTAGGTATGCATTAACTGTGAATCCTCCTATATGCATTTCTTTTATTAAGCAGTTTTGGGCTACTGCTAAGGTCATAACTTTTAATGAAGAAAAACAGATTAAGGCTAAGGTAGATGGCCAAGATATACTCATAACTGAGTCATCTATTAGGGAATCTCTTAACCTACCAGATAATGAAGTGATTGTGTGTCTTGAAAATGCCGCCATTTTCAAAGGTTTGAAAACAATGGGGTATGAGAAGAAGAATGATAGATTAAAATTTTACAAAGGTCTCTTCTCATCTCAGTGGAAATTCTTGATTCATACTCTCTTACATTGTTTGAGTCCTAAAACAACAGGTTGGAATGAGTTTGGTACCACCATGGCATCAGCAGTGATATGCCTTGCTAAAGGAAAACCTTTCAATTTTTCAAAAATGATTTTGGAGGGTATGATCAAGACCTTGGCTGATGATGGTACTTCTTTATTATATCCAAGGTTTTTGCAACTTATTATTCAAAAACAGTTGACTACCTTTAAAAGACATAAAGGAACTTATGCTGCCCCCTCACTACAAAAGAAAGTATTTTCAAATCTGAAAAATAATGGCAAGGATTTTTCATGAAAGGTTACACGGCTTTTTACATATATGGTGAACCTTCTACAAAAAAAGGGTGAGGATGTCACGGGTGTGGAGCAGGCCAGTGGTAACATACATGAGAGTGAGTATACACCCATTGATTCACCTCTCAGGGAAGGTAACACATCCAGAAGTGATGAGGGTAGTTCTGAAACAAATGAATTGATGGATACTGGTGAGAATAGAATGAAACTTATACAGGATCTGAAGGCCTGTTGTACCCAATTAGAAGAGGATTTTCTTGGCCTCCAAAAGCGCTTAACAAAAAATGGTGCAAAGATCAAAAGGTTGAAGCTGAGTGTTCGATATTTGGAAGGTCGAAAGAGGTCAAGAAAAGCTCAGTTCAGAAGGTTGAAGAAGGTGGGCACAGCACACAGGGTGAGTACTTGTAAGGCTACTAGTTTGGAGGATGCTCCCAAACAGGTGAGGAATGAAAGCAGAGTCTCAGGGGAGGAAACAACAAATGATGAAGGTGCTTGTGCTGATATGCATGTGGATATGGATATTGGGATCGATAGTGATGATAATGTTGATGATGATTATTTAGTTGCTGACAAGGGGGGTTATGAGGCAGTTTTGGAAGATGTAAATAAAGAGCAGGTAGTGGAAACTAATACTAGTTTGGGAGAAACTGCTACTAATAGTAATGTTGAAGAAATGGCTAAGGTGGTACAACAAGATGTTTCTGCTGCTACAACAAATCAAGTTTCTACTACTGAAGTTGCTACAGATGAAGAGGTAGCAAAGAGAGTTGATGAAGCTGAAATAGCTAACTTTATGGATGAGAAGAGGAGAGATTAAGTGTCTGAATTTGAAACAGATGAGCAAGTAAAATTCAGACTTGAAGAAGAGGAGAAAAAAAGAGCTCATGGAGAGCAAATGCAAGCTTTTATTGATGCGGATGAAGTTCTACAGGCTAGAATTAAAGAACTTTACACAGATGAGACTGTAAATGGGGAAGACAAAGTACAAAGACTTGCTGATTTGATAAAGGAAAGATATGAAGAATTACTTTTGAAGGACCTAATTAAGTCAATGAATCAACGTCAAAGTCAGAAGAGGAAAAGAAATCCCACAAGGTCTCAGCTCATCAGTGAAATAAATATATACATACAACATCAAGGTGAGTATAAAGCTTTTGACCTTAGAGGAATGACATATGAACAAATTGAACGTCTATACTACCGACTCAAGAAATATGTTGAAAACTTTATCCCCATGGGTACAGAAGAAACACCATCAAAGAAACAAAAGATCATTGAAGACAAACCTGCTGAGAAGAAGAATGATTCACATAGAAAAGAAGACAGCTCTTCTCATGATCAGATGATGGTGATTGTTCCTGAAACATTATATGTTGACCCTATTCAAGCTAGACATCCAACCATGGACTGGGAGATTTACCGAGATAAATTTGGAAAGGCTTGGAAGATAATCAAGGCTGGTGGAGGATCAGCAGTGTACAAAAGGTTTGAGGATTTGATAAGAACAATTAATAGAGTAGACTTAGACAGATTATGGGAGTTGGTTCAAGAAAGAATCAAAACAGTCAAGAAGCTAAATGCAAAAGAGCAAGATTTGTGGGTTGAATTACATAGGTTATATAAACCTGATCCAGCTGATATCTGTTGGAACTTCCCATGCCATCATTTCTCAACTTCATGGAAGTTTTATGATAGTTGCAATGTACATCACTTATCAACACAAGGTGGAATTGATGTTTTTATGCTTACAGAAAAAGAATATCCTTTGCCTGCTAGTTTACTTGCTGTGATGACATCTACAAAGATCATATGTGAAGAACGTAGAGAGGTAGTTAAAGATCTCATTGAAAGAATTCATGCTCAGTATAAGAGAGCATTGTATGATGCGAAGAAAACAAGCTGATAATTAGGTGTTTGGAGGTAGTAGGGGTACGTACTTTAGCTTCTCTGTTTTCATTATGTTGTAAAAAACCTTTTGGTAAGTACTATATAATTCACCTTTTGTGAGATTACAACTCTGTTGTTTGTACAAAAGTTACTACTGCTATTACAATAGTTACTACTGCTATTACAATAGTTACTAATGCTATTACAACTCTGTTGTTTGTGTAATCAATGTGACTAATATCAAGGTTAATAATAACTGAGTTCACATTTTGTTATAAATAATAGTCACATGAAATTCACAATGTGACTATTTTGAATGTATTGGTCACATATAATACCCTTATAACATGGCAATAATCATGATTTAGATACACATTTGTGATATGGTGTGACTATTGTAAAGCCTATAGTCACATGATCGTGCTACAATTAAATGTGACTATACACATTAGGTTGTGGCAAGCAAACACACACTAGACTTTAGATACGCAAATTAACTTACGTGACCATATGTATCAAATTTTGGTTACACTTAATCATGTATGTTTATGGTTTAGTGTGACCATATATGACATTTGGTCACACTCTTCAAGTGTGTGACATATATTATCACTTTTAAATGCATATCGTGACTAACGCTTCAAACTTACTTTTCAGTTGTCACACATTTCACATTCATATGTGGCTAAATATTCAGCAAAGATTAGGAGTCACGTTTAAATAATGTGTGACAAACTTGACTATATAATTTAGACACATACACAATTACTTCATGTGACCATATATGGATTTTGGTCACACTGTTCAATTGTGTGACATATATTTGTCACATGCGTATATATATAGTGTGACTAATGTCTCAAACTCATTTGTATCTGTCACACGTACTAAATTATAAGTGACTAAATAATCCAAAACAATTTTTCCAGTTACCTCTAGTTACATAAATATTCAAATGTGTGACAATAGAATTTCGAAATGGTCACACAAGTCGGATCAAGTTTGGCTGTTTATTTTATTCTGGTACATTTAGTCACGTATAAATGTTACAGTGTGACATTTCAAAATTGACCATGCGTGACCAATAGAACTTTTTGTACTAGTGCACACACACTTTGTCACTCGCATTCTCTCTCTCCTAAACCTAACTCACACTTACTCGCATCTACAAGAACTCTCGTATTACAAATTTTTTGCCTATTCCCTCAATTTTGTGCAAAAAGTACGCTTTCAAATCTGTTTTAAATGATGTTTTAAATATGTTTCTTGCTTTTCTACCCTTAATTTTAACTGTTTCATGCCCAATTGGGTTGTTAGGGTTATACACCAAGAATGCATATTTTTCACTATTGAGTTTTAAATTGTGGTGTGTTAGTGTCAATACTTTGTGGTTAGATGACTGAGATAGACCGGTTTGATCATTAATTTGGAGGAAAATGGATTTTTGAATGGTTTGATTTGGTTAAAACATGCTGATTTTGGGAAGAAGATGAACAGTTCTCGACGCGACATCGTATTGGACGCGATATGTTTTGAGAGTCTAAAGTATTGTCAGTTGTTAAGAAATCTTACGCTCATGCAACAAAATTTTCTGTGAAAGTTTTTATTCCCAAAAACAAGGATTCTAGTTTAACTAGAAAACATTTTTTTGAATTCAAGATGATACTTTTTCCCAAAGCTTCAAAAGGGTCAGATAAACGTATTTTAAAGCATGAGCATTATAAAACAACGTTTATTCTATACCTTAAACATTTTTTGAAAAAGTATCACAAATCAACAAATTTATTGTGAGGAAAATAAAAACAGGTAGAGAGAATAAAATCGCATGTGAAAAGAAAAGAGCATGCGCTTATGCCATAAAAGCAAGAAAGCATAAGAAAAGAAAAAAAGAAAAAGAAATATGCTCGAAAAAGAAATGCCAGAGCATATAAAAACAGACAGAGTGAAAAATAAATATTGTAAACTTTATCAAAGATTCTTACATCTTCTATGTCATTTCAGAATCAATCATTACCATGGCTCAAGAACAACAACAACCACAAGAAGTTCCAGAACATCCTAATGTATCACTACCTCAACTCACCTCTGAACAAATCCTTCCCTCCACCAACTATGTCAGACTGGGTGACAGCAACTATCTGTTTAATCCACATCAGTTCAACTGTGATCATCCAATCATCGTTGAAATACTGAAAAATCACCCAATATTCCCTGCTCTCAACAACACTGCCATTGAAATCCCTCAAATTTACATTCAACAATTCTGGAACACAGTGTATGTTGTTCCTAACTCCAAACCTGCAATGCTGAAAGTCACAGTTGACAGATACACAACCACACTTACAAGTGAGTCAAGCAGAAGTGCACTGGACTTACCGGCAGGAACATCCAACAATAGACACGGGTTTGAAGTTCTACCGGGCAATAACCAAATTCAACAATTCTTTTTGGAACTTGGCTTTGATAATGACTTAATCAAGCTCATCAACACTTCTAGTTTCAAGAGGAAGTGTCTTCCAGGCTTATGGGCAACAATGTTCTCTATTCTTAACCGATGCCTTGCAGGCAAAGAAGCTCGAATTGATGCTAGAAGATTCTCTATCTACCAGATATTTTATGGTGTGGTTAATCAGTGCCACTTTGACTATGCTTCATTAATTTGAATTGAGCTAGTTGAATTGGTACAAAACAAACTCAAGTCAAGATGAAAACCAAGGCGAAGGGTGCCTATATTCCTTTTGTTAAATTCATCAAGCTCATAATTAGAGATATGATGAAATCTAACAAATTGTCAGCAAGGCCGATTGAAGTCAGAATTAATGATAAAGTCATGAAAAATCTGCAACCGGCAAAAGATGCAACAACTAAGCCACCAATGCCCATACCTAAAGAATTGCTTGATCTTGCTGACAAGAAGTCAATGGCATACAAGGAATATATACGTAGATCTTCAGTTTCTATGGAAAGCTCAAAACCGAGCGGACCTACTGATGTGTGTTTTTTCACACATCCTTTCTAGACCAGAATTAGACCAAATATGCCAAGAGAATGTGTGTTTTTGTATTTGTGTATGTGCAGGTACGGATATGTGAAAAATGAACAAAAACAAAGCCAAAACTGACAAAAACGAGCACGAGATTGGAAAAAGGTCAAAAGCCAGAGCCGGGGAAGCAAAATGATCAAAGAAAGCTTAAATTATCAATAGAAGTCCTCAGAGTTTCAGAAAGTTGCATAATTGGTCCCTGGTCAAAGTTTAAAGAAAATGACAAGTTCAGTCCTCCAAGTTTCACATAATTACAAAAATGGTCCTTTGAAGAATTTTTAGAAGAAAAAGTCATCTATGATCCTCCATAATTCAGAGATTGTCAACATCAGCCCTTGGAAAATACTTTGAATGATTATCATTTTCAGTCCCTAAGAATTCAGAAAATGCAAGATTAGTCCTTACTAATATAAACTTACAACCGGATCATACTAAACCTAAAATAGTCCACAATCCAACACACTCCTTTATCCCCAGCCCAACACACTAAATAAGCCCATCTCCCTTATACCTATTACCCAGCCCACCAATCCAATCCTTTACCCAAGTTAACCCCCAAACGACCCGGTCAAACAAAAATAAATAAAACACCCCTAAAACCAATACCGCCCCCCAATTTTTTTACCATACCCAGAAATAAGTACTGTTCCAAGAACCCTAATTCACCCTTTCCCAAATTACCTCACTTCCTAAACAATTACCCAATCATTAGTATTCTAGAACATGTCAGGAGTCAGAAGGAATGACACGTGGACCAATGAGCTTACACACGGAGGATCAAGTCACATCAATCAATCAATCCAAGGGACGATATTAATCAGAAGCATCTGGAATTTGATCAAAGGGTCGAGATGGATTCAAAGAAGCACAAAGGGGTATGGATTGATGAGCTGGACATACCCTAGTAGGCTCATGCTCTAGTATATATACCCCCCTCCTCACTCATATAAACCTGTCCAATTTTTCATGTTTTAGAAAGATTTTGATCAGTTTTATATTTCTTGTCATTTAAATTTTAGCATTTAATTTCAGTTTCAATTGTAATTTTTATTTTCAAGCCTTGTATTAAATTTCCTTTTATTAATATAATTCAAGTTTGTTTTTCAGCTTATTGTTCTATTTACTTTAGCTTAATATCTCTTTTTACTTTATCAATAGTTTTAGTTTGAGTTAATTTCTGTATTAAAATTCTGTTTCTGTTTATCACATAAAAAAATAAATAAATACATAAATAAATAAATAAATAAAATAAAAACAGAGGGTATATAAGCTTGTATAAGCTCACAATCCCTCCTGATAAGCTCAATAAGCTCCTTATAGCTTATCTGAGCCTATCTCTCTGCCTTGTCCCTAGTTTATTTAATAGTGTTCTTTCAAAGTAAGTCCCTCTTTACTTTTCTGCATAATGTTTTAGTTTGAGTTAACTGTTATGCTTATTGATTACTCATTTTAGTTGTTAGGACTTTATTATTTGCTTATATTTGGATCTTGCATAGTTTAGTATAGTCTAGTGTTCAATCTGCCTAGAATAGCTCCACCTGCAATTCTTTGTTCCTGGGCTTCTTTATGGTTCTTAGATGTTAATTTAGCCTCAGTTGAGTTTTAGTGATCCATTTAAGTCATAAATTCAGAATAGTGTAGTTTAAACATCATAGTTGTAGTGTAATCTCAAAATAGATGCATCAATTAAGGGTGTTTGGATTAGGTTGGTTTAACTAGTTCTAGTTGGTTTAGTGTTAAGTTAGCTGCATACTCTGACTTCTTAGAGTATATTTGAGCTAATTTGAGAATAATATACATTGGCCTAAGGTAAAAAGTCAGCACTTAGCTTCCATCCTAAGTTCTGTGTTCATAAGCTGTGTAAGGACGCTGAGATTAGTGCATTTTGATAGATTTAGGGTGCATTTAGGATGATATAGTAACAACCTAGCTCAACATAATATTTAGGACAAGCATTAAGCAGTAGAATTACCAATTAGTCAACCTCAGTTTTAATATAAATAGTCAAATCCTTCAGCCCATTAGGTTTTATAGCTGCTGAATCAAGTGCTTTTTAGGTAATCTAATTAGTGTTTGAGTGTGATTTTCTGGTGGATTTAGTCTCTCAGTAGTTCCAAGTAAGTTTAAAACTTTCACTAAACAGCTTTTTAGAACTGCTTATTCAGCCTATTAAGTTGTGTAGTTAGGACAAGTATCTATTTACAATACTAGGCCTGCTATTGTGAATTTGTGCTTGGATCTTGTGGTTTGTTATTCATTTGAGTTTCTTAGGACCTGTAGTAGCTTATTTGATTTAAATTTCATCTCTGTGGCTTATTGGTATCATACTGCTTATTGACTTGAGTACTTATTTGACTGATTTGAGCCTTAACCTGTGTTTCTGTGTATCAATTGGCCTAAGATCTGTTCCATTAAGCTTTTTAGAGTCTGAGAATCACTTGGTTAAGTTCTGGTCAACTTTTGGTCAAACTGCTTATTAATAAGCACTTTTCATTAAGCTGTTTCAAAGCAAGTAGCTGTTCTAGAGCTTATTTTTCAATTTTTATATTTTTCCTAGCTTTAAAACATTATTTTAGAATTTCCCTGAAATTTTCATATTTTTCCAAATTGATTTGCTATTTTTCTTATTTAATTTTCATTTTTAATCAATTTTCATACTTTTTAATTACTAAAAGAATCCAAAAAATCAGAAAAAGCCAAGAAAAATCCAAAAATATTTTTAAAATTTATTTTCATTTATTTTAGAATTTTAGAAATTTATTTTGCATTTTTCACATTTATTTTGAATTTTTAATTAGATTTAATAGTTTTTAATTTCCAAAAATTACATAAAAAGCCAAAAAAATTAGTTTTTAGTTTTAAAATTACTTTTTAGTTATTTTATAATTTTTAAAATTTATTTTTCATTTTTCTCACCTTATTTGCATTTTCTTTTAATTTTTGATTAGTTAATTAGTTTTTAATTCATAAAAAATAAATAAAAAGTCAAAAAAATATTTTTTTTTTCTTAAAATTTTCTTTTATCATTTTTAACTTTTGAAAATTATTTCCAAGTCCGTAGGAGTAGTGTAGTTTAAAAGTCGCGTTTTATTTCGTACGTTAGCGTTTATTTTACGTTTTAGCATACGATTTCAATTTTACGTTACGTTTTTAGTTTGTTTATTTGAAATACGTGCTTAAGTGATAATTTGTGCTTCATTTACTATTTCATTAGCGTAATCTCATAAAAATCACTTTTTACCACTTTCACGACACGTTTCACGAATCGGGAATTCGAAATTCCATTCATCCTTCAGACGGACTACGACCTCGGGTTATCCGTATTTCTTTACGGATCTCTTGAGTAATACTTATACTATATAATATATATTGATTTTTATGAATCAATTTTGGCGCCGCTGCCGGGGAAGGTTGAACTGAATTTTTGGTTTTCGTTTTTCGAAATTGTGTTTTGAAAACCTTCCTTGTATATATTTTCTATAAAAACCAAAAAAATTGAAAAATCAAAAACACTTTTCCTAAAGTGTTTTCAAAAATACCAAAAAAATAATAAAGTAACAGCCTCGACTCTCCCGTTGAAGGGTGGGCGTTGTAAACCAAATAAGCATTAACGATATAAGAACGCGTGAAATTAGTTGCTAATCGGATTACTTTAATTCTACGACCGAATAAACGGAAAATACGGAAGCTTAGACATTAAATTGCAAGCTGAAGAGAGATCCATTCTTCTCTCCCGTTCCGTCGCAAGTAGATTTGAAGAAAACGGTTACGATTAACGTAACATTTGAAAAAAAAAAAGCAAAAGAGAATAAAAGTTTTAAGCTTTTGAAAAATAAAAAAAAATACAAAAAAATATTTTCCTTTTCCATTTTGATTTTCCTTTTATTTGATTTTATGATAATTTAAAACCAAAAATAATCTTCTTATCCTCTTATCATTTGATTCTTCTTCTTTAACCCTCTATACCGATAATTCTTATGGATCCGACTTGTTTTAAATGTGGAGAACCGTTCTTTGAAGCTTCTTGTGTTTGGTGTACATGCGGACGGTGTTGTAACGATATTCGAGACGGAAGTTGTTTGTTTTGCAATTCATTTGCTTATGCACCTAATTCGTACAACAACTTTCCAAATCTTTCCGACTACCCACCTCAGCCAGATTCATTCAATCAACAAATTTGCAAAGAATGTGGATTTACTCCGATTATGATCTAAACTTTTCCAATTATTATCACAACGATTTCAATTCATATGAGCAAGTTCCGTACTTCAATAATGAATCATTTCAAAATGTACCGATTTCACAACAATACGGTTGTGAGTATTGTGGAGGTCCACACTTTAGCACCGATTGTCAAACAAGGAAATCGTTTCCTTGTGACAATGATTATCACGACCAACCTCCACAATATGAAATGATCACTAAAATGATGACTGCTCAAAATAACTTTACCGAGTTATTAGATCTTTTTAAAGAAGTAATTCGTGTGAAAGAACAAGTTAACACCATTAAGAGTGATGAAAATGAGCCTTATAAAGAAGAAAATTTTACGATTAATCCCACTCCGTCTTGTGAACCTTTAAATGTTGAAGATTGTTCTATGACATCTCTCGACGACGATTTCTTTAAACGTAAGGCTTTTAAAATAAAAATGGAACAACTTTACGCCTTGTCAAAAATTTCAAAAATTCGTGATAATTATGATGGACCATTGGTTCCTACTCCTTCTTCGGTAAGGGAAATGGAATGAAAAACCGAGGTGACAAAGGACTCGGTACTTTCCAATAACAATGGAAGTGCTAAATACGTCCAACCTACGGTTGTCCAAGAGTCTAAGCCTACAATTGTTCTTAATCCGTCAAGATTTGATTCTAACCTTTCTCGATTTACGGTTAAGAGTTTGTCAAGCAAACGTGCTGAGCTTAAAACGGTGTTTAGAAGAAATGACTTACCTAATCTTCACAAACAAGAACCGGAGACCATAACGGAAGTGGTGGAAATTCCTAGCTCTCAGAGCACACCACTTGTCCCACCTCCAGATTCTTCAAAATGTTTTTCGAGACTTGAATCAATTACTCCCGACTCTTCTCATCCTTCTCTCACACCAGTTGAGGGAAGTGATCCCGTTTTGGAAAAAATCGATACTTTTCTTGATAACAACGATTCTATTTCGACTAAGATTGTTAAGCCGTCAGATCCTTTGGAGCCCGAGCTCAAGGATTCTTTACCCGATTTTTGAGAAATATGTTTTTGATACGGCTGAAGAATGTGAGTCATCTCCGATTGAAAATTCAATTGATCCTGATGAGATTTTCTCCGATTCTGACAATGACGATTCTATATCTTGTGGAGACATCGAATATGTTGATGAAGTACCTTCTGAGCTCGTCAGCTTAGAACAAGAAAATGAAGAAACTGAAATTCAAGATGAAGCTCTTCGTGAAAAATTATTGAATATCAATCTTCTCAATTCTAAGATCGAGGCGTTGAATGATCCTCTGATTTCTTTTATTGATTTCTTACCCGAGCTTGAAATTTTTCGATTTGAAAAGACGAGTAGTGGCAATCCCACTATTCATGCTGATATCTCTTCCGGATTATGAGCGTTTTGACTTTGAGATCGACTCTTTTAGAGGATGCCGATCTATTTCTTGCTGCGGATGACTCGATACCACTGGGTATTGAGAATAACGAGAATGACATTCACAGAGATATTCTTTCCGATTTACCATCTTCTCGTCCACCTGCGAAACCACCGGATGTAGTTTTTGAAACCGATACGAATGAAGAAATTTTTGGAGTGGTGGACGAGATTTCTGAACAAGATGTTCCTGTGCTTGATATTTTACCCACCCAACCCACCCGTGATTCAGAAATCGACTTTGCTTTTATCATCCGGGTATTTAAACCATTCTTTACTTATCCCCTCATTTCTTCACTTTTCCACTCCACCAGGAGTGAGGATACCATTTTTGACCCCAACATCTCTGTTTTTCGTGCCGGGTGTCCATTCAATCTGCTCTCCCCAAGGACGAATTAATTCGGGGATCGAGTCAAGCTCATGTGACTCGGTAATCAAAAACAAGCGCTTCGTGGGAGTGATACGTGGGAATCGCACCAGGCTTTACCTCTCAAGGGATCTTGAGAAGCTTACAACCCCCACCAGGCAGTGTACCTGGTCGTTGTAGTATAGTATAGTGACAAGTACTGGGGGATTGATCGTTCAGCTAGGAATAGTGTCGCTAGGATTAGAAAACCTAATTACTAGTGCTAAAGATGAGAGATGATTATTTTTGTGTTTTTATATTTTTTTAGAAAGCAAATTAAAATCTCGGGTTTTAAGGATTTGGGCGGAATTAGTTGCTAGTCAACTAACCCAATACTAAGATGCAATCAAAATAAAATGCTAGAAATGAAAATAAAACTAAATTATACTAAGGTTGTGAGCAATAAGTGGAGAAAATGTGTTTACTTAGATTTCACTACTCTCTAGACATCTTTTACACGTTAATTACTTGTTATAGTTGCGTGGATGACGGATTGTATTCCTTAATACCATTCATGGGGTGGCGCACTTACTTCCCCAATCCTATGAGTGCCTACTTCACTCCTATGTCGAGCCGGCTAAGAAGCTCCTAACATGGGATCATTAGAATTTACTCATGCATTAAATACAACCAATAAAACCTAGTGCACATCGGTTCATGTTTCCTATGACGTTCAAGCATGTTACCATTTGGAGATCTGCGAGTTTTCTTAAGCCTAACATCGAAATCATTCATCCAATACAACCATAAACAAGTAATCAACACATAATTAACATCTAGGTTTCATTAGATCTAAGCAAACACACGATAGATCTAGCCTAGCATGATGGAATTAAGACAAGAACAAGATATAGACAACCAACACATAGACATATTGATTGAATTAAAAGAACACTTATCTCAATTACACTTGTAAGGTTTCAATGGCTGAAAACCCTTGAAAAACCTGTAAAAATCATATAGGGTTCGGCCTTAGGGTTTCTCCAAAACTTCCTCTCCTAATGTGTAAAAATTAGAAAACTATATATAGGAAATAGGGTCTGACAGCGTCAAGACCAAATTGGTGACGCCGTCATCTCGCCGCCAAAATACTTCTCGGACTGCTTTGATCTACTTCTGACGCCGTCATGTGTTATGTGTTTCCAGGCCGTCATGCATTTTACTCTTGACGCTCTTCCTTGTGACGCCGTCATTTCTGTACTGGGTCGTCATGAAAAATACTCTTGACGCCGTCAAAAAGTTACTCTTGACGCCGTCACCTACTGTTCCCAGCTTGGAAAATTGAGACTTTGCCGTTTTCTTCACTTTTATGCTCCAAAAACGTCCAAAATGCCTTCTTTTCCAGAATTCACTCCCAAAGTACCTAAAACCACAAAAGGAACGATTTACGGCAATATTTGATCAAATAAATTCAATTCCGGGCTTAAATGACCCCCTAAAAGTGGTTCATTTTTCACCTCATCATATACCCTTACACTTGAGATTTGCTTGTCCTCAAGCAAATGCGCTTTTATTCTACTCAAAATACAAGTTAGGGGTCATTTAACACTAATATAAAAGTAATTACAATAAATAATCGTTCCACTAAAGACCAAAGACAAGCACGGAGGTCATACACAAGCACCTCACAAATAGTGTTTAGATACTCACATCTCTCGGGTGTAATAAAGTATAAATTACAATATGGAAACGGAAGATATCTCTCACTACCTGTCATAGCAAAATAGATTACCATAGGGTTGGGAAAGGATCAAACCTCCACCACATGGCATAAGCACCTAGGATAAACTATCAAAGAGGTCTTTTAAAGGGTTGTAACGTTAGGTGTAGGGATATGAAATACACGGTTTTTGTTGGATAAAGGCAGTCTTTACTGGTGGCGAGTTAACAAGCTTGGTCAATTACATGTACAATATGGCGTTGCTAAGCCAAGACTAGACTCGACTTAAGCTAATAAATGAAAAATAACAAAAACATAAACATAGAAAAAAAAAAAGGGATGGTAGTCCGTATGTTTTTCTCTTTTCCCTTTTTTTTTATTTTTTTTCTTTTTCTTGATTTTTCGATTTTTTTTTTTTTTTTTTTTTTTTTTTTTTTGCATACACTCTTACCCTACCATCCAAAATAATACATCATAGGGGATGACCATTCCCCTTACACTTGAATTTTTATATACTTTACAATAAACTAAACTAATGACTCGAATTAAGAAAATCAAAACACTTGGAGTACTTTTAAGATTAACGTACATATGGGGGTAATAAATGATGTTCTTCCCCATTACTCCATAAAATAAGTACTTTACCCATGAGTCCCAATCGTCCCAAAACAATATGTACAAGGATATGACTCGACTTAGCAACCAAGTAATCAATTAGATAGTTAACACAGGGTTTAACAAATAACAATAATGCACTAAAAATGAGCGCATACACGGAAGGCTAAGGCGATTTGGGTGTACATTTAAGTGGGGTGTAACAAATTCTTCCTTTAAGTAAGATGCTTAAAGTTAGAAACGAAAAGATAGGCTCGGAGGGGTGTACTAGGGGTTTCGTGTACTAAAAATGAGTACAACGCTAAGGGTGTGGGAAAAATTAATTGACTTAAGTAGTCAAGAAATATGACTTAAATGGTCAAGAAATTATAATACGGGTTTAACACAAGGGTGATCCTAGTGCCTCTTATCAAGTAGTAAATCCTACTACACGAATGTAGTCTCACTAGCGGTCTCGGGATGCATCACTAACGCAAGTTCTAGAATCTAAATGCTACCGGTACACTCATAAGCACTAATAGTAAATGCTTTTCCTATCAAATCTAAAGGCGAACCTCACATATTTGGGTGGAAAATTTTTCTGAATATACGGTTATGTGCTAGTCATACAATCTCCTATCCATGAGACGCTTGCTATGGCTAAAGTTTCACTCCTAAATGTTGTAAAAAATTTTAAATTTGGCGCTGAAATTGCACTAACAAGTGTTTCTCATAGTTTTATTACACATCTACCATTAAACAAACAAATTCAAGCGAAAGTGTATTTGTAAGGTATCATCATTTTACCCTCCCCTTAGACTTAAGATGAACATTGTCCCCAATGTCAAGTAAAGAATGTAAAAGTGAAATAAGTAAAACAAATGAAATCAAATACTCCCCTGATTCGCTCGGTATGGATAATTAGGTGGCCAGGTTAAATCTTCCTCCAAGAAAATGAAAAATCAAAGCTTCCCTTCCAGAATATAAATCATCTTCTTGTCATACATAACTTGTAAATCCTGAGAAAACAAACAAGACAACCTCGCATAAAATCGGTGGTATCCTATATAAGTCTCTAAATCCTAGAAAACAAAGTAAGATATAATGCTTGTGGAATGAAGTTTGCAGACTTCCTGGAGATTATAAAACTTAATAATTCACAAAAACCTTAAGACTCCGTTAGAAAAACAAAACCGGTAAAATTTCCAGGTTTTTACCCGTGACGCCGTCAAGAGTAAACTCATGACGCCGTCATGATTGACCTGCAGAAATTCTTATGTTAAGTTTCCGGAAAATTTCTGGAAAAACTTGGTCCTACTTCCTGGAAAATCCTGCAAAACTTCATTATGACTCAATACAAGCATTTGACTCTAACAAATACGAATATACATGTTCATTTAATATTGTGGAGAATCATGATCGGTTTGTTTCTTAAAAACATATTTGGGGTTTCCCCTTACACTTATCTTTTGCAAAAATACCTTTAGGTGGAGTTAAGACTAGGCCAAAACAACAAAGTAAAGTATTTCCACTTTTTAGTTTAGAAACATGATCTACCAACAATAAAAATAAAGCATGCATACGGAAGCAAATAACAAACAAACAAACAAACAAATAAAAACACACAAAACATGGGTTGCCTCCCAAGAAACGCTTGTTTTTGTTCGAGTCACGAGCCTGACTCTAACCTTATTTAATGGAAATAAGAGAAGTTTTCCCTACACTTAGGATTAAGTGCGGGTGGAAGTAGCGATACACACCCTTAGGGTGGAAATATGCCTCATGAGGAAAGAGTTGTGGATGAATTATATGCTCAAAGGGGTGTGCTCCTATCATCATAACCTTACCTAATTCAATCGGGTTAATGGGTGGATTAAGATTTTCTCCTAGAAAGGGATCATTTTCAATCAACTTCAAGAGATTACTAGTTGGGGATCCATCTTGACCTAATAAACCCGGTTTAAACCAATAATGTTTCTTGTGATCAAACATAAATGGGTGATGTAAGCATGTAAGGTCATTTTCCACTCCTATATTGGTTTCCTCTCTACAAGGCTTAGAGTCCACTACCTTTGTCCTAAGACTACCTGGACTATATGGTTTGATGGGTGGATTGGGACCTATTTCAATTCCTAAATTTTCATCCAAGGATGGAAGATTAGGTAACGGTTTTGGTTGAGGCTCCGGTTCTTCAAAACTAGGAACTTCCCTAGAACTAAAAGAAAGGTTATGACTACAAGTATTCAAAACTATTTCTTCTAGTTGCGTTTGGTCCAAGGGCTCTACCTCTATTGGGGTTCCTATTGTCTCCTCTACTTTTTCCGGGTAAGTCACGGGCGGTGTGTATGCTTCAAATGATGGTAGGACTTGTGGGGTACTTGATGGGCTTACGTTACTTACCTCATCCTCCATTTTATCTAGATTACCTATGTGTTTGTTTTGTACTATGGCATTACATGACAACCACTTAGGTATCTCAACACTAATATATTCATCCCCAAACAAACTCGTTTCATGATCCTGGAAATTTATATTCAATTGACTTGTACTAACGTTTGTTGGGTTGTCTACCCTATAATAATATTGGGCACAATCTTCTATGGCATCCCATGCTTCTTCAGCACTTAATTCCCTAAAGTCCCCATTGGAAAAATCCTCAATGTGCATTTGGTCATATTGGCCAACACGATAGTAAAAGGTTCGGGTTAGGGATGCTAAAGCGAAACTATGATGAGGAAATTTTCGGAGTAAATTTCTAAAACGAGTCCATGCATCATATATGGGTTCATCTAGATATTGTTTGAAATTCGAGATGTCAATAGGGTAGAATGGCCTTTGTGGTTGGTGGTATGGTGGATTCGCGTACTCCATAATGGTGAACGGAAGAGTCAATGGAAATTACGAACAAACACACAAAGAAAAAGATAGACTAAAGAAATCCTAAAAAAAATAAAAATAAAATCTTACTAGAAAGGAATCTAGCAAGTAGACCTAATAAAAAGAGATTCTAACCTAGACAATAACTATTCCCCGGCAACGGCGCCAAAAACTTGATACGTGGGAATCGCACCAGGCTTTACCTCTCAAGGGATCTTGAGAAGCTTACAACCCCCACCAGGAAGTGTACCTGATCGTTGTAGTATAGTATAGTGACAAGTACCAGGGGATTGATCATTCAGCTAGGAATAGTGTCGCTAGGATTAGAAAACCTAATTACTAGTGCTAAAGATGAGAGATGATTATTTTTGTGTTTTTATATTTTTTTAGAAAGCAAATTAAAATCTCGGGTTTTAAGGATTTGGGCAGAATTAGTTGCTAGTCAACTAACCCAATACTAAGATGCAATCAAAATAAAATGCTGGAAATGAAAATAAAACTAAATTATACTAAGGTTGTGAGCAATAAGTGGAGAAAATGTGTTTACTTAGATTTCACTACTCCCTAGACATCTTTTACACGTTAATTACTTGTTATAGTTGCGTGGATGACGGATTGTATTCCTTAATACCATTCATGGGGTAGCGCACTTACTTCCCCAATCCTATGAGTGCCTACTTCACTCCTATGTCGAGCCGGCTAAGAAGCTCCTAACATGGGATCATTAGAATTTACTCATGCAATAAATACAACCAATAAAACCTAGTGCACATCGGTTCATGTTTCCTAAGACGTTCAAGCATGTTACCATTTGGAGATCTGCCAGTTTTCTTAAGCCTAACATCGAAATCATTCATCCAATACAACCATAAACAAGTAATCAACACATAATTAACATCTAGGTTTCATTAGATCTAAGCAAACACAAGATAGATCTAGCCTAGCATGATGAAATTAAGACAAGAACAACATATAGATAACCAACACATATACATATTGATTGAATTAAAAGAACACTTATCTCAATTACACTTGTAAGGTTTCAAGGGCTGAAAACCCTTGAAAAACCTGTAAAAATCATATAGGGTTCGGCCTTAGGGTTTCTCCAAAACTTCCTCTCCTAATGTGTAAAAATTAGAAAACTATATATAGGAAATAGGGTCTGACGGCGTCAAGACCAAATTGGTGACGCCGTCATCTCGCCGCCAAAATACTTCTCGGACTTCTTTGATCTACTTCTGACGCCGTCAAGTGTTATGTGTTTCCAGGCCGTCATGCATTTTACTCTTGACGCTCTTCCTTGTGACGCCGTCATTTCTGTACTGGGTCGTCATGAAAAGTACTCTTGACGCCGTCAAAAAGTTACTCTTGACGCCGTCACCTAATGTTCCTAGCTTGGAAAATTGAGACTTTGCCGTGTTCTTCACTTTTATGCTCTAAAAACGTATAAAATGCCTTCTTTTCCAGAATTCACTCCCAAAGTACCTAAAATCACAAAAGGAACGATTTAGGGCAATATTTGATCAAATAAATTCAATTCCGGGCTTAAATGACCCCCTAAAAGTGGTTCATTTTTCGCCTCATCAGGTTGGCACCCCATGCTTATCCATTTTCATTTTCTATATTTTCTAGTTTCTAAGTAACGTGACGTGAGGGGGCGACCCTTTCCAAACTCGTGTTTTCGTGGTTGTTTGTGAATGTTCAGGAATTTCCCCGCAGTTTGAGGACTCTCGTGCTCGTGGTTTGTCGTTCTCTCCACTCGAGTCTCATTCTTCGCTGCTCTTTCGGAAATTCACCATATCCAAAATCTTATCGACTAACGTTTATCTCTTGGCATACTTAATAAACGGCCTTAGATATTACGTGGACTACCCGTACCCTTAAAACATTGAGGACAATGTTTCACTTTAGTCTAGGGGGTGAATCTTCGATTCGATTTAACCTGTACTTTCGTCTGAGCTGTTAACTTACGCAACTCCGTTTTTCCACCAAAATTTAAAATTTTTGTCACCTTTTTATTGTAAAAAAAAAAAAAAAAAAAAAAAAAAAAAAAAAAAAAAAAAAAAATGAATAATAAGGTTTGACACCTTGTTTTGACTTTCCTACCGGCGAGAGTAGAAATAAATGTTTCGACTTGACCGGGCGTGTTGAGCCCTAGCTTGCCTCCCGTAACCAAAATAATCAAAAGATTATGGCTAAGAATTCGCGGATCTCATTACTTGGGATTTTAAATTTGCGGAGATCGAGGAATGATAGAGTTTATTTAGAAGTTTCGTGCTAAACGTGGAGTAGTTGGATCTCTTTAGAGCCCACGAAAGGTAGTTGTGGCCTCTTTCTTCCCACAAGATTGCACACCAATTAAAATAGATATCTAGGATTAATTAAGTGTATGGGGTTTGGGCAATACTTAGTTTTTTCTCGTTCCCAACAAAATCTCTGCATATGGGGGTTTGGTACACATAGGGGTACTGCCAGTGTTACGGTGAAATAGACTATTGCATCTTGCCGGTTCGCAGCCGATGTTGTGATCTTAGTAAAGGCCGTAGGATTCGGGGTTTGGCATATGATTATGAATATCAATAATAATAGTCCAAAGCCAAATAAAAAGGCAGAGGAATCCAAAGCTATAAAAAAGCAGCGGATATAAATCCAAGGTCATAATAAAGCTCTTACATCCTGGTGGCTCATAAACCGTTGTTGTAAAAGAAATAAAGGACTAAGGACCAACTATTATTAAAGTGCTTATAATTGTGCAAAAATGCCAAGCTTCGACTCCGGGGGTTTCCCTAATAAAAAGCTTCCGTTTCGGGTATCAAACATGGTATGTCTCGGTTGTAAATAAAAAGGGGGAGCTCCACAAATCGTGTTAAATCAGAGACCTTCATGTGGACCCGATTTCTGTATGCAGGGGTTTTCGAGGGAAAGTTTGGAAACTACTTAGCGTTCAAATTTTGTGCTCTTATCGGACTAACAAATATCAAAACGAGAAAATATGAAGCAATTCATTTCTCACAAATTAAAATCTTGAGATACCAAACTTAGGACCTGGGAACAAGAGGTAATGACACAAGTAACTTTTGCGGGTAGTGTTAGCACCTAACTTGTGGATAAACAATGATCTCGATTTTACGCTTAGTTTGGGAGCTTGTGAAAAATCAAGGATGACGATTTTTATCTGTATGGTCTCTTCTCTGTGAGAAGTGTTTCTACTCGTTGACCTTGAAAGTTGTCAACATATAAGAATTGATAATGAAAGTCAAAGCAAACCGTCACTTATATAAAAATGAAAAAGTACAAAAAGAATAGTAGTAGTTGTTATTCATGAAAATCGGAAAACAGAGCGTTTTTTAGAATAAATGATTTTAATATCTCTTTTGAACATCATTGCTACTTTACAAACGTCATTAAAAAGAGGTTTTTAAATTATTTATCTCTTAAGCGTGAGGTGATGACATTGCGTGAGGACACGGCAATACCTTAGTCTGGGGGATTTTGATGTGTGTTTTTTCACACATCCTTTTTAGACCAGAATTAGACCAAATACACCAAATACTAACCAAATATGCCAAGAGAATGTGTGTTTTTGTATTTGTGTATGTGCAGGTACGGATATGTGAAAAATGAACAAAAACAAAGCCAAAACCGACAAAAACGAGCACGAGATTGGAAAAAGGTCAAAAGCCGGAGTCGGGGAAGCAAATGATCAAAGAAAGCTTAAATTGTCAATAGAAGTCCTCAAAGATTCAGAAAGTTGCATAATTGGTCCCTGGTCAATGTTTAAAGAAAATGACAAGTTCAGTCCTCCAAGTTTCACATAATTACAAAAATGGTCCTTTGAAGAATTTTTAGAAGAAAAAGTCATCTCTGATCCTCCATAATTCAGAGATTGTCAACATCGGCCCTTGGAAAATACTTTGAATGATTATCATTTTTAGTCCCTAAGAATTCAGAAAATGCAAGATTAGTCCTTACTAATATAAACTTACAACCGGATCATACTAAACCTAAAATAGTCCATAATCCAACACACTCCTTTATCCCCAGCCCAACACACTAAATAAGCCCATCTCCCTTATACCTATTACCCAGCCCACCAATTCAATCCTTTACCCAAGTCAACCCCCAAACGACCCGGTCAAACAAAAATAAATAAAACACCCCTAAAACCAATACCCGCCCCCCAATTTTTTTACCATACCCAGAAATAAGTACTGTTCCAAGAACCCTAATTCACCCTTTCCAAAATTACCTCACTTCCTAAACAATTACCCAATCATTAGTATTCTAGAACATGTCAGGAGTCAGAAGGAATGACACGTGGACCAATGAGCTTACACACGGAGGATCAAGTCACATCAATCAATCAATCCAAGGGACGATATTAATCAGAAGCATCTGGAATTTGATCAAAGGGTCGAGATGGATTCAAAGAAGCACAAAGGGGTATGGATTGATGAGCTGGACATACCCTAGCAGGCTCATGCTCTAGTATATATACCCCCCTCCTCACTCATATAAACCTGTCCAATTTTTGATGTTTTAGAAAGATTTTGATCAATTTTATATTTCTTGTCATTTAAATTTCAGCATTTAATTTCAGTTTCAATTGTAATTTTTATTTTCAAGCCTTGTATTAAATTTCCTTTTATTAATATAATTCAAGTTTGTTTTTCAGCTTATTGTTCTATTTACTTTAGCTTAATATCTCTTTTTACTTTCTCAATAGTTTTAGTTTGAGTTAATTTCTAGTTTAAAATTCTGTTTTTGTTTATCACATAAATAAATAAATAAATAAATAAATAAAAACAGAGGGTATATAAGCTTGTATAAGGTCACAATCCCTCCTGATAAGCTCAATAAGCTGCTTATAGCTTATCTGAGCCTATCTCTCTGCCTTGTCCTTAGTTCGTTTAATACTGTTCTTTCAAAGTAAGTCCCTCTTTACTTTTCTGCATAATGTTTTAGTTTGAGTTAACTGTTATGCTTATTGATTACTCATTTTAGTTGTTAGGAGTTTATTATTTGCTTATATTTGGATCTTGCATAGTTTAGTATAGTCTAGTGTTCAATCTGCCTAGAATAGCTCCACCTGCAATTCTTTGTTCCTGGGCTTCTTTGTGGTTCTTAGATGTTAATTTAGCCTCAGTTGAGTTTTAGTGATCCATTTAAGTCATAAATTCAGTATAGTGTAGTTTAAACATCATAGTTGTAGTGTAATCTCAAAACAGATGCATCAATTAAGGGTGTTTGGATTAGGTTGGTTTAGCTAGTTCTAGTTGGTTTAGTGTTAAGTTAGCTGCATACTCTGACTTCTTAGAGTATATTTGAGCTAATTTGAGAATAATATACATAGGCCTAAGGTAAAAAGTCAGCACTTAGCTTCCATCCTAACTTTTGTGTTCATAAGCTGTGTAAGGAAGCTGAGATCAGTGCATTTTGATAGATTTAGGGTGCGTTTAGGATGATATAGTAACAACCTAGCTCAACATAATATTTAGGACAAGCATTAAGCAGTAGAATTACCAATTAGTCAAACTCAGTTTTCATACAAATAGTCAAATCCTTCAGCCCATTAGGTTTTATAGCTGCTGAATCAAGAGCTTTTTAGGTAATCTAATTAGTGTTTGAGTGTGATTTTCTGATGGATTTAGTCTCTCAGTAGTTCCAAGTAAGTTTTGCCCCCATAAACTTTCACTAAACAGCTTTTTAGAACTGCTTATTCAGCCTATTAAGTTTTGTAGTTAGGACAAGTATCTATTTACAATACTAGGCCTGCTATTGTGAATTTGTGCTTGGATCTTGTGGTTTGTTATTCATTTGAGTTTCTTAGGACCTGTAGTAGCTTATTTGATTTAAATTTCATCTCTGTGACTTATTGGTATCATACTGCTTATTGACTTGAGTACTTATTTGACTGATTTGAGCCTTAACCTGTGTTTCTGTGTATCAATTGGCCTAAGATCTGTTCCATTAAGCTTTTTAGAGTCTGAGAATCACTTGGTTAAGTTCTGGTCAACTTTTGGTCAAACTGCTTATTAATAAGCACTTTTCATTAAGCTGTTTCAAAGCAAGTAGCTGTTCTAGAGCTTATTTTTCAATTTTTATATTTTTCCTAGCTTTAAAACATTATTTTAGAATTTTCCTGAATTTTTCATATTTTTCCAAATTGATTTGCTATTTTTCTTATTTAATTTTCATTTTTAATCAATTTTTCATACTTTTTAATTACCAAAAAATCCAAAAAATCAGAAAAAGCCAAGAAAAATCCAACAATATTTTTAAAATTTATTTTCATTTATTTTAGAATTGTAGAAATTTATTTTGCATTTTTCCCATTTATTTTGAATTTTTAATTAGATTTAATAGTTTTTAATTTCCAAAAATTACATAAAAAGCCAAAAAAAATAGTTTTCAGTTTTAAAATTACTTTTTACTTATTTTATAATTTTTAAAATTTATTTTTCATTTTTCTCACCTTATTTGCATTTTTTTTTTAATTTTTGATTAGTTAATTAGTTTTGAATTCATATAAAATAAATAAAAAGTCAAAAAAATATTTTTCTTTTTCTTAAAATTTTCTTTTATTATTTTTAACTTTTGAAAATTATTTCCAAGTTCGTAGGAGTAGTGTAGTTTAAAAGTCGCGTTTTATTTCGTACGTTAGCGTTTATTTTACGTTTTAGCGTACGGTTTCGATTTTACGTTACGTTTTTAGTTTGTTTATTTGAAATACGTGCTTAAGTGATAATTTGTGCTTCATTTACTATTTCATTAGCGTACTCTCATAAAAATCACTTTTTACCACTTTCACGACACGTTTCACGAATCGAGAATTCGAAATTCCATTCATCCTTCACACGGGCTACGACCTCGGGTTATCCGTATTTCTTTGCGGATCTCTTGAGTAATACTTATACTATATAATATATATTGATTTTTACGAATCACCTACCCCTGAAACGCATAAGGAATTTGATTCTAGCGCCAATTTAGGACTAGAGACAGGGAGTAAGGAACAACTTGTTGAACAAGGGGATAAAAGGCATAAGAGATTACAAAGACTTGCTGACATTCAGCAGTCTGGGGACATAAAGGAAAAGGATACAACTCACGTGAGTAAAGAATCTGGAACAACACTTACAGGAGATTCTGAAACAACATTGTCCGATTATAATGATAATGACAAGATTGCAAATGAAGGACATGATGAAGAGAAGGCGGATACAACACATAGGTCGGAAGGTAGAAAGGAGACTAGGTTAGAATCAGACACCAGTAGTATAATCAAATCATCCGAGTTACACCAACTCGTAGGTACTCCTGAATGAACTAATCTTGCGTCATGTGTTGACACAACGACTAGTTTTCCGTCGGAAACTCTTCGTGGATCCGACTCGTTACCATTCACCCCGCTAATCCACCAACTCAACAACAACAACAGCAACACATACAACACATACTATTCCACAACAAATACCCGATCTTCCACATACGGTTACTACAACAACAATCCCAACATCATCATCAACAACTCATCACACTCGACTAGAGACTCCCATTGCTAACATCACTTTGGGATATCTAAATCGAGCGGTACATGAATTTGCTGTCAATTTCAAAGAACAATACGAAGCTAAAGAGAAACGAAGAAAAATTCATGAAGCTGTTGCCAAAGAGGTCACTGGAGACGAGGAACTCACTTTTGATCAACTTCGAGAAATGATGCACAAAATCTTTACTGATCAACCTCATCTTCAGAATGAAAAACCAAACCTCTATCATTCACTCACGGCCACTTATGCCTCTGGACAAGACTCAACAGAAATAGCAACTCTCCAATCGTCAATGATTGCTAATCACAAAAAGCTACTTCACACAATAAAGGAGCTGAATGAAAAAGTCGTTGTTCTAGAGCAAACGTGCAGACCTCAATCTCATAAACGTAATCTGGATGACCCTGACTCGGGTAATCCTGAGGGGGAGATGAGATCAAAGAGATTGAGACGCACCACCTTCACTTCTTCTACAACACAACAAACTTCATCAACCACCAGGTCAAGCATGCAGCCGACAAGATCTCGATCTTCGGATACTCAAAATGTACAAGAGGGTGCTGCAGCTATTGATTCATGTGAAACAGAAAAAGAAGAAGTAAGGGTAAGTGTGACAGACACGAGTGGAAATGATACGGAAAAGTCCATGGGAACTGAACCAATAAGTATGCCAACGGTTGAAAAGCCCAAGGCATTCTCATTAAGTCAGTCTGCCACAAGGCATGTAACGGATGAACTTTATGGGAAGATTCTGATGGACGCACGTGTCAGAGATGTATATGATCATGAACTCTTCAGAAAAAGTTCCACTTCACCTGCACAAATCATTAATCATTCGCTACTAAGATTCCCAGAACCCACAACGTATGAGAACTTTGATTTACCTTATCTCATTTCGGGAAATGACAAGTATAGACCTTCAACAACCACAAGTATGTTGTTCGAGGAATGGTGAGATGGATTTCTTGAAGAAGGGATTCATCGTGAGAAGTTCATCATTTCTGAGATTAATCATAATGAATATAATGTGGAAGCGTACATGAGAATAACTGAAATGAACGAGGCTGCTAAAGACTTTCTCAAAGAGAGATACAGAGACTCTCTTCCTCGTCACAAAGTGTTCACAAGACATCGTATTGTACATTACGTGTACGTCTATTCACACCAGTTCAGAACTGATGGGTTCATCAGCTTCACGGTCAGAAGAGATGATAATCTCGATTACATTTTTCGTGAAGCTGATTTTCACCTTCTCCATCCTCAAGACATCCAAGACATGTACCTGTCTAACATCAGCTACAAGTATGATCAAGGTGATGAAGATGACATTCGTGATGCTCTTAAAATCTTCATGAGATCACAATTGTCAATAATACATGTCGATGACTTTCAAATGGGTGTTGAAAGCCTCCAGAAGAAGGTCAACCTCACTCACCCGATGATCACTATACCAGATATCGATGAATATGAACTATGGACTTGTATTGAACATCCACTATTAATTGGGTTTAGTTTATGAAAATGCATCGGGATACAAGAGGCTGATGATTACTAATGAGATACCGAAGTTCAGTTTTAGTACGCTAAAGTAGGTTCTTCAAGGAATCCATGACTTGCTGGATCAAGATCACCGGAGGACAAGTACCGAGATGGATGATGATCAAAAGGCAAAGATGGGATTGTTTGCACAATATGTGGAAGAAAGACTCCACCTTTGAAGTATCTAGAGATTCATGGAAAAGTGCGTTGGATACAGAAGGTGAAGTCTAGAAGAACACCCATAAATAGAAGACCTGAATGATCTACCCTTAGGGGGAGATTGTTGGAACACGAAAAGTGTAAATCATTAGTTAGGGACTTCTATTTATACTTTATCTTTGTATAGGGTATGTTGTGTAATTATAGTTGTATGCGACACAAGTTTACCATCGCGGAACTTGTATATCCGCGATGGAGGCTTGGCTAGATGTTGGGTATAAATAACCCCTACCTCATGGGTTATGGGGTGTGTGTTCTATTTTCTAGCTATGCGAGACTTTTGATATATATATATATATATATATATATATATATATATATATATATATATATATATATATATATCTTCTCTCTAAAGTGCTCACACCCACTTTACATATTTAGATTAGTTGTAGACGTGATAATATTGGAACAACAACGGGAATAAAATGCCCGTAACCAACCAAGACAGACGGATAAATACACGTATTAAAAACATTATTAAGACTACGAACCAAATCATTAAGATGGGAGCTCGCACCTGTGTCCATGTTCCATGCGCTAGTAGCGGGATCATGAAGTGTCCTGGCAATAAAGGCATGAGGTAGTGCAGTTTCTTGTCCTTACAAAACCGTGCCCCACCACCCTAATGTTTACTGATGCAACCCTTGGTGGGGCGGTTGGGCTGTTGGAACAAGTGTGAAACCAGAAGGAGCAGTGGGCCGAACATAAGTAACTGGGCCCGGCTGGGTTGCGCCTAGCTGTTGGGTCAGAACAGTGGGAGCAAGCTGGGTCGCTCCTAGCTGTTGGGCTGTTAAATGACCGAAACCAGGGGGAGGGCCCTGGTGGCTTAACGGGCCAACATAAGGTGTGGCAGTGGGTAAGTATGTAGGGAAGGTGAGGCATAGAATGCAACTGGGTTTATACCATGGTGTGTAATATTTTTTGCCTTAGTTGTTGATACGTGGGAATCGCACCGCTTTACCTCTCGAGGGATCTCGAGAAGCTTACAACCCCCACCAGGCAGTGTACCTGATCGTTGTAGTATAGTATAGTGACAAGTCCCGGGGGATTGATCGTTCAACTCGGGAATAGTGTCGCTAGGATTAGAAAGTCTCCTAAACTAAGTCTAACGGTGAGGGATGATTCTTTTTGTGTTTTTATATTTTATTAAAGCAAGTAAAATCTCGGTTTTTGGAAGAGTGGGCGGAATTAGTTGCTAGTCAACTAACCCAATAACTAAAGATGCAATCAAAATAAAATGACAGAAATGAAAATAAATCTAATTAAACTAATGTGGTGTAACAATAATGAGGAAAGTTGTGTTTACTTAGGTTCATTACTCTCTAGATATCTTTTACAGGTTAATAATTTGTTACAATTGCATGGATGATGGGTCGTATTCCTTAATACTAGTCGTAGGGCCGTGTACAATATTCCCTAACTCTATAGGATCCTACTTCACTCCTATGTCGAGCCGTTAGAAGCTCCTAACATGGGATCATTAGAATTCTCCTACGCATTAAATACAACCAAAAATCATAGTACACCTCTGATCATGTTTCTTAAGACGTTCAAGCATGTTACCAATGGAAGTCTGCCAGTTATCTTAAGCCTAACATCGAATACAATCATCCGTAACAACTATAAACAAACAATCAACCCATAATTAACATCTAGGTTTCACTACATCTAAGCAAACATAAGAGAGATCTAGCCAATCATGTTAAATTGAAGACAAGTGTAAGATATATTCAAACAACACATAGACATATTGATTGAATTGAAAGAGTACTTATCTCAATTGAACATGAAAGGTTTCAAAGGGTAAAAACCCTTGAAAAAGCTGTGAAAATCGGAGTAGGGTTTTTCTCCAAAGTTGCACCCTAAAAGTTACACTCTAATGAATGAAAATTGGAAAACTATATATAGATTTTACAGGGTGACGGCGTCAAGAAGAAAATTGTGACGCCGTCAACTCGCCGCTCATAATGAAATCGGATTGCCTAGATCCACTTTTGACGCCGTCATGTGTAAAGTTGCTCTGGGCCGTCACTAACATTTGGACCATGACGGCCTTGGGTGACGCCGTCATGTCCTTAGTACAAAACTTTCTGGATCGTCATGTGCACCATCCACTTCCACCTCTTGTATTGCTCTTAACGCTGTCATTAAGAAGCAAGTGACGCCGTTTCCCAGCAAGGAAAATTAAGACTTTGCCGTTTTCTTCACTTTTATGCTCCAAAAACGTCCAAAATGCTTCTTTTTCCAGATTTCACTCCAAAAGTACCTAAAATGACAAAAGGAACGATTTAGGGCAATATTTGATCAAATAAATTCGAATCCGGGCTTAAATGACCCTTAAAAACGGTTCATTTTTTGCCTCATCAAATACCCTTACACTTGAGATTTGATTGTCCTCAAGCAAATGCGTTTTTATTCTAATCAAAAATGGCTTTCATCTAATGGCAAAATTGGCATTTTAGCTCATTTAATATAAAATCTACTTTCCACATTTTTTTAAAAAACAACATATCTTGCAAACGGTAAATCTTCAAGCTACGAAAAATACACCATCACGACGAGAAAAAAATTATCTTTCTATAGATATGCATTGTTATACACTTTCGACGAATTTTTTTTCCAAACTTCTGTCCAGAAAAATCCCACGGGATTCGTAAAAAATCTTATGGGATTCGTAAAAAGAAGATTTTTTTTTCAAAATTTCTGTCCAGAAAAATCCCATGGGATTCGTAAAAAGACGATTTTTTTTTTCAAAATTTCCGTCCAGAAAAATCCAACGGGATTCGTAAAGAAATTCCACATTATTCGTAAAAAGATGATTTTTTTTTTCAAAATTTCCGTCCTGAAAAATCCCATGGGATTCGTAAAAAGACGATTTTTTTTTTTCAAAATTTCCGTCCAGAAAATTCTCACAGGATTCGTAAAGAAATCCCACGGGATTCCTAAAAAGACGATAAATCACAAAGGATTCAGTATGAATCCCATGGGATTCTTTGGTGCATCCCATGGGATTCTGTATGAAATCACAAGGGATTCATTTCAATGTCTAGACTAAAAGGCTTATATATTTATTTTACCAAATTGGACCAGTAATCTTGGTCTTACACTCTTACCAAAGCAAACCATACATGTCAATTTCAATGTCTTTTTTACACACCCTCACACAAAGCAGACCATACATTATTCTCTTAACAAAAACCTCTTTCTACGCTTTAGATCACACACACAAACATGTCCATTCTAGCAGCAACTCCAAACAATAATACACATGTAAGTCCTTAAATTAAACCGAAAAATAAATAAATTTCATCAAAAGTACCATTCTATCATTAATGTCGTGAATTTGCTATGTTTTATCCCATCCTAATATTCCATTATTAAAGATCATCACTCTCATATTAAACTAATAATCAATCAGTTACACTTTGGTCAATATTATAACTGAATTTCAGTTCCACGACCCGTCACTCGCCGATTGGAGGTTATATTTTCCGGTACAGCTTCCGCCGCCACAGATCCCATCACCCGTGCCCCACACCTCCCATTTCAACGAGTTCAATAAATTACCTGTTGTCCGAGCGTCGTTGAAATAGTGGCTTACAGTTGGCTCTCGCTGAAATAGTAATGCTTCATATTACAGTTCAATAAATTAGAATTTGGGGGTTAGGTTTTTGAAATTGGGGAAGGTGAGAGAGTGAGTAAAATGAGTGCGTGTGTGAGAGAATGAGAGTGAGTGAGAAAATGAGTTTGGGTAAAAGTGTGTGTGAGTATAAATGGACCAATCTACCCCTCTATATAATTAAATGGGATAGATGAAAAATAGATCCAACCGTCAAATGAAACTGAGATCAATGGTCAGGATGGAGTGGTTTGTTCTTTGGTTTTTTTTTTGTTCCGTATTGAACTTTCCTCTAATATGCATAATCTGATTTAAATTAAAGTATAACTTTTTCTTTTTTTTTTTTTTTTTTTTTTTTTTTGAACATGATTTCATTATCACACCTCACAAAAGGAGGAAAATAGAACATAACAAGTTACATCGAACATAACAAGTTAAGCTACAACAAGACATACACCAAAATAGCTGTGACACACTATAGCAACACCATACGAAGGTGGGGGAAATCACCCAAGTGAGCTTTTTGTAGACACAACCATTTAAAAGTGTAGCTTGACAAAAGTACACAAGGTACATAAAACATACAAAGAAGAAAAAAGCAAGCATCCTAACAGGAGCTAGACCAAAACCTAACAGATCTAAAGACAGATCCCAATGCGGCAACAAGTCGTCGATGACCGACCACAACAGCCCTGAGCAGAAGAGACCAACTGGTAACAGATCTGAGCAGAGAACCACGGCGGCGGTAGCAGCAACAACATCAGCTACATAAAAGGATATGGCAGATCTGCAGTAAAGCTTTATTGCGGAAAAGGAAAGAACAAAAGAATGATCCGGACGGCCGGCCAAAACCGGCCGCCGGAAAGGGAAGTATGATCGGATTTTTTTTGTTTAGTACAGAGAGGTAGGAGAAGTATTATTAGAGAGAGAAAGAGTAGTATAACTTTTCTTAACACTTGGTTGAATAGGGACAAAGTGTGTGTACGTAATATTTATGGATTGTGTTATTGGATTTGGTTTTGTTAAAACATACACAACTCTACATATAAAAATAATGTTCCTTGTTGGATAAAAAACCTTCTTCCAACCACTCCTCTATTACCATTTACCAAATATGTTCGCATACTTTTCCATACATATATGTTTATTTCATCACATATAACATTTTATGGGCTATCATGCAAGATAATAATTCAAGAACTTTTTATACCATAAATATATTGGAATTTAAGTCACTATTCGCTTAGTTATACACTGATTCTGATCATTTAAAACAATATTTTTAATTTACGAGATTATGGTAGCGGCAAGTATAAAATAAATAGTTTTTAAAGAAAAAAAAAGGACAAGTAAGAGCAAAAAGCTCATTAATTTGCGTTAATATTTCTTAGTATTTCATAAAAACCGTTTTGGTGTAGTTTAACATGACCTACAAAATGTAATATTAGGGAAATTGTTGTTCTATTAAAACTAGATAAAAGCTGTTCTAAAAAAACACTAGAAACAGTATATAAGAGTGGAAGGTGTCGTGGTGAAGCTTCATCTCCTCATTTGGGGCCTCACGGGTGCCACATCACCCCAACACCTCTTAACAACTAACCCCTCCTCACTCATAACTAACCTCAACTTACTTATTTGGAGCTCAACACTTACAACTTTATTTTTTTATTCAAATTTCTAAATAAACTAAATCTATTTTATTAAAAATAAAATTTTGGGTAAATTGCAAAAAATGGTCCTTAACGTTCCACGAATTTGCAAAAACAGGACCGAGACAAAAAGTAGCGCAAAAAAGACACCAACATTCCACATTTTCGCAAAATCACCACCGAGAGGCCTTTTCCGTTAATTTTCCCGTTAAGTGCCACGTAGTTGAGGGTAGTATCGTCATTTCATGTCCTTTCTTATCTCCCGCCAACTTTCGGGGGACTATTTTTGCAAACAACATAAACTATGTACATTTAAAGCTGTGTGCTTTTTCAGGGTACAATAAATCCCCAAAACCAACCAACCAACCATTGTGTAGATAATCAACCATCAAACCTTAACATAAAAAAAACAAATCGCAACAACTAAACCCAGCTATGGCGAATAATCATAAGAATGAAAAGGGAAAGTGCTTGTTGATGGGGGGAGGAATCATCTGAAATGTCGTGGGGCAAGGTTTTATTAAATGATGAAGTCTTTGAGGATGGTTTGGATGAATTTGGTGATAAAGTTATTGCCAAGTATGGTTCGTATGCAAACATAGGGAAGGAGATGATTGAAGAAATTCTTCAATGGATGTGGAATAGAACCTTCAACAAACCAAATGTGGGTGCTAGCGGTTGCTCCAATGAGGTAGTTGCAGAGAAAAAAAGGAAGAGGGGAAGGCCAGTTAGGAGTGGCAAGAAGAAGACGGAGGGGAGTCCTGTTCCGACTACAGTCACAGAAAAAAGGAAGAGGGGAAGGCCGGTTGGGAGTGGCAAGAAGAAGACGGAGGGGAGTCCTATTCCGACTACAGTCATAGAAAAAAGAAAGAGGGGAAGGCCTGTTGGGAGTGGCAAGAAAAAGAAGGAGAGGAGTCCTAATCCGAGTATAGTTACAGAAAAAAGGAAGAGGGGAATGCCTGTTGAGACTGGCAAGAAGAAGGAGGCTGGCAAGAAGAAGAAGGAGGGGAGTTCTAATCCGAGTACAGTTACTGAAAAAATGAAGAGGGGAATGGCAAATGGGACTGGCAAGAAGAGGAAGGTGAAGGAAGAGCATACGGACCTTGGTATGTTAATGTAGTATACTTCATTTATGTGTCATTTTAAATTTGTTTACGTAGGATGCTATGATATGTTTGATAGACTTTTATATGCATTCCCTTACCTAGGTTTAGTATAAACAGAGTATTTGCATTAAGTAGGGTGTTAGGATATCATAAGTGAGAGTGTTTGGCATTACTAAAGTACTGCTATAGAGAGTGTTTTGCATTACGAAAGTACTGCGTGTTCACATTGTTTATAAGTAAGTCTTCACATTGGTTGTACATTGGTTGTAAGTAAGTCTTCACATTGTGTATCTTGAGTGTATCAGGAACAAAATAGATTGGTTTCTACATCACCACATTAATTAACTAAACTACAACTATGTGGTGAGATATACAACACTGCATTGCTCTGCTTCACTTGAGCCTGCATAATTGTTTCATTTACTATTTCTGCATTGACTTTAGCATGTATACCATTAGTTTCGTAGGTGCTGGTATGTCTTGACAGTTTGAATTTAAGATTTACTTGGTTATGGAGGTGAAGTTCTGTTCCGCATGCACAATAATTGAGTCTTTGAATTTGGTCCATTAAGGTATGTACAAGGGAATGTTTCTACAATGTGTGGCTTTGTCTGTGATAGACATGTCTTTTTCCTAGGTCTGGATGATATGTTTTCACGCATTAGGGGAGAAGAATGGGCTGTGTTCTTTTGTGTGCCTGGCAAATCATTAGAAGAAGGTTTGAAGCTGATTCACACAGACAATGATGTGCATACAATGATTGAGCTAGGTTGTTGTGCCGGTTTTGTAGACTTGTTTGTTGCTTACACAAAACAGGTGTTATCTCCCTACTATTTAAACAACATTGATGCAGAGGGTGATGGTGGGGAGGTTGTCGGGTGGGTAGAAGAAGATGCTAGCTTGCAGTGCTCTATTACTTCAACTCCTTTTAGGACTAGCACTTCAAAAACTTATAGGAAAGTGGATGATGTTGATGCTTCACAACCAGAATTCGGGAAGCATAAAAAGAGGGTGAAGAGGTCTGTAGATAAGGGAAAAGGAAAGATGGTTGATGAGGTTGATGAGGCTGATGTTGTTAACAGGAACAAAACGGCTGGTATTGTCATTAGAGACGGTGGTTCCATTAAGAACCCACCAGGTGTTGGTTCAGTGAATGTAGGAGCAAAGGGTGGTGGTATTTTGAGACCAAGAATAACTAATTGCGTACTGGGTCTACGGGCACCAAGATCAATAGGCAACAATGAGGTGTTATTTTGACTAGGTGAGTCTAATGAACTGTTTAGCAAATATTTTGGACACATTGCATTGCCTATTATAGTAACCTCATTTCATTGCATATATTGACTGTGCAGGTGTTGTTGATCACATGTTGGTTCATCCAGTAGAAGGTTTGAATATTCATCCAGTAGAAGGTTTGAAGATTGACATATGGGTCCATCTATTGAGAATATGTAATGTGTAGAAACTAAAACACTTTAATTTGGTTGTATTTAGTAATGTAATTTGACTAATGTAACTTGAACTATTCTACCTCTGTTTCGAATACACCAAAGGGTGTGGGCAGGCATTGTGATGGGTTAAACTTTTTTGGTACATGCCGAACAATATTATGTAAATTGAAGTATTTCATATGGGGTTAAATGTTTAGTCAAGCTTGACTCCTATGCATAATATGTTTTTGTTTGTTTTGTGGTTCTGTTATTTGCTTCGATTAGTAGCATTTAAACGTATGTGTTTGTGTATTGTATTATGGTTTCAATTATGTCAGTTTCATGTTTGTGAATGTGTTTGTGATACGAATCGAACAATGTATATCAAGACAAACAGGATCAAACGACCCCTTCCATTCATAAACTATAGGGATACATTTACAACCTTAAGGGGAAACCACAACCCCTAACTACATCATCACCTACATCTACCTAGCTTACGACACTACGACAGTGGCACTAAAATGAACAAAAGAAACCACAACTCCACAAGTGCCCAACCACCTACTACCTACATTCATCATACACAACAAAACACAACAAAACAACCCACCCCCAGCATCCAGCACCCAACCCCTTCACATGTAAGTTTGCCTCACAACAAACTCAATCTTGGAAACAATGTTGTCGTTTGTTTGCCTAAGCATCCTCATCAACCCCCTCATCTTTCTCATATTAGCCGACTGAATCCTCCTAAGCTTGTTCACATTGGCCCTTGCAGTTCTCGAGCCCCTTATGTTTTGGAGCTCCAAAATCAGGTCCCCCCTAAGACGGAGCATATCAGACAGCTTTTGGCACCTACTCATCAACTCTTGTGCATGATGAATGTCCTCCTCAACCTCTCGCCGGTAATGGGTTAGCATCATTTCCGATATGACAAACGAGTTGCAAGCAACCACGAGATCAAGACAGCGAGACATGTTACTGTAAAAGGGAATAATAATTATTTGATTACGGGTGTGTGTGTGTGTTTTTCTGCTTGTGTGTGTGTGTGAAGGCGTTGACAATTTAATATGAAACCTGAAAATAACTTTGCAAATTAGCCATTGAGGTCTAATCACATTGATACCAAGCACAGAGGTGATTATGGCGGCAAATTTAATAAGAAAAGACATGAAATGACGATACTACCCTCAACTACGTGGCACTTAACGGGAAAATTAACGGAAAAGGCCTCTCGGTGGCGATTTTGAGAAAATGTGGAACGTTGGTGTCTTTTTTGCGCTACTTTTTGTCTCGATCCCGTTTTTGCAAATTCGTGGAACGTTAAGGACCATTTTTGCAATTTACCCTAAAATTTCATTAATTCTTTAAATAAAACATTATTAAAAAAAAGTTAATTAAAAAAATCGCTAATAAACAATTTTAATAAAATCTAAAACTAGTTTTATGTTAGTTTTAGTACTTGATTTTATGTTTATGGCCCAAACTTTTGAACCCAAGTTTAAGGCCCAAACCAAACAAATATACATGCAAAACCAAATAACTAAACATAAGTTATTCATTCGTATATGTTGAAACTAGTTACAAGCAGGTAAACTCGAAGGACCAAAACTGTAACATTCTTCATCTTCTTCCTCCCTTTTTTTTTCTTCTTTTGAACAGATCTTCCTCCCATTTTTTTTTTCTTTTGAACACATCTTCACCCAACAAAAAGAAAAAGAAAGAGGCAACATTAACAAAAAAAAAAAAAAAAAAAAAAAAAAAAAAAAAAAAGGACGAGTGGCAGAAAAAGAAACCTCGTCGTGCAGACGAGGAGGTGGTGAACGGCGAGGCATGGCGAGGGGCAGATGGTGTGGTGGCGAGCTCCAACGAAAGCCACGTTGGCACGGCAAGCTCCAACGACGACACTTTATATCGTACGTAGACCTTTCGGCGCAATTTTAGATAAATCATATTCTTTAAAACGTTCATATTAATCAAAGTAATGAAAAATGAATAATATATCACGTAACTCAAATATTACGGTTTTAATCAAACTTTTTGCTTTTCAACTTTTTATCTTGACGGCGAATATTAGCAGCATTTTATTACTTCCTTTTGTAACATTGGTTTTCGAATATATTCCGAGATTAGGAGTAGCATAAAATACTTTTCCAATTCAACTTTCTAACCATTTTCGCGAGCCTTGAACTACGACCTTTATTCTTTTCAAATGGTATAAAATATTGGTCTTGGACAAAAATGCTACAAGAAAGTGTCCAAGGAAATATAGCTTGACACTGAAGTGGAGGAATAACCACATCACCAAATAAAAAAAAGTAAACAAATAATATTAATTGCTGTAGACCAATAAAAAAAACCTAAAGAGAATAATCGAGAAATGTCTTTATTTTACTTTACGACTTTAACTTTACCAATCATAAAAACGGTGCGACTCTAATCTTTCTATATATCATCCTTTCTGCTCTATAAATTCAACGCAACACAACCACAACACAACATTCATATATTCTATATTATATTAATCATCATGAATGATCCTAAATATGCTTACCCTTACCCTGCTCAAGGTACGTATTACGTATTATATATGTTAACATAATTTTGTACTACTAATATCACATATTTATCCTTAGAAACAAATACAGGGTAATAATCTTAATCTTAATCTTAATATATCGTATGCAACAGGTGGAGGATATTATCAAGGACCACCAGTGATGGCGCCGCCGCAGTATGCAGCCGCGCCTCCTCCGAGAAATAACACTGGTTTCCTTGAAGGCTGGTATATATTCCCTCTTTATTTTTTTTACAGTACTTATCATTATTGATTAATAGTCACAAGAGTTATTTATGTCCATATCAAAATAAGATCAGATTTTTTGTTTTGTGTGTTTTAAGTTCCATTTTGATGATAACGGTACTCCCTAATATGCCACTAACTTTTGTTTTCTATTTTTTTGACTAATAAAAGTAGTAAATTATTAAATATATTGATCATAAATTGATAATTTTTGTGCAGTCTGGCAGCTCTGTGTTGTTGCTGTTTGCTTGACGAGTGTTGCTGTGACCCAACCATTATTTTTTACTAATACGTACACAGGCTCCTCTAATCCGTTTCTAGTCACTGTTTCTTACCATAAATAGAAAGTTGTACTATTGTATTTTCTTTTTAGTTTTTCAGTTTATTTATGATGTATTTATTTTCTTGCTTCCTGTATCAATCGATGTTATAATAACCTACTATTTTCTGTTTGTATGTTTTAATTTCTAGACCATTAGGTTCTTTATGATGTGCTATGAAATTCAGCTTAAAATTGAAATCTCATATAGTAAGTTGTAACGGCTAGGTTTGGTTTTCCACAAAGATTAGAAACCAGAGTTAAAATATATATATATATATATATATATATATATATATATATATATATATATATATATATATATATATATATATATATATATATGTGTGTGTGTGTGTGTGTGTGTGTGTGTGTGTGTGTGTGTAACTTTCAAACGAGAATCATTTTAACTGCGAGAACTGAGAGAACCACAAAAAACATACATGTACGCCTTCAATAATTGTATTTTTGCACATATGTTTTAAAAACAACACATATGTTTTAAAAAAAACATAGTTGTTCTGAAGAATTTTATAAAAAATTGAAAATACAAAATTTTTCTTTGAAGGTGTGCATATATGTTCTTATAAGACGTGCAACGACAATATTGCGGTCGTGTGTAAGTTTTTTGTGAAAAAAGATGATGAGTTCATAATGATATTGAAGAACATAGGTGGATGCTTATGATTATTGATGATTTGCATGTATTTTTATTTTATTTTAAAAGACGTGTATGTATGTTTTTGGTGGTTCTCTCGGTTCTCGCAGATAAAATGTTTCTCGTAAGAAAGTTATATATATATAAGAAGTTGGTTAAGAAAAATACTCGTTTCAAGTAACTCTTCTTGACAGTTTTATAAGAAGTTGGTCCAGTTATGGTTCGACCGTTCGAGCATTCAATATTCTCGTTGGAGAACCTGTTTTTGCACACTCCTAAAAAGAAATGTGTGGTTTGAGAATAGACTATGCTATTGATATAGTAACCTTTTCCTAATGAAAATTTGAAAACTTCCTTTCTTGACATCCATTATTTTCACTGTTTTTGGTTAAATAAACATGTTTATTGACCTGTTAGATAAATATCAGTTAATTATGAATTTTATACATTTCAAAAATAGATTAGGAAGTCATCATGATTGCGTAGTAGTTCAAACGCAATCAAAACCAGTGTTCTAAAAGGCGCGCCAAGGCGTCGCCAAGGCGCGAGGCGTGGCCTCGGTGCCACGAAATGGACTAAGGCGTGAAGTCTAGGCGTCGTGTGGAAAGGCGTGGAATAAGGCGCGAATAGGCGTGCCAAGGCGCGCCTTATCGTATGGCGTGGCGCCATTTTTAGAAGGGGATGACGTGGGCTTAAATTTTGGGCCTAGTAATTTCTAAACATATTATTTCTTATGCATATCACTTTTTGTAAGCTCACCTTTTGTAAACTCACCTTTTGTAAACTCGATATGCATATAAAATATGATATTATAACATAAATGATAAATATATAAATATTTTTTCTCCGCCTTAGTCACGCCGCAAAAAACGCCATAACAAAGGCTTGAGGCGTGGCCTTGCCGCCACGCCACGCCTCACGCCATTTATAACATTATCAAAACCAATACAACTTACATGGATATGAATTGAAAGAGTGGTGGACCAAACTAGAATGAAACCATTCTTATACTGTAAAACATAATGACCTGGATAGTTTGACATAAATTCAAGGGTTATAATTGCACACACATGTATGGAAAAAATTTCTACAATCAAAAGGGTATTGATCACTCACCTGCACACTTGCATTTGTCGAAAGTTTTTCTGAAACCAAGTTCCCTACTCTCAGGTTTACCCTGATATACGGGTAGGATATAACTACATTCTACCTACACCGTACCCCACCCTGACAGGATTGGATATATTGTTGTTGTTGTAAAAGAGCGTATTGATTTGTTATGATTTTTCATATCCCTACAACATTTAATATGAGCATCCTCAATGAACTCAACTAGAAAGCACTATTTTTCAGTGTTTTATCAAATGAACTAACGTGTGTTCATATTTTCCTAAGCACGCGCACCATCGATATCAACCATTCTTTTCCAATGTTGGACTTTTTGTCCAGTACCCTACTTGTAGAAAAAAAAATGTGGTGAATTTAAATTGAATTTTCAAATATATAAAACTTGTGGATATAATCCATTATCCAATTCCATTAATTGTTGCGCGCGTGGAAAAGGTTTACTGTTTGGTTTTTGTCTACTTTTGGAGCGCGCATCGGGTTTTGGAGTGCGCATGGGCGAGTGCACGAGCATTTGATATGCGCTAATAGGCTTGATGCGCGCTTAGCTAGTTTCAAAGAAAATTTATGCGCGCTTAGCTAGTTAATTTGTACACGCCATACACGTGAAAGGTTATAATGTTGTAGATCTAATAATGGAGCATCAGGTAAAAGTCCATTTTCGTAAAATAGATAAGCGTGGTTTATTTTGGTAACCTAACGTTTAAAGGGTTCATTAAAAAAATAATAAAAATAAATAAATAAATCTCTTATAAAAATCTTGTGTGTCATGAGTTGAGAATGATATAAACTTGATGAAGCTTTTACCATCAAAGATGCTCTAAATGTAAGTATTACTTGCACATGTATAAATGTGAATAAATGATAACAAATTTGTATTTTCTGAAAGTGTGTAAAATACGTACATATAAGGGTGGAGGGTGTGGTTGAGAGTTTTACCTTGCCACATTAACTCCACATATCATCATAAAACTCTTCATTTAATTTTATTCTAAACTTTCCTTCAACTTTGCATCAACTTCTCTCTTTTAATAATTTTTTTCTATTTTTTATCATTTAAAAATGCCTCAAAACACACATACCCACACTCAATACACAAACAAAAGATAAAAATACTAATTCTCTCTCCTTGGTAATGGTGAAATTGCTATGGGCTCAAACCATGCAAGGGAAAATTTGCCTCATCCGCACCCTACAGGGGGGCGGGGCTTTAATTAGAGGTGAGCACAAAAACCGAAAAACCGAATCAAAACCGAAAAAATTGAAAAAGCCGAATCGAAAAAACCGCCCCATATGACAAACCGATGGTGGTGGTTTTGAATTTTATAAAAATCGAATGTTTGGGGTGGTTTTTGGTTTCATGAGAAAAACCGAACCGAAAAAACCGTCCCGCCCCACCTTTATATATGTTTTTATACAATTTTATCTATATAAGAAATTTGCAATTTAATTTTAACAACTTTATTTATTAAAAAAATAGTGTTGTTTATTATCTATACATTCAAATTTGTTATATTTATAATTATTACATCTTTGTTTTCAAACAATAATGTTCTTTGAATGTTTTTGCAAATGAAAAGTGTAAAGCCGCAAACACAAACATTTTATATTTTAGAAAATGTTTGGTTGTTTTGTACGTTTTTTTGAAGCTTTGGATTGCCGGATAATATGTAATTATTGATATTTGTTTAAATATTTTTGCTTGAAACTAGGAATCGTAAAATTTATATAAGATTAAAACTTGCTTGTTTTCAAGTAAGAAAAAACCGAACAAAAACCGAAACCAAACCAATTCAATGTCAAAAACCGAAACCATAAGGTTTGTAGTTTTCAAAAACCGAAATATACGGTTCAGTTGTTGGTTTTACCATAAAACCGCCCCACCCCGCCCATGCTCACCCCTTTAATTATTTTTTTGAGGTTTAAATCTAAGGTTGTCATTGCTAGATTAACTTTGTACGAGTAATATTTTGATATTTTGATGTAAGAGCATCCGCAGCAGTAACGTGGGAGGTCACGTTAAGGGCCTTTAACGCGCGTTATCCCAACATTACCCAATGTGACCTCCTGCGTTAACATGGCATTAACGTGCCACGTTAGTGGCTTAACGCAAAGTTAAAGGGCCACGTTTGGAATAAAAAAAATAAAAAAATAAAAAAAAATCACACCGCCCCCTTCCCAATTGACACAAACGACTAGTTTTTTTAAAAAAATTACAATTACCCCCCCCCCCCCCTCTCCCCTAACGGAAACTAACGGGTACTTGTGTAAAAAAATAAATAAATAAATAAAACCATTTTCCAAAACCTTTTTTCAACCAATATAAATACCCATTTACCACACTTTATTTTCCTACACTTTCATTACTCAATATCTTCTATTCTAAAACTTCTAATATCCAAAAAGAATGTCTCAAGGCAACAACAACAATCCTAACTTGTTAACGAACCTCCTCGGTGGTTGGGGGAACCCATACGCGGGTTCATCATCCAATCCGAATCCGAATCCGAATTGGGAGAATCCAAATCTATTCGGTATGTCGAGTCAAGAAGTTTATGAACAACATGAAGCTTTAAGATTTTGGCCAGAATCCCAACAACAAAACACCTTAAACACCAATTTTCAAAATCTCCAATTCACTCAACAATCCCAACATTTCCAAACGGATACTAACGAAGTTCCCGAAACACCTACGTCTCCTCCAAAAAAAACCAAAGGTCGTATTAAACGAAAGTCCAAAAAAAACAAAGAACCAATGACCGAAGATGACGAAATCGAAGCAGGGGGCAACAAGCATGAACATTGGACCACAAGTGAAGAAAAATTACTTGCAACGTGTTGGGTGGCCTCAAGTGAGGACGAACTAGTCGGTCGTTCCCAAGCCAAAGATTCGTTTTGGCAGCGGATTATTAATGAGTTCAATAAAAACAATCATTATAAATGCGGCAAAGATATGATACAATCGAAGTGGCGAACGTTGAACCGTGATTGCTCAAAGTTCAACGCATGTTTCAAACATGCCGAACGCGATCAAAAAAGTGGGGAAAATGACATGGATATCCTCACACATGCCAAGGAAATGTACCGTACTGAGAGCAAAAATGCGCCGTTTAATAATGAGGAGGCGTGAGCTTTTTTGCGTACTCATAAGAAATGGGAAGCATCGGAGACGGTTGATTTAACCGGTGATGTCCCAAGCCAAGCAAACGAGGCGTTGTTTGGTCATGATGCACAACCACGGCCGATGGGAAAAAAGTGGGCTGCGAAGAAACAAAAATCCGAGACAACGACAAGCACCGGGGGTGCGAGTACCGGAGGATCTGTTTCGTCCGCCTAATTCGGGGACGCTTTGCGCGAGGAGTATTGGGCTAAACGTGAAGATGCGTCCTTGGCTTACAAAGCAACCGCTGAAAACCAATTATCAGCAATACGGGCGAGGGACTTTGAATTTTTGTTGCTTGACACTACCGGGAAAGATCCTTACTACGTGACGCTGGTGAATATGGAAAAGGACCGTATCATTGAAAAATACGGGTTGCCAAAGTGTACGGAATGAATAAATTTCTCCTCGGTGTAATGTTTTTCTATGTCTTTTTATTTCTTAATGCTTTGTATTTTTATTTCGTAATGTATTTTTTTTATTTCGTATTGTATTTTTAATTTCATAATGTATTGTTGTTTTTTCGTAATGTAATATATTTTAAGAATTAATGTTATGGTTTTAAAAAAAATGAAGTATTAGTTTTAGTTTAGGGTTAAAATTGAAAATATATGAAAAGTTGAGTTAAAGTGAGTTAAGGTTGAGTTATTGTTGTGAGTGTTTTTTGTGAGTTAAGATTAAAGTGTTAAAGCTGATGTGGCGCTGACGTGGCGTTGAGTTAACTTATAACTTGAGTTATTGATGCACATGCTCTAAAAGAATATTGCGGTGACAAAAGACAAGCAAAAAAGATGAAAAGAAATAGGAACAGTTAAATGCCATTTTAGGAAATTATCCTTAAAAACAATATGTGTGTATTTCTGATGACGTATAGTCTATATTTGGCCCACGAGCCCAAATGATAAACATTACTAAGGCCCAAAGCCACTATGCGTGAGCTATTATAACTTGGGCCGCATCAATAATGGGGATAGGCTCACGTAAGCCCAAACCCAACTAAAATATATACGGTTTAGATAAGGATCTCCTATCTATGGAATAGATATCCTTAAACCGGATAAGCACCACGTGTGCGAAACGTAAGGAGCACGAAACCTACAAGGATTCTGCGCCTATATAAGGAATGACATAATTCTCATTAAAGGTACGATTCACAAACCCTAAACTCTTTACGAGAACCCTAAATCGATTACTTACTCTCACGCCGGAGTCTAATCGTGGGAGACAATCCCACGATAAGCCTAACGGTGTTGTTTACTTTCTTAGTGCGCAGGTTTCAAGCATTAAGAAGCGAATTGGTACGAGAGCAAGAGCCCAAACTAAGAACGCCCAACTTTTGTATCAACAAGTGGCGCCATCCGTGGGACGCACACACCAAGAATCAAGAAACTAGAATGACAAAGAGTAAAAATTCAAGTCAGCGGACTCCGCAGGTGGAAAAAACACGTGACCCCCAGAGGAAGAATCAACAGGATTCAACCCCTAGGCAGGCTTCTGGGACAACCAGTGCGCCTGGTCACCAAGAAACGGGACCTACTCAACCTCTCCCAGCGGTGGAATTGCCTATAAGGACTACCCACGTCACTACTATAGTCCCAAGCGTTGAGGAAATCCAGCGCACCCTCTTCAACACTCCTCATCAAACGGCATCTACAGTGGACAACACTGTGCCGCCAGGCGCACCTAACAGGGATAGGGCACCCAATACTGAGGCAGATATTCTTGCAGCAAATGAGGACACACCTGACTTAACGCTGAGTAATTTTGTATCCTAAAATTACGAAACTCTAACCGCTCTTATGCAAGAAGAAGCGAGGAGAAGGTCGAATACGAGCCTGCAAGCCCGGCTCAATTTTGGTCCTAAACGCGAAGCATCACCACCACGCCACCTACGAGGGAGTCGCGAAAACAATGAAAAATGTACCACTATCCATGATAGGTTGGGTACGATATCTGACTCACAATATTAAGAGGAATATGAAGACGGCGAGAGGCGCACTAATGTTCATTCCAGACTTGGTAGTTGAGGGATACAAGATAGATTAGGACCTCAGAACTCACCAAGCGAAGGTTCCTCCAGGCCTGGGAGCAAAAGAATTCATGACAGATTAGGGAGAAGAATATCCCCAAGCGAAAGCCCCTCAAGTTCCTCCTTTGAAGGAAGTCGGCGCAAGCGCCGCAAAAGAGACTATTACTCCTCCAATGACTCCTCGGACAACGAAGATAAGGAAACAGGACACTGGAAATCTAGAGGAAGACGTCGTGAAGAAGAAGACTAAGACATGTCCCTTCCATGGCGTCGCCAGAAAGTTGATGCATTTACACGACGCATCAGTGATTACTCCGATCACAAAAAGATGCGCATGCCCACTAATGTCAAAACATATGATGGAACAGGTGATCCGGATGACCACCTAAAAATTTTCGAGTCGGCCGCCACCATCGAAAATTGGCCACAACCTGTGTGGTGCCATATGTTTAATTCCACCTTAGTAGGGAATGCGTGCACGTGGTTTAGCAAGCTCTCACGACGGAGCATTGGCGGGTTTGAAGAATTACGGAAAGCATTCCGTTTAAACTTCACCCAAAGAAAGAAGTGCGCTAAAAACCCTGTTGAACTAGCCAGAGTAAAACAGCGCCAAGGGGAATCAACCAGTGCTTATGTGGAACGCTTTAAAGATGAGTGCATACATGTCAAAGCGTGTCCCGAAGTCCTAAAAATTTCAAGGTTCATGAATGGGATTAATAACCCTGAACTCATTCGGAAGCTAAACGACAAGGTTCCCCAAACCTTCAATGAGCTAATGAAGCGCACAAGATCCTTCATACAAGGAGAAGCAGCCGCTGCGGACAACAAAAAATGCTACTCAAATTATAGGCAACAAGAACAGCCTAGGAGACAATCCAATGATTAGAATAACAACCGCAGCAGGAATTATCGCAGTGGAAGAGACAATGACAAATATACCCCTCTCACAAAAACTCCGAGGGAAATATTTGTAACAGAAGGTGCAAACTTCCCAAAACCTCCACCAATGCGCACCGCAGAGGACAAGCGCATAGGAAATGGATACTGCGAATACCATGGCCAAAAAGGCCATACAACCAACGAGTGTGTCCAACTGCGACAACTAATTGAAAAATTAGTAAGAGAGGGCAGAATGGATCACCTCATAAATAACATCAAAGAAGGGAAGGACAAGCAAAGGAATGGAGGCAAGAAAGAACCTCCCAAAGACAAAGCTGACATCATCTACATGATACAGTCATGGCAACACAAGATAAAACAAAAAGTCAGTCAAAAATTCTCTCCAGAAAAAGAGATATCCTTCCCTACTCTAGCTGCGGACAACGCAGTAGTAGAACCGCTAACTATTGAAATACATACGGGGGGACATCATATCCACAGCATGTACATCGATGGGGGAGCATCCGCAGACATCCTATACGATCATTGTTTCAAGAGGCTACGACCTGAGATCCAAAGTCAATTGATACCAGCTACAACGTCGCTGACTAGATTCACAAGAGAAAAAATTTGGCCTATGGGACAATTGCACTTGCTAGTGGTTGTGGGTGATGAACAACACTCAACAGCAACATGGATAAATTTCATGGTAATCAAGTCTCCCTAACCATACAATGGCATCATTGGGAGACCTGGAATATCATCCATGCGCGCTGTACCATCCACAGCACATGGGATGCTCAAATTTACAGTGGAAGGAGGAGTTGTTACCCTCTACAACACCATGGTACCACCAAAAGAGTGCAACGCAGTAACCACTGAGGAGGAGAATATTCCAGAACAGCGCACAGAAAAAACACCAAACCTAAAGGTCGCTATTCACCCCGATTACCCAGATCAACAAATCTCGATTGGAGGATCTTTATCTGACAAAGGTAAAGAAGCTGTGTGCGCACTCTTGCAAAAGAACCTAGATATCCTTGCATGGGAACCAAAGCACATGACCTGAGTGCCACGCTCTATCACGGAGCACAAGCTACAAATCCGACAAGGATATCCCCCAATACGACAGAAGAAGCGCGGCCAGGCCCCAGATCGTGCAAAAGCTATTCTGGAAGAAGTACACAAACTCGTAGACGCAGGCATCATGCGCGAAGTATACTATCACGACTGGCTTTCTAATCCAGTAATGGTAAAGAAGAGTGATGGCAGTTGGAGAATGTGCGTAGACTTCACTGACCTTAACAAAGCATGTCCACAGGACTGCTATCCACTACCAGAGATAGACTGGAAGGTAGAATCCCTATGCGGATATCCTTTTAAATGCTTCCTAGATGCATACAAAGGGTACCATCAAATCCAGATGGCAGTTGAAGATGAAGAGAAAACAGCTTTCCACACCAGCTAAGGGGTCTATTGCTACACGAAAATGCCTTTTGGCCTAAAGAACGCAGGCGCAACATACCAGCGACTGGTGGACACCGCTTTCGAAAAACAAGTAGGTAGAAACTTGGAAGTCTACGTCGACGACCTTGTCATCAAGAGCCACACGGAGGATGAATTGGTGCGCGACATGGAGGAAACGTTCAAAACATTGGGAAAAATAAACATGAAGTTAAATCCCAAAAAGTGCACCTTTGGTGCAACAGAAGGCATGTTCCTCGGATACTTAATAGAACCTGATGGAATCAAGCCTTGCCCGGAAAAAACAAGAGCTGTTATTGATCTTCCCTCGCCGGGCACACTCAAAGAAGTCCAGTCATTAAATGGAAAGCTAGCGGGGCTGAACCGTTTCTTATCTAAATCAGCAGACAAATCACTCCCTCTCTTTAAAACACTCACGAAGTGCACTAAAAAGGGAGACTTTCGTTGGACTGAGGAAGCAGAAGAAGCTTTCCAACAGCTCAAACAACATCTGGCATCACTCCCCAAACTTGTCGCACCGCGACCAGGGGAAGAGCTGATAATGTACTTATCTGTAACTCATGGAGCAGTTAGCGCAGTACTATTGACAGATAGAAACTCCGTCCAGACACCCATATACTTTGTAAGCAAAGCATTGAAAAAGACAGAGACTAACTACAGTGCCATGGAAAAGCTGGTCTTAGCTCTAGTATTCGCAGCTAAAAGACTGCGCAGATACTTTCAAGCGCACCCAATAGCTGTAATCACAGACCAGCCAATCAAACAAGTTATCTCTAAACCTGACGCATCAGGACGGCTGCAAAAGTGGAGTGTGTTGTTAAACGAGTATAACATCTCATATAGACCGCGCACCGCAATCAAGGGGCAGATATTAGCCAATTTCATTGTTGAAAAGCCAGATACCGATAGTCCAACCTCAACAACCAAAACAAATCTACAGGAACCCTGGATTCTGTTTATAGATGGATCCTCATGCATAGATGGATCAGGCGCAGGCCTTATTTTTACTAATCCAGAAGGAATGGAATTCACCTATGCGCTGCGCTTCGAATTCACAGCCACAAACAATGAGGTAGAATACGAAGCCCTACTAGCCGGATTGCGTATTGCAATCCAAATGGGCGTACGCAACCTGGAGGCAAACGTAGATTCTAGGCTGGTCGCTAACCATGTGCTAGGTGAATATGAAGCCAAGGATGAACACATGATCCAATACCTGAATAAGACCAAGTCCTTAATTCAGAACTTTGATAGGTTCACAATAAAACAAGTACCTAGAGGAGACAACAGGAAAGTTGACGCACTTAGCAAGATCGCATCCACAAGCTTTGCGCATTTATCAAAATAGGTATTGGTAGAAACCTTACAAAACAAGTCAATCTTGGAGATGGAAGTATCCCCACAGTGATAGAAGAACAAGATCCTACATGGATGACACCTATCATTGAATTCATTAGCAAAGGAGTCCTACCACAGGATCATAAGGACGCTCGAAGAGTGCGGCGCACTGCGCAGCGATTTGAACTACGGGACAACATCCTCTATCGACGTTCTTTCTTGCAACCTTAGCTCCAATGTGTTGGACCTCTTCAAGCAGACTATGTACTCAGAGAAATCCACGCTGGATCATGTAGCATGCACTCAGGGCCACGATCTGTTGTAGCGCGCGCTCTACGGTCGGGGTATTATTGGCCAACTATGCACCGCGACGCGTGCGATATGATAAAGAAATGCAGCAATTCCCAAGTACACAGGCCAATTCCACGTCAACCACAACAAGAGCTAACACCCATTACCTCACCATGGCCATTCTATAAATGGGGCATTGACATCGCAGGATCTTTTCCAGTTGCAGCAGGAGGGTTAAAATTCCTCATCGTATCCATAGACTACTTCACGAAATGGATTGAAGCAAAGGCGGTGGTGAGCATCACGGGCAACCAGGTCAAACGCTTTGTATGGGATAACATTGTCTGTCGCTTCAGACTACCTGGAGAGATCATATCAGACAATGGGAAGCAGTTCTGCGACAACCCATTCAAAGATTGGTGCGCGCAATTAAACATCACGCAACACTTCGCTTCAGTAAAACACCCACAAACCAATGGTTTAGTTGAGCGCGCGAATCGCAGTCTAGGTGAAGGAATAAAAGCGCTCCTTGAAAGACACAAAGGAAAGTGGGTGGACGAGCTATCACATGTCTTGTGGGCGCATCGCACTACAATCAAAACCAGTACTGGAGACACACCATTCTCCCTTGTCTACGGAACAGAAGCCATCATACCAGCTGAGATAGGAATGCCAACTATACGAACAGCAGAGGTCAACGTCACAACAAATGACGAGGAGCGGCGCATAGACTTGGACTTACTGGAAGAAAGATGTGAACGCGCAGTTATACACGAAGCAAAGGCTAAGGCAAAAATGAAGAAGTATTATGATGCAAAGGTCAAACACACTTCCTTCAGGCCAGGAGACTTTGTATACCGCGCCAATGATGCAAGCCACGCAAAAGACACAGGCAAGCTCGGACCCAAATGGGAAGGACCCTACGAGGTCACCGATGCGCTAGGCAATGGCACATACAGGTTACACGATATGGAAGGTCACGACCTAGCGCGCACCTGGAACATCACCAATCTTAAAAGATGCTATCTTTAGGAAAGGCTACGGCCCATAAACAGACAACTTTGCACTTTAGAACGTGCCCAATAATTGTTTGTTTTTTCTTTTCTTTATTAGGAATTGTCTTTTATTTTTTCAAAAACTTGCAAGTATCAATCAAATGTTATGGTTTCTAGCTAACTCCATAACGCATTTCACTTTATTGCGTAGACTCTTTATATATGTCAATATTATTGTATTCTATTTTTGACTACATGGCGTGCATGCACTTATTAAGACCCACGAAGGCATAAAGGATGAGTAAACCTACTAATTCACTCGTTGAGTAAGAGGGTTGCAAACCCATCAATATTGGATCACGCATCCTTGCTAAGTGCCTTACTTTTGGGACGTCGAGGTAAGTTTCCCTTACGCGTCCCACGAAGGATGCGCAAATATCAAGTACACTGTACAGAGCTTAGCAAATAACGAGCCAAGACTTTTGGTCATATAATAAAACTTCGCAAAAAATAATGCAAGTTTATTCTTATAATTTATCTTAAGTCACGCACTTAACTTAAACATAAAAGAGTATTTTATTTAATCTTTTTACATCAAGAGATAACAAACATAATATGCAAAAAAGACACTTTGTTATACAACAAAAATACAAGTCACAAAAGCCTATACGCTATGGCGATGCTCAGGACTATCTTCTGGAGCAGCGGAGCTTCCTGCCTCTTGAAGCTTTCTTAAAAGCAATGCATCCTTAGGTGATACGGTCGCCACACTAACAGGAATCCCATCAGACCTTGGGACATGTGCAGCGCCTACACCGCATAAGACGACCTTGCCCTTAATACCCTTTTTATGGGCTGCCCTCTCTGCGTGTCGCTCCAACACTTCCTTCAGAGGAATCTCCTTCTCTAAAGCAAATGGATTCAGCATGTGGCGTGGCTGCACAAAAACAGGAACTTGCAGCTGCGACTCGTCAGGCTTGAGGAAGTAGTCTGGCTGCGCTTCTGCATCCTCCAAAATATGTCACCCCAGGATCAACCCCTCCATAATTACCTTTATGGGGTTATCCTGGTCGCGCTCCAGCTGCGCAATGTGAGGAAGCTCAAGAAGCTTCATCCCCTCCATGGCCTGCATTAGCTCGTCATAAGCATTTGCGTTGTAGCCGGGCACCTCAGTCAAGGCCACCTTCAACGCCTTGGCCTCATGGAGCTCCTCCATAGCTTGCGCCCTACCACGCTCCACGACGCACTACACCACCTTTCCAAATGTCCCCACCACTTCTAGAGACTCCAAGGTGCCCATTGCAGCTAAGCGCAGTCCATGACTGATCAACCACCTACATCAACGAGAACAACTTGCATTAGAAGAAATAATCCAACAAATATAAAAGGCAACATTGCAGGAAAATATTGAAGGACGTACCTCTGCTCAGCTATGGTAGACATCAGATGAGGGTACAATTCCTCATCATAGTCTATGCTCAGGCCGCGCAACTTCTCCTCCTGCACCTAAACAATCTTCTCCATGCGCACCTTGAACTCAGCAATGTTCGTAAAATGCTCCTCCTTCTTCTCCTCAAGATACCTTATCGCCCAGGTAAGGTTGGCCCTAAACTGATGAAGTTCCCCGCGCGCTTGCTGCAGCTCAGCCATTGCGGTCAACTTCTCGTTTGTGACCTTGTCTGTGTACGCCTTGAAGGACCCCATCTCTGCTTGCGCTTCAGCCAGCTGCGCACGAAGAAGAGCTATTTCCTCATCTTTTTGGGCGAGAGTGCTACTCTCCCCGACGTACCTCGTCTTCAACTGAGCAACTAGCTCAGTTTGATGCTCAGCAGCAGCAACCAACTCCACCAACAACTGCTGCGTAGATACGTCCTCAACCACCTTCACTCCCTCCTCCTTGTTTTCATTCTGAGGATGGACCATAGTCTCCACAAAGGCCGCACCATCCTTTGCAGCATCATCACTGCAAAATGATTAACGAAGACAGTTAGCGCATTGACGACAAGTAATAACCAAATATAAAGCATGAGGAAGATCACTTACAGAAACGGAGAGGCCTTTGCAGCCTCCTTATCCACACCAGAAGCGGATGTGTCCTCCTCCGCGGATGACTTTGCATCCCCGATAAGATAGCGCCTCCTTTTGGAAGTACCGCTACTACCAGCCTCTCCTTTGCGCTTTAGCTTCTGCGCTACCTCCTCAGGCTTCAGCACCTCCTCAGGCTTCAGTATCTCTACACTATCAGAAGACTCAGCGTGCACCTCCTCCACGTGCGCAGACTCCACAGCCGGTGCCACGCTCTGCACTGGCGTCACAAGCAGAGGGGGCGAATCTTCATGAGCAACGGGCCCCAAAACGGTCAGATGACCCGCAGTCGCTTCTAATAGCGGTTGCTCGTTCTCCCTCAGCGGACGCACACCGACGGTCACCTGCTTCGGCTTCTCCAACTTCACCACCGCAAACAAATCCATCTCTACGAAATACAAGGCAAACAACAAAACAGAGATTAGTTATTAAAAGCGCGCATACAGAAAAACTTACATTAGTGGAAGCGAACAATAAAAAGGGATGAACACCCACCCCGGCCTTCCTCATCAATGAAGGTTGGCACCTCGTCAGTACCTACGAAATAGCTGCGACTCAACCCCACATGCACCAAAAACTCCTCAGGATAAGGGTTAATGGGGATGCGGTTGGCATCAATGGTCTGCGCATCTGCCAAACTATATGAACCGGGTGCGTGGCGCCCATCCCTCGGCAACGTATCTTGAGTATAAAACTCAAATGGTGATGGAAACACCACATCATCCACCCAGAAAAAATACTCCCTCCAATGCCTCAGGGAGTCTACCTTCTCGGTATAGCACTGAAGGCTCCCCGCGTGCTTCGCAAAGGATACCCATCCATGTGACCACGTTGTGTGGTAAAATGCACAGAATAGGTCAACGGTCGGTTCTATCGCAAGTAAACGGCAGTTTACTTCAAAATTCGATACCTTCGCCGCACCTATACAGTGCAGCTGTAAGATATGAAGGCGATAGTGATTGAGCACATTGCTCAAGAAAATGGATATTGGTACGCGATAATTAGCGTACTCAAAAAAGCGCGTGTATAGCCCTATTTTCCCTTCGGGGAAATCGGCTATACACGCATCGACGTCTGGAGCCTCTGGATGCACATCCAGAGGAATGAAGTAATCAGATGAAAACTGACGAACATCATCCTCACTCATCGCAGTGCGAAATTCATCCAACTGAGCAACCATTTTAAAAGATATACTAAGAGGCGCACGCTCAATTACCTAATAAAACAGCTGTTTTCTTTGAAAATATGCTTTGAAGAAATGTGCAATGGTGAATGTGTGTTTTTACTGTATGTTTTCGGTAAATGAAGGCGGTGACTCTTATATAGGTAATCAAAAACCCTAGATACAGGCCACGTGGATCCCACTCACAAAACGTGTGGCCAGAATATGAAACGTATAAGCACTTTTTCCCATTTTCCAAGGGACACGTGGGCACAACCCCCGAATTTCGAGGCATTTCTTTGGAATATCTTGGATTAGATACATAGCCCTCAATATTGGGCGGTAATATTCAAAATTCCTCCCGCCACGCTTACCGCTGTTCTAACTAGTCTAGCATCCGCGGCTATGAGCCGCGCACACTAGACTGGGGGGACATGATGACGTATAGTCTATATTTGGGCCACGAGCCCAAATGATAAACATTACTAAGACCCAAAGCCACCATGCGTGGGCTATTATAACTTGAGCCGCATCAATAATGGGATAGGCTCACGTAAGCCCAAACCCAACTAAAATATATACGGTTTAGATAAGGATCTCCTATCTATGGAATAGATATCGTTAAACCGGATAAGCACCACGTGTGCGAAACGTAAGGAGCACGAAACCTATAAGGATTTTGCGCCTATATAAGGAATGACATAATTCTCATTAAAGGTACGATTCACAAACCCTAAACTCTTTACGAGAACCCTAAATCGATTACTTACTCTCACGCTGGAGTCTAATCGTGGGAGACAATCCCACGATAAGCCTAACGGTGTTGTTTACTTTCTTAGTGCACAAGTTTCAAGCATTAAGAAGCGAATTGGTACGAGAGCAAGAGCCTAAACTAAGAACGCCCAACTTTTGTATCAACAATTTCAAGACTAAATTTAACAGGTCCTTTGTTGCATGATAAATTGATAATGGCTTCGTCAATGAGACAGTGACTAAGACGTTTTAAAAGGAATTCTTATGCAACATCGTTGTCCAAAAAGAAATATCATCTAGGGAACAATAAAGCATAATGAAATTGTATGAACATGCTAGGAAAATAGCAAGAAGTATTCTAATTGCATTATATTGATGATACTTGTCATCTATGAGTCTAATATAATTGTCTTTCAGCTAATTCGTAGGCATGTAATTCTTCTCCCTCGTGAACCCCTCGAATTGTTAAACGGATTTGTTAAAAATGGTCATTTAGGTCTTTTATTAGGCTCAACAGTTTCCCAAAATACTTTTTACTTAAAGAATAATTTTTTTGATTGTTTTATGCATTAGTGCAAAAGCATTTTTAGCATCTATAATTTGGTATATTACAAGTGTAAGTATTTTAAGAACTTTCTCATTAATTTTTATTTGTCAAAAACTTACAGGAAAGTTTTTTCATCAAAAAGTGTTAGTAGAAATTGGTTTTTGAGCCTAGAAATTGTGTTACAAAGCTTACCATGTATTCATGATGTCTGTGTAGAATAGTTAAGTTTGTGTCCTAAATAGCTAGGAAGAATGTATCTGTACTGTGAGAATCATATTCACACTTCCTTGTTCTCATTCGATAAGATTTTTAGTTGGAGTTAACATAGTGATACTTGACATTGGTGTCAATGAGCTTGGAACGAAAAATGTGACTTTCGGAGAATGGGCGATTTTCTACAGCTTCCAGTCATTATGTTATACGCATCCAGCTATATGTATATTACTAGTAATTATCATATATCAAACTCTAATATAAATTATACATAGCTTTGTCTTAAATATTACAAACTACTCATGATGTACATCACTTTAAAGCAAAAATTTAAAGAGAATTTAAAGATACAAAATGTTATTGGTACAAACAATTAAAACTACTTAATTTGGTGTATAAATGGGTGGTGAAAGCTTTATTTTGGTGTATGTTATGTTCTCTTTTGGTCTATTTGAAAATGGCGAAATAAAATTATTCATGCTACAGTTTGATTGAGTTTGAAAAGGCTAAACATGAAAACATTTTCTCATTGGTGCATAGGTTATCTCTTCTATGGCTTAATAATAGGAGTGCTTGTTCATCTCTAAACCGAAATAATTAGGTCTCAAAGCTAAGCCTTATATTTTGGATGAGTCTTGGTGAGCGAGTTTTCTTCTTTATCCTTGTTTTGATGCTTTGGTGTTTTTGTTAGTTGTTTGAGGCTCCTCCTCGTAGCCTTTTGGTGCTTGTAGCTTGTTAGGAATTATACTTGAGGTGATATTGACAAAATATGAAAGATGAAGGACTTATGAAGACAAAGTGAAGAATGCAAAAGACAAGGGACTTGCTTTACAAAGAAGTTATTTCAATATAGTCCTTCGTAGTATTTTGTAACCCTAGTTCTCTATTATATAAAGAGAATACAGGGAATAGGTTTTATTATGTGTGTCAAGATGTAAAACCTAGTAAAGGTGTGTGTGTAAACCTAAGGCGTGAGTATGCTTATGTAAACGCCTAGGTTAGTTGATTAGTGTTAAGCCTCAACGATCTTAGATCGCTGTTAGAGTGTAACCGTGCTACACTTGATCACGTAGCATTGGGGCTTTGGTGTATGTTAAAGTAGAGATGATGACGAGAAACCTTGTTAATAATAACAATTGTGTTTTGATTATTCCGCTGCTTATTGTTATTGTTATTATTATGTCCTACACAGCCTAGATTAGTTTATAACATAGCTTTTGGCGTTTTAGTGTTTTTAACAAATTTTTTCTTTCGAGAAAAAAAAAATCGTAGTGTAATTTTTATTAATTAATGATTGTGTGAGTTATAAAATTAATTTTAATAATAAATATAATTTCTTCGAACTAATTTAATGCATATAATTAAAGTTATAAAAAATCAGGAATCTTAATTTTGTTTATTTTAAATTGTGTTAACATAAGATAAACAATTTAACATATACAATTTTTATGCAGATTTAATACACCTTCTGGATTTTTTATTAGTATTATTTTTTTTTAAGTTGCAATGTCATAATTTTTTAACACACGAGGTTTCTTTTTTTCTTTTTTTTTTCTTTTTTTTCCACAATCTTAAACACTGTATAATTTATATCGTATTTTTTTATTAAGTGGCGTAGCTTTTTATATCGAATAAAGTGTAATGAAATGACACCCTTTTCTATCTATTTGTGACTATAAGGCATTGTCAGCCACTCTGATCTTATACGTCTATAATATTACCGACTACTTCCTATATATTGAATCAGCGTCGCACGGGTAATATATAGTTATTATATGAATTAGTTTGATCTTAAAGTTATACAAACAAAATATGATCGCTATTTTTAAAGGTATTGTAAACATAAAATTGAAAAACATTGTTCGCAAAGAAAATTATTACAGGATAAGCACCCACCACAACGCGTGAGTACCCTGCTAATATTTCATAAAGGGTCCTTACAATACAGGATCCCAACCAAACATTCGGTTATTTTGTTAGTATGACATCGCATGTTGACAACATACTCAAAACAGACATCGCCTAGTTATCAATGTTTGAGTAGATGTAATGGAAGCCCCGCCATCACGCATGAGGGTTTCTTTTTTGGCATGTCACGCAAGAAGCCTTATTATATGTGTGTGTGAGAGAGAGAGATAGATCATGTATGAGGTAAAAAAATTGGATTAGCCGATAAAAAAAAGGTGGCGATGGCGATGGTGTTTTGTGTGTATATGCGTGAGTGTGAAGTGATGAATGGTTTGGTTTAATAAATGTAAAGGTAATTAGTAAGGAAAGTGGTGCCTATTAGGTGAAGAGTGTGACTAGCAAGAGATGCAAAATTAGTGTGTTTTGTCTGAGGCAAGGTTAGGTGATTTTCTTTGCCCTGTGGTAAGTACTTCTCGAGCAACAAATGTGATGGTGTTATTATTTAGCTTTAAATTTATAATACTGAATTCTTTAGACAATAACCAACCCTCACGGGCGGTGTACCTGTTCGTATAGTATAGTGAGTCGACATTATCAGGTCATTCGCGAGGAGCGAGGGATCCTAAGTTTCTAACTGGTAGTTATATTAATTCCCCTGCGATTCAAATCCGCCGATTATGTTTTTAAGCTAATTACTAGGAACAGAAAATAAAATAAACAGAAAAGTAAACAGAATGATAGTTTGCTGAAAAGAAGATCAATAGATAAAGGCATGCTTGCCTTGCTAATCCCCTAATTACATCAACGACATAGTTCTAGGTACAATGTTTATCTAGTGTGTTTTATTGAATCAAATGTAGAGGAGGTCGAGTATCCTAACTTTTTCCTAAAAGATGGGCACTCCCGGTTGGGTACGCCACCGTACCCTAGCTAATGATCCAAGCATTAAGTGTCATCAACTAATCTATGTAACCTACATTTTTGTATGGGTGATAACCACTTAGTTTTCTTTACAAAAGGAGAAAGCGCTCGGTCAGGTCCAGTAATCAGTGTCGCTACTAAATTGTTATTACAAATAAACCTTAAAAATATTTATTTATATTTTACGATCTTCTTGTGTTTTGTCGATAACAAACATAAAATCGTTTTAACGTAATAAATAAAATACGTAAACTTTTGAGCCAATAGTTTACTAACTCACATTGTTGCAAAAATCGTGAATTGGTACTGAGGCGGTCCATGGCCGATTAGCGATTTTTAACCGATTAATCGGCCGATTTCCTTGTATCGGCCGATTTCCTTGTATCGGCCGATTAATCGACCGATTACCTTGTAAATCTCTCCAAGTTCCAAGGCCGATTAGCGATTAATCGCCAATCAATTGGCCGAGTTGGCCGATTTTTGCAACACTGCTAACTCATTTCACTAAAAAAATATATCATCAAACATGTTTAGTTAAATGTTTACATAAAACCAAAACCATTTTTATTAAACATCTATAAGTAACTTTGGTTACTTACATTTTATAAAATACATAGTAGCTAAAATGTAACTTGTAATATAAACATGTTGGACTATCCATAAACCCAAAGTTCATGTCCAAGACCCATGACCCATGAAGCTTGACCCATTGCATGATATCATGCATGACACCAAAAATGGGTAAAATCCACAACCCCTGACCCAAAGTCCATAACACATGACCCAAGATGTATTTGACATCATGCATGATATCACATGACCCATGGACCTTAACCCATAACTCAAAACCCGGAATTGTAACCCAAAATCCGGACTGGTACTACCAGATGGCCGGATCCCTGGCTTTACACTGGCCGAATCCGGGTGAACAATATTCAGTTTTGCCTATAAATAGAGTGTCATTTCTCTCTTGCTTCTCACCCCACTTAGATACATCTTCTCTCTATGTTCTGAGTTCTCTAATCTCATATCTAATGATCTTCTACGTAGGCTTTCTCTTAGTGATTCTCTAGGTTCCTCTTAAAGGCGAAATCATGACCTCTAGATGACTTGAACGCTCAAGACATGGGTTGCTAGGATTCTTCATCTTTGCAAGATCACATAAGTGTTTATTGTTGTTCTTTCTTCTCTATGTTTTATAGATGTGTTGTGTAGATTGGTGTAGAAGAACGTTAGTTCCTCAAGATGTGTTGTGCTAAGTAGTTGTTGATTGGGTTTTGGTTCCTCCATTGTAATGGAACCCGGTATCTAACCTTGTACCTAATAAAGTGCAGGCGATGAAGGTTTGGTTCTACCTTGTGTGAAGAACCCGGTATTTAGCTTTGTACCGGATAAAGTGTAAGCGACGTTGTGAAGTCTTTTCCACTTGTGAAAAGAGTTCGTGTTGTGTAGTGTTTACGAAACTCTTGATTTGGGTACTCGAGGTGTGGACTAGGGCAAGAAAGGAGTCCTTGTAGCCGAACCACTATAAAATACTTGTGTTATAGTTGTGTCTTTCTATCTCTATCTCTTAGCTTAGATTATATGCTTATACTTCTATCAAAACACGTCAAAAGTAGATTGACATTAGTCGATCTAAAAGTTTAAAACAAAGTTTTAATCGGTAAAACTATTAAATCCCACCCCCCCCCCCCTTTTTGTTTTCTACAATTGGCATAAGAGCTTTGTTACCAAGTTTATTAAAGTATATTGTACTTTAAAAACTTGAAACGATTCATGTATGTTTTGAAAACTGCAAAGAAGGAAAAACTTTTGTAAAAACTAAAAACTAAGTTTTACAAAAAGTAATAAAACCTTTTTAGATATTGATAGTGTTGATAGCATTACTTTCAATAACCATTCTTATTAAGATTATCAGATACTTAACTCGAATCATTTTTTTAAGTATCTTCATTATAGGAAGCTTCGAACACTTCTTAATCCAATGAAAGATCGAAGTTGGCACACTACAAGGATGTTTTATAGTTTTTTTCTGAAAAGCTTTCAAATGTGTCAAAAAGCTTATGAAGACATTTCTTGAATACAATCTCAAGAATTTTCTTAATAATAAAGGTATGTTTTTCTCTTTAAATATACCTATTTCTTGACACGTGCTTTCTTGCTTCTTGTTAAAACTTTTCTCTGTTTATATGTGCCAATGTGTTTATAAGTAATGTTTACTTGTGTATTTACTCGTGTCTCACTTGGTATAATTTCTTCAAAAATCTCATTTGACTTTAAATACTTCGGTGTGTTTAAAATCTATGATTTCTAAACCTCAATCTATGTTATATATAAATATCAAACCACAACATTCAAAAATCTCTCTTTACTCTCTCCCATACCACTCGAACATTTTTGCTACAGTAATTCATCACCTCAATTCCTTATTTTATCTAATCTTCTCATTCTAATCTCACTCGCAATTCAAAATTTAAAATTAACCTCTGTTCATAAAAACTCCTTCGAGCAAAGAAGAAATGGTTAAGTTCACGCATGGAGCTTTATATTTTAAGTTAGGAATTTATGTGTTTATTATCTATCCAATCCTTTGTATTGCTTTATGCAATGAAATGAGTGGAATTTAATATGTTTAGTTTTCTTTATCTTGTGTTTATCCTATTTCTTTTTTGTTCTCACATCTTTGGATATTTCATTTACGCAAACCTTCATCTCTTTTGAACTACGTCAAAGAATTAGGATCATTTAGAAATATGGACATAGTTTATACTAATAAAACATTAAAAATAACTAGGATCAAAATCTTTCGTCAAACAAACAAACATACTAGTCTATGAGAATACTGAACAGACAATATGTTTGATGATCACTGTGTATCCTCACTTTAATCTCCTTCTCCTAAACTCGACCTAAAAACCCACTCTACTCTTCCTGGAGGTCTCTCAGCTCCCATCTCTTTGAACTAACTAATTTCATAAGTAATAAATTTACTACATTGTAATTTATGTAATTCTAAGTATTTAGTTCTCAATTTTAATCCAAATGGTTTATCACAATCAACACTTAATTGATATCACATTGTGTTTATTAGTCATTTAAGATAATCATTGTAGTTAGAAATTACTCATCTCTTACAAGAAACTTCTCAAAACCTTGATAAGGATATAAGACATTACGGATTAAAAGATGTAGTTTGGCAATGTGTATACAAATGAGGTTTTGTTAAAGTCTTTATCAAAAACAAATATTTCCAACCAAAATTGTGATGAACCTCAAAACCCATTTGATTAAGATTATGACACAAAACACTTGGAAATATTTTCGTATATACGTAATTTCTCACAAACACACGACCCACTATAAATTCTTTGTATCGTCACATTATGTTTGTTTTTAGGTTTCATAATGCCTAAGTCAACCCAATAAGACCACCATGACACCGCTTACTACATACCTCAACACCACCACTCCCCCGATGACCGAAAGGCATTCAAGATGCTCCAAAAACGTCTTTTCCATGAAGGACGCATCATTGAAGAATAATTCCTTGATAACACCAATATTCCTCATGTCTTCTCGAGAATTAACTTTCGTTGTCTTCTTGAAATCAATGAACAAATCTGTCCCGTTTTCGTTCTTGAATTCTATAAGAGTGTTCGAATCATTCGTAATGATGACGGAAACAATTTCTATCTCGTTTATCATCAATAATCAAACCATTGTCCTACCTCTCGCCATCTTTGCCGAAGTCCTATGTATCCCTTGTCAAGGCATTTGCATGTACTCTAGTGATTGGTCTCTCGCTAAGCTCAACTAGATGGTCGATCAAAATCCTATGTACTACACTCCTTTCCATGACCTCGTCGTGGTAAGAAACACCGTCTTCATCGAGAGAACCTCACCAACTCGTGTCACACGTAACTCATATCTCATTCATCGAGACCCATTCCAAATGGAGCTCTTTGAAATGCTCCCACAATACAAGAAATGGGAAGAGATTCCAAGAGAAAACGTCATTTGTCTAGTCGGTAATAAGGATCGCCCCAATGCTTGTCTTGTCTACATGATTTATTGTCTCATCAATGAATTACCCTTCAACCTCGCTTACTACATGGTCAAAAGAATGGCTAATGTTTACCACACCGAAAAAATGGTACTCCCCTATGCAATGCTTCTCTCTCGGCTTACGAGTTTCGTTCATGGAATGCAACCTTCACCCATGAACGATGACCATTTTCTTGTCAATCATGTCATGGTACCTCTCACCATGAGACGTGCCAAGAGGTTCATGGTTGAAGGTAAAAGGCCACATCCTCCTACCGATTCATTTGATGAAGTTCCAGTCAACCCAAACGATCCAATTTTCAAAACTATGAACTAGATCCCATCATTTACATCGATCAACTCCCAAGAATTCACAACGAAACAAAGGAGTTCAAGCAAACCAAGGGAATGTTCAAGTGTCTCACTCACTTCATATCACATATGGGAAAGAAGAAGAAGTGAAGAGGTAATGAATGTTGTGGAATGAACAATTTCAGAAACAGTTTGCCAATGTCGTAAAAACAATTGTGGTAATTTGTCATGTTATGTCTGTAATATAATGTCCTAATCATGTGGTAGCATCAATTGATGTAATGACGAGAAAAACAAGAACAATTGTAGGGGTAAAAACATCTAAGTGGGAATTTTACCATCTTTGATAATATATCAAAAGTTGGTCGTTATCTCATTTGACTGTCTATATGTGATGCTTACACGTTCTCCTTGCTTTCCTGAACTATGATACATTTATACTTAATGTTGGAAACAAAAAATTTGAAATTCGATGAGTGAGCGCAAAATGGCGAGCCCACTGTGAACTTTTCTATCTTAGAAGCCGGATCCCTTCCATATAACGGGCCGGATCCCTCTGAAAATGGATCCAGCGGATCCTGGAAAACAGGGATAAATACATACCACTTCTCATCCCTCTCAACCTTCCAAACCCTATTACACTATTTGTTCATGTCCTATTAGTCACAATTGAGATGTCCTTGATGCTAGTAGTTCTTTTGTTTTCCTAGGAATGACTTATGTAACAATTCACATTTTCAGATTAATTTCTATTCCCGAAAATTTTACTATTCATTTTTACTATTCATTTTCCTAAAATTTTCCCGAAATTTGATTTTTGTTTCATGGCCTCGAGTGATAAATCATTTCCATAGCAAAATAAAAGTTTGACACTCATCAGATCATTTTCGCGAAAGTTATTAAGGAAATACACGTTTAGGTTAAAACGTCATTTAAAAATCCTACGCACAACGAAACTCGACCGCGTTAATTTTCCCCGCATCAGAAAAATGTTTAGTACTCTCATGATTTATTTGAGAATTAATCATGAATGAGAAAAATGTGACCAAATAAACATCAGCCGTGAGAAACAGGAATTCTCGTTTTTAAGCACTTTTACTTAGCCGTAACCTTAGCCTATACCTGCACCGCGTTTCTAAGACAATTTGAGTTTTCACATTTTTGGAATAAGTCAACATATTTTCCCCCTCCTTTGACCATAAAAATCATCCTTTGATTTTTATCACTTCCGGTTTTAAGTTTGGCGAACGTTTAACACCAACCGACACTAGATAAGGCCTCGCCTAGACATTATAAACCTTTTAAGTACATAATAATCATACTAGAAAAGTTACATTTTACTTTTCTTAATTATACGTAGAATTCGTACGTTTTGCGTATTACGCGTTTTAGACCCGTGTTTCCAGTTTTAGCAGGGTTTGAGCACCCCAATAGAACCTACCACTCATTTTATATTTTATTATGGAGTATATTGATAAGTTTTAACATATTTATAAGTTTCATATTTTTAGGATACCCGGTTTTACGTTTCGTGGCTTAACAACTTACGGTTAGCAATTTACGGAGTCAAAACTAGTCACATAAGTAGGATAATATCAACCAAGACCAAGTCATCCTTCCTATCCCTTTGTAAACCGTCTCTAGGAGGGGGGGGGGGAATCAGCCCATGTGTCTTGATCTCATGCTTCTAACTCTAGGATGGTTACATCTGTGAACTTAGTCTCCAAGTTTAGGGAATTTCCTAACACCTTCCTAACCTCCTCATTCATGCTATAAAAACAAGCTCATTCCTTCCTTTCTTCATAATCCAAACGCCACACACATAAATCCCTAGCACCATGATCCTTTGATCTTCAAACTACAAGTTACACTACAAAGTTCAAGGTCTTAGTATTCTCTACCTAGTTCTTAACTTTATTTGGTGATTCCATGGATGAATTAGGAGCTACACAAGGTTACTAGAGCTGAAGTTAATTGGTTTTCATAAGGTCTATATCAAGGCTAGCAAGGGTTTCAAGAGTTGTGGTGAAGGGTTTGCAAGCATAGGTTTAGTGTCCTAGTTTCATACTTGACTTCCTTTCTTTAGAAAGCCAAAAGTTGTAAGAAACCCTATTACACTTTCTTGCTCAATATCATTTTCATGCTTATTATGTTTCTTTCATGCTATATATGATCTTTGTATTATGTTCATGATATATAAAAATTGGTAAAACAAGTTATGGTATATATATGTTAACTTATGTTATTCAAACAAGTAAACTAGTGACTTTTATGGAGAACCATGACCAAAATAGTATAACTATGATATTTGACACTTACCTAGTGTTAGAGAGGACTTAACAAGGAAAACATAGCAATTTGAATCACCCAAAACGAGTACCCGAGTCAAAAGTTATGACCATTTGAAATTACCAAAACTTTGCGGCAAAACTGCCTAAATGTTTCTGTGACAGAACATAAAACACGCAAAAAGAGGCCCTTCTGGTCCGTTTCATGAAAAAGTTAAAACACGAAAGTTGTTCGGAATCACATTTTCTTCAAAAACTCAGGACACGTCTCCAGAAAACCAATGACGAATGAGATTTTCTTCAGTTTCTTAACAGCTATTTTATATATATTCAAGTAACTATATAATGATTATAATTAGATGAGACCAAGAGGTCTAATGACCTAAAGCCAAGACCACAACCATGGCTAAAGCCAAGGTTGAGTCTCAAGACCATGGTAACAATGACCAAGGTCACGGCAAAGCCATGGCTAAAGACCATATAACTTTTAAAGATCAAAAACTTATATATATGTTATCAAGTACTACAATAGTAGGGAGCCTCATGTGAGGAGTTCATTAAGTAAGCCGTCGAGATGAGTTGTGGATTTACGAATTAAAGTGTCCTGGCTCTTCGAACGTTTACTCCATGACTTCTGAATTATGTTGGCCCGAACGGTAGTAAGAGATATACAACCTATACATGTTTCATAAACCATTTATATTCAAAGACTTACACTATATACTAAGTATTACATCATGAACATTATGCAAGACATATATAGGCAATTCTTCGTATTCTTAGACGTTACTCCAAACCTAAGTCGCAACATTCCATTATAGGCTGCTCTTAGAGACTTTCGCGATTCGACTACCACTTTCATTTCTCATTACATAAGCTTAAGGTGAGTCATAGCCCCTACTCTTTTATACTTATTTTAACTCTTTGGGGGAGATACATGCTCAACTACTTGCTTACTTGTACAAATATTCAAAGCATTTATACTTGATTGTTTTATACTTGATTGTCTTATACTTGATGGCATTATACTTGATTTCATACATACATGACTGTGTTATACTTAATTGCGTTATTCTATTTAGTGGCTAGTAGTAATCTTTTATACTTTGGGAAATGGCACCCAGTAATCTTTTATACTTTGGGAAATGGCACCCAATAATCTTTTATCTTTGGGAATTGGCTCCCAGTTGTCTTTGGGAATTGGCTCCCAGTTGTCTTTGGGAATTGGCTCCCAAGTGAGGTCTTCGGAGATGAAGTAGAGACTCACTACTAATTGCTTAATTGTTTTGATGAACTTATACATGTCTTATTCATACTATATATTTAGCAGTGGGTTGTGAACACACAGGTTACAAGTCTCTTATGGCGGGACTTGCAACTGAGTGGATTCACGATGCCTTTGCTGTGTGATCATTTTTATAGGCTTTATTTGTTAGACAAACTCTATGAACTCACCAACCATTGTGTTGACACTTTAGCATGTTTATCTCAGGTTAGTAAGGCGATAGCTAGTGCGTGGAACTTAGAGTCAAGCTGCATATTCTGAAGACTTACGCTTTTATCATTTACCATTCAATAACATTTTGTATACATTTATGTATCATACTTTGGAATCTCATGTTTGTAACTATGAATTCATCAATCGAATGGTAACTTTTCAAAACGTCTCATTTAGAGTTCGTTTTCTATAACTTGTACTTTGTATTATGAAGTAGCACCCCAAGTGACACAGTCTTCCGCTGCGGTATTTTGGGGGTGTTACAGATTGGTACCAGAGCCTTGGTTATAGAAAACTAGGTTGCATTTAGTGCCTAGACTATAACTGCTATATACGTTAAGACTCTCCTCTTTATTTGCCTTACACACACTACATACGCATACGCTTTTTGTTAGTTGTTGGTTTAGTTCCACGCTGTTAGATGATGTGACTTTAGTATTATAAGGAACCTCAGAGATTCGTCGAGTCATTCAAAACATGGAGCTCAGTAATAACTAATTATTTAACTTGATCTTGTGACAGTTCTTGTTTAATGAGACACAAGATTTGAGTTAAATAATATTATTGCTTAGCTTTAGGGATTTGATGACTTGATTATCTTACTATCTGCCTCAGAAAGCGATTTTTGTCAGAAATTCTTAAGTAGGATGATTTAGAATCTCCTTATTTAAATGGATTGGGACGCCTCTTTATTTAAATAAAGAAATTGTAAATCACCGAACCATGAGTTTATGATCCCTTACTTACATAAATTTGGACGCTTCTTTATGAAAGTAATGAGTTATAAATAAGTGGGCTTATTTACATCCGATACGACTCCTTAACCACAACCTTAGATGAATCAGAGTGAACCACTATTTTAGAGATCCTGAAACCCCAAATTCTCTTAGACACACCGTAAGTAGTTAACATCAACTGAACTTCGGGACGAAGTTCTCCTTAACGGGTAGAGACTGTAACAATTCACATTTTCAGATTAATTTATATTCCCGAAAATTTTACTATTCATTTTTACTATTCACTTTTACTATTCATTTTCCCGAAATTTTCCCGAAATTTGATTTTTGTTTCATGGCCTCGAGTGATAAATCATTTCCATAGCAAAATAAAAGTTTGATACTCATCAGATCATTTTCGTAAAAGTTATTAAGGAAATACACGTTTAGGTTAAAACGTCATTTAAAAATCCTACGCACAACGATACTCGACCGCGTTAATTTTCCCCGCATCAGAAAAATGTTTAGTACTCTCATGATTTATTTGAGAATTAATCATTACTGAGAAAAATGTGACTAAATAAACCTCGGCCGTGAGAAACAGGAATTCTCGTTTTTAAGCACTTTTACTTAGCCGTAACCTTAGCCTATACCTGCACTGCGTTTCTAAGACAATTTGAGTTTTCACATTTTTGGAATAAGTCAACATATTTTCCCCCTCCTTTCACCATAAAAATCATCCTTTGATTTTATCACTTCCGGTTTTAAGTTTGGCGAACGTTTAACACCAACCGACACTAGATAAGGCCTCGCCTAGACATTATAAACCTTTTAAGTACATAATAATCATACTAGAAAAGTTACATTTTACTTTTCTTAATTATACGTAGAATTCGTACGTTTTGCGTATTACGCGTTTTAGACCTGTGTTTCCAGTTTTAGCAGGGTTTGAGCACCCCTATAGAGCCTACCTCTCATTTTATATTTTATTATGGAGTATATTGATAAGTTTTAACATATTTATAAGTTTCATATTTTTAGGATACCCGGTTTTACGTTTCGTGGCTTAACAACTTACGGTTAGCAATTTACGGAGTCAAAACTAGTCACATAAGTAGGATAATATCAACCAAGACCAAGTCATCCTTCCTATCCCTTTGTGAACCGCCTCTAGGGGGGGGGGGAATTAGCCCATGTGTCTTGATCTCATGCTTCTAACTCTAGGATGGTTACATGTGTGAACTTGGTCTCCAAGTTTAGGGAATTTCCTAACACCTTCCTAACATCCTCATTCATGCTATAAAAACAAGCTTATTCCTTCCTTTCTTCATAATCCAAACGCCACACACATAAATCCCTAGCACCATGATCCTTTGATCTTCAAACTACAAGTTACATTACAAAGTTCAAGGTCTTAGTATTCTCTACCTAGTTCTTAAATTTATTTGGTGATTCCATGGATGAATTAGGAGCTACACAAGGTTACTAGGGCTGAAGTTAATTGGTTTTCACAAGGTCTATATCAAGGCTAGCAAGGGTTTCAAGAGTTGTGGTGAAGGGTTTGCAAGCATAGGTTTAGTGTCCTAGTTTCATACTTGACTTCCTTTCTTTAGAAAGCCAAAAGTTGTAAGAAACCCTATTACACTTTCTTGCTCAATATCATTTTCATGCTTATTATGTTTCTTTCATGCTATATATAGTCTTTGTATTATGTTCATGATATATAAAAATTGGTAAAACAAGTTATGGTATATATATGTTAACTTATGTTATTTAAACAAGTAAACTAGTGACTTTTATGGAGAACCACGACCAAAATAGTATAACTATGATATTTGACACTTAGCTACTGTTAGAGAGGAGTTAACAATGAAAACATAGCAATTTTAATCACCCAAAACGAGTACCCGAGTCAAAAGTTATGACCATTTGAAATTACCAAAACTTTGCGGCAAAACTGCCTATATGTTTCTGTGACAGAACATAAAACATGCAAAAAGAGGCCCTTCTGGTCCGTTTCATGAAAAAGTTAAAACATGAAAGTTGTCCGGAATCACATTTTCTTTAAAAACTTAGGGCACGTCTCCAGAAAACCAATAACGAATGAGATTTTCTTCAGTTTCTTAACAGCTATTTTATATATATTCAAGTAACTATATAATGATTATAATTAGATGAGACCAAGAGGTCTAATGACCTAAAGCCAAGACCACAACCATGGCTAAAGCCAAGGTTGAGTCTCAAGACCATGGTAACAATGACCAAGGTCACGGCAAAGCCACGGCAAAAGACCATATAACTTTTAAAGATCAAAAACTTATATATATGTTATCAAGTACTACAATAGTAGGGAGCCTCATGTGAGGAGTTCATTAAGTAAGCCGTCGAGATGAGTTGTGGATTTACGAATTAAAGTGTCCTGGCTCCTCGAACCTTTACTCCATGACTTCTGAATTATGTCGGTCCGAACGGTAGTAAGAGATATACAACCTATACATGTTTCATAAACCATTTCTATTCAAAGACTTACACTATATACTAAGTACTACATCATGAACATTATGCAAGACATATATAGGCAATTCTTCGTATTCTTAGACGTTACTCCAAACCTAAGTCGCAACATTCCATTATAGGTTTCTCTTAGAGACTTTCGCGATTCGACTACCACTTTCCTTTCTCATTACATAAGCTTAAGGTGAGTCATAGCCCCTACTCTTTTATACTTATTTTAACTCTTTGGGGGAGATACATGCTCAACTACTTGCTTACTTGTACAAATATTCAAAGCATTTATACTTGATTGTTTTATACTTGATTGTCTTATACTTGATGGCATTATACTTGATTTCATACATACATGACTGTGTTATACTTAATTGCGTTATTCTATTTAGTGGCTAGTAGTAATCTTTTATACTTTGGGAAATGGCACCCAGTAATCTTTTATACTTTGGGAAATGGCACCCAGTAATCTTTTATCTTTGGGAATTGGCTCCCAGTTGTCTTTGAGAATTGGCTCCCAGTTGTCTTTGGGAATTGGCTCCCAAGTGAGGTCTTCGGAGATGAAGTAGAGACTCACTACTAATTGCTTAATTGTTTTGATGAACTTATACATGTCTTATTCATACTATATATTTAGCAGTGGGTTGTGAACACACAGGTTACAAGTCTCTTATGGCGGGACTTGCAACTGAGTGGATTCACGATGCCTTTGCTGTGTGATCATTTTTATAGGCTTTATTTGTTAGACAAACTCTATGAACTCACCAACCATTGTGTTGACACTTTAGCATGTTTATCTCAGGTTAGTAAGGCGATAGCTAGTGCGTGGAACTTAGAGTCAAGTTGCATATTCTGAAGACTTACGCTTTTATCATTTACCATTCATAACATTTTGTATACATTTATGTATCATACTTTGGAATCTCATGTTTGTAACTATGAATTCATTAATCGAATGGTAACTTTTCAAAACGTCTCATTTAGAGTTCGTTTTCTATAACTTGTACTTTGTATTATGAAGTAGCACCCCAAGTGACACAGTCTTCCGCTGCAGTATTTTAGGGGTGTTACAACTTAGGATCCTTCTGAGATGTTTATGATTTATCATTTCTAAAATACTCACCATAATTCACTTACCTATATAATAAATATATTTTTCATAAATTTATTTTAACCATCTTACTCTCAAAATTCTCTTTTTTAATTCTTATAATTTTTAAGAAATTCTCTAATTTTTCCTTTGACCATTACCTGACTCATACCTTCATTAAACACCTCCTAATATGATTATTTTCACCCATGATCATTTATTGGTCTTCTTTAGCTCCCCTTTCCCTATAAAGTCCATTATCGGCAACCCCTCATCATTAGTCTTAAACCTCTCAGGACTTCCACTATTTAAGATACTTTCTTACACTCATTATCTCAAGATATGTAGGGCTAGAGTAGCTAGTTCCCAATCATCTCTTTTCTTCTTCATCTCAATTAACCGAATCCCTTGGCTAGAGCTAGTCAGATCCCTTTTAAAAGGGATCTGGTGGATCCGGGCAAATAGAGACAGATATGAGTACTTGTATTCTTTCAAAACTCACCTTTACCCATTCCAACACTCCACATTGTCTTTAATAACCTTCATAGAACATTGTATCTCCGTAGTTGACCTTTGTGCATGCAAATCATTGCATTTTAAAGGATTTTAGTGGTTTAGGTTTAATTCCTTTTCATAATCACTCACTATATAAACCATTTGTGCTTGTGCTTCAAACTCACACCTTAACCTCCATTCTCCTGCTGTAAACTCACCTTCTAGACAGATCTCAAAATGAATAAGGCACCAAGTGCATGTTCCTCTACTAGAAGCCCTTCAAGAAAAACCGCTCGCATTGTGTATGATATCTCATCCACCAAATCCTCACCCATCAAAATACCTTCTAGTAGGACACCTCTTTCTTTCTAAATCCAAACTCCTCAATCCATTAAACTAATATCACTACAACTTGCTCCCTTTGAACCAATACCATCCTCTAGTAATGCTACACCTCAAAACACTCTTATTTCCACTTAGCCAACGCAAGCATCACCTCTTGAACCTCAATTCCTCTTTTACTACACCTCCTACTTCTCCTCACCCATTCATGAACTCCTTAGAGGATTTACCTCCTAGACCTTTCAATCCACCACAATTGCCTACATTCTTGTCTATTGAGAGAATGGCTACTCAACCTTCCTCCCACAACATAGGTGTTGACATCAATGTATCACCACCGATATAAACATGCCTTCCTCTCCTCCACCTTCAAATGGCCCATTTTGGGTAATGAGAATATTTCAACCACCTCAAGCATCTAAACCAAACAACTTGCATAATGACACATCCCTACCCACAATACCCACACATACTTCTCCACCAACACCCGTTGTGCTTCCACAACCTACTCACTTAGGACCATCCACCTCAAACATGCCTCAAAAACCTTCTATCCTAGGCCCATATATACCTTCATCACCACCACAACCAATTGCTTCCATTGCCAACAAACTCAAACCTTGATACATGAAATGCGTTTCATGTTTAATCAACTACTTGAATGTCTAAATGATGTCAACAAACCTAACCATCCTTAAGAACCTTGAAGTGCAAGCACAAGTGGTCATGGTCCTCTTGTTTTAAGTCTAGCCCATGTCATCAGGATTTTCTTTCATGTTAGATCATTTTTTTAGAGAATTGACAATTGTTGCATCATTTCTCTTGTATTAAAATGAATTTAAATGGTTAAATGTTTATGTAAGCATGTTGGCGTGATTATAACTTAATTTCATGAACTTTCATACTTTATTTTTACTGCTGCTAACAAGTTCCAGGTACCCGGATCCCTTATTTTCTACCCAGCAAATCCTTTCTGAAAAGGATTCGATGGATCCGGGTACTCAGAAACCAAACAGATCATTACTATAGCCCACTTCTCAGCTAAAATCATACTATATACTTGCATACTAACCTTTGTTCTGTAGATTTTCAAAACACACTTAGAGTACTTGATGCCCTTATTAAGGGGAGCTTTCGTCCAAGCAAAAACGTTGCAATGATCTCGTTCTTAAGCTTCCTAAATACTTGACACCCTCAACAAGGGGGAGCAATCATGAAGGGGGAGCTAATATGCTAGTTTCTACCTTACTCTTCTTCCACTCTTTCTCTTTAAAAACCTTTTTTCTTGCATTCAAGTTAGTTTCTTTTCGATGCTCTTTTTGTTTCGAAAAAAAGTGCGAGAAAAGAGTAAGAACTCAACTTCCAAAATTTACGAATTTTATCATTTTACTTAAAATAATTTTATGTTTTCTCATCAATAAAAAGGGGGAGATTATTAATACAAATAAACCATAAAAACATTTATTTATATTTTACGATCTTCTTATGTTTTGTCGATAACAAACGGAAAATCATTTCAAAATAATAAGTAAAATACGTAAACTTTTGAGCCAATAGTTTACTAACTCATTTCAATAAACAAAAATATATCATCAAACATGTTTAGTTAAATAGTTTACATAAAACCAAAACCATTTTTATAAAACATCTATAAGTAACTTTGGTTACTTACATTTTATAAAATACATACTAGCTAAAATGTAACTTGTAATATAAACATGTTGGACTATCCATAAACCCAAAGTCCATGTCCAAGACCCATGACCCATGGAGCGTGACCCAAAACCCATGACCCATTGCATGACATCATGCATGACACCAAAAATTGGTAAAACCGATAAACCATGACCCAATGTCCATAACCCCTGACCCAAAGTCCATAACCCATATTCTCTCTGGCGAAAAAAGGAGAAACCGATTCCCTAACTATTCGATCCAAAAAACCTACATCGATCCTAAACTATATTGTTTTTTAATCATTCTCTATAATGGGTCAGTGGATACTTTAGTTCTCTATTCACTTTTGGTTTGTTAGATCGTGGGTTGGTTCCTAATTTGTTATATATTCTCTTATTTAATCGCTATTGGTCCTTATCTTGTAATCGTTGACGACTAATTTTGTTCTTGCTATTATTGATCGATTGGTTATTAATTCATATATCCTTTATTGATCGACAATAATTATGGTGGGAGGTTAGTTTTCTGGTGTTATTTGCTATAAACCCTAATCTTTGCGATTAGGGCTTTATCTACTTTATTTGGTATTGCATGCTTGCTAGTGGTAATTGGCTGTTATTAGTGTTTGATTATTGTGTTAGTGGTTGTGAGAGATGAATAAGGTTTTTTTTTTTACTTCTATGAGTGGTGTGGAGAGTGGTGAAACGCCTTTGCGCAATGTGACAATTCAGGATATTGCCAAGACTTACAATGCTACTATTGAAAGTCTTACGAACATTGAGCCTAATGCTAGTAAAGGTGGGGATGCTAATCAAATTATGCAAAGCCCTGTTGTTCCTAATGTTAGTGCACCTTCCAAGGATGTGAATGTGAGTGTACCTATCTCTACTACTTCTCATGGATCTACTCAGACTATGCATTATTCGATGGGTCCTATTATTACTGATTGGAGTATTGATGATGGTGATATTAACTTGTCTACGCTAGTAGACAAGAATGTTGGTACAAATTCATCCAAATTAGCTAGTGATGGCAAGGCTGATTTAAGTCCCTCCAATGGATTAGAGCTGCCATTAACTAATAATACTAGTGGAATAGGTGTGAAATTCGTCTCTTATGCGGGTGCTACTTCTTCTGATCCACATAAACATGTGTCTAATTTTCGTAGTTTGGAATGTAGCAACAAAAGGAATGGAGTTGATCTTTCTGTCCCAATGAAAGTAGTGGAAGAAGTGAACATTAGGTTTGAGAATACGCTTTATGGGTATTTTATTGGTCAACGCCTTGCTTTTCCTATTGTGGATTACTATGTACATAACACGTGGGCTAAGTATGGTTTACATAAGTTTATGATGAATGCCAAGGGGTTCTTTTTCTTTAAGTTCAATTCGAAGAAAGGTGTTGATGATGTCCTTGAAAATAGTTTGTGGCTGATTAGAAATGTCCCTATTATCCTTAAACCTTGGACCCTGAACACCAACTTACTTAAAGAGGATTTGACCAACATTTCGGTGTGGGTTAAATTCCATGATGTTCCCCTTGCTATGTTTTCTGATGACTGTCTTAGTCTTCTTGCTACATTGATTGGTACGCCAAAAATGTTAGATGCTTATACTAGCCAAATGTGCAAGGAATCTTTGGGCCACAGTAGTTTTGCAAGATGCTTGATTGAAGTTAAGTCGGATGTGGTACTTAGGGACAACATAACTGTTGAAATTCCCCTACTTGATGGGTCGGGGTCGACTATTGAGAAGATACAGGTGGAATATGAGTGGAGGCCACCTCGATGTGATACGTGTAAGATCTTTGGTCATACTCTTGTTGAATGTCCAAAATATGTTTTACCTCATACTCAGCCTTCTAAGAGTGGTAATGATGGTTTTCAAACTGTCAACAACAAGAAGAAGGGTAAACAAAGTGGTTCAACTAATACGGGTCAAGGAGGGTTTACTAAACCTACTGTGGGTAAGAAGTTCATTTATCAACCCAAAAAGCCTCCCCCTGAACCTAAGAAAGTGGATGTCAACAACAAAAAGGTTGCTGATGTGCCTTGTACAAGTGGAACGAATATTGTTACATCTAATCAGTTTAATGCCCTTAATATGGCTGATATTGATGATTTTGGTATTCCTAATAAGGAAGTGACTTTGGATGTGGTGTCTGGAAGTATAGTGGAAGCTAAAGAGGATGGGTCTTTTAAGATTGCTACTACATCACAAGAACCCCTTGTGCATGTAACGAAATAGAAGGAACAGGTTGGGACTTCTAAACCTAGTGCTTTTTCTTCCCCTCCTACTTCTTCTACTAAGAGGGGTAACCCATTTTCTAAGGTGGGGGAGATCGTTGTGTCTGATAGTGCTGATGAGGATGTTGATAACACATTTGATGAGTCCGGTAACCTATTTGGTGGTGGTCACGAGTGTGAATACTACTATGATGGATATGATTACGATGACTATATGCAGCAGGTTTATGATCTTCCAGGGAATTTGGATGCTTTTAATGCCATGTATGGCACTAAGCTTCAAGGTCTTAGGAAGTAATTTTATTTCGTCATTGTCTTTTGTTATCATTGAGTAGTGGTTTGTTTTCTTTTTAGAAAATAGGTAGTATCTTGTTATGAAAGCTTTTTGCCTATGTAACGGGCTGAGATATGGGACTCACGCATATCCTTTGTACTTAAACGCTTTTTTGGAGTAATATATTTACCGGGTCTTGGACCTTTTACCCAAAAAAAAGTCCATAACCCATGCCCAGGATGTCTTTGACATCATGCATTTCACATGACCCATGGACCCTAACCCATAACACAAAACCCAGAATTGTAACCCAAAATCCGGACTGGTACTACTAGATAGCCGGATCCCTAGCTTTACACTGGCTGGATCCCTTTGGGAAGGAATTCGCTGGATCTGGGTGAACAGTACTCAGTTTTGCCTATAAATAGTGTGTCATTTCTCTCTTGTTTCTCACCACACTTAGACACATCTTCTCTCTATGTTCTAAGTTCTCTAATCTTATATCTAATGATCTTCTACGTAGCTTTTCTCTTAGTGATTCTCTAGGTTCCTCTTAAAGGAGAGATCACAACCTCTAAAAGACTTGAATGCTCAAGTCATGGTTTGCTAGGATTCTTCAACTTCACAAGATCACAGAAGTTTTTCTTGTTGTTCTTTCTTCTCTATGTTTTGTAGATGTATTGTGTAGATTGGTGTAGAAGGACGTTGGTTCCTCAAGATGTGTTGTGTTAAGTAGGTGTTGATCGGGTTGTGGTTCCTCCTTTGTAATGGAACCCAGTATCTAGCCTTGTACCAGACAAAGTGCAGGCGTTGAAGGTTTGGTTCTACCTTGTGTGAAGAACCCGGTATTTAGCTTTGTACCGGATAAAGTGTAAGCAATGTTGTGAAGGCTTCTTCGCTAGTGAAAGGAATTCGTGTTGTGTAGTGTTTATGAAACTCTCGAGTTGGGTACTCGAAGTGTGGACTAGAGCAAGGAAGGAGTCCTCATAGCCGAACCACTATAAATACTTGTATTGTAGTTGTGTCTTTCTATCTCTATCTCTTAGCTTAGATTATATGCTTATACCTCTATCAATATCCAACACGTCAAAACTAGATTGACATAAGTCGATCTAAAAGCTTTAAAACAAAGTTTTAATTGGTAAAACTATTCAACCCCGCATTCTAGTTTTCTACATAAATCCTGTACCCTATTGTCTACCACTTTTAACCAGGTGACGGCTGTGGTTATTGGCTTCGCCACCATTAAAGTTACTTGCCAAGGTAATTTAATGATTCATATAGATGTCTTTCATGTTGTTATTGTATACTAAACAACTATAATCAACAGGTAGCCATGGTCTACGCAAAGGTATAAGTCTTTAATAATACATAAATTATCCAAAACATTCATAGAATAAACTAAAGAACATAAGTCATTGAATTAAATAGGTTCATAACAATGCATGTTGCTTAAGTTTGCTTTGCGCGTTATGAAATGTATGCCTGGTTCTTATAAACCTTCTTGGTGTTATGGCATATATGTTCTTTTCATGGATAGTTTGCCTAGCGAATGTCGTTTATTCTATAAGCTTCGTAATCGTTATATGTTGTGACTACTTGCTTCTTTCAAATCCCCCCAGTGTTTGTAAAGGGTTATCATGATAGATTAGATTGACTTACTAATTTTACGAGCTTTTCAGCGTTCTCAAAAATGATGTTTCATTTCTTAGGGTGCGTTTGCCTTATGATCTTTTATCCTCAATTTCTTGCAAGGATTTTGTCACACCCCCAAAATACCTGAATGGCAGCGGAATGGAATACCTGAGGGTGTAACGGATCATAGCACACAACCAGGATATATTGAACGACCTAAAGTGTCGTTTAGAAAATACATCGTTTGATTTCATCAAAATATTCAGAGTTATAAAACATAGGTCCCAAAAGTTGGAAAAGGTTTAAGGAAATAATTTAGTACAATCAAACGATAGTTCATAAGTGCATGAAATCCAAAAGAGACGCGTCATCCTTGATACACAAAGTGACTCCATGCAATGCCATGAGAATATGCCTTAGTTACCTGAGAAATACATTGCGAAAAACGGTCAACATAAAGTTGGTGAATAATCATAGGTTTATAAATAAAATCTAGTGTACATATGCCATAAGTAAAGTCTAGAAATAGGATGTCCGGAAAATATATACATTGGCTCTTAAGCTCATGACCCCGAAGCTAGACGTTACTTGGCCCCAATGAGTGTTTACCAGACACTCTAATAATAAAGACATGAAATGCATTCGTCCCGTTGGAGCAACCCAACGCGAATGGAGGCGTCACCCTCGATAGATCTATCCACTCACTCCCGCTTAGTACTAGAAATTAACGGTCCATGATAATAAAGGGGACTTGTCAAGACGTGGTAAATAAGGCAACTTAAGCAATGTATGAAATTTTATACTTAGGCATGTACACAAAAACAAGTAATGCAATGTATTCTCCCCCGTGGGATTTGAAATCAAAATATAGAATTAAAACGGGGCTATGAAACTCACCTCGAAGTGATGGTACAAAGATGGTGCAATGAGGTAAAAGTAGTCGGGACAATGAGGCGCGAGTACTAGCCGCAACCTAAATGAATAATCATGATCTAACTTAGATCAAGCCGTAATGAAATGAATGCACATGCACATGATACCCATACCACTCGTAATTTGGAAATACTAGTTATCGTCATGGTAAAATAGTTTCCATACTTAGGAAAAATAAGTCCATTTAGAGAAGTATATAACTTGTCATATTAATTCGTACGAAAAAGTTAGCGTTATAATCCTTGTATCAAAACCTTAAAATAACGTCGTTAAGTGGTATAAATATTCCCTCGGGTCGTACGTATTCGTTTGTTAAGAATATAGTCATTAGTAACGTTTCTAGAAAATATACCATTTAGTACGTACGTTATTATTTTTATTTGTGACTATATATATATATATAGTTTTGGTGATCTTAAAACGCGTATAACTTGGTCGTTTTAGGTTCATTTTCCTCGTTCTTTATATCCACGGATTCGTTTTTGTATGTAGTAATATATTTTTGATAACTCGGCTCCTCTAGGTTACGTTTAATACCCCTTTTTGCCCGTCGAAAACTGCCAAACAGCATACAGTTTTTATAAAAATAGTTTTCGTCGTTAAATTTGCAAAAATCATATCTCCTTCGTTATAAGCTCTTTTTAATCCGTTCTTTCGCCTAAAGTTTCGTTTTTGAATGTATTTTCTAAATCTTTGGTCAAAATTTACCCATCATTCACTGATTTTCCCACGAAATAAAAATAGGGACAGTAGGTCAATATGTAGTTTCAAAAACCATTTTCAAGTCTCCAAACTATTTCTAACTTCAATCAAACCACTTTCAATCACCACAAAACTAGTCTAATCCTACCATACACCTTCTTAGGGTGTCATGGGTTCCTAAACATCACAAACCAAGTGGATCTAACAAGGATCTAACTATATTCACTTTCTAGAGCTTAAAAGTTAAATATATACAAAAATGGAGTGGTACAAGTTAATATATGCATGAGTTCTTGTAAGAAAAATATATAACCATAGTAATAACTTGTAAAAATTATGAAATGAGTTTTGGTAACTTACTTGAAAGATTAGTGGATTAGTGGAGATGAAAAACTTGCAAAACCTTGTGTTTAAACTTCAAAACCCTAACAAGAAGTACTAAATAACCTTAATTATTACTTGATCTTGGAAAAGTTGATGAAAATGGCTTCTTGTTGTTGTTTTGCCGTGGACCACCAAGAGAGAAAGGAGAAAAGTAGCTAGTTGGTATTTTTGTAGAATGAGATTCAATGTATGACTTTTAGATATATAAAATAGGTTATACAACTTTAAGGACAAACATTAATTGGTTAGTAGAAGTTTTTCAATGTGTAAGAAAATGGGTAAGGAGGGGGGGCGGCAAGTCAAGGGGGGGGGGGGGGGGGGGACTTGGTGTATGACTTTTGTGACTTTGTGTATTATCTTGTGTTTATTTATAGTTTTAAGGTGTACCGGGTACCGGGTTAACTAAAAATAAATTTTAACGGAGTTAACCGGGATAAAATAAAGTTATAAAAATTATAAAAATGGTTTGGGTAAAATTATTGAGTGTTTAGATAATTGTTGTTCAATTCCTACGAAAACCGTCGTAATTTTTGTAAACTTTCGTTAATAATTAAAATAAATCTCCAAAATACCGGGTAAATTAATATTATAATTTTTTTTTATATTATAAAAATGAATATAAAAATATACTGGGATCATAGTCGAGAGTGTTGGACGTGTTAGTCACATTATTGATCGTTTGTTAACGTTTATTTGGAAATAGTTATACGTAAAAGTAAATTATACCAAAAGTATTAATTTAATTACCCTACGAGTGGAATAGTATGCAAGTGCCATAATGATAATATGAAGACTATTTCTAGTCCGTACAAAGTGTCCCAATGATAATGCATGAATTTGCTCCTGAACCAATACGGTTACGCGAATTTTGAATACTCGTAACTAAATTTACGATGACATGAGTAATGCACGTGAATAGTGGAATTTCTTCCGGAATGAATAGTGTCTAGTGAATAGTAAAATTTCTGAACGCTTCTCAGAATATTAAATTGACCTCGAAAACGATGAATAGTGATCGATGAATAGTAAATGATGAATAGTAACTTGTGAATAGTAAATTGTCGAGGTTTAGAAAAATGACCGGAAATTACGAGTTGTGACAGTCTTCCCTTCTAACAGGAACTTCGTCCCGAAGTTCAGTTTTGGTTGGTCTCTGAAGTATATTTGGTAAAAAGACGTGGATACTTGAGTTGCATTCAGTCCTCTCGTTCCCAAGTAAATTCGGGTCCTTTTCAAGAATTCCAGCGAACTTTCACGATAGGAATTTGACTTTGGTTCAACCGTTCGACCTCATGGTCCATGCTTTCTACTGGTTCTCTTACCCAGTTTACGTTTGTCTCAAGGTTGGATTCCCTTCCAAATGGGATTATGATTGACTAATCTGAAAGTCATTTCCTGGATTTGATTAGGTGAAACATAGTTGTGTAATCCGGCTGTTCCTTAACAAGGCTCAAGTCTGACGGCCACTAGGCCTACTCTGTCTGAACTATTAAGTGGTCCAGTGTATATCGGTTTTAACTTTCCAAATCTCTCCGAATAATATCATGCCTTTCCTAGGCAGAACTTTCAACGTAATCTGGCTACCAACTTGAGGTTTTAATGGTTTACAACTTATAGAATTTGTAATTGATCCTTGACTTGTAGGAAATTTCTGGTTATTTCATGAATGCCTATTGGAATAGTGAGTTCGGCTTTTTCCGAGTTTGGTTCGTCAATAGATGATCAGTGCTTTTTCAGGTTTATAATGTAATATGGATAATATATGTTGCTGAACTCTGTCAGAACTCAAATCTTATATGTCAGCTGGTCGATTCTAACATGAATCTGAAATGGTCCAATATACTTAAAGGTTCAATCTCTCGTGTTACCAAAATCGTATCATGCCTCTCCAAGGCAAAGCTTTCAACTTAGTTCGTTCTCTCACGTGAATCTAGTTATTTTGCTGTTCAAGGATACACAATCCGTATGATGTGCGTCATGTACCAACCTACTTCTACCAGTTTCTCGTTGCTTGTAACGGGTTCTTGACTTGTGAAATTTCCTTTGTTGTTCCATAATTTAGTTCTAGACCAGTGAATTTAACTTTCCGATTTCGGTCTGTAAATGAGTAATTGGTACTTCGACCATAAAGTGCCTCAAATGGTGTAGTCTCTACGCTCGTGCGATAACTATCGTTGCAAACGAATCTGATTTATGATAAAAGGTTAGTCCAACCATTTCTAGAGTCAATTACTTATGCTCTGAGCATAACTTTCCTATGTTTGAATCGTTCTCTCGTTCTGACCATCGGTCTGAGGATAATAGGCGGTGTTTACATCTAAATAGGGTTCTGAAGGAAATCTTAAAATGATAGCTAGAAGTCTGAGGTGATTCGATCACTTTTATCAGGAACAATTGAAATAGGTACCATAAATCTTGTGACTAATTCCACAACATTACGTCTTTCGAACACGGCGTTATACGAAGAAGATAGAATATGGGTAACAATGTTTGATTCTTTGTGTTTTGGTCTAATGGATTGCTAAGACATGTGTCATTCTTTGCCTACTGTGCTTGGTCTCCATTACTGACATTTGTAATCGTTCTATGGTGTTCCTCCTAATTTCCTTCATCACATATTCAAATATTTCTTATTGTCAAGTCACAAAGCCCTAAACGCATAAGCGATGTAGCATGGTGATTGGTTTTCAAAATTTATCTCGCGATTTTTGAGTTTTTGGTCGAAATCTTTTTCTGAATAAACGAATTTAGAAAATGGAGCAAATGGTTTACTAAATAATATCTTTCTTGATGATTCAAAATTCAATAGTTAGGAAATGTGACGCGGTTTTCAAATAGGTTGTGAATAGGACTGTTTACCAAAGTTTGATGTTTATAATTTCCCATTGTACAATGGTTTAGCTAAATATTGATTAAAAGGATCGTATTTGTTCAAAATAGGCAATTCAAAAATTATTTTCTACGAGATATGTGATTTGTATAAACACAAATTTTAAATCGACTTTACTTAAAGTGAAAATACTAACAAGGATAAAATAGTAGGATAGGCAATGTTCGCATAATGCATAGATGTCTAACGTTCGGTTTCTGATATTGGACGGTACCTATTGGTGGTTATCTGGCAAAACTACAAGCCTAGGTATTCAACCAACTTAAGTCTTGAGATGGTTTATCGTTGAAATTGCCATCATGTTGGCAATATGAGGGTTTCAATTGATACTATGTCGATGAATTTCCGTATTGTCTTCACATGTAGCTGGGGAGATATTCTTGAGTCTGATGTCTCTCTCGATGTATAGGTGAGGTTATCTAGAATTTCCTGAGAACATAATGCTTTAGGGGAATCTATATCGATATCCATAATTCGAATCAATCATTCTTGTCGTAAACTCACTGCAGGGAAGTTTGCGTATGGATGAGACCATGTTAACTCAAAACACTTTACAGTATCGGTTAGGAGGCTTGGTTTATTCCCATGGTGTTGCTTAGCGTACCTTCACAATGTGTTTGATCCTGTAGATCAGTCTAGCTAGTACCTTTGAACAATAAATTGGACAACTAGGTCAGAGATGGTGGGTCGGATGGTCCAGTGGCATTTTAGAATTGTTGTTGAGTCATAAATTGTCTTGGTGTATACTTCTAGTCTAGGTTTGTAGTTTCGTAACCCTTTTATTGTTTTTCTTGTATCGAGGAATCCTCCTAGTACTTAATATGGGAAGTCTCTCCTAAAGAAGTCAATGGAAAGTCCAACTTAATGACTAAGTGTGTGACAGGTGGGGTAAGTATCCAGGGAGAATTTGTCAGAAAGAAATATTTATAAAAGAGTTTATTTGTTTAAAACGCTTTTGGATGAAGATTGTTATTAACAATACTTTATAAAGTAACTATTCCCTTCATGGCATAATCCTTCCTGAAGTATACATAGGTGATCAGGCTATGTATAGTTGAGGACTAATGATGCGATGCTTGATTTAGTCAAAATAATATTAGTTTCCTCAAAAGCTTTAGATGGTGTTCAACGCGTTGTTATTAAAAATGGTATACTAATTATTTCCTTCCAAAGTAATATAAAAATTGTTTCGCGTAATAATAGTAAATATTTGGCGTCATATTGGATAATCAGTTTATAGTACGGTAACAAAACGACTTATTTTAGAAATTCGGTAAAAACAATTTCCCCATAAGATAGTAAAATAGTTTGAAATAAAACTCGTTGAATGGTTTGTTGGATACATGGGTAAATACTATGGATTGGTAATAATCTACTAATCCGTCAATTACGAAATCGGTCAAATCCTTAATAAGACAATGGTATAATGTTGCTAAACGATTGAAAATTGTGCCATTGCAATAGAAAATGGAATAAACAAAGGCTACGGTTATCACAGAGGTAACAAAAGATAGTCATTACATTAGATAGGAAAGTGCTTAATATAACTAGGTTACATCAACGTACTTATGGAAAGTACCAAAAGAAGTACAACCCTAGAGGGCTCAAACTATGGTTCACATAACTAAAACATAAACTTCTTCTTCCAATTCTGGCTTCCCAACTCTGGGCATTCACTCTTGAAGTGTCCCACTACACCACAGCCAAAACATGTTATTGATGGTTTCTGATTATCACCCTCAGTTGGAAACCTGCAGTCCCTGGTTTTGTGGTTAACCTTCTTACAGTTGCCACATGGTTCCGGGCAACGTCCTAGGTTATGATGATGTTGGCACTCTTCACACTTAGGTAAAATACCAAGGTAATCATTCTTTTCCTTTAGACCTGTAGCATTAGGTTTAGCAACTCCTTGTCTCTTGGGTGGTACTTGTGTGACATTCTCACCTCGGTTGTTGTTCCACTTCCTTTTATTGTCACTTTTTCTTCCTAAGATCTTGGGGTGAGCTATGCGTTCCTTTGCTTCGATCGCCATCCTGATAGCTTCAGGCATGGTATCGGGTTCCAATGAGTTAACCAACATACGAATTTCAGGAGAAAGTCCTCCGATGTACCTTCCAAGTTTCTTGCTTTCTGGTTCATCCATTGCAGAGCCTAGTCGAGCGAAATCATAAAAAGAAGCAGTATACTTAACAACATCATCTCCTACCATGGTAAGGTTTAGTGTTTCATGTTCAATTGCTTGTAATTCGCTTTTCACACAGAACTTCAAACTCATCATCCTTTTTAGTTTCTCCCAAGAGTGTGAGTAAGCAGCATCAACTCCTACTACCTGGACATACTTAGTCCACCATTTCTGGGCATGCTTCTGAAAAGTGCAAGTGGCGAACTTAACTTTGTCTTCCTTACGGCAGTCACTACTTTGAAAGATTGTTTCTAATTCTTCGAACCATTTGAGAAATTCTTTTGTGTCTATATTTCCGCTAAAGGAGGAGGGATTACAACCCATAAATTCCACGTGAGTAAGTTCCTTGGTGAGGGCGGTAGTTACGTTCCTGGCAATGAATTGTCCAACAGCGGCTTGCGTCATGCTTGGAGTGGTTTGCTTAAATCTATTTCCATCAAATCATAAGAGTCCATGAGAATCTATAGGTAATAAAAATCATCATATTCATAACACATGAATATAATACATGAAGGTTTCGGTCTATATGGACCAATATCATAGATAGCACAACCATTCCCCTATAGTAGAGTCAATACTTGGTGATTCCGTTTGTACAAAAAAAAAAATCAAAATACTACAAGTTTCTTCGAACTATGCCACACCTCTCGTGGCTAGGGTAATAGTAAAAGCTAGTAAGGATATAAGTCTAGTCTAAAGACTTCCTGTAGTCCTTCTAGGTGAAATCAGGTTTATGGCATCGTAAGGTCGAGATAGTCCTGAAGTAGTGTCTGAAGTTGTGCATCGATCAAGTCCTAGATAGTGTAGATTCTAAGCCATTCTTGAGGAACCTGCAGATGTTCCTGTTGAGTCCGTAATCTTGGTATTATCCACAAGGTGTTATCTAATTCGTGGCAAGTGGAAATGGAAAAGGGAAATGACAATAGTGGTATTCTAAAGGATGAGAATAACATTGATGACGATGAAATCCCAGTGATGAGTTAGGAGATAATGGTGATAATAGTGAATGGAATACTACCCTCTTTCGCGCTATCTCGCGACATCTAAGAGGTAAAGCTGAAGTACGCACTATGGGACGACCAATAGTGTAATAAGTAACCAACAGTGGTGGTAGTACCTAAGTAGTAAGCGTCCTACTAGTGAAGGAAAGAAAACATGCTATCTCCCTTGTAATAAGCATCCTAATAAGTCCATTAAAATTAAGTCTGAATACTCTACCAAACGGCATTCTATGTATAGGCTGAATGAGAACCTTGCTCTTATGACAATTCAATAGTGCTAATGGTGGTGTAAGTACAGCTGGTGGTATAATGGTAGTGGAAGATGACAAGGCATCTTCAATGTCGGAATCCGACGAAAGGATAACGGCGTGGGTATCTGAAGACATGTCACTTGTGAACCAGGTCAATATAATCATATATATATATATATATAGGAGTATGGGTATAAGTAACTCGTACAGTGTGTGCGTAAAGCAACATGTATAGTGAATATGCACCTATGATGAAATGATGAGATGCTATGACGATGTGGTTATAGTCTAGGGTCCATGATACATCCTATTTCGCTATAACCTTAGCTCTGATGCCAATCTGTCACACCCCCAAAATACCTGAATGGCAGCGGAATGGAATACCTGAGGGTGTAACTGTCACACCCCCAATTTACCTGACTTGCAGCGGAATGGAATACCTGGGGGTGTCTGTCATAGCACCACAGTTACAGTTACATTGAACGACCTAAAGTGTCGTTTGGAAAATACTGCATTTGATCATTGAAATGATTCAGAGTTTACAAAATGAGGTCCCCAAAATGCGTTGCATGTTTATGAAAAACAAGTCATACTAGATCAAATGTTTACATAAGTGCATTAAATAATGATGAGACGCGTCGACTCCGCGACTCCATGAAGGTCCAAATGCATGTCTCATGAGCTACCTTAATAACCTGAAATACATTGCTAAAACGTCAACACGAATGTTGGTGAATTCCATAGGTTTGTAAAATGTACTGATGTACGGCCACCACAAGTAAAATGCAAGATAAAAATCTCGTGAAAATTGTACAATAGCCTTAAGCTCATGACACCGAAGCTATGACTGATGAAATTCTATGCCCCTCCCGAATGTTCTGCCGAAACATTCAAATGTAAAAGACATGACATGCATCCGCTTACTGTTGGTATCCACTACCACGGATGGAGGCGTCACCCTCGATAGATCTATCCACTCACTCTCGCTTAGTACTTGAAATTAACGGTTCATGATGTTACAGGGGACTTTTCACATGGCAAGGTAACTTAAGCTATGTACATGTTTGAATACTTGGGCTCGTACTGAAATGATTGATGCAATGTATTCCCCCCGTGGGATTTGAAAACAATCAAAAATGTTGAATTGAAAACGGGGCTATGAAAACTCACCTCAACTGATGAAACTGTCATGAAATGAAATGAACCCCAATGAACAATTTGCTGTCGTAACCCAATATGATGGTACCATGAACATGTACTGAGCTGAAAACAAGGCGCGCATACTAGCCGCAACCTAAAATGAATGATGTACGATCTACTTTAGATCATGAAATGATGTTATGAATGTCCATGCACATGTTTACTATACCACTCTACTCTTTGAAAAACACTTGTTGTTACCAAAAGTATATATTCCAAGACTTAGGAAAATATTGCTATTAGAAAATATAAATGGCTAGTTATAATATATATACTTATATATATATATAACGTAAGTTTCCATGTTAGCGTTGAAATACTCGGGTTGTAATCCTTGAAATGATGAAAACATACTCGTAATAACTAATACTACGTTAGTTAAAAAGCTCGGTACTTGATATTACTTCTAGCTCAAAAATGTACTTCGTAGTTTTTGCGCCAAAATATATAAAAGCTGTCAATTAATAAAGGGTTTTAGCCGATATTCAAACGAGTATATCTTTGTCGTTACTTGTCCGTTTTACTTGTTCTTTATATCCACGGTTACGTCTTAGTATGTAGTAATATATTTTGGAAAGCTCGGCTCCTCCGGGTTACGTCTAAAGTCTCTTTTTGTACCATGAAAAACGTCCAACAGCAACAATTTTCTGAAAAAATACTTTTCGTCTACAATCTTGCAAAAATCATAACTTCTTCGTTATAAGCTCTTTTTAATCCGTTCTTTCGCCTACGGATTCGTTTTTGAAAGTATTTTCTAAAAATTTTGCCAAAGTTTCCTTGGTATTTACTGATTTTCCAGATTTTTACAAAACGGGACAGCATGTCTAAAATAGGTTCCAAATCAAGTTTTCAAGGTCTAAAACTAATTTCTACCATCACCAAACCTCTTGTAATCACCACATGACTAATCTAATCCTACCATACACCTTCTTAGGGTGCCATGGACTCCTAACCAAGTTATTAGAGCTAGGGGATTCATAACAAATAAGTTAGGGTTTGTATGTTTGTTTTTAGCCAAAATAAAGTGTGGTATAGCTACTTGTACATGGTTTTTAGCATGATACTTATGAAATACATGTAAAAATAGGATGATTCATGAAAAAATAAAGATGAAAACGTACTTGACAAAATGAGGTGATTATTGGATGATTATGCTTGTTGTTCTTGTGTTTTTGTTGCTTGATTCTTGATTAGACTTGTAAAATGAACAACTTTTGTGTTTTACTTTTTGGAAAACAATGGTTTGATCTTTGTTCATGGGAAAGTCGTGGGTTTTGGTGTAGAACAAGAGAAAAATGAGCTTTTGATTCCTAAAAATTCTTATGTTTATGTTTTAAGTGTTTTAGAAAGATATTTATGCAAAGGTTCATATATGCATGAGGTCAAAGGGGGGTTCATGGCTGATTTTTCAAAGGGTTCAAAGGAGAAAACTTAGTTTTTGATTTAATTAGGAAAGTTAGTAGATGATTAGTGGTATAAGTATAGGTTTTAGGTGTTTGTTTGTTAAAATCGGGTACCGGGTTTAATAGCAATAAACGTTCACGAAGTATACCGGGATGAAATAAAGTTATAATAATGTTAAAAACATATTAAAAATATGTTGGGTACATTTACTGAGTGATCGGGTGATTATTGTTTAGTTTTCACGAAAACCGTCGTTATATTCATACGCGTACGTTATAAATAAAATAAATTTCCAAAATACTGGGTAACTGAATGTTATAACTTTTATGATGTTAAAATGGATATAAAAATATGTCGGGACCATTGTGGGAATATTTAGATATATTCGTCGTGTATAAACCGTGTGTTAACGTTTACTATAATTACTTATACGTAAAAACGTTAAATGTACTGAATATAGTAATTTGAAAATCCTGAGAGTGGTATAACATGAAAATGCTGTTATGATGATATGCAGACTATCTCCAGTCCGTATGCAGTGTTCTCAACACTAATGAAATGAATTCGCACCTAACCCAATCCGGTTACGCGAATTTGAATATCCGTAAACTAAATTTACGATGAAATGTGTAATGCACGTGAATGATGAAATCTTTTCCCGCAATGAATAGTGTTCCATGAATAGTAAATTTCCCAAAAGTTTCTCAGAATATCAAATTGACCTCGAAAACGATGAATAGTAAACTGATGAATAGTGTTTTGATGAATAGTGTTTGATGAATAGTGTTTTTCCAAAGTTCGGGAAATGACCTGAAATGGTGGGTTGTGACAGTCTTCCCCTCTAAATGGAACTTCGTCCCGAAGTTCAGTTTATGTTGGTCTCTGAAAATGTATTGGTGAAAAGTGATGATATTCGAGAATTCCAGCGAACTCTAACGATAGGAATTCGACTCTGTTTCAACTGTTTGACCACACGGTCCATGATTTCTGTTGGTTCTCTTACAAGGTCTGAGATTGTCATATGGGATGGATCCCTTCCAATGGAATCATGAGTGACTTATCTGAAAGTCATTTCTGGGGATCTGAAAATGTGAAATATGTTCGTGTAATCCTGTTGTTCTCTGACAATGTTCAAGTCTGACGGCCACTAGGCCTACCCTGTCTGAAATATAAATGGTCCAGTGTATATTGGTGTAACTTTCCAAGTTTTCTGAATGATAACATGCCTTTCCTAGGCAGAACTTTCGGCATAACTCTGCAGAACTTGAAGTTTTAATGGTTTACGACTTATTGAACTTGTAACTGATTCTTGACTTGTAGAAAATTTCTGGTTATCTCATGAATGCCTACTGAACTAATGAGTTGAGCTTTTTCCAAGTTTGGCCCATCAATAGATGGTTTGCGCTTCTTACTGTTTTAAATGTGACACTGGTAATATATACTGCTGAATTCTGCCAGAACTCAAGTTTGTATGCTAGTTGGTCGATTCTAAAATGAATCTTAAATAGTCCAATATGCTAAAGGTTCAACCTTTCTTGTTATCCAATTTGTATCGTGCCAATCCAAGGCAATGCTTTTAACTTAGTTTGTTCTCCTAACTGAATCTGGATGGTTTGTTGTTCAGGATATCCAATCCGAATGATATGTGTTATGTACCAACCTAACTTCTGCCAGTTTCCCGTTGTTGGTGTGATAACTATTGTTGTAGATGAATTTGATTTATGTTAAATGATTAGTCCAACCATTTCTAGAGTTAATCACTCATGCTCTGAGCATACCTTCCTATGTTTGGATTGTTCTGTGATGTTTCCATCTAAATGGGTTTCTGAAGGAAATTCTGAAATGATTACATGAAGTCCAAGGTGAATCGGTTTCCTTAACAGGAAAATAACTGAAATGGGTACAATAAACCTTTGTGACTAATTCCATAACGTTCGGTCCTTCGAACTTGGCGTTATCTGAAGGGATAGAATATAGGTAACAATTTGATTCCTTGTGTTTTGTTCCAACGGATGATAAGACATATGTTTCTCTTTGTCTATTGGGTTTGGTCTCCACTACTGAAGTTCGTGATCAATTTGTGATGTCCTCCTAATTCCTTCATCACATATTCCAAATATTCTTTACTGTCAAGTCACAAAATCCTAAATGCATAAGCGATGTTGTAGAGAAGTTGGTTCTGGATATTTGTCTCGCAATTGTGAGTTTTGGTTGAAATCTTTTTCTGAATAAACGAACTTAGAAAAATGAAGCAAATAAGTTACAGGGTAATATTTTTCTTGATGATTCAAAATCCAGTAGTTATGAAATAGAAAAATGTTTTCAAACATGTTGTGATTAAGACTGCTTACCAAAGTTTGATGTTTATGTATATTTCTCATTATACCATAGTGTTGTTAAAGATTGACCAAAAAGGATCGTACTTGTTCAAAATAGGAATTTCAGAAATCATTTTTCCACAAGGTATGTGATTTATGTAAACGCATCAACTTTATTTAAAAGTGAAAACACTGACAAGGATAAAATGGTAGAATAGGAAATGTTCGCTTAAATGCATAGATGTCTAACACTTAGTTCCTGAAGTTGGATAATGTCTATTGATGGTTATCTGGCATAACTACAAGCATAGGCATTTAGACTAACTTAAGTCCTGAAATAGTTCATCGTTGTAATTGGCAAGACGAAGGTATCACTTGATGTTGTGTCGATGAATGTCTATTCTGTTTTCCCATGTAGATGAGGAGATATGTTCCGGTTTGATCCCTTGCTTGGTATGAAGGTGAGGTTATCTGAAATTTTTAGTGACATAAGGCCTTAGAGGAAATTACATCGATATTCTTGTTTCAAACAATTGTACTTGGTGAAAACTTACTGTAGGAAGGTTCATGTATAGATGAGGCCATGTTTAAATGAAATGCTCTGTAGTCTCAATTAGAAGCTGAGTTTATTTCTATTGTGTTGTCCAGCGGACATTTATTGAGTTCAATCCTGTAGCTCAGTCTAGCTAGTACCCTTAAATGATAGAATTTGACCACTAAGTCAGAGATGGTGATTAGGATGGTCTCGCAGTATCTGAGGATTGTTGTTGAGTTATGAATTCTCTCACTATATACTTCTAGTCCTGGTTAGTAGTTCTGTAATCCTTTCGTTGCTTCTATTGTATTGAGGAATCCTGCATGTAATTGATATGGAAAGTCTCTTCTAGGGAAGTCAATGGGAAAATTCAACTTAATGGCTAAGTGAGTGACAGGTAGGGTAAGTATCCAGGGATAGTTCGGCAAAATGGATGTTTATGAATGAGTTCCTTTGTTTACAAAACTTTTGGATGAAGATTGTTATTAACAATCCTTTGAAAAGGTAATTATTTCCTTCATGGCATAATCCTTCCTGAATTTTACATAGGTGATCAGGCTATGTATAATTGAGGACTAATGATGCGATGTTGGATTTTGTCAAAATATCATAACTTTTCTCAAAAGTTTTAGATGGTGTTCAACGCATTGTTATAAAAATGGTGTCCTGATGTTTTGTTTCAAGTAACATGAAAATTGCTTCGCGTAACAATAGTAAATACTTGGTGTAATGACAGGAAAATCAATTTATAGGATGGAATTAAAATAGCTTACTTCAGAAATTTTTCTGTAAAACAATTTCCCCATATGATAGTAAAATAGCTTGAATGGTGTATTGGATACGTGGGTGAATCTTGTCGAATGATAATAGTCTACAAATTCGTCAAAAACGAAATCAACCTGTCTGGTCCAGGGACTTCCTGGTGTCCCTCTGTGTGAAATCAGGTTTGTGGCATCATAAGGTTGGGATAGTCCTGAAGTGGTATCTGAAGTTGTGCATCTATCAAATCTTAGATAATGTAGGTTCTGAACCATTCCTGAAGAATCTGCGGATGTTTCTGTTGAGTCCGTGTTATTGGTATTTTCTACTAGGTGTCATCTAGTTCATGGCAAGTGGGAATGGAAAAGGAAATGACAATGATGGTACTAGTGTATGGAATACTACCCTCTTTCGCGCTACCTCGCGACATCCAAAAGGTAAAACTAAAGTACACACTGTGGAAAGGCCAATAGTGTAATAAGTAACTGATGGTGGTGATAGTACCTGAGTAGTAAGCGCCCTACTAGTGATGGAAAGAAAACACACTATCTTCCTTGCCATAAGCATCCTAATAAGTCCATTAAGATAAATTCTGAATACACTACCAAAAGGCATTCTATGTACGGGCTGAATGATAGGAAGACTCTGTTCCTATGGCAAATCAATAGTACTAATGGTGGTGTAAGTGCAACTGATGGTATAATGGTAGTGGAAGATGACAAGGCATCTTCAATGTCGGAATCCGATAAAAGGATGTCAGGGTGAGTATCTGAAGACATGTCACTTGTGAACCAGGTCAATAAAATGATATACATATACGGATATGAGTATAAATAACTCGCACAGGGGATGTATAAAACAACATGTATCATGATTATGCACTTATGATGAAATGATGAGATGCTATGATGATGTGGTTATAGTCTAGGGTCCAAGATACATCCTAGTTCGCTATAACCTTAGCTCTGATGCCAATCTGTCACACCCCCAATTTACCTGACTTGCAGCGGAATGGAATACCTGGGGGTGTCTGTCATAGCACCACAGTTACAGTTACATTGAACGACCTAAAGTGTCGTTTGGAAAATACTGCATTTGATCATTGAAATGATTCAGAGTTTACAAAATGAGGTCCCCAAAATGCGTTGCATGTTTATGAAAAACAAGTCATACTAGATCAAATGTTTACATAAGTGCATTAAATAATGATGAGACGCGTCGACTCCGCGACTCCATGAAGGTCCAAATGCATGTCTCATGAGCTACCTTAATAACCTGAAATACATTGCTAAAACGTCAACACGAATGTTGGTGAATTCCATAGGTTTGTAAAATGTACTGATGTACGGCCACCACAAGTAAAATGCAAGATAAAAATCTCGTGAAAATTGTACAATAGCCTTAAGCTCATGACACCGAAGCTATGACTGATGAAATTCTATGCCCCTCCCGAATGTTCTGCCGAAACATTCAAATGTAAAAGACATGACATGCATCCGCTTACTGTTGGTATCCACTACCACGGATGGAGGCGTCACCCTCGATAGATCTATCCACTCACTCTCGCTTAGTACTTGAAATTAACGGTTCATGATGTTACAGGGGACTTTTCACATGGCAAGGTAACTTAAGCTATGTACATGTTTGAATACTTGGGCTCGTACTGAAATGATTGATGCAATGTATTCCCCCCGTGGGATTTGAAAACAATCAAAAATGTTGAATTGAAAACGGGGCTATGAAAACTCACCTCAACTGATGAAACTGTCATGAAATGAAATGAACCCCAATGAACAATTTGCTGTCGTAACCCAATATGATGGTACCATGAACATGTACTGAGCTGAAAACAAGGCGCGCATACTAGCCGCAACCTAAAATGAATGATGTACGATCTACTTTAGATCATGAAATGATGTTATGAATGTCCATGCACATGTTTACTATACCACTCTACTCTTTGAAAAACACTTGTTGTTACCAAAAGTATATATTCCAAGACTTAGGAAAATATTGCTATTAGAAAATATAAATGGCTAGTTATAATATATATACTTATATATATATATAACGTAAGTTTCCATGTTAGCGTTGAAATACTCGGGTTGTAATCCTTGAAATGATGAAAACATACTCGTAATAACTAATACTACGTTAGTTAAAAAGCTCGGTACTTGATATTACTTCTAGCTCAAAAATGTACTTCGTAGTTTTTGCGCCAAAATATATAAAAGCTGTCAATTAATAAAGGGTTTTAGCCGATATTCAAACGAGTATATCTTTGTCGTTACTTGTCCGTTTTACTTGTTCTTTATATCCACGGTTACGTCTTAGTATGTAGTAATATATTTTGGAAAGCTCGGCTCCTCCGGGTTACGTCTAAAGTCTCTTTTTGTACCATGAAAAACGTCCAACAGCAACAATTTTCTGAAAAAATACTTTTCGTCTACAATCTTGCAAAAATCATAACTTCTTCGTTATAAGCTCTTTTTAATCCGTTCTTTCGCCTACGGATTCGTTTTTGAAAGTATTTTCTAAAAATTTTGCCAAAGTTTCCTTGGTATTTACTGATTTTCCAGATTTTTACAAAACGGGACAGCATGTCTAAAATAGGTTCCAAATCAAGTTTTCAAGGTCTAAAACTAATTTCTACCATCACCAAACCTCTTGTAATCACCACATGACTAATCTAATCCTACCATACACCTTCTTAGGGTGCCATGGACTCCTAACCAAGTTATTAGAGCTAGGGGATTCATAACAAATAAGTTAGGGTTTGTATGTTTGTTTTTAGCCAAAATAAAGTGTGGTATAGCTACTTGTACATGGTTTTTAGCATGATACTTATGAAATACATGTAAAAATAGGATGATTCATGAAAAAATAAAGATGAAAACGTACTTGACAAAATGAGGTGATTATTGGATGATTATGCTTGTTGTTCTTGTGTTTTTGTTGCTTGATTCTTGATTAGACTTGTAAAATGAACAACTTTTGTGTTTTACTTTTTGGAAAACAATGGTTTGATCTTTGTTCATGGGAAAGTCGTGGGTTTTGGTGTAGAACAAGAGAAAAATGAGCTTTTGATTCCTAAAAATTCTTATGTTTATGTTTTAAGTGTTTTAGAAAGATATTTATGCAAAGGTTCATATATGCATGAGGTCAAAGGGGGGTTCATGGCTGATTTTTCAAAGGGTTCAAAGGAGAAAACTTAGTTTTTGATTTAATTAGGAAAGTTAGTAGATGATTAGTGGTATAAGTATAGGTTTTAGGTGTTTGTTTGTTAAAATCGGGTACCGGGTTTAATAGCAATAAACGTTCACGAAGTATACCGGGATGAAATAAAGTTATAATAATGTTAAAAACATATTAAAAATATGTTGGGTACATTTACTGAGTGATCGGGTGATTATTGTTTAGTTTTCACGAAAACCGTCGTTATATTCATACGCGTACGTTATAAATAAAATAAATTTCCAAAATACTGGGTAACTGAATGTTATAACTTTTATGATGTTAAAATGGATATAAAAATATGTCGGGACCATTGTGGGAATATTTAGATATATTCGTCGTGTATAAACCGTGTGTTAACGTTTACTATAATTACTTATACGTAAAAACGTTAAATGTACTGAATATAGTAATTTGAAAATCCTGAGAGTGGTATAACATGAAAATGCTGTTATGATGATATGCAGACTATCTCCAGTCCGTATGCAGTGTTCTCAACACTAATGAAATGAATTCGCACCTAACCCAATCCGGTTACGCGAATTTGAATATCCGTAAACTAAATTTACGATGAAATGTGTAATGCACGTGAATGATGAAATCTTTTCCCGCAATGAATAGTGTTCCATGAATAGTAAATTTCCCAAAAGTTTCTCAGAATATCAAATTGACCTCGAAAACGATGAATAGTAAACTGATGAATAGTGTTTTGATGAATAGTGTTTGATGAATAGTGTTTTTCCAAAGTTCGGGAAATGACCTGAAATGGTGGGTTGTGACAGTCTTCCCCTCTAAATGGAACTTCGTCCCGAAGTTCAGTTTATGTTGGTCTCTGAAAATGTATTGGTGAAAAGTGATGATATTCGAGAATTCCAGCGAACTCTAACGATAGGAATTCGACTCTGTTTCAACTGTTTGACCACACGGTCCATGATTTCTGTTGGTTCTCTTACAAGGTCTGAGATTGTCATATGGGATGGATCCCTTCCAATGGAATCATGAGTGACTTATCTGAAAGTCATTTCTGGGGATCTGAAAATGTGAAATATGTTCGTGTAATCCTGTTGTTCTCTGACAATGTTCAAGTCTGACGGCCACTAGGCCTACCCTGTCTGAAATATAAATGGTCCAGTGTATATTGGTGTAACTTTCCAAGTTTTCTGAATGATAACATGCCTTTCCTAGGCAGAACTTTCGGCATAACTCTGCAGAACTTGAAGTTTTAATGGTTTACGACTTATTGAACTTGTAACTGATTCTTGACTTGTAGAAAATTTCTGGTTATCTCATGAATGCCTACTGAACTAATGAGTTGAGCTTTTTCCAAGTTTGGCCCATCAATAGATGGTTTGCGCTTCTTACTGTTTTAAATGTGACACTGGTAATATATACTGCTGAATTCTGCCAGAACTCAAGTTTGTATGCTAGTTGGTCGATTCTAAAATGAATCTTAAATAGTCCAATATGCTAAAGGTTCAACCTTTCTTGTTATCCAATTTGTATCGTGCCAATCCAAGGCAATGCTTTTAACTTAGTTTGTTCTCCTAACTGAATCTGGATGGTTTGTTGTTCAGGATATCCAATCCGAATGATATGTGTTATGTACCAACCTAACTTCTGCCAGTTTCCCGTTGTTGGTGTGATAACTATTGTTGTAGATGAATTTGATTTATGTTAAATGATTAGTCCAACCATTTCTAGAGTTAATCACTCATGCTCTGAGCATACCTTCCTATGTTTGGATTGTTCTGTGATGTTTCCATCTAAATGGGTTTCTGAAGGAAATTCTGAAATGATTACATGAAGTCCAAGGTGAATCGGTTTCCTTAACAGGAAAATAACTGAAATGGGTACAATAAACCTTTGTGACTAATTCCATAACGTTCGGTCCTTCGAACTTGGCGTTATCTGAAGGGATAGAATATAGGTAACAATTTGATTCCTTGTGTTTTGTTCCAACGGATGATAAGACATATGTTTCTCTTTGTCTATTGGGTTTGGTCTCCACTACTGAAGTTCGTGATCAATTTGTGATGTCCTCCTAATTCCTTCATCACATATTCCAAATATTCTTTACTGTCAAGTCACAAAATCCTAAATGCATAAGCGATGTTGTAGAGAAGTTGGTTCTGGATATTTGTCTCGCAATTGTGAGTTTTGGTTGAAATCTTTTTCTGAATAAACGAACTTAGAAAAATGAAGCAAATAAGTTACAGGGTAATATTTTTCTTGATGATTCAAAATCCAGTAGTTATGAAATAGAAAAATGTTTTCAAACATGTTGTGATTAAGACTGCTTACCAAAGTTTGATGTTTATGTATATTTCTCATTATACCATAGTGTTGTTAAAGATTGACCAAAAAGGATCGTACTTGTTCAAAATAGGAATTTCAGAAATCATTTTTCCACAAGGTATGTGATTTATGTAAACGCATCAACTTTATTTAAAAGTGAAAACACTGACAAGGATAAAATGGTAGAATAGGAAATGTTCGCTTAAATGCATAGATGTCTAACACTTAGTTCCTGAAGTTGGATAATGTCTATTGATGGTTATCTGGCATAACTACAAGCATAGGCATTTAGACTAACTTAAGTCCTGAAATAGTTCATCGTTGTAATTGGCAAGACGAAGGTATCACTTGATGTTGTGTCGATGAATGTCTATTCTGTTTTCCCATGTAGATGAGGAGATATGTTCCGGTTTGATCCCTTGCTTGGTATGAAGGTGAGGTTATCTGAAATTTTTAGTGACATAAGGCCTTAGAGGAAATTACATCGATATTCTTGTTTCAAACAATTGTACTTGGTGAAAACTTACTGTAGGAAGGTTCATGTATAGATGAGGCCATGTTTAAATGAAATGCTCTGTAGTCTCAATTAGAAGCTGAGTTTATTTCTATTGTGTTGTCCAGCGGACATTTATTGAGTTCAATCCTGTAGCTCAGTCTAGCTAGTACCCTTAAATGATAGAATTTGACCACTAAGTCAGAGATGGTGATTAGGATGGTCTCGCAGTATCTGAGGATTGTTGTTGAGTTATGAATTCTCTCACTATATACTTCTAGTCCTGGTTAGTAGTTCTGTAATCCTTTCGTTGCTTCTATTGTATTGAGGAATCCTGCATGTAATTGATATGGAAAGTCTCTTCTAGGGAAGTCAATGGGAAAATTCAACTTAATGGCTAAGTGAGTGACAGGTAGGGTAAGTATCCAGGGATAGTTCGGCAAAATGGATGTTTATGAATGAGTTCCTTTGTTTACAAAACTTTTGGATGAAGATTGTTATTAACAATCCTTTGAAAAGGTAATTATTTCCTTCATGGCATAATCCTTCCTGAATTTTACATAGGTGATCAGGCTATGTATAATTGAGGACTAATGATGCGATGTTGGATTTTGTCAAAATATCATAACTTTTCTCAAAAGTTTTAGATGGTGTTCAACGCATTGTTATAAAAATGGTGTCCTGATGTTTTGTTTCAAGTAACATGAAAATTGCTTCGCGTAACAATAGTAAATACTTGGTGTAATGACAGGAAAATCAATTTATAGGATGGAATTAAAATAGCTTACTTCAGAAATTTTTCTGTAAAACAATTTCCCCATATGATAGTAAAATAGCTTGAATGGTGTATTGGATACGTGGGTGAATCTTGTCGAATGATAATAGTCTACAAATTCGTCAAAAACGAAATCAACCTGTCTGGTCCAGGGACTTCCTGGTGTCCCTCTGTGTGAAATCAGGTTTGTGGCATCATAAGGTTGGGATAGTCCTGAAGTGGTATCTGAAGTTGTGCATCTATCAAATCTTAGATAATGTAGGTTCTGAACCATTCCTGAAGAATCTGCGGATGTTTCTGTTGAGTCCGTGTTATTGGTATTTTCTACTAGGTGTCATCTAGTTCATGGCAAGTGGGAATGGAAAAGGAAATGACAATGATGGTACTAGTGTATGGAATACTACCCTCTTTCGCGCTACCTCGCGACATCCAAAAGGTAAAACTAAAGTACACACTGTGGAAAGGCCAATAGTGTAATAAGTAACTGATGGTGGTGATAGTACCTGAGTAGTAAGCGCCCTACTAGTGATGGAAAGAAAACACACTATCTTCCTTGCCATAAGCATCCTAATAAGTCCATTAAGATAAATTCTGAATACACTACCAAAAGGCATTCTATGTACGGGCTGAATGATAGGAAGACTCTGTTCCTATGGCAAATCAATAGTACTAATGGTGGTGTAAGTGCAACTGATGGTATAATGGTAGTGGAAGATGACAAGGCATCTTCAATGTCGGAATCCGATAAAAGGATGTCAGGGTGAGTATCTGAAGACATGTCACTTGTGAACCAGGTCAATAAAATGATATACATATACGGATATGAGTATAAATAACTCGCACAGGGGATGTATAAAACAACATGTATCATGATTATGCACTTATGATGAAATGATGAGATGCTATGATGATGTGGTTATAGTCTAGGGTCCAAGATACATCCTAGTTCGCTATAACCTTAGCTCTGATGCCAATCTGTCACACCCCCAATTTACCTGACTTGCAGCGGAATGGAATACCTGGGGGTGTCTGTCATAGCACCACAGTTACAGTTACATTGAACGACCTAAAGTGTCGTTTGGAAAATACTGCATTTGATCATTGAAATGATTCAGAGTTTACAAAATGAGGTCCCCAAAATGCGTTGCATGTTTATGAAAAACAAGTCATACTAGATCAAATGTTTACATAAGTGCATTAAATAATGATGAGACGCGTCGACTCCGCGACTCCATGAAGGTCCAAATGCATGTCTCATGAGCTACCTTAATAACCTGAAATACATTGCTAAAACGTCAACACGAATGTTGGTGAATTCCATAGGTTTGTAAAATGTACTGATGTACGGCCACCACAAGTAAAATGCAAGATAAAAATCTCGTGAAAATTGTACAATAGCCTTAAGCTCATGACACCGAAGCTATGACTGATGAAATTCTATGCCCCTCCCGAATGTTCTGCCGAAACATTCAAATGTAAAAGACATGACATGCATCCGCTTACTGTTGGTATCCACTACCACGGATGGAGGCGTCACCCTCGATAGATCTATCCACTCACTCTCGCTTAGTACTTGAAATTAACGGTTCATGATGTTACAGGGGACTTTTCACATGGCAAGGTAACTTAAGCTATGTACATGTTTGAATACTTGGGCTCGTACTGAAATGATTGATGCAATGTATTCCCCCCGTGGGATTTGAAAACAATCAAAAATGTTGAATTGAAAACGGGGCTATGAAAACTCACCTCAACTGATGAAACTGTCATGAAATGAAATGAACCCCAATGAACAATTTGCTGTCGTAACCCAATATGATGGTACCATGAACATGTACTGAGCTGAAAACAAGGCGCGCATACTAGCCGCAACCTAAAATGAATGATGTACGATCTACTTTAGATCATGAAATGATGTTATGAATGTCCATGCACATGTTTACTATACCACTCTACTCTTTGAAAAACACTTGTTGTTACCAAAAGTATATATTCCAAGACTTAGGAAAATATTGCTATTAGAAAATATAAATGGCTAGTTATAATATATATACTTATATATATATATAACGTAAGTTTCCATGTTAGCGTTGAAATACTCGGGTTGTAATCCTTGAAATGATGAAAACATACTCGTAATAACTAATACTACGTTAGTTAAAAAGCTCGGTACTTGATATTACTTCTAGCTCAAAAATGTACTTCGTAGTTTTTGCGCCAAAATATATAAAAGCTGTCAATTAATAAAGGGTTTTAGCCGATATTCAAACGAGTATATCTTTGTCGTTACTTGTCCGTTTTACTTGTTCTTTATATCCACGGTTACGTCTTAGTATGTAGTAATATATTTTGGAAAGCTCGGCTCCTCCGGGTTACGTCTAAAGTCTCTTTTTGTACCATGAAAAACGTCCAACAGCAACAATTTTCTGAAAAAATACTTTTCGTCTACAATCTTGCAAAAATCATAACTTCTTCGTTATAAGCTCTTTTTAATCCGTTCTTTCGCCTACGGATTCGTTTTTGAAAGTATTTTCTAAAAATTTTGCCAAAGTTTCCTTGGTATTTACTGATTTTCCAGATTTTTACAAAACGGGACAGCATGTCTAAAATAGGTTCCAAATCAAGTTTTCAAGGTCTAAAACTAATTTCTACCATCACCAAACCTCTTGTAATCACCACATGACTAATCTAATCCTACCATACACCTTCTTAGGGTGCCATGGACTCCTAACCAAGTTATTAGAGCTAGGGGATTCATAACAAATAAGTTAGGGTTTGTATGTTTGTTTTTAGCCAAAATAAAGTGTGGTATAGCTACTTGTACATGGTTTTTAGCATGATACTTATGAAATACATGTAAAAATAGGATGATTCATGAAAAAATAAAGATGAAAACGTACTTGACAAAATGAGGTGATTATTGGATGATTATGCTTGTTGTTCTTGTGTTTTTGTTGCTTGATTCTTGATTAGACTTGTAAAATGAACAACTTTTGTGTTTTACTTTTTGGAAAACAATGGTTTGATCTTTGTTCATGGGAAAGTCGTGGGTTTTGGTGTAGAACAAGAGAAAAATGAGCTTTTGATTCCTAAAAATTCTTATGTTTATGTTTTAAGTGTTTTAGAAAGATATTTATGCAAAGGTTCATATATGCATGAGGTCAAAGGGGGGTTCATGGCTGATTTTTCAAAGGGTTCAAAGGAGAAAACTTAGTTTTTGATTTAATTAGGAAAGTTAGTAGATGATTAGTGGTATAAGTATAGGTTTTAGGTGTTTGTTTGTTAAAATCGGGTACCGGGTTTAATAGCAATAAACGTTCACGAAGTATACCGGGATGAAATAAAGTTATAATAATGTTAAAAACATATTAAAAATATGTTGGGTACATTTACTGAGTGATCGGGTGATTATTGTTTAGTTTTCACGAAAACCGTCGTTATATTCATACGCGTACGTTATAAATAAAATAAATTTCCAAAATACTGGGTAACTGAATGTTATAACTTTTATGATGTTAAAATGGATATAAAAATATGTCGGGACCATTGTGGGAATATTTAGATATATTCGTCGTGTATAAACCGTGTGTTAACGTTTACTATAATTACTTATACGTAAAAACGTTAAATGTACTGAATATAGTAATTTGAAAATCCTGAGAGTGGTATAACATGAAAATGCTGTTATGATGATATGCAGACTATCTCCAGTCCGTATGCAGTGTTCTCAACACTAATGAAATGAATTCGCACCTAACCCAATCCGGTTACGCGAATTTGAATATCCGTAAACTAAATTTACGATGAAATGTGTAATGCACGTGAATGATGAAATCTTTTCCCGCAATGAATAGTGTTCCATGAATAGTAAATTTCCCAAAAGTTTCTCAGAATATCAAATTGACCTCGAAAACGATGAATAGTAAACTGATGAATAGTGTTTTGATGAATAGTGTTTGATGAATAGTGTTTTTCCAAAGTTCGGGAAATGACCTGAAATGGTGGGTTGTGACAGTAACGGATCATAGCACACAACCAGGATATATTGAACGACCTAAAGTGTCGTTTAGAAAATACATCGTTTGATTTCATCAAAATATTCAGAGTTATAAAACATAGGTCCCAAAAGTTGGAAAAGGTTTAAGGAAATAATTTAGTACAATCAAACGATAGTTCATAAGTGCATGAAATCCAAAAGAGACACGTCATCCTTGATACACAAAGTGACTCCATGCAATGCCATGAGAATATGCCTTAGTTACCTGAGAAATACATTGCGAAAAACGGTCAACATAAAGTTGGTGAATAATCATAGGTTTATAAATAAAATCTAGTGTACATATGCCATAAGTAAAGTCAAGAAATAGGATGTCCGGAAAATATATACATTGGCTCTTAAGCTCATGACCCCGAAGCTAGACGTTACTTGGCCCCAATGAGTGTTTACCAGACACTCTAATAATAAAGACATGAAATGCATTCGTCCCGTTGGAGCAACCCAACGCGAATGGAGGCGTCACCCTCGATAGATCTATCCACTCACTCCCGCTTAGTACTAGAAATTAACGGTCCATGATAATAAAGGGGACTTGTCAAGACGTGGTAAATAAGGCAACTTAAGCAATGTATGAAATTTTATACTTAGGCATGTACACAAAAACAAGTAATGCAATGTATTCTCCCCCGTGGGATTTGAAATCAAAATATAGAATTAAAACGGGGCTATGAAACTCACCTCGAAGTGATGGTACAAAGATGGTGCAATGAGGTAAAAGTAGTCGGGACAATGAGGCGCGAGTACTAGCCGCAACCTAAATGAATAATCATGATCTAACTTAGATCAAGCCGTAATGAAATGAATGCACATGCACATGATACCCATACCACTCGTAATTTGGAAATACTAGTTATCGTCATGGTAAAATAGTTTCCATACTTAGGAAAAATAAGTCCATTTAGAGAAGTATATAACTTGTCATATTAATTCGTACGAAAAAGTTAGCGTTATAATCCTTGTATCAAAACCTTAAAATAACGTCGTTAAGTGGTATAAATATTCCCTCGGGTCGTACGTATTCGTTTGTTAAGAATATAGTCATTAGTAACGTTTCTAGAAAATATACCATTTAGTACGTACGTTATTATTTTTATTTGTGACTATATATATATATATATATATATATATATATATATATATATATATATATATATATATATATATATATATATATATAGTTTTGGTGATCTTAAAACGCGTATAACTTGGTCGTTTTAGGTTCATTTTCCTCGTTCTTTATATCCACGGATTCGTTTTTGTATGTAGTAATATATTTTTGATAACTCGGCTCCTCTAGGTTACGTTTAATACCCCTTTTTGCCCGTCGAAAACTGCCAAACAGCATACAGTTTTTATAAAAATAGTTTTCGTCGTTAAATTTGCAAAAATCATATCTCCTTCGTTATAAGCTCTTTTTAATCCGTTCTTTCGCCTAAAGTTTCGTTTTTGAATGTATTTTCTAAATATTTGGTCAAAATTTACCCATCATTCACTGATTTTCCCACAAAATAAAAATAGGGACAGTAGGTCAATATGTAGTTTCAAAAACCATTTTCAAGTCTCCAAACTAGTTCTAACTTCAATCAAACCACTTTCAATCACCACAAAACTAGTCTAATCCTACCATACACCTTCTTAGGGTGTCATGGGTTCCTAAACATCACAAACCAAGTGGATCTAACAAGGATCTAACTATATTCACTTTCTAGAGCTTAAAAGTTAAATATATACAAAAATGGAGTGGTACAAGTTAATATATGCATGAGTTCTTGTAAGAAAAATATATAACCATAGTAATAACTTGTAAAAATTATGAAATGAGTTTTGTTAACTTACTTGAAAGATTAGTGGATTAGTGGAGATGAAAAACTTGCAAAACCTTGTGTTTAAACTTCAAAACCCTAACAAGAAGTACTAAATAACCTTAATTATTACTTGATCTTGGAAAAGTTGATGAAAATGGCTTCTTGTTGTTGTTTTGCCGTGAACCACCAAGAGAGAAAGGAGAAAAGTAGCTAGTTGGTATTTTTGTAGAATGAGATTCAATGTATGACTTTTAGATATATAAAATAGGTTATACAACTTTAAGGACAAACATTAATTGGTTAGTAGAAGTTTTTCAATGTGTAAGAAAATGGGTAAGGAAGGGGGGCGGCAAGTCAAGGGGGGGGGGGGGGACTTGGTGTATGACTTTTGTGACTTTGTGTATTATCTTGTGTTTATTTATAGTTTTAAGGTGTACCGGGTACCGGGTTAACTAAAAATAAATTTTAACGGAGTTAACGGGATAAAATAAAGTTATAAAAATTATAAAAATGGTTTGGGTAAAATTATTGAGTGTTTAGATAATTGTTGTTCAATTCCTACGAAAACCGTCGTAATTTTTGTAAACTTTCGTTAATAATTAAAATAAATCTCCAAAATACCGGGTAAATTAATATTATAATTTTTTTTTATATTATAAAAATGAATATAAAAATATACTGGGATCATAGTCGAGAGTGTTGGACGTGTTAGTCACATTATTGATCGTTTGTTAACGTTTATTTGAAAATAGTTATACGTAAAAGTAAATTATACCAAAAGTATTAATTTAATTACCCTACGAGTGGAATAGTATGCAAGTGCCATAATGATAATATGAAGACTATTTCTAGTCCGTACAAAGTGTCCCAATGATAATGCATGAATTCGCTCCTGAACCAATACGGTTACGCGAATTTTGAATACTCGTAACTAAATTTACGATGACATGAGTAATGCACGTGAATAGTGGAATTTCTTCCGGAATGAATAGTGTCTAGTGAATAGTAAAATTTCTGAACGCTTCTCAGAATATCAAATTGACCTCGAAAACGATGAATAGTGATCGATGAATAGTAAATGATGAATAGTAACTTGTGAATAGTAAATTGTCGAGGTTTAGAAAAATGACCGGAAATTACGAGTTGTGACAGATTTATGCTATTCACCGAGAGTGTTTGTTAAGATCTGATGACATCAAATAAGTACATTATATTGTCATCATTTGTCCTATTTAATTGACTTGTTTTTTTATATTTTGTATAAGAATTGGTACTTAATTGTTTACTTTAGTAATTCTCATGTAAAAACAAGCAATTGGTGAAACTTGGCAATTTTGGACGAAATATAGAGATAAATGATCAACATTGGAAAAGTATACTGAATTGAAGAGATTAAAGACCATTGCCTGACTTTAAAGCATGCGCCGCATCTGATTTTATCATGCGCCGCATATGAAACTTTGGTCAACGAAAAAGAACCAACTTTTTCTACTCCAGATACGCCACATCTCATTATCAACATGCGCAGTATCACTATCAAGACTTCACCATATACAATCCAAGACACTGAAGGACATGCGCCGCATAAAGATTCAAGATACGCCACATCTGAAGACGATGTACGAATATTCCAGAATATATTAATCTTGGACCCCATGCGAAGTTAAGTAGATGCGCCGCATCTGCTTAGTTAATGCGCCGCATCTACTTAGTTAATGCGCCACATCTACCCCTCTGATAGAAACTATAAATACCTCAAGACCTAGACAAATTTTGTGTGCAACATAACCCTAAGGAGACGAATTTAGACGACAAGACAACACAAGACACACCTCCAAAGAAGATTTTAGAGCAGTAAGAAGGTCCTGCATGTATTTAATTCATTAAGTAGTTTCGTTTTATTGTATTAGTAAACTATAATCCATCAGGATTGATGGGCTTGTGGTCGCCATACTGCTCCCCTTAAAATTGCTTTTCCATCGATTATCAGTTTATATGATGTTTTTTTTGGTGACTTGTATATGTGCTTTGATAACCTCTGTGTCTAGCTGTGTTTTGCTTGGGCTGCCATACCCCCTCCACGCTTACTTATCTAGCATCTAGAAAGTAAGATAGGCATAAGTGATCATTAAGAGTTTACTCGCCTATATTTAGGATCCAACGAGAGAGAAGAGTTTACGATACTCATCATATAGAACTAGGAATAAAACAAGTGACAAGCTAGTTAACAAAAGGATGGGACTTCTATCTGTATCTATTATCTATATGTGTACGTGTTAGTCTATCGCTGTTTCGTTCTCAATAATTTTATTAGTTTAATTAAATAACCAAAATTGTGTTAGTCTCTCAGGCTAAAACTCTCCTTTGCGTTAGATTAGATTGTAAAGCTAACTTCGTATATTTATAATACTGATTAGATTAATTAGATAATTCGTTCCACTCTTAGTGATCGACACTCTGCTTACCACTATATACATATTGATCGGGTACACTGCTCATTAGTGTGTGTGTGTGTGTGTGTGTGTGTTATAGGATAAGTCGGCTAAATATAAATATAAAACTTGAATACGCAAAATCACTCTATACTACATGTGACACAACATGCATCAAGTTTTTGGCGCCGTTGCCGGGGAATGAATTGTTAACTATCTGTTTTTCTATTAGTATTTTAAATTAGGTTTTCTAACTTTTTTATTTTTAGGTTTTTAGATACTAACCATTAATTTTGTTGTGTATTAGTTAAATTGCATTCATTGTATATTTTGCATATTAACTTCTATTTTTTTGTGTGTTTTTTCCTTTATTTTTAATTCTTGTGATTTTTTGTTTTTCTGCATTATCTGCTGTCGCTGTACTTTGCTGATACAGACGATACGGAGCATCTATTTTTGTAGATGCGGCGTATGGCGTTTTAATTTTTACACAGCGCATCTAATTTAATAAATCGAGTACGGCGCATCTATCCCCTAGTTGCGGCGTATTCTATTTTTAATCAGAAAATTTTTTCAAGAACTTACAGACATACGGCATATCTTTTTTTTAGATACGGCACATTAATTATTTATTAAAAAAAGTTTTCGTATTTATTAAATTAGAGAGAAGTGGCGCATCAATTTTTGTCGATACGGCGCATCTATATAAAAATCAAAAATCTTGTATTCTGTAACATAACGAAGATACGGCGTATTAGCTTTTGTTTATACGGCACATCTATTTTTTATAAAATATAAGTAATTTTTGATAACTTAAAAAAGATACGACGCATTTAATTTCTTTATGCGATGTATTGATTTTCTGAATAAAAGTATGATTTAATTTTTAACGTATAAGATACGGCGCATCCTATTTTTGGATACGGCGCATCGTCTGCAGATATCAGCAACTTTTATTATTCATTGTTCCATTATTTCTGGGATAATTTTCCTCTGGACAAATCCTACTGACGATTTTACCTATGATAACAGGGATTATGGAAAATATCACAATGAACAATTCGGAATTTGCTAGGACCAAGTTTGATAATAATGACATTTGTGCTTTGAAAGGTCAAATACTTAAGACGCTCCAGGAGGATGCTTTCAATGGATTGAAGCATGAAAACGCTGACGAACATATTGATAAGATTCTTCAGCTCGTAAATCTATTTAGAACTGAGAATATGACCTTTGACCAATTGATGCTCACTATCTTTCCCCTTTCACTTTCGGGAGATGCAAAAAGATGGTTATATAATGAACCTATGGAATCAATAACTAATTGGAGTGAGCTACAATCGCGATTCCAAGGAAACTTTGGCCCTGTTGAGCATGACCCAGAGTTTACCTGTTGGATAAAGTTTAAATTTCGTTACCCTGACAAAATGAGCACATTTTTCAAAAATGAACTTTGGACTTACTGGAAAAAAGGGAATGATGATGAAGAACTTGACGAAGAGGTGGCAGAATTACTAAGGATTGAAACAAATTTATTTGAATACATAACACCTCTATGCTAGGAATTCAGGAGTTTAACTATCTCCTGAAGATAGATGAAGATGTTCTTACCGGCGATCTACCAAGATTTAAAACTTACGAAGAATTCAAAACCACCTGGTACTATGAATGGAACAATCAAATACCATGGGTCTTTGATAAACCATGGGAATATGGCCATATAGATCATACATGTAAACCTATCAAATTCAAGGATGGAAATAGTGAATGGCCGAGTTGTGACTGGAAAAATGAAGGAATCTGCAATGGCGGAAATATGATTGGGGTGACGAAATTTGGTAATGAGATCTACTTTGAAGATTATGGTTGGTGCGATTTAATTGAAGATTGCGACAGGAAAAGCGCGACTTTAAAAGAAAAAAGAATAGTCGAAAGCCTCAAGAAAAAGCCCAAGGATATGACATTCTTAGAATAGGTACATAGGTATTTCGACGATTATACAAAGCTTGATAGAAGGTTACAATGGAAGCTTCAGAAGGAATGGGAAGATCTTCAAGACAATTACGAATCTAGAAGTGAAGAAAGTTATCATCCTATTGATAATGATCAATAAAATCTTTTTCAATCATCTGAAGAAAAAGATTTTATATTTGAAAACGGACTTGAAGATTATCTAGTCTTTAATCAAGAACCAAACTTTTTGAATGAAAAATTTGAGTCATTCAAGAAACGGAAGTGTCAACTTCTAGGGATCCCTTACCAAAAACCTCCGACTTTTACCATTAAAAATTTTGAGGTTATCAAATACTCATTTGGACCTGATGAAGAATACGCTGCTATTAAGATCACGAAATTTAATGAGCTAACTCGTTCTGAAGAAAACGTTACATAAGTTTATTATGACATCTTTCGTATCAAGGATGAAGGATGGTTTGTAGCAAGAACAAAATAAAGAGCTGAACGTGAGTCTAACTTGAAGGCTCTGGAATAAAGAGAAGTGCTCACCGGGAGACAATCCGGATTTATCTTTACTATTTTTCTGTGTCGAGTCAGTCAGATCTGCAGTAGATGTGACGCGTCTCCATCATAAGATGCGGCGTATCAACTGTACAGATCATATCTTTTGTTTTTTACATTTTTATTTTTCTGCGCTTTATAAACTTTCTGTCAGTTTATTTAATGTGGCGCATCCCTGGTTAAGGATGCGACGCATCTTATTTTCTAATCCGTATTAATTCCAGGTTCGATACGGTGCATCTCATTCAATAGATGCGGCGTATCAACTGACCTGATGATTTTTCAAAATTTGTATTTTTATTTTATTTTTTATTTTATTTTGTTTTTACTAACTACTAATGAACTACGCACTAGTTTGACTTTCTTAAATTCAGGTGTGTTAAGTGCTAAAATGGTGGTATATTTAAATTTATGTACTTTTTGTGGAGATATCATTCATGGAGGCTTGAACACCTCTCATCCACGAGAAAGTTGATACTGCTCAAGAACGCATAATGGAGTATCATACCGAGCAAATCTCAGGGGAGTTCTCCGTTCTAATTCTTTTTAATTTCCCTCTTTTTAATTTCAATTACAAACAACAAGGACGTTGTTTAACTTAAGTGGGGAGATGGAGAATTAGAATGTTACTTGTCCTAATATTTTCAAAATATGCTTTAATCTAAGCTTAATATGTTAAATTTAAAAAATTTTCTAGCATATTTTTGTTAAATCTAAGTTGCATAACCGCACACGTAACTTCTATTATATAATATTGTGAGAATAGAGCGTATCCATTTCCAAATATTTACCCAAATTCTACAAAAATATGAGTGTGCTAGTGACTTGTAAACTTTAGAACCTGGCTTGTATACTATTCGAGACCACCATAATGAGTATTATTGATTTAATTGGAATGACTTGTCTAACTTGGTAAATTTTTAGGATTACACCCAAAAAGCCTATATATGCTATGTTTATTAACTAACTACATTGGTTAGTTAACCCCCATATAAAACCCTTTTGGTCTCTTATTTTTAGAGTAAGATGCCCCTAGAAAAACCCTCAGAACCATTCCTTTCGTTTCTTACACCTGTTTTTAATGTTTCGTTACACCTTTACACCTTAGCCAACCATGTTGATTAATGTCTGTGGTTAGTGGCTTTAGGCAAAGTGTGTTTCCTTGCGTTACATGTGTTCGTATGCGTAAATTCATTATATTTGGTTAGGTCAGGAAATTGCACAATGCAATTGAAAGAGAAAGTAAATATTGTATATCTTTATTTTTATTTTTGTGTGTTTACTACATTCACTATTTTCGTTATTTCTGAAGTTATGAAAAGTATGGAAAAATTATCCAGATTTATCGTCATAAGTGATGTGGTGAAATTTTACACCATTAGTATTAGTACTTTGTAATAATAATAATAATAATAATAATAATAATAATAATAATAATAATAATAATAATAATAATAATAATAATAATAATAATAATAATAATAATAATAATAATAATAATAATAATAATAATAATAATAATAATAAAATAGAAAAATGAGAAAAGAAAAAGAAATAAGAAGTTGGTAAGTTTGTTATAAACCAACATGTAAAGTTTTGTATTAAGTGTTTGATATCGCGACTATTATTGTTGTATTATATTTATGGATTGAAAGGGAGTTGGACGTTATGGGAACGCCAACTAAGGATTGTTCTTTGTTTAAGTTTTATTGGGTATAATTCGTGTCTACCTAAAGCGTGAGTTATTCAATGATATGAGTCTTATTCATTGGATGGTTGAGAAGTGATTAACCACACATTAGGACTTAATCTATTCATTTGTTTATATTTTTTTATTATTTTACACCAATTTATATCCTAAATATTATCCATACCCAACCGTATTATTGTATTTGTTGTTAGCTTTCGGGCATCCGGATATAGTGATGGCTAAGTAAAAATGTTAAATGTATAATGATGCGTGGAATTGCGCCCTCGCAAAAGGTTTTACCTCTCAAGGGATCTTGAGAAGCTTACAATCCCCACCAGGCAGTGTACCTATTCGTTGTAGTATAGTATAGTGACAAGTACCGGGGATCGATCGTTCAACTCTAGGAATAGTGTTCTCTAGGGTTAAAATTCTACTAAACTAGGTCTAGAGGTGAGGGATGATTCTTTTTGTATTTTTATATTTTAAGGAAAGCAAGTAAAAATCTCGGGTTTAGAAGGAGTGGGCGGAATTAGTTGCTAGTCAACTAACCCAATTAACTAATTATGCAATCAAAATAAAATAAAATGAACTAAACCTAAATTATGGTGTAAACAATAATGAGAGAAAGTGTGTTTACTGAGATTTCATTACTCCCTAGATATCTTTTACCGGTTGATTAGCTTGTTACAATTACTTGGATGACAGGTTATATTCCTTAATACTAGTCGTAGGGTTGTGTACGATCTTCCCTAACTCTATAGGCTTCTACTTCATTCTATGTCGAGCCGACTACTAGCTCCTAACATAGTATCACTAGCATTAACCTACGCATTAAATACAACCAATAAATCGTAGTACACATCCGATCATGTTTCTTAAGACGTTCAAGCAAGTTACGAAATGGAAGTCTGCCAATTTTCTTAAGCCTAACATTGAATTCATTCATCCACAACAATTATAAGCAAACCATCAACCAATAATCAATATCTAAGTTTCATTACATCTAAGCAAACACAAAGAAAACCTAGCCTAGCATGTTAAAGAGAAGACAAGCTTAAGATATAATCAAACAACACATAGACATATTGAATGATTTGGTAAAGTACTTATCTTCAATTAAGCATGGAAGAAACAAGGGGTTGAAACCCTTGAAAAAGCTGTAAAATTCGTTTAAGGTTTTATTCCCTCAAAGTTGCACACAACGAATGAAAACTAGAAAACTATATATAGATTTTGTCTCCTGACGACGTCAAGAGTAGTTTGTGACGCCGTCAACTCTCCGCCAAAATAAACTCGTATTGCCTAGATCCACTTCTGACGCCATCACTCTTTATGGGTTATGGGCCGTCACTCTTTACAATTACTCATGATGGCCTTGGAAATTTTTTGCGTGACGCCATCAACTCCCCTTCACAAAACATTCTGGCGCGTCACATGTATGTGATTTATCCACCCTATTGTCAACTCATGACGCCGTCACTAGCAGTATGTGACGCCGTCAAGTGCAATTTCCAGCATGATTTGAGACTTTATCGTTTTCTGCACTTTTTCGCTCAAAAAACGTCCAAAATGCTTCCTTTTGTAAAATTCCTCTCAAAAGTACCTAAAATGACAAAAGGAACGATTTAGGGCAATATTTGATCAAATAATTTCGACTTTGGCCTTAAATGACCCCCCAAAAGTTTTTGCTTCATCAAATACCCTTACACTTGAGATTTGCTTGTCCTCAAGCAAATGCGCTTTTATTCTAATCAAAATACAAGTTAGGGGTCATTTAACACTAATATAAAAGTAATTACAACAAATAATCGTTCTACTTCAACCAAAAATAAGCACAGAAATTATACACTAGCACCTCACAAATAGTGTTTAGATACTCACATCTCTTGGGTGTAATAAAGTATATATCACAATATGGAAATGGAAAACATCTCTCACTACCTGTCATAGCAAATAGATTACCATAGGCTTGGGAAAGGATCAAACCTCCACCACTAGGTGGAGGCACCTAGGATAAACTATCAAAAAGGTCTTTTAAAGGGTTATAACGTGAGGTGTAGGGATAGGATAAACACGGTTTTGTTGGATAAAGGCAATATTTACTGGTGACAAGTTAATCATCTTGGTCAATTACATGTACAATATGGCGTTGCTAAGCCAAGACTCGACTCGACTTAAGCTAATCAAAAACTAACAAAACATAAAATAAACATAAAATGAAACGGGATGGTAGTCCGTATGTTTTTTCTCATTTTTTATTTATTTTATTTATTTATTTATTTTATTTTTTTGCATACACTCTTACCCTACCATCCAAAATAATACATCATAGGGAATTTACATTCCCCTTACACTTGAACTTTTACATACTTTACAATCAACTATTCTAATGACTCGAATCAAGATAATCAAAACACTTGGAGTACATTTTAAGATTAACGCACATATGGGGGTAATATATGATGTTCTTCCCCATTAAGCCAAAACACTAGTACTTTACCCATGAGTCCCAATCGTCCCAAAACAATATCTACAAGATATGACTCGACTTAGCAACCATGTAATCAATTAGACAATTAACTAAGGGTTTAAACAAATAATAATAATGCACTAAAGATGAGTGCATACACGGAAGGCTAAGGCGATTTGGTTGCACATTTGGGGTGGATTGTTAACAAATTCTTCCTTTAAGTAAAATGTTTAAAGTTAGAAACGAAAAGATAGGCTCGGAGGGGTGTACTAGGGGTATCGTGTACTAAAAATGAGTACAACACAAAGGTGTGGGAAAATCAATTGACTTTGTTAGTCAAGGTAATTAACTTAAATGGTCAAGTAATTATGATACGGGTTTAACACAAGGGTGATCCTAATGCCTCTTATCATGTAGTAAATCCTACTACACGAATGTAGTCTCACTAGCGGTCTCGGGATGCATCACTAACGCAAGTTCTAGAATCTAAGTACTACAGGTACACTCATAAGCACTAATTATGAATGCTTTTCCTAACAAATCTAAAGGCGAACCTCACATACTTGGGTGGAAATTTTTTTTGAGTGGTACGGTTTTTGTGCTAGTCATACAACTCCTATCCATGAGACGCTCATTAAGAAAAAAGCTTCACTCCTAAATTTTGTAAAAAAAATTTAAATTTGGCGCTAAAATTGCCCTAACAAGTATTTCTCTTAGTCTTATTACACACCTACTATAGAATAAACAAACTCAAGTGCAATTGCATTCTCTAAAGTATCATTATTTACCCTCCCCTTACACTTAGGCTGAACATTGTCCCCAATGTTCAATAAAAAGATGTAAAAGTAAATATGGTAAAAGAACGAAAACAAATGCTCACATGATTCGTTCGGTGTGGATAAATCGTTAACATGGTTAAATCCTCCTCCAAAAAAATGAATGTTGAAAGCTTCCCTTCCGAAACAATAAATCATCTTCTTGTCCAATATAACCTGTTAAACCTGAGATAACAATTGTTAGCATTAAAATATATATATATAGAAGTGATGTTCATTCTCATATTGTAACTTTGTGTCGTTTGTTAAGATTAGTAATAGTTTAGTCATTGGGCCTTGGACTTGGCAAGCTAATATGTTATGTGCTATGTTACATAAGCCTTTTATAATTCATGTAAACCAAGTCCAAGCCCAAGCCCATAGAAAGCCTATGTATGGAACTATATAAGGCACCTTACCTCTCATTTGTAGGGTGTGCTTGTGTGTGTTTTCTTTAGTAAAAGCTCTCATTTCCATCTCTCTCTCTACTCATACGAAATACATATACATACATATCAAGTCACCATCTTTCAATCTCTACTTCATCTTTTCTTCTATAATGGTGTGATAAAGTTGTGTTATTTAAGGTCCTACAAGTGGTATCAATCGCCTAACAATGATTTAGGAGGGTTAAGAGTTTGTTGTGTTTCATTTTTTTTAAGCTTTATATCACGTTTTTCTTAGAAAAGTTCTATACTTTTCTTGTTTTTCTTGGTTTTTAACACTTTTTTGATTATAAACTAGTGTTATAAACCTTTTCCTAACAAGAAAGTTTAAATCTTTTTGAAGATTCTAGCTTAAAATTTCGTATTTGGTTTTTGTACTTGTTTTCGAGATCACAAAAAAGTTTTATAAAAATCATCAAGTTTGAAACTTTCTTCAAGTTTTGGTGTTTTTTAGCCTAGAAGTACAAGAATCTTGGATTGCAAACGTCATTTGGGTGTGCTTTAAGCTTATTCACAAAACTGTCAACATTTCGAAATCACTACCATAATTTCGAAATCACATATTGACTGCTTTTCGAGAACACAAGAAACGACCTCTTTCGTGCTTACCGTTGGATACTCGGTATTTTCTCTCTTGTATAAGAAAGAAATTACTTCGACTTTTGGGTAAATTTCGAAATTGTATAATTTCGAGATTTCTTTGTGTGATTGGGTTTTCGAAAATATCAAAATTTTCGAAAACACTGCAAAATTTTCGAAAAAAATCAAGATTTCGAGAACACTGCAAAATTTTCGAAAAATCATAATTTTCGCAAACACTGCAAAGTTTCGAGATTACTCAAACTTTCGAGAACACACAAAGTTTCGCAATCCAGAAGTTTCGCAAATACAAAGTTTCGCAAATCCAAAGTTTCGAGAACACAGCAAAGTTTCGAGAATTTTGACAAAAGTAGGTTTTTGACGATCAAACTTCAAACGGCCATAACTTTTGAACCGTAACTCCGTTTTCGACGAATCAGCTGTCAAAACGACCGTGAGACAGAGGAGAACGACACGCTGAATGATTTATCGATTCAGGCGAAGTTTCGAGGCCTAAAAATGCTCCGAGAAGAAGTTATTGAGGTCTTAAGGTTTTAGGTCAAAATTTTCACCATAAAAACTTGCATCAACTTACTCTAAACTCTACTCCTATTTCGTTGGAACGATCCAAGAATCAACTTTATCCATCTACACTTCATCAATGGCAACTCAGCAAGACATTCATGCAGCCGGTGCGGAAAACCGACCTCCAATGCTTGAAAAAGGTGGATATCTCCCATGGACAAGCCGCATGCTTCGTTACATCAAAACAAAGGATAACGGGCACCTTATGATCAAATCCATTGAAAACGGTCCATTTCAACCAAGACAAGTTCAAATTCAAGGTAATCCAAATACAACACCTCCTACTGAACCATTAGTGCGTATACAAACAGAAGCAGATTACACTGATGAAGACAAGACGCAGATCAAAGCTGATGATATGGCAATGCATTTAATCCAACTTGGATTACCACGGGAGATCTTTGCTGCGGTCGACAGTTGTGAAACTGCTTATGCTATGTGGGAACGTGTAAGAAGGATATGTCATGGAACAGAAATTGGACAACAAGATGTTGAGAACAAACTTCTTACTGAATGGGAGAACTTTACATCCACTAAAGGTGAACAGATTGAATCATACTACACAAGGTTTTGCACGTCGATGAATGAGTTAATCAGAAACAAGTTGACACCTCGAAGAATTGCAACAAACATCAAATTCGTCAACAACCTTCCAGAAGAATGGGGTCGTTATGTTACAATTGTTAATCAGACAAAGGACTTACATCAGGTGAATTATGATCAACTCTATGACTTTCTGAAGCAAAACCAAGCTAAGGCTAATGAAGTTAGGAAAGAAAGATTGGCAAAGAATCATGATCCTCTCGCACTAATTGCTAATACACCAACACCATTACAAGTGAACACTCGACAACCATCATCATCCATTCACAACTACATGCAACCATCATGCATTCAACAACCAACACCGGTCTACCAACAACAATTCTACCCACAACAACAACAAGTTATTCTACAACAGCAATACCCACAATTCCAAGAACCGGAATTCACTGACAATGATGAAGTTAATGCAGCATTGACTCAAGCATTTGCTTTTCTGTCAAAAACATTCCAAGGACGATATTCTACACCAACAAACAACAACCAAAGGATATCATCAAATACTCGCAACAAGCAGATTGCTCAGCCGAGTTTCAATATGAGCAACGGAGGCCAAATGGTTGGAGTTTATGGGAATCCGCAGGGATATCAGAATATGCAGAATGCAGGTCAGTATGCATGAAATCATAATGCAGGTCAGTTTGCAGGGAATCAGTATGGTCAGTATGTAGGGAATCAGTTGGGTCAGTTTGTTGGAAATCAGAGGGGTCAGAATGTTGGTAATCAGGCAGTGGGTAATCTGAATAGAAATGTTGCAGCTCCAGTAGTTGGGAATTTGGGAAATGTGAATCAGGGTAATCCGGTAAAGTGTTTCAACTGCCAGGGTGTAGGTCATATGGCAAGGAACTGTCCTACTAAGCCGAACAAGAAATATCTAGAGTACTTGCAGAAAGCCGTGATGTTGGCACAAAAGGCAAAGGCAGGATTTCAGTTGAATGCAGAGGAGAATGATTTTATGGCTCTTATGGATGACATGGAAGATAGAGAGGATTTCGGTGTGAACTGCATATTCCTGGCGAATCTTCAGGAAGCTAAGTATGACACGGATTCTGACACACTTCCTGTTTATGACACCAATGCACCATCTGAGGTATCTAATTTCAACACATGTCACAATAATGATATATTTGATATGTCTCCTCCTGAGGAACAGCATTTTGAGAAGCAAGCAACCACTTATGATACATTCCTGGACACGCCAAGTAGTAGCAATACTCCTTCAGCAACTCCAGATGTGAATCATATTGGAGGCTTCGTTTCACAGCATGCTGAGAATGATGAGAAAACACGTGCTTTGTTTGAATCATTATTGAATAATTGTCATATTGAAATTGAGAATGTGAAAAAGGTCAATCGCGATGTTAAGGCCGCAAATGTTAAATTGACCGCTGAGCTTGAGAGTTACAAAGCAAATGTTAAAGCTTTTGAATTTCATAACAAAAGATTGTATGAATTAGAAACTGGTTAATCAAAATTCCGTTTCAAGGGAACAACAATTGCAACTCAAGTTTGATACACTTGATGTTAATTCTTTCAAAAAGATAAAATCTTTAAACGCGGAAATTTCTGATTTACAAACCCAACTTTCTAAACAAAAAACAGCTTATACCAATCTTGAAAAAGAAAGGGATGAGTTGAAAAAGGACTTTGCAAAGAAAGAAGACAAACTTTTGGAAGAAATCGTAGAGTCAGAACACATGATTGCTCATTTAGAAGAATTAGTGGTTAAGTCGGGACAGTCAAGTCAAACAATGAAAATGATTTCAAATCAAACTAATCCGATTTACCATATGAAACATAAAATGGCTCTTGGTAACAACACCCCTTGTAATCTCAAGAAAGCTCAGCAAGAACAGAATGTTTTGTATAATGGTAATGTGATTTACACCAAACATGATCCTCCCGTAGTTCGGGATTCTGTGCTAACGATTGAACATGTCGAAGAGAGCATAAATAAAATGAAACAAAAGGATTTGAAACCCATTGATTACAACAAATTGAACAAACTTTCGGGAATCACTTTTGTTCCACAAACAGAACCATCTGCGTTTTCCATAAAATGACCATTTGAGAAATTCTTGTCTAAAAAGAAAGTTGTTTCCAAATCTCTTTCAAAAATGGAACAAATGTCCTCTAACAACACTTTTAATACAAGTGAGGCTAGAGAAATTCTTGATGACGTTAAAAAGAGAATTCAAGAACTTCAAAATATTGTTGCATCGAAAACTACCATCAATATTAACAACTGGCATTCTAGTTTTCATATCGAACAGAAAAAGGTGTTTCAAAATGAAATTACTATCCCACTGAATAACATCAGTGCAAGGGTAATCCATTTTGAACAAGCTTTCTTAAAAGAAATGGCCGACTTTGTCAAGGACCACAAATCCCTGGTAAACGAAGCTAATGATACTCGTGAAAACATGAATGTTTTGGAAAACCTAAATGATTCTCTCTTCGAAGCTGTTATGACCACTGACATTATGTCCATCATTTTACAACATATTCTGTTCAAGACGATGAACGACTAAGAGCTGAGACCTCCGCAATTGTTTCAAAATATGAAAATGCTCTTATAAAGCTTGAAAAAGAAAATGTGTCATATTTTAAACAACTTGATCAAAAAAAGGAAGAATGCAAGTATGACAAATTGTCATATGAGCGTGACTTAAAGAACATGAAAGAACAAAATGATCTTTTGAGGACTCAGCTTGAAAGTCCAAAAGGAAAGGGTGAGGAAACTAAGTTTGCAAAACCATTGACTTCGGAGAAACCAAATGTTTCAAACACGGTTCTAAAACCAAAAATGTCAATTTCACGGTTTGCTCCAAAAGTTGATGAGAAAAAGGATTTGACAGAACCAGTCACTCCAACACCCTTGCCTAAGAAAAGTGAAAATGTTAAGATTGTTGATAAAGGAAAAGCGGTTGTCGAAACACCAAAAGTGATAGCACCTGGCCTTTTTAGGATTAGTCCCACTAGTGCGTCTGCCTCAACATCTAAGACAAATGACAAGTGCATAAAGGCTAATTCTAAAGAATCTAGGGATGCTAAAACGGACAACAATATAAATCCTAATGTGTGTGCCTTACCTTCTATAGGATTAGAAAGCACCTCTAGGAGCAGCAGACTAAAGCCTAGGAGCAATACAAGGAACAATAGAGTCTCGCCTGCATCTAAGAGTAGTAGCAAGAATAAAGTTGAAGAAGTAGAAGAACACCCTAGGAATTTATCGCTTTGTAATAAGAGACATGTTTCATCTGAATATAATGTCGAGCGTTCTGTTTCTAATGCATGTAATGACTCTGTTTGTTTAATATGCAAGAAATGTTTAATTAATGATGTTCATGATGAATGTGTATGTTACGCCTGAACAGAAGCATGTTCCAAAAAGACCTAGTGCTAGATCCAAATCTATAGAAAGATTAGTTGCACGATTTCGGACAACCACTATTAGTCGAATGCCTAGGAACTATCTTAAGTTTTGTATGTGGATTCCGACGGGTAGAGAGTTCACTCTTAAGGACGGAAAATTAGAAATAACTCAAGCTAAACAAGTAGCAACTGTCTATGAGTGTGATTCTGCTTTTACTCCTAACCCCATGGAACCAAATTCAAAACGGTTTCCAAATACAAACTCTTCTGTTCTTGGCAGGTTATCGAAATATGTCTTTGGATCGTCGACTCGGGTTGCTCCAAGCACATGACCGGGAATTTAAAGCTGCTGATCAATTTCGTCTGGAAATTCATGGGAACTGTACAATTTGGAAATGATCATGTAGCAGCTATTCAGGGTTATGGAGATCTTCGGTTTGAGAATTTTTTAATCACTCGAGTTTACTACGTCGAAGGGTTGGGACACAACTTGTTTTCAGTCGGGCAGTTTTGTGATGCAGATTTAGAAGTTGCATTCAGGAGAAACACGGTTTTTATTAGAAATTTGGTTGGTGATGATCTCTTAACTGGTAATCGTGGTACAAACTTGTACGCTATCGACATCAACCAAATGGCTTCTACATCACCAATTTATCTTATGACACGGGCAACCGAAACTAAGTCCTGGCTGTGGCATAGACGCTTATCCCATCTCAATTTCGACACCATCAACAAGTTAGCCAAAGACAACATCGTCACCGGACTTCCTAAATTCAAATACACCAAGGAACACTTATGTCCATCATGCGAACAAGGAAAAAGTAAAAGAGCATCATATAAACTCAAAACCGTACCTAGTTCGGAAGCAAGGTTACATATGTTGCACATGGACTTATGTGGCCCAATGAGAGTTGAAAGCATTAATGGGAAGAAGTATGTTCTCGTTATTGTTGATGATTATTCAAGATATACTTGGGTAAAGTTTTTGAGATCAAAAGACAAAGCACCAGGCATCATCATCACCTTTCAGAAGCGTATTCAAGTTCTACTTCAAGCTCCAGTAAGGATTATAAGAACAGACAATGGCACAGAATTTACAAACCAGGAGTTAAGAACTTACCTTGAAGATGTTGGAATCACACACCAAACATCAGTTGTTAGAACTCCACAGCATAATGGGGTAGTTGAAAGAAGAAACCGAACTCTTGTGGAAGCTGCTCGCACAATGCTAATTTTTTCTAGTGCACCTCTATTCTTATGGGCTGATGCTGTAGCCAGTGCTTGTTTTACTCAAAACCGATCCCTAGTCCATCCAAGATTCAATAAAACCCCATATGAGCTAGTGAACAACCGTAAACCTGACATCTCTTACCTTCACGTATTTGGCGCTTTGTGTTATCCGACGAATGATAGAGAAGATCTAGGAAAGTTAAAAGCTAAGGGTAATATTGGAATCTTCATTGGATATTCAGAAAACTCGAGGGCATTCAGGGTGTATAATAGACGAACAAAAAGGATAATGGAGACGATGAATGTGAAGTTTGACGAGATTTCACAAATGGCTTCTGAGAGATACGCTCTAGAACCCGCGCTTAATCTGATGGCTTCTAATCAAAATGGATTAGGACCCACACCAAACCAGCAGACTTCTGGACACATCAGTTCAGGACTCGTGCCTCAACTAGCTCAGTCAACAAACACGGATAATCCTTTAGAACAAGAACTGGAAAACTTCTTCGAGTTAATGTTTGATGAATATTATGGTGGAACTTCGACAAATGCATCTCATCAACATTCCGCTGCACCCGCTCACAACCATCAACCACCACCACCACCACAGGATGCATCTACAACAATTGAAGCTGAAGCACCAACTACATCAACATCATCTACATGTACTCAAGCAACTCCAGTACTTGAAACTGACATACCAAGAGTTGATGAGCAAAATCAAAACACAAATTTTCAAGAAGAACCAACAAATAATTCAAACGATATTGCGTTAGAAGAAGAAGAAGTATTTGAAAATCTGTTTGCAATAGACTCTGCTGAATCTTCTTCAAGGTTACAAGAACCATCTAACACACATTCGTTAAACCCAAGGTACCCTTCTACGTTTCAATGGACAAAAGACCATCCAATAGAACATGTTATTGGTGAACCTTCAAAGCCAGTTCAAACGAGGAGACAACTTGCCACCGATCTCGAATTGTGCATTTACATTTGCTCAATCAGCCTCAAAGAACCAAAGAACATTCGAGAAGCAATGGCAGAAAACCCTTGGATTGAAGCGATGCAGGAGGAATTTCTTCAATACCTGTTACATGATAGTTGGGAACTTGTTGAATGACCACTTGATAAACGTGTTCTTGACCTCAAGTGGTTGTGGAAGAACAAACTGGATGAGGAAATGACTGTTATTCGCAACAAAGCTCGTCTCGTGGCTAAAGGTTATCCACAAGAAGAAGGGATAGACTTCGAAGAATCATTCGCGCCTGTAGCTAGACTTGAAGCAGTCCGGATTTTCTTAGCCTATGCAGCTCACAAAAACATCACAGTCTATCAGATGGACATTAAGACTGCTTTCTTAAATGGAACTCTGAAAGATGAAGTGTATGTGAGTCATCCAGAGGGATTCATCGACAAAGATCATCCAGACTACGTCTACAAGCTTAAGAAAGCAATTTATGGTCTAAAACAAGCTCCAAGAGCGTGGTATGACGAACTATCATCTTTCTTGCTCAAAAACAATTTCACAAAAGGAACGGTTGATGACACCTTGTTTATCAAAAAGTTCAAAGATGACATTTTGATCGTTCAAATTTACGTGGACGACATCATTTTTGGATCAACCAATCCTAACCATTCAAAACATTTTGAAAATCTCATGAAAAGTAAATTTGAAATGTCCATGATGGGGGAACTAAAATTCTTTCTTGGTTTACAAATACATCAATCCCCTCGTGGTATTTTTATCAATCAAGCTAAATATACTATAGAGATTTTGAAAAAACATGGAATGGAAAATTGTGATTCTGTTGGTACACCAATGGTCACTTCACCAAAAATAGGTGCTGATTTGTCTGGATAACCCATCGATCCGAAAAAATATCGGAGCATGATCGGTTCTCTCATGTACCTGACTGCTACTCGACCCGATATTCAATTTGTTGTGTGTTTATTAGCACGGTTTCAGGCAAAGCCTACTGAACTTCAACTCAAAGAGGTTAAACGGATCTTTCGGTACCTACGAAGCACCATTAACATGGGACTTTGGTATCCGAAGGATTCGGGGTTTCATCTAACAGCATTTTCAGATGCAGACCATGCTGGTGATCAAGTTACAGCAAAGAGTACATCAGGTGGAGCACAATTTTTGGGTGAAAAGCTTGTAAGCTGGTCGTCAACGAAACAGGATTGTACTGCGCTATCAACCGCCGAAGCCGAGTATGTGTCTCTATCTGCGTGTTGTGCCCAAGTTCTTTGGATGCGGACACAGCTCACAGATTATGGCTTTATTTTTGACAGAATACCTACGTATTATGACTCAAAAAGTGCCATAGCCATCTCGTGCAATCCCGTACATCACTCTAAGACGAAGCATATCAAAGTCCGCTACCATTTCATCAAAGAACACGTGGAAGAGGGTACTGTTGAATTATTTTTCGTTAAGACTGATTACCAACTCGCCGATCTATTTACTAAAGCCCTTCCAAAAGAACGGTTTGACTATTTAGTTCGACGAATTGGCATGCGATAACTCCAGAGGAGCTAGAATGTCTTCTCGAATCTTCTTGAAAAATGATTTCAAAATCGCTTCGCTGTAAATATTTTTTTTGAAAAACAAAATACAAAATTTGAAAAACCAACAAAAACAAAATACAAAAATATAAAATTTTCAAAAAATACAAAAACAATATAAAATCAAAAAATCCAAAAATATTCTTCTCACGACATGTCTCTCGTATAAATCAATATTCTGTACATTTCTAGAAATGTCATTCAACAATGATACGGACATGTACAGATGCTTGAACGGGAGTTATTTAAATGTTTTTCTAAAACATGTCGTTTCTCAATAGAATCTTCACGATGGCTTTCGTATACTTCAGTATGAAACCCGGACCCTAATGATGACTTCTGATTATTTTTCAAATCAAGGACTCGTACGTTCAATGACGAAATCTTTTTCAAAAAGTTCGAGTCTAAACAAACGAAAAAGATTTCAAGCATAAACTCGTTTTTCAACAAAATTCTTGAGCACTTGTTCAAGATTGTTCAAAAGATTTCTCAAAATGAGTGCTCAAGATAACTCCCTCAAAACCCTTAATTGATTTTAAAATGTGCTATCATTAAGGGGGAGTATAAAAACAAAATGTTCCAAATTCATGCAAAATCAAATCTGTCTTTCTCTCCAAAAAGCTTTTTATTAATCAGTTGATATCAAAAGTATCACGCTATGCTATTTTTGAGGGGGAGAAGACATGATTAAAATGTGATCAAAGATGTTTAAAGTTTGTGACTGAATCTCAGAAGAGCTCGACTCAGAAAGTACCAATGAATTGACGAAGCTTAAAATGTCAGTAATCGAAAAGACTTGTCCTGGACGGGTAATAATTTCAAGCTAGTCTAACTAGTGATGTAAGCGTGTCTCGAATAGGACTTGTCTGAGTAGAATGTACCGTATCGAGAGACTTTCTTTGGATTTGACCAGGACGGGTAATAATTTCAAGCTAGTCTAACTAGTGATGTAAGCGTGTCTCGAATCGGTCATGTTCGCTGAAAGTGGATCAATTCAAAAGTGCGAACTCCTCTCGCATGTGCAAATTTCTTAAATATTCATGAGCACATGTGAAGGGGGAGTCCTTCAAAATTGCAAAACTCTCAAAGTGGTAACAACAATGTGTTTTATTATCATAAACACTTTGAGAGATTTTCAATAAAAGGTTTTATGGCATGTGATCAATTATAGGATAGTCATGGAGTTATAAGGTGACTAAGGTTAGGAAAAACCGTCCTATGATCCGCCAGAGCCGGAGGGATCTACCCATGGACAAATCCAATAGATTAGAATTAGAAGTCCTTAGGTATGATTGAAAAAAGGAGAAAATGAGAAAGGAGAAAGAAGGGGTTGAAGAATTAAAAAGAAAAGTTATGAAAAAGGGTGAAAAGAAATAGCCCTCCAAATGTTCAACCTTAGGGCAGACACCGGGTACAATTCGTATGCTACTGGTTGTTACTAAGGTGACACCGGTATTGAAGACAAGACGTCATGGACCCAGTGACGCATTGCACTAAACCTTCTTAACCACTCAAGTTCTCTTAAAAGAGCTTGTTTCATTCTCACGGGGAACCGATGTAATCTATCGACCTATCTCTTAGACATGGTTGATATTGAAGTAGGAGACCTCTCCCTAATCTCCGCATAGGAAACCAAATGTGCACTTATAGAGTCTAGAGCCTCGAGATTCATCAAAAGATCTCATAGGAACACATGATATTTCTACACTGGTTGTTCAACATTAAGGACGCCAGATGTAAACTTAAGAGTCCGACGCAGATCTTAGCAATTTGCTAGAACATTTATGAGAGAATTCACACAAGTGATTCTTAATGATTGAATGGAAATTCCTGCCAGGGTCAACATCAAACAGCCCTGACAGCAGGTCACTTCGGTAATTCTTTATGGGTTACGCTTAGTGTTCGCGGTGGTTTCAAACGGTCTACAGTCGTGGAGTGATCCCAGCGACTCACCCAGTCATTGAGCTACTTAGTAGGTCTTGTAAGCTCTCTCGAGAGTATCTGACATGGGAACGACCATGGTAAGGATTAGAAGGAGTCTTCACACTATGCTGTTGACAATCTCTAATTCCTTATCTGTAAGTACCGGATGTTTTATTGCTAACTGTTTACCTGCAGGGACACATCATCTCCATGGTGAAGGATTCCACATGCTCATACATGCATCACTACGTCAAAGGAAAGTTCTCACAAAGATCAAAGCAAAGTAAGGTTCAAAGAAAGATTCTACGTAATGTGAAAGAATCTACAGAAGTAAAGTAACAAAGATCGGTGTAAAAGAATGGGAATAAGAAATGCATGTATCACAAAGACTAAAGACGTATGAGCATGTTGGAATGGCGAACAACCACCACAGACGTAGAAGTGACGAAAGGCAGATTACTCCTCATCACAAAAGAACAAAGAACGATGATAACACAGTTATCAAAGATCACAAAGCATGAAGGAACAAAGACTAATGACTATTCTACAACGACACACAAAGTTAAAGACAAGGAACACGGAAGACCCACTCATGTGGAGCATCATTCGAATGACCACCCCTTAGGGGGAGATTGTTAGCATTAATATATATATATATATATATATATATATATATATATATATATATATATATATATATATATATATATATATAGAAGTGATGGTCATTCTCATATTGTAACTTTGTGTCGTTTGTTAAGATTAGTAATAGTTTAGTCATTGGGCCTTGGACTTGGCAAGCTAATATGTTATGTGCTATGTTACATAAGCCTTTTATAATTCATGTAAACCAAGTCCAAGCCCAAGCCCATAGAAAGCCTTTGTATGGAACTATATAAGGCACCTTACCTCTCATTTGTAGGGTGTGCTTGTGTGTGTATTGTGTGTGTTTTCTTTAATAAAAGCTCTCATTTCCATCTCTCTCTCTACTCATACGAAATACATATACATACATATCAAGTCACCATATTTCAATCTCTACTTCATCTTTGCTTCTATAATGGTGTGATAAAGTTGTGTTATTTAAGGTCCTACAACAATCATGGCAACCTCGCGTAAAATCGGCGGCAATCTATATATATAAGGATATAATGCTTGTGGAATGAATGTTTGCATATTTCCTGGAATTTATAAAACTAAAGAATTAACAAAAACTTCAAGAATCCGTTAGAAAAACAAAACTTGCAAAATTTACAGAATTTTACACCTGACGCCGTCAGGCGTTAATCCTGACGTCGTTAGAGTGTTCTGACAGAAATCTCATGTTAAGTTTCTGGAAAATTTCTGGAAAAACTTACGCCTTAATTCCTGGAATTTCCTGCAAAACATCATTATGACTCGATACAAGCATTTGACTCAAACAAATACTAATATACATGTTCATTTAATATTGTTGCAGTTCGTGTTCAATTCCATTCTTAAAAACTAATTTTTAGGTTTCCCTTACACTTATCTTTTGAGAAATACCTTTTATGAAGTTAAGACAAACAACAAGGTAAAGCATTTTCACAATTCATTATGAAACATGAGCCACAAGCAATAAATATAAAGCATGCATACGGAAACAAATAAAATCAAACAAACAAACAAAACAAATAAAACAAGGGTTACCTCCCAAGAAGCGCTTTTCTTTATTTACGAGTCTTGTAGCTAGACTCAAGGTCATGGGCTATTACGTGATTTCGTCTCGTGATATGACGTATCTGATGCAGGTTTAACTGACCAGGTTTTAATATTTATAAAGTCTCATTTACCTAAGGTCTACCTTTTACGCACTAACGAACAGTGTATCCGGTCGTGTGTGGTATAGTTAAATGGTAAAGCCGAGGTCGTCCCAAGAGCTAAGGTGCGAAAATTATCTAAGTTGTGTCACGTTTAAAAGGGGGTTTTGAGTTGAAAGATTAATAAACTAATAAAAGTAAATAATAATGCAAATAAATAAATAGAAGAAAATCAGTAGAGAGAAGTAGTGTTAACCTAATTACTACTCTTGTTATGATCATGATTAGTTTTCCTATGGGTGCATCCTATCATATCGTTCGGGGATACGATATTCATTTCGGGTCAGATGGTCAAATTAGCCTAGATCTATCTTATACCTTGTCCTATCCAAAGCTATTGTAAAGCCTTGGGTTCATCGGTACGAAGACATAAGAGTCATTAAGTTCCTCTACTAACATGGAAAAGGCTAACGAATGCGGCATGGTCGGATCTTACACCCCTATAACTCCGATAGGTGTCTAGCATTGGTAGATGGTCCTAGGGTTAATTCGCACATGTATGGTGATATTGCTATCACCAAGTCACATTCTTTTTAATTTTAAGTTTTCAAAAGTTTCAAAAGCACCCCCTGTAGTTTGTAATTTGTTAAAACCCACTTTTCTCTATCTGTTATCTGATTTTCTTATTTGTGCTTTTGTGTGTATCTCTGTTATTGTTTATATCATTTCATATTATCCAAATACCAAGTAATCAGTAGTATAATCATCCCTCAAATCATTTTTGTTACTGTCCTCAGTACCACTCATTCTCCTAATCGTTCAAAAATACAATTTTAATCTCGTCGGGACTTAACGACCCGGGGATTTCCCTATATTTCCACGATCAATAATAACTTGCACTTTCTCCTAGGTGGGCCTATCAACTACACACGGTTGACTGGTCGGTTTAGGAGGAGTCAAAATTTGGCGCCGCTGCCGGGGAGGTTGTTGCGTATTTCAAAACGGTTTAAGTTTAGTGGTTTTCAAAACCCTCCTGTACAAATATCACCACTTTGTAAATTTTTGAGAAAATCAAAATCATATCTGAAAAAGTTCATTAACATTTCTCCTGAAGTGTTAAAAACACCAAACAAATCATAAACAACAAAACAAACTGTGAAGTTAAATTACTTCGTTATCTTTAAGATTACAACCTATACAGTTGGTTTAAGGTAAGTTCTGACATTAAATTGCGAACTGAAGAGGAATCCATTTATTTCCTCCCGCCGATCTGCGAGTAATCTTAAAGGAACGATTTCGGTTAACGAATCAGTTCCAAAAATATTGTCCAAGTTTTTTTCACCCATACACGAAAAGCCAAAAACATTTTACTGTGAATATAATTACATAAAAGTTTACCACCGCAAACCAAGGCAGAACACCTACCAACTGGGGGTGTGAACATAATAAGTTCCTAAACTTAAGATTTAAAACTTACCATTGTATCCTTGTAAATAGTGTACCTTTTTTAAAGGAGCTGTTCATTTGTGATTATTGGGTTTAAGTTCACTGTAGTTTTGCCTCGATCTTGTGTTGAAAATTAATTTTTGTGCATGCGCACTCATTCACAAACAAAGAATAAAAAGAAGAAAAACGTACCCGAGTTACGTACTGTTGAAGAAGAACACACATTAAAAATGAACGACGAGCCTCCATTCCCTCCCAAGGATGAACCAGTTCCTGACACCCGAACAATGGAGGAACTGTGCCAACCTACCATGCAAGGGAGGGGTGGACCAATTGCACCACTCACTATTGGAGCCACGGATTTTGGATTAAAACACCACATGATACAACAGATCCAGAATTCGTGCCAGTTCCACGGATTGCAGGGTGAAGATGCTAACAAACATCTCGACAAATTTTTAACTGTCACCCAAAGCATGAAACAAAATGGCATCACCGATGACGGCCTACGTTTGTACCTTTTTCCCTATTCTCTCACTCATCATGCGACTTCATGGTTCGATCGACTTCCAAATAATTAGATCCACACTTTTGATGAGATGATCACCAAATTTCTGGCCAAATACTTTCCACCATCTATGGTCACAAAGCTCAGGAATGATATCAGCAATTTCAGACAGCTTCCCGAAGAGTCCTTATTTGAGGCATGGGAACGCTACAAACTTGCTATTGATCGGTGTCCTAATCATAACATGCTTCTTGTCACCATTATTGATACCTTTTATAATGGTTTGACACTCCGTCATCGTGACACCATCAATGCTGCTGCTGGGGGCACCTTTATGAAAAGGACCCCTGAAGAGTGCTATGACTTAATCGAAAACATGACTGCCCATCATAATTTTTGGGACTCCTCTGCTGAGAGGAACGACTCATTTAAATTAGCCACTACAACAAGCAATGAAATATCGATCCTAGCTAAAAAGCTTGATGATTTGTCCACAGCAGTTTTGCGTATCCATCAGACAAATCATAATCAGGTCAAAGCTGTTAACCCAAGTTGTGAAACTTGCGGTGGTCCACATCCTTACACAGAGTGCCCAGCCTCCGGTGGCTCGGCTCGTGAAAACGTGTATGCAGCTCAAGGTTCCTATAATACGGGAGGTAATTCTTATCAACCGCAAGGAGATCGAAACCTTTTGAGCTACCGATCTAATAACTACATCGGACCACCAGGGTTTAATCAATCCCAGAACCAAAATGGTCAAAACAGAAACCAGAACTTTAATCAGAATCAGAACCAGAACCGAATGAACCAAGGTTATAACAACCAAGGGAATTTCAACTCTGGTCAAAACCAGGTTCAACAAAATCAGAACCAAGGGAATTATAACCGAAATCAAGGTCTGAACAATTACCCACAGGGTAATTTTCAACAACAAAACCACTTCCAGGGTAATAACAACCAGCAACATGGGAATTTCTAGAACAATCGGGCTCAAAATCTTCCAAACCAAAATCAAGCCATTGTTCCAACTGGACCATCACATGATGAGTTATTAAAACAGTTTATGAAATCCCAAGAAGAACTGAACAAAATGCTGATTGGTCAAATATCTAATTTGCAGAAGTCTTTAAATGATCGACCCTCGGGCTCAGGTACTACTTTACCTAGCAACACGATCGCTAATCCGAGGGGCGATGTAAAGGTGATCACCACAAGAAGTGGAGTTTCTTACCAAGGACCTACAGCTCCTTCTACCTCTTCTCCTATCCCTGTAGAGGAATGTGAAACTGAGGAGACTACAGATAAAGTACTTCCTAATAATAACGGAGGTACCAATGACATCCCTCCTCCAGTTATCCCGGTCCCGACTCCCCCTAAAAGAGTCGTGTTTGAAACTACCGAAGGTCCTGTTGAAAATCAAAAAGCCAACCCAAAACCAACAATTCCATATCCCTCACGATTGCAAGATCAGAAGCTCCGTGACAAAGCTAATCATCAGATGGAAAATTTTTTTTCAAGTTTTCCAAGAACTACACTTCGATATTAGTTTCGCAGATGCTCTTCTTTTAATGCCCAAATTCGCATCGACAATCAAAAACTTGTTGAGCAATAAAGAAAAACTGTTTGAGATGGCACGAACTCCACTCAATGAAAACTGCTCTGCAGTTCTATTGAAACAGCTTCCCGAGAAGCTAGGAGACCCCGGGAGATTTCTAATACCATGTATTTTCCCGGGGATGGTTGAGTGTTTTGCCTTGGACGATCTTGGTGCAAGCATCAACTTAATGCCCCACTCAGTTTGGAAAAAGCTCTCTCTTCAGGCACTTAGTCCCATATGCATGACTCTCGAGCTTGCAGACCATTTAATTTCACGTCCCCTTAGTATTGTCGAGGACGTATTTGTAAGAGTGGGAAAGTTCCATTTTCCGGCAGACTTTGTCGTTGTTGATTTCGATGCAGATCCAAGAGTTCCTCTCATTCTTGGGAGGGGATTCTTAAGAACGGGACGTGCATTAATCGATGTTTTCGATGAGGAAATCACGTTACGAGTTGGCAATGAAGCGATAACGTTCAACCTTGATCAAACCTCGAGATACTCCTCGAATTATGATGCTGAATCGGTCAACCGAATTGATGTCATTGACATTGCATCCGAGGAGTATGCTCAGGAATTCCTTGGATTCGCTGATAATTCTCCGAGTGGCAATCCCACTACTTCTTCTCATCCCATAATCGCTAATTCTTCTCCTTCCCTCACTCCGTTTGAGGGAAGTGATTTTCTCCTTGAGGAATTAGAGGCTTTTCTCAAAAGTGATTCAGTTCCCGAAGGAATTGATTACCAAGAGATTGACCCAGAGAGGGATATACTTCTCCTTGAGAAGTTATTGAACAAAGATCCTTCTCCCATTCCTGTTCTACCTCCACAACTTCATAAGGCGGAAGTCAAATATGTTGAAAAAAATGATGATTTCCCCGAGGTCGAACTTAAGGACTTGCCTCCTCATCTAGAATATGCATTCTTGGAAGGTAACGATAAGTTACCGGTTATTATTGCAAAAGACTTAAAGGATGAGGAGAAAACCACGCTGCTCAAGGTTTTAAAGTCCCACAAGCAAGCAATTGCTTGGAAACTCTCAGACATAATGGGTATTAACCCGGATTTTTGTACACACAAAATCCTAATGGAAGAGGATTTTAAACCTGCCGTGCAGCATCAAAGAAGGGTAAATCCAAAAATCCACGAAGTTATAAAGGCAGAAGTTATCAAACTTCTTGATGCGGGATTGATTTACCCTATATCAGATAGTCCTTGGGTTAGCCCAATACATTGTGTTCCAAAGAAGGGAGGCATTACGGTTATTACAAATAAGGATAACGAGTTGATACCAACTCGTTTGGTTACAGGGTGGCGAGTATGTATTGATTATAGAAAGCTTAACGAAGCCACCCGCAAAGACCATTTTCCTTTGCCCTTTATGGATCAAATGCTCGAAAGACTAGCGGGAAATGAGTATTATTTTTTCCTCGACGGCTTCTCGGGTTACTACCAGATTCCCATTGATCCACAGGATCAAGATAAGACTACCTTCACATGCCCTTACGGGACATTTGCCTATCGCCGCATGCCTTTTGGGTTATGCAATGCTCCGGGCACTTTCCAGAGGTGCATGATGGCTATTTTCCATGACATGATTGGAAAAACCATGGAGGTATTCATGGATGACTTCTCAGTCATCGGGAATTCTTTCAACTCATGCCTCTCCCATTTAGAAAAAATGCTTCAACGTTGTGAAAACACTAATCTTTGTCTAAACTGGGAGAAGAGCCATTTTATGGTTAAGGAGGGCATTGTCCTCGGCCATAAAATTTCAAAAAGTGGGATTGAGGTCGATAAGGCTAAAATTGATGTTATTGCTAAACTGCCTCATCCCACCACTGTTAAAGGAATAAGGAGTTTTCTCGGCCATGCCGGGTTCTATCGGAGATTCATTCAGGATTTCTCTAAAATAGCCCGGCCCATAACTCATCTTCTTGAAAAGGATGCTCCTTTTGTCTTTTCCCCCGAGTGCATCGAAGCTTTTTCTATTTTAAAGAAAAGGCTTACCGAAGCACCAATCCTTGTTGCCCCCGACTGGGACTTACCCTTCGAACTTATGTGCGATGCTAGCGACTTCGCTATTGGTGCAGTTCTGGGGCAACGCAAAACCAAACATTTTCAGCCAATACACTACGCAAGTAAGACCATGAACGAAGCTCAAACACACTATACCACCACAGAAAAAGAATTATTAGTTGTGGTATATGCCTTTGAAAAATTTCGGTCTTACTTAATTTTAAACAAAAGCGTGGTGTATACGGACCATTCGGCTCTGAAATACCTATTCACTAAACAGGATGTAAAGCCAAGACTGCTCCATTGGGTCCTGCTCCTCCAGGAATTCGATATTCTCATAAGAGATAAAAAAGGAGCAGAGAACCTTGCAGCTGATCACTTGTCCCGGTTAGAAAATCCTCATCAGGATATTCTCGAGAGAAAAGAAATTAATGAAACTTTTCCTCTGGAGACTCTAAATCTAATCTCTACCCGGGATGATGCCACTACCCCATGGTTTGCCGACTTTGCAAATTACCATGCAGGAAATTTCGTTGTGAAAGGGATGTCGTCCCAACAGAAAAGAAAATTCTTTAAAGATATAAAACATTACTTCTGGGACGACCCCTACTTGTTCAAAATATGTGCGGATCAAGTCATCCGACGGTGTGTCCATGGCCAAGAAGCCATGGAAATTCTTAAAGCTTGTCATGATGGACCCATGGGGGGACAACATAACTCAAACTACACCGCAAAAAAGGTGTTTGATTCAGGATTCTTTTGGCCCACGATCTATAAAGACGCCCATGAACTTTTCAAAACCTGTGAGGCTTGCCAGCGTCACGGGAATATTTCCAAAAAGAATGAGATGCCGCAAAACGCCATCCAAGTCTGTGAAATATTTGATATGTGGGGCATTGATTTTATGGGGCCATTCCCGTCTTCACGAGGGAATAAATACATACTCGTGGCTGTCGACTATCTGTCAAAATGGGTTGAGGCAAAAGCCTTATCCACCAATGATGCCCGAGTAGTTGTTAAATTTTTAAAATCTCTCTTTGCCAGATTTGGGACTCCTCGTACCATTATCAGTGATCGTGGCACTCACTTCTGCAATGAACAATTTGCAAGAGTGATGCTGAAATATGGTGTAACTCACCGTCTTTCTACAGCATACCACCCCCAAACAAGTGGGCAGGTGGAGGTCTCAAATCGGGGTATTAAGAGAATTCTGGAGAGGACGGTTGGTGAAAACCGTGCCTCTTGGTCGGATAAGCTGGACGATGCATTATGGGCTTTCCGCACTGCTTACAAAACACCCATCGAGTGTACTCCATATTAGCTAGTGTATGGGAAAGCATGTCATCTTCCGATCGAATTAGAACATAAGGCCTATTGGGCCTTAAAACATGCAAATTTCGACCTTCAGACAGCGGGTGATCACTGTAAAGTTCAACTAAACGAACTAAATGAATTACGTGATCATGCTTACGAAAATTCTTTAATCTATAAAGAAAAGACTAAGAAGATACATGACTCTAAAATTAAGAACCGCGTTTTCAACGTTGGTGACAGAGTTCTTCTTTTCAATTCAAGATTAAAAAATTTCTCGGGTAAACTAAAAACCCGTTGGTCTGGACCATTTACTATAACAAAAGTATACCCATATGGAACTGTTGAGTTATTGCAACCCGACGGTCCCAATTTTAAAGTAAATGGTCATCGGTTAAAACACTATTTTTGAGGGGACATACAACCAATGGTTATCCCCGATCTCCAAACTTACCCCATGGACCAATAAATTCGGGGTCGAGTCAAGCTAGCGACTCGGTAAACAAAAACAGTAGCTTCCCCAAGGACAATTTAATTCGGGGTCGAGTCAAGCTAGCGACTCGGTAAACAAAAACAGTAGCTTCCCCAAGGACAATTTAATTCGGGGTCGAGTCAAGCTAGCGACTCGGTAAACAAAAACAGTAGCTTCCTCATGGAAAATTCAATTCGAGGTCGAGACAAGCTAGCGACTTGGTAATCAAAAACAGTAGCAATATGGGTTTTCACCCATATTTCTGTCTTCTCATCCCTTTCTACCACCCTAGTGTGGGGGAGACGAACCACATGTTGTACATATGTATAAATTTTTTCAAAAAAAAAAAAAATAGTTAAACTTTGTATGTAAATAGACTAAAACAAAAGGTTAATAGTATTACCTTCTTACGTTCTAAGTCTTGGTGGGACACCAAGTACTTTGAATATTGAGGGCAATATTCAGTTCTAAGTGTGGGGGAGAGTTCTCACGAATTCAAAACACATGTTCCATCAAGAACCCCCATTTGATCAAAATTACCAGTTTTTTCACACTTAGAAATGCAAATAATGGTATCAATCCTCCATGTCTAACCCACAAAAGGATTGGCTAGTCCAGGAGCAAACGGCTCTTGGTAAAGACATCTCAAAACCGTTGATGGCTTGCAATTTGCCCAAAATTGTATGGTTCCTCAACTCCCCATATCCCATAAAGCGAATGAGTTGGCTAGCCCGTAAGATTATGGCTTGTGGTAAAGGCCGTGGAAAAACCATAATTGGTAATCAGCTCACCAAGATGTTGACTATTCCATCAAGAGTTGGCTAGTCAAGAAGCAAACGGCTTTTGGTAAAGACAAATCAAATCCGCTGACAGCTGGTGGTTTGCTCAAAATCACACGGTTATCAGATGTGCCACAGTTCTTACATCTGGCTACTCCAGAAGTGATGGCTTTTGGTAATGATTAAAAATCCATTAATTTTTTCTCAAAAGATTGCTAGGGACTAGCAATAGTTTAGTGTGGGGGATTGATGAGTGTCTAAATACTCATCATTTTATACCAATCTGAACTGCCAAAACATCCAAAAACACTCAAATATGCATCATAATACTTAAAATATCTCAGAAGTGTGTTTTATATGTTTCAAATGCAAAATAAGCAAAAACAGATGAAAAACGTACAAAGTTTGCATAATTGGCAGTTTCAGTCCCTCAAGTTTCAAAAGTTGTCAAATCTAGTCCCTGGTAAATCAAAACATGAAAAATATCATCAAAGGTCCTTAGGGATTCATAAGTTGTCAAGTATAGTCCTTTAAAGTAAAAAATTACAAAATGACAACTTTAGTCCCTCAAGTTTGAAAAATGTCAAAATTAGTCCTTAAGGTTTTAAAAATGGGAAATTAATAAAATAAACCTTGAAGTATTCTTAAATGACAAAATTGGTCCTTATGATAACAATTTGAGAAATTACATCTTCAGTCCTTTAAAAATCCAAATTTACATAAATGGTCCCTGGAGTTTAAGAAATTGGCAGAAAAGGTCCCTGGGTTTTAAAAATAAAAATATTACATCTTTGGTCCTTGGAATATTCATAAAATGCATAAATGGTCCTTATAAGTAGTTTGGGAAAATTGCAAAATCAGTCCTTTAACTTTGCTCAAATTACAAATTTGGTCCTTGTAACAATAAAACCAACCGGACCCTTTTTATTAAACCTAAACCTAATCCTAAGCCTAGTCCAAAACCTTTACCCAAGCCCACCTTTTTTTCTTGGCCCAAATCAAGCTCAGCCCACGCACCCTTATTAAATAAAACGGGCGTTGACCCGTTTGACCCTCCCAATACCGCCAAACCACACACACTATTCACCCTCCTCCCTCACCACTGTAAACCAGAAACCAGGTGGTTTTCCACCACCTCACCACCTTCCACCTCATCCCCTACTTCCCCCCTAACCTCCTTTCCACCTCACAGCCATCCCACATCACCAATTAATGCAATTCCCACAACTTTTTCACTCCAAACCATACAGCCCCAACTTGTCCTAAAAACATCCCTCTTGTCCCCTGACACCTCCACATCCTTCCAATAATCCTTAATTGCTCAGCTTTGGCCCCAAGGTAACTTGGAGATTTTTGGCGCCAAAATCATTTAAACGGATAGGATTGATTCAGAGCATTGGATGGTCAAGATTGAAGTGGGATATGTTCAGAGTCACACAAGGAACCCTAATTGGAGCCTATAAAAGGAAAAGAAGCAGAAGAGTTTAGTATCTAGTTTATTTTTCTATAAATGTATGTCGTATAATGCAATTTTAAATCTCTAGTGTAAACCTAAGCTTTTAAGCAGTTAGTTAAGCATCTTTCATGTATTGTAACTCTGTTTGATTAATCAAAGTCATGTTTCTTTAACTATTTCATCTTATGCAATTTCATCTTAAATTTCCAAAAAGCTATTTAGTTTAATTGTTGTTACTAAGAAGTGTATTGGACTTATAGGATCACTTTAGCTCCTAGATAGCTTATCTAAGCTATTAGTAATAACTAAAAGCAGTTTAGTAATAAAAAAGATCAAAAACACAAAAAGTCAACGAAAGTTAAACTGTCAAGTTCTTGGTAATAAGCAATGGAGCAAGGTTGATTCTGGAAGGCCTTGGGTTAGTGGTTCTGTGGAGAGCCTATAGGTTTGGTCTTGGTTCTTGATTCATTGGTTTAAGCAGGAAAGCAATTTGTAAGGTTTCTATTCCATTTCTTTTTCTCTACTGTAGTGAGCTTGTATTATTGCTTATTTGTCTTGATTGTGCTTATTCAGTGTTATTTAAGTATTTTATTGCTTAAGATAGTTAACTTGTTCATTAGAATTATCAGTTACCAAAAATCATAGTTGTAACAGTCAAATAGTCTAAAGTAGTAATTTTGTGTACTTGTCATTGCTTTCTGTTTCTAAGTGCTTAATTGAGTATTTTACATCAGTATAAGATATTGTGGTTAGGTCTCATAAGCTCTTTAAGCATTTTACTACTTAAATCATAAAACAGTCAACCTTAGGTAGTGTTTAGATCAGTGTGATCCTGGGAGTTCTAGTACACCATTGTTGTTGTTCTGTGTTTACACAAGTAACTTAGGATCATTTTAGTCTAAGTAAACCATAAAAACCTAGGTTTATTAAAGAAAAAGTCAAAATCTTAGTCTAATCATCTCCACAGTTCACTGTGTGAGATTTGGGACCTCAAACCCACACCATTAGCTTAAATCTTATAGCTCTAGCTTAATATAGGTATCTTATAGCTTATTATAACTTAATCAATCAGTATCAGTCATTAGAAATCCAAATAAGTCAAAGTTTGTGTTTTCATCACAAAGTCAAAAGTTGTATCTCAGATTTTTCCAAATATTCAAAGAATTTTTATGATTTATGAGATAAGAGTTAGGACTTGAAACTTGTTGGGTGTAATATTCATCAGTAGGTCTTTTGATTCCCACCCTTATTTGAATTTTGTGAAATTTATTGTGGACCCCACAAGCCTTGGAACACACCTGCAGGGAAGAAGATCTCCCCTGCATCAGCATACCACCACCACACCACCAACTTTGTTGGTGGCTGTAGCCCACATCAGTGGACCCCATTGGTTCAATTTTGGTTTAGACAACCCCCTCCTACCAGGGAACAAGGTTTGACCTTTGCTTTGACCTAGGAACAAGTGGACCCCACCTGGAATTGTCCCCAAAGTCTGTCCCAATTCTGTGTTGATTTTCAGTTTTCATAAGTGCTTATTTCATTCCCATTAGCTTATCAGTGATCATTGCTAGTTGTTTTCAGCTTATTTAAGTTTGTTTAGCTTATTTATACCTAGTTTTATCATTATGGACCCCACCTTCAGTCAATTGTGCTTATTTGCTTAATCAGTCAACAAAAGTCAAATTGCTTAAGTAAAGGGGGTGCACACTGCTTATTTTTAAGCTTTGTAAGAAGTTGTTTCACAAAAGTATCTTATTTTCATCTTATATTTAGCTGTCTAAAAAAAAAAAAACTCCAAAAAAGCAAACATAAAAATAGTGATAGCTTCTATTTAATAGAAACTATCTTTTTCATTTTTTTCATTTTAGCTTATTTATAAGCACTTTTCTATTTTTATAATTTTCTAAATTTCCTAGTACCTTTAACTAGTTAAAATAATTTTCTTAGATTTTTCCTAAGCAGTTTACTATTTATTAGATTTAAAAGTTGTTTAAATAATTAAATAGGTAATATTAGTAATTAAATAGTTTTCTTTAATTTTAATTATGAACAGTAGAATTTTATATTTTTCCTAAGTTTTATAAAGTAGTTAAGACTTTTAGAAAATAGTTTCATAATTTCCACTGTCCATTTTCCAATTTTCCTATTTAATTTAATTAAATTAGATTTAAAATAATTAATAAGTAATTAATTAGTGAAATAGCCTAAAATATAATTTTTAGAAGTTTTTATAATTTTGTAGGATTCCTGTAATGGTTAAATAGTTTTATAAATTTTTACATAATTTTATAAGTCATTTAAGTATTAATAGTAATTTAAAATAGTTTAATTAGTTTAATTAAGTTAAATAGTTTTTAATTAATAGAAAACTCATAAAAAGACAAAAATATTTATTTTCATTTTTTATACTTTCTTCAAGTTCTAATTAAGGTTTAGAAATTATTTTTGCAAGTTTTTAGGTTAATTTGTAATATTTGTCAATTTTAGTTAATTTAAATTAGATTTAAATTAGATTTTTAAATAGTTTTATTAATTAAATAATATTTAAATATTATAGTTATCACTTTTATAATTTCATTTTCATTTTCAAATTTCTTTTTAATTTTAAGTTTTCAAAAGTTTCAAAAGCACCCCCTGTAGTTTGTAATTTGTTAAAACCCACTTTTCTCTGTCTGTTATCTGATTTTCTTATTTGTGCTTTTGTGTGTATCTCTGTTATTGTTTATGTCATTTCAAATTATCCAAATACCAAGTAATCAGTAGTATAATCATCCCTCAAATCATTTTTGTTACTGTCCTCAGTACCACTCATTCTCCTAATCGTTCAAAAATACAATTTTAATCTCGTCGGGACTTAACGACCTGGGGATTTCCCTATATTTCCACGGTCAATAATAACTTGCACTTTCTCCTAGGTGGGCCTATCAACTGCACACGGTTGACTGGTTGGTTTAGGAGGAGTCAATGCACAATAATGGTGTAAAATGAAAAAGAAAACAAATAGTCTTAGCCTATAACCGAGTTGCTACCACTTGCCGTTCATCCAAAGTCCAAGTTTCAAAATGCGGGAATGGGAACATGTAACAAGTGTGTGTCATTAGAGGACGTCATGATGGGGCACCACACTTGGTCTTCATGTTGGTGATTAAGAACCAACAGCTTCATTCTTCAAATATGACCGAAGTGGCCTCTTCGATGCTAAATCATTCAAAGCTCTTATTATGGTGCTATACAAGGGTGCACCAAAGTAAACATATCTACATACAGAAATTCACAATTTTTTTTTTGTTTTTTTTAAATCAATAACATATCCCCCCACTTGGGATAAACAATACATGTACAATAGTGGGTATTCTCATGATCTTCAATGATGAGTCTTCAACGTAGGTGTGATTCTTGAATCTCTTGACTTGGACCTCAAATTAGAACAAGTGGCAACTTCCCAATCATAAACAAAGACTACACGGTAGGCTAAGACGTATAGGTGTATCGAAACAATAATATGGGTAAGAAACGAAAGGATATGCTCAAAAGGGTGTATCTAGGGGTATCTTGCACTAAAGGTGAGTGAAACAAAGGGTTTTAACACGGGGGTCGAATAGTCGATGTGACTAATCGATAAACACACACATAAAGGTTATTTTGGTGATAATCCTAAAATATTGCCTTCTTAAAAAGTTTCTTCCAAATGTATTAAGAAATCTCAATACACTACTCGTACACGGTTTCAAATTGATGTAAAAGCCAAGTTCTAAATTTACAAACTACCGGCACACTCATATTTTTGGTGGATTTGGGGTAAAACAGGGTGAAACTGAAATAGGCTAAACCTCACCATGGAATTAAGGGTTAATGTGCTCGGCTAAGATCCATTCTAGTTAGGTTCTGAAAAACATGTCAAAAGTTTTAAAAGTGGCATAATTTTTCAAAATAAACTAGAAAATTAAGGGCAAAACAAAGTTCAAGTAAATAATTCTACCCCCGTCCCCCCACTTGAGTTGTACAAAGTCCCTTTTGTACATAAAATAAAAAAATAATGAGGAAAAGTAGAATTAGAACGAGAACTTCCCTGAAATTCACTCTTGAAAATAGAAGGATCATGTTGAGAAACATGCCTTCACTACGCCTTATGAGCAAATTTCAATTCCCTGGAATCACACAACTACCAAAAGCATAAAACCTAAAAAGAAAAAGAAAATATAAAGAAAAACCTAACTCACTTTCGTAGGAATCACGGTTGCATTTAGCGTATGCAACAAGCCTTTTAAACCAATTGGTGTCCCAAGTGAACGAGTGAAGTGTCATAAGGGTTTACAGGGAACACACCCACAAAGTTAATTTAAAACCTAATACAAGTTTGATGAATGTTTTGTAAGATAAAAAGCATTTTTAAGGTTCAGAAGGTAGCTACGGCGTAGCTTAAATGGTGTGCTACGCCGTAGTTTCTGAATAAATCCAGTATGAAACCTGGAGGGTGCTACGGCGTAGTCAATGGAAGAGCTACGTCGTTGCAAGGCCCTGGAGAATATATCTTGGAGTAAAAGTTCAAAAATTTGTTCCCCATCACAATGCTTTTTTTAGTACATGCAAAATATTAGTACAAAACATACCAAACCAACAAGAAAGAGAAAGATAAAAGGAAATGATAATTCGGGTTGTCTCCCGAAAGAGCACTTTTGTTTATTATCGAGTCTTTAAGTTAGACTCACTGTTGCAGCCTTCAAGTAGGTTCTAGGGCATACTTGCCCTTGTTCTTGTTCCACGGGGTTGGTGAATGGTCCCAAACATTGGGAGCGATACGTGGTGTCATGCTATACAGATCCTCAACTAATAAGTTAGCTTTGACCCATTCGTCACGATATTGTATCTCTACTTGTTTGTTTAATTGTCTTTCACCGAACTTCACCTTAATCCAATTTTCGAACGATATACCAAGTTATCCTACTTGATCCCTTTTGTGTGCATTAAAACATGCCCATTCATTACGTTTGGCTAGATTTAGTTCGGGACTCCTTCCTCCATCGCATTTCCCTTTGAAAGGATCACATGTGGGCCAAGCTTGGGTTGTTCCTCTATATGTCATAATTGCTAGCGTACAAAAGTGAACCGTCCAATTCACCTTTTCGTTCAACCTTGCATGCATGAAATGGTCTTGAAACCATGTTTTATTGATAAGCTTCTCATCTGCGAAACACCACCAAACCTTCACTTCCTTCTTTAATCTCCTGATTGAAAACATTCTTCCTCCATTACAATGTTCGATGATGGGATCACATGTAGGAAGGGTTATTTTTGATCCGTTGACCATGGTTGTTGACGGTCTACAACAGTGAAGTTTTGCAGCAATAGTTACTGGGCCCCGTTCCTCGTCTCCCGCTTCTAACCTTACATCTTCTTCATCAGTGTCATCCCAAAAAGATTTGTCATCTGAATATGAGTTGACCTCTTGCTCATATTTTGAGCATGATGGAGTTGTATAAGAGAATACATCATCGAAGATTTGGAGGATTGGCGAGATCTCTTCTCCCATTAGATCAGCTTTACAAGAACTTGCTTCTTCCTTATGCAAAATTGAGGAAATCATGTTCATATTGAACACAACCCTTTCATCGTATACTCAAAACGATATTTCTTTTTTGAGTACATCTATTTTAGTGTGTGCAGTGGCGAGAAATGGTCTTCCTAAAATCAGGTCCTCCTTCGGAACATTAGCCATATCAATGACTACAAAGTCTGCAGGGAATAAAAATTTGTTGATCTTTAAGATGATATTATCTACTATACCGATAGGGCTCGTTTTAGTAGTGTCAGCCATTTCGATCCTCAAATTAGTTTTCCTCAAGCTTGTAAGTTTCAGGGATAGGAACAAAGATAATGGCATAATGTTTATACTTGATCCCATATCGGCTAACGCAATTAAGTCAGAATCACCGATTTTGCAGGGCACCACAAAGCTGTCTGAGCTGTCTTCTTTCTTGGGTAACTGGCAGGTGATCTTCTCATTAGATTCGGTCTTTTCATGCGAAAAGTTCCTTTCTCCATCATCTTCTGTGAAAACTGCTTTACATTCTACAATGGACTTTTTGTTTTCTCTAATAATGTTGTTCTTGTGGATACTATCAGCCAAATTCTCAATCATTGCCTCAAGATTCTTTAGAGATTCATCATGGTTAGCAAGGCTTTTTTTAGTGGCTTCTTGAAAGTTCTTCAACCATATATCTTGCTCTCCTTGTTTCTTCCTAGAATCTTCGAGGTACTTATTTATAGTATCCTCGAGGTTTGATCTTCTCTCTCCATAAGGTTGTCGATTATATCCATATGGCCCTATTCGATACCCGTTACCTTGGAATGATCTTCCTTCCCCATATTTCACTTCCTCCGTTTTACCATCGTCCTCGTTCCAAGGGCAATCTTTAGACAAGTGGGGTCCTTCACAAACTTCGCAACCAACTTGAATAGCATGGACATTTTCCTTTAGTTTCTTCATGTCACGCCCCAAGATTTCGAGTTTGTTGGTGATTAAGGTAATTCCATCCGAGTTTCCAGCAATGCTTCTACTACTTCCACGTTCGTGCCACTTCTGAGAGTCGTCCGCCACATCTTCAATTGCTTTTAAAGCTTGAGCCGGAGTCATACTAGGGATTGGACCCTGAGAATCTAGTATTTGGCGGGTTGAGATGTTGATCCCCTTGTAAAAAATGTTGACCATTTGTTGCTTGTTGAGATAATGAGTAGGGCACTTGTACAAAAGATCATTGTACCTATCCCAAGCTTGGTACAATGTTTCAACCCCATCTTGCATGAAATTGTGAATATCTTCAAGCTGTTTTTCCGTCCTTGAAGGAGGGCAATATCTTTGGATGAAATGCTTCTTCAAAAGAGCCTAAGTGTTCACTGTCCCTGCTGGTAGTCTATCGATCCATCTCTTTGCAGCTCCAGTCAATGTCATCGGGAATACCCTGAGCATTATTGCATCATGAGATACTCCCTGAATGTTGAACAAACTGACAATGTAGAGAACATTGTCAATGTGCTCGTGAGTATCTTCCGTCTTACTTCCTAAAAATGGTTCTTTACGCAGTTCCCTTATGAATTGATTTTTAATTTCGAACTGCACATCATCCCCAATAGCCGGCTTAACCAAACCAGGTCCTTGCTCTTCTCGTGTAAGAGCCAATTATTCTTCAAGTGTGAGGTTGTCAATGTAAATTTCTGCCATAACACCTAAAACTTAAAAATAACCGTGAGTACTGAAAAGAAAATAAAACAAAATTTAAAAACTCAAATAAAATCCTAATAGCTCCCCGGCAGTGGCGCCAAAAACTTGATGCAGGTTTTAATGACCTGGTTTTAATATTTAAAAAATCTCATTTACCTAAGGTCTACCTTTTACGCACTAACGGACAGTGTATCCGGTCGTGTGTGGTATAGTTAAATGGTAAAGCCGAGGTCGTCCCAAGAGCTAAGGTGCGAAAATTATCTAAGTTGTGTCACGTTTAAAAGGGAGTTTTGAGTTGAAAGATTAATAAACTAATAAAAGTAAATAACAATGCAAATAAATAAATAGAAGAAAATCAGTAGAGAGAAGTAGTGTTAACCTAATTACTACTCTTGTTATGATCATGATTAGTTTTCCTATGGGTGCATCCTATCATATCGTTCGGGGATACGATATTCATTTCGGGTCATATGGTCAAATTCGCCTAGATCTATCTTATACCTTGTCCTATCCAAAGCTATTGTAAAGCCTTGGGTTCATCGGTACGAAGACATAAGAGTCATTAAGTGCCTCAACTAACATGGACAAGGCTAATGAATGTGGTATGGTAAGATCTTACACCCCTCTAACTCCGTTAAGTGTCTAGCATTGGTAGGTGGTCCTGGGGTTAATTCGCACATGTATGGTGATATTGCTATCACCAAGTCACATCCCTAGCGACTTGCTTCCTAGGGTTAATTCCAGAAGTATCTAGAGAACAACCAACGCTAATCACTACGGGAACTAGAGTGTCCCAAGCCTCGCCATGAAAGTAAACAAACAATAGATAAAAGATGCGTAGAAAACTAAATCAATAACATAACAATTTCATAACTAGGCTAACACCAAAAGGTGTTTGGCCACTCATGTTCATAATTAGAGTAAAACAATTTTGAGTTAATACAAATCTAAACATGAATCGAATACAAAGTAAAGGAATGAAAACACTTATGATTGGTGTGTGATTCCTCCCTTGGAATTGACTTGGATGTGGCTAGCATTTCGTTCTCCCTCCTTCTTGAGTTTTTCCCAACGTTGCTGTGGTGAAGAGATGGGAAGTGATATGAAAAACTTGAAATTAGGGTTGGTATTTATAGGCCCCAACTATGTTACGGCATAGCGTATTAGGGTTGTTACGCCGTAACCTTTGCAAATTGTGTTACGCCGTAACTTGATCAAGTGTTACGGGCGTAAAGTCTTCATGATAAGCTTCCTACGGCGTAGTAGATAAGATTGCTACGCCGTAGCTTCTTCCTTGGCCTCGTTAGTTCTTTACTGCCTCAAATGAGATCCTACGTCGTAGCTTGGAAAGTTGCCTTCTCCGTAGTATTCTTTAGTGGACTTCTATGCCGTAGCCTGTTGTTGGGCTATGTCATAGTCATCATAAATTCTTCATTACGCCGTAAGTAGGAGAGCTTTTATGGCGTAATCTTAGTGAAGCCTTGCTTCGGCGTAGGTAGATGAATCTCTAAGCCGTAGTTAGTGCAGAATCATAATTTCCACATATTTGCTCCAAAGTCCTTCCATTTCCGCGTAAGTTCGTTCTTTTACTCATCTTTACCCTGAAACCAAAATAGGAAGAAATAAGAGTATATATTCTCCATAAAAGTAGAAAAGATGAGTATTTTAAGGGGGAAATTATCACTTAGATTGGGGTAAACTTGATGCAGGTTTTACAGACCAGGTTTTAATATTTATAAAGTCTCGGTTACCTAAGGTCTACCTTTTACGCACTAACGGACAGTGTATCCGGTCGTGTGTGGTATAGTTAAATGGTAAAGCCGAGGTTGTCCCAAGAGCTAAGGTGCGGAAATTATCTAAGTTGTGTCACGTTTAAAAGGGGGTTTTATGATTGAAAGATTAATAAACTAATAAAACTAAATAACAATGCAAATAAATAAATAGATGAAAATCAGTAGAGAGAAGTAGTGTTAACCTAATTACTATTCTTGTTATGATCATGATTAGTTTTCCTATAGGTGCATCCTATCATATCGTTCGAGGATACGATATTCATTTTGTGTCAGATGGTCAAATTCGCCTAAATATATCTTATACCTTGTCCTATCCAAAGCTATTGTGTAGCCTTGGGTTTATCGGTACGAAGACATAAGAGTCATTAAGTGCCTCTACTAACATGGACAAGACTAACGAATGCGGCATGGCCAGATCTTAAACCCCTCTAACTCCGTTAAGTGTCTAGCATTGGTAGGTGGTCCTAGGGTTAATTCGCGCGTGTATGGTGATATTGCTATCACCAAGTCACATCCCTAGCGACTTGCTTCCTAGGGTCAGTTCCACAAGTGTCTAGAGAACAACCAACACTAATCACTACGGGAACTAGAGTGTCCAAAGCCTCGCCATGAAAGTAAACAAACAATAAATAAAAGATGCGTGGAAAACTAAATCAATAACATAACAATTTCATAACTAGGCTAACACCAAAAGGTGTTTAGCCACTCATGTTCATAATTGCAGTAAAACAATGTTTGGTTAATACAAATCTAAACATGAATCGAATACAAAGTAAAGCAATGAAAACACTTATGATTGGTGTGTGATTCCTCCCTTGGAATTGACTTGGATGTGGCTAGAACTTCATTCTCCCTCCTTCCTGAATTTTTCCCAACGCTGCTGTGGTGAAGAGATGGGAAGTGATATGAAAAACTCGGAATTAGGGTTGGTATTTATAGGCCCTGGCTATGTTACGGCATAGCGTATTAGGGTTGTTACATCGTAACCTTTGCAAATTGTGTTACGCCGTAACTTGATCAAATGTTACGGGCGTAAAGTCTTCATGATAAGCTTCCTACGGCGTAGTAGATAAGATTGCTACACCGTGGCTTCTTCCTTGGCCTCGTTAGTTCTTTGCTGTCTCAAATGAGATCCTACGTCGTAGCTTGGAAAGTTGCCTACTCCGTAGTGTTCTTTAGTGGACTTCTACGCCGTAACCTGTTGTTGGGCTACGTCGTAGTCTTCATAAATTCTTCATTACGCTGTAAGTAGGAGAGCTTTTATGGCATAATCTTCGTTAAGCCTTGCTACGGCGTAGGTAGATGAATCTCTACGCCGTAGTTAGTGCAGAATCATAATTTTTTCATATTTGCTCCAAAGTCCTTCCATTTCCGCGTAAGTTCGTTCTTTTACACATCTTTACCCTGAAACCAAAATAGGAAGAAATAAGAGTATATATTCTCCATAAAAGTAGAAAAGATGAGTATTTTAAGGGGTAAATTAACACTTAGATTGGGGGTAAACTTGATTCAGGTTTTACTGACCAGGTTTTAATATTTATAAAGTCTCGTTTACCTGAGGTCTACCTTTTACGCACTAACAGACAGTGTACCCGGTCGTGTATGGTATAGTTAAATGGTAAAGCCGAGGTCGTCCCAAGAGTTAAGGTGCGGAAATTATCTAAGTTGTGTCACGTTTAAAAGGGGGTTTTATGATTGAAAGATTAATAAACTAATAAAAGTAAATAACAATGCAAATAAATAAATACAAGAAAAACAGTAGAGAGAAGTAGTGTTAACTTAATTACTACTCTTGTTATGATCATGATTAATTTTCCTATAGGTGCATCCTATCATATCGTTCGGGGATACGATATTCATTTTGGGTCAGATGGTCAAATTCGCCTAGATCTATCTTATACCTTGTCCTATCCAAAGCTATTGTAAAGCCTTGGGTTCATCGGTACGAAGACATAAGAGTCATTAAGTGTCTCTACTAACATGGACAAGACTAACGAATGCGGCATGGTAAGATCTTACACCCCTCTAACTCCGTTAAATGTCTACATTGGTAGGTGGTCCTAGGGTTAATTCGCACGTGTATGGTGATATTGCTATCACCAAGTCACATCCCTAGCGACTTGCTTCCTAGGGTTAATTCAACAAGTATCTAGAGATCAACCAACACTAATCAATACGGGAACTAGAGTGTCCCAAGCCTCGCCATGAAAGTAAACAAACAATAAATAAAAGATGCGTGGAAAACTAAATCAATAACATAACAATTTCATAACTAGGCTAACACCGAAAGGTGTTTAGCCACTCATGTTCATAATTGCAGTAAAACAATGTTTGGTTAATACAAATCTAAACATGAAGCGAATACAAAGTAAAGGAATGAAAACACTTATGCTTGGTGTGTGATTCCTCCCTTGGAATTGACTTGGATGTGGCTAGAACTTCGTTCTCCCTCCTTCCTGAATTTTTTGCTACGTTGCTGTGGTGAAGAGATGGGAAGTGATATGAAAAACTCGGAATTAGGGTTGGTATTTATAGGCCCCGACTATGTTACGACGCAGCGTATTAGGGTTGTTACACCGTAACCTTTCCAAATTGTGTTACGCCGTAACTTGATCAAGTGTTACGGGCGTAAAGTCTTCATGATAAGCTTCCTATGGCGTAGTAGATAAGATTGCTATGCCGTAGCTTTTTCCTTGGCCTCGTTAGTTCTTTACTGCCTCAAATGAGATCCTACGTCATAGCTTGGAAGGTTGCCTACTCCGTAGTGTTCTTTAGTGGAATTTTATGTCGTAACCTGTTGTTGGGTTACTCCGTAGTCTTCATAAATTAATCATTACGCCGTAAGTAGGAGAGCTTTTACGGCGTAATATTCGTGAAGCCTTGCTACGGCGTAGGTAGATGAATCTCTACGCCGTAGTTAGTGCAGAATCATAATTTCCACATATTTGCTCCAAAGTCCTTCCATTTCCACATAAGTTCGTTCTTTTACTCATCTTTACCCTGAAACCAAAATAGGAAGAAATGAGAGTATATATTCTCCATAAAAGTAGAAAAGATGAGTATTTTAAGGGGGAAATTAACACTTAGATTGGGGGTAAATTTGATGTTATCAAATATCCCCCCACTTGAACTCTACTTGCCCTCAAGTGGACCTTATAAGAATGATTTTTAAAAAGATATCCCCTAAGAAACTGGAAAATATGAATTAAAAAATCCCTATGCTAGAATTTATCAAAGCCGAACACCTCACAAAATTGTAACAAACACTCACATCTCTCTAATAATCTGAGTGTTAATTTTGGGGTGATCACTCAACGCACAGTCATAGAATGTATTCTATCATAGGCTTGGCAGTTACACAAATCTCTTCCACTAGAGCTAAGGTCAAAACAATTCTTAAAGGCAATATTGGGTGAACACATATTAGGCTATTTAGGTGTAGCGTTGTTGCTAACATACTACGGCAAGGGCGACAAAGGCAATGGTATATGACCGGAACATTGGGCAAGACACCAATGACTGCTCAAATCCCTCACCTAAGCATGATTCACAACTAAAGGGTAGGATAAGACATGGGATGCACAATAATGGTGTAAAATAAAAAAGAAAACAAATATTCTTAGCTTATAACCGAGTTGCTAACACTTGTTGTTCATCCAAAGTCCAAGTTTCAAAATGCGAGAATGGGATCATGTAACAAGTGTGTGCCATTAGAGGACGTCATGATGGGGCACCACACTTGGTCTTTATGTTGGTGATTAAGAACCAACAGCTTCATTCTTCAAATATGACCGAAGTGGCCTCTTCGATGCTAAATCTTTCAAAGCTCTTATTATGGTGCTATACAAGGGTGCACCAAAGTAAACATATCTACATACAGAAATTCACAATTTTTTTTAAATCAATAAAATATCACCCCACTTGGGTTAAACAATACATGTACAATAGTGGGTTTTCTCATGATCTTCAATGATGAGTCTTCAACGTAGGTGTGATTCTTGAATCTCTTGACTTGGACCTCAAATTAGAACAAGTGGCAACTTCCCAATCATAAACAAAGACTACACGGTAGGCTAAGATGTATAGGTGTATCGAAACAATAATATGGGTAAGAAACGAAAGGATAGGCTCAAAAGGGTGTATCTAGGGGTATCTTGCACTAAAGGTGAGTGAAACAAAGGGTTTTAACACGGGGGTTGATTGAGCCCGAACCATCAGATTATTATTGACCAAGGTCAATAAGTCAAAGATAGCCTAGAATCAATACTCCGGTGATAGTGTAGTGTTTCCCCGGGTCGTTAAAGTCCCGACGAGATTGAAATGGTGCTTTTGGAATCGTTTATGAGTGAGTGGGACTGAGGACAGTAGCCCAGATGATATGGAATTGATTTTGCTACTGTTATTTTGGTATTGGTACACAGATATAATATTCACAATAATCAGATACCAGATATATGCACAAATTCACAATTAAGATCACGTATCGGACTGGAAAAGTGGGTTTTTGGTATTTAACAAACTACAGGGGGTGCTTTTGACACTTTTCAAAACTTAAAATTGAAAATGAAAATGAAAATATAAAAGTGATTAAAATACTATTAAAATATTATTTAATTAATTAAACTATTTAAATTCTAAATTAAAATCTATTTTAAATAAACTAAAAATGACAAATGATTTAAATTAAACTAAAAATTAACAAAAATATTTTCTAAACCTAAATTAGAACTTGAAGAAAGTATAAAAAATAAAAATAAATATTTTTGTCTTTTTGTGGTTTTGTTATTAATTAAAAACTATTTAACTTAATTAAACTAATTAAACTACTTTTAATTTATATTAATACTAACTTAACTCAAAAAATTAAGATAAAATTTATAAAATTACTTAACCATCACTGGAATCCTACAAAATTATAAAAACTCTAAAAATTATATTTTAAGATTCAACAACTAATTATTTACCTTTTAATTAACTTAAGTCTATTTTAAACAAATAAAATAAGGAAAATAGAAAATGAACAGTAGAATCTCAAATTATATTTTCTAAAAACTTATTAGACTATATTAGAGCTAGGAAAAATATAAAAACTAAGTTTAACCTTATAAAAACTAATTAAGCTATTTAATACTTGATATTAATTAATAATAAAGAAAATTAAAATTAAATCTAATTAACACTAAATGACAAAATAAAAATCTGAAAAAATTATAAAAATTACTTTACTATATGAGGTATTTAATAAAAATATAAAAACACTAGTGACTTAATTAAAATTTAAAAATGAAAATTAAGATTAAATGGAATTAAATAGAAACTATCACTTATTTTAACTTTGATTTTTTTTTTTTGATTTTTCTTTTACAGAACTATTTTATACCCTAAAATAACAAACTTTTATGAAAACACTTTTCAAGATAGCTTATAAATAAGCTATAAGCACCCCCTTTGCTTACACAGTTGACTTATGTTGACTGTGTGGTCAATTGTGGTCAAATGGCTTAAGGTGGGGTCCACAATGGTAAAAGTGATTACAAACAAGTTAAGCAAACTCAAATAAGCAGTAAACAACAAGGAATGACCACAGATAAGCTGAATAAGATGAAATAAGCACTTAGCAATGTTGAATTTCAACACAGATGGGGGACAAACTTTAGAGCTTATTCTAGGTGGGGTCCACAGTGACTCAGGTCAAACAAAGGTTCAAGAGTTCAAGTATGGTAGGAGGGGGGTTGTAAGAACCTATTTATGGGGTGTGGGACCCACTGAGTCAACCACAATGAACCACCAAAGGTGGTGGTTGAGCCAAGGTCTGCTGAGAGCAGGGCACACCTTTGCCCTGCAAGTCACTTTGAGGGTCTGTGGGGCCCAGGGTAATTTTGCTAAAAATGAAATGATGGTAAATTCTCAAAGATGAGCTGATAGGCAACTAAATCCCAAAGTTTCACAATCCAAAATAAATCACAAAATTCAGAAATGTTTAAGCAAGTTTTGTGAAATCTGATGACTAGTTATCTTGACTTTTGAAGTAAATTAGGACAGTTGACTTTTATGAACTTATGATGGATCTAACAACCTGATAATGTTAAACTAGGATGAAATAACACCAAATTAAGCTAAAAGACCTAAAGATGAACTGATATGAAGGTTTGTGGATCCTAAATCCACAACAGATGGCAACTATGATGATCAATTTGTCATTTTGACTTTGTACCTAATGAGACACTAATTTTATGACTTTCTAAACCTATTAAGACCTAGGCTAACATCTTGCAATAACAATCAACAACAATAGCAGCTATGAATGTGGTTAAAACAATTAATCCAAACACCCCTTTTTGTGGACTGTTTGGTGATTTTCAAGGCAGATGGTGACTAGGGCTTATCATTCTGATCCACAACAGCTTATTATGATGACTTAAGTACAATTGAACACTTAAACACACACTACAACAACAATTACCAAAGATTACTACTTAGACTCTTTTGACTGCCAAATTGAGTAGATTTAAGTAACTATGATTTCTAATTAACAAGATACTAATATTATGCTAGATTATCATTACGTAATACTAAATGATCACAGAAAAGCTAAATAAGTGACTAAACAAGCAATGCTACAGTAGATGAAAGAAATGAGTTTTCAAAAGCTTACAAGGTGCATTCCAGCTTATGCCAAGAACCAAGAACCACAACCATTACCTAACATCCCCCATGGGATTCTAAACCAAGGCCATCCATAATCAACCCTGCTCCAGCAATGATCATCTTTCTCACTTGGTTTTTTTATTTATTTTTCTATTTTTCTTAATTTTTTTTATATTTTTGAGTTTAAGTATTAACACTGAATTTACCTACTACAATGCTTTCAATAAGTTAATAAAGGGACTTATATGAGATTATAAGTCCAATACTAACAGGTTTAAGCAATACATAAGCTAATGTGGGATTTTGAGTATTTGAAACTTGCACAAACTTTAAATGACCATAAGATTATAATTGAGGCTTGAAATAAGTTTATATTAATGATAAAAACACTATTACAATACTTGGAAACTTGAAAACAAACTAAGATTGCTTATACTAATTTTAACGACAAAGAAAAATTAAAATTAAACTACTACTCTCTCTGCTTGCACCTTCTTCCTTTTATAGGCCCATATTAGGGTTTGGAAACACCCTCTGAGCATATCCCACTTGATCTTGACCCTTCAATCTGCTCAATTGATCTCAGCCATTTAAAACTACTTTTGGCGCCAAAATCCATAGAGGTTGCTTGCAGCCGAATTCCAAGCATTAAATGCTTCTGAGATGTTTGTGATGGTGGGGGGGACAAGTTGGAGTGTAGGAATGGTTTTTGGGTGGTGGTGTAAGGATTTGCAGGGTGTAGGGTGGTGGAGGATGTAGATGTTACACGTGGAGCTCCCCTGGTGCAAAACCAGGGGAGGGGGTTTGGTTGTGGTGATGACAGAGGGGGGGGGGGTTGAGGTGGAAAGTGGGTTGCAAGTGGTGGTGGAGTAGTATGGTGGAGGGTGTAGCAGGTGGAGAGGAGGTTGGGGATGGTTTGGTCAACGCGGGTCAATGGTTTGACCCCGTGTTTATTTAAAACGGTTTTAATTATTTTTGGGCTAAGGGTTGGGCCTGGTGAGTGGATTGGACTGGATTTGGTGTTTTGTTTATTTTTTTTTAGAATTGGTATAAATGTTGGATCCGGATTGTATTTTTGGCCCATATATCACAAGGACTAAAAATGCAATTTTCTGGAACTTTGAGGATCTATTTTGCCATCATTCCAAACTTCTCATAAGGGCTAAACCTGTCAAATATGGTTAGTACAAGTACCATAAATGAATAATTTTCCATTTTTAAACCTTAGGGACCAAATGTGTCAATTTAGAAACTCCAGGGACCAAACTTGTAATTTCTCAAAACTTTTCTCATAAGGACCAATTATGTCAAACATGAATAGTACAAGGGTCACTTTTGATAAATTTTCCATTTTAGACAACCCAAGGACTGATTTTGACACTTTTCCAAACTTGAGGGACCAAAGTTGTAAATTTATGATTTTTAACTTCAAATGACTTTTCCTAACAACTTATGAATCCCAAGGACCTTTTATGATATTTGAACAAGTCTTGAGTGACCAGGGATGTAACACCCCCAAAATACCGCAGCAGAAGACTGTGTCACTGGGGTGCTACTTCATAATACAAAGTACAAGTTATAGAAAACGAACTCTAAATGAGACGTTTTGAAAAGTTACCATTCGATTAATGAATTCAAAGTTACAAACATGAGATTCCAAAGTATGATACATAAATGTATACAAAATGTTGAATGGTAAATGATAAAAGCGTAAGTCTTCAGAATATGCAGCTTGACTCTAAGTTCCACGCACTAGCTATCGCCTTACTAACCTGAGATAAACATGCTAAAGTGTCAACACAATGGTTGGTGAGTTCATAGAGTTTGTCTTAAAATAGTTGAAAAGCCTTAAAGAATGTTCACACAGCAAAGGCATTGTGAATCCACTCAGTTGCAGGTCCCGCCATAAGAGACTTGCAACCTGTGTGTTCACAACCCACTGCTAAAAGATAGTTTATACAATGCACCGGATTATATTCACCCAAGGTCAAGAATAGACACAAGGGCGGGGGCCTCTCCCCAAATAGTACTACGACATCCAAGGTCAAGTATAGACACAAGGGTAGGGGGCATCTTCCCATGAGTACTACCAATACCTCTCCGACAGAATAGAGTATTATGTATGCACGTAAATACGAATCTTGTATTTAAATTAAGCAAGTATAGTGTAACAAGCATGTATAACGCAATCAAGTATAATACAATCAAGTATAATGAAATCAAGTATAACAAAATCAAGTATAAAGCAATCAAGTATAAATGTTTTGAGTATTTGTACAAGTAAGCAAGTAGTTGAGCATGTATCCCCCCCAAGAGTTAAAACAAGTATGAAAAGAGTAGGGGCTATGACTCACCTTAAGTCTATGTAATGAGAAATGAAAGTGGTAGTCGAATCGCGAAAGTCTCTAAGAGCAGCCTATAATAGAACATTGCGACTTAGGTTTGGAGTAACGTCTAAGAGTACGACGAATTGCCAATATATGTCTTGCATAATGTTCATGATGTAGTACTTTAGTATATAGTGTAAGTCTTTGAATATAAATGGTCTATGAAACATGTATAGGTTGTAAATCTCTTACTACCGTTCGGGCCGACATAATTCAGAAGTCATGGAGTAAACGTTCGAGGAGCCAGGACACTTTAACTCGTAAATCCACAACTCGTCTCGACGGCTTACTCAATGAACTCCTCACATGAGGCTCCCTACTATTGTAGTATTTGATAACATATATATAAGTTTTGATCTTTAAAAGTTATATGGTCTTTAGCCGTGGCTTTGCCGTGACCTTGGTCATTGTTACCATGGTCTTGAGACTCAACCTTGGCTTTAGCCATGGTTGTGGTCTTGGCTTTAGGTCATTAGACCTCTTGGTCTCATCTAATTATAACAATTATATAGTTACTTTGGTCTAAAAATGGGCTGTTAAGAATTTGAAGAAAATTATCACTCAGAAAGCGTTTTCAGGGCTCGAGCTTCTTTGTTCCTGAACGAAAACGTCGTTCCGGACAACTTTCGTGTTTTAACTTTTTGATGAATCGGACCAGAAGTGGGACTTTCAAAATCATAATTTGATCAGAATGCTATTTAGGCAGTTTTGCCGTTTTGGTTTCGCTAACTTCAAATGGTCATAACTTTTGACTCGTGTACTCGTTTTAGGTGATTCAAATTGCTATGTTTTCCTTGTTAAGTCCTCTTTAACAGTAAGTAAGTGTCAAATATCAAAGTTATACTATTGTGGTCGTGGTTTTCCATAAAAATCACTAGTTTGCTTGTTTACTTGTCATAAGTTAACATATGTATACCAATACTTGTTTTATCCATTTTTAAACATCATGAACACAATACAAAGACCATATATAGCATGAAAGAAACATAGTAAGCATGAAATGATATTGAGCAAGAAAGTGTATAAGGGTTTGCTTACAACTTTTGGCTTTCTAAAGAAAGGAAGTCAAGTATGAACTAGGACACTAAACCTATGCTTGTAAACCCTTTACCATAACTCTTGTAACCCTTGCTAGCCTTGATCTAACCCTTGTGAAAACCATTTAACTTCAGCCCTAGTAACCTTGTGTAGCTCTTAATTCAACCATGGAATCACCAAACAAACTTAAGAACTAGGTAGAGAATACTAAGACATTGAACTTTGTAGTGTAACTTGTATATTGAAGATCAAAGGATCATGGTGCTAGGTACATATGTTGTGGCGTTTTTGGTGATGAAGAAAGGAAGCAAATGAGCTTGTATTTATACTATGAATGAGGAGGTTAGGAAGCTTGCTAGGAAAGTGCTATAACTTGGTGACAAAGTTGTAATTAAGTAAGATCTAATGGCTAAAGTCAAGATTTAACCACACATGGTGACTCCCCCCCCTCCTAAGTCGTTTTTCCAAGGATAAGGGTGACTAGATGAGTAGTCATGGTCTTTGGATGATAATATCCTAAGTATGTAGCTAGTTTTGACTCCGTAAATCGCTAACCGTAAGTTTTTAAGTCACTAAACGTAAAACCGGGTATCCTAAAAATATGAAACTTGAAAGTATGGTCAAACATGTCAATATACTCCATAATAAAATATAAAATGAGTGGTAGGTTCTATCGGGTTCTAAAACCCTGCTAAAAACTGGAAACACGGGTCTAAAACGCGCAATTCGCGTAAAACGCTGAACTGAAAAACGTAAAATTCCGAAACTTTTGGAATTGTCCTAAAATGAGAGAAAATCATATTTCTATTGTTTATAATGTTTTATGGATATATCGGGATGCTGGAAGGACGTTTAAACCTAAAAGTAAATCTCGGACACGGCTTTGTGATTTTTGCAGAAATGATCCGACGAGCGTCAAACTCTCGGATTATCGTTAAAATAGTTTAACTTACGAGAATATGAAATAAAAATTTCTGAGATGAATAGTAAAAAGTGAATAGTAAAATGTGAATAGTAAAAAGTGAATAGTGAAATTTTCGAGAATAAAAGTTAACCTGAAATTGCGAATTGTTACAAGGGACTAGTTTTGCCAATTTATGAAACTTGAGGGACTGAAACTGCCAATTATGCAAACTTTGTACGTTTTTCATCTGTTTTTGCATATTTTGCATCTGAAACATATAAAACACACTTTTGGAATATTCTCAGTATTTTGATGCATATTTGAGTGTTTTTTGGATGTTTTGCCAGTTCAGATTGGTATAAAATGATGAGTATTTAGACACTCATCAATCCCCCACACTAAAGTATTGCTAGTCCCTAGCAATATTTTGAGAAAATTTAATGGATTTTATGTCTCTTTACCAAAAGTCATCACTTCTGGAGTAGCCAGGTGTAAGAACTGTGGCACACCTGATAACCGTGTGGTTTTGAGCAAACCACCAGCTGTCAACGGATTTGATTTGTCTTTACCAAAAGCCGTTTGCTTCTGGACTAGCCAGCATCTTGATGGACTAAGTCAACATCTTGGTGAGCTGAATACCAATTATGGATTTTCCACTGCCTTTACCACAAGCCATAATCTTGTGGGCTAGCCAACTCATTTGCTTATGAGGATGCGGGGGAGCTGAGGAACCATGCAATTTTTGGCAAACTGCCAGCCATCAACGGGTTTGAGATGTCTTTACCAAGAGCCGTTTGCTCCTGGACTAGCCAATCCCTTTGTCATTTAGACTTTGGCGGACTGATAACCGCAAAAATTTTGGAATAAAGTGAAAAATTTTGAAAAATTTAGGCCTAAAATGGGGGTACTTAGAAAGTTTTGTGATAAAATTCGTAAGAATTTCCCCCCCCCCCCCCCCCCCCCCACACTAGAACTGAATATTGTCCTCAATATTCAAAGTCCCGGCTATTATGCCGAATCTCTGAACGAGAAAAGCTAATATTCGATGCTAACTGTGGAAATTTTTATTTTTCACTTTATTTTATCTGTACATATAATTTTTTTTTTTTTTTTATATGTAATCACTACCTCCCAGGCTTGTGTCAGGTTTACCACGCTAGCTAATCACTTGTGAATGATTAACTGTAATAAATTTGCCCTGACAGCCCGGGAGTTGAATGATAAAGTATATAATATACATACAAAACATGATTATTGAATTTTGAAACATATTTACTTTTTGAAACGGTGGGGGATGGCCACTCCCGCACACTAGGGTGGTAGAAAGTAGAAAGAAGTCAGAAATACGGGTGAAAACCCATATATGCTGCTAATTTTTGTTCACCGAGTCACTAGCTTGACTCGATCCCCGAATTCATTGGTCCATGGGGAAAGTTTGGAGATCCGGGACAACCATGCTTGGTATGTCCTCTCCCAAATAATGTTTCAATCTATGACCATTCACTTTGAAGTTGGGACCTTCGGGTTGAGATAACTCAACAGTCCCGTATGGGTATACTTTAGCAATAGTGAATGGTCCAGTCCATCGGGTTTTTAATTTCCCCGAGAAGATCTTTAATCTTGAGTTGAAAAGAAGGACTCTGTCACCGATGTTGAAAACGCGGTTCTTAATCTTAGAGTCGTGAATCTTCTTTGTCTTTTCTTTGTAGATCAAAGAGTTCTCGTAGGCTTGATCACGAAGTTCATTTAATTCATTGATTTGAACCTTACGGTGATCACCCGCTTTATGAAGGTCGTAGTTAGCATGTTTCAAGGCCCAGTAGGCTTTGTGCTCAAGCTCGATCGGTAAATGACACGCCTTCCCGTATACAAGCTTGTATGGAGTACACCCGATGGGTGTTTTGTAAGCTGTACGGAAGGCCCAGAGTGCATCATCTAGTTTATCCGACCAGGAAGCACGGTTTTCACCTACTGTCCTCTCAAGAATCCGTTTAATACCACGGTTGGAAACCTTCACCTGCCCACTTGTTTGTGGGTGATACGTGGTAGAAAGACGATGAGTAACACCGTACTTAAGCATGACTTTTGCAAATTGATCATTGCAAAAGTGAGTACCGCGATCACTAATGATGGCACGTGGGGTTCCAAAATGAGCAAAGAGGGATTTCAAGAATTTCACAACTACTCGGGCATCGTTAGTGGGTAAGGCCTTAGCCTCAACCCATTTTGACAAGTAGTCAACAGCCACGAGTATGTATTTGTTTCCACGAGAAGATGGGAATGGCCCCATAAAGTCAATGCCCCAGACGTCAAAGATTTCACAAACTTGAATAGCATTTTGTGGCATTTCGTTCTTTGTGAAATATTCCCGTGACGCTGACAAGCATCACAGGCTTTGACTAACTTGTGGGCATCCTTGTAGATTGTGGGCCAATAGAAACCGGAATCAAACACCTTTTTGGCGGTGTAGTTAGGACTAGGGTGGCCCCCGGTGGGTCCAGCATGGCAAGCCTTGAGAATATCAGTGGCTTCCTGTCCGTATACACATCGCCTGATGACTTGATCGGCACAGATTTTGAAGAGGAAGGGGTCATCCCAGAAGTAATGTTTAACGTCTTTGAAGAATTTTTTCTTTTGTTGGGACGTCAACCCCTTCACTATGAAGTTACCCGCATGGTAATTTGCAAAGTCGGCAAACCATGGGGTAGTAGAGTCACCACGAAAAGCAACCGCATTGAGTGTCTCGAGAGGAAATGTTTCATTTATTTCCTTTTTCTCGGACACATCTTGATGAGGGTTCTCTAATCGTGAGAGATGATCAGCAGCAAGGTTCTCGGCTCCTTTTTTATCACGGATAATGATATCAAATTCCTGAAGGAGGAGAACCCAACGTAGAAGCCTCGGCTTTGCATCTTGTTTTGCAAATAGGTATTTCAAAGCCGAGTGATCTGTGTACACTACGCATTTAGTCAAGATTAGGTATGACCGGAATTTCTCGAAGGCATACACCACAGCTAGGAGTTCTTTTTCAGTGGTGGTGTAATGACCTTGAGCCTCAGTCATAGTTTTGCTTGCGTAGTGTATGGGCTGAAAGTATTTTGCTTTTCGTTGCCCCAAGACCGCACCTATGGCAAAATCACTAGCATCGCACATAAGCTCAAAAGGTTGGTCCCAATCGGGGGCAACAAGAATCGGTGCCTCGGTAAGCTTTTTCTTTAATGTTTCAAAAGCTTCGATGCACTCAGGAGAGAAGATGAAAAGAGCATCCTTCTCGAGGAGATGGGTCATAGGCCGGGAAATCTTAGAAAAATCTTGGATAAACCTACGGTAGAAGCCGGCATGACCCAAAAAGCTCCGAACACCTTTTACGGTGGTGGGATGAGGTAACTTAGCGATGACATCAATTTTGGCTCTGTCAACCTCAATCCCATTTTTTGAAATTTTATGGCCGAGGACAATGCCCTCCTTGACCATAAAGTGGCTCTTCTCCCAGTTGAGACTTAGATTCATTTCTTTGCAACGTTTAAGCATCTGTTCCAAGTGGGAGAGGCAAGTCTGAAATGAATCCCCGATGACTGAAAAGTCATCCATGAATACCTCCATAGTTTTCCCGATCATGTCGGAAAAAATAGACATCATGCACCTCTGGAACGTGCCTGGTGCATTACATAAGCCGAAAGGCATACGTCTGTAAGCAAAAGTTCCGTAGGGGCATGTGAAGGTAGTCTTCTGTCACAACTCACCATTTCACGTCATTTACCATTTCAGGTCATTTTCCGAAACTTCGACTTTTTACTATTCATAAATCACTATTCATCAAAACACTATTCATCGTTTTACTATTCATCGTTTTCGAGGTCATTTTGATATTCTGAGAAACTTTTTGGAAAATTACTATTCACCGAACACTATTCATTTCCGGAAAAGTTTTCACCATTCACTTGCATTACTCATTTCATCGTAAATTTAGTTTACGGGTATTCAAATTCGCGTAACCGGATTGGTTTAGGTGCGAATTCATTTCATTAGTGTTGAGTACACTGCATACGGACTGGGGATAGTCTGCATATCATCATAACAGCATTTTCATGTTATACCACTCTTAGGATTTTCAAATTTCCATATTCAGTACATTTAACGTTTTTACGTATAAGTATTTATAGTAAACGTTAACACTCGGTTTATACACGACGAATATATCTAAATATTCCCACAATGGTCCCGACATATTTTTATATCCATTTTAACATCATAAAAGTTATAACATTCAGTTACCCAGTATTTTGGAAATTTATTTTATTTTTAACGTACGCGTATGAATATAACGTCGGTTTTCGTTAAAACTAAACATTAATCACCCGATCACTCAGTAAATGTACCCAACATATTTTTAATATGTTTTTAACATTATTTTAACTTTATTTCATCCCGGTAAACTTCGTGAACATTTATTTCTAATAAAACCGATACCCGATCGTAACTAAAAACCACAAACTAGTGCAATTTCATACAAGTATTTCTAAATAACTACCAAGTACCCTAACCCCCCCCCCCCCCTCCTACCCTTTGAAAACTGGCCCCAAGACCACCCCTTAACCTATTGCATTAACTATCCTAGTTTTAAACTAATAAACACATTATAACATCACTTTACTAATTTACAAAATCATAATACATACTTTTTAAGCTAAGATCAAAAGTTCATATTCTTCCTTTCTTTCTCTTCAAACCCACGACCATAATCAATCTCATAGATCAAGTGATCATTTTTCATGAAGTAAAACACAAAACTTGTTCATTTTACAAGTCTAATCAAGAATCAAGCAACAAAAACACAAGAACATCAAGCATAATCATCCTATAATCATCTCATTTGGTCAAGTAAGTTTTCATCTTTATTTTTTCATGAATCATCCTATTTTTACATGTGTTACATATGTATCATGCTAAAAACCATGTACAATTAGCTATACTACACTTTATTTTGGCTAAAAAGAAACATACAAACCCTAACTTTTTTGTTATGAATCCCCTTGCTCTAATAACTTGGTTAGGAGTCCATGGCACCCTAAGAAGGTGTATGGTAAGATTAGATTAGTCATGTGGTGATTACAAGAGGTTTGGTGATGGTAGAAATTAGTTTTTAACCTTGGAAACTTGATTTGGAACCTATTTTAGACATGTTGTCCCGTTTTGTAAAAATCTGGAAAATCAGTAAACACCAAGGAAACTTTGGCAAAATTTTTAGAAAATACTTTCAAAAACGAATCCGTAGGCGAAAGAACGGATTAAAAAGAGTCTATAACGAAGAAGTTATGATTTTTGCAAGATTGTAGACGAAAAGTATTTTTTCAGAAAATAGTTGCTGTTGGACATTTTTCGTCGGTCAAAAAGAGGCTTTAAACGTAACCCGGAGGAGCCGAGCTTTCCAAAATATATTACTACATACTAAGACGAAACCGTGGATATAAAGAACAAGTAAAACGGACAAGTAACGACAAAGATATACTCGTTTGAATATCGGCTAAAACCCTTTTATAATTGACAGCTTTTAATATAATTTGGCGCAAAAACTACGAAGTGCATTTTTAAGCTAAACATAATATCAAGTACCGAGCTTTATAACTAACGTAGTATTAGTTATTATGAGTATGTTTTCATCAATTCAAGGATTACAACCCGAGTTTTTCAACACTAACATGGAAACTTACGTTATATATATATAAGTATATATATTATAACTAGCCATTTATATTTTCTAATAGCAATATTTTCCAAATTCTTGGATTATATATTTTTGACAATACAAGTGTTTTTCTAAAGAGTAGAGTGGTATAGAAACATGAGCATGGACATTCATAAACATCATTTGGTGATCTTAACGAGATCATGCATCATTCATTATAGGTTGCGGCAGTTAACCGATCATTGTTGTTCACTTCATTTCATATCAGTATCATCAGTTGAGGTGAGTATTCATAGCCCCGTATACATTTTTATTGTTTTCAAATCCCACGGGGGAGAATACATTGCACCATTTTAGTACGAGCCCAAGTATCAAAACCTATGTACATAGCTTAAGTAGCTTCTCTGCCATGTGATAAGTCCCCTGTAACATCATGAACCGTTAATTTACCGCTAAGCGAGAGTGAGTGGATAGATCTATCGAGGGTGACGCCTCCATCCGTGGTAGTAAGTACCAACAGTAAGCGGATGCATGTCATGTCTTTTACATTTGAGTGTTTGGCAGAACATTCGGGAGGGGCATAGAATTTCATCAGTCATAGCTTCGGTGTCATGAGCTTAAGGCTATTGTACTATATTTTTACGTGACTTTTGTCATGCATTTATACTTGTGGTGGCCGTACAAACATTATATTTCATAAACCTATGATTATTCACCAACATTCGTGTTGACCGTTTTCGCAATGTATTTTCAGGTAACTAAGGTATCATCATATTACATGCATGGAGTCACATTAGGGTGTGCCAGGGATGACGCACTACATTTTGGGATTTTCATGCACTTATGTAAATTATCGTTTGACATTTTCAGAACTTGTTTTCTGTAAACGTTTCAACACTTTGGGGACCTATGTTTTGTAGCACTGGATGCTTTTCAATAAATCAAACGATATGTATTTTCCAAACGACACTTTAGGTCGTTCAATATTTCCTTGTTATGGTGCTATGACAGTTACACCCTCAGGCATTCCATTCCGCTGCAAGTCAGGTAAATTGGGGGTGTGACAGATTGGTACCAGAGCTAAGGTTATAGAGAACTAGGATGTATCATTGACACTAGACTATAACCACATTATCATAGCATCTCATCATTTCATCATAAGTGCATGTTCATTGTTTATAGTGATTTCATTACGAGTTATTTATTTTATTTCACCTTGATTATCACAGAATCATGTCTGCAAACCCAAATGTTGTTATACTGTACACCATCTCAGATTCCGACAGTGAAGACTATATGTCTTCTACTGTCCGTTCATCACCACCTAGTCCTATTGTACCTGAGTTGCCACTTTTGGCATCAGATGATGACACAGAACCTTTTGAGGATGAGGAGACGGCTCCTACTCCTTATGTTGCCCCTATTGCACCACCCGAGATTACCTGTACACCCACTGATACATCATCCCCTGCTACCACTAGTCCACCAGAACCTAGACTTATGTTTCGTAGGGAGAAAACTATCCAGGTTGCTAGTAAGAGAGTTCGTTATCCTACATCTACTTATAGGAACCTACCTAGTCCTACTGTGCCTACACCACCACCAGCCATACCTACTGCTACCCTTATATCCACCTCACTCTTGCCGCTCAGGAAGCGCGCAAGGTTTACCACTCCAGATTCACCTACCACTACAGAGTCAGAATCAGTAGAACCACCACCAGTGTACCATGTAGGGGAGTGTTCGAGAGCAGCAGCAGCTAGGGAGCCTACTGTTGCTAGTGAGCCTACTGTGGCTAGTGAGCCTACTGTTGTTAGGGAGCCTGCAGATGTTACATTGGAGGGCCAGCTAGGGGCTCATCAGGATCAGATTGATAGTTTAGACTACAGGGTTGATGAGGATATCACTCCTCGACTAGAGGCGGCTGAGAAGCAGATCGAGGGTTTACTGTTAGCTGAGAGTTCTAGAGCGGCTGCGGCTAGTAGCCCTACAGCTGTCACATTAGAGGATCAGTTGGGTGCTCAGCAGGAGCAAGTAGATAGGTTGGGGTATAGAGTTGATGAGATCATTACTACTCGACTTGAGGCTGTCGAGGAGCAGGTTGAGGAGTTGGCATTGCTTCGTGAGAGGTTGACAGTGATGGAGAGCAGGGATGTTTCTTCTCAGTTACGAGTCCAGCATCTGGAGGAGATCGTGGTTGCGATGGATCGTGAGATTCGCCGCTTGAGGGGAGAGCCTGGAGCATCTGGAGCTCCTGGACCATCTAGAGCACCAGGAGGAGCATAGACATAGACTAGTATTATATTAGCTTTTACTATTTCCTAGTCCCGAGGTGTGGGACGTAGTTCAAGAACTTGTAGTCTTTTGTTGTTGTACAAACAAATATATCAAGTGCGACTCTACTATGTTGGAAATGTTGTGCTATATATATATATCGGTCCATGTAGGCCGAAATTTTCATGTATTATATTCATGTGTTGTGATTATATTTATGATGTTTCATGGTTGCTCTTTATGGTTAACGTATCTATACGTGTCGTGGTTGTATTATTACAGGTTGTGGTTGTATTTGTACATGTCGTGGTTGTATTTATACATGTTGTGGGCGTATATTTTTGTACGATGACTATTTCTATTATAGTTTTCTCATGGTTGTTGTCGATTATTATTTATCAGAAATATGGCGCCAAAACCTGCTATGACACAAGCAGCTATCCGCAAGTTGGTCAGGGATAGTGTAGCAGAAGCTCTAGAGACTGAGAGAGCTGAAGTTGCTGCTAGGAATGCTGAGGTTCCACCTACTGCTAAAGTGGTTCAACCCACTGCTAGGCGTGAATGTACTTGGAAGGATTTCAAGACTAGTGATCCTATCAAGTATAAGGGAACAGAGGGAGCGGTTGCTTTAATCCGCTGGTTTGAGAAGACTGAGAACGTCTTTCTCATGTGTGGTTGTCAGGAGATTAACAAGGTAAAGTTTGCTACAGGTATGCTGCTGGATGAAGCCATGTCTTGGTGGAATTCGTATGCTCAGCCCATTGGCATGGAGAATGCTTACAAACTTACTTGGGCTGAATTCAAAAAGCTGATGACAAAGAAGTTTTGCCCTCGTACTGAGGTGCAAAAGTTAGAAACAGAGTTCTACCAGCTAGTGACTAAAGGAGATGACATTGAAACTTATATCAGGAAGTTTCAGGAGTTGGCTACACTGTGTCCAACCATGGTTCCGGACGCTGAGAAAAAGATGGAGAACTTTACTGGGGGATTACCCGAAAGCATCCGAGGGGATGTGATGTCTTTCGACCCACAAACAATGGAGGAGGCCATTCGCATAACTCAGAAACTTATGGTCCAAGTGTTGAAAGGAAAGTCTGCTGCAAGTAATAACAATAACCGTTCCAACAACACCAACTACAACAACACTCGAAACAACAACAACTATAACAATAACCGAAACCGCAACTACCCCAATAACCAAAACAACAATAACAACAAGAGGAAGTTTGATAATAACCAGGGTGGGAATGCTAACCAACCAGCACCAAAGAGGCAGGATGCGGCAAAGGTTTATGCTGCAGGACCAACAGAAGGAAAAGGATACATTGGAAAACTACCCAAGTGTAACAAATGTCGAACTCATCATAACCCTGGGAATTGTCCAAGAGCTTGTCAGAACTGTGGAAAGGTCGGTCATTGGACTAAGGACTGCAAAGCACCACGAGGAACGAATAATCAGAACCAACCAGGAGCATGTTATGGTTGTGGAGAGTTGGGTCATTTCCAGTACAATTGCCCAAGGAGGAATGATCAAAGAGCTGGGAATCAGGGTGGAGTAGCTCGAGGAAGGGCTTATGTTATGGGAGGAGAAGATGCCCGTGAGGACCCGAATGTTGTTACGGGTACGTTCCTCGTTAATAATCGTTATGCATCCATTTTATTTGATTCAGGAGCGGATAGAAGTTTTGTTTCTACTACATTTGCACCTTTACTTAACATAGAACCAACTACCTTAGACATTCCCTACATTGTTGAATTAGCCGATGGGTCTTTAGTTAACACAAACACCGTTATCCGTGGTTGCACCATCAATTTCCTAAATCACCCATTCAATATAGACCTTATGCCCGTAGAACTTGGAAGTTTTGACATCGTTATCGGTATGGATTGGTTGTCTCGACATCGTGCAAGGATCATTTGTGATGAGAAAGTTGTTCATCTTTCTTATGGAGGTAAAACTTCAGTTGTTCGCGGGGAGCGAAGTGGAACTAGACTCAGTATCATATCATGCATTAAAACCGAGAAGTACATAAAGAAGGGTTGTTATGCATTCTTGGCACACATAACGGAAAGGAAGTCAGATGAGAAACGACTTGAAGATGTGCCCATTGTTAAGGAATTTCCAGAAGTTTTTCCGGAAGAATTACCAGGACTGCCACCTACACGTCAGGTTGAGTTTCAGATTGAGTTGGTGCCAGGAGCTGCACCAATTGCACGAGCACCATATAGACTTGCACCTTCTGAAATGCAAGAATTGTCTAACCAGTTGCAAGAGCTTTTAGACAAAGGATTCATTAGACCGAGTTCTTCACCCTGGGGAGCACCGGTTTTGTTTGTGAAGAAGAAGGATGGATCTTTCAGAATGTGTATAGACTATCGTGAGCTGAACAAGTTAACGGTGAAGAATCGTTATCCACTACCTAGGATTGATGACTTGTTTGATCAGCTACAAGGTTCCTGTTTTTATTCCAAGATTGATTTAAGATCAGGTTACCATCAACTCAGAGTTCGGGAAGAAGATATCCCGAAGACAGCATTCAGAACACGTTATGGTCATTATGAGTTTCAAGTGATGCCTTTTGGATTAACGAATGCACCTGCGGTATTCATGGATCTCATGAACAGAGTATGCAAACCATATCTTGATAAGTATGTGATTGTGTTCATTGACGATATCCTGATTTATTCCAAGAGTAAGGAAGAGCATGAAGCACACCTCAGAACAATATTGGAACTACTCAAGAAGGAGCAATTGTATGCCAAATTTTCAAAGTGTGACTTTTGGATACAAAGAGTTCAATTTCTTGGCCATGTCATTGATAGCCAAGGATTACAAGTCGACCCAGCAAAGATTGAAGCAGTAAAGGATTGGGCTACGCCCAAGTCTCCTACAGAAATTCGTCAATTCTTAGGACTTGCAGGATATTACAGAAGGTTTATCGAAGGGTTTTCTAAGATAGCGAAGTCGCTGACTAAGCTGACACAAAAGAATCAGAAGTACGAGTGGGGAGAGAAACAAGAATCTGCATTTCAGTTATTGAAGCAGAAGCTTTGTAGTGCACCGATTTTGTCACTACCAGAAGGTATTGAGAACTTTGTGGTATATTGCGATGCTTCGCATAAAGGACTTGGAGCTGTGCTAATGCAAAACGAGAAGGTGATAGCGTATGCATCTAGACAGCTTAAGACACACGAGAAGAATTACACTACACATGACTTGGAGTTGGGTGCTATTGTTTTTGCACTCAAGATTTGGAGACACTACCTTTATGGTACTAAATGTGTAATTTTTACTGACCACAAGAGCTTACAGCATATACTTGATCAGAAGGAACTTAACATGAGACAACGTCGTTGGCTAGAATTGTTGAGTGATTACGATTGTGAAATCCGATATCACCCAGGAAAAGCAAATGTCGTAGCAGATGCACTTAGCAGAAAGGAACGACTCAAACCTTTGAGGGTCAGGTCATTAGGAATGACTATTATTTCACCATTACCATCAAAAATCTTAGAAGCTCAGATTGAGGCTCTCAAGGAGGAAAATCGGCCACAGGAGAAACTTTATGGTATGCCAGAAAGCAAGAATGGCTTTGTTAAGAGAGCAGATGGAGTGTTATGCTTCAAGGAGCGAAGTTGGATACCACTCTATGGTGGAGTACGAGATTTGATTATGCATGAATCACATAAGTCAAAGTACTCTATTCACCCAGGTTCTGACAAGATGTATCAGGATCTCAAAAAGCTGTATTGGTGGCCGAACATGAAAGCAGAAATAGCTACGTACGTCAGTAAATGCCTCACTTGTGCTAAAGTGAAAGCCGAGTACCAGAAACCGTCAGGACTACTTCAACAACCAGAAATTCCACAATGGAAGTGGGAACGTATTACAATGGACTTTGTTACTAAACTACCCAAGACGTCAGGAGGTTTCGATGCTATATGGGTAATTGTTGATCGTCTTACTAAATCAGCACATTTTATCCCTATTAGAGAGACTTATTCCATGGAACAGCTTGCCAGACTTTATGTCAAGGAAATAGTCTCGAGGCATGGAGCACCAGTTTCTATCATTTCAGACAGGGATAGTCGTTTTACTTCAAACTTTTGGAAGTCATTGCAAGATTCCTTTGGATCCAAGTTAGACATGAGCACTGCTTACCATCCACAGACTGATGGTCAGAGTGAGAGAACTATTCAGACACTGGAGGACATGCTGCGAGCGTGTGTGATTGACTTTGGGAATGGTTGGGCTAACCATTTGCCATTAATCGAGTTCTCTTATAACAACAGTTATCATTCAAGTATTAAAGCAGCACCATTTGAGGCATTGTATGGTCGTAAGTGTCGTTCACCAGTTTGTTGGGCAGAAGTTGGAGAGGTACAATGCACAGGTCCAGAAATGGTTAGGGAAACAACAGAAAAGATAATACAGATTCGAGATAGGCTTGAAACAGCTAGAAGTCGACAGAAGAGCTATGCAGATGTTAGACGTAAACCATTGGAATTCCAGGTTGGAGACAAGGTCATGTTAAAGGTCTCGCCTTGGAAGGGCGTGATACGATTTGGAAAGCGTGGGAAGTTGAACCCGAGATACATTGGTCCATTTAAGATACTGGAAAGGATTGGTCCAGTAGCTTACAAGCTTGAACTACCAGCAGAACTTAGCAACGTACACAATACATTTCATGTCTCAAACCTCAAGAAATGCCTTTCAGATGAGTCTTCCGTCATACCATTAGAAGAGATTCAGCTAGATGACAAGCTTAACTTTGTGGAGGAACCAGTTGAAATCATGGACCGAGAGGTCAAGCAGTTAAAGCAGAGTAGAATTCCGATCGTTAAGGTTCGCTGGAATTCTCGAAGAGGTCCTGAGTTTACATGGGAACGAGAGGACCAAATGCAACGCAAGTATCCACACCTTTTCACTAAACCTATTACCGAGACCAACACTAGCTGAATTCAGGGACTGAATTCCTATTTGGGTGGGCGGATGTCACAACTCACCATTTCACGTCATTTACCATTTCAGGTCATTTTCCGAAACTTCGACTTTTTACTATTCATAAATCACTATTCATCAAAACACTATTCATCGTTTTACTATTCATCATTTTCGAGGTCAGTTTGATATTCTGAGAAACTTTTTGGAAAATTACTATTCACCGAACACTATTCATTTCCGGAAAAGTTTTCACCATTCACTTGCATTACTCATTTCATCGTAAATTTAGTTTACGGGTATTCAAATTCGCGTAACCGGATTGGTTTAGGTGCGAATTCATTTCATTAGTGTTGAGTACACTGCATACGGACTGGGGATAGTCTGCATATCATCATAACAGCATTTTCATGTTATACCACTCTTAGGATTTTCAAATTTCCATATTCAGTACATTTAACGTTTTTACGTATAAGTATTTATAGTAAACGTTAACACTCGGTTTATACACGACGAATATATCTAAATATTCCCACAATGGTCCCGACATATTTTTATATCCATTTTAACATCATAAAAGTTATAACATTCAGTTACCCAGTATTTTGGAAATTTATTTTATTTTTAACGTACGCGTATGAATATAACGTCGGTTTTCGTTAAAACTAAACATTAATCACCCGATCACTCAGTAAATGTACCCAACATATTTTTAATATGTTTTTAACATTATTTTAACTTTATTTCATCCCGGTAAACTTCGTGAACATTTATTTCTAATAAAACCGATACCCGATCGTAACTAAAAACCACAAACTAGTGCAATTTCATACAAGTATTTCTAAATAACTACCAAGTACCCTAACCCCCCCCCCCTCCTACCCTTTGAAAACCGGCCCCAAGACCACCCCTTAACCTATTGCATTAACTATCCTAGTTTTAAACTAATAAACACATTATAACATCACTTTACTAATTTACAAAATCATAATACATACTTTTTAAGCTAAGATCAAAAGTTCATATTCTTCCTTTCTTTCTCTTCAAACCCACGACCATAATCAATCTCATAGATCAAGTGATCATTTTTCATGAAGTAAAACACAAAACTTGTTCATTTTACAAGTCTAATCAAGAATCAAGCAACAAAAACACAAGAACATCAAGCATAATCATCCTATAATCATCTCATTTGGTCAAGTAAGTTTTCATCTTTATTTTTTCATGAATCATCCTATTTTTACATGTATTACATATGTATCATGCTAAAAACCATGTACAATTAGCTATACTACACTTTATTTTGGCTAAAAAGAAACATACAAACCCTAACTTTTTTGTTATGAATCCCCTTGCTCTAATAACTTGGTTAGGAGTCCATGGCACCCTAAGAAGGTGTATGGTAAGATTAGATTAGTCATGTGGTGATTACAAGAGGTTTGGTGATGGTAGAAATTAGTTTTTAACCTTGGAAACTTGATTTGGAACCTATTTTAGACATGCTGTCCCGTTTTGTAAAAATCTGGAAAATCAGTAAACACCAAGGAAACTTTGGCAAAATTTTTAGAAAATACTTTCAAAAACGAATCCGTAGGCGAAAGAACGGATTAAAAAGAGTCTATAACGAAGAAGTTATGATTTTTGCAAGATTGTAGACGAAAAGTATTTTTTCAGAAAATAGTTGCTGTTGGACATTTTTCGTCGGTCAAAAAGAGGCTTTAAACGTAACCCGGAGGAGCCGAGCTTTCCAAAATATATTACTACATACTAAGACGAAACCGTGGATATAAAGAACAAGTAAAACGGACAAGTAACGACAAAGATATACTCGTTTGAATATCGGCTAAAACCCTTTTATAATTGACAGCTTTTAATATAATTTGGCGCAAAAACTACGAAGTGCATTTTTAAGCTAAACATAATATCAAGTACCGAGCTTTATAACTAACGTAGTATTAGTTATTATGAGTATGTTTTCATCAATTCAAGGATTACAACCCGAGTTTTTCAACACTAACATGGAAACTTACGTTATATATATATAAGTATATATATTATAACTAGCCATTTATATTTTCTAATAGCAATATTTTCCAAATTCTTGGATTATATATTTTTGACAATACAAGTGTTTTTCTAAAGAGTAGAGTGGTATAGAAACATGAGCATGGACATTCATAAACATCATTTGGTGATCTTAACGAGATCATGCATCATTCATTATAGGTTGCGGCAGTTAACCGATCATTGTTGTTCACTTCATTTCATATCAGTATCATCAGTTGAGGTGAGTATTCATAGCCCCGTATACATTTTTATTGTTTTCAAATCCCACGGGGGAGAATACATTGCACCATTTTAGTACGAGCCCAAGTATCAAAACCTATGTACATAGCTTAAGTAGCTTCTCTGCCATGTGATAAGTCCCCTGTAACATCATGAACCGTTAATTTACCGCTAAGCGAGAGTGAGTGGATAGATCTATCGAGGGTGACGCCTCCATCCGTGGTAGTAAGTACCAACAGTAAGCGGATGCATGTCATGTCTTTTACATTTGAGTGTTTGGCAGAACATTCGGGAGGGGCATAGAATTTCATCAGTCATAGCTTCGGTGTCATGAGCTTAAGGCTATTGTACTATATTTTTACGTGACTTTTGTCATGCATTTATACTTGTTGTGGCCGTACAAACATTATATTTCATAAACCTATGATTATTCACCAACATTCGTGTTGACCGTTTTCGCAATGTATTTTCAGGTAACTAAGGTATCATCATATTACATGCATGGAGTCACATTAGGGTGTGCCAGGGATGACGCACTACATTTTGGGATTTTCATGCACTTATGTAAATTATCGTTTGACATTTTCAGAACTTGTTTTCTGTAAACGTTTCAACACTTTGGGGACCTATGTTTTGTAGCACTGGATGCTTTTCAATAAATCAAACGATATGTATTTTCCAAACGACACTTTAGGTCGTTCAATATTTCCTTGTTATGGTGCTATGACAGTTACACCCTCAGGCATTCCATTCCGCTGCAAGTCAGGTAAATTGGGGGTGTGACATCTTCTCTTGATCCTGGGGATCAATGGGGATTTGGAAGTAACCCGAGAAGCCATCGAGGAAGCAGTAGTATTCATTCCCCGCAAGTCTTTCGAGCATTTGGTCCATAAAAGGGAGAGGAAAATGGTCTTTACGGGTGGCTTCATTTAACTTTCGATAGTCAATACAAACACACCAACCCGTGACCAAACGAGTTGGAATCAACTCGTTATCCTCGTTGGTGACAACGGTGATGCCACCCTTTTTGGGAACACAATGAATTGGGCTAACCCAAGGACTGTCAGATATAGGGTAAATCAATCCCGCATCAAGAAGTTTAAGAACTTCTTGTTTGATAACTTCGTGGATTTTGGGATTTACCCTTCTCTGATGTTGCACAGCTGGCTTAAAGTCATCCTCCATTAATATTTTATGAGTACAAAAGTTCGGGCTTATGCCCTTAATGTCGGAGAGTTTCCAAGCAATTGCTTGCTTGTTTGACTTAAGAACCTTTAGGAGTGCAGCCTTTTCCTCATCTTTTAAGTCTTTAGCAATAATGACGGGTAATTTATTATCACCCTCCAGAAATGCATATTCTAGATGAGGAGGCAAGTCCTTGAGCTCAACCTCGGGAAAGTCTTCAGTTATTTCAACATTTTTGACTTCCGCTTTATGAAGTATTTGTGGAGACGGAGAGGGTGAAGGATCGTCATTTAACAATCTTTCAAGGAGAAGAATGTCCCCCTCCGGGTCAAGATAGTTTTCATCAACTCCATCGGGAATTGAGCTATCTTGAGCAAGAAAAGCCTCGAGCTCTTCCAAAAGGAAGTCACTTCCCTCAAACGGAGTGAGGGAAGGGGAAGAGTCGGAAATGATAGGGTCAGTAGAAAGACTGCCACTGGATGAGAAACCAAGGACCTCTTGAGAATACTCCTCAGACGCAACATCGATGACATCAATTCGGTTAACCGTTTCAGCGTCATAGTTGGAGGAATATCTTGAAGTCTGATCAAGATTAAATGTGATGGCTTCGCCACCAACACGTAGAGTGATTTCTTCTTCGAATACATCGATTAAAGCACGACCCGTTCTTAAGAATCCCCTTCCGAGAATGAGAGGGACTCGTGGGTCAGCATCGAAATCAACAATCACGAAATCTGCCGGAAAATGGAACTTTCCTACTTTCACGAAGATATCTTCGGCAATGCCGAGAGGACGGGATATGGTACGGTCTGCAAGCTCGAGTGTCATGCAGGTCGGAGTGAGAGTAGGTAGAGAAAGTCTTTTCCAGACTGTGTAAGGCATCAGGTTAATGCTTGCGCCAAGATCGGCCAAGGCAAAGCATTCAACCATCCCCGGGAAAATACAAGGAATGAGAAATTTCCCGGGATCTCCAAGCTTTTCGGGAAGCTTTTTCAAGAGCACTGCTGAGCAATGCTCATTAAGAGAAGTTTTTGCCATCTCACAGAGTTTTTCTTTATTGCTTATCAGATTTTTGATTGTCGAAGCAAACTTAGGCATGAGAAGAAGAGCGTCCGCGAAGCTAATATCGAAATGCAATTCTTGGAAAATTTGATAAAATTTTTCCATCTGATGATTAGCTCTTTCGCGGTTCTTTTGATCATACACACGTGAAGGATATGGAATTGAAGGCTTAGGATCATTCTTTGGAATTTCATCAGAACTCACAGGAGGATCAAATACAACTTTCGGCATACGAGCCGGGACCGGGACAACTTGAGGGTGGACGTTGTTGATACCTCCGTTATTAGTAGGAAGTACCGTGTCCGTAGTAACCTCAGGCTCACGTTCCGCTACCTTAGGAGGAGAAGAAGAGGTAGAGGGAATCGAGGGTCCATTGTATGATACCCCACTTCGGGTAGTGATCGCCTTGACATCGCCCCTCGGGTTAGCGATCGTGTTGCTTGGTAGTGTACCCGAGCCCGAGGGTCGATCATTTAAAGACTTCTGAAGATCAGAGATCGTCTTGATCAATAACCGATTCGTTTCCTCTTGTGCTTTCATGAATTGTTTAATCTCAGCATCGGAGGAAGACGAGGGTGGAACAACGTTTTGATTTTGAACAGGGGGATTTTGAACACGGTTGTTTTGAAAATTCCCTTGATTTTGATTGTTGTTACCCTGAAAATTGTTTCTCTGATTGAAATTACCCTGATTGTAATTTCCTTGATTCTGGTTTCTTTGAAAATTTCCTTGAAAACCTTGGTTTTGATTGCCATTTTGAAAATTGTTTTGATTAAACTGGCCTTGATTTTGGTTCGGGTTTTGGAAATTTAAGTTTTGACCTTGGTTAAAATTCTGATTCGAGTTACGGTTTTGATTTTGGTTAAAACCGGGAGGTCCGAGAAAATTGTTGGAACGATAGCTTAAGAGATTACGGTCCCCTTGCGGTTGGTAAGAATTACCCCCCGTGTTGTAGGAACCGTTAGCAGCATAAACGTTCTCTTGAGGAAAGTCAGCAGTAGCTGGACACTCGGAATACAGATGTGGGCCCCCACAAGTTTCACAACTTCGGGCCATGGCTTTTACTTGTTGATTTTGAACCTGATGTTGCATCGTTTGGTTCATTCTCAACACAGCCGTAGAAATATCATCCATCTTTTTGGTAAGAGCGATTATTTCAGGAGATGATGATGAGGGAGTAATGGAATTACATGACGCTTCCCTCTCCGCAGAGGAATCCCAAAAGTTATGATGGGCAGTCATGTTCTCGATTAAGTCATAGCACTCCTCGGGACGCCTTTTCATAAAGGTCCCACCAGCAGCAGCATTGAGAATGTCTCGGTGCCTCAATGTCAGACCATTATAGAAGGTATCTATGATGGTAACTTGTAACATATTGTGGTTAGGGCACCGATCAATGGCTAGCTTATAACGCTCCCAAGCCTCAAAAAGAGACTCATCGGGAAGTTGCCGGAAGTTGCTGATATCATTTCGTAACTTGGTAACCATGGATGGTGGAAAATATTTTGCTAAGAACATGGTTACCATTTCATCAAAGGTTCGAATAGAATTCTTTGGAAGTCGGTCAAACCATGCAGTGGCATGATGAGCGAGAGAATAGGGGAAGAGGTACAGCCGAAGGGCATCATCGGTGACACCATGCTGTTTCATGCTTTGGGTGACCGTAAGATATTTGTCAAGATGCTTGTTGGCATCGTCACCCGGTAATCCGTGAAATTGACACGAATTCTGGACTTGTTGGATCATGTGATGCTTGAGGCCAAAGTCCGCAGCCCCAATAGTGAGTGGTGCAATAGGCCCACCCCGCCCTTGCATGGTAGGCTGGCACAGCTCCTCCATCGTTCGGAGATCGGGAGCTGGCTCATCCCTAGGAGGGTCAGGGGGTGGTAATAGTGGTGGTGGTGGCCCAGCGGCCATTTCGGTTTCTGTATTAGAACGTAGCTCGAGTACGTCTTTCTGTTTTTTATTCTTTGTTTGAGACCGAGTGCGCATGCACTAAAAACAATTTTTCAACACAAGTTCGAGGCAAAACCACAGTGAACTTAAACCAGCAATCACAGGTGAATGGCTTCTTTGAAAAAGGTACACCACTCACAGGGATATAAAGGCAAGTTTTAATCTTAAGTTTGGGAACTTATTATGGGTTTATTAATTGGTTTTTGAAAAACTGCTTTAGGCTTATGGGTGTGTGTGCAGAAAACTTGGGAAATATTTTTGGAACTGATTCGTTAACCGAAATCGTCCCTTTAAGATTACTCGCAGGCTGGCGGGAGGAAGTAAATAGGTCTCCTCTTCAGTTCGCAATTTAATGTCAGAACTTACCTTAAACCAACTGTTTCAGGTTGTAATCTTAAAGAACACGAAGTAATTTAACTTCACAGTTTGTTTTTGATTGTTTTTAATTTTTTTGGTTTTTTCCACACTTCAGGAGAAGTGTTAATGAACGTTTTTTTGATATGATTGAGTTTTTACAAAAACTTTTTACAGGGAGGGTTTTGAAAACCACTAAACTTAAAACGATTTTATAAAACACGCAACAACATCCCCGGCAGCGGCGCCAAATTTTGATTGAGCCCGAACCGTCAGATTATTATTGACCAAGGTCAATAAGTCAAAGATAGCCTAGAATCAATACTCCGGTGATAGTGTAGTGTTTCCCCGGGTCGTTAAAGTCCCGACGAGATTGAAATGGTGCTTTTGGAATCGTTTATGAGTGAGTGGGACTGAGGACAGTAGCCCAGATGATATGGAATTGATTTTGCTACTGTTATTTTGGTATTGGTACACAGATATAATATTCACAATAATCAGATACCAGATATATGCACAAATTCACAATTAAGATCACGTATCGGACTGGAAAAGTGGGTTTTTGGTATTTAACAAACTACAGGGGGTGCTTTTGACACTTTTCAAAACTTAAAATTGAAAATGAAAATGAAAATATAAAAGTGATTAAAATACTATTAAAATATTATTTAATTAATTAAACTATTTAAATTCTAAATTAAAATCTATTTTAAATAAACTAAAAATGACAAATGATTTAAATTAAACTAAAAATTAACAAAAATATTTTCTAAACCTAAATTAGAACTTGAAGAAAGTATAAAAAATAAAAATAAATATTTTTGTCTTTTTGTGGTTTTGTTATTAATTAAAAACTATTTAACTTAATTAAACTAATTAAACTACTTTTAATTTATATTAATACTAACTTAACTCAAAAAATTAAGATAAAATTTATAAAATTACTTAACCATCACTGGAATCCTACAAAATTATAAAAACTCTAAAAATTATATTTTAAGATTCAAAAACTAATTATTTACCTTTTAATTAACTTAAGTCTATTTTAAACAAATAAAATAAGGAAAATAGAAAATGAACAGTAGAATCTCAAATTATATTTTCTAAAAACTTATTAGACTATATTAGAGCTAGGAAAAATATAAAAACTAAGTTTAACCTTATAAAAACTAATTAAGCTATTTAATACTTGATATTAATTAATAATAAAGAAAATTAAAATTAAATCTAATTAACACTAAATGACAAAATAAAAATCTGAAAAAATTATAAAAATTACTTTACTATATGAGGTATTTAATAAAAATATAAAAACACTAGTGACTTAATTAAAATTTAAAAATGAAAATTAAGATTAAATGGAATTAAATAGAAACTATCACTTATTTTAACTTTGATTTTTTTTTTTTGATTTTTCTTTTACAGAACTATTTTATACCCTAAAATAACAAACTTTTATGAAAACACTTTTCAAGATAGCTTATAAATAAGCTATAAGCACCCCCTTTGCTTACACAGTTGACTTATGTTGACTGTGTGGTCAATTGTGGTCAAATGGCTTAAGGTGGGGTCCACAATGGTAAAAGTGATTACAAACAAGTTAAGCAAACTCAAATAAGCAGTAAACAACAAGGAATGACCACAGATAAGCTGAATAAGATGAAATAAGCACTTAGCAATGTTGAATTTCAACACAGATGGGGGACAAACTTTAGAGCTTATTCTAGGTGGGGTCCACAGTGACTCAGGTCAAACAAAGGTTCAAGAGTTCAAGTATGGTAGGAGGGGGGTTGTAAGAACCTATTTATGGGGTGTGGGACCCACTGAGTCAACCACAATGAACCACCAAAGGTGGTGGTTGAGCCAAGGTCTGCTGAGAGCAGGGCACACCTTTGCCCTGCAAGTCACTTTGAGGGTCTGTGGGGCCCAGGGTAATTTTGCTAAAAATGAAATGATGGTAAATTCTCAAAGATGAGCTGATAGGCAACTAAATCCCAAAGTTTCACAATCCAAAATAAATCACAAAATTCAGAAATGTTTAAGCAAGTTTTGTGAAATCTGATGACTAGTTATCTTGACTTTTGAAGTAAATTAGGACAGTTGACTTTTATGAACTTATGATGGATCTAACAACCTGATAATGTTAAACTAGGATGAAATAACACCAAATTAAGCTAAAAGACCTAAAGATGAACTGATATGAAGGTTTGTGGATCCTAAATCCACAACAGATGGCAACTATGATGATCAATTTGTCATTTTGACTTTGTACCTAATGAGACACTAATTTTATGACTTTCTAAACCTATTAAGACCTAGGCTAACATCTTGCAATAACAATCAACAACAATAGCAGCTATGAATGTGGTTAAAACAATTAATCCAAACACCCCTTTTTGTGGACTGTTTGGTGATTTTCAAGGCAGATGGTGACTAGGGCTTATCAATCTGATCCACAACAGCTTATTATGATGACTTAAGTACAATTGAACACTTAAACACACACTACAACAACAATTACCAAAGATTACTACTTAGACTCTTTTGACTGCCAAATTGAGTAGATTTAAGTAACTATGATTTCTAATTAACAAGATACTAATATTATTGCTAGATTATCATTACTTAATACTAAATGATCACAGAAAAGCTAAATAAGTGACTAAACAAGCAATGCTACAGTAGATGAAAGAAATGAGTTTTCAAAAGCTTACAAGGTGCATTCCAGCTTATGCCAAGAACCAAGAACCACAACCATTACCTAACATCCCCCATGGGATTCTAAACCAAGGCCATCCATAATCAACCCTGCTCCAGCAATGATCATCTTTCTCACTTGGTTTTTTTATTTATTTTTCTATTTTTCTTAATTTTTTTTATATATTTTGAGTTTAAGTATTAACACTGAATTTACCTACTACAATGCTTTCAATAAGTTAATAAAGGGACTTATATGAGATTATAAGTCCAATACTAACAGGTTTAAGCAATACATAAGCTAATGTGGGATTTTGAGTATTTGAAACTTGCACAAACTTTAAATGACCATAAGATTATAATTGAGGCTTGAAATAAGTTTATATTAATGATAAAAACACTATTACAATACTTGGAAACTTGAAAACAAACTAAGATTGCTTATACTAATTTTAACGACAAAGAAAAATTAAAATTAAACTACTACTCTCTCTGCTTGCACCTTCTTCCTTTTATAGGCCCATATTAGGGTTTCGAAACACCCTCTGAGCATATCCCACTTGATCTTGACCCTTCAATCTGCTCAATTGATCTCAGCCATTTAAAACTACTTTTGGCGCCAAAATCCATAGAGGTTGCTTGCAGCCGAATTCCAAGCATTAAATGCTTCTGAGATGTTTGTGATGGTGGGGGGGACAAGTTAGAGTGTAGGAATGGTTTTTGGGTGGTGGTGTAAGGATTTGCAAGGTGTAGGGTGGTGGAGGATGTAGGTGTTACACGTGGAGCTCCCCTGGTGCAAAACCAGGGGAGGGGGTTTGGTTGTGGTGATGACAGAGGGGGGGGTTGAGGTGGAAAGTGGATTGCAAGTGGTGGTGGAGTAGTATGGTGGAGGGTGTAGCAGGTGGAGAGGAGGTTGGGGATGGTTTGGTCAACGCGGGTCAATGGTTTGACCCCGTGTTTATTTAAAACGGTTTTAATTATTTTTGGGCTAAGGGTTGGGCCTGGTGAGTGGATTGGACTGGATTTGGTGTTTTGTTTATTTTTTTTTTGGAATTGGTATAAATGTTGGATCCAGATTGTATTTTTGGCCCATATATCACAAGGACTAAAAATGCAATTTTTTGGAACTTTGAGGATCTATTTTGCCATCATTCCAAACTTCTCATAAGGGCTAAACCTGTCAAATATGGTTAGTACAAGTACCATAAATGAATAATTTTCCATTTTTAAACCTTAGGGACCAAATCTGTCAATTTAGAAACTCCAGGGACCAAACTTGTAATTTCTCAAAACTTTTCTCATAAGGACCAATTATGTCAAACATGAATAGTACAAGGGTCACTTTTGATAAATTTTCCATTTTAGACAACCCAGGGACTGATTTTGACACTTTTCTAAACTTGAGGGACCAAAGTTGTAAATTTATGATTTTTAACTTCAAATGACTTTTCCTAACAACTTATGAATCCCAAGGACCTTTTATGATATTTGAACAAGTCTTGAGTGACCAGGGACTAGTTTTGCCAATTTATGAAACTTGAGGGACTCAAACTGCCAATTATGCAAACTTTGTACGTTTTTCATCTGTTTTTGCATATTTTGCATCTGAAACATATAAAACACACTTTTGGAATATTCTCAGTATTTTGATGCATATTTGAGTGTTTTTTGGATGTTTTGGCAGTTCAGATTGGTATAAAATGATGAGTATTTAGACACTCATCAGGGGTCGAATAGTCGATGTGACTAATCGATAAACACACACATAAAGGTTATTTTGGTGATAATCCTAAAATATTGCCTTCTTAAAAAGTTTCTTCCAAATGTATTAAGAAATCTCAATACACTACTCGTACACGGTTTCAAAATGATGTAAAAGCCAAGTTCTAAATTTACAAACTACCGGGACACTCATATTTTTGGTGGATTTGGGGTAAAACAGGGTGAAACTGAAATAGGCTAAACCTCACCATGGAATTAAGGGTTAATGTGCTCGGCTAAGATCCATTCTAGTTAGGTTCGGAAAAACATGTCAAAAGTTTTAAAAGTGGCATAATTTTTCAAAATAAACTAGAAAATTAAGGGCAAAACAAAGTTCAAGTAAATAATTCTACCCCCGTCCCCCCACTTGAGTTGTACAAAGTCCCTTTTGTACATAAAATAAAAAAAATAATGAGGAAAAGTAGAATTAGAACGAGAACTTCCCTGAAATTCACTCTTGAAAATAGAAGGATCATGTTGAAAAACGTGCCTTCACTACGCCTTATGAGCAAATTTCAATTCCCTGGAATCACACAACTACCAAAAGCATAAAACCTAAAAAGAAAAATAAAATATAAAGAATAACCTAACTCACTTTCGTAGGAATCACGGTTGCATTTAGCGTATGCAACAAGCCTTTTAAACCACTTGGTGTCCCAAGTGGACGAGTGAAGTCTCGTGAGGGTTTACAGGGAACACACCCACAGAGTTCGTTTAAAAACTAATACAAGTTTAAAGAATGTTTTGTAAGATAAAAAGCATTTTTAAGGTTCAGAAGGTAGCTATGGCGTAGCTTAAATGGTGTGCTACACCGTAGTTGCTGAATAAATCCAGTATGAAACCTGGAGGGTGCTACGGCATAGTCAATGGAAGAGCTACGCCGTAGCAAGGCCCTGGAGAATATTACTTGGAGTAAAAGTCCAAAAATTTGTTCCCCGTCGCAATGCTTCCTTGAGTACCTGCAAAATATTAGTACAAAACATACCAAACCAACAAGATAGAGAAAATAAAAGGAAAAGGATAATTCGGGTTGTCTCCCAAAAGAGCACTTTTGTTTATTATCGAGTCTTTAAGTTAGACTCACTGTTGCGGCCTTCAAGTAGGTTCATGAAGAACTTGCCCACGCTCGTCCATCTCCTTCATGAGGTGTTCTCTTATCCAAGAGACATTTGTAGCGGTACGAAGTAGTTCCTTTTTACCTTGACTCTCAATCTTGGTGAACTATTCATCCGGTCCGATTGAATATCTTACTACTTCATATTTTTCAGTAATAATAGGTGGGGGTTTCTTGTAGGGTATACCGAACAATTTGCACCGTCGTTGCTCGTAAGCTTCATCTTCTTCATCAACAAACCCATCATATCCTTGTAACTCGAGGTAATCAATTATCCCTTCTAAGTCATCATCATCGGATTCCGTATCCTTGTACCAGTTGTTATCAAGTTTTTCTTCAATTAAGCCAAGGATTTGCTAATTTCTCTCGTCATTGGGCTCAATTTCAGAGTTCTCTTCGTATGAATTCTCTTGTTCATCCTCATCCCTACTTTTGGAGTGTTCCTTCCAAATCCTCTCTTTAGTCGATGAGTCAGTCCTACCGTATTTAATCTTTACCCAGTCATCAAAAGTTACTCCATTGTCCCATGGTAATTCACTCCTTTCACTATCATTGGTAGATTTCCAATAGTGAGACGTATTACCAATGCGTTCCTTACTACTTCCACCATCGCACTTTTCCTCGTACGGATTGCATGATGCCTAATATGATATTTCATTCTCATGATGGATCCGAACCTTCTCACACCAATGTTCATGATCACCATCCGTGCCACCTTGATCTTTTTCACTTGTAAGATCATTGGTTTCGTTGTTTGGAAATTGGTCATCATTGTGAAAATGATTAACTTCCTTCCAAATTTCCAATTTTTTATCCATATCAACTTTTCCATGGACGATTAATACCCATTCGTCGAAAGATATTGTTCCTCTCCATTTCAAATTTCTTCTGAATTGATCAAGAGGCGAACTCCATAGATGTTTGTTCCCTCGTAATCTTTTTTCGTCACCTCCCCCGTCGCATAACTCAATGTTGGGGTTGCATGATGGCCAAAGATCGTAGGAGTTTCGATTATCAACCGGAATGGCAACACACCAATGGTATTTTTGTTTAAGTGTGTTAGGATATTTAGGTTGATTGTTACGTTGTTTATCGATTGAGGGAGTTATTACAACTTTTAGCTCTTCGTTTCGGGTGGCCTTTTCTTGAGTACACAGTGCTTCTTCCTTAGGATTTGAAATCATTTTTCGGGATGCCTCAATCATACAAACCTTGGCTTATTCATTTTGTTTATTGGCATTACTTGTCAAGAGTTCTATCTTTGCTCCAAGGTTTTTGATTACCTCATCATGGCTTATGAGGCTCTTGCTAGTTGCCTTTTGGAAATTCTTTAGCCATTGATCTTTCTTTTCCTGCTTTCTTTTTGATTCTTCGAGGTACTTATTTATAGTGTCCTCGAGGTTTGATCTTCCCTCTCCATAAGGTTGTCGATTATATCCATATGGCCCTGTTCGACACCCGTTACCTTGGAATGATCTTCCTTCCCCATATTTCACTTCCTCCGTTTTACCATCGTCCTCGTTCAAAGGGAAATCTTTAGACAAGTGGGGTCCTTCACAAACTTCGCAACCAACTTGAATAGCATGGACATTTTCCTTTAGTTTCTTCATGTCATGCCCCAAGCTTTCGAGTTTGTTGGTGATTAAGGTAATTCCATCCGAGTTTCCCGCAATGCTTCTACTACTTCCACCTTCGTGCCACTTCTGAGAGTGGTCCGCCATATCTTCAATAGCTTTTAAAGCTTGAGCCGGAGTCATGCTAGGGATTGGACCCTGAGAATCTAGCTTTTGGCGGGTTGAGATGTTGATCCCCTTGTAAAAAATGTTGACCATTTGTTGCTTGTTGAGATCATGAGTAGGGCATTTGTACAAAAGATCGTTGTACTGATACGTGGGAATTGCGCCCTCGCAACATGTTTTACCTCTCAAGGGATCTTCAGAAGCTTACAACTCCCACCAGGCAGTGTACCTGATCGTTGTAGTATAGTATAGTGACAAGTACCGGAGGATTGATCGTTCAACTCAAGAATAGTTTCGCTAGGATTAGAAAGCCTACTAAACTAGGTCTAGAGGTGAGGGATGATTCTTTTTATATTTTTATACTTTATGGAAAGCAAGTAAAATCTCGGGTTTTGAAGGAGTGGGCAGAATTAGTTGCTAGCCAACTAACCCAATTAACTAAAGATGCAATCAAAATAAAATAAAAGAAATGAAAATTAAACTAATTTACTAATTTGGTGGAAACAATAATGAGAAAAGTTGTGTTTACTTAGATTTTATTACTCCCTAGATATCTTTTACAGGTTGATTAGCTTGTTACAATTGCATGGATGACGGGTTATGTTGAGTTTGTTAGACTCCTTGGACCGTTTTGAGCACTAGGGTTAAACAATAACAATGATAATAACATGCAGCGGAATAAGAACAAATCAAAGTTATTGACACAAGGTTTTTCCCAATCACCTCCAATTATTATTTGATCAGAATAACAACGTGTTACCTAAATGTAACAAGGATCTAAGACATCTCAGACCTTAGAGGATACGAACAACACTAACTAGTTCTAGGCGTTTATAGTTTATACACCCCAGAACACACACACACACACACACTTTTCTGATATTTACATTGTAGAAGACATATGAAAACCTGTACCCTATGTCTCTTTATATAGAGAGATATTAGGGTTTACAAAGAGATAAGAATAAAACTAAAATACAGAATATTATCAAAATCGTTTCAACATAATAAGTTATTTCCTGTATCTTTATTCTTTGTAGCTTTCTCTCTTTGTCATCTTTAGCCCTTCTTGTTTCATTCTTTTATTTATTTTGTCACATCAAATCTAGAATCCCAACAGGTTATATTCCTTAATACTAGTCATAGGGTCGTGTTCAATATTCCCTAACTCTATAAGATCCTACTTCACTCCTATGTCGAGCCGTTAGAAGCTCCTAACATGGGATCATTAGAATTCTCTTACGCATTAAATACAACCAAAAATCATAGTGCACCTCCGATCATGTTTCTTAATACGTTCAAGCAAGTTACCAATGGAAGTCTTCCAGTTTTCTTAAGCCTAACATCGAATACAATCATCCGTAACAATTATAAACAAACAATCAACCCATAATCAACATCTAGGTTTCACTCCATCTAAGCAAACACAATAAAAACCTAGCCTAGCATGTTAAAGAGAAGACAAGCGTAAGATATAATCACACAACACATAGACATATTGAATGATTTGAATAAGTACTTATCTTCAATTGAACATGGAAGAATCAAGGGGTTGAAACCCTTGAAAAAGCTGTAAAATTCGTCTAGGGTTTATGCCCTAATATCCCACACAAAGTTCCACACTTTACAATGAAAAATTAGAAAAATATATATAGACTATGCATCCTGACGGCGTCATGTGTTAGCCTCTGACGCCGTCAACTCGCCACCATGATGAAATTCGTATTGCCTAGATCCACTTCTGACGCCGTCATGTATGAATGAGCTCTGAGCCGTCACGTGTATTTGGACCCTGACGGCCTAAGTGACGCCATCAGGCCAATAAGCCTAAAAACTTTCTGGATCGTCACGTGTATTTTCCACTTCCACCTCTTTTGCCACTCTTGACGCCGTCAATAGTAATCCCTTGACGTCGTCAGGTACTGTTCCGAGCAAGGAAATTTGAGACTTTGCCGTTTTCTTCACTTTTATGCTCCAAAAACGTCCAAAATGCTTCCTTTTTCAGATTTCTCTCCAAAAGTACCTAAAATGACAAAAAGAACAATTTAGGGCAATATTTGATCAAATAATCTCGAATTCGGGCTTAAATGACCCCTTAAAAGCGGTACATTTTTTGCCTCATCATGTACCTATCCCAAGCTTGGTACAATGTTTCATCCCCATCTTGCTTGAAGTTGTAAATATCTTCAAGCTGTTTTGCCGTCCTTGAAGGAGGGCAATACCTTTGGATGAAATGTTTTTTCAAAAGAGCCCAAGTGTTCATTGTGCCTGCTGGTAGTCTATCGATCCATCTCTTTGTAGCTCCAGTCAATGTCATCGGGAATACCCTGAGCATTATTGCATCATGAGATACTTCCGGAATGTTGAACAAACTGACAATGTAGAGAACATTGTCAATGTGCTCGTGAGTATCTTCCGTCTTACTTCCTGAAAATGGGTCTTTACGCAGTTCCCTTATGAATTGATTTTTAATTTCGAACTGCACATCATTCCCAATAGCCGGCCAAACCAAACCAAGCCCTTGCTCTTCTCGTGTAAGAGCCAAGTATTCTTCAAGCCTGAGGTTGTCAATGTCAATTTCTGTCATAACACCTTAAACTTGACAGGCGAGACAGGCGGGAATACTTACCTCTATCAGGGTGGTGGTGTTTCAATCGCTCGACACTCGCAGTCACCTCTCCTCCTCTTTCACTGCTCAAGGTAACTACCCCATCCTGGCGTAGGCTTTTGATTGTGAATAGTCCATACCACCAGGGACGTGGTTCGTCAGGAGGTATTTTTATCTCTGAATGCCTTAAGAGTACCGAGTCTCCTTCTGTAAATGGGGCATGATTCTCCGTCGGCTAACTACATTCAACCTTGACATTAATTTTATCACTACTTTTGTATTTTTCAAACTTAGTTTCTTTTTAGCTCTTAATTCATGTTTCCCATGCGAGGATTTTTTCTTGAACATGATTAGGTGGTGTGTCGGCGTTATTTTTGAGCCTCCTCTCCATCATGCCTTCCCGCACATATCGTGGGGTCATAGGGAAGTGAATCTTCCTTTTTCCTGACTTAAGTTCAATTTCCCATTTTTTCATACTTGATAACAGCTCTTGCTGTGGTAAGGAATGGTGCTCCAAGGATTACTAACATACACCTATTTTCTTTATCTTCGATAATCATGAAATCAACAGGATACATGAAACCTGCTACATTGACCAGCACATCCTCTGCAATTCCTAAAGGATACACATAAGAGTGACTAGCGAAAGATAGCCTAACGCGGGTGGTGGCCGGCATTTCATTGGTGAGTTGGGTATAGATAGTCAAAGGCATCAGGTTCACCTCTGATCCTTGATCAGCAAAAGCATCCAAATATTGCAATTTCCCAATGCTAGCTGGTATTTCAAAGTTCCCATAAGCCATCTGCTTCGTAGCCACTTTTTGATTAAGTAACTTTTCGTATACCGGTCCCCCAGGTATGGTGTCATAATCATCCTCCCCTACTTCTTCTTCTTCAGAGTCCTTTTTGGAAGATCGATTACGTCCGTCGCCCTCTATCTAGTTGGTTATTGTTTTCTCATTTATCTCATGCTTTAGATAGTACCCTAATGATTGGGATCTTGGGGGTTCCTCAATGGTTTGTGCAATGGGGGTCTCCTTTTCTTCATTGCCCTCCTGGACAATGGATATAGAGTTAACAAACTTGGTAGTGGGGGTGACGTCTTCCTTTCTTAACAACACCTTCCGGAGTCTTTATGGTTAAGTATTCTTCTAATAAGCTCATCATCTCCGTCATTTTCTCTTGCATCTCCTCCTTTTGTCTATAGACTGCCTCCTCGAATTTTGCTAACCGCTCAGAATGAGTGGACATATATTCTCTCATTCGAGTTTCAAATTCCGGGCTGAGGTTTTGAGGAGGGGGATAGGGCCGAGCATATTTTTGAAAGGTTTCGGCATTCTCTCTAAGGGGTGATTCAGACAACGGTGTTGGGTTTACGTTTGAGATAGAGTTGACCCACGCATGTCTAGGACGCAAAGAATTTTTTTGTTTTTTCATGAGATAGTCAACTTTTTTCTCATGTTCGCAAAGGTTCTCTTCGGAAAGTTGAGTGGTCCCTCCTGATGATGATATTGCATTGATGGCAAAGTCTACGACATGGCCATCTCCCATAACTCATTATCATCGAATGCAAGTTCATCAATGATTTCCCACGACTCTTTGGCATCTTTGTCATGTAATCTACCGCCGGCAGCTTGATCAATGGTACGTTTGGTATGGAAGTCGACATGGTCGTAAAAAATTTGGATTTGAAGCCAGAGATCTATGCCATGATGAGGGACTTTTTAGAGTAAGTCCTTGAAATGAGTCTATGCTTCATAGAGAGTTTCACCTTGACGTTGTTGGAACATCAAGATATCATTTCTAAGCTTAATAGTTCTCCCCGGTGGGAAAAATTGAGCAAGGAAACGAGTTGTGAGATCATCCCAAGAGGTGATGGATCCCGCGGGTAAACGCTCAAGCCATTGACTAGCTTGGTCACGTAGAGAGAATTGGAAGAGACGTAATCGGGTCGTCTCTCGAGTTACAACATCAAGGTCTATGGATTCTACGATTTTGAGGAAATCCTTGAGATGTTGATTAGGATCCTCGGAACGAAGTCCATGGAATGCACATCCGCTTTGGATGGAATCAATGGTGTTTTGATAGCCTTGGTGGCTAGGACGGGAGTACTCTCCTAAGGTTCGGGGTCTAGGAGGTTGGTTTTGTTGTGGTGGGATTTGTGGGTGGTTTTGTTGTGGTGGGTTGATGGGATCAAAGAGATTACCACCTTCCATGATGGGGATGGCAAAGGTTACAAACAAAGGAACGAAGAAAAAGATAGACTAAAGAAACCTATAAAAAATAAAATAAAAATCTTACTAGAAAGGAATCTAGCAAGTAGACCTAATAAAAAGAAATTTTAACCTAGACAATAACTACACCCCGGCAATGGCGCCAAAAACTTGGTGCGTGGAATTGCGCCCTCGCAAAAGGTTTTACCTCTCAAGGGATCTTGAGAAGCTTGCAATCCCCACCAGGCAGTGTACCTGTTCGTTGTAGTATAGTATAGTGACAAGTACCGGGAGATTGATCGTTCAACTCTAGGATTAGTGTTCGCTAGGGTTAAAATTCTACTAAACTAGGTCTAGAGGTGATGGATTATTCTTTTTGTATTTTTATATTTTAAGGAAAGCAAGTAAAAATCTCGGGTTTAGAAGGAGTGGGCGGAATTAGTTGCTAGTCAACTAACCCAATTAACTAAAGATGCAATCAAAATAAAATAAAATGAACTAAAACTAAATTATGGTATAAACAATAATGAGAGAAAGTGTGTTTACTTAGATTTCTTTACTCCCTAGATATCTTTTACCGGTTGATTAGCTTGTTACAATTGCATGGATGACGGGTTATATTCCCTAATACTAGTCGTAGGGTTGTGTACGATCTTCCCTAACTCTATAGGCTTCTACTTCATTCTATGTCGAGCCGACTACTAGCTCCTAACATAGTATCACTAGCAGTTACCTACGCATTAAATACAACCAATAAATCGTAGTACACCTCCGATCATGTTTCTTAAGACGTTCAAGCAAGTTACCAAATGGAAGTCTGCTAGTTTTCTTTAGCCTAACATCGAATTCATTCATCCACAAAAATTATAAGCAAACAATCAACCCATAATCAATATCTAAGTTTCATTACATCTAAGCAAACACGAAGAAAACCTAGCCTAGCATGTTAAAGAGAAGACAAGCGTAAGATATAATCAAACAACACATAGACATATTGAATGATTTGGTAAAGTACTTATTTTCAATTAAGCATGGAAGAAACAAGGGGTTGAAACCCTTTAAAAAGCTGTAAAATTCGTCTAGGGTTTTATTCCCTCAAAGTTGCACACAATGAATGAAAACTAGAAAACTATATATAGATTTTGTCTCCTGACAGCGTCAAGAGTAGTTTGTGACGCCGTCAACTCGCCACCAAAATAAACTCGTATTGCCTAGATCCACTTCTGATGCCGTCACTCTTTATGGGTTCTGGGCCGTCACTCTTTACAATTACTCATGATGGCCTTGGAAATTTTGTACGTGACGCTGTCAACTCCCCTTCACAAAACATTCTGGCGCGTCACGTGTATTTGATTTATCCACCCTTTTGTCAACTCATGACGCCGTCACTAGCAGTATGTGACGCCGTCAAGTGCAATTTCCAGCATGATTTGAGACTTTGTCGTTTTCTGCACTTTTTCGCTCCAAAAACGTCCAAAATGCTTCTTTTTGTAAAATTCCTCTCAAAAGTACCTAAAATGACAAAAGGAATGATTTAGGGCAATATTTGATCAAATAATCTTGACTTTGGCCTTAAATGACCCCCAAAAGCGGTACACTTTTTGCTTCATCATATGAATAAGGTAGTGACCATCCGAGCATTAGATTAATTGGGTAACGCGCCAGCGATCTGGTGTGTGAATTGGTGACCATCTGTTATGCAAATAACGCGCCAGCGATCCAAGAATCACATTAGTGACCATCCGTTAGTTGAAGCATCAAAGACTCGCGCCAGCGATAAACTAAGTTTGTGCAGGTAATGTTTGAATGAAGGTAGTTTAAACCCTTGAACCTCAAATTTAGACTTGTCATTCCTTAGATTTAGTGGTGGAGATGTGTATCCTTGCCAAGCTTATGATAGAATATTTGTCACGACCGAGCAATTGAGCGAATTAGATTAGTTGAGAGATTGAAAGAGATATTTTATTTCTAATTCATTAAGTGTTTGGTTGTGTGATTATGATTAAATGAATAAATGCTTAATATAAAAATACATCATAATCTCTTTTAGGATACATTTTCATAATTAATCTAAGATTTACTTGGGGACAAGTAAAGTTTAAGTGGGGGGATATTTGATGAAATCAAATAAGTACATTATATTTTCATCATTTGTCCTATTTAATTGACTTGTTTTATTATATTTTGTATGAGAATTAGTACTTAATTGTTTACTTTAGTAATTCTTAGGTAAAAACAAGCAATTGGTGAAAGTTGGCGATTTTAGACGAAATATAGAGATAAATGATCAAGATTGGAAAAGTCTGCTGAATTGAAGAGATTAAAGACCGTTGCCTAACTTTGAAGCATGCGCCGCATCTGATTTTATCATGCGCCGCATATAAAGCTTTGGTCAACGAAGAAGAACAGCTTGTTCTACTCCAAATACGTCGCATCTCATTGTCAACATGCGCCGTATCACTACCAAGACTTCACCAGATACAATCCAAGACACTGAAGGACATCCGCCGCATAAAGATTCAAGATACGCCACATCAAAAGACGGTGTACGAATATTCCAGAATATATTAATCTTGTACCCCACGCGAAGTTAAGTAGATGCGCCGCATCTACTTAGTTAATGCGCCACATCTACCCTTCTAACAGAAACTATAAATACCCCAAGACCTAGACGAATTTTGTGCCCTAAGGAGACGAATTCAAACGACAACACAACACAAGACACACCTCCAAAGAAGATTTTAGAGCAGTAAGAAGGTCCTGCATGTATTTAATTCATTAAGTAGTTTTGTTTTATTGTATTAGTAAACTATAATCCGTCAGGATTGATGGGGTTGTGGCCGCCATACTACTCCCCTAAAAATTGCTTTCCCATCGATTATCAGTTTATATGATATTTTTTTTGGTTACTTGTATATGTGCTTTGATAACCTCTGTGTCTAGCTGTGTTTTGCTTGGGCTGTCATACCCCCTTCATGCTTACTTATCTAGCGTCTAGAAAGTAAGATAGGCATAACTGATCATTAAGAGTTTACTCGCCTATATTTAGGATCCAACGAGAGAGAAGATTTTACGATACTCATCATATAAAACTAGCAATAAAATAAGTGACAAGCTACTTAACAAAAGGATGGGACTTCTATCTGTATCTATTATCTATCTGTGTACGTGTTAGTCTATCACTGTTTCATTCTCAATAGTTTTATTAGTTTAATTAATTAACCAAAATTATGTTAGTATTTAAGGCTAAGACTCCCCTTTGCGTTAGATTAGATTGTAAAGCTAACTTAGTATATTTAAAATACTGATTAGATTAACTAGATAATTCGTTCCACTCTTAGTGATCGACACTCTGCTTACCACTATATACATATTGATCGGGTACACTGCTCGTTAGTGTGTGTGTGTGTTATAGGATAAGTCGGCTAAATATAAATGTAAAACTTGAATAGGCAAAATCACTTTATACTACGCGTGACATAACACACATCAAGATCCCATGAGCCTTTCAGGCGTTATGAAATTTTCGTGTTTTGTATTGTAAGCCTTTCAGGCATTACATTGTTTGTTTTGTAAGGATGCCTCTTCTTGATTATTGTCACGCCTTAAATATTTGTGAGGTCTAAGTGTTACTCCTTAGGAGTGTTTTTTCTGGGGTCCATAAACAACTTGGGTGTTATGGAATTTTTATTAGTTGCCTTGTAAGCCTCTCAGTCGTTACTGAATTTATTTTGTCAGGATGTATGTTCCTGGTAATTGTCGTGCCTCAATTGCTTGAGATTTAAATGGAACTCCTTAGGAGTGTTTGTTCAGATCTATAAATCTCTTAGACGTTACAAATTTCATGTATCGGGGCACGTTTTCCTGATAATTATTTATGTTAGCTGTTTGTGAGGTTAAATTTAACTCTCAAGAGTGAATATTTCAAATGTCTTTTTTCTTTTAAGAGCATTCTACAAGGACAAGGGTTCATGACGAATTTAGAGCTCATTATGTCTTTAATATAGCTAGCACATGTAGGGATTAAATAAACGTAAATTACTACCACTCGGGTTAACGGCATGTTCTCCATGGACGTACATGAACCAACATGCGAAATTGTAGTCTGTTTGACTGTTTATGTATCTCTTAGATGACTGAGACTGGCGTATAAATGAACTTTTGGTATTGCCACTATCTTGTGACAATCTTTCATCTGTTTAACTGTGTGTCACGTGAACTAAGTATGAGGATACGAAAGACAGGATTGACTTGGTCAGTCTCCGATGGGTGTCACATTGTAAATATACACGTAATATGTTTCGAACATACGAATATAACATTGTAATGGCGTGTGAGCCTGTCGTAGTGGCGTATGAGCCTAAGGGCGTATAAGCCAGATGGTATGGCATATGAATCTGATGGTACGGCATATGAGCCTGATGTAGTTGCTTTGTTATGCAAAAAGAAGGATATGTATAACCTGATTTAATGTAATGTTCTTATCAAAGTAGTGTTTTTGTTATCAGGTTCGTCATGTATGACTTGCATTTCTAAAGTTTAGTAAGATAGAACAAGAGTTTAGCAATTGCCTAAAAGAATAGCTTCTTAAGCTGGATTGTTGTTTTGAACATGTAATCAGTAACGTAATAGTAACAAGGAATCTCTACATTAAGCGTCTTTGACTTGAATGATTTTACATCGTTTCCATGTTACAATTTAATTGTGTTATAGGATTGAAATAATTAAAATAACACAATTGTAATGCTTACCTAGAGGTAGCATTTCCTTATTTTAGTCGCGTGTTAGGATATGGACACATCGTTGTCATACCTGTATAGAGGTAGGAGTCCTTTTGCCTGTCTGGAAATGCATGGATCTTCCCAAGTTTATCCTATTTTTCCTTTGCTTGCTACTTTGCTGACTTTGAACCCCCGGTCCAGATTATGGCATTTGAGCTTGGTCTAGGGGGCGTGCGAGCCTAACGGGATGGCATTCGATCCTGGCTGTGGGAGTAGTTTTCAAGAGAACAGTTGGTCTTTTGTGTTGTCAGGCAATTAGCTTTAGCCTTTGCTTGCTCTATATCATTCAATGTCTTGCTGACACTTATTTGAGGCACTGAATGTATTACCAGGGTTTTGTTACTGTACTTGTTGCGAAGGCTAGCCAGTTTTGGTTTGGAATTTGTTGGTGGATAATTTTTATTCTTGAATGTAGTGCTAGTGTAGGGTATTGACTAGTGTTGGGTCATCGAGTTCTGCTTTGTAAGTTTAAGCCGATGAATCCAGGTTTGTTGGCATAGGTTTAGATTTTACGGAGGCGGGTAGCTGAAGTTGTACCCGTAAAAGGTTATTTTCACTGTAAAACCAGATGACTTCTACGAGTTTCCTATGTAACCATCTTGGTAATTAAGTCATTCTATCCCATAGTTGGATACACTTACCAATAAAATTGCTCCCTTCACAAAACAAAACATTGACTATTTCTATCTAAATGTTTCACAATATAAACCAAATTGTTCTACTCCTACCTACCCCGTGGATCCATCAACTAATAAAGGTCATATATAGACGTTACGAGGAACTTTGTAGTTCTAATACTCGAAGATCAACGACAGAGTTCATGGACCACATTAGGTTTCGGGAACAGTGCTCTAAGCTATCCGTGAAGTCGGATGTTCGTTTGTTACAAATGGAGTTACTTCCATTAAACCAAGTTGCAGAAATGTGGTATGAGTCTCTCTTTGTTACTGCTCACATTCATGTATACATTCTTCTAGTCTTCGAAGAGTAAGGGTGTATGGGTTGATCGTATTGACTGCTAAAAGGTTCACAAATAAACTCCATTCCCGTGTTCTCAACCTTATATAATGAAAAATATCACACACCCATAGCGAATAGAACTCATGTGGCTGATGTCAAACATGTGTTATTTCTTACACAATAGAGTAACACAATCTTTGGCAGAGGGTTTGCTACTTTTCTACAGCATCTTACGAATGTCTGACTTTTTTCTGAAAGAAAAGGACAAGGAAAATATGAAAAATGTTTCATTATGAGGATAATAGCATTGTGTTTTTCTCTTCTTGGCTATGAAGGAGACAAAGCAATGAAGCACAACACGAAAACTTCATATGTTACAGCAACTTTGACACCGGTCAATGAAACCCAATATGAGAAACGAAAGATAACACCAAAGTCACTGAAGCACATCACAAAAGTAGCCAAAGTCTGATTCTTAGATATTCACTTGCATTTTTTTTTTCTAAATTGATTATTGCAAATTCAATTTAATATAATTAAGATTTAATTACAATTGTTATACGAATTTCAATGTATACACGTTAAGCTTTACATAATTTGCACAACCTTCATTGTTACAACGACATTAATCTATCATCGGAAAATTGTCACAAGACATAGATTAACCAAGTGGAAATAGATGAAGCAAACCGGATATGTATAGAAACCATAGATGTAAAGTCACCAACATAAGTATTCCGAACATGTAGTTCACAATTATTTTTACTCCCAAAATCCGCGTCTTGTTTTCACTAGATGAATCATGATGGACTTCAACGCAAATTACTTTCAATTAGTTATAGATTAACCATAGTGTATTGATGAATTTTGAGTTTGTAATCTCTTGTAGTGACCAAGGCTTCGCTTTAAAAAGTTTCAGAATAAACTCACGGTTTAACATTTCCGATGAGTTTTTTAGGAACAAACTTTGGGTTGGTTTGGGTTGGGTTAACACGGAACACAAATTTTTAGGTAGCTATAAACATAAATAATGAAATCGCAATACTCCCCACTTCGATTGCAAATATTGCCGCAGTGCACCGACTAGTCTGTCACATGCATACGTCACGTATTTTGAATTCGCACTTGGTTCGTAACACGATCGCATTACATCGCACTCTTCATTTGTGCTTTGAAATGACATTCGAGATGAAACGGGTTAGCAATTACACAAAATTGAATCAAGTTGAAAATAGGTATCATCTTCGATGTCAATTATGTTTTCCCAAAAAATAATGGTAAAACACTAAAATTGTAATCTTAACTTTGTGATCACTCATCTTTATAAAGAGACAATATTACATGTTTCAAGTTTGCCTTGAGAAATATAAGACGAAAATACACCGTTGGTCCCTGAACTTTCCACAAAGCATTGCCATGCACCTACCTTCCTAAAAACGTCATGTGGCGTCCAAAACATGGGAAATTGAGGCCGAATGCGTCCTTTGACCACTTTTGTCTCGGTCAACGCTCATATTTTGGTACATTTTCAAGGGTATAATAGGCAAAATACATTTATCACCACACTATGGTTAAATCAACCATGATATATGACTTTAGGTACCAAGTGTGTACTACACTCTAGTTAATCAACCAAGAGTGATATTTTAGTGATCAACTATGAACTTTATTTGGCAACCTGTTTCTCTTTTGTGTTATTTGCTTTGGTTATGCATTAGATAAATAGTTTTGACTTAGGGAAGTTATAACACCCCCAAAATCGATCAATACAGCGGAAGATTTAAAATGTCAGCGGAAGACTTTTGGGGTATTATATCGTGGATCTTTGTCACAATTATAGAAAACGATTCAAGTGATCGTTGTAAATTTTATTTAAAATACCAAATATTCATAATTCCAAGAGAATTCGTTATTCAACAACAAGTTTTATTCAAAGAGAAATAAACGTTTCTTTATTTGCCCACTTCGTGCCTTTGCCATCCATTCCATTTAGTTACCTGAGATAAACATGCTAAAAGTCAACAAAAGTTGAGTGAAATTCATAGGTTTATAATTAAGAGTTTGAACACAAGAGATAGATGTTTATTGTAATATCGATACAAATAAACAAGTTAGAAATCACATTCATTATTGCCTTAAGCTCATGACACTCAACGATTCAAAAGACATCAATATTTTCGTAATAATGATGTAAAATATATAGCCCCCAAGATAGGTATTTGCCAGTAACCTATGATATTCAAATAACGTGCATTTGGTGACTTTCCTCTAGCAACCAAATGGGGATTGTCAATCCCTAATAGATCTATTCACAATTATTTACGTTCACCCTTCAAGTGATTAAGGTTCATGATCGAGGGACTTTTGGCAATAGCTACTTAAGCAATAATAAGATCAGGAAAAGACTTGTGTTCGGTTTTTGAGCATGTATCCCCCCCACAAAAATAAGTTAAATGTGGGCTATGAACTCTCCTTAGTAGGATAGTAGAATAAATGTAATCTCAACGATGCAAGGCAACGGCTTCACACACAACCTATAAGATATGGCACGTTTCAGTTTTTAAGTCTCGTTTTATTGCGAACGTTTATTATTAATTACGAGAAATCGATAAAGTGCATACGTGATGTGTTACGTTGTATAAAAATAGATAATGGTTACGTATCATTTTATTCGTCTAAATTTAGTTATCGTTATATAAGTTTTATCCGTATTATATATATATATATATATATATATATATATATATATATATATATATATATATATATATATATATATATATATATATATATATATATAATAAGTTATGTTTATTATTTATCGTTTTAATATATATTCAAATATATATATATATATATATATATATATATATATATATATATATAAAAGTATAAAATTATTATTAAAAATCAATATTACTATTCGATCCTTTATGTTTCTCAATTTTACACTTTTTACCCTTAACGGATTATATTTACATCGTTAGCCCAAAAATTATATATATTTACGTTTTTAGTCCAAATATCAAATATTTACATTTATTATCCCTAAGTTTCAATATTTACAGTTTATACCCTTAGAAAAACAGTTTTATACTTTTCACCCAAAGTTTACAAACTTGACAATTTTAGTCCCTAACTCTCGAATATTTGCAAAAATAGTCCAAACATTACCAAATTTGGAATTTAACATTTATACTTTTTCAATAAGCTCAGAATGTTCCAAATAATTGATTTCAACAGCTTAATAGCTTAAAAAGTGCTTATTTCATTAATTGGGCTTAACGAGCCAAAATTAAGGGCCCGTTAAGGATTTATGATCCAAGGGGTTTGGGGGTACACTCGTTTAGTCGAAATCCATATTTTTAAGTTATAAAATCATTTCAAAAGTGCTTATACGCTCAGCTTATCGTAATAAGCTAGAATGAGCTTTTTGGGCTTTTTGGCCCACGTAAGGTTTTTAATAATCTGAAAACTGGTTTCAATAGCAATTTACTTTAGGTCTCGTTAAGTGATTAAACAAGGTTGTTAAGTCGATTTATTTATCATTCCCGTTAGTATTCCAAGTAAACAAATAGGTCGCGTAAAAATATTTAGGGGTCGTGTGTTGAAATTTGAAATGTCGAGGCCAAAGTATAGGCCAAAACTCAAGCGTATAACTTTATAAAACTGAAAAATAAACTAAGTGTTTTAGTGCATATCGTATAGGTTCAAACAACATTAGAAACGTGTGATTTTTAGTATGTACTTGTTAATATAGGTTCAATGTTATTATAGATACTCGTTAATGACTTAGTAAACATGTAATACGACATATAATATATTCATGTCACGTTTAAGTTTCACGTTTTATCTAGGTAAAGTGTTCGTGCAAAAATAAATGGTACGTGTATGTATATAATGAAATTAACGATTTGAAGTCTCACCTCACCTCAAAAGGTGGAGTAAAACTAGCGTATGGTTCGTGGAATGGTTCAAGTGCTTCGTGGTTCCCTTCACGTCCTTCCAAAGGTTCGAAAGGCTCCAATCCTTGCTTCCTAGGTTCTCTTCAAGGTGTGGTATTCTTGGTGTTTTGTTCGTCCCTCCACAACTTCTCTCGTTACTATTTTTATATAGTGTGTTGTGTTTTAAGTGCATGTAACGTTTTAGGTTTGCATGGGAAGTTTATATAGGTGGTTTTGAAGGGTGTAGAGACAAGATAAGCTCACAAGAGGGGAGGGTGCATGTGAGGGCGAATAGTAATGCCACAACCATAAACCAATCGCAAGTTTACATGGCCAAGATCTTGTGTGATCTCTTCCTATTCATTCCTGACAATCATATGGTGTTTAGGGTTCGTTTTGTTGTCATTGGGAGGCATGGGAGGTGCTAGGGAATATCATGCCACGTTTAAGCTTATCACTTCAATGGTGAGTTTAGTGTTTTACTTAGGCTTTTTCTGGGGTAGCAAACGAGCAAAGGAGCTTGCAAGTTTCATTGTTCGTGGTTCTTGGGCACTAGGGGAAACGAGTTAAGTAAAAATATGTACGTGTTTTTTTATAAAAATCGTAAGAACTAGGGGTGTTTTTGGGTGAGGTCGCGGCAGTGCAAAAGAAAGAAATAATAAAAGGGTGCGTTTGGGCTTGTAACTGGGCTCAGGATTGTGTCGGCCCAAAATCAAAAGAAAGAAATAAAAGTAGTCCGTTTGGTTGTGTATTGTGTAACCGTGGCCCAAAGGGTGTTGGGGGCACACCTAGTGTGTCTCGATTATCGTGTCGAAGTTCAAAAATATTAGTGAGCGTTCTCGGGAAGTTTCGTAGGTTCGGGGAATATATAAATAGTATACGTTATTTAGATGAAACGTATTATTTTAAATATAAACGCGATATATAATTATTTATCGTTCGCAATAATTATAAACTATCTAGGTCGTGTGTAAGCATCGTTCCTGAGTAAACGGTCAATCACAGTTATCGTAGTGGTTCAATATCAAGCCATATCATATAAAAAAAATTGTTACCCGTAAAATGGTGTTAATTTATCGTAACATCGTTTTATTTATTCGTATGCATTTACTAATCGTAAGGGAAATTTACGAGAGGTTACATTACCTACCTCTTACAGGGAATTCCGTCCCAGAATTATAATCTAAGATAGTTGCCAAGGGTGTCTTAGGTGAAGAGATGTGGGTACTTGGAGCGAATCTGATCCTCGCGCTCCCAAGTATATTCCGGTCCTCGCTTGGAGTCCCAACGAACTTTGACAATAGGGATACGGTTTTCTTTGAGTTGTTTGACTTCTCTATCCATGATTTCAATGGGTTCCTCGGTAAAGACAAGGTTATCATCTAGTCGAATCTCTTTCAATGGAATCACGAGAGATTCATCGGATAAACACTTCTTAAGGTTTGACACATGAAAGGTGTCGTGGATCCGACTAAGTTCTTCGGGTAGTTCTAGTTTATAAGCCACGGGTCCTATCCTCTCCAGTATTTTAAATGGACCGATGTATCTGGGGTTCAACTTTCCATGCTTTCCAAATCGTACCATTCCCTTCTAGGGAGATACTTTCAATAAGACTCTGTCTCCTATTTGAAATTCCATGGGTTTCCTTTTTAGGTCTGCGTAGCTTTTCTGTCGGTCTCGAGCTGCTTGTAAGCGTTGCTTAATCTTAACGATTTTCTCGGTTGTTTCCCGAACAAGGTCTGGTCTTATAAGTTGTCTTTCTCCGACTTCTGCCCAACAAACGGGCGATCTGCACTTTCTACCATACAGTGCTTCGAATGGTGCTGCTTTTCTGCTGGTGTGGTAACTATTGTTGTATGAAAACTCTGCTAATGGTAAGTGCTTATCCCAACCTTTTCCAAAATCAATAACGCATGCTCGGAGCATATCTTCCAAGGTTTGGATAGTTCTTTAACTTTGACCATCAGTTTGAGGGTGGTATGCTGTGCTCATATCTAGTTTAGTTCCTAAGGCTTTCTGTAACGATTTCCAAAAGTGAGAGGTGAAACGACTATCTCGATCCGAGATAATTGAAATTGGTACTCCATGTCGAGTGACAATTTCCTTCACATACAGCTGAGCTAGTGTATTCATCTCATCGGTTTCTTTGAAGGGTAGAAAATGAGCGGATTTTGTGAGACGATCCACAATAACCCATATTGTGTCATATCCGGATGAGGTTCTTGGGAGTTTGGTGATGAAGTCCATAGTGATTCGTTCCTATTTCCACATAGGAAGTTCTGGTTGTACAAGTAAGCCTGAAGGTTTTTGATGTTCTGCCTTTACTCTTGAACATGTCAAACATTTACCGACATATTTTGCGATGTCAGCCTTCATGTTTGGCCACCAATATAGTTTCTTTAAATCCTGATACATCTTGTTGGAACCTGGATGAATGGAGTATTTTGACTTGTAGGACTCATACATGATGAGCTCACGAATACCTCCAACCATAGGGATCCAACTTTTGTCCTTGAAACACAGTGTTCCATCGGATTTCTTCACGAAACCATTCTTATTCTCGGGCATACCGTAAATCTTTTCCTTGGGTCGGTTTTCTTCTTTAAGTGCTTCGTTCTGTGCGGTAAGGATTTGGGATGGAAGGGGTGAGTGGATAGTCATCCCTAGTGATCTAACTCGAAGGGGTTTCAATCGTTCCTTTCAGCTTAACGCATCTGCTACTACATTAGCCTTTCCTGGGTGGTAATGGATCTCACAATCATAATCGCTGAGCAACTCTAGCCAGCGACGTTGCCTCATATCCAAATCCTTCTAATCCAAAATATGTTGAAGACTCTTGTGGTCGGTATACACGGTACATTTGGTGCCATATAAGTAGTGTCTCCATAACTTGAGTGCAAACACTACCGCTCCTAACTCCAAGTCATGAGTCGTGTAGTTTTCCTCATGTTTCTTCAGTTGCCGGGATGCATAAGCTATTACCTTGCTTCTTTGCATCAAAACTGCTCCTAGTCCATGATAAGATGCGTCGCAATATACTATAAAGTCCTCATTTCCTTCTGGGAGGGCTAATATTGGAGCTTCACAAAGCTTTCGTTTTAACAACTGGAAGGCTGCTTCTTCCTTTTCTTCCCAGATGTACGTCTCATTCTTTTGGGTTAGCTTAGTCAAAGGTTTTGCAATCTTAGAGAATTCTTCTATAAATCTTCGGTAGTAACCTGCGAGACCTAAAAATTGACGTATCTCCGTGGGATTTGTAGGAGATGACCAACCTTTAACAGCCTCTATCTTTGCAGGGTCTATGTGAATGCCTTGACTATCGATGATGTGTCCTAAAAATTGCACGGTGCGAATCCAAAAGTCGCATTTGGAGAACTTAGCGTACAATTCATCTTTCTTGAGCAGTTCTAGAATGATCCGTAAATGTTCTGCGTGTTCTTCTTCGTTGCGAGAGTAGATCAAAATATCGTCGATGAATACTATTACAAACTTATCCAAGTAAGGTTTGCATACTCGATTCATTAAATCCATGAAAACTGTTGGTGCATTGGTCAGACCGAACGGCATTACTTGAAATTCGTAGTGACCATAGCGCGTTCTGAATGCAGTTTTCGGGATATCCTCTTCTCGAACTCTTAGCTGATGATATCCTGATCTCAGATCAATCTTTGAGTACACACTCGATCCTTGCAATTGATCAAACAGATCATCAATTCGAGGCAATGGGTATCTATTCTTTACCGTAAGTTTATTCAACTCCCGGTAATCGATGCACATTCGAAAGGATCCATCCTTCTTCTTAACAAATAAAATTGGAGCTCCCCAAGGTGATGAGCTTGGTCGAATAAATCCTTTGTCCGACAATTCCTTTAGTTGTTTTGACAACTCTTCCATTTCAGATGGTGCTAGCCTATAAGGTGCTTTAGCCACTGGTGCCGCTCCAGGCACTAGTTCAATCTGAAATTCTACTTGACGTACGGGTGGAATACCAGGTAATTCTTCAGGGAATACTTCAGGAAAATCCCTAACGATAGGAACGTCATCGAGCTGCTTCTCGGATGTCTTATTTTCCGTAACTTGAGCCATGAATACTTGACATCCTTCCTTCATGTATTTTATCACTCGCATACATGAGATAATTCCATATTGAGGTTTGCTTTTGTCGCCCTGGACAATGAGTGTTTCATCCTTGAGTGGTATATGGACGGCCTTTTCGTCACAGTGAATCCTAGCACGATGGTGGGATAGCCAATCCATGTCGACGATAGCGTCGAAACTACCAAGTTGAACCGGCATAAGATCAATGGCAAAAGGTTTTTCGGATATGGTTAGGGTGCAATCTTTCATGATAGTATTGGTATCTATTAAATTCCCGTCAGCCATTTCGACTTCGTAGGTGGTGTTTAGCTTAGAGGGGGTAACATTAAGTAAAGGGGCAAACGTATCTGATATAAAACTCTTATCGGCGCCCGAATCAAACAATACTCTAGCATTATGATGGTTTAGTAGAAACGTACCGGTGACTACATCAGGTCCGTTTCCATCTCCGAGTAGGTATACCCTAGCTGGGGCGTTGACTGGTTCATTTCCTTTTGGGCAGTTTCTCTGGATGTGTCCTACTTCTCCGCATCCGTAACAAGTGGGTGATACAACCTGTGTGTTGCTTCCTGTAGCCGGGATCTTACAGTTTCTGGTTTGATGACCGATCTTATGAAATTTGTCACATCGGACGGTACAACGACCCTCGTGATGAAGTTTGCATCGCTGGCATAGGGGTTTCAATCCATTGTACCCTACACCTTCCGTGGCGGCGTAGACTCGGGGTTTTTCTTGTCTTTGATTTTGCTGTTGAGTGCTTCGAGTGTTGTGATATGGTTGGTGGTTCCGATTATTGTTGCGGTGGTTGTTGTTGCGGTGATGACTGTTGTAGCTTTGTTGGTTGTTGTTGTGATGATGGGTGGTTTTCTTATCGTCCAATTTCCTTTTAAGCTCATTGCATTTCACTTCTTGGTCTAGAAGTTTCTGAGCAAGTTCCATTGCTGTTTCCAAGGTTGGCGGGTTTGCTGAGGTGACATTTCCTTCAATACTCCTAGGGAGTCCTTCGACATATTTCTCTAATGTCTTCTCATGATCGGGTACCATGGTAGGGCATAGTATCCTGAGTTCTTGGAATCTCCGGTTGTAACTTCTCAAATCAATTCCTTTCACTATTAAGGCGTCAAACTCATCCTCGAGTTTTCGCAGTTCTGAATGGGGACAATACTTCTTTAGTATTTTAGCCTTGAATTCAATCCAAGTAAGCTGATGTGCTGCTTCTGCTCCTAGTGTTTGAACGGTAGAGTTCCACCAGGATAGAGCGTCTTGCATTAGTGTTCCCGTTGCGAAGCTTACCTTGTTGTTTTCCGAGCATCCACTTCTTTGGAAAACAGTTTCACTTCTTTCAAACCATTGAGCTAATTCCAACACTCCTTCAGTTCCTTTGAAATACGTTGGTTGACATGCTATGAAGTCCTTGTAAGTGCAGTAGCGGGGTGCCGGTGCATTTCCATCTCTATTACGGGTTTGTCCAGCTAAAACGGCATTAACGCCGTCAGCGATTCCTTGCTGGATTGCAGCCGGGGTCATAACTTCGGGGTTTGCTGGTGCGGCGTTCGTGGTTGTTCTCCTAGTTCTAGCCATGTTGCTATAAAAGAAGGTATATTATTAGAACCTTTATAATAATCTTATCACATCGTAAATACATATCGAGTAATAAATAGTTAAATATAGGTCGTAGTTTCAATGATTCGATCATTGAAAAGGTTTAAATCGTAAATTATCGTATGTTGGGATGACACACATTACGAATAAGTTTGACCTGTATGAACCAATATATTACGATATAATGCAACGTAAATAAAGATAAAATAAACTTCCATAAATCAATGTCAAGGTGTTACAACACTTATTGATACTTGTGCAAATGTTTACAAAACACGACAAGATATTCTTATTCGTAGGACATTGATTTTCCTTAACAAGGTGATGGTCTCATGGTTTTCCTAAGGCTTTGTCTAGGCGGTTTTTGAGTTCTTGAATGGCAGTGGACATGGTTTCCATGGTTTGATCTTGAGTCCTTTCCCTTTCTCGAGCTTCTAGCAGGGCTTGCCTAAGGCGTAGGTTTTCAGTGTTGATCCTCTCAATTTCTCGGTCTAAAGTTCCCAATGCTATTTCGGTCGAAGTGTTAGCCCCACATAGTGCTCCTATGAATTCCATTGATTCCCAAAATAGAGAATCCAACTTTCCAACCTTATCTTCTATTGCAAGATGACCAATTATGAGACTGTTCATATCATCTTCAAAGGTTTCTAGAAGTTCTTGTGGAATCTTGTTGAGTATACTAGCGATGGAATCAAGTCGGTCTTCGTGGTGAACCATTCTTGCAGCTAACAATGGTATGGTATGGTGTATGGGTTCCCCAGTGACTGGCAGAATTCGGGAGGTAGAGTAAGAACTTTCCCCAAGTTCCCATGTTGTTGGTGTTCCTTCTTGAGATCTCCAATATCGCATAATGGGCAACAAGAAAGACCATTTACGAGTATCTACTCGTTTGTGGGTCCTTCGACGTCTGCGTTGAACACAAGATTCTGAGGTGGTTGGGCGGATCGGGTAAGTCCTTCGGTGAGGTGATAGTGGGACACTTTGGTAAGGTGCAGGTGGTGATGCTAGTGGAGGTGATGCTATGGGTGATGGTGTTAGTGGCACAGTAGCAGTTTGGCCGTAGAAGATAGTTGGTAGTGGTGGTATCACTGGTGGTGCAGGTGGTGATGGCACAACTGATTCAGGTGGTATGACAAGAGCTGGTGCTGGTACAGCAGTACTTGCTTCATACGGCTGAAGTTATCTAATTTTCCTAGATCGGCGAATCGGACCAGATGTTGCCAGAGGAGAAGCCTCTGTGTCAGATGCTGGCAGAAATTGCTGGCTTTGCATGTATCTGTCGGTAGCAGGAGACATAGGCATAGGTGAGGTAGCATAAGCTGAAGTAACATCTTCAGTTCCTGAGTTTGAGGACAAGCTGATAGGGTGGGTGTTCGAAGACATGACACTGTAATAAATTTCCCGATTAGTAATTGTAAGCATAATTATAACCAATTTAAAATGCTATAAGGTAAATAATACTTTTTACCAATTACTGGGATGCGTAGGCACGAAGGGCGTAGGATGGTATTTTATCAAAATTTTGTCCCGTTTAAAGTGTAGTTATAGTCCAATGTTCCAAAAACACTTGGTTCACTATAACCGTAGCTCTGATTACCAATCTATAACACCCCCAAAATCGATCAATACAGCGGAAGACTTAAAATGTCAGCGGAAGACTTTTGGGGTATTATATCGTGGATCTTTGTCACAATTATAGAAAACGATTCAAGTGATCGTTGTAAATTTTATTTAAAATACCAAATATTCATAATTCCAAGAGAATTCGTTATTCAACAACAAGTTTTATTCAAAGAGAAATAAACGTTTCTTTATTTGCCCACTTCGTGCCTTTGCCATCCATTCCATTTAGTTACCTGAGATAAACATGCTAAAAGTCAACAAAAGTTGAGTGAAATTCATAGGTTTATAATTAAGAGTTTTAACACAAGAGATAGATGTTTATTGTAATATCGATACAAATAAACAAATTAGAAATCACATTCATTATTGCCTTAAGCTCATGACACTCAACGATTCAACAGACATCAATATTTTCGTAATAATGATGTAAAATATATAGCCCCCAAGATAGGTATTTGCCAGTAACCTATGATATTTAAATAACGTGCATTTGGTGACTTTCCTCTAGCAACCAAATGGGGATTGTCAATCCCTAATAGATCTATTCACAATTATTTACGTTCACCCTTCAAGTGATTAAGGTTCATGATCGAGGGACTTTTAGCAATAGCTACTTAAGCAATAATAAGATCACAAAAAGACTTGTGTTCGGTTTTTGAGCATGTATCCCCCCCACAAAAATAAGTTAAATGTGGGCTATGAACTCACCTTAGTAGGATAGTAGAACAAATGTAATCTCAACGATGCAAGGCAACGGCTTCACACACAACCTATAAGATATGGCACGTTTCAGTTTTTAAGTCTCGTTTTATTGCGAACGTTTATTATTAATTACGAGAAATCGATAAAGTGCATACGATAATGGTTACGTATCGTTTTATTCGTCTAAATTTAGTTATCGTTATATAAGTTTTATCCGTATTATATATATATATATATATATATATAATAAGTTATGTTTATTATTTATCGTTTTAATATATATTCAAATATATATATATATATATATATATATATAGGGGAGCTTTATTTTCAGAACCCTGTTAAGTGCGGGAACTGCGAGAACTCTAATTTTGCATTAGAAAACATGCATGTTCATATAAAACATGTATGTTTTCTTACATACATCTTAATACACATACCTGTGTAACATACATGTTCATATAAAACCATTTTGCATTGATATGTTCACTTAACAGTGTTTTATATGAACATGTATGTTACGCAGGTATGCGTATTAAGATGTATGTAAGAAAAGATACATGTTTTATATGAACATGCATGTTTTCTAATGCAAATTTGGAGTTCTCGCAGTTCCCGCACTTAACAGGGTTCTGAAAATAAAGTTACACTATATATATATATATATATATATATATATATATATATATATATATATATATATATATATATATATAATTATTATTAAAAATCAATATTACTATTCAATCCTTTATGTTTCTCAATTTTACACTTTTTACCCTTAACGGATTATATTTACGTCGTTAGCCCAAAAATTATATATATTTACGTTTTTAGTCCAAATATCAAATATTTACATTCATTATCCCTAAGTTTCAATATTTACAGTTTATACCCTTAGAAAAATAGTTTATACTTTTCACCCAAAGTTTACAAACTTGACAATTTTAGTCCCTAACTCTCGAATATTTGCAAAAATAGTCCAAACATTACCAAATTTGGAATTTAACATTTATACTTTTTCAATAAGCTCAGAATGTTCCAAATAATTTATTTCAACAGCTTAATAGCTTAAAAAGTGCTTATTTCATTAATTGGGCTTAACGAGCCAAAATTAAGGGCCCGTTAAGGATTTATGATCCAAGGGGTTTGGGGGTACACTCGTTTAGTCGAAATCCATATTTTTAAGTTATAAAATCATTTCAAAAGTGCTTATATGCTCAGCTTATCGTAATAAGCTAGAATGAGCTTTTTGGGCTTTTTGGCCCACGTAAGGTTTTTAATAATCTGAAAACTGGTTTCAATAGCAATTTACTTTAGGTCTCGTTAAGTGATTAAACAAGGTTGTTAAGTCGATTTATTTATCATTCCCGTTAGTATTCCAAGTAAACAAATAGGTCGCGTAAAAATATTTAGGGGTCGTGTGTTGAAATTTGAAATGTCGAGGCCAAAGTGTAGGCCAAAACTCAAGCGTATAACTTTATAAAACTGAAAAATAAACTAAGTGTTTTAGTGCATATCGTATAGGTTCAAACAACATTAGAAACGTGTGATTTTTAGTATGTACTTGTTAATATAGGTTCAATGTTATTATAGATACTCGTTAATGACTTAGTAAACATGTAATACGACATATAATATATCCATGTCACGTTTAAGTTTCACGTTTTATCTAGGTAAAGTGTTCATGCAAAAATAAATGGTACGTGTATGTATATAATGAAATTAAAGATTTGAAGTCTCACCTCACCTCAAAAGGTGGAGTAAAACTAGCGTATGGTTCGTGGAATGGTTCAAGTGCTTCGTGGTTCCCTTCGCGTCCTTCCAAAGGTTCGAAAGGCTCCAATCCTTGCTTCCTAGGTTCTCTTCAAGGTGTGGTATTCTTGGTGTTTTGTTCGTCCCTCCACAACTTCTCTCGTTACTATTTTTATGTAATGTGGTGTGTTTTAAGTGCATGTAACGTTTTAGGTTTGCATGGGAGGTTTATATAGGTGGTTTTGAAGGGTGTAGAGACAAGATAAGCTCACAAGAGGGAAGGGTGCATGTGAGGGCGAATAGTAATGCCACAACCATAAACCAATCGCAAGTTTACATGGCCAAGATCTTGTGTGATCTCTTCCTATTCATTCCTGACAATCATATGGTGTTTAGGGTTCGTTTTGTTGTCATTGGGAGGCATGGGAGGTGCTAGGGAATATCATGCCACGTTTAAGCTTATCACTTCAATGGTGAGTTTGGTGTTTTACTTAGGCTGTTTCTGGGGTAGCAAACGAGCAAAGGAGGTTGCAAGTTTCATTGTTCGTGGTTCTTGGGCACTAGGGGAAACGAGTTAAGTAAAAATATGTACGTGTTGTTTATAAAAATCGTAAGAACTAGGGGTGTTTTTGGGTGAGGTCGCGGCAGTGCAAAAGAAAGAAATAATAAAAGGGTGCGTTTGGGCTTGTAACTGGGCTCAGGATTGTGTCGGCCCAAAATCAAAAGAAAGAAATAAAAGTAGTCTGTTTGGTTGTGTATTGTGTAACCGTGGCCCAAAGGTTGTTGGGGGCCCACCTAGTGTGTCTCGATTATCGTGTCGAAGTTCAAAAATATTAGTGAGCGTTCTCGGGAAGTTTCGTAGGTTCGGGGAATATATAAATAGTATACGTTATTTAGACGAAACGTATTATTTTAAATATAAACGCGTTATATAATTATTTATCGTTCGCAATAATTATAAGCTATCTAGGTCGTGTGTAAGCATCGTTCCTGAGTAAACGGTCAATCACAGTTATCGTAGTGGTTCAATATCAAGCCATATCATAAAAAAAAAAAAAAAAAAAAAAAAAAAAAAAAAAAAGAAAAAAAAAATTGTTACCCGTAAAATGGTGTTAATTTATCGTAACATCGTTTTATTTATTCGTATGCATTTACTAATCGTAAGGGAAATTTACGAGAGGTTACAGAAGTCAAACCGATTGAGGTTACAATTTGTGACATTAGATAAATAGGTTTGACTCATGGAAGTCATTACGAGCCATAAACAACGAAAAATTGTCAATAAAGGGGGTGTTTGATTTTGCTATTACGAAAATTTATATCAACTGTGTTTTGTTTTCATCATATTATGAGGTGTTTGGTTTTTGCCATTACAAACAGTACATAAAAGGGGTGTTTGGTTTGTTATATTCGCTTGTTCCCTCCCACTGTCAACACTAACATCATACAAGTTTTTGATAATAAATCCACCATTGTCCATACACTAACATTTAATAATCAAAAGCCTTTGCATTTTGGCCCCAAACCACTGTCTTTGGATTTGCTGACATAAAAGGGTGTTTGTTTTTTGTCATAAGAACAGTAAACAAAATAGGATACTACAAGAAGATTAAACGAGAAAACATAGAATTATATATGCATAATAGTGTCAATTAGCCTACAAGAACATTAAAATCCTAAAACAAGAACCCAAAATACCCCATTAACCTACCCCTGGAAATACCCTAAATTAAGACCCCATTACACTAATTATTTTCAGCCATTTTCTGAACAAAACCTACCTGCATACGAATATTAGCATCAGCTTCACCATACATCTTGATCAAACGTGCAAGTAGGTCTTTTTCAATGACCTGGGTTTTTTTCAAAGTCTCCAAACAGTTAAGCGCCACACCACAAGGTCCCAAAGCTTCATTCTCCTGAATCAGCTCCCTACGCTTTGGCATCATCCTCTTGAGATGATCAATAGCGGCACGAATAAGGTTTTTTAAAAACCCTGCTTCGAAAGCCTCTTGACCAAACAAGAGGCTCATACGATCATGTAATCGTGGTGAATCAACTACTTCCATGAGTTCATTCAACATTGGGAAATCTTCTTCCATGGGGAAATGTGTGAGGAAAAGCTTGTTGATGGGTTTATTGGGTTACGCGCTAAAGTTAATACCGTCTCAGTGAAGAGACAGTGAAGGGGTTTAATAACAAATTTTATTTCATACTTGGTCCCTAAGGTTGTCTGCATTTTCGTCAACGTAGGTATAATTCCCGCCCAAAATGTAGTGACGTGTTCACAACATGCTACATTGAGTTTACAAGCTTAGGGACCTACGGTGTAATTTGAGTAGAATTAATGGCACCCCATTAAATCCTTACCAACCTATATGAAAGTCAAAAAACAATATATTCATTACTAAAAACACTAAACATAAAGACACAAAATGAATTCATATAACAAATAAAGTATGGTTTATTTTCGTGCCTTTGCATACCCAATCACAAGACATATGTATTGTGTAACAATATTTGTGACCACGTTTGGCTTGTTTAATAATGTTTAATGGAATGGCAATTTTGACTTTTGTTTGTAATAATTGCAAATGCCAAATAACCTTTACCATTTGCACGTTTGACTTCCTAAAGTCAAACTTGCCATTACATTTGGTTAGCAACATAGGCAGTATACAAAGTAACCATTCGAATCACAGGCATATTCACAATGTTGAAAGTAAATAGCAACATACTTATACGAAATAGTTGTCTTAGGGTATTCAACCCATACATAAACTAGAATCAGTAAAAGAAATCTACCCCGGCTATGGGGGAAGCTCGATGGAGTTTCAACAGCCTCCTTGCCAAATCCCAGTTCAACTTGATGTTTTGATTCTCATCGGGAGTCAAATTGCAGTCATGGATATAAATTTTCTTCAGTAAGGGGGAACATGCAAGTATGAACCTTATTATGGCTATTTCATTCTCTGTTTTAGGGAAAGAATGAAACACTACAGTTTGAAGCTGCCCCGTGGTCATTCTGTTGATGGTTACATCAAATGAATCAATCTCCAAAGGTACATAAGTAAGCGTGTATAAGGCCTGCAAAATGAGAGACTATTCATATGCACAACAATTGGAATTTAATATGATGTCTTTCATACATATGCATTCCACTTACCCTGGTTTCTGGCCTTTGCATAATTGGAGACCCACGAATCATTTGAACGATCAATGAAACCATTGCATTATTCCCAAAATCAACCCCGTATATCTCAAAAGACTTGAGGGATAGAAAGGCGACACGAACATTCATCCAGGAGGTACCTTCTTCCAACAACTACAAAAGGACGAATTTCCTTTAGTTTCAAAGCTAACATTGCATGAATGTTAGAAATTACTTTAACATTATGTAAGTTGAAGTGAAAAAATGAAATAGGTCTTACATTGCAGTCTTGAAAATCCATGGTAAGGGTCTCAAGTTTAGGAACATTTGACAACTGAAAGATATTGGAAGTTGTTATTGTCATAGGATGGTTCCAAATACCAAATGACAAATTTAACTTCTTCAAATTGCTAAGAATTGCAATATCCCATTGTTTCATCTCGTTTGTAGTACAACGATCCATATTTAGAGACTCAAGCAAAGGACAACCAGCAACTAAGTCCCAAATTGTACCACTATGAAAATTGACATTACACAATTCTAAGTTGAGTAGCTTTGGAAAACCCCTAAAACTTGTCATAGTGGGAAAAGTGCAATAATGAAGTTCGAGAAATTTCAACTCCTGACGATAGTAAAGTTGGGTTAGCAAAGTAACTAGCTCAACATACCAGTTTCAAATTGTGATCTCCTCAACTCCGACCCGAGCCAAAAACAAAAGCCACTCATGAATGTCTTCATAATTCAAGTTGTCTTGTCCAAATAGCATTTTGGGCTCTACGAAAAACACAACCCTTTTTACTGGCCCATTAAGCTGAAGTAAAGCCTAGTAATATGCCTCCCATCAAAGATATTTGTTAAATAATAAAACAAATCCTCATCAACTATGACATCCGTCAGCCAAGCCCACTTAAACCTCCAGCTTCTGGCTAAACTACCGGTCCTCACCGCATCTTTTAACGGCAATCGGTTCATAATATTAGTAGTCACGTTATCTAGCATGTTGCTGATATAATCTGCCATATCAGTGATCACATTGTCTCCAAAAGACATTGTAATGTTGGAATTTTAGTTGGGTCTTTGACTTCTGGAAATGGGTGTCTGGTTTTGGTTTTTGATTTACCGATGATGGTCTGGATAAGGGTTTGTGTAATTATGGTGTGTAAATGTGTTTGGTTTGTGGGTTAATTGGTTATCGGGCGAATAATAACTAGCGTATCAGAGAATATAGGCTCAAGTTTCGAAGCTTAGTTCTTAGTTGTCCCTAAACTATCATATGTCATGGTTGATTAAACCATAGTGTGGTGATAAATGTATTTTGCCTATTATACCCTTGGGAACGTACCAAAATATGAGCGTTGACCAAGACAAAAGTGGTCAAGGGACGCATTCGGCCTAAATTTCCTATGTTTTGGACGCCACACGACGTTTTTAGAAAGTTAAGGTGCATGGCGATGCTTTGTGGAAAGTTCAGGGACAAACGGTGTATTTTTGTCGAAATATAATCCTTCTTCCTCTCTAAAAATATCTAAACCAAATTTCTATACAAATATATTTGCTACCAAAGGTTGCCAGGACCAAATATAACTCAAATAAACTAAAATTATGGACCAAAAGGAAATGCCATGAATTTGGCTTGCGCCAAATCAAGAATTTTTTTAATTGAGTTTTGTGTTTTAATTGAGTATAATGTATCTTAAAAGTGAGGCTTTTGAGTTACCGAAGATGGTATTTTTTGGCGTGCGAGTGAAAATTAAATGAATTAGGAGAAATGTTAAAGGTGACATTATGGTGACAGTTTAGCTTTACACCTTATGATATAAGATAACATTATCATTAGTTTATCGCTCATGCTAAAGTGGCATATAACATGAGGGATACAAAATCAAACGAATCCGTGATCTAAATTTACCATGAAGATTAAAAGATATGAACTATTTTTGTATTTGCATCAAAATTGGTTTTCCCTACAAACTTGTTGTAATGACACGTTTGGACAGTAGACAAAAGACAAAATAAAATATATTACTTGTATCAAATTTTACAAAAAATAATCATTTCAAATCGTAACGTAACAACTAAGTTCACACAATCACACAACATGTCGATATAGCACATTAGGAAAATGGCAAATAACCCAAATGCCTTTATATGTGACCAAAATTAAAAAAAAACAAATTTCAGGGTCGAAAAAAAAAAAAAAAAGCCGTTCATGCACTCGATCAGAACCATACACGTGTCAACCCAAAACAATATCAGTTGCGGTCAGGTGATCAAACCATGAAAACCCAAATCAACGGCTATCAACCTGCCCCATAAAATACCAGGGCAGATCTGTTTGTCTATAAAATTGACACGATAGCATCTAGCACCAACACACCACCCTTTGTCCGAAACCCTCATCTCCGGCGACCTTCACATGGCTAACAGTCATTTCTTCGCCGGAGATTAGTTACCACACCTTTTGCCCTTTTTTACCCCCATTTTTCACCGTCATTTTAACTTTTTTTCTACAATTCTTATGGCATCTGCTATTTTAACTAACAGAAATGGACCACGTGGTGGTGATTTTATAAACAGATTCCAAAACCCTAACCCTAATTTCAACAGATTTCAGTATTTCGCAAACCCTAACCTTAACAACCAGCTGCCGCCGCCGCCGCCGTTTGCACCTCCGGTGGAATCTACATTCACCGGCGAACCGGGAATCCGTTCTGTCAAGTATCGGATTGGTACGTACACTAAACGAGAGCTCAAACAGCTGAAGAAACAGTTACAATCGGATCTTGAACGGGTACGGATCTTAAATCATTGGCTCGGTCAGTCTCCGGTGCCGGAAATATGTTACCGGCCACCGGAAGCTGGTTTACAACCGGTTAATAGAACAGTTAATGAAGCCGTTAGAAGTACATTAGGTAAAACACGTACTGTTACGAAAGTTTCGGAGGCGGTATGGAGTGTTCCAAAGCCTGTTTCGAGTGTTTCAAAGGCGGTTCCGAGTGTTCGAGATGCGAAAATGACGAAAACATTGAAGGCGACGAGTGTACAAGAAGTGAAAATAACGAAACAGAGTGTAGGGACTAAGAGAGGTAGGCAAAAGAGTAATAAAGTGATGGTGATGAGAGAATGTGGTAAAATAATAGGGAATTTAATGAAGCATAAGTATGGTTGGGTGTTTAATAAACCAGTTGATGTTAATGATTTGAAATGTTATGATTATCATAGTGTCATTAAGAATCCCATGGATTTAGGTACGATTAAGTCGAAAATTGCAAAAAATGGGTACCGTTCGTCACTTGAATTTGCTTCTGATGTCAGATTGTGTTTCAATAATGCTATGGAGTATAATGGTAAAGGTTCGAATGTCTACAGTATGGCGGAAGGGCTTTTGGTAATGTTTGAAGATATGTTTAAGTTGGTGAATCCAAAACCAAAGAGGCAGAATCGGGGTGCGAATGTGAGTGTTGTTGTAGATGAGCCGGTTCAGAATGAGGTGGTGGAGGTTGAAAGGAGTGGCGGGAAGCGGGTTATGACGGAAGAAGAGAAACAAGAGCTGGCGTGTAGGTTTATGAATACACAGTTGATGCCAGAAGATATGGATCGGTTTGCGGCGATTTTGAAGAAGGGGGTTTCGTGTATGGAGCGACAAGGGGATGAGATGGAGTTTGATCTTGCACTGCTGGATGACGATACCTTGTGGGAGCTTCATGGGTTTATTGATCAGTTGCATAAAAAGCCTGTGGAGAAGTGTGGTTTGGATGGGGCTTTGGCTAACTTGGCTGCTTGTTTGCACGGTGATAATGTAAGTATTTGATTAGTGTTATGTTCTTGCTTTGTTTGATAAGTGTTAATGAGGACTAAATGTGTTATATTTTTTGGATTTCAGTATCGAGCTAATGAACCAGAAACGGATGGTGGTTGTTATGAGGAGGAAGAGATTATTGATATAGGAGAGGAGATGGAATATCAGAATTACCCTAGTGTCGAGATCGAAAAGGATGCTGTAAATGTTAGTAGCAGTAGTAGCTCTGGTAGTTCAAGCTCTGCGAGTAGTTCTTCCTGTAGCAGTAAATGACTAAACACTCTTTTCTATGAATAGAATGTTAATAAGTTGTTGTTTAAGGTTTAGTAAATTGTAAACACTTTGTTGCTTGTGTGCAGGTTCCAGTTCGGATAGTTCTTCTGGGAATAGCGATGAATGATGACCAGGAGGCGGCAAATGAGAGAATGTAAAAAGATCTTTAACGATTTGAGTTTTGGGGTTGAAACTGTTTTTTGGAAGTAGTAGCACATTTTGTAAAGGAATTAACAAGAATGACTGATGACGGTGAAAAAAGTTTTAGGTGACTTAGGGTTTTAGGGCAATTGTTCAGTGAGGTAGCAGACAGGGAAGTAAAGTAACAGTAGGAGGATTCTAGGTGAAAGATGAACCCCACTAGTAGTTGGTAAAGGATGAGGTTTCTGCTTGTTGCTAAAGATTATTGTAAGCAACTGCAGACCAGCATCAATATGTAAATAGTGAAGAACTATCTTTTGGCAGTAAATGAAAACATTTGGGGGGTTCACTCTTTCTACTTTCCTATGTTAATCTACTTGTTCAGTGAGATGCTTCTAATATAATATTGTGATGGTCATACAAAGAAGCCCTCTAAATGCATTGAGCTGGTAACTTCAACAGTAAACGAAATAATCTATAGACCAATTTCAAATAGCGAGGTATTGCGTGATGGGTACAAACAGATAAAATAAGATATATGGATTGCAACCTCACCTGGAAACTTATCGCCTGTTTGTATGGATTGCTAGGAGTATAAATTAACACAGATACACTTATTGGCGATCAATTCCACTTCAAAGATAAAATCTAAACAGTATTAACTAACAATATGTTCGCATAAATGGTACATGGATACCCAAAAAAACAGCTATTCATAATATATGGATGGCAGAATCACAAGCAACAGGTAGTTAAGATTGCGGTAATCATCAAACCTCCAGATTATGCAGAGTGGGCAAAGATGTCTTTCATATATTAATACCGGTTCTCATGATCATAGGCATCTGCTGATCTGTAAATCCTGCGAAACAAAATGAACAGGAATCAAAGTCGTGAGGACCTAAAGTTATGGTGAAAAGTATGAATCTATACCATTATATATATATATATTTTGCAATCAGGGACGTTAAGACAGTAGGGACCTATACGTTGATCGTTGAGTTACAAACAAGCTTAATAAACGAACAGACCTAGAAACGGTGATTAAAGTTCCATGTTCCTCAAAGTAGAAGCTTAAACGAACTGACGTGTAATACTTTATTTGAATGATTGAGGTTTGTATTGAAGATCCATGGTATCAGAGATGAATATGCCGCGGACAGTTAAAAAAAAAACTGGGAGCAGCAGTAAATAAGATCATTATGGAAAGAGTTGACAAAAATACCAAACCTCTTTGTTATGAGGCTGCTGAAGGATCAGAAACTTCACCTTGTTGATGGAACCGATGAATCCATCACCTGTTTTTAAACAAAATCTCAAGAGTCATATGCAGTAGACAATTAAGAAAAACACAACATGAAGATTCAGTTAATAATATTTGTGTGCTTAGCGTTGAGAATCATGCCATACCTCTTTGCTAAGAGTCATCTTCTTTCTGTGGATCCGATGGATCCATTTTCTTAGCCAACCTGTGCATCATATGTGTGTGTGAGAGAGAGACAGAGAGACATAGAAAGAAGGTTGAAAATTATAAAATTGGAGAAAGAGAAACAGGACATATTGAAAGAAGAAAGATGCTTTCTTTATGGTCCATATACAATAAACAAAAATAAGTGAACAAGATAATCATTCTTTTTTCTCTGTCCCTCTTTAGTTACTTGGACCAGGTGATAACTTAATATGTACCCACCAAATATAAACCAAACTAAAACAGTAACACCATAAGTTTTTTCAAGTGAAACACAAAACCGGTAACTTCGATATTTCTTGTTACCAGCAAAACGAATACTCAAGAGACTAGTTACTTCTTATTTTTCTCCTTATAATTCACAGATTGTCGTGGATCATTTTCAGTAGTAACAGGTGGTTATTGCTATAATAAAGTTGGTCAAACGTGGTCAAGGCCTTTGACACAAATCATTAATTTCACATTAGTGGCGAGGGGTTGTGCAAATCTCTTTTAACCACAGCTGCTTGCTTTTCAACATGTTCACACAGCAGCTATTTTTGACCTTATCCCCTCAACTACTTTTACATCCTCCACCACCTTTTTATATAGCGAAGTGATTCATACACCATAACTATTAAGCTACTTCTACTTTATTTGATTTTGTTGGTCTAAAATGCAAAATAGTGATGCACAATCATCTTCCATCAATTATTATCTTATCTTATGTGAGATGTATTATTTGTCTAAAACACGCACACAGTAGAAGTAGGCCATGACTCCTTGATTATGGATTGTGATGAATACAAAAAGTACAACAAAAAAAACCCGGTGTCCAAAAACCAAACTACATCATTAAATCATCTGATGAAGATATTTTTTAGTTGCATACTCCATCATAAGGCTTCTTGATCCACGAAAGTGTTCATTTAAAACCTTTAGATTTATTGCGGTTTCAATGACTTATAATGGTCATTCAGTTCATCTCCGTCGGTTTGGACTGAATCCTTACATGCCAACACCGGGTTTGCTCTTTCATTTACTTGGTATTCTTTTGTCCACATTTTGTAAAAAGGAATCATGACAAGAAAATGACATATGATTATGTGCATACAGGGTATGAACACCTATATTGAAATGTCTGTATTTTGCATATATTAAATTTTGGCCAATGTGATAGGTTTATTAGAGTTTGGTATTATAGTTAGGCTAGTAATAGTATCTATATTACAAGTCCTAAACTCTATTAACATATGCATACATGTAAAAATATTTACCTATTTTACGCATATATGTTTATATATCCACACATTGATATATCTTATATTATTGAGATTAACATTATTTGGACAAAAGTGTTGGGAAGAGATATAATATAACGTTATATTAGTTTGTTAGAAGTTAACTTAGTTGTCGAGTTCAAAAGTTAAGAACTCTATGTATATGGTAACATATAAACTTATTATTTTTAAGTTTTCAAAATATTATGTGATTACTATCAAATCCATAAAAAAGATCTATTACGGTTTATTGCACATAATCTTAAAATAAACAGAAAACATTTAGACATAAAGACAGCCGAGTAACGATGGATATCAAGTATAGATCAATTTGCATGAGAGTTTAAAGGCTTCCTATGCATTTCTGCTAGTGATGTATAAAAAGAATTACAAGGGGGTACGTGGCTTATTCAATTTATGCTCAATATTGGCAGTTATGCATGACTATAATTATGTAATGAATTTTGTGGTAGCATATTTATAGCAGTTAAAAATATAGGATAAACAAATGCGAAACAACATGAAGCATAAGTACTATAACATGATTGCAGAGACTAACTTTACCTGCATGTAGTAGTTCGGTCCATCCTTCAGCATGCTAGAAAATCATCTTGAAAATGGAGCCAAAACTTGTCACAAAACAAAAAATAGAACACAGCATCAGTTGAGATATATCTCTTTATAATTAGCATCTTATTAGCCCATTGCAAGCTTCCATATCACTACGCCCCAAAATTTATCAACAAGATCATACACAGTAGAGATAGACTACGTCGAAAGCTGACATCTTTAATTTCTTTCATTTGAAATTCACGACGTGAGATGACTAACAATATCCCTATTAACAGAGAAAGACATACAATGAGTTAAAATGACGCTGTCTCGAATATTCTTTGAATGTAGAGGATTTATCATAAATTATAATCGTCATTAATATAAACACATACCGACAGCCGTTTAGAAAACCCCGAGTAATGTAGATAAAGGATAGTGGTGGTAATTTTTAAGACGATAAATAAAACAGAGGATGAAGAAAACAAGAAATTGTTTTCATCTCTATCAATAGATCCATTTTTCAGTTAGAAACGGATAGAACAATGCAGCTTTGGAACTAACTACTATTATATATTCTATGCACATACCAACTGTTAAAAAGGTCTTATTAATACCTTCATCAAGTTCATCCTCATAAAAAAATTTGAACGTCTCAAAAGGGGAGCAAATCTTGAAGGATCTTTATCAAGATCAAAAGTGAATTAGTAAAAATGAGCCATAACTATAAGGACACCCGGCCGGACATGGTAATAGACATAGGGAAACCCATGAACTTTACGGGCGGGTTAGAGTTCGTGAACCTAACGTATACAGTGATGAAAAAGAAGAAAAGCGATGAAGGAAAATGGGAGAAGCAAGAGGCTGATTTATTGAATAAGATAACGGGTTATGCCCCGAAAGGGTGCATCACTGCAGTTATGGGTCCTAGTGGTGCCGGAAAATCCACTTTCTTAGATGGACTAGCTGGACGGATTGCTAGTGGCAGCCTCAAGGGCCGCGTGTCTTTAGATGGGAACGATATGAGCCCAAGCTTGATCAAGAGAACATCAGCTTACATTATGCAGGACGATCGGCTATTCCCGATGCTAACAGTTTATGAGACTTTAATGTTTGCTGCTGATTTTCGATTAGGGTCAATCTCCAGAGCTGAAAAGAGGCAACGTGTAGAGACTTTGATAGAGCAACTCGGGTTATCAGTAAGAATCTAAACTTATATATTGGAAAATATGCATATACCTGAACTTACAAACTATTTGTTTAACTGTAGACAGCAAGGAACACGTACATCGGTGATGAAGGGATGCGCGGGGTTTCAGGGGGTGAACGTCGTAGGGTATCGATTGGTGTAGACATCATTCATGGACCATCTTTGCTTTTTCTTGATGAACCGACTTCTGGTTTGGACTCAACCAGCGCTCAGAGTGTGATCGAGAAGGTTCACGACATAGCCCGAACCGGAAGTACCGTTGTTCTGACCATTCACCAGCCTTCACACAGAATCCAGCTTCTACTTGACCACCTCATTATATTGGCCCGTGGACAACTCATGTACCAAGGATCCCCAAAAGATGTGGGTCTCCATTTGGTCCGTATGGGTCGGAAACTTCCTAAAGGGGAAAACCCGATTGAGTTTCTAATTGATGTGATACAACAGTATGATCAGTCTGAATATGGAGTGGATGCATTGGCGGAATTTGCTCTTACGGGTATGAAACCCCCACAACTTTCAGAGATCGAGATGTCATTTTCGACCATCCTCCCTTCACCGACCCCACCGCCCCGCCGAGACAAACATAGCCACGATAAAGGTAAGTCTGGAAAGAGGCTTCACCTACAAACCGCTGGCCGGTCTGATCAAGAAAAGGACTTTGATCATAGCGTCAGAAGCCCTTGGAATAATTCAAAATCATGGAGCCAAAGTGGAATCATGCAATCGATTAAACTTACTCCTACTCGTCAACGCAATGTTCAAAAAACGCCACACCCTATTAGGTGAAATTTAATATCTGTGAATTAATAGAAACATTATCTCAGAACTTAATTTTGTGTCCTTTTTTGTTACAGTGCATCCCCTGGCTACTACACCTACTCAAGTGATATTCTAGCCGGAACCCCAACTCCACACAGTAGTGACTACACGGTCAACGAAGATGACTATCGCACCCCGAACAATGCTCCAGATACTGCAAAGTATAGTCATTTAGGTCCAAAATTTGCAAATTCTTTCTTTGAAGAAACATGGGTTCTAATGCGTAGAAACTTTATAAACATCAGAAGGACCCCTGAACTGTTTCTATCACGGCTCGTGGTATTGACCATCATGGGGTTCATGATGGCCACCTTGTTCATGAAGCCTGGCAAGTCGATGCAAGGAATAACTAATCGTCTCAGTTTCTTTATCTTTACTGTCTGCCTTTTCTTCTTCTCTTCCAATGATGCGGTCCCCGCGTTTATTCAAGAAAGATTCATATTTGTTAGGGAGACTTCACACAACGCCTATCGAGCCTCTTCCTACACCATTGCTGGCCTAATTACCTATTTACCCTTTCTCTTACTCCAAGCTGCAGTATATGCTGGCATCACGTGGTTTGCCTTGAAGCTAGAAGGCCCTTTTGTCTATTTTTTGATCATCCTATATGTTTCTTTACTCACCACGAACTCATTCGTCGTGTTTGTGAGCTCAGTTGTCCCCAACTACATTCTCGGATATGCGGCTGTTATTGCTTTCACGGCTTTATTTTTCTTGTTTTGTGGGTATTTCTTAAACAGCCATGATATCCCCCCATACTGGAGTTGGATGAATAAGGTTTCGACAATGACGTATCCGTACGAAGGGCTACTGATTAACGAGTACCAAAGGAATGAAGTTTTTGGTCAGACTCTTGTAGGGACAGATGTGTCTGGTATCGATATTCTACAGTCACTGCACATTTATCATGAAAAAGATCCCAAGTGGTCTAAGATTTACATAATGTTGGGATGGGCGGTCCTATATAGGATATTGTTTTATATCGTTCTTCGTTTTGCATCCAAAAACCAGCGAACATAAGCCTTAAAAGAAAAGGTGATCTTGCTATAGCTTTTGCAGTGATAATAAGAAGAAAGTGTTCAGAAACAGGAAATATTAGCTTGAATGAACCTTCATTGTTTCGGGTTTTCTTTTATTTAATTAAATATAGATACACAAACATGTATCATAATGTGATTTATGAAGTTAATTAGAGTTTAATTTCCAAGCCAATAACATTAACACTAGGATAATTGAACTCATACAAAATGAAGTTCATTCTAATAATATGCTTCATGACACATTCCGTTGAGAACACAGGACTGTGAATCAATGGTTTCTTAGATTGGCCCATTGGAGGTTCGATGATATAGCAAAGGCAACGGCTCCATCACGGATGCTATCTATGACGTCAATTCATAAAAATCGTCCTAAAATTGATGTTTCTGACTGAATCATTCAGTGAATTACAAGTTAATGACAATGACAGTATCTCCTCACACGAACAGCTAATGACAATACAACCGTTGTCTGTTTATCTCGGCTTATTTTTTGACTTACGAGCATATTACGACTTAAATATGAAAAATAATCCACAAAAAAATAGGCTTATAAGCCTCATAAGCCCCAAAATAAGCTTAAACAAACACCCCTTAGAATTTAAGAAAACGAACTTGAAAGGATTCATATATGAGGAAAATGAGGAGGATCACCGGAAATCTCAGAATGTTTATTCCTATCATGTCCAATCTCATGTAAAGACGATTCAACAAGTCCATGCAGATTTTCGATTGAATTTCATGGTTTTAGACTTTTAGTTAGTCAGAAATGCCAATAAACATAATTGACAAGCCACACAAACAGTTTAAGTGAGAATATGATATAAAAATAAACGACATATCGTACCTTATGGAGACGGTGGTAAAATCGGACCGGAGAATGACGGTCCCGTTGTTCTAATGGGGCCCGCCCGCCCGAGTATGTTTAAGAAGTGATGTCAAAGACTTCAAAAGTCAGTAAATCAGGGGTGTTTTAGTCAATTCGTTATCTTCATCTTTATATAACTTTGATAAAAGTTTTTATTAGACTCAGAGCGGAACGGAACAAATCGGTTGGTCATTGTGCTCGACCAATTTGCATATCGGTTGTCCTTTTTGTGAGCTAATTGTCACGGACTTGTCTCTACAAGGTTCTTCCGTGCGGCACTTAGTCTCGACTAAGTCAGCCTTGCTCGAATACTCAATGATCTAGACAGTGGCGGAGCCAGGATATGTAATCAAAGGGGGCATTAAGTAACAAAACATGTCGAAAACTGTTACTTTTTAAATTGAATCATGTCGTGTCGGGTCGGGTCGGGTCGGGTTTGATGAAAAGGTAAACAAAAATCACTATTAGAGATATTGGTGCCCATAAACAAAAATCAAATGTAATTTGCATTTTTTAAAATGCAATTAATGTTATTAAAAGTACCGTGATTATTAAGCTAAACCTTTAAAAAATGGAAGAAACAAATTATAATTAAAGTTATATACCTATATTGTTGAAAACAAAATCATACTAAAGTCTTTATATATGCATGACGTATATTATCTAGTTATACTTTTAATTTATATAATTGGTTTTCACAGATTAAATATACAATATAAAAGGTTCAAAAAAAATGTTGCAAAGATATAACCACTTTTATTTTTTATCTAGGCCAAAATGCATTTTAGTACCTTGAATTTGTCTAACGAGGTCCTCTAGTACCCTGAACTTTTAAGGGTGGAGAATAGTACCCTCAACTTGAAAAAGTGGATACCTTAGTACCCCGACTCAGTTTAACTCGCTCACACGATTTTCACATAACTTCTTCCATTAGTTTTCTAACATCCACAATAAAATGTCGTTTCTAAAACCTCAATTGTCGGTTCTCTTGAACCCTAATCTACACGATTGATCCAAATTAGCTTAATCGAATAAAAATCCTTGTTTCTTTTTATAAGATGCAACAACCTTTCCAAGATCATAAACCTACTCATGAAGATAAATTTATAAATTGACTCATGTAAGGTGTGTTTTATCGAACTATCAGTTATATGTAAAGAGGGTTCTATTAAAATATATTTGTTTCGATTTATTATGGAGGCTATAAAAAAAATTTTGATGTATATATGTTGGAACAGAAGAGTTTAATTTGTTGTAAATTTTTGTAGGGTCATCAATAATTTTGCAATGAAAAGTGCAATTTCTTTTATATTGATTTGTGCTGATATTTCTTTACGAGATTTAGAGACTTGAAATTAGCATAAGGAGGACATTTTGGAATTGCTTTATTACAAATCAAACTAAAACCCATGTTACTTTTTAAGAAATTTGGCATGAATAGAATGTAATGGCATGAATTTTAGGTTAGTGTTTTATTTTAACTTTTCAGAAACGTCATTTTGCTGCGGACATTAAAAAAATAACGGAGGAAGCCACGTGAGAATCTTGTAAGCGAGTTAAACTGAGTCAGGGTACTAAGGGATCCATTTTTCCAAGTTAAGGGTACTATTCTCTACTCTTAAAAGTCTAAGGTACTAGAGAACCCGATTAGACAAATACAGGGTACTAAAATGCATTTTGGCCTTTTATCTATATATGCATTATGTACTATTTATATACTTTTAATAAATGAAATGAGAAGATGTGGTACCCACTTTTGACTTCTCTTTTTAGTTGGTGTCTTTCCTCCACTTTCCCATGCCATTTACCCACTTTACACTTCCCAAGGTTATAATGCCAGTATACCACCATTTTTTCCGACCATAGACCATCAAATAAATTTTCCACCCAACACATAATACTCTACTTGTTGTCAATCAAAAATGATGAGGGCACTTTGAATATTTTGGTGAGGGCAACGAGCTTCTTTCCTACCATTTCGAGTTTTTTTTTCTATATATTTTGTGTCTCTCCGAGAGCTTCATTGGGGGCAAGTCCCCCCACTACTCTAAAGGTGGCTCCGCCCCTGGATCTAGACAACTAGAGAAAGCTTTAAAGAAAGATACAAGTAAAATGGTAAATACTTTGTATTGTTTGAGAGAACTTTACAAGGGATTTGAGAGGTGATCTCTACAAATGAGGCTACATCTATATATACTAGTATGTACATGGTTCTAGAAAGTTCTACGGGAAGCTTCTAGGATTTTCATAAGATTCTAAGAGGTTCTAGAGCTTCTAACACTTTCCATCCTCTTCCAAGGGCTTCCAAGATTATCCAAGCTCTTCTAAGAAAAGTGTGGAACAATCCGGAATCCTGAACATCCTTGTAAATAATTATATCGAGTAGCCGGGTCGTGACATCCTCCCCCACCTAAGCTCACGACGTCCTCGTCGTGCCTTTCTTCCAACACCGTTGGATCTCGTACATGGCGTGCCTTGACAAGTATACTTGATTCTCCTTTGGCTTCTTCCATGATTGATCCTTGTCCGTGTTCTATAACACGACGTCTCCTCCTTATACGTCTCCTACATTTGCAACAACTCTCTTGTGTATGTTGCTCGGGTAAGACACTCGATAGTGCGCCCCTAAACTCCTCAAGGACGTCTTTGGTGACTCTTGACGTCTCTACGTCGCTTGATATACCGCTCGTATTTTGCTTCAACTCCTTGAAGCCGGTCTCGAGTTGCGTTGCAGACATCATCTTGGCTCCACTCTTTGTGCCTCTCTTCATTGTCACCATGCACACTTGACCTTTATCTAAAATGCACAATGTGTTAGTAAACGTGATGAGAATGGCTTGTACCTTATCGAAGAATTCCATCCCGAATACGAGTTTGTAATCATCCATAGGAACGACCGATAAGTCTAACTCTCCTTCTCATTCCCCGATCTTAGCCTTCACGCCTCGTGCAACCCCTCTAATTGGTTTGGCATTTCCGTTTGCAGCTTTGATCCATCCATTACCCTCCATTGTCTTAAGCCCAAGTCTCTTAGCTTCATCTACCGAGATAAAGTTATGAGTTGCTCCTGTATCGACTAAGGCTCTTGTGGATATCCCGTTTACAATTGTGCACACAAATCGAAGTCCATTGGCCTCTGCCTTTGACTTTGTCCTTGGTTTACCCTTGGTCTCTACCATAGGTGCTCGTTGTCTCTTAGCATCTATCTTGGACGACATCACTCTCACTTTGTTTTTCGCCTCAACTGTGGGCAACTCCTTCCATGCATTAATGGCATTGAGGATTCGCATTGATCCCAAGTGCGCACCCTCTTCCTTAGGCGGACTCTCTTCCGTATTTGCCATCATAGCTTGGAGACTCATTTTCATAGGACAATCTCGCGCTCTATGTGGTCCATCGCACACGAAACACTTTATACTCTTATATGGTATTTTCTCTTTCCGTTGCGATCTTCGTGCTCCATCATCCCAATCTCGGACTTGTTTCTCTCCCCCACCTTGCTCATCGCCACTATCTTCATTTGTGGGTTTGAGCGACCTCCGCTCACCAAGGTCAATAAGTGCCTCTGCATGCGCAATAGCCGTAGCAAGGTCTTGGACTCTTCGTCTCTCCAACTCCGTCTTGGCCCATCCTTGTAAACCATCAAGAAAATAGAAGAGAGAGTCTTGCTCAGAAAGATCCGAAATCTCGAGTACAAGAGTAGTGAATTCTTTGACATACTCCCGGATCGTCCCAGAATGCGTAAGTTTGCGAAGTCGACTCTTTGCTTCGTGCTTAGCATTCTCCGGATAAAATTGTTTCTTCAAGTCTTGAACAAAATCGGCCCAAGTATTGATGGTACACGTACCTCGTTCGATATCTCCATATCGACGTCGCCACCATAACGCCACAGTGTCCTTTAAGTAACGCGTCGCCGTCTTGATCTTTGATGCATCGTCAACTATGTTGACACCCTCCATGTATTGCTCCATCTCCCACAAGAAATCATCAACCGCCCTAGCCTCTCGCTTTCCTATGAACAGTGATGGTTTAGGGACCTCCAACTTTGAAGCAATGTTACTAGTGTTACCTCCTCCACTAGCTATCGATCGCTTGCACAATACCATATCCATTTGCAAGCCTTCAATGGTTTGATGAATCGCGAAGATCTCTTCTCCAACCTCCTTCCTCAACTTCGTGATCTCACCCATGAACATATCTCTTAAGTCATGGATCTCACGTCTCAAGTCGCCACTAAGAGTATTGATGACCACCCTAAAGTCATCCCTCATGCCCCTGAACTCGGAGTCTAGACCTACCAAGCCCTCAACTTGGTTCTTCAACTCCGTCATGGATGTCTCGACACCCTCCATCCTTTTGGCCAAACTTGCTACCGTGTCTCTAGACGCACCTCTACTCCTCTTGTCTCCTTGGCGAGACTCTTCCCGACCACGGTTCTCATCAATCACAACATCATTTCCACCACCCATATTCTTGTTACCTTCGTTCGCCATCTCCTTGAATCAACCTAGCTCTGATACCACTTGTCACGGACTTGTCTCTACAAGGTTCTTCTGTGCGGCACTTAGTCTCGACTAAGTCAGCCTTGCTCGAATACTCAATGATCTAGACAACTAGAGAAAGCTTTAAAGAAAGATACAAGTGAAATGGGAAATACTTTATATTGCTTGAGAGAACTTTACAAGGGATTTGAGAGGTGATCTCTACAAATGAGGCTACATCTATATATACTAGTATGTACATGGTTCTAGAAAGTTCTACGGGAAGCTTCTAGGATTTTCATAAGCTTCTAGTAAGCTTCTAAGAGGTTCTAGAGCTTCTAACACTTTCCATCCTCTTCCAAGGGCTTCCAAGATTATCCAAGCTCTTCTAAGAAAAGTGTGGAACAATCCGGAATCCTGAACATCCTTGTAAATAATTATATCGAGTAGCCGGGTCGTGACATAATGGTCAAATATTGGTTGCGTACTAGTAAAATGGACAATCGGTTGTATTGCCAACCGATACTCACTACACAAAACAATCCTATAAATCAAAAAAATAAAAAATAAATATATAAATTACCGTTTAAAAAAATAAAATAAATAAATAAATAAAAAATAAAAAAAACATTTTTTTAACAAAACTTTACCACTTTTCAAACATCAAACACACAATTCCAAACACAATTCAACCAACATTTCAAATAGAAAAATATGGCTTGTAAACTCTCTCATACCATCGAACAACTTCAAAAGTATGTAAAAAAAAATAAACTGACAAAGACGACACGGAACGACAAGAGGCTATTGTCAAAGTGCTTAAAAGTTTGAGCTCGCAAAGGCACTCAAACAACGTTTGAGAGAACGATACGTTGAGTGCAAAGGCATATCAGAAGAACGCAAAGTTGTGATTGATCAGTTTCTGTACGATTAATATCGTAAAGACGCTGCCGTTACTGAGACATTGTAGTCTTGTGTGAATCAGATGCAGGCCCAAATCCCTAACAAGATACGTTGAAGTTTTGAGAAAAATGTGGCAGCTGGTGATACACCAAGAGTGCAAGGTGCATCAACTTCATCTGATGCACCAAGAGTTGTTGAGCAACAACAACAGCAACCTCATCTGGATCACTTTCGGCTAGGTTATAAAGAAGATGGGGGCTAGAACAAGAGTAAGGAGCGGGAACTAAGTAGGTTGGAAGCACAGTTAGAAGTAGAGGAGTTTGCGAACTACTCTGTGTACGACGACGGTTACGACTCAAACAACTCTGAAACCTGGGATCACTCGGATTACAATTGAATGTTTGTGTAATATTTTATGTTATGTTTCTGTAATGTTTTAAATTCCAAAAAATATATGCAATGTTTAAATTTGAACGTTTTTATTTTTATAAATTTGTTGTTTAAAATGTAATTAAAAAAAATGGTCACCACTGTGGCACATGGGTCATGTCTCGTCGTCAGAGAGAGAAAGCAGCCGGAAAGTTGGGCCACCACTGTGCCCAGCCTTAATAGTATCTTAGTAGGCATAAATAAATCTTACACTCAGTTCTCGAGTCTAAATTTTAAAGAATTGAAAAGAATGGAAGATGAATATGTGAAGAAAGTGGTTATTGCAATTTGTGTTCTTTAGTTTGTATTTTTAAATAGCAAGAAAAGGATAAGAAAGCTAACAAAATTACCAATATACCCTCAAAACTATATACATTGATTAATTTCTACCATTAACAATATTACAGATTTACAGTATTGAAATATGCCTTTTGTGATGATATAAATTTGTTACTTTTTGACATGACAAGTATACTCCAACAGCGACGGAGACACCAAGATCTAACAATGGTCGTAGTTTTTCACTAAGTGCATAAATCCCTTCAATAATGACTGTGAGATGAAGGAACTTCAACTGTTGTGTTGCGTCATGTAAGTTATAGGAATGTACGTGATATAAGTACATAACTTGGCTGATAATAAACACATATATGCAAATTGCGATCAGTAAAAAGAAAGACCACACTGTAACCAATTCCTGGAATTGACTTAAAATCATATATGCATATCTAGATTCTCTAGACATCAATTTAATTATACTAATGCTTTACCTATCTTGAGGTAAATAAGATATTCTAAAATAAACCAGTAGCAATACAAACAAATCCAGACTAATTACCATCACAGTTTCCATCAACAATACGAGTTGCATCTTTGTAGTTGTCCATTGTTATGATAACAATGAATATAATATTGTAATCTTATATACTAAAATCTTAAGTTGTCTTATAAATGTAAAGTGCTCATAATAAATGTTTCATGAATTGATGGTACCATATGTTTCAATCTCTTTGCCTCCCATGAGTTACAACTTACAAGCAAATCATACTAAATCATTATATAAAGAATTGTGTGGGAATGTGAGTTGGCCATGCTTTCAAACATGGAACGAATGGTTGCACGCATGCCATTGGTAGGTTCTTACAAGGTCAAATTCATCTTCTCATTCTCATTTTAGTCATTGTCTATGAGTAGTCGATTAGAAGAGAAATACATGTTGTTGAATGTATAGCCGTATAGGAGTAAGTTTTCTTCCGTGTTTTAACCATATGCACTTAGATTGTTGTTCATAGATTGGTGGCAAATAGGTAGGTCAACGTGGATGGGTAACAGTTGAATGTGGCAAATGACAATTATCTGCTGTGTGTGTGTTGTGTAGGTATGGGATACTAGACAACAGTCGTGCTGCAATACGTTTCAAGTTCATGAGGAGTACATCACTGATATGACCTTCGAACCTAAATCAATGCAACTTTTAGGAACAAGGTATTAGAACATACATGCCCATTCTTCTTTCACAAAATATAGGATGCCGTTAAGGACTAGAAATTGTTGAATCGTTTATTGATCCTTTTGACCTGGTGGGGATAAACTAGGTTTCTAATCGACCAAGTTCTGATATCATCAAAAGTTTTGACTGATTAAGAGTTATGATCAAGCTACGCAAAAGTAACTTGAAAGAGAGAACAGATGTGTAGACCGTAGAAAGAGAGAAGGAAACCTTTTCTACCAGTTTTCATAGGAAGTTGTGTTTCTTACCCTATTGGTTACTAACTATGCTATGGTAATGTTTTGTCTTTTGTTTGCAGAAAATACACAGAAAAAGAAAGTTCCCAAAAAAGAGTGCATTGCACAAGTGATGGACATGGATATATGTTTTGTTATTGGTTCTTATTAATCTTTGTATTGCAGTAAGATCATGTAGTGATTTTATACTTCTAAGTGCAAGGGATCTAAATCTTTTGTCCAAAAGAAGCCACAAAGTTATAGAATGTTCTTTTAGCTGAATTATGATGGAATTCTTCATTTGTCTTGAGCGTAAAAGGCCTTGGCTGGGCTTTTTAAGCATTGTGTGGGTAAGAATAAATGGTCAGAAAAATAGGTAGAGCGGGAAGCTAAGATTTGCAGTTAGTGGTAGATCATGAAAGCCACTGTTGAAGATAAGAAATGACATTAATCAATAGTGAAAAAATTTATGACTGATCAGTGGTAAACCGTCAGATTATTATTGACCAAGGTCAATAAGTCAAAAACAGCTTAGACTAATGCTTCCGTGGAATACAGTGTATCCTCGGGTCGTATTTCACAACGAGGCGTGAAATAATTGAGCACCAAGCATGAACTAAGAACCAAGAACAGGACCAAGAACCAATCTTATAGACCTTCCACAAGGTCACTAAACCCAAGGGCAATCCAGAATCCCCTTGCTCCATGCTTCTTCTTTCATTCTTCTTATTTTTTTATTTTCTTTTTATTTAATTTGAATTTTTGTGATTTTTAAGTAAACTGAATAAGATAAAAGTAAATGCTTGGAAAACTATTAATAACTTGTAAATGAGATAAACTAAGCTTAAAAAGACACAGAACATCAACAATTAACAATTTCCAATGAATTTGTCAAATTCACTCAATTTTGCCAATATTGAATAATCAAAGGAAAACTTGAATTTAACTGTAAAGATAGTTTGAATTACATGAAATGAACTGAGTACAAGCTTTTGAAACTGCAAATACAACTGGAATTAATTCTACACTACCTACGTTACACTACTCCTAAGCTACAACTAACTACTCTTCTCTTCTGCATCCCCTTCTATTTATAGCCTCCACAGTTGTTCCACGTGTCATCAGAAGCAAATCCCACCCATTCTCAGCCTTGATACGTGTTGAATTCTTTAAGCTGATTTTGGCAGGAAAAGTAGTTTTAATCAATTAGGACTATTGCGTGTTGGAGGGGGGGTTCAGTTGCATTTATTGGTCTTGGGAGGTGGAATTAGGACAGGATAAGGGGTAGTGGGAGTTGCAGGGTGTGGTGGTGTTAGGAGCAGGGTAGGGTGTGAGAGACATGGTAGTTTTGGTACGTGTCCTCTCCTGAGGTAAACCCAATGGTGGGTTTTGTTTGTGGGGATGACAGGTTAGGGTTGAGGTGGTGAAAGTGTAAGGTGGAGGTGGAGGATGGAGTGTAGAAGCAGAAGGTGGATATGGGGTGAGGCTGAAGAAGGAGGTGGATGGTCAAACGGGTCAAAGGTTTTGGCCTGGTAATGTTTTTAAAGTGGACTTGGGCTTTTGTATGGGCTTGGATTTAAAAAGGATGGACCAGGCTTATTGTTTATTGGATTTGGAATTTAATGGATCCTTTTTGTTTTTTGTAAGATATAAGTCCAAGGACTATTGTTGTAAAATCTGAATTTCCAGGGACCTAATCTGTAATTATTCCAAAGATTATTAAAAGGTACTATTTTTGCCATGTTGGAATAATATAAGGATTTATTTGATTATTTTCTAAATTAAAAACAACCGGGGACCATTTTTGCCAATTTTATAAAGTTGAGGGTAAAAAGTGTAATTTTCCTAGAAGTTATCAAAAATGGACTTAATTAGCCAAGATAAATAGTACAAGGGCCATAGATGTAAGTTTTTCAATTTAAAATGCCCAGGGACTGTTTTTGCCATTTTTGAAACTTCAGGGACCAATTTTGTAATTTCCTCAAACTTTTTATCCAAAGGTCAAATTTGATAACTTGTGAATTCCCAAGGACCATTTTTGACTTTTTCTTCCAAATTAACTTTCCAGGGACTAGAATTGTCAAGTTTGAAACTTGAGGGACCTGTTTTGCCATTTGTGCAATTTTGAACTTTCAAGGGTAAAATTTGTTATTTCATGATTCCTGGGGGACTTTTGTTGACTTTTCTTCAAAATATTTTTCCCAGGGACCATTTCTGACATTTCTTGAAAGTTCAGGGACTAATTCTGCCAATTGTGCAAACTTTGCACGTTTTTCATCTGTTTTCAATCCTTTTGCACCTGAAACATATAAAAACACATTCCAAAGATATTTATAGTATTATGTGGTATTTCTATGTGTTTTTAACTGTTTTCGTATTTTAAACAGGACAAAAATGATGAGTTTTTATGAACTCATCAATCCCCCACACTAAACTATTGCTAGTCCCTAGCAATCTATAATCCAATAACAACCCGTTTTTCAAAATTTAATGGTTTTAATGTCTCTTTACCAAAAGCCATTACTTCTGGAGTAGCCAGGTGTGAAAACTGTGGTACACCTGATAACCGTGTGATTTTGAGCAAACCACCAGCTGTCAACGGATTTGATTAGTCTTTACCAAAAGCCGTTTGTTTCTGGACTAGCCAACTCTTGATGGACATAGTCGACATCTTGGTGAGCTGATTACCAATTATGGTTTTTCACTGCCTTTACCACAAGCCATAATCTTGCGGGCTAGCCAACTCATTTGCTTTATGGGATATGGGGAGTTGAGGAACCATACAATTTTGGGAAAATTGCAAGCCATGAACGGATTTGAGTTATCTTTACCAAGAGCCGTTTGCTCCTGGATTAGCCAGTCCTTATGTGGATTAGACATGGTGGACTGATAACCAAATGAAAAAATTTTAAAATTTGGCCAAAAACAGGGGTAATATAATCAAATTCGCAAGAATTTCTCCCCCCCCCCCCCACACTTAGAATTGAATATTGTCCTCAATATTCAAAGTCTCGGCTATTATGCCGACTCTTTAAACGTAAAAAGGCTACATTACAAGCTAAATGTGGAAATACCATTTTTCATTTTTATTTTCTATTCATTTTTTCTATTCATTATTTATTATTATTATTATTATTATGTACATGATGCTAATGTTTTTGTTTTCCGAGTCACTAGCTTGACTCGACCCCGTATTCATTGGTTCATGGGGAAGTAAGTGGACTTAACAAACAATCTCCATCGGACTTTCATTCAAAATGTTTGGATAAACATTGAAGTACGTGAATGTTCCACACCGATGAGATAAGTACCCCGGCTTACATGAAAATGCCGGGGTCAAAGATAGTATCCTCACTCCTGAAGGATTGACGGATAAGTGGAGAAGTCACGGGGTACGTGAAGAAAGATAAGAAAATCATGATAACAATCATGATTAACTTATAAAAAGGAGACTTCATAATTTCCATATTATGAATTTCAGCATTGAAGCTCCTAATGTAAGAAAACTTCTCCATGGTAGTTTTCTCACAAAGTAATATACCGGGTGTTAAGATTTTATCCTCGGGGAGGAAATCAACCACGGTATCATCAAAGGAACATGAATCAATCTCAGGTAACAAATGATGTAGATCATTATGCTCAATTACCTCATTGATTGGATTCTTAATTCCAATGATGTGAGTAAGTTCACTAGTGAACTCCTCATGAAGAGAATCATTCACAAGATGTATATCTGTGAATCCTTATTCATTTGTTTTAAATGTTTCGGGAACAAGGTGATTAATATTCTCTTTTGGATTATTGGGATGAGAATTGAGTGTTGGATCACTATATAAAAGGTTTTCGATTTCTTCCAGATTAGCTAGGAAATCAAAGAGATCATTGTTACTTCCTGATAGAAGTGGATCAATGTGAGTGAGTTCATCAATGAACTCCTCAAGAAGAGGATCAACATGTGATTGTGATGCCTCAACATACTCCATGCTTCCATTAGATATACAATTATTGCTAGAATCGGAGAGAATCTGAAGATGATCATTTGAACACTCAAGAGGGGAAGGTAAATCACACACAAGATCAAGGATTCCCTATGACTCTCTTGGGATTTGGATAAGGTTCTCAACACTGGAATTTATTAATTCGTCCGATTCCTTTGCAGGAATTGTGTCAAGATGCTCATCCTCCATATTCAGAGAGTGAGTGGGACCCTTAGGTGTGATAACAGTAGGAAGAGGGAGTTGAGGAGAGCTAGCATGCATGGATTTTTCCATTTGTTTCTGTGCTAGGGATTCCTCCGTACTCTTATCTCCCTGTATAATCATGGATGGAATTTTAATTGATGAACGTGATGAAGGTTTATAAAATTGAAGAATATCAATGGTTTCCTCATCATCAGTAGCATCATCATCAAGAAAAGCAGCTTTGGAAAATATGGTACGTGTTTTAGCTGTTCTTTCTTGGATGAGTAATTCTTCCATGGTTTTATCGTTTCTAGCAGCTCGTTCTTAAATATATTTCTCATGAGATACACAAGAAGAGCTTGGTGCATTTTGAAATGATGGCTTAGTCAACTCCTCCTTAATTTCTTTCAAAGACTCTAGAGCCTTCAGAAAGATATCTTCATTTGTTTGTTGTTGAGGAGTTGCATGGTTTATTTGGTACTGTAGAGGTTGGTCATAATACGAATAGTCATTATTATAACAAGGAAATGGATTCCTTGTTTGACATTCGGAGCTGAAGTGTGAACCTCCACAGTAATCACAACAGTTGAACTGATGTGGCTGTAAGTCGTATGTGTTGTAGTCATAATTGTTATCAGGAACCTGCTCATAGACAAGCGTGTTTCCCGATTGACAATCAGAACTGTAGTGTGAACCACCACAGTACTCACAACAGTAAAACTGCTGAGTCTCATGGTGTGGAAGTTGATGGAATGAATCAGTCGTGTCATGGTAGGAATAGGGATTCTGGTTATAGACAGACCCGTTTCCTGATTCTACCATGCTACAACTGGGGCAATTACCACCATTATAAGGACTACCACACCATTGACAGACAAGAGGGTGAGAATAAGACATAGAAAGAATCAAAGGGTTTTGGAGGGTGAGAAATTAAGAATCAAAAAGGTAAGAGGGTAAAGATGAATATTTTTGGTTTTTTTGTGTTTGTTGAAAACTAAATTAAAAATGTTTTTGGAACCGATTCGTTAACCGAAATCGTTCCTTTAAAATCACTCGCAGGGTGGCGGGAGAGAAGAATGGATCTCTCTTCAGTTCGCAATTTAATGTCAGAACTTACCTTAAACCACTTGTATTGGTTGTGATTTTAAAGAAAACGAAGTAATTTAACTTCACTATTAATTTTGTTGTTATTTAATTTTTTTGGTGTTTTTTTAACACTTCAGGAAAAGTGTTAGTGAACTTTTCAGTTATGATTTTGATTTTTACAAAAAATTTACAAACTGATGGTATTTGTACAGTGAGTTGATATTCAGAACCACATATGCTTCCAAATTCGTTGTACGTAGCACACCTCCCCGGCAGCGGCGCCAAAATTTGATCAGTGGTAAACCGTCAGATTATTATTGACCAAGGTCAATAAGTCAAAAACAGCTTAGACTAATGCTTCCGTGGAATACAGTGTATCCTCGGGTCGTATTTCCCAACGAGGCGTGAAATAATTGAGCACCAAGCATGAACTGAGAACCAAGAACAGGACCAAGAACCAATCTTATAGACCTTCCACATGGTCACTAAACCCAAGGGCAATCCAGAATCCCCTTGCTCCATGCTTCTTCTTTCATTCTTCTTATTTTTTTATTTTCTTTTTATTTAATTTGAATTTTTGTGATTTTTAAGTAAACTGAATAAGATAAAAGTAAATGCTTGGAAAACTATTAATAACTTGTAAATGAGATAAACTAAGCTTAAAAAGACACAGAACATCAACAATTAACAATTTCCAATGAATTTGTCAAATTCACTCAATTTTGCCAATATTGAATAATCAAAGGAAAACTTGAATTTAACTGTAAAGATAGTTTGAATTACATGAAATGAACTGAGTACAAGCTTTTGAAACTGAAAATACAACTGGAATTAATTCTACACTACCTACGTTACACTACTCCTAAGCTACAACTAACTACTCTTCTCTTCTGCATCCCCTTCTATTTATAGCCTCCACAGTTGTTCCATGTGTCATCAAAAGCAAATCCCACCCATTCTCAGCCTTGATACGTGTTGAATTCTTTAAGCTGATTTTGGCGGGAAAAGTAGTTTTAATCAATTAGGACTATTGCGTGTTGGAGGGGGGGTTCAGTTGCATTTATTGGTCTTGGGAGGTGGAATTAGGACAGGATAAGGGGTAGTGGGAGTTGCAGGGTGTGGTGGTGTTAGGAGCAGGGTAGGGTGTGAGAGACATGGTAGTTTTGGTACGTGTCCTCTCCTGAGGTAAACCCAATGGTGGGTTTTGTTTGTGGGGATGACAGGTTAGGGTTGAGGTGGTGAAAGTGTAAGGTGGAGGTGGAGGATGGAGTGTAGAAGCAGAAGGTGGATATGGGGTGAGGTTGAAGAAGGAGGTGGATGGTCAAACGGGTCAAAGGTTTTGGCCTGGTAATATTTTTAAAGTGGACTTGGGCTTTTGTATGGGCTTGGATTTAAAAAGGATGGACCAGGCTTATTGTTTATTGGATTTGGAATTTAATGGATCCTTTTTGTTTTTTGTAAGATATAAGTCCAAGGACTATTGTTGTAAAATCTGAATTTCCAGGGACCTAATCTGTAATTATTCCAAAGATTATTAAAAGGTACTATTTTTGCCATGTTGGAATAATATAAGGATTTATTTGATTATTTTCTAAATTAAAAACAACCGGGGACCATTTTTGCCAATTTTATAAAGTTGAGGGTAAAAAGTGTAATTTTCCTAGAAGTTATCAAAAATGGACTTAATTAGCCAAGATAAATAGTACAAGGGCCATAGATGTAAGTTTTTCAATTTAAAATGCCCAGGGACTGTTTTTGCCATTTTTGAAACTTCAGGGACCAATTTTGTAATTTCCTCAAACTTTTTATCCAAAGGTCAAATTTGATAACTTGTGAATTCCCAAGGACCATTTTTGACTTTTTCTTCCAAATTAACTTTCCAGGGACTAGAATTGTCAAGTTTGAAACTTGAGGGACCTGTTTTGCCATTTGTGCAATTTTGAACTTTCAAGGGTAAAATTTGTTATTTCATGATTCCTGGGGGACTTTTGTTGACTTTTCTTCAAAATAATTTTCCCAGGGACCATTTCTGACATTTCTTGAAAGTTCAGGGACTAATTCTGCCAATTGTGCAAACTTTGCACGTTTTTCATCTGTTTTCAATCCTTTTGCACCTGAAACATATAAAAACACATTCCAAAGATATTTATAGTATTATGTGGTATTTCTATGTGTTTTTAACTGTTTTCGTATTTTAAACAGGACAAAAATGATGAGTTTTTATGAACTCATCAATGACCGTGGAAGTAAAGTTCAATTCTATCATGTAGCCCCGATCGAAAGTAAGCATTAAGTAATGAACACACAGTTTAAGAAATTACATCATTATTACTATTCTTTATTTGAGTTTTTGTAAAGTGCCATTTTTTATTAAACCTTATTTTGAAAGAGCCTTATGCGTTTAACATCCGTTTAACTCAACTTATAACTAAACTTATTTTATAACTATTTACTTAAAATGATGCGTTACGTTTCAATTAGATGCATCATCATACTTATTTTGACTTTTTTACTCGACCTCAATAATTTTCATGCCATGCTAACAAGTTGTGGTAACATCACAACTTAGAAACTTACTTATTAACCAACGAAATCCGTCCATGACCAAAAAGTGATTGTTTCAAACATGACAAAAATTAGTGTTGAACATTACTCTATAAACACTTAGATACAGCCCGTGTGCATCGCACGGGTCTGAATGACTAGTTTAACAAAAGCTCATGTTGTTAGTTACCCTCTTCCCCTCCTAATCCCTCAATTTTAGGCGGAACAAATATACAAAAAATCCCATACCTTCCCTCCTTCCCCCTTCCCGTCCCTTACATTTCTCTCTTAAAAAAACTTAAAAACACTTATATTTTTAATTTCCCTTCCCATATCTTTCCATCTAAAAAAAAAAAAAAAAAAAAAAAAAAAAAAAAAAAAAAAAAAACCCCTTAAGAACAGAGTGTTAGGGTATTTTGGCAAAATAGATATTGTTCGTGTTGTTGATGATATTGTTGCTGATGCTGAAAAAAAAATTAAAAATGCATTTTTTTTTTTGCAGCGTTGATAATGTTGTTGCTGAAAAGATTAAAATTGGTTAATCTTTAATATAATAAAATAATTACATTATTTCGGAGTAATTTTGCAAAATTCTTCTCATAAAAAAAATAGACTAATAGGAGAGCTTGATTTTGCCACGGATGCAAAATCAAACGGCGTAATTGGTTAATAAAAAGTCAAAATTGAATTGATTTTGGTCAAAATTTAATAAATTTGGTGGAGAAAAAACACAAAAATATTTATGTCAAATTTGTGAAAACAAAAACTTAAAAAAAAAGGAAGTAATTAATAAAACTTTAGTGGTTGCATTTTACATAAAATATATGAAGTTAAGCGTAAAATTACAAGTTTTCATGTTTTTTAATAACTTTAGAAAAATTCAAATAACCCGTTACACTTTATACCCCTATACATTATAATATGATCTTTGTTTAAAATGACATGAGTACTAGTATTAGTTTCAGACTTTCATCTATTAAAATTACAAAATTTTATAAATATGTGTTAAATATTTTTTAAAACTAACATTAGTTTTAGATTTTCATCCATTAAATACTTATTTGCTATATACGTTAAATAAATACTCATGTTATTTTATTTTAAAAGTTAATTTATACGTACACGAGTTTGAATATAAACTACGGCTAAACTATTATTAACGGGAATATAAAATATCAAATGTAAGCACGGGGAAAAAATGAAAATAAAATACGTTATTGTACTTATTACAACGATCCATGAAATTCCTATTTAAAGTATATATATACATATCCAGAAAAACATTTAAAAAAAAAAAAAAAAAAAAAAACTTTACGGAGCATTTTTTAACTTCATCAATGCTAATTATGTGCTACTAACTTGCACATTTTGTACACCATGATATAAATAGTTAAAGTTAAACAACATCAACCTCAACCTCAACATCTATGCCATTTAAACAAAGTTAAATCTTTCAACCAACAAATTTTTGTACAAAATATTACTGTAATAGATATTAATACATAATAAAAAACTCTTGAACAAGTATTAGTTGTACTTATATCACAATTTTCACGGGTAAATTCTTATATATTCATATACTAAAAAAAAAATTGATTTATGTGTAAATCATGTGCGTGCACAAAACTTAAAATAATTCACAATATTAGTTTGTCAAACAAAGATTCTTTTTTGACCAAAGCTTATTTTCAAAAAAATAATCTTAAGCCTCCATAATCTTTCATAATCTCTCGCGCCAAACATGCCCACTAAACCAAATTTTAATTTTTAGACTCCCATGTGAGTTGTATCTCCATATCATTATTATTTCTTATAGGGTAATGATATGTACACATAATATTTACTTTGCACACATTGAATTAATGAATAAGACAAAAAATACCTCGTATAATTTCATATAATTTTATGTGTGCAAAGTAAAATTACATGTGTACATATCAATTCCCTTTCTTATAACTTTGAACATACAAGTAAGATTTTCGATCTCGATCTGATTCCATTATTTCGATATTTCATAACAAAATGGATATGTAGCACGTACTACATATTTCAACAACCTTGGTCACAGGTATTAACAAGAAGAAGATGTTACATGCAACTTCAAAGCTGATGATGTGACACTGGCTTCTTTTGGGTTACCTCATGGTCCACATAAGAATCTGCAAAGTCCATGAAATTGATCATGACATGCATGCATGAATGTATACATACGTATGTGTTACTGTATTTGTATAGAATGCACATTAATTCCTGTGGTAAGAACTTATGTTTTACACTCCCTGTGTCCAGAAATAATCTGGTTCAGTTTCCATTGATCGGGGAAATTTGATCTTCCTATAATCCTATGGACTCGTATGTTGGTATGTTTTTTTTTTTTTTTTTTTTTTTGATAAACAGGAATTTTCATTAAAGATATAAATACATTACATCATGGTTCACCCATTGGTTAACTGAGAGTGAAACATAACCATCATACACTTCATCTACAATGTCATACAATGCTCTTCTAGCTAATTCATGGGCCACTTTATTTGCATCACGTCGCACAAAAGACCAAGAGCACGAAGCAAAGGAGTAGCATAATCGTCGTATGTGAAGGAAGAGAACGTAGGGAGTAGTATTGAGATACATAACCAATATAGCCATGAGGCCTTTGTTTAACTTTTGTTATCTACAGTATCAGCAACTTCATCCTCACAGTTAATGCAGCAAGTTTTAATCTGGCTGGAAAATCATGGTATGGTTTGTAAAAATTATGTGCAAGTCGTGAATGTTCAATTGTTCATGCAGTTGTCTGTAACAAGCCGTTGTGCCTGAGCAGCGGTTCTGGAGAGGGTTCACGCCCACGGAACTCGATAAAAACCTGCATTTGGAAATAGAGTTATGAAAAAGAATACTCTGTATTATGTACTTCAGTCCCTCTAAAAGCTTTATATATTCTCTATCTTTAATTCTTTACATACACAAAATGAACTAGTGGATTTCAGAAGAAAAACGAAACATCTAACCTCTAATGGATCTTTTCCACCTCCAAGAGCAAGAACAGTTTCTCGGAACCTGTATCCTGTCTCTCTTAATGCCTGTAAACAATATAAAATTGTAAATATACCCCCATATGCTAATACATAAAAGCTTCAGTTCATGATCTAAAGAATTAATATTAGATTGCATCAAGGACATAGATAACATAATGGCATCACATCTTACTCACAGAAGGCACTGTTAAATTATGCTATATAAGCAGAGAATTAAAAACAGCAGTTCCAAATTATATATAAAACACCAGCTTAATTTTTTATGTACCCAAAGAGGAAAGATATCTGATCTAATGTTCAACGAAAAGTATTGTTAAATACATTCACAAACACGTCAATACCTTATCATCATTTAATCCAGCATCCTCAAATGCCGAGAAAGCATCTGCAGATAGCACTTCCGCCCACTGCAACAACAAAATTCCACCTTCATAACTAATTAGCAGACGAGAAACACTTGAAACAACCAATAAAGAACGAATAAAAAAACAAGGGAAATACCTTGTAACTGTAATATCCGGCAGCATATCCACCTGTTATTGACCATCACAGCAAAGATATAAGGATTTTAATTAACATCTATGATGCATCCTTTAACAAGAAGGCTTCCATCAAGAAGAATATAAGACAGAATGAAAGTAATCATTATGACCAACCAACCTGCAAAAATATGACTAAAACCACAAAGGAACCTATCCTCTGGCAGTGGAGGAATCAACTGAAATTTTTTACCGACCCTTTGGTCAACATCATAGATAGATTCAGGTCCACCGGGAACATACTTACTGTGCAGCTCCAAGTCAAGGGCTGAAAACTTGAGCTAAAACACAGCATAAAATAGAAATGAAATGTTGGTTAATATTGTATGCTGTTAAAGTTACTTAAAAGTAATGAGTGTTATGCTGACCTGGCGAAGACTAACAGTACCAGCACGAAAAGTCCTAGCAGCAAGAAGCTTCTGATAGATTTCTTCAGGGAGAGACTCTCCAGTTTCATAGTGTTTTGCAATACTCATAAGGGTATCCCTGTGACAGACACGTAATAAATTGATTGTCATACATGTGGGGATTCTGGTTGAAATGTATTAAGAGTATATGAATTATTATAGTTATACATCTGGATTAGTTACAGCCTCAAATGATTTAACATATAGGCTAAGTTGAAGACAAATGGTAATGAAATAATGTTCCAATCTGCAAGTACCTATGGTAACACCAATTTTCCATGAATTGTGAAGGTAATTCAACTGCATCCCACTCTATGCCGCGTATACCAGCTACAAGTCCCTCATCTTGTTTTGTTAGCATATGTTGAAGTGCATGACCAAACTCGTGGAATACAGTCTCGACCTGAACATATGAGGGAACAAAAATTACGCATCAGAAAATGAGTATGCTACATTCTGAAGCAACTGTTTCTGACACCATGGACCTATACATTTTATCTACTTGACAGCCTAATTAGCGCATAAATAGCACTGAATGCACAAGGATGCAGCACGTGAGATGTCCTAATTGAAAAGAGCTATAGAGAATACGAGCATCAGTTACAAATCACGCTACATACTCTCAATTTACATTTCCCTTAGCCGAATCTCCATTACCACCACTACTGTTACTATAACAATAATCTCCCAAGAGGTGGCAAACTTGCCCATCATAACTTCAGATTCATGTTTAAAAAATGAATAACATGCTTTAAAACTGAGACTACCATATATAAAAGAATTTTGCTTCATCTTACTGCCACAAACTTTTGTATATTCAGTTATATCCAGAAGAATGTTATGTTCATGAATTAAACAGACCTTGATTTTGTTATATTAACACAATTATGTTTCTATCTTTTTAGCATGGCTTCTAGAAAGGGTAATTGAGCGCCAAGAAATGGCATAACATGTCCACATTTAAACATTTGCAAATACAGGAACATAAAAAGCAAACAGTAAATTCCTATATAAGAATTGCATAAGTAAATCTTCATCAATGAGGACAGAAGCTCCTTCCCACCTGCAACCCCAGGCCCCAGCCCATAGCATTCCTTTTTCGCAACAACAATAAAAACATGAGTCAAAAAATGAATTATACTTTAGCTTAAATTCAAGTGTACCTCACGGAATGTCATAAGACTTGGCTTGTCTCCAACAGGTGGCATTTGATTGCACACCATATGGGCAACAGGAAGTCTAACAGAGGTCTTATCATGTGAAGAAACACGACTGCGTGCAACAACTTCACCCATCCATGCACCACCCCGTTTCTCAGATGGACGAGAATATGGATCAAAGTAAAAATACGAAATAGGTGTGCCTGATGAATCCTTGATGCAGTAAAACTTGACATCAGAGTTCCAAACCTACAGAATAGCATAAACTTATGAAGCAATGTGCATAAAGGAAACAACTTCATTCATTCCCCTCTCCTCGGCTGGGTAAAATAAAAGCATTGAGTTATCTTACTGGTGCTAAACCATCAGCTGGAACAACATCAATGTCAAATAGCATCTTCACAAGGTTAAAAAGGCCATCCATAACTTTAGGCAACGAAAAGTATGGTCGTAGTTCTTCCTGTAAAAAGCACAATAGAACCTCTCATGAGAAAGAAAAAGGCAAGAGATTTAGTACATTCTTATAACAAAAGATAGATAAGCTACTAAACTCCCCACTGTATATGATATACGACCACCGTTACCCTCATGCCCATGAATGTAACTAATGTACAATTATAAGAATCTACGAAGTGTAGGACATGAATGTAACTAATGTACAAATGTAAGACAATGGATGCAGAAGAAACACCAGCATACATGCTAAAGCTGACCGGGCAACATGTAATTCTGTCAATGTAAATAAAATTCCCTTTACAAGTAGAACCATCATTTTAAAGAGCTAGACTACACACCAACCATGTAAGAACAAGAGATACAACCCCCAGGTGAACTTTGTCCTAAAAACGTGATGTGGATGAAAGAATTTCGGTTTTTAGTGAACAGTACAAATTGTATCTTTTAACTTATTACTTGGTGGTTTAATGAAATTTAGCTATAAGTTTATTACCACGTCCAAAACAGATAAACCATTTGCTATCGTGTTTTAATTTTTCATAAGACCAAAATGATAAAATGAATTGATACCTATACGATACACAATAAAGAAGTTGTGATTTAGCCAATTTATAGTCTCAGATTTGACTGTAAACCCACAAAATAAGCTATTGTGGAAAGATGCTAACAACTTTAATGTCTATATATGATAAGAAAGAGCGAAACAAAAAAGTAAAAACTTATACTGGGAAATAGCATGTGAAACATGAAAGATAGCAAGAAAGAGTAAAAATGAACCTCGTTAATCTCATATTTTGATTCTCGTAGCCTCTCACTCCAGAAGGTGATATCCCAGTAGGTCAGCTCATCAGCTTCAGGAGCACCTTGGCTTTTGGAAAATTGCTTGAGCTCTTCCATATCTAGAATATGCAGGAGTAGAAAAGGTCTTAATGAGTCCCTTTTGAGACGAAAACAAATTTTATTCCAGAACGACATTAACTGTGAAGGTATAGATTTAACTTCATTCGTAGAGTTGGAAAGACTAGAATAGTAACCATTTATAGAGTTCCAAAAAGCTGCAATAATCGAGCACAAATGGAACTCTGAGGAAAAGTAGTGTGTTCCATCGGTTCACCCTACTATTTCATTATCCAACAAGTTTGTTTCAGATCTTTATTACACACACGAAGTCACAAACACATAACTTGTTTATTTATGGTACATTACCTTGAACTGCAGCATCCCAAGAAGCACTCCTCAGCTTTTCGAGAAGCTCTTCTGCTTTATCAACAGTTGCCATTTTTTTTGCCATGCTTAACTGATATATGACTCCTCATTAGCCAATGATATACATTAAGTATAGAATTTATAAGAAACATATGTAGATAGCAACTAAAATGTCACAGAGAACAAATTAAAACCTCTGCATAGTTATTGTAGCCAAGAAGCTTGGCCTTTGCCAACCTAAGCTTCAAAATTTGATCAATAATCGGAGTATTATCTAGATCTCCACTTGAAGCACGAGTTACATAAGCACGGTAAATTTCCTCCCGCAAAGCTCGATTCTTAGCATGTTGCATAACAGACATAAAGCTAGGGGCATCCAACGTAATCATCCATGGCCCATTTTCTGCAGTGGCATTCTCATGACCCTGCATAGGCACAAAGAATTGAGCAAGTGTTGACGATACCTTTGTGCTAATTTGGACAAAAAAGTAATCAGTTGTCCTTAGGAACCTTAGATAGGGCTATTTGTGCAGCCAATCCAAGAGCAGTAGCTGGTAATCCTTCAATTTCCTTCTTATCTGTTATTAATTTCTCAAACTTCTTCGTGGCATCCAAAACATTTTCGCCAAACCTTTTGGAAAGTTTTGCCAGCTCCTGGAAGCCATAACAAGTGGCAAACATTTAGCAACGTTAATTAAAATGTAACATAATTCATTCACTTTGAGATCAAAGTAAACATCAGCTCGTTATTTCTGCAAGAATAAGGTACATGCAACAACAAATCTATATGTAGTCATTTGAATAAAAAAACTAGTTTACAGTGAGAAAATAAAAATTGACGTTTCAAAGTACAACTACATTTACACCATATGTCATGATTCCACTACATTCAAACTCTACCGGTTAACTAAAATTGTGTATTATGAGCAAACAGTAGAACCCTAAAAGAACATGAAAAAGGCTTCTTCTAGCAGATTGTTTATATTAAATTGTCTTTTCATTGGTACCTTACAACAGTCAATATGTTCAGGTACATAAAGGTAAATAACAATGATCAAATGCTTTTGAAGTAATAAGCATAAAGATTAATTCTGCTCAAGAAAAAATAGATTTTGGTTATCCCAAATAGCATATGAACACACCTGTTGAATTTTATTAAACTCTTCTCTGTCATCATCTTCAAGTGAGATACCACTGAGAACAGCATCCTTTATTGATGCTGCATGTGCACACAAGTTACAGGAACTTAGAAACTTGATTAAATAAAAGGGATATATTCCAATTATGCAGACACTGCATTTTCTGTAGCACCGTACATTCCATATATGCAAACACAAACAGGAAAATGTTCCACTAAAATTCATGCGAAGCAAAGAGTAGCCTCAGTGCCCATACTTTTATAAAGGAATGAACTTTTGATTACTTATGAACAATCAAGTGTCTCTACATGTCATTATACTTCTAAGAAGTAAATTATCTCTTTTAGTCAAAGCAACTCCTCTACTGTCTTTTATTATCTATCCCTTGCTAATAGCATATTCTTCTACCCAAAAAAAAAAAAAAAAAAAAAAAAAAGATTCCAAATAAAGAACTTCAAATCCACGTCGATGCATATTCCCTCGTAACACATATTTAGTCAGTACATCTCTCAGGAAAACAAAATAATACTTCAATAATCATTTAATAACAAGGTTATAAATAGCGTAAGGCGTGGCGTGGCGTGGCGGCGAAGCCAAGCCTCAAGCCTTACGAGCCATAGCGAGGCTATGGCGTTTTATAAGGCGTGACTCAAGGCGGCATAATTTTTTTTATAAATTTATATAGTAATTAGAAAATTCATGATTTTAGTAATTAGAAAATTCAGCCCAAAAATTCAAATACTACTAAACCATTTAAAAAATAAAAAGCCCAAATTATAGCCCAAATACTACTAAATTCTTTAAAAGCTTCTAAATAAAGCGCCACGCCTCGCGCTAAGGCGCGCCTTACCACGCCTTTTCGAGCCTCATCAGGCACCACGCCTCAAGACGACGCCTTGGTCTATTTCGTAGCGCCGAAGCCACGCCTCGCGCATTAGCGACGCCTTAGCGGCGCTAAGGCGCGCCTTTTAGAACCCTGTTTAATAACAATATTTGCAGATGATGTAGAAAAAATGGAACAAAATTGTTGGGTAAGACTTGTGTGGAATCTCCAAAAGTTTCAGGAAGGATACCAGTCCTTTCTGGTGATTTGAGAAAATTAAATAATTATATTAAGTACATGTCAATCCAATGCCTGACTACCCACATAATGAAATACAAAACACATAATAAGGAGAAAAATACAGATAAAACAGAAAAACTACCACTAGAATTGCTTCTCCACGCACAACATAACAATAATTCCCATTTTCTTTGCTACAGTATGGATGTTCTATTATGTATACCGCAAATGATTACAGAATTTGCATACTTATTACAAATTCAGCAAATGCATAACAGAAAAGGCAGGTAGATCATTATCATAGCTCATGGGATGAAGTTGTGATGTTGTGGAAAAGAATTCCTGGGTAGATACTTCAACTGTGGTAAAGGATGTACTACTTTGTTTAAATATACTCCATTAATATAAAGGTGAAAAAGGTCTACTGCAACCAGTTGTCATATTCCGATATGAATTGTAAATTAGTTAGATTCATACCTTGAGCTGCCTGAATTGACACGAGTTATTATTATGCTATAGATTTGTATCAGTTGCGAGACACAAATTGGATTTAGGGGACACAAGTCATAATATGTCTTCAGCTCAAGATCCATTTTATATATTGTTAAAGACGAGATTCAAGAGTCCGTAAGTTTCTTTTCCGTCTACATCATTTGCCATTTACTTACTGCTGAACCTCCTAAGTTAAGTTTTTGTTCATTAGATTGATAACCTGCACTCTACCTTTCATCAATGGGAACTCATCCCTGTTGCCAGCGCTGAAAAATCCCTTCTTACAAAGGAACTCCTTTCCAATTGCGACAAAATTGATTGGCAGGTATGCTTCTTACTTACTACAACAATTTAAGCATTTGTTGCTTCCATTCTAAAAATCGGTTTCTTGATAGGGAAGGTGGATGAACTCGAGAACTCGAGAAGGCTATTTCTGTAGCTGCTAGAGACCCTTCTTTGTACGGCATCAACCAACTCGAACTTGAAAAATGCAGAAAGTGGATCAGTACTGCCCTAATAAGCTTCAGGAATGTCGGGAACGGGTGGTTTCAGGTAAGGGTATTGCATGCCGGATTGTGTGGATTATGGGGGTATTCAAGCAAAACTACAAGTACTATGTACTATGAGTTATGATTCTTTCTGATACGCAATCTTTTATCAAATAAAGCACACATGCATGCATTTAGCAGCAGACAAGTAATTACTCAAATAATGTCATAAAATATAAGCCAAGCACCTCCTGTTAATAGCAACACGGAAACTTGACAGTAGCAAACTTTAACAATAACAAAATTGGACATGACCTTAAAATGAAAAGTTGGCAATCACTGGTTTACTAGCAAGACGTTCAAAATGACAGTAAGGAAAATGAAATAATTCTGGACTACACACTATATAAAAGAAGTTTATAAAATAACAAAAATCTTAATCGGGTTATACACAGGTTAACCCGAAACACGAATAAGCCTTAAAGCAAAATCCGTAACCCGACCCTGATAAGAGTTAGGGTTAATCGGGATAACCCAATTAAGTTTTAACCCATTTAACCCGTCCCAAATAAGTTTATGCGGGTGCAGGACGGGTTTTGCGGATGCGGATATTTTTTACAGCCCTAATTGAAAATGTCCCATGGGCAAATTTATTTTAAGTGAGTTTTAACACCTATTTTGCAACTTGGCAGTTTGACTTTTGTAAATTTCGTGCCATGATGAAAATTCATTTTTGCAAGCAAATTAATTTGACCTTTTTTTTAGCAGAATGAAGATCCATTTGCGGTTTGGGGGCGGCAAGTTTAAAACTTTGTTACTACCTTTTGTAATTTCCATTTGTTCCAAACTTGAGTTTTCATGCTCTCTGATTATGGTTTATATAAAGTTAGTGCTTTGCATTCTCTTTATCTCAATAGTGCATGTGCGGATCTGTATATTCGCTTTTTTATAGCTTCATGGCTTTTTACTTCAAATATTGTATTTGCTATAACTTACATATTGTTATAACTTAAGATGAGAGGTAAAGTCCAAGTACAATTATTTTGGTGACTTCTAAATCAAGATAGGATAGCACTAGTTTAACATAGCTATTTAGACATGAGAGCCAAAGGATGTATTGGTTCAAGACCACACCAGTTTAGCCATACTTACAAGACAATAAATTAGTATTATCTACCAAACAAAAGAATGGCACAACACAACACTTACATTCAACAATACGTTTACGAGCATCACTTAGTGTCTCCCACTCCGGCGATTCCCTTATAGCCTTGAAAGCATTATAAATCGGTTTACTTTGATCCAACTTTAGACCAAATGTGATTTGCTCAGGCTGCACAACAGTCACATCACACAATCAAAACCATAAGCTACTCTGTCATACTAAACAAATGATCAATCATACAAACGATTAAACAAGCACACTAATCTTAAAACAATGAATTATTAATAAGCACCAACAACAATATGTCACAGAAAAATAATAGTGTAATTAGATATTTAAGTAATCTCATCAATATTACGCATTGAAACCATTGAATTGGTCTCATTTCCTGAGAATGATATCTTTTCACATATGGTTTCCTTATTAAGAGTGTTTGGTAAACCATCAGCAAAAACTGATTATCTGCATTTGAGAAAAGACGTAATCTGTTCTGCACACATAACCCCAAACACCCCCCAGCTGATAACCTTGTCATATAAATACTTAAATATACCGGAATACATATAGACGAATCGATAAATTTATGTTACGTTTAATGACGAATCAACTACCTGAACTTCTGCAATAGCAGAACGAAGTTCCGAGTTATCCTGAACAGCTTTCAAATGATTAACAGCTCCCCAAACAACACTCAACCTGTCAACAATCCTCTCTAATGGCTCCGTTAACTTGGACCATGACGGTTCAACTGTCTTCTCTAACTCCGTTAACTCATCATCCTACAACATTATTTCAAACTCCATTAACTTAAAAAAGAAATTCATAAATCACAATTAGGGCCGTAAACATACTAGCTTGTTAAGCAAGGCACGCATTCCAGGTCGCACGTGCGAGGCATCGATAACATCAAACGGAGGAAACACAAAGTCCTGTAACAGAGGATTGTTATCTATTGTTGATGATGACGGAGATTGGTCGGAAAATGATGCAGCGACGGTGTGGCGACGGTGACGGAAATGGAAAGATGATGATGGACGGAGGGGATATAGACGTGGTGGTTTAAGGAGATATTTTGGGGTTAATGAACGTATGGGGTTAACGAGAGACATGATGAGGGTAGCCATTGTGATAAGCTGACAATGGGTCGTTGTAGTGTTGTTCCTGGTTACTTCTATGAATTCAGTTGGTGTTTAATTCTTTTACGCATTATTTTCAGATTTTTTGAAAACCGAACCGCCCGTGAACCGGTTGATCTATCGGTTTCCGGTTTAACTAGTCAAAGATTCGGCTGAAAATAGGAGTGTTAACGAGCCGAGTCGAGTAATGAGCTAGGCTTGTTTACTAGTAATTATTTGGCTCGAGCTTGAATAAACTTTTATAAACTGGTTCGAGCTCGATATATATATATATATATATATATATATATATATATATATATATATATATATATATATATATATATATATATAGGGAAGGGATCGGGTGCGTTTCACATTTTAAGTGCGGATAGTACGGATGAATGTGGACCACACGATCATCCGTCCATCTCATCTAAGATTAAAAAAAACGAGGTGGCATTTTCGTAAATACTCCAAAACATTTACACTAATAAGATAATATCGGTATAAATCTTGCTTAAAAAAAACACAAAAATTCAAAAAAAAAAAAAAAAAAAAATCAGATTTACCGATAATGAATTTAAGGAAAGTAAGATTTGCATAAATTAAAGAAGGTATTCTTAATTATTTCATATTGTTATTATACGATTTAACTATACGTATTCTGATAATAGTACATCAGTATGATTGCTACTACGATACTAAGATTTTTATTATTAAAAAATGAGTAATTCTCATTATGAACTGTTAATTTAATCTTTTTTGTTTTTCAGAATTACAAATATCTTTTTAAAACATATTTTGAAAAGATTAATATCATGCCTATTCTGATAGAAAAAATATTAATATCTATTGACGATACCTAATCCGATATTGATATAATTATGATACCTTATGTGATAGTAATTCACATTCAAGGATAGGTATTTTGATATTAATATTTTTTTCTTTTATCTGCATTTACAATGGACAATTTCATACCTATTAATTGATTATATCATTATTATGTTAGTAATCAATATGACACTTACTGCGAAATTATAGCTGCTAACGACATATAAAGTTACATATTCCGATATTAACATTTTTTCTTTTATCTGTGTTTTAAATGGATATTAGAATTACAAAATGGTTTTTCTGATTAATATTATAAGAATATTATTGAGCGTTTGCCAATAATTCTGAAATTAATTTATATGATAAATATTCTGATATTAATTGCATTTCTATGATAGCTATTCTGAAATGTTATATATTCTGAAAAAAACATATTTTGAAAAGATTAATATCATGCCTATTCTGATAGAAAAAATATTAATATTTATTGAAGATACCTAATCCGATATTGATATAATTATGATACCTTGTGTGATATTAATTCACATTCAAGGATAGGTATTTTGATATTAATATTTTTTTTCTTTTATCTGCATTTACAATGGACAATTTCATACCTATTAATTGATTAAATCATTATTATGTTATTAATCAATATGACACTTACTGTGAAATTATAACTGCTAATGACATATAAGGTTACATATTCCGATATTAACATTTTTTCTTTTATCTACGTTTTAAATGGATATTAATATTTTAACTATTCTAATATTAATTAAATTTTGATACTATAGTCTGATATTTACCATTTCTCAATCTTATTTTAAATACAGATGATGAAGATGATTCTGAAATTGAATACATGTTACTATATAAGATGCAAATGGAAAAATGTATGACTAAAGTCAAAGAAAAGACAAAGTCTGCAATATCTTTGATATCTGAGACAATTTGTTACTTAACGTGTGGATCTAATTCATTTGACACAACAAATATTTGTCTCTTGTTGAACAATCTTAGAAGTTTAGAAGAAGAGATGCAAGATGTTAAAGATGCAATTGTTTGGAAAACTACAATAAGATTTGATATCTTAAATGAAGATAAACAACAGGTATTATCGAAATATATCTTTACTTTTTTGAGCAGATACATGAATATTTGATTATTGTTGTTAATTTTTTGATTGTTATTGTTAAATATTCGATATTTAACTACATTTTTGAACAGTTACATGAAACTTGCCTCGACAAGATTAAACAAATTGTTGATAAAGCTGTTGGAAATCTTCAAGACACTATTCGTTTTTTTGATTTGAAGCCTAAATATGGGGAACTGTATCCGAAAGTTAGCGATACTCTTTCAAAGATAAGTAACCAAATTTCAGATATTAGAGATCTATATTTCATGACATTTGAAGAGATAAAATTAATAAACTTATTCCGATACAATAAACTTATTCCGATACTAAAAAATTAATAAACTTATTCCGATACTAAAAAAATTTATACCCACATAAGGATAAGCTTCTTGTCAGATTGTCAGATTGACAGGTGTCAGAAGTGAAAATAAATTAACTTTTGATTTTTTTTATAATACATTTATATCTTCTTTTTTATTTGTATTCCTGATTTTTTATAATACATTTATTACCTTCTGTTGACTTAACTATTGGTCACTCAAAAACATTTTTAATGTTTTTCCTATTCCTCATATTTTTTTTCTGTCAAATATTTTATTGCTATTTAATGTAACGTTGAAAAGTAATTAATTGTATGAGAAGTGTAACCAAAAATTAACTGTACGCGTTTGGTTAACAAAAAGTTTCTTTTTTTCTTTTTTTCTTTTTTTTTATTCTTTTTTTTTGTCTATATATTTGTCTGTGTAAATCCATTTTCATCATAATTCTTATTTTCTTTCACTTCTTTTCTATTTTTCTCTCATCCAAACAACAAAGAAAATGGAAAATTATTTTAGAACCCCTAATCTAGAGAGGTTGAAAGACTCTGCTTGTTCTGACGAGCTGCTAAAGGCTTTTAAGTTTTTTTTTAAGCAACAGATGTTGGAGTTACAAGGTTTCATTAAAAAGCTTGAGGAAGATTGTGAACAATTGAGAAGGCAGATAGAAAAGCAAGAAGAGTATCTTAGTGAATTGGAGATCTCCGATGAAGATGCTACCTTGATTATAAAAATAATCAATGATACTTTGAGAAAGGAGCGTTCTAGGCTTGACGATTTGGAGAAACTGCTGGTTAAGGCGCGTAATGATATGTTTGATAAGAAGCGAGAGGTCGCCTATATTAAGCAGGAGATGAAGGATCAGGACTTGTCCCTTTAGGGTTTTAATAGTTTTGTCTTATTTTAATTTTCTCAGTTTATGTATGTCCAAATTTTGAATTATAAAATATGTAATGGACTTGTATTGAAATGAAGTTAAGTTGTTATCATCTATATATTTTAAACTAATATGTTATTTTATATATTTTAATGTTAATGTTTTTGAAATGTTACTATGTTATTGTTACTATTATAATGTTGCAGTTACTTTATAATTTGTTAATTTTATTATTGTTGTAAACTCAGTTTTTTTCTGACATTAATAATTGTTTTTTCAAAATTCTAATGTATAATAAAAATTAATAAACTTATTCCGATAGTAAAAAATTTGAGAAATTATAAATACGCAGGTTACGATACTAAAAATTAATAAACTTATTGTGATACTAAAATAATATTCTTTGACAAACATTCTGACAAATATTCAAATACTAAAAAATTAATAAACTTATTCCGAAACTAAAAAATTAATAAACTTATTCCGACTCTAAAAAATTAATAAACTTATTCCGATACTTAAGTATTAATAAACTTATTCCGATATTAAAAAATTTATACCCACATAAGGATAAGGTTCTTGTCAGATTGACAGGTGTTTATTAAGAAATACTAGTTTATTTAATATTGTTAATATAAATAAGTAAAACGTATAGAATAAGATACTGCAAAGTTACTGCGATATTAAAAAAAATTACTGCGATATTTAATAAATAAAAAATTAACATTATAACATATAGAGTATAAACTATATTCTTACTGTGATATTTAATAAATAAAAATTAATAAAGTTATTCCGATACTAAAAATTAATAAACTTATTCCGATACTAAAATATTAATAAACTTGTTCCGATACTAAAAAATTTATACCCACATAAGGATAAAGTTCTTGTCAGATGGACAGGTGTCTATTAACAAATACTATTTTATTTAATATTATTAATATAAATAAGTAAAACGTATAGAATAAGATAGTGCAAAGTTATTGCGATATTAAAAAATTACTGCGATATTTAATAAATAAAAGATTAACAATATAAGATATAGAGCATAAACTATATTCTTATTGAGAAATTTAATAAATAAAAGATTATATTGAACCTATTCATAAAATAAAAAAAATATATATATTGAATAAGTTTATACATTGCAGAAGAAAAAAAAAATTACAATTTTAATGATTCAGCTATAATGTCTCTTTTATATTTGTTAGCATCACTTAAAAAAATTTTAACAGCATATAACTTTCTCAGAGTTGTCAATTCATTCTTGCTTCCATTTTCTCTGAAAGTTGATCTCCATTGTTTGTCTTCAATTCCAGAATAGAACTCAAGATGCCTCATAGTAAAAATGCCACAATCTGTTTTATTTTTAGATGTTTGCCATTCCATTTGAAGTCTTTGAGGAGCACACTTTGATATTTGTTGAGCCTTTGGATGATTTGAAACTTTTAAATAGTGACAAAACAATTTAAACTAGAAAAAAAAAAGAAATATATATATATATAAAAAAAATATTACCAAAAAAAACAAAAAAAAAATTAAAAAATATAGTTAAAAAAAACAAAAAAAATGTAAAAAATAATAATAATATTACCAGATTTTCAGTTGTATTGCCATATATACCATCACTTTCCTTCAAATTGTCAATAATTACAAACAACGGATTCAAGAGATTGAAGCAATAAACATAGAAATGGTTTTGCCTACAAATTGGGAAGAAAACCTGTAAAAAGTAAATAATAATTAAGATTTAAACATTATTATCTTAATTTTACATAGTAATATTAACAACCATAAAATTTAAATGATTAAAAAAAAAAAAAAAAAAAAAAAAAAAAAAAAAAAAAAAACTTACTAGATTAACTGCAGATAAATCATTAGAGTTCAGATATTTTTTGCACGCAAAATTAATTGCATTCAAAAATTCTTCTTGTTTCTTCTTAGTGGAAAGTGTAATTTTTTCTCTTCGAGACGACTAAATAAAATTATAAAATAAACATTAGTATTAAATTTAATATACAAAAATTAATAATAATAGTTAAAAAATAAAAGAAAAAATAAAATAACATACCATTGCTTGGCTTGTTAAAAATAATCTTAAACCAGATCCAGGTCTTCTATATTTTTCTTGAAAATTCAAAACAATGGCCCAAATGTCTATGATGTTTGATGTTACAAGTTTTGTTTTATTAATGAGATCTTTAAAAAAGCTACGATTAGTAGCACAAAATAAATCTGAGCCAAAAAAATGATCCCTGCAAAAAAATAATAATAATAATAATAATAATAATAATAATAATGATAAATTAAAAAAATAATGATCATTGGATTCAATGCAAATATATTACGAAAATTTTTATAAAATTATAAAGAAGAAAACTTACGCAAGATTGTTGTTGTTCTTTTTTTTATTAACTCTAACACAGACTTTTCGATCTTATTAAATTTGGTTAGAATATCAACTTTTCGAACATTGAATGACGACTTCAAAACATCAGTAGGATTCCTTTCTCTATTTACTCTATGCCTTAAGTCTTCATTCTTTTCTTTACAAACATTTACCTGGAAAAAAGAAATTAAAAAAAAAAATAAAAAAATATTTTTGAATTATTTCAAAAAGTATAACTAATTTACTAACATCTCTGCTTAAATTTTGAAGAGTTTCAGCTCCATTCCTCATCTGTAATTCAAAATAACATTTATTGTATGAAAAAAAATCTGAATTAAATTGTAAAATCAAAAATTAAACTTTCATTATTTTGATAATATTATTAGTGTATGCTAATACTTTGTTTAGATCTTCTTCAATCTCTTCTTCAATATATTGAATATCTTCTGATTCATAAGCATCGTCTTCTTCAAAAACATCTTCACTTGAGATACTCCCAGGAACAAAATTTATAGGCTCCGGACACTGAATTAAATCCTATAAGAATAACAAATAAGATAAACTCACATATTAATTTAGAATGCTTACTAAGGATTATATTAAACACTTACTTGAGGATTACTTAATTCATTTAATGCTGCTGCTGCAAGCATTAGCTGAAAATATAGGTATAAAATTCTTATTTAGAAAAAGTTTAAACATTGTAATTAAAATTTCATACTATGTGACACAATAATTAAATACCGTTTTATTCTGGTCTTGAGGAGATTCGGCAAAATTGTTTAGATCTGCAAGCTCATCATCTATCATGTCGTTCCCATCTGTCAGATAAAGTAACTTGACATTATTCCCATCTCTTTCTGAACTTTGGTGTTTCTGAAAATTTAAAAACACGTCTAGAAAATATATTAAAAAAAATAATAATAATAGAAAAAAAAAAAATTACCAATCAGAAAAAACATAATTACCTCCGAATTATTGATTTTATAATTCATTGCATCTCCCATGACCTTGTAAAACTCTGGATGTTTAGACAGAGTTTTTTTTTGAAAATGTAACACTCTCAAAACTCTTTCTTTGAATGGTGCGTTTTGTTCGGTAACACAAAGCTTATAAAACACAACCATATCGAGTAGCCGCAAATTAGTCACATGAGAAGAAGACTGAAAACTTGGTTTTCCATCTTTTGTCAAGAAACAAAGACCTTCAGTTGGTTCTTTGCAATACTTAAGATCTTCAAAAATGACTCCATCCGGCACTTGCTCATCTCCATGTAATACCTCTTTGCAAATCTTAAAAAAAAACTTTTGGTTTTCTGGGTCTTTGAATGGCATTAAACCGATATAACTCTGGTATGCTTCATCCACTGAGATCTCGTTCATTATTTTGGCTTTTGTTAACAGTTTTTGAACTGCATTAATGGCCTTCCTCTTCATTTCGGCATTTAAACTTCTGCATTTATGAATACAAAGCATAAACTCTTTCCATTCTTCAAATCCTAAGTTTTGAAGTTCATGAGGTAAAAGTTTATGCTTCGTTCCGTCATCTAGTGTTACTAAGAATGATGTTTGTATCTGATCAACTTCTTCACAATCAACACTATAGATTTTTTATAAGCATACTTCCTTCGATACTTGCATTCCTTCAAATAATGACCCATTTTCTTTATTTCTGATAAAAGCATGTTATTGTACAATTCATCCTTTTGTCTTTCTTTTATTTCAGAAACAGGAAGATTATATTTCAAAGAATCTTCTTCATAAATTCTGCTTTTTTTGGCTTCTGTACCTTCTTCTTCAAACTCATCTGGGTATTCTGAAATCCAATCTTTCGAAGACTCAAACATCTTTCGTTGGTGTTTGTTGATTTCATGAAGAAGGATCTTAGTTATGTATCTATTCCTCAAAACATCCATCTGAATTCGATGACGTGGATCTTCTTCATCAAAAATTCCAATATCCCAGTTTTCGTCTTCAACATCATAAAGCTCCATATGAAGCATGGCATATAAACCACAGTTAATCTTGTCTTTCTTTGTTCTCCATTTAAAATTAAGCACTTTTGCTTCACTTTGAAGAAACCAATTTTCTGGAATTGGATTATTACGCTTGAGCAATGTTGATACAAAAGTTGGGCGTTCCTAATTATGGGCTCTTGCTCTCGTACCAATTCGCTTCTTAATGCTTGAAACCTGCGCACTAAGAAAATAAACAACACCGTTAGGCTTATCGTGGGATTGTCTCCCACGATTAGACTCTGGCATGAGAGTAAGTAATCGATTTAGGGTTCTCGTAAAGAGTTTTAGGGTTTTGTGAATCGTACCTTGAATGAGAATTATGTCATTCCTTATATAGGCACAGAATCCTTGTAGGGTTCGTGCTCCTTACGTTTTGCACACATGGTACTTATCCGGGTTAAGGATATTCATTCCATAGATAGAAGAACTCTATCTATTTCGTATATAGGTTGGTTGGGCTTGCGTGAGCCCATTCCTATTATTGATGCAGCCCATGTTATAATAGCCCACGCATGGTTGGCTTTAGGCCTTAGTAATGTTTAATATTTGGGCTCGTGGCCCATATATAGACTATACGTCATCATGTCCCCCCAGTCTAGTGTGCGCGGCTCGTAGCTGCGGATGCTAGACTAATCACAACAGCGGTAAGCGTGGCGGGAGAACATTGAAATATTGCCGCCCAATTTGGAGTACAATGTACCTAGTCATAGATATTTCAAAGAAATACCTCGAAAGTCAGGGGTTGTGTCCATGTGTCCCTCGTAAATCGGGAAAAAGTGCATGTCCCGGTTCGGTTTCTAGCCACACGTTTTGTGAGTGGAATCCACGTGGACATCATCTAGGGTTTTTGACCTCCTTATATAAGAGTCACCGCCCCCATTTTACCAAAACACACAGTAAAAACACATACTCACTTCTTCAAAATGTATTTTGCAAAGAAAGTTACTGTTTTATTAGGTAAATTTGTGTGCGTTTCTCAGTAAATTTATGAAAATGGTTGCCCAATTAGAAGATTTTCGCTCTGCGATGACTGAGAATGATGTGCGTCAGTTTACATCTGACTACTTCATTTCTCTGGATGTTCATCCAGAAGCTCTAGATGTTGATGCGTGTATAGCCGATTTCCCGGAAGGGAAAATAGGATTATACACTCGTTTTTTCGAGTACGCGAATTACCGCATACCGATATCTATTTTTCTGAGCGATTTGCTCAATCACTATCGTCTCCACATCTCACAGCTGCACTGTATAGGTGCGGCTAAGGTGTCGAATTTTGAAGTAAGCTGCCGTTTACTTGCGATAGAGCCGACCATTGCCTTGTTCCGCGCCTTCTACCACACAACGTGGTCGAATGGGTGGGTGTCCTTTGCGAAGCGCCTGGGGGCGCTTCAGTGCTATACTGAGAAGGTAGACTCCCTGAGGCATTGGAGGGAGCATTTTTTCTGGGTTGATGACGTGGTGTTTCCATCACCCTTTGAGTTTTATACTCAGGATACGTTGCCAAGGGATGGGCGCCCCGCACCCGGTTCCTATAGTCTGACCGATGCGCAGACCCTTGATGCCAACCGCATTCCCATTAACCCTTATCCAGAGGAGTTTTTGGTGCACATGGGGTTGAGTCGCAATTACTTCGGTGGTGTTGACGAGGTGCCAACCTTCATAAATGAGGAAGGCTGGGGTGGGTGTTCGTCCCTTCTACTTCAAATATGTAAGTTTTTCTACATGCGCACATTTAGTAATTAATCCTTTCTTTTTGCTGTTTGTTTATGTGCCCAGAGATGGATCTATTCGCTGTGGTTAAGCTGGAAAAGCCAAAGCGGGTGACTGTGGGAGTGCGCCCTCTCAGAGAGGGTGAGCAGCCACTTCTGGAGGCGACCCAGGGTCATCTGACTGTGCTGCCGGATGTTGGTCATGAAGATACGCCACCGCTCCAAGTAACACCCGTTCAGAGCGTGGCGCCGGATGTGGAGATGGCGCAGGAGGAGGAGGCGCACGCTGAATCATCTGATAGCGTGGAAATCTTGAAGCCTGAGGAGGTGCTGAAGGAAGAGGTAGCGCAGAATCTAAAGCGCAAAGGGGAGGCTGGGATCAGTGGCACTTCGAAGAGACGACGCCACCTTATTGGAGATGCGGAGTCATCCGCGGAGGAAGAGACATCCGCTCCTGGCGCGGATAAGAAGGCTGCAGAGGCCTCTCCATTTTTGTAAGTATCTTTGTCTTATATATATATATATATATATATATATATATATATATATATATATATATATATATATATATATATATATATATATAGTTTTTTTTTGTATTACTTGTCGTAATATGATCTAACTGTTTTCTTCATGTATTGTAGGGATGATGCCACGAAGGATGATGGAGCCTTCGTGGAGACCGTATCCCCTCCGCAGAGTGAGAACAAGGAGGGGAAAGCTAAGGTTGATGAGGGCGTACCTGCGCAACAATTGATGGATGAGTTGGCTGCGACTGCTGTATGTCAGACTGAGCTGGTGGCTCAGTTGAAGATGAGGTACGTCGGGGAGAGCAGTACTCTCGCCCAAAAAGATGAGGAGATAACTATGCTCCGTGCGCAGCTGGCTGAAGCGCAGGCGAAAGTGGGATCCTCCAGGGTGTACAATGAGAAGGTCACCCATGAGAAGTTGACCGCGATGGCTGAGCTGGAGCAGGCGCGCGGACAACTTCATCAGTACAAAGCCAACATGACTTGGGCGGTAAGGTATTTGGAGGAGAAGAGGAAGGAGCACTTCGCGAGTATTGTCAAGTTCAAGGAGCGCATGGAGGAGATTGTCCAGATGCAGGAGAACAAGCTGCGTGGCCTGAGCATAGAGTACGATGAGGAGTTATACCCTCATCTGATGTCCACCATTGCTGAGCGCAGGTATTTCCTTTTCAGCTTTTTATACTTTATTACATTTAGTTGCGATGCTTTTCCTTAACACAAGTTGTCCTTGTTGATGTAGGTGGTTGATCAGTCACGGACTGCGCCTGGCAGCTATGGGCACTTTGGACTCCCAAGAGGTGTTGGGTGCCTTTGGGAAGGTGGTGCAGTGTGCCGTGGAGCGCGGGAGGTCGCAGGCTATGGAGGATCTCCATGAGGCTAAGCTATTGAGCAAGGCCTTGACTGAGGTGCCGGGGTATAACGCGGCTGCGTACGACGAGCTGATGCAGGCTATGGAGGGGTTGAAAGTTCTCGAGTTGCCTCATATTGCACGGTTGGAGCGCGACCAAGACAACCCCATAAAGGTAATTATGGAGGGGTTGACCTTGGGGCGCCACCTTTTGGAGGATGCAGAGGTGCAACCGGATTACTTCCTTAAGCCCGATGAGTCGCAGCTGCAGGTTCCAGTGTTTGTGCAGCCTCGCCATATGTTGAACCCTTTTGCCCTTGAGTGGGAAATTCCTTTGAAGGAGGTACTGGAGCGCCACGCGCAGAGAGCTGCCCAAAAGAAAGGTATTCAGGGCAAGGCAGTATTATGCGGCGTGGGCGCTGCACACATTCCCAGGTCTGATGGGGTTCCTGTGAGTGTGCCAACCGTACCTCCCAAGGATGCATTGCTTTTGAGAAAGCTTCAGGAGGCGGGGAGTTCTGCTGCACCAGAAGATAGCCTGAGCATCGCCATAGTGTGTAGGCTGTTTCTTGTATATGTATTATGTAAATAACAAAGTGTATCTTTTGCTTGTAATTTTGTGTAAAAATGTTGAATAAGATACTTTTTTTTTAAATTAAGTGCGTGACTTAAAAATATACTTGCATGAATGTTTGCTAAGTTTTATTATTTGACCAAGTGTCTTGGCTCGTTATTTGCTAAGCTTTGTACGGTGTACTTAATATTTGCACACCCTTCGTGGGATGCGCACGTAAAACTTACCTCGACATCTCGAAAGTAAGGTGCTTAGCAAGGATGCGTGATCCAATGTTGATGGGTTTGCAACTCTCTTACTCAATGATTGAATCAGTAGGTTTACTCATCCTTTATGCCTTCGTGGGTCTTAATTAGTGCATGCACGCCATGTAGGCAAAAATATAAGATAACAATATTGACATATATAAGTATGTACGCAATAAAGTGAAATACGTTATGGAGTTAGCTAGAAACCATAACATTTTATTGATACTTGCAAGTTTTTTGAAAAAGTAAAAATACAATTCCTAAGAAAGAAAAGAAAAAACAAACACTTATTGGGCACATCCTAGAGTGCAAAGGTGTCTGTGTAATGGCCGTAGCCTTGCCTAAAAATAACATCTTTTAAGATTGCAGATGTTCCAGGTGCGCGCTAGGTCGTGACCCTCCATATCGCGCAGCCTGTATGCGCCATTGCCTAGCGCATCAGTGACCTCGTAGGGTCCTTACCATTTAGGTCCGAGCTTGCCTGTGTCTTCTGCGTGGCTCACATCATTGGCGCGGTATACAAAGTCTCCTGGCCTGAAGGAAGTGTGTTTGACCTTTGCATCATAATACTTCTTCATTTTTGTTTTAGCCTTTGCTTCGCGTATTGCTGCGTGTTCACGTCTTTCTTCCAGTAAGTCCAATTCTATGCACCGCTCCTCGTCGTTTGTTGTGACGTTGACCTCTGCTATTCGTATAGTTGGCATTCCTATCTCAGTTGGTATGACGGCCTCTGTTCCGTAGACAAGGGAGAATGGCGTGTCGCCAGTACTGGTTTTGATTATGGTGCGATGCGCCCATAAGACATGTGAGAGCTCGTCCACCCACCTTCCTTTGTGTCTGTCAAGGCGCGTTTTTATTCCTTCACCTAGACTGCGATTTGCGCGCTCAATTAAGCCATTGGTTTGTGGGTGTTTTACTGAAGCGAAGTGTTGCGTGATGTTCAATTGCGCGCACCAATCTTTGAATGGGTTGTCGCAGAACTGTTTTCCATTGTCTGATATAATCTCTCCGGGTAGTCCGAAGCGACAGACAATGTTGTCCCAGACAAAGCGTTTGACTTGGTTTCCCGTGATGCTCACCACCGCCTTTGCTTCAATCCACTTCGTGAAGTAATCTATGGCTACGATGAGGAACTTTAGTCCTCCTGCTGCAACTGGAAAGGGTCCTGCGATGTTAATGCCCCATTTGTAAAATGGCCATGGTGAGGTGATCGTGTTAGCTCTTGTTGTGGTTGGCGCGGAATTGGCCTATGTACTTGACAATTGCTGCATTTCTTTATCAGATCGCGTGCGTCGCGGTGCATGGTTGGCCAATAATACCCCGACCGTAGAGCGCTTGCTACCACAGATCGTGGTCCTGAGTGCATGCTACATGATCCAGCGTGGATTTCTCGGAGTACATAGTCTGCTTGAAGAGGTCTAACACATCTGAGCCAAGGTTGCAAGAAAGAGCGTCGATAGAGTATGTTGTCTCGTAGTTCAAATCGCTGCGCTGTGCGCCGCACTCTTCGAGCGTCCTTATGGTCTTGTGGCAAGATTCCCTTGCTAATGAATTCAATGATAGGTGTCATCCATGTAGGATCATATTCTTCTATCACTGTGGATACTTCCATCTCCAAGATTGATTTGTTTTGTAGGGTTTCTACCAATACCTGTTTTGATAGGTGCGCAAAGCTTGTGGATGCGATCTTGCTGAGCGCATCAGCCTTTCTGTTGTCCCCTCTGGGCACTTGTTTTATTGTGAACCTGTCAAAGTTTTTAATTAAGGACTTGGTCTTTTCCAGGTATTGGATCATGTGTTCATCCTTGGCTTCATATTCACCTAGCACATGGTTAGCGACTAGCCGAGAATCTACGTTTGCCTCCAGGTTGCGTACACCCATTTGGATTGCGATGCGCAGTCCAGCTAGTAGGGCTTCATATTCTGCCTCATTGTTTGTGGCTGTGAATTCGAAGCGCAGCGCATAGGTGAATTCCATACCTTCTGGGTTTGTGAGAATAAGGCCTGCGCCTGATCCATCTACACATGAAGACCCATCTATGAACAGAATCTAGGGTTCCTGCAGATCTGTTTTGGTTGTAGAAGTTGGACTATCGCTATCTGGCTTCTCGACAATGAAATCAGCTAATATCTGTCCTTTGATTGCAGTGCGCGGTCTATATGAGATATTATATTCACTTAACAGTACACTCCATTTTTGTAGCCGCCCTGATACGTCAGGTTTAGAGATAACTTGTTTAATTGGCTGATCTGTGATTACCGCTATTGGGTGTGCTTGAAAGTATCTGCGCAGTCTTTTGGCTGCGAATACTAGAGCTAAGACCAGCTTTTCCATAGCACTGTAGTTAGTCTCTGTCTTCTTCAATGCTTTTCTTACAAAGTATATGGGTGTCTGGACGGAGTTCCTATCTGTCAATAGCACTGCGCTGACTGCTCCATGAGTTGCCGATAAGTACATGATTAGCTCTTCCCCTGGTCGCGGTGCGACAAGTTTGGGAAGAGATGCCAGATGGTGTTTTAGTTGTTGGAAAGCTTCTTCTGCTTCTTTGGTCCAACGAAAGTCTCCCTTTTTAGTACACTTCGTGAGTGTTTTAAAGAGGGGAAGTGATTTGTCTGCTGACTTAGATAAGAAGCGGTTTAGCCCTGCTAGCTTTCCATTTAATGACTGAACTTCTTTGAGTGTGCGCGGTGAGGGGAGATCAATAACAGCCTTTGTTTTTTCTGGACAAGGCTTGATTCCATCAGGTTCTATTAAGTATCCAAGGAACATGCCTTCAGTTGCGCCGAAGGTGCACTTTTTGGGGTTTAACTTCATGTTTATTTGTCCCAATGTTCTGAACGTTTCCTCGATGTCGCGCACCAATTCATCCTCTGTGTGGCTTTTGATGACAAGGTCGTCAACGTAGACCTCCAAGTTGCGACTCACTTGTTTCTCGAAAGCTGTGTCTACCAATCGTTGGTATGTTGCGCCTGCGTTTTTTAAGCCAAAAGGCATTTTTGTGTAGCAGTAAACTCCTTGACTGGTGTGGAAAGATGTTTTTTCTTCATCTTCGACTGCCATCTGAATTTGATGATACCCTTTGTATGCGTCTAGGAAACATTTGAAGGGGTATCCGCATAGGGATTCTACCTTCCAGTCTATTTCTGGCAGTGGATAGCAGTCTTGTGGACATGCTTTGTTAAGGTCTGTGAAGTCCACGCACATTCTCCAGCTGCCATCGCTCTTTTTTACCATCACTGGGTTAGAGAGCCAGTCATGATAGTACACCTCGCGCATGATGCCTGCGTCTACGAGCTTGCGTACTTCTTCCAGAATAGCTTTTGCACGATCTGGGGCTTGGCCGCGCTTCTTCTGTCGTATTGGGGGATATCCTTGTCGGATTTGTAGCTTATGCTCTGTAATAGGGCGTGACACTCCTGTCATGTGTTTTGGTTCCCATGCAAAGATGTCCAGGTTTTTTTGCAAGAGTGCGCACACGGCTGCTTTACCTTTGTCAAATAAAGATCCATCAATCGAAACTTGTTGGTCCGGGTAATCGGGGTGAATAGCGACCTTTAGGTTTGGTGTTTTTTCTGTGCGCTGTTCTGGAATATTCTCTACCTCAGTGGTTACTGCGTTGCATTCCTTTGGTGGTATTGTTGTGTTATAGAGGGTGACAACTCCTCCTTCCACTGGAAATTTAAGCATTCCATGCGCTGTGGATGGTACAGCGCGCATGGATGATATTCCAGGTCTCCCAATGATGCCGTTGTATGGTGAGGGAGACTTTATTACCATGAAATTTATCCATGTTGCAGTTGAGTGTTGTTCATCTCCTACGACCACCAGCAAGCGTAATTGCTCCATGGGCCAAATCTGTTCTCCTGTATTTCCAGTCAGCGACGTTGTTGCTGGTATCAATTGACTTTGGATTTCAGGTTTCAGTCTTTTGAAACAATGATCGTATAGGATATCAGCGGATGCTCCTCCATCAATGTACATGCGGTGGATGTCGTGTCCCCCTGTATGTATTTCAATAGTTAGAGGTTCTACCACTGCGTTGTCCGCAGCTAAGGTAGGGAAGGATATCTCTTTTTCTGGGGAGAATTTTTGGCTGACTTTTTGCTTTATTTTACGTTGCCATGACTGTATCATTTATATGGTGTCAGCTTTTTCTTTGGGAGGTTCTTTCTTACCCCCGTTCCTTTGTTTGTCCTTTCCCTCTTTGATGTTTTTTACAAGGTGGTCCATTCTACCTTCCCTTACTAACTTTTCAATTAGTTGTCTTTTTCCCTCTTTGGGGTCACGTGTTTTTTCCAACTGCGGAGTCCGCTGGCTTGAATTCTTATTCTTCGTCATTCTAGTTCCTTAGTTCTTAGTAGGGTCCCACGGATGGCGCCACTTGTTGATACAAAAGTTGGGCGTTCCTGATTATGGGCTCTTGCTCTCGTACCAATTCGCTTCTTAATGCTTGAAACCTGGGCACTAAGAAAATAAACAACACCGTTAGGCTTATCGTGGGATTGTCTCCCACGATTAGACTCCGGCGTGAGAGTAAGTAATCGATTTAGGGTTCTCCTAAAGAGTTTTAGGGTTTTGTGAATCGTACCTTGAATGAGAATTATGTCATTCCTTATATAGGCACAGAATCCTTGTAGGGTTCGTGCTCCTTACGTTTCGCACACATGGTGCTTATCCGGGTTAAGGATATTCATTCCATAGATAGAAGATCTCTATCTATTCCGTATATAGGTTGGTTGGGCTTGCGTGAGCCCATTCCTATTATTGATGTAGCCTATGTTATAATAGCCCACGCATGGTTGGCTTTAGGCCTTAGTAATGTTTAATATTTGGGCTCGTGGCCCATATATAGACTATACGTCATCAAGCAAGAAGTCACAAAACAGACATTGCTGTTCACAAAAAATTACATTAATAGGCTATAACATGATTGTTAAAAAGATATATATTATTTAAAAAATATAAAAAGATATACATAAAAAACAAAAAAACTTACCACAAAATCAAAAACTTTTTGGTATTTTCCTTCATATGGAGCACCTGATTCAAGGTTGTCCAAAATGACAGCAAAACCAGCCCTTATGTTGAAAACTATAACGTAAAAATGTTCGTACGCAAGTATTGGAAAGAACACCTATTTGATAAATATCAAGTTAGTGAAATTATGAATAGTAAAGTAATAAAATTTGGATAGAGTAGTAAATTTACCAATTCTATATATTTCAAACTAATTTCTTGTCCAAAAGCATCAAACTGATCTTTTACAGAATTAAAAAACTCTGTTTCTTTTTGGGCACGATCTTTTTCATATTCATCCATGTCTTTTGGCTGTTAAAAAAGATATATATGTATATATATATATATAAGTACATAAATAATAAGAAAAAATAGAATAAAAATAAAAAATAACACATATATAGATATATTAAATTATTAAAATAAATTGAAGTTTAACTTATAATAACTATAGTTTTGAAGAAATATCTAATCGCTGAGCTATCCTCCTGTGTTAATCTTTCTTCAAAATTTAGAATATTCACAAAGTTATCTATAATTTCAAGCTCAATATATTTTTCAGAGGCAAGTGATTGGATATGAACATTGAGAATAGGTTTGTCTTCTCCAAATTGGAATATCTTCTCCCTAACAAGTAAAAAATGTAAAAGTATGATTAACAAAACAAAAATTGAAAATGATAAATAATTCAGGTTAATAGCAAAAAGTTATGATATCTTACATAACATTTTCTTCAGCAGCTTTTTGAAGAATGATTTTTGGAAATAAACACTCAGCTTGTGATTCATATTCTGCTTTTGTATCCACTCGCTTGTTCATATATGGAGATTCAAAATGAATGGATGTTTTCGCTTTCCTTTTTAGCATCTTTTCTTTTTGATCCTTGACGAAATCATCTTTGTTTGAATGCTGGAAAGAATTTAAACAGAAATTATAAAGAATTTAACATGAATCTTATTCCATAATTATAAAAATAAATATATGATTCAAACCTGGATCTCTGTAACATTTTCTTCTTTAACACATTCTGCAGTTTCAGATTCAACTTCAGTTAAAACATTCTCATTTATCTGATTCAAACCCTGAAAAAAACATAAACATAAGAAAATGAAAAAGTTTTATTTACTTTATTTAATTTCACATAATGTATTAAGTAGGAATACAAAAAATATACCTCGGAAATATTTTCATCTTCATTTGAATAGATTTTCTCTACTTCATTAACAGGATAAAAATCTTTATGCTCAAACAGATACTGATATTCACAATCATTACTGATAGGTAACTGATTGTCAAAATTAACATCTTTAAATGAACAATTATCTTTTGATAGATTCCTGTCCTTAACTTCTTCACAACCAGATGAGCCGGTATTATACATTGTTTCAGCATAATCTACAGCAGCCAAATGAGTAACGCTAACAGAAGCAGGAAGAGATTTTACATAAGTTTCATCCTCAAGTTTCTTCTCAGATACTTCATCTTGCATATTTGAGATATCACTGCCGTCTTCATTTACTTGAATCTTTTCAAAACCAGTGGTTGCAGAAACTGTAGACAATTCTTCCAGAATGTTGACATTACTTTCTGTGTGATGATCTTCATCAATTTGTATATCAGACCTTTCAATAGACTGAAATTGAATTATCACATCATCAACTTTGTTACATTCTTTATTTGCAGTATCAGAGATAATGTCACAGTCTTCATTTTCTTGAATTGCAACACGCGAACCATCTTGACAGACTGCAGATTCATTTCGACCTTGTTCAATTGCACATTCCATTGTCAATTCATTGACATCTGGTTCATCCACAACTTCCTTTGCAGTTTCATTTCCTCCTTGTACATCATCAACTTCCTTTGTGGGTTCATTACCTACTTTTTCCTCATCAACTTTGTTACATTCTTTATCTGCAGTATCAGAGATAATGTCACAGTCTTCATTTTCTTGAATTGCAACACGCGAACCATCTTGATAGACTGCAGATTCATTTCGACCTTGTTCAACCGCACATTCCATTGTCAACTCATTGACATCTGGTTCATCCACAACTTCCTTTGCAGTTTCATTTCCTCCTTGTACATCATCAACTTGCTTTGTGGGTTCATCACCTACTTTTTCCTTATCAACTTTGTTACATTCTTTATCTGCAGTGTCAGAGATAATGTCACAGTCTTCATTTTCTTGAATTGCAACACGCGAACCATCTTGACAGACTGAAGATTCATTTCGACCTTGTTCAATCGCACATTCCATTGTCAATTCATTGACATTTGGTTCATCCACAACTTCCTTTGCAGTTTCATTTCCTCCTTGTACATCATCAACTCCCTTTGTGGGTTCATCACCTACTTTTTCCTTATCCACATGTTTAACTTTCTCATGAGACATCTCTTCAAGCTTTTCAAAAGAAGTAGCTACAATTTGTAGTGGGGCGTTTCCAGTGTTCTGAATCTTGTTTGATTCACTCTGCAAAATTATAAAAACACACAAAAAATGCAAATAAAACATACAAAGAAACAAACATAGAACCATACATTCAACGATTTTTATATTACAAACCTGCAGAACAATTTTGACTACATTTTCTTCAACAGGTATATCTTGAGAGGGTTTAGATTCAACGATTTGAAGAATTTCTGCGTCATTCAATGTAGAATCTATTTGCTCAAACTGCAAATGCATAAATCATCGATAAATAAGCAAAAAAATATTATACCAATAATAAATACAGTAGAAAGTTACAAAAATGAAAAAACAAATAAAACATTTAAAACCTTATTTTCAGCACAAATATTGTTTTTGGGAATCAAATTGTCTGTAGTATCCAAATCAGCATTTTCTGAACCACTGCATTCAGTTGCTATATCTTTGTTCTCGTTTGCTTCATCTACAACTTCGTTTGTAAGTTCATCACCTACTTGTTCATTAAGATCTTGAGTTTTAAAAAATGATTCGGATGCCACATAACTATCATTTTGTTCCAAGCGATTCTCTTTGTTATGATCCTCATTATTCATATTATCATCCATCTTTGTATCAGATCCTTCGAAATGAAATGAATTTGCTGAATCACCAGTGTATTCAGTTGCTTTACCTTTGTACTCGTTTGCTTCATTGAGTTTTACAACTTTTTCTGCTTGCGTACTTACAGTACCACCATCTGTGAGTTCATCGCCTACTTGTTCCTTAAAATCTTGAGTTTTTGAAAATGATTCGGTTGCCACATAACTATCATTTCTTTCAACAACCATCTCCACTTGAGTACTTACAGAACCATCTACTGAGCCATTATCAGAGATGATTAATACATTAACATCTTGAGTTTTCGAAAGCGATTCATTTGCAACTGAACTCTCTTGAGTTTGAGAAACCTAAAACAGTAAATAAAGTCAGATGCTAAATTTGGCACAAAGATAATTTAAAAATTGATAAAACTTTAGTTTTCTAAAGTTAAAGAAACCTACATGAGATGATGCTACATCTTGGGATGTAATAGGAACAACAAAATCTTCTTAATGAATTGCCACTACATCATCTGTGACCATATAATGCTCTTCAGTGACACCTTTGTTATCATGATGTTTACTTGGAATTGTCATCAAAGTTTTTCCAGTACTACTTAATTGCAAATTGACATTTGTTTCCGGAAGTATGTCTGACGTTGCACGGACCTCATTACCTTTTGCAGACAATTCAGAACCTGTAGTCAATTCGTCATGCATTTCAACATTACCTTTTGTAGACAATTCAGCATCATCTGTCTTTGAATTGTCATCTTCAGATAAGTGCATATCGCAAAATTGAACATTTGAAGGAGCAGAATCATCTTGAAACGCGCTAACAAGTTCTGCAATAACATCAAAGGGATTCTCTTTGTTATGATGTTCAGATCCTTGTAAATGAAATAAATTTGCTGAATCACCATTGCATTCAGTTGCTTTACCTTTGTTCTCATTTGTTTCACTGACTTTATCAACCTTTTCCGCTTGCTTACTTAAAATAACACCATCTGTGCTAGCATCAAACTCGCATAATGCAGTAACAACTTGAGTTTTTGAAACTGAAGCAGCTGCTTCATCTAAAACTTCCTTTGTGAGTTCATTGCCTGCTGGTTCTATAATATCTTGAGTTTTCAAAAATGATTCAGCTGCCACAAAACTGTCATTTTGTTCCACGACCATCTTCAATTTGGTACTTACACAACCATCTACTGTGCCAGTATCAGACATGCTTATAACATTAACATCTTGAGTTTTCAAAAATGATTCAGTAGCAACTGAACTATCTTTAGCGTCAATAACTTTCTCTTCGGAAACACTAGTACAGGACTCGCTAAAGGCAGTAAAGTCTTGACTTTTAGAAACTTCCATTTTGGTTTCACAGGCACATGCTTCGTCTACAACTTCATTTTCTGTGTTGTTGTTTGCATTCTCAGTAACTTCTTTTTCAGACAAAACACTTTCTTGAATTTCAATACAGTCATCCTTTTCAGAACCTGTAGTCAATTCATCATGCATTGCAACATTACCTTTTGCAGTCAATTCAGCATTATTTAAGTTCGAATTGTCATCCTCAGATAATTGCATATTGCAAGATCCAACATTTGAAAGAGAAGAATCACATTGAAACGGGATAACAAGTTCTGTAACATCATCATCAATCTTTGTATCAAGATCCATCTTCATATCAGATCCTTCCAAATGAAATGAATTCACTGAATCATCACTTGGTTGTACATACGGTATGTCAGTGTCAATGTTTTCATGCTCATTAAATCCTTTTGCTGACGCATCAATTTCTCGAAAGAACCCTGTATTTGGAGAAGCTACATCATTTTGAATAGACATTAAAGAATCTTGAACAATATCCTCCAATACATTAGATACAACTTTCATCACGTCATTGTCTTAGCAAACATAATTTTCTGGCTTGTGAGCTTCTTCATTAACAACTATCTCAGAAGTATCTACACCACACGTATCAGAAACAGGATCATCTGAAACTACACAATCACTTTTCTCTACACAATCACTTTTGTCCTTCCCAATCAAAAGTGATAAAAGCTGTTTTTTAAATGCAACAACTTCTTCATCTATCGAAAGAATATCATCATAGGATGAGAAGTTATGTATGCATCTTTTCAAATCAGAAATAGCTTCCTACAAAAATTAATGAGATAATAAAAAATAGTTATTCATTTGTTAATTACTACAACTTGGTTTATTAATTATTTTAATTATTAAAGACGTTTACCTTAACATTAGGTGATTCAGGTTGTTTATCTTTTGAATATTCAAAGTTGTTAACCTGAAGCTGATCAACTTTATCATTACTTGTAAACAACGAATATTCAACCGCACTAACTTGATTTTCTTTTGAAATTTCATCCTAGATTAAAAAACACAAACCAGTAATTTATATATATATATATATATATATATATATATATATATATATATATATATATATATATATATATATATATATATATATATATATATATATATAAATTAAATAAAAAAAATGATAGAAATATTAATATATAAACTTGAATAAATTAAAACCTCTTGCACAGGAACATTAGCCAACTCGTTCTCTTTAGATAATTCAGGCTCATCATACTGAAAATAAAAAATAAAAAATAAAAAAATATATTATTTCAAAAATCAATTACTAACTTGTAAAAATATAATAGATGTTTACAATTCATTTAATACCTCTTTTGTAGAAACAGACATCCAATTGTTGGTTTGATCATTATTTGAAAAATACTCATTCTGAGTTTCGTCAACCTGGTAATAAAAACATAAATTAGTTTTAGTAACAACTATTAAAATTTAAAATATTATACTAAACATAAAAAATTAAATACCTCATCAATATGATCATCAACCAAATTGTTGTCATCAACATTAATTGAATAATCAATTGGAAGATGATCAACCAAATTGTTATCAGCAGGAGAAAAATGATTTTTTTCAGATAATAATGAATTATCAAAATCATTTGATTCACTAACTCTTGAACTTTCACATATTTGATTCACTCCAGAATTCAAATATTGGCACTCATCTTCTGAAACTGTTGTGTTCTGTATTAGTAAAGGTTCAGGAGATTCAAGTATTGCTTCATCTACTTCCTCATTATTTTTGGTTCTGAAGAAGAACTGATCATCAGAAAAAAACTCAGCAAAATTTTTTAGACGTAAATGTTCAGAGTCCACTTTTCTCAACAACTCTGTTGAGCAATATAGCAGGACATCTTCTTTTGATTTGCTTCTTCGGAAGAGCCATCTAATATACACCAACTGTAGAAAAAAGATTTAATTGTAATCAAAATAAGTATAAAATTTATTGAACTACAAAATGTTTAAAAATAGAAACATACCGTCAGAAAAGTTATAGGACCACAATACTGGTCGTTTCGAGAATTTTTCTTTACATCATGTTTGTTGAGAGCTAGAGAATCGACCACTAAATCACACCAATCAACTCTATTAATGTTATCATAATGTTGAACAAGAGATGGTAAAAATTTCATATTTGATTCTCCTCCCTTGCATGCTGATATCATTGTGCTGACCAATAAAATAATGAAATTTAACTTGAAAAGATCATTTACTTCATTAGTTGCAACAATGAAGTCCTTCAGATTTTTGGAAAAAGACCTATCTTTAGTTTTCACGATAAGTTTTCCATCTGCATCATAGTATTGTTTCCAAAAACTTTGAAGATCCAATTTCATTTTCTTGTAAGATGTCCTTTTTGCAAAATTAATTCGTAAATCTCCTTTTGGAAAACCTAGAATATCATGCACTAAATCCCTTGTTATCTTAATCTCGTGTCCTTTAAAAGCCAGTGATTGTTCTTCAACATTGTAGCACTCTAGGATTTTATACGCAAGATTTGACGGTATAAGAGAAATATTTAGATTCAAAATCTTCTCAAATCCCAATTCTCGTACATATTCTCTAAGACAAGGAACTGATACTATATGCTTCACCGCTTCGTACAAGCTAACAGGAGCACTTCTTATCCTCAGATCTGTTGAATCTAGACATTCTTCAGTTTCTAGGTAAACTTTACCCTTCTTTGTCAGTGTTTTCCTTTGTTTACGAACAACATCATTCCTAACAGAGACATTGTTATCCGGAGCTGTTGTACTTAATTCTCCTGAAAAATTTAGTGTTATTTAATAATTATCTGATTTTGAAAATAAGGTATGTTGTTCTTTGCAGCTACAAGATAGTCAAAAGCATGAGATTAATAATGCAGAGTTCAAAGTTTCTTAGTTATGAAAATAAATAACTTTAAAATATGTGTATTTTTGGAATGTTCAAACTAAAAACAAATCTATAATAATCACTAAAGATATATGTAGCTAAAAGTGATGGTTATAAAACACCAGTTAATTATTATGTTTTCAAAAATAATTTTTTGCCTACTTTGAGAATAAGCTCATTAAATCGGAAGAAATTTGAGTCAGACTACAATCCTATTAAATGTTAAAATCTCAAATTTGAGATAGTTATTACACAAGTGCTTGAAAAAAAAAATACGATGTACATAGATATTGGGGTTTAAAAGAAACTAAATAATGTTGAGGATGTGGGGTGTGTCTAGTTGTGTACATATAAAAGTAAAATAAGAAACTAAATCAGAACAATGCTAATTAAAAGTTATTTTTATTCAATAGATAATAAAAAAAAGCTTTAAAAAATAAAATCTAATTATAAATATATATGCAATGTAAAAATAACTTATTAAAACATACTCTTTTTCGATGATATCTTTTTTTTTTGACAACATTGACTTCCTTTTCTGTATCCAAATGAGTATTTTTAGAATCTTCATCATCACTAGACAAAATAAACTTGTCTTCTTCATCACGTTCTTCTGTATAAGAAATTAAAAATAAAAAATAATAATTAAAAAAAACTAAGTAATTGTAGATTACTTAATTATAATGTAATTGTAGTTTACAGTTGTTTAAATTTTAGATTACGGATATCTAATATATGATATAAAAAAATGCAATATATAATACACATAAAATCATTACCATACCTTCAACAGCATTATCTATCTCAGAATAGTTAACCTTTGACTTTTTTCGTCTATCCTGCTTTAATAAATATTCTTCTTCACCTAATAAAAAAATAAGTAACAATTTATTAAAAATATAAAAGTAATGACATAATAATTTAAAAAAATATATCAATGATTACCTTCATTTAGACGATCTATAAAACTTTTACGTTTCTTAGGTTTTTCAGATTGTACCATTTGAAGATAGTTCCTTCCATCTGAATTACCTTCCCCTTCCATAATACCATATAAGAATAAGATTAAATAGTAACAATAGTTGATTTAAAAAGTAAAAAGCTGACTTTATATTTTTACAGTTTTGTCACAATACATCAGTTTTAGGGATATAAATTATTTACAATAGCTTATAATTAAAAAAATACCTGTTGTTGCTCTATTTTTATAAGATAACATAAGCAGAAAAAACATAACATCTACTTGTATATTCTAAAATAAAAATAAAAAAATAATAAGCTAAAAGATATATCAACTAAAAACTAACCTTGAGCTTTACTTTTAGTAGATCCTGAAAAAAAGATTCTAACTGAAAAAAATAATAATTAAAAAAGTGCTAGAAAATAATATGAGAAGTTAACAAATAAGATGAAAAAAAACTATATAATTCGCGCATTACGTTTTTTGGTTCCTTTGTTATCTGAAGAATTAAGAGAATCCACCGGATGACTCATTGTATCTAATTTGATTTTTAATTGAAGTTTATGATTTATGATACTACGTGTTTGGTATATGAAGCGATCACAATATTTCTCAATATATTAGTCACAACGATATTGGGCTAATTTTTGGGTTTAATAACAAGTGGGCTCTTATCACATATAAAAAGTTAATTTTTTAAATAGTCAAAAAGGCTAATAACTTTTTGGTCTAATAACAATTGGGCTTCTATCTTATGGAAAAAAAAAAAAACACTTACTTTTACTTAATTTTAAATTTTCATATAACATATTTTTATCTATTTTTTTTTAATAATAATAAAAAAGAGGCTAGAGGAATGTTTTTAAACTAATCAGATTTTGCAATCCTAATCATTGTTGAGCGTTGCTGTTAGCTTATAGCGTGTACCTTCTTTTGATGAATTGTTTCCGATTCAATCTAGTATTTGTTTGTTGGCTGGTACTTTTGATGGTAGTAGAACTAAGTTAAAATACTTTCGATCAAATTTATTTGCAAAATGTCCCTTCGGTCATATAATTTTTTGTTTCTATACATACTTGGTCTAATAGAGAATCATTCAAGATACAGTGCACCAACATACAAACATTATAAGTTTACTGAATATTTTAATACAAACATGAACCAATTAAATAGAAAACTTGCGATACTCCTCGGTTTGAACTATTACAAAATCTTGAAAAATAACTGACAAAGTTTAGCTATGTACGATTTTTGTCTTTGGCATTTCTGGTGTGATTCTTTTTACAGTAATTTTACTCCATACTTTAGTAATTCTTCGCAGCAAAAGCTATTGGTGACACCAACGGTAAAATCTGCCTCATGTTGTGCATGTCCAACAACGCTGAAATTCGAAGCCAATGGTGAATAAACGTTAAATTCTTTGTCTAATACATGGAAAAGTAATACCTATGGAAATGTAAACTAATTATTTTTTGAGTCAAAATTGTACCTTATCCTTACTGAATGAAAAATTCAAAAAGGCAGGTAACCATATTGAGGATAGATTAGCTACAGCTGACCAAGAAGGCACAGGAAATCCGATCTCGTGTGGCTGAGAGGGAGCTGCTACTCAGTGGTATGAAACCTGTGTTTAAAACAAAACACCCAGTGGTATGAAACCTGTGTTTAAAAACTATTAAAACAAAACACCCAGTGGTATGAAACCTGTGTTTAAAAACTTGTGTCAACTACAACATATGCTATCTATATTGACAATAGGGGCTTTTACCAGACCAATGTTTTAAGTTTTCCATTGCCTTCTGTCTAGTTTTCACTAAGACACGTTTCATAATAACAATACTTAAAAACAACTTGTTTAACCCACATTCCACTCTACAAATAGAAATCAGACAAATGTTCTATCAAATAAATAACAATAAAAATTAAAAAGAAGTTGGTTCATTAAACATTTCAACAAATAATTGAAGTTGACTATGTAAAAAAGAGACAAAAGGCATGGTATACAGAGCTCACCTTTTGTCTAAGAGAAAACAACTTTCCGATTTTCCATGTAATCTCTTGTTTTCCCTTGTATATGAGGTAACAAACCTATTTTAGATTAAGCAGCCTAAAAACTCACAGAACACAACATCATGTTGGCCATAAACTGAAACATAAAACAAACGGATAAGACATGATGAAATGACTACATGTATATGATAATTCTTTAAAAAAAATTAAACGAAAACGAAATTTCTTATGACGTTCAGTCCATTGTAGCTGGCATATCAAGAGCTACATTCCCGCATACTACACCTGTATTGGAGGCTCCCACCTTTTAACACAACCGTGCAATCAAAAAACAAGTTCCTGAATGCAACTATAATAATAACTAAATAGATTAGCACTGTCGTTTTTTCAGATGTACCTTACCATTGAAGTATTTGCGACGTCAGAACTTAAGTAACAGTGAACCACCAGAGGAGATGGAATGGTTATTCGAGATAATATATTCAGATGCAAGCATGCTTTTGTAGTTGAACGGCATGTCAGATACTTGATAGATAACTGGATTTTTCCAACTCTGACTTACCATTCAATCAGCAAAGCCGGATTGCCAGAATAGTTAAATGCTCTTCCGATAACTACACGTATGTTGTTTATGAATGAGGAGGAGAGGAAATGGTTTAATTTTTGTGGTTCAATGTTATTGGCAATACATATTTATAGGGTAGATTGATCCACTATGCACCAATATCTTTGAAGTTCCATTCCTGTCCAGAAGTTCAGTAAACTTTTAACTGGGTGTAAAATGAGACTACATTATCTTTGTCTTTATTTGTCTCAAATATTGTGGTTTGTAACATAAGCGTTGTTCATTATGAATATTGATACCTATTATCAGGACTCATAGAAAACATTTTGCAGTTAAACTACTTTTAGCAAAAAACCCATTGTATTCGTCTGCACACTATATGTCAGATACCTCCCCTCTATATCGACCAATGCTAAGAATGAAGAATAAGTTGTAAGATATAACATCATAGTTCTTAAACCGGGTTGTTTAACAACTATATGATAGAGAGTGAGTACGATTCTCATTGTCAAGCAAACATCTTTATTACTACCACTAAATACTAACTTTTCTAATCTAAAACATTTACAGATAAACATACTTTTTACATACCAATAGTGAGCACCAACCTCATTGGCAAAACATGTCTCTAAGACTATTGTTACTCAATACTTATCGCTGACACTCTATACTCAATAAACTTTATTATAAGCATATACTACTGTAGTAGTCTTAATACTGAACACTAAGCATCAATGAAATCTAAAACAGATAAAAACAAATATCGATACATGTATTTTCCTCAAATTAGAAATGTACAGATCGGATAATGACTCATGGTGTATGCATTCTTTTCATGTGAATAGAAAGCAGGACAAAAGATTAGGTATCTCAATAAACAAATAAAAAAAAAACTCATGTATTTTGTATTTCTGTGTACTTTACAACTCATATATTTGTATTTCTATTCAAGTGACCTACAGTTTATCACATGTTAAATTTTCTTTAGATACAAAATCAGTCACATGACTTAAAACATTTCACCATTGATTATTCTAACAAAACTTATTAAGAAATGAATATCTCAAAAGTTGTTATCATAAAATAAATATCTAATTATCATTTAACCTGACGGAAATAAAACATAACACACATTTCAAAATTAAAAAGTTGTTTGGACAACCTAATTTGTAACACCAACAGGAATTTCACCTTCGTCGCCTGCCACAGCCTCAACCACCATTCAAAAACACTAAAATCACATAAACAAAAGAGACAATTAGATTCAAACTTTACCATAAAACACAAATCAAAAGCAAATACATACTTACCATGGTTACTTTCAGAAGAAGTCAAAAACACACAGACCAAACTCTTAAAACTCAGTGGCCGGTAACCAAAGCCGCTTCATAAACCTAATGAAACTAAAACAGACTAACTTTTCACTATGTTTCACATGCCATATAGTAGTGAAATACAAAGACGAAAAAACAATAGAGGATGCAAGCATTTAAGTATAAAACATCATTTCTAACTCTACTACCCATGGCAAAACTCTATTATCAAAGCAAAACTCTATTATCAAGTCATCACATTGACCTGTATTTTGTACATTGCATTTACAGCCATAGGTTTAACACTGATTAACGACTGCCTTTGCTTTTTAGTGCAACTATTAGCTCTCTTATCGATTATATGTTTATTATACCAAAAATTAGAACAATATAAACATTGATACATAGCAGAAAAAAAGCTACGATCATTTACCATAACAAAAAGAATATACTAATAAACATAAACTTCAAATTATATTACCAACCATCAATGTTTTTACATTCCAGTTATCATTCCCAAAAAAAAAAGTTCCATGATAACTAATTCATACATAAACTAAAATTTCCAAAGGCATTCCTAACCAACATACATACTTCTAATAAAAATACAAAAGATAACCAATATATACCACATCAAGTGGCTAGCCCATCACTCGAAATAGTAAAGATTGAACTTCTTTTCTTCTCTTCCTTCACGTGCAAGATCAATAGCCTTGATCAACCCAGCAAGCACCTTCCTCTCTCTCTGCAAAGTCTCTTTCAGTCGGTCCAAACCAATGTCACCGTGCTCGTGCAACGGCAAGAAACCCTCCCCTTCTTCCGCCAAGTTCTCTAACCACTTAACCTTTACAGCTAATTGATCTCGCTGCTCACCAAGCACCATTAACAACTGATCATTCTCGGCATCATCCTGGGCAAATGCTATATGCAAGCAATCCTCAATTTCATTAGAACCAGCAGCAAACTTTAACTTCTGGAAGTTAGGGGTGCGCGCAAGTGCGTAAGCAGAGGTTCTTGGTCGTGAAGCCATGATAGAAGCAACGAATTATAGAGATGTAGATTGAAGTAGAGTGGAACAATTAGAGAGGTACAGTTTGAATTACAGATATTAGGGTTTGCGTTTGAATGAAAAGGGGGAGAAATGCCCTTTTATAAGCAAGCCAAAAAGACGTTGACCGGTTCTATAAAAAAAAAAAAAAAAAAAAAAAAAAAAAACGTTGACCGGTACATACCATTTCACACAAAACGCAAAGAGTATATAAAATAATATTAACTTTACTATCACATTACATTTAAAAATAAAATGAAAAATACTCTAACATTTTAATATCACAGTATATTAAAAAAAAAAAATATTAAGTCTGTTGGGTTTTTGTGTTTGTTTAATGGGTCGGGTATCCACAATCAAAATAAAAAATTATTAATTTTCTCTATCTTAGATTCAATTAAAATCCCTAAACACACATAAACCCTAAAAAAAAATTAAATTGAATAAACAATTCTGAGAAAAGTTAATCAAATATCGTAGTGATATAAAACGAATTCTGTTCTTCAAATCATAATTCAACAACAAATTTTGTTATTCAAATGGTAGAGTTATTAGGTATAATTTTCAAATCTTCGATTGTTGCAAGATGTTAATAGTAGTTTGAATAGAACCTATGCATTTGAAGAGATTCTTAAGCGTTTATCATTAAATTTCTTTTGAGTTGCATAATAGAAGTTAATAGGTGTTGTTGAATTATCAATATCATATGATCTTGTAATTGTTATATTCCATATGTGTTTTTCTATCAATCATGTATTTTATATTTGTGTTTGATCAAATTTATTTTTAGAATTGTTATCATTTGTGGTATTGTGTTTGTTAATTGCTATTTGGGTTCAATTAAATCGTTCTGCATGTGTTCGTTCAGCGTTCATTTATTCAGCAATGCACTTGACTGAACCAAGGCACTCAACTGAACCAAGGCACGAAACTGAACCTGTGCAGTTGACCACCCTGCACAGGCCCAAATCCGGGCCTGCTACATAGCACATCATCCTATTTCTTATTGTCAGAATTTGCTACATAAATTACTTAAACTAAACGTTTACATATGTTCCATGGCTTATCATAGCATGCTTAATTACAATAAAGTTTGTATCATGCTGATACACATGATCACAAAAATAGTTATCAAAAGTTGAAAGTTAAAGTATCAAATGTTCAAAAGTACCAGGTTCTGAAACCATCACACGAGTTTCATTTAACAAACATCGAAAATAGGAACCAAGATGGGGATGTCGTCGTTATCATGCTCCACTGTCACACCCCCAAAATCGGGTCCAGCGGAAGCATACATGTAGCTGGGGTGTAACTCAATTGGTATTACAACACTAGTTCAAAAATAGTTTGCACTTGAATCATTTAGAATAAAATAGTTAAATCAAAATGTTGATTTTTACATTGTTAAAAGTAGTGCGGAAGTAGGCCATTAAAATAGTTAAAAACGGTCCCCAAATGATTAAATCAGAGTCTTCTATGACCATGCCCTGCCCTGCCAAAACCTCCAGTAGCGTGCCATTACTTAATACCTGAAAATACATGCTAAAGTGTCAACACAATGGTTGGTGAGTTCATAGAGTCTTGTGAAAAAGAATGTAATGCATTGTAGTAAAGATTTCCCAGCAAAGGCATCGTAAATCCACTCAGTTCCAAGTCCCGCCATAAGAGACTTGTAACCTGTGTGTTTACAACCCACTGCCAAATGTAATATGTTTGTAATAAATCAGTCATAAGATTGATGCAAAGGCATCATAATTCCGTAGTAATAGTGGTGGAAAAGTATCGTAATTCCATAAGTAATTTTCATATGTACAATAGCCATGGCGATGTCGCCACAATATGAATCTGACCATAAGCAAAATGCATAAAATGAATATTGATTGCACTAAGTTCAAGGCACCGAAAAGGTTTTCTAGCTATATGTAGGAGGTTACGCTCCCAAGTAATGTAGGTAATCCCATACCCAGGAAATGTAGGTAATCAAACATACCCAAGAAATTGTAGGTAATCAAACATACCCAAGAAATTGTAGGTAATCAAACATACCCATGAAATTGTAGGTAATCAAACATACCCAAGTAATTGTAGGTAATCAAACATACCCATGAATTGTAGCTACCGGTCCCTTAACTTAGGCAATCTTAGGAAATCGGTAAATAGTTTAAATTTATGCACTCATGTCCATGAGTAAATAGCAAGTATGTAGCAAGTGAATTGTTTTGTGCTCGGATAATCAAACAAGTATTTAGATAAAGCTGAAAATATTAGAGTATCAACCATGTAAAGTGAGTAATGCGTTTAAGTGAAACGAGCATGTATTCTCCCCCATAGAGTTTGCAAAACGATTAAAAGAGTAGGGGCTATGACTCACCTGATATGATGGTACCATGAACATGTAATGAGCTGAAAAACAAGGCGCGCACACTAGCCGCAACCTAATATGAATGATGTACGATCTACTTTAGATCATGAAATGATGTTATGAATCTCCATGCACATGTTCCTATACCACTCTACTCTTTGAAAAAAATACTTGTGTTATCAAAATATATATTCCAAGACTTAGGAAAAATATTGCTATTAGAAAAATAAAGCTAGTTGCAATATATATACTTATATATATATATCGTATGTATCAATGTTCGTGTTGAAATCCTCGGGTTGAAATCCTTGAAATAACGCCTTGTAGTGATAAAATATACTTGTAATAACTAATACTTCATTAGTTATAAAATTGGGTACTTGGTTAATATTTCTAGAAAATCTAGAATTTAGTACGTAGAAGTAGTATTATTATTTATAAAAGCTGCCAATTATAGAGGATTTTTGCCGATATTGAAACATGAATATCTTTGTCGTTATAAGCCCGTTTTACTTGTTCTTTATATCCACGGTTACGTCTTAGTATGTAGTAATATATTTTGGAAAGCTAGACTCCTCCGGGTTACGTCTAAAGTCTCTTTTTTGTCCGACGAAAAACGTCCAACAGCATGTAATTTTCAGAAAAATACTTTTCGTCAATAAACTTGCAAAAATCATAACTTCTTCGTTATAAACTCTTTTTAATCCGTTCTTTCGCCTACGGATTCGTTTTTGAAAGTATTTTCTAAAATTTTTACCAAAGTCTCCTTTATGTTTACTGATTTTCCTGGATTTATCAAAATGGGACAGAATGTATATTTACTTGTTACAAATCCATTTCCAAGGTTCAAAACTAGTTTTAACTTCAACCAAAACTCTTGCAAACTCCACAAATCTATACTAATCCTACCATACACCTTCTTAGGGTGCCATGGGTTCCTAATGACTAGTAATCAAGTTAATTTAACAAAGGAACACCTAAAACCAAATCTAGGGTTTGTATGTTCAAAAAGTATTTAAAAATAAAGTGGTATAACTAGTTTGTGCATGAAATTAAGCATGAATACTATGAGATATAAGTGTTAATTAGATGAAAACATGAAAATAAATTTGAATACTCACTTTGAAATAATAGGTGATTAGATGATGAGAAACCTTGGATTACTTGTGTTTTTGTGTTGTGATTCTTGATTAGGATGATGAAATGAACAACTTTGATGCTTTGTACTTTGAAAAATAATGGATGGATCATGGTGATGGGTTGAGGTCGTGGGTTTCATGGTGATGGGAGGGATGAGATGAACTTTTTGGCTTATGAAATTTCTATGTTATGATTCTTAGATATAAACATGTTTATGTTTTAGAGGTTTATAGTATTATAAGAGCACATGTATGCATGTGGTAAAAATGAAAGTCATGTGGTCTTGAGATGGTCATATGGCCGGTTTTCAATGTGAAAGGAAGTAGCAAAATCGGTTTTGATCACTTAGAAAATGTAGTGTATTATTAGTTGTGGTTTTGTGTAAGTATTAGCTATAATCGGGTACCGGGTTTGATAGAAATAAATGTTAACAAAGTTAACCGGGACTTAATAAAGTCATAAAAATGTTAAAAATGTGTTGGGTATAATTACTGAGTGTTCGGGTGATTATTGTTTAGTTTTCACGAAAACCGTCGTAATATTCATAAGCTCACGTTATAAATAAAATAAATTTCCAAAATACTGGGTAAATGAATGTTATTACTTTTATGATGATAAAATGGATATAAAAATATGTTGGGACCATCGTGGGAATATTTAGATATATTCGTCGTGTATAAACCGGGTGTTAACGTTTATTATAAATAATTATAAGAAAAACGTTAAATGTATCAAATATATATAAATTTGAAAATCCTAAGAGTGGTATAACATGGAAATGCTGTTATGATGATATGCAGACTGTCTCCAGTCCGTATGCAGTGTCCTTAACTCTAATGAAATGAATTCGCACCTAAACCAATCCGGTTACGCGAATTTGAATACCCGTAAACTAAATTTACGATGAAATGTGTAATGCACGTGAATGATGAAATCTTTTCCCGCAATGAATAGTGTTCAGTGAATAGTAAAATTTCTGAATGCTTCTCGGTATGTCAAACTGACACAAAAAATGATGAATAATAAACTGATGAATAGTGTTTTGATGAATAGTGTTTTTCCAAAGTTCGGGAAATGACCTGAAATAGTGAGTTGTGACATCCACTTCGGCTAAAGGATTTATGGTAGTTCCAACCAGTTTGAATCGAATCATCTTGTATAACCTGAACTGCCAATCTTCTGCCAGTATCCTCCAGTTGGTTCGCAGGTTCATGTGGTTTGTCCTTGTGGGATTCTCTTTGTGAATTTCCCGGTACAGAACGACACGCCTCTCTTCACCCATTCTCCTTAGGATTGCATGATCATATGTGAATAGTTCATTATCAGTAACAAACTGTGCAGGTATTGTCTGTAACAAAATATAATATCTCTTAACTTTGTTACTAAAAAGCATCTGCTCATATAAATTTTATTGTATCAAGTTTATATTTGTATTCATCAAATAGAAGTCAATGTTGTTACCAGTTTGCCATTGTCAAAAACGTAAGGAAACAATTTTGTGTAGAAAGTAGTATCTTCGTCCATGTGACCTTCATGATTTTCCCAGCTGCAACTATGGAGAAGCCTCTCATCTGTTATATCTCAATCACCAAAAGAAATTGTTCATTCCTTATCTATGCTGTACTTTTTTATAATATACATTTAACCTTTTTAAAAAACAAATAAAATCAAAACAAATACTCACCCGTTTCATCTTCAGCATGTCCTTGAAGAATTCTTAGGCGTGTTGGAAAATGGTTCTCATGGTTCATTTGAAATCAATTATGTCCAAACCTCATCAAGCTTAACCTATTCTCCCCCGTTTTTGTCAAGACTACACGCTCGCCAACAAGTAACCCTGCCACTGCCACCACATCATCCCAATGACGGTAAATCTGATAACCATAAGTATGGTGAAACCCAGGTATGACTGCCCGTCTTAACCTTACACGAACTTCAAAGCCAACATATGTCAAATAGAAATGATGGGGTAGATCACCTTGAATGAATTCTCCATCAAACCACTGTTAAATAATTTAAGTTATTATGTGCAAGTTGCTTGAATAAACAATAGTGTTTGTTAAATACGGAGTATTAAATATTATTACCGGAGAAATGTTCTCATCTTCTCCAGCTAGACATGTGCATCTAACCATCCGATGCCTTGTATGTACAGATGCATACCCCCCACTCTCCCCTCCGTCTTCTTCATATGCAGTCACATAAAATGTATCAGGTCCTTCTTTTATGAAATGCAGAGTTCTGATGTTCATGTATCTGCTTTCATCTATAAAACGTCTCCATCCTAAACTTGACAACTCCCATTCATGTGTCTCTTCTCGGTAGTTTATGTCGACCTTTCTTTTAAGCCTCATGTTATTAACTAGGTATAGATGGTTCTAATTGTTGTAGTAATGAGTATGGAAATAATCCGGTAGAACCTACGGAAAAGTGCATGCAGAATTCAATATAAATTTAGTAAAAAAGTACAGTCACAAACAATACTTTTTCATTATAAATTCAATACAAACTTACCAAAGCTTGAATGTCTTCGTTTGGAATCAATTCCATTATGAATTGTGTTGTCATAGTTGCTGAAAGTTTACACACATTGATTTTATATTAGTTTATGTTTAAAAATTCATCTTTGTTAACATATAAAACATTTTAGGTTTAACATGGTTTAACTCAAATTGAGTTAATATATAGTATTACAACTTTGCAAATACTTCAGAATGTCTATCTAACTACCACCAGAAACATTATCCCAACAGTGTATCAAGTAAGGAGTTACCAATCAATCTGAAAGGCAGTGTGATTTTTTTTTTATTTTTTTTAATGTAATCTATGCAAATGAGTGCGCTGTATAGTAAATTCATCAATGATCATCTTAAAATTGAAACTAACAAACAGTTTTTAGATAAACAGCATGTTCTATTTTTCAATAACGAAATCAAAAATAGAATAACACAAAATAACATACATTTACTTATGCTCATTTGTGGTTCTAAGGAACATTTGAAAATTAAATAATCACATGTATTTTTTAAGCTAAAAACCTCTTTATATTTCTCATTCAACATGATTTAAACTATTATTCGCAACATTCTTATACTATATGTACATTAATCTAATAATCTGCTTGAACAAGTATCTTTATCTATAAGAAAATTACTATATCACCATATATATATTATAACTAAAGCATGCATGCAGAAAGTAAACATCAAATCAATTTTAAACTATTCCAATGTCATTAGTCTAACACTTAACCGTTTAAAAAGCTGATTGATCATAAATATTAAGCTCCTAAAGATGCCCAGAAACAATAAAATATACACATTTATTATTTCAGATTGGGTAATATTACCTGATTCAGCAGAGAGAGATTTTATGAAGTTTGATTATTCCTTATTTTCTTTCAGCAGAGAGATTTTGTAATTTTTCTTCAGCATATGTATTATTTTGTTATAGTGGAGTATCTACGAAGGATTTTATAGTTTAATGGTGTTTCAGGGATTTGATGGATGTGATGTTCAGGGGAAGTGTGTACGCCGCCTGTTTGTTTAATTGACCCCTACTTTTTTTTTTAATTTAATATATTACGTTTTACATGTAATTGTTTTATCGTCATTTTTTTTCTCTCTTTTTGTTTTTTTATTTATTTAATACTTATCACTTATATTTTTGTTTAGGAAATATATTAAAGTCTTAATTCCAATGTTATGATTAATAACATTATAACAGGTAATTAGTAAAATATGCATAATGTTAGCATGTAAACATGGACAGATCCACATGTATGTCGGGTGTGGTACGATCTACACCTAATTTTTTTTGTCATGAAGTGCAAAATGACATTCCAAAATGCTCTTTTTTAGTGGTATGTGCAATCCCTAATTTGTTTTTCTACTTTCTTTCTTACAATGTAACTTTAGTTAGCCCAACATTTGTTTTGTGTAAAACCCTCTTAAAAAAAATAGGTCCTTACTTGCATGTAAACTAAAATAATTAATGATATTGCTAAAACATCCATACTTTTAGATGGGACTCGGATATTTATATATTGATATGTTATTTAATGATATATGACATAATTAAACACACGTTTCTAAAAGGCTTGCCATGGCTGTGCTAAGGTGTTGCAATGACATGAGGTTTTACCTCCACGCTATGCATTACCCCAATGTCTCGGCTTAAGGAATGGCGTCTGATGAGGTGTGAAAATGCTCGATTTGTGATTGGCGTTTTTGAATTAAATCCAATTAAAAAAATGTTTTTTAAGAAATTTATAAGGTTATATGCATTGATAATTTTTTTGAATTTAAAACCGTTTAAAAAGGTTTTATCTTTCGTGATGGTTTAAAAAGATGGTTAGAAAACGCAATGATTTCTCTATATATTTCCTAACTTGTGAGGCTTTCTTATGCCATTACAGCAAACCTCACGTTGTTTAGATCCTTGGTTTATAAGCAGTTGGTACGAACTTCATATTTTACCTAACCCATTGTGCTAATTTTACCTAACCCATTGTGCAAACTTTTTATATTTAACATATTAAAGTTACTTTTTTAATTAAAAAATTAAAATAATAATAATAATAAATTAATAATAATAATAATAATAATAATAATAATAATAATAATAATAATAATAATAATAATAATAATAATAATAATAATAATAATAATAATAATAATAATAATAATAATAATAATAATAATAATAATAATAGTACTTTGAAATGAAATGTGACCCGGTCAACGCGTGTGTAGCAAACCATACGGGTTTGGTTTTTTCTAAAGGTGTATTTGATAAAACCGGGTTTGGTTTTTTCAATTCAAACAACATTCACATTTTAACAAAACATTTTTCTAACATAAACAAAAGAATCATCAGTAAAACTTCAATGGATTCATCAAATCATGAAACCCAACCTCTTGCCCTAAGTGTCATTCATCCAAAAGATGCACAACAACTTCCAAAGGCGGTTGAAATGATTCATTCACTAAATGACATCAAGATTAAACCTAATAATTTCGTTGCCAACCTCAACCCAACGAAAAACAAAGAATTCTTTAAAGATGTACTCACTTTTGTTGAAAAGTGTTGCCTTCGAAAGACATTCACCCTGAAACCTTATTTCCAGTATGAGAGTTACCTAAAGGAATTCTGGTACACTGCCACTGTCACCGTATTAAACACAATCAAATTCACAGTTGAAAATGGTAGTACTAATCTTGAATTTGATTTGTCTTCCTTTCGAAAGGCTATAGGAGCAAATTACTTAAAACGCCATCAACAGTATGAAGCAAATCCTGATGGTAAGGTTACTAAACTTTTCTTTGGCCAAATTGGCTACTCTGATAAGTTAACCGAAACCCTTAGAAAGAGAGGACTTGCCCCAAATTAGAAACTCTTAATGACCCTAAGAATTCAGTGTATTGGAGGTAACACTGGTGGGTATGATCAAATTAATTCAATGCATGAGATTGTTATGTATGGTCTGGCTAATGGGGTGTCAATTGACTTTGGGAAAATCATATATGAAGATTTGGTAAAAAAGCTGAAGAAGAAGATCAGGGGTGATGTTATGAACTATACCAGGTTCATATCCTTGGTCATGGAATTCCAAATGGGCCCTTCATACCGTACAAGTAATTCTTCAATTATAGAAACACCCACATTCAGCGATGACTACTTTTCAATTTCCCAACAAGAAACTGTAGGAGCTCCTTTGACCCAACATATGATGTCTGTTTGTGCTTCAGAAATTTCCACCGACCATATCGGTACACCTGCAAGTTCAGAATCTGAAGATGTGCAAAATGAAGTTTCAATAGTGCCTGTAGTAAAGAAGGGTTGTCGAAAGAGCAGAGTTAAAAAATGTTACCCTTCCAGTCAGCATAAACAAAATTTAATTGAAAATATTATGGACAAGGCCCAAGTTAGCCTCCCCAATTCTCATTCAGAATTTGAATAATTTTCTCAGCTCAAATTTATTAGTAGTGTTTGTCTGTTATCATCAGCCCAGCATATTAGTTTAGAATCTAAACTTTGTTCTCAAGGTATTCTCATTAGTAGTGTTTTTGCAGTTTCATCATTCCAGTATAGTACTTGAGAATCTGAACTTTGTTCTCAGGCCAAAGTCGTTAGTAGTTTTTGTCCTGTTTCACCATCCCAGCATACTATTTCAGAATCTGTTATTATGCCATCCGAATCTGAAGCTATTGATAAAGCTGTAGCAATAGTTGCAACTGAAAATAATATCAGTATATGATGTCCTAATTATTTGATAACTTTCCATCAGGAACCTAAATTGGATTTTAAGGTACAGCCTGTTAGTCAAATGTGTGCATTATCATCATCCCAGCATATTACAAGAGCATTTGAACATCAGAACTCTGACTCTGAAGCAGTTGATAAAGCTGTTCCTATATTTGCATCCGAAGCAAATATTAACAAATGTGCTTCCATTGATTCACTGAATCTACATCAAGACGATGTGTACGGATTTGATTATTTTTCACTTTGTGACGGTTCTTTTGAAATTTCTGATGAAAGCATGTCTGATTTTGATGAGATGGACTGCAAAGCATTATTGTCTTTACTTCCATATACAGCTGATCATAACAGTATTGGTAAATTTGATAATGAAGATGAACCTGTTATGATTTTAGATGATTATGAAGTTGATGAAAGTTACCAGTCTCCAGCAGATGGAGGTAAGCATGTTGATGAAATTTACAAGTCTCCAGCAAATGGAGGTAACAATGATGATGAAAGTTGCAAGGCTACAGCACATGGAGGTAATCTTGATGATGAAAGTTACAAGTCTCCAGCACATGGAGGTAAGCTTGATGATGAAAGTAAGCATTCTCCGGCACATGGAGTTAACAATGATGAGGATCATGTTTGTGTAACAGAACCTGAATTGTCTTGTGATCATCCCCCTTCACCAAAGTCTCAGCGTATAAGTGATCTATCCAATCAAGTTCTCAATCTTGAATCTAAGATTGAAATGCTGAAGAAAGAAAAGGAGGTTGCTGATCAAGAAATACTTGTGTTTAAATCTCGCCCATCTTATCCATATGTTTCCGATATTTCTTCAAAGCTTTTGGAGTCTCTTAAACCTGAACTTGGCAAATTAGTTACACGTGAAGATTTCAACGGTAAGTTTTCAACCGACGTCAATAATTTATCAGGCCAACAAAAAGAAATCAGTTGCAAAGTTGTGGAACTAACTGAAGCAGTTAGTAAGATAAAGTTTGAGCTGCCAAAGGATATGATAGATGTTCCTGCTATCATTAAAGGCCTAAGCATCATCATATCTGAAGTTAAAAAGAAGGTTGATTCTATTGAGTCCAAGCATTTAGAGGTTCCAGCATCTCTTTTGGGGCTCCCATTAAAAGTTGGAAACTTTATTGACGAGGTTTCTAAGTACAAATCCTTGGAGTCTATACCTTTATCTCTTGAGAAAGTGGAAAATGCTATCTACGCTCTTAATGCTAGCCTCAAATCATCAACATCTATGCCAACCGCTTCTACTGATGTTGTTATGGAGAATATGAAAAAAGAATCTGGTAAACAGCTTAAAGTCTCTGTTTTTTTTGGTAAAGTTAACCTCAAGCAACAAGATAATGCAAGGCTGAAGGTAGCTTAGTCTAAGCAAGATATGATGTCTCCAATGATGGAAAATGAGGTGGTAGAAAGTGAAGTTCAAGAAGGTGATACCACTGTTGGGGAAAAGTCAATGAATGAATCTAATGAGAAAGTATTTGTAGTTCAAGAAAATGAAGGCATTGCTGGCATATGTGCATTGATTGAAGATCATGTGGTAGAAACTGAAGTTCAACAAGGTGATGGCGTTGTGGGTAAAAAGCAAATTAATGAATTTAATAAGAAAGTAAATGTAGATGAAGAAAATGATGGCACTGTTGGCAAAGATGTAGTGATTGAAGATAATTTAGAAGAAACTGAAGTTCAACCAAATGATGGCAATGTTGGTAAAAAATCAATGAATGAGTCTCAGCTGAAAGAAAATTTGCTTCAAGAACCTGATGCCACTGTTAATGAAGGCTCACTAATGATTGAGACCTCCCCTGTTAAGGAAATCAAGTATAAAATTTAAAAGGTCAAAATGTTCACATCGTTGATGAATCCCTTAACGAACAGAAGCGTCAGCTTGATAGAATGTATCAAGAAAACTTGAAACATGATAAGTTAAGGAAGAAGGCTGAGATAATCAAGGGCCTTGATACACATGTTATTGATCTCTTCACGAAGAAGAAAGCATTATATGACAAGTACTGTCATATTGTTCTGAATAGGAGAGCCCCTGGCAAAATCACCAATGCTGACATTCTTTCAAGGAATAAAGGTCCAACTACATTGAAAATCTACATAGATGATGGAGATGAAGAAATCATTGAAGAGTTCAAGGTGAAAGATCTTCATTGGGAAGAATGGAAAGAGTTTTTAGATTGTTGTGGGAAAAGGAAAGCCGCTCGCTGGGTAGAGTTATTTGTTTCGATGAGGAAACGTGTTGATGAAGTGATAGAAATGAAAACCAAACTGAATATTCAAGATCTAATTCCTTTGCAGGATCAAGATTCTTGTATTGAACTGAATAGAATTGCTAGGAAGAGGAAGAGAGTAGGTGATGATATGGAAGAATATTTCAGGTCAACAAAACATTTCAAAGATCAGGTTGCATATGAAGATCATCCACCTGGAACTGTGCTGAATGAGCCCACACTTGGTATGATTATTTTCAACAATTCAGATAAAAAAGACTTCATCAGCATCGAAGAACTTGGCAATTTGAGCAATGTTATGTTGTATTTAGTTCAAACGATATTCGTAAGATTGCACAAAGGCCCTGGTACAACTGACATAGCTAAAACGTTTAGTGAATTTGTTGTTCGAGAAGTTGAAAAGAGGAACAAGGAGAGCCCTCACAAATGTTGTAGAATCATTCCACTCCTTCTAAATCAAGTTAGTTGATTAGATCATTATGCGTTGTTTTGAATGTAATGATATAATCTAATATTAGCTTTTGTTATATGTGATCATGTATTTCTTCTTATGCTCTTATTTCATGCAATTATTATTAGTATCTTTATTATTTTTTATATGGGCCAGATATTGTCATGTATTTCTTATCTTCTTATTTCAAGCAATTATTATTAGTATCTTAATAAAAATATACCAATTGGAATTACCCAAACACTATATATTAGATATTATTTAGAAAGTTAAATAAAAATATACCAATTGCAATTATATAATATTTAGTAACTTATATGAATAATTTTTTTAAAAATAGGCATGTGTATGGTTTCCTTACTATTGTATCGGTTGTGACCTATTTTTATGTGTACATGATCATATTTCTGTTATTCTTTTATCATATTTTGGTTCATATACATTTGATATATATATATATATATATATTTTTTTTATAGGTAACTTATATTCTTAATTTAAATATACATGATCGATCTATAAGAAGTTAAGTCTTTATTCTTAAATATAAAAATACAAAAAATACCATAAAATAAAATGTTTAACAAATTGCATCATCCTATTACAAATTGCTTCATAATAAAATACGAAAACTTTATTCTTAAAATCGTAATTCATTGTTCTTCATAAACTTTCCAAACAAAATACAACTTTGATTTAATTTCATTTACATTTCTATAATTTTTTTGAGATATCCCATCTTCTTATGCACAATTGCTTCTAATTTGTCAAGTAAAGCTTGGAGGTTTGTCAGGTGTTCACCATCTACTTGATTCATCTTCGTATAATACATTATACATTGTTCGTCTATTTTTGAGTTGGATTGGGTACCTATTTCCGCCATAATCCTATCTCTTTCTTCTATATCTGCAATAACCTCCTTCATGAGGGACGTTATTCTCTTCGTTGTGTTCAAATCAGCATCAACACTTCGACTAATCTGATCAATGATATGCTTTTTTTTATCCATTGCAGTTTGCCAAAAAATGTTGAGAAATATGTTATAGTTTATTTATAATTTGATATAATTTTGATTCAGTTTTTGGGAGTTATATAATGTGTGTGAAATGGAAGCTGGATGGTTGTATTTATTATTTGTTTGAAGTAGTGTATATTTTAAATGACTTAAATGTAACAATTTTCCATATAATGTTTTGACTGTAGTTAAACAAAATTAAATGATAAACTTGTTGTGTTTATTTATATTCCCAACATAAAAATTTCTTATCAGTCTTGATAAGCATGTTGAATTTACACGCTTAAGATGTATATATTAGAACAATCTTATTTCAGCATCTGAAGCCGTTAAATATGACTATCCATATACGCTGAACATATAACACATTGGCACAATTTAATTCAGCATGTAACATATATAGTCCAATAGATAATCTCACGTGTTTGTCACGTTTTTTTAAATGTAATATGCACGTGCAACCTATAAACACAAACACTTTATCGTCATGCTGAATGTATGTGGCTGACATATTTGTATCTTTCTAATCTTATTTCAGATTATAACGTAAACATGTAAATATATTGTACGTATAAACATGTAAAGAAATTTATGCTTGGTTCGTGTTTATATTATTTATTCAGCACGTATATAAACTACAAACTGAAACCATGAAAGATCAATATATGCTGAATATATTGTACGAATATATAAATTAATAAAAAAAAAGATAAATAAAAAGTGCACAAATTGCTTGATACTGAAAAATATAAACCATTAATTCCATTAATAATTTGTTGGTTGATAGTAAAATATATTCTGATAAAAAAAAAGAAAGAAAGCAAAATACAATAAATTTCTTTCTTCAATCCTAATACTTCAGTTTGCATAAAGCTTCCCAACAAAATACAATATTGTTGAAATGTTGTTCACATTTCTACAATTTGTTTGAGAAATCCCATCTTCATATCAATAATTGCCCTTATTTTGCTAATTATATCTTCGAGTTTTCTCATCATTTCAATGTCTTTTTCATTCAGCATCAGATTGTATATTAAACCTTGGTCATGTAGTTTTGACTTGGGTAGTTTGCTTATTTCCTCCATATTATCTTTTCTTTCATCTCCATCAGCAAGCATCATCCACATGAAGGATGTTATACGGTCTATTGTCTTCACATTAGCATCAATATTTAGGAATATCTGATCAATGATATGTTGTTTTGGATCCATTGAGGTTTTGTTAAGAATGGAGTAGTTATGTTAGAGTTTCTTTATAAGTTTATGTAATTTTTATTCAGTGTGGGATTTTTATAATGTGTGAAAAATGGAAGTTGGATGGTTGTGGTAGTTATGTGTTTAAAATTGTGTATAGGTTAAATGAATTTAAAGTTTCCATGTAAATATATGACAAACTGTTAATTTAATTTTTGTATAAGCATATTTAGTTTTTTTATATTCCCAAATAAAGTCATTTAATTTGTAATCATGCTTCACACGCTCAATGCATGTAAGCTTATAAATTTAAAAAAAAAAAACAACTTTTTAATCAGATTTAATTCAAAAATGCCATTCACAAAAATCGAGCATTTTCACACCTAAAATTATCAATATATAAATATCCGAGTCCCATCTAAAATTATGGATGTTTTAGCAATATCATTAATTTTTTTTGTTTACATTCAAGGAAGGATCTATTATTTTTAAGAAGGTCTTACACAAAACAAATGTTGGGCTAACTAAAGTTACATTGTAAGAAAGAAAGTAGAAAAACAAATTGGGAATTGCACGTACCACTAAAAAAGAGCATTTTGGAATGTCATTATGCACATCGTGACTAAAAATCAGATGTAGACCGTATCACACCAGACATACATGTATATCCGTCCATGTTTAATATTGGAATTAAGATTTTAATATATTTTGCTAATTACCTACTATAATGTTATTAATCATAATATTGGAATTAAAATTTTAATATATTTCCTAAACAAAAATATAAGTGATAAGTATTAAAGAAAAAAAAAACAAAAATAGAGAAAAAAAATGATGATAAAACAATTACATATAAAACGTAATATTTTAAATTAAAAAAAAAAGTAGGGGTCAAGTAAGCAAATAGGCGCCGTACACACTTCCCCCGAACATCACATCCATCAAATTTTTGAAAACACTATTAAACAATAAAATACTTCTTAAATACTCCACTATAACAAAATAATGCATATGCTGAAAAAAATTACAAAATCTTTCTGCTGAAAGAAAATAAGGAATAATCAAACTTCATAAGTCTCTCTCCGCTGAAAATTTATGGATTACAACTATCTTATTTCAGATTATACTATAAACTCTAATGGCTAAACTTAAACCAGTATGTGTAATCCACAAACTGAACCCAGCATATTAAACCATGTGTTGGTTCGTTTGATATTTTCTATTCAGCATGCGTAATCTACAAACTGAAACGAGCATCTGAAACCATAAAAAGTTTATTGTTATTTACTAGTTTTTGAGTACTTTAAAGTAAGTGAACAAATTTATATCAGATTACAAGATAAACATCAAATTAAAATGTTTATACATCATATCATCATATGATGCTGAATGAGATCCTGAACAATAATAATAATTGAATGTATAACATAACTCAGACAACTTAATATTATATTAATAAAATTCATATTGAGTTACATACCAAAATAAAATTACATTCATAATTCTTTACATATTCTTAATATTTTCAATAAACTTAACATTCAGATTCATATTTTCTGATGTGCCATTTTCAATATCACTAAGTTCGTTAAGCACTTCCATTTCTTTAGTATGAACTTTGATGAGGAAGTCTTCTGTCTTCTTATACAGATCTGAACCTCCTAATTTTGGAAGAACTTGAATGAGATCCTGTCTTCCTTTTGTTGTTTTTATTATTTGTTCCAGAATCGTGTTTAGAGACTTTGCTTTCTCAAATTGTCGGTTTGTTTCTTGAATTGCTTGAATGCTAATCTTCAGTTTGAAAGCGTTGTTTTCTGCCATTTAGCTGTTGCAAAAGAAACCACCTTTTTTGTTGTTTTTTTTATGTGTGTGTTGATATTTTGTGTATGTTGATTTATATAGGAAAAAAAGTTTCAGTTTTGTTAGGTCTAGAAGTTTAAAGGTTACTCATGCCTTTTTATGGATAATGGCATTATGGGCTTATGTTCAGGCCCAAACATAATAAAATTAGAAAAATACGTGTTCAACTGTCGATATATGTTAAGATATACGTTTTTTTCAGTTTATTTGTATTATTGGAGGTAGTAGTTATTTTGTGATTTAAATGTATTATTGGCGATATTAGTTATTTTAAGTTTATTTGTAAGTATACATGAACCGCTATATATTATTTTAGACGTTGACCAGTTCTATAAAAAAAAAAATGCGTTGACCGGTACATACCATTTCACACAAAACACAAAGAGTATAAAAAATAATATTAACTTTACTATCACATTACATTTAAAAAAAATGAAAAATAGTTTATTATTTTAATATCACACTATATTAAAAAAAAAGAAAAAAATTAAATCTGTTGGGTTTTTGTATTTGTTTAACGGGTCGGTTATCCACAATCAAATAAAAAATTATTAATTTTCTCTCTCTTAGATTCAATTCAAATCCCTAAACACACATAAACCCTAAAAAAAAAATATTAAATTGAATAAACAATTCTGAGAAAAGTTAATCAAATATCGTAGTGATAATAAAAGAAAGTTAAATTAAAACTTGATGTCGAAGAAAAAAAGAAATCATAATTCAACAACAAATTCTGTTCTTCAAATCGCAGAGTTATTAGGTATAATTTTCTAATCTCCGATTAATTTATATTGTAATTTTTTTTAATTATGTTATTTCTATAGGTGTGCTGATTTCTTTAACAAAAACAAGAAGAAGATCAAAGACGAAGAAGACAAATTTTATTAATAAACTATTAAAGTCTTTTAATGAAAATGAAGAGCCTCCAAGAAGAAGAGGAATAATAATAAGAAGAAGAAGAACACAACGATTAGAAGAAGGTACTTTTGAAAAATACATATATTAATTGTTTAGGAAAATTATTTGAATAAAACTTCTGATTAATTTTAAATAATCATCATTTCCCTTAATTATTTGGCGTTAATTGGGTAAATGATGTTTGTGTTTAGATAATACAGATATTAATTGTTTAGGATAATTCAGTTAAGTGTTTAGAGTCAATTGGACAAAATGATGTTTACGCTTACATGAACAGAGTACCATTGCATCTACATCCTTTTTAGACTTCTGTTTTCTTTTGTTTTGCTTACTTGTACATCCTTTTGTTTAGCTTATTGTTACAAGAACAATTTGAATATGGTGTCATTTTCATTTGCTCTTTTTGATAGTTCTATCAATATGCACCAACTGTATCCTGGTAATATGTTTTTTCGATAGAGATAGGAATTGGATCCATGCTAATAGTTTAGTAACTAATTTAGTGAATGATTTCATACAGGTGTTAGAATGATAAACACACTGTTAATTTAGTGTGGTTTTGCTTATATCATATCTTTAGAAGAAATATGAGCTAGGTGTAATTTGTATGGTAAATGTCATATAGGCCCTAATTGGACATCGAATTGCGTCAATTTGAATTATACAGAGAATGCCTGAGCAAAAATAATCTATTAACTTTCATAGCAAATTGCTTAAAACTCTAAAAATAAACATTTTTTTTATGCCTGATCGTTCTTCACTAGTTTTCTTGTTTATGCATTCCATGCCTGCCAAGTTTGAGTTTATTTGTTTAGGAACTATTTCTGTTTTTAATTATTGTTGATCTTTTCATGATTCATTATCACCTGAACATTTGGATAAAAATAAAACACTTTTTTTTCAGAAGAAGAATACAATGAAGATGATAATAGTAAATCTATTGATATTGAACACACTGATGATGAAGAAGATGATGAGCCTAACGAGTATGACCTTATTGATGATATTGAAGAAAAAGGAATTCAAGATGATGATGATGAAGATGAAGAGGAAGAATATAACTTTGATGACGAAACTGATAGTGATGAAGAAGATTCTGAGGATGATCAAGATAGTGAAGATTATGATTATGAAGAATTAGATGAACAAGAAGAAATAAATAATGAATATAATGAACGAAATGAAGAAATAGAAGATGAAGCAGAAAAGGGGATAGAAGGTGGCGAATTTAATGTAACAGAAGAAGAAGAACAGAGAGAAATCACACAAGTACTATCGCAAAAGAGATGTTCTATAAATGATTCATCAAAGATTAATCAAGACAAGTTAAAGAAACTTAAGTTGGATAGTATGAAGCATCAAGAAGTACCGGTTGAAGGTGAATGTTCTAATCCAAATTTGATGAAGAGTAATGATGTGTTTAAAAACAGGGGTTTACCAACTCAGTTATTTAATGCTATTAGATTCTTAAAAACAGATACTAACTCGTGCAACGTATTAAAAAATATGGGATTTGGAAGTTTACTTGATTTAAAAATTAATATAATTCCAAGTAGATTGGGACAACATGTGGTTCAAAGCTTTGATGAATCGACAATGACCATCAAACATTGGAGAGGGGATATTAAAATTACAAAGGAATCAGTCGAAGAAATTTTCGGTTTCCCAAGTGGTTGTTTACAAATAAATCCACCAGAAAGAGTGAAAAGTGAGGATGCATGTACTAAAAATTGGAGAAAGCAGTTTACTTTGTTGGAGAAGGATACAATCAAAGTTAAATCAAAATCTGTAGTGCAAAAACTAATAGATGCAAAGGACAGAGGAAAGTTGTTCAGAATTAACTTAGTTGTTTTGATAGCGACTGTCTTATTTGAAGCTATGAAAGATGGAACATCAAATCAGAGAATCTTATATTCTATTTCATCTGATTATGATAAGATTAATAAGATGGATTGGTGTGGTTATTTGATTGATTGTCTAAAGAAGTGTAAAAAGGATTGGAATCCTAACAACAAGAAATCATATTATTGTGGACCTTTGACATTTCTTACGGTAATTACACTTCTTTTTTTTTTGTTTTATTTATTCTTCTTTTATACATACATATATCTCAATATTTCATAACAAAAAACCAATTACCTTTGCAGCTTTTTTATGTTCAAAAGATAGAGTGCAATTTCATAAACGTAGATCATTCTCAACCTGCTTTGAAAACATGGAATACAGAATTGCTGAAGATGAGAGAAACAGCAGAGTTTAGTTACTTGGTGGATAAAAGTCATTGTGAAACACCTGTGTCTGTTGAAGAGGTATTAAATGTTACACCAAAACCTGTTGATTTAAAGGTATTCTTTATTCCTAAATCTGTTTGTTTAATCAACAAACACTTATTCCATATATTTTATAAGTTGTGTAATTGCTTTCAGGGGAAGCTGGAAAACGCAGAGAAATTAGATCCAATTCCAATTAAACAAGTAAAACAAGCTTCTGCTGAAAAAGGTCAAAATGTGACATCAGAGTGCAACAAACTGGTATGTTTCTTTCACATTTAATCTGTTAATAGTATGAATTTGTTTTAAAAAGAAAAAAAAAATTATTAATGACTAGATTATATATCAGTTTAAACAATAATAATTTAAACAATAATATTATTGCTAATAATATAAAATAAGTCTGTTAAAGACGTATTAAATGTTACAGCTAAACCTGTTGATTTAAAGCTATTCTTTCTTACCAAATCAGTTGGTTTAATCAAAATTAAACTTATTTCATATATTTCATTATTTGTGTGGTTGCTTTCAGGGGGAGCTGGAAAACACAGAAAAATTAGATGCAATTCAATTAAAACAAACAAAAAAGGCTTCTGGTGAAAAAGGTCAAAATGTTACATTAGAATGCAATAAACTGGTACATTTGTTTATCATTTTATCTGATAATAGTATGAATTTGTTTTAAAAAAATAAAATTATTAATGATTAGATTATCAATATAGGTAAACTTATGAATTTGTACTGATATATATAGAATATTTGACTCGTTTTATAAAACTTACAGGTGTTTAAAGAAATAATCTCTGAAGAGAAAAAAGTTCTATTAAAGAAAGTTGATGATGAAAAGGTATAGCTTTTTTTTTTATTATTTATAATATTTTATCTTGCAACTAAAATGAATTAAGAAAATTAAGCTAATATTTTAATGAAAATTAAACAGGGTTTCATTCGGAAAACGAAGAATAATTTGTTTATGTTAGAATCATTGATCAAAGAAATGAAGCATTCTATCAAAAAAGGATTGTTGAACTTTCCGAATTCTAAAGAAGTTGAAGCTTTAAAAGATGAATGGGATCGTGTAATAAACACCGCAAAACAAGTAAAGCTTAATCTAGAATGTTCAATAATCGAAAATTCTAGATCTGGATCAGTTTTTCTGAAAAATGAGGGAAACTTAAAAAAAAAAGTTAATTTGCGTCATCAAGAAAGGAAATTTGATTTTACAAAACGTGAATCAAATATTATTGAAAAAGAAAGGCAAACTTTTAACGAAATCCCCTTTTTTGATTTGGGTTTTGATTTCCCTTCACATCCTGTTGAAGAAGTAACACTATGTAAGTCGTTAGAAAAAGTGAATTTGACTCCTCCAGAAGAAAAATCTAAACCCAATAAAATAGAAATTGTTTCTCTTTTAACACCTCCCAAAGAAAATCAAACCATTAAAGAAACAAATGAAATTCAAGCATCGACAGAAGAATTTAATGCAGCCAATGCACTATTCAGTATGACCAAAAATCCTATGTAAGTTTTAAACATTATTTTTATTTTATTTATTTATTTATTTATTCTTATTGTAATTTAATACTTTTAATAAATATTTATAGGGACATAATTTTCCAGTTTCAAGATGGTGGTTTTGGAGTAGAACGTACAAAGTTTGAATCGTTCTATTATGAACAATGGATATATTCTGATATAATAGATATGTGGTGTATCTTACTTAATTATGAAGAATTCAGAAGATCTAACTCTAAACAATCAAAATTGTATTGCAATACGCAGGTTACGGTATGTTTTTTATGTTTTTTAATAACAAAACAGTATTTAAAAATAAATATTTTGTATTAATTTTATTTTATGATATCAGCCTCTATCTATGACTGATGAAAATATAACAAGAGATGAAAGATTTGCAAGTTTTCAAGAAGCTCTATTTTTAGCTGCATGCCTTGAAGATGAATCTGTAGCTAATTTAGTTAGTGTGGATTTGGTAAGTTACTTATTTAAAAATGTGCTTATAGTAGTTATAATAATATGGAATAACTGATTATGTATAAATATTAGTTTCAATGGCTTATTTTTTTGAATATCAACACAGGTCTTTTTCAATATTCTTCGGGATTCACATTACTACATAGTTTGTTTCGATCTAAAGAATCTGAAGATTGAGATTATCGATAACAGAATAACAGATATGGAAGTTTTTTATGAAGCTTCTAAAATTTCCGAAATTGATCTGATAAAGAGAATATATGGAACTCTGCCGCTAGTTCTGGTAAGAATTCATGTTTACAATTTTTTCCAAAAACATTCAGTCATTTAATTTCGTAACCTGGACCTTCGATACCCTGTAGTTCTAGTAAGAATTCGTGTTTACAATTTTTCCCAGAACGTTAAATCATTTAATTTCAAAATTTCAATGAAGTAAAATTTAATATTCATTAAGATTGCTGTTTTAATTTTTTTCAGACAAACTTTTTCTGTGAGTATTTGAAGAAGAGAGATCATCCAAAATTTCAAATCATGAGACTTTGTAAGCCTAGTATATTGAAAATGCCTTGGAGAACAAGAAGAAATGAATATGATTGTGCAATTTTTGCAATGAGACATATGGAGACATTATATGGACAAAAAGTTGAAGAATGGAACTCAGGATTCAAAAATGAAGGTGTAGAACAACAAGGCCAAATAAAGACTTTGAGGAAAAAATATGCAGCTAAAATTCTTCTTTCCGATTATAATATACATAGAAAAATAATAATTTCTGAATCAATTGAATTTTTGAGTTTTAGTCCAGAAGAAAAACAACGTCGTTTAAAAGCAAAAACCCAAAGGTTCATTGAGATGAGATTTATGACTTATTGGAAAAGTAAAGGAAAAGAAATGAAAAAGCCCTGAGAAATTTCATTTCCATTTTAATCTGAAATTGTGTAATTTTGCAGATAAACATTAGTGCATTTTGATAATGTAAAAGAGTATGAGTTTTATTCAATGAATCTGTATCATGAATGATATGTATATATTATTTAATGTTTATTACTAAGATTTCTTTAGTGAAAATTATACTTGCCTGAGAAGTTAATAACATATTACTTAATTTCATATTAGTTAATAGTTTAAAAATATAATAACAGTTGAAGTGTGTTTATGTATCTGAATTTGAATTATACAAGTACATATTTATCAATGTGGTTCATGTTTTATTTGAATAGAGAGTTGATTGATTCAGTATATGACTTAGAAAATGGTTATAAGGTATGTGTTTTATTCGTAACGGTATTGTTTTAAAACATCACTAATTGTAGGATGTTGTGATTTACACATATCTACAGTTTACGAGCTGTTGTATTCCCACTTTTAAAACACAAGCATACATAAATTAAAAAAAAAAAAAAAAAAAAAAAAAAAAAAAAAAAAAAAAAAAACAAGGTTATTCAAGTAACAGAAACAAAACAAAAAGTTCAAATATTTTAAAACAACACAAAGCAACAATAAAAAATCATAAACTTATATGCAAAAATATATTCAAAAGTATATATTGAAAATAAAATTTTATATATTGAAAAGTATTCAAAGAAATTTACATTTCGCATAGTTGGGCTAATAAAAAGAATTGGGCTTGCATAAGTTCATATTCTATTGTGTATTTTTTTTTTTTTTTTTAAGAAAATCTATTTTGGGCTTTATAGAACAGAATATGCAGAATATAAAATTTTAACCTAGCTACTTGTCAATTGTCATCTTTATTTAAAAATATATAACAGGTAATTAAATTCTAATTAAAATGAATAAGTTTATTCAGTTATAATGTTTAATTTTTTAAATTTATCTTTGATGCAGATATCAAATGGAAAAAAACTGTCGAATTAGTGAAAATGTAATGGCATCAAACATTGCAGAGAGATCAGAAGTTGATATGGCAAATGATCGTGAAAGGAAGTGTAGTGTTTGTGGAAAAGTTGGTCATCATGATGCCAGAAATTATCCATTAAAAAAATGAAGTTACGTTATTAGATTCATGATTTGGGTTATCTTATTATGTATTTTTTTGTTGTTGAACAATTAAACAATTTAATTGAAATGTTTAAGAATTAATTTTAAATAAATCATTTGTTAAATTATCATATTATCATATTTTAAATAATATTTCTTTGTATTATTGTTATTATTATTATCCTAACTGTCATCATAACATAAATAAACATACCAAAGTTCACTTAAATTACTAAAGTCTTAGATTAACACACTTCATAATTATGACCTAATTATCCAAAGTCTTAGATTCCTAATTTACCAAAGTCTTTGATTCCTAAACATCCACAGTTCATAATTAACACACATAAAAGTTCAGTTTCAGAGAGTTGCAAAATGAAACAAACTTTTTCCATATCATGATTAACAGACATGGAATTCTGCGACTTTAACTTCTTCTCCTTCAACCACTTCAACAATTGTGTTAACAAGCTTTAAACGCATCATCTTTCCTTCCTTGAAACTGCAAAAACCTGCAAATGCCCCCAGTTGCCAGTAATTTTCACATGCTTAAACCTTGATGGTCTGCTTCTGTCAGGAATTGTTTTTACTTTCATTGGGAACCTCTCATCCATAGTAACAAGTATTGCCTTTTGGTATGTGTGCATAGAGTGTGAGAAGCTGTAATCAACTGGTATTGTCTAATATCCATATATACAGTTGGTTAGAGTCGTTAAATAACAAACTTAAAATATTTTATCTTAAACATACCACAATTTTTTTATAACTATTTTTATATACTTACCAAATGATAAAAGACGAAAACAGATGCAGTTAGTTCAGCATAGAAAACATCAACTTCATTGTTGTGACTGGTATGTCCTTTCCATAAGCATGAATGTTTTGCTCTCTTGTCTGCGATTAACGATTAATAACAATACTTAACTTCTTATTGATGAATTTATTTGTATTCTTGCTATTATAATGGACAATATAAATATGAACATAATAGATATACCTTCGATGGCATATGGTGGTATGGGACGAGAAGGTAACCTCAACATTGTTGGTAGAATAGTTTCTTCATGAATGCTCGTTCCATTAGCTAAGAATATGGCAAGATTCAGTTTGTTGTTTTCCAAATTTGTAAAAACCATCATCTGTCCCCTAGCAATTTCCAAATCAGCAACAAGTTTGTCCCATCTTTTACCGAACAATCGGTTTGACCTTACAACACTTTGCGGATCAAGTTGTACCCTTTCATGTTTCACTTTGTAACTCTTTCCATTTGCATAAATTTTGAATGTGTTTTTCCATATGTCCTGCAGGAAATCTCCCGGTAGAATCTACAATATCAAGTATATATTTAATTTTTTTAATGCCATTAAGCTTATATGTATATTTTAAACGATGATATAACAAAAAAAAAAATACCTGTCCATCAGTTGTGCGCCTAACCAAGCACCTACTCACCCTGTTTCCCACAGCACGTCTTTCGTAACCTGGAACTTCGATACCTTGATCATCATATCCTGTTACATAAAATGTGCTATCCGCCTCTTTCACAAAGTGCAAAGTACTAACAAGTGAAGGGACGTTGTCCTCAACAAATTTAGCCCATTCATCGCCATACAAATCAACCTTGCTTCCATCATCCCTTAATAAACATATGTACCTGTACCTGTTGTTGCCATGGATGAAAATGTATTTTTCTCCATTGTAGAAGTGTTCCTTGAACACATTTGGTAAAGTCTGCACACAATTGAATAATAATTTGTTATCATATTATATTGCGATATTGATTATATTAAAAAGTTAAAAATTTAACTAAAAAAATAAACGAAATATGAACATCCAAAATAAAAAAATATACGTGAGCTAATATGGATTGTCTACCTGGGAAGCTGCGTTACTTTCTAAATCAAATCTGAAAAGGAATTGCTGATCCATTTGTTTGTTTTTTTATGTACCTGTAATATAAAACCATTGAATGAAATATACTGATACTGTTTACAAATTTGACAAAATATAATTACTGATGTATACAATGCACCACTTTAAATAATTTCAAATGTTAATGTAATGTACGTTTTAATGTTGTAAAAACAAACAACCACATTTCATCTCTTACTTCAACCTTCTACAATGAACATTGCATATGTAACCGTAAAATATGCATATACCAAATGGCAAAGGTGTTATCTATGACTAAAACTAACTAAAATAACTACATGATGTATTCTTGATAATCATAAACGTTAAATGCCACAGAAATCAGCATGTAGACCAATTATCTAATTTTTTATTTTTGGCCAACACATTGATCTTTTCAATCAATGAAACTCAAAATCACATTCGTCCCAGTTTACCTAAGTTTGTTTTGGCTTATGGTGTTGTATTTATGTGATTGTTGTTGATTCAAAACAATTATATATGTAAATAGAATATTCTACATACTGGAAACTAAACTAACAACCCAATCTTTCAATATTCTATCCAAAACAATTTTTTTTTTCACAAAATAAAACAAAAAACATTATTTTGATCAAATACCTAATGCAATATAAGTTATATTAAAAGCCTTCATATATACAAAAAGAATCTAATCTAACAGATCATATCTGTTTTCAAAACATGTATTACTCACTTATTTAATCTTTAACAAATAGAATACAATGTTTGATCAATAGATTACCATTACTAAGTAATCTTATCATTAGCAAACATACTATATCATACAAGTAATGTTATAATTAGCAAAGTATTCCATAAATATGAGATCAACAAGATTTACATATTGCAAGTAGATTAGGATAATTTTTAGAAAAAAAAAATTGGATATTCTAACCTTTTAATTTTTTGACGGTTTGTTGATATGACAACTGATAATCTGAGAGACAAGCTGGTTATAGAGCCAAGTGAAAAGTTATTGATGGTAATGATGGTCTGAGATTGTATATGCAAATTGTGCATGCAGTCAACAAGTCAAACACAAAAACGTTGTCTTTTTTAGGCTAAATAATATTTTTATTGTTAAATATTTATGTAATTATTAATTTTTTAAAAATAAATAGTGAATTAAGGTTATTCGGGTAAAGCAAAAAATCGAACCGAACCAAACTAAAAAATCAACCGAACCGAACCAAACTAAAAAATCAACCTGAATAACAGAATTTGAATATGGTTTGGTTCGGTTTAACCGAACTAATTGAACCAAACTAACCGAACAAATTTATAACCAAACCAATCAACACCCCTAGTTATGGAGATGGTTAAACAATATAAATCAAAACATAAATGAAACTTGGAAGACATATTTTGAAATTTAATCATCTCTATAAAAATAGCATGACAAAAAATTCTTAATAAACCAAAAGTTACTAGCTTGAAAAAGGAAGGAAACGACAACATGTAGTGTTCAAAGTGTCGTTGTTGTTTTAACAAACATGAAACAGAGGAAATGGTCTTGTGTTGGCCTTGGTGTGGTCGTAGAAATCAAACATATATTTGTAGCGCATCATTTAATACTGTTATCTTAAAAGAATATTCACATTTTAAAAAGTTTTGCGCTTTTTAAATATGGGCTTTTTCTAATAAAATGAATTTATTTCAAAATAACTAAAAAACATTTGAATAATAGTGAAGATATTTTATTTATAATATTTACTTAAAATAACTTTATTTATTAATTTAATAATTACTGAAAATTTTAAACATACTTTAAAATTTTTGAAAGATAATTTAATTTCAAAAAAGTTAATCATAATCGAAACTTGCTTGTTTGACTTAAAGCACACTGACAAAAATGAAGCGTCCTTGAGAAGCTAAATATTACTATATATTAGAATATTCTTTTTGGCAATACAAATAATAACATATACTTAATTAATTAAAAAATAAATTTAATTTAAAAAGACTATTGATTAAATTTAATTTATATTAAAAAATAATATTTTGAGAGATTGATATTTTGATAAAACTCAAAAAGTCAAAACAATCAACAAAAAAATCCCAATTTCATTCCACCTTCTTCATAGTATCAAAAAAACCCTAAAAAAAAAAAAAAAAAAAAAAAAAAAAAAAAAAAAAAAAAAAAAAAAAAAACTTCGAAATTTACGACCCATGTTCACAACAAATCAAGAATCTTGGGATTATTGGAGTAGAGGGTTCATTCATCATGGGCTTGTACAATGAATCGATTCTGCTAAATGATCAGTAAGAATCATAAAAATATATTATGAAAAATAGGTATCGTTAAATCTCTTTTATTTAATTTTTGGTTGTATTACTTGATGTAAGTTACTTGATTATTGGAGTAGAGTGTTCATTCATCATGGGCTTGTACAATGAATCGATTCTGCTAAATGATCAGTAAGAATCATAAAAATATATTATGAAAAATAGGTATCGTTAAATCTTTTTTATTCAATTTTTGGTTGTATTACTTGGTGTAAGTTACTTGATGTAAGTTATATGAATTAGGATTTATGAAAATCAAAGCGCGTATAAATTCATTTTCTTTGTATTTTCTCAAACAAATTGCACAAACCCCGTCCATCTTGTCAAGCAACATTATTCTTTCACTTACTATGAATCTCGTAGACAAATTAGATGAGCCAATATTCTTAGTTTCTTCTTGAAAACGAACTATTTCTTGTTCTTCAAGTTGTAATACATCTTCATAAGACCTCTTAATAATCAAATTGACTAAAAAAGAGGGTATATCCGGCATACGTTCAACACATTGCTTCAAATGGTTTCTGTTAGAAGATGATATATATAAATTTTGAAAGTAATGAACAAAAACGGATGGAGGTACTTGAGTAAATGGAATAAAACAATTACTCATCTTTATTTAAAAAATATGTAAAGAATTATGAATGTAATTTTATTTTAGTATGTAACTCAATATGAATTTTATTAATATAATATTAAGTTGTCTGAGTTATGTTATACATTTAATTATTATTATTGTTCAGGATCTCGTTCAGCATCATATGATGATATGATGTATAAACATTTTATTTTGATGTTTATGTTGTAATCTGATATAAATTTGTTCACTTACTTTAAAGTACTCAGAAACTAGTAAATAACAATAAACTTTTTATGGTTTCAGATGCTGGTTTCAGTTTGTAGATTACACATGCTGAATAGAAAATATCAAACGAACCAACACATGGTTTAATATGGTAGGTTCAGTTTGTGGATTACACATACTGGTTTAAGTTTAGCCATTAGAGTTTATAGTATAATCTGAAATAAGATAGTTGTAATCCATAAATTTTCAGCGGAGAGAGACTTATGAAGTTTGATTATTCCTTATTTTCTTTCAGCAGAAAGATTTTGTAATTTTTTTCAGCATATGCATTATTTTGTTATAGTGGAGTATTTAAGAAGTATTTTATTGTTTAATAGTGTTTTTAGAGATTTGATGATGTGATGTTCAGGGGAAGTGTGTACGCCGCCTGTTTGCTTACTTGACCCCTACTTTTTTTTTTTTTTTTTTTTTTTTAATTTAATTACTCATCTTTATTTAAAAAAGGTTTAAGACGATATTAATATATATATTTGTTATGTCAAACAAATAACGGCCATGTGTCAAGAACACAAATGTCTCATAATAAATATTAAATATCACAATACAATTTATAAATTAATATTGTAATACCTATCAGAATACGAAGTTACAAACCTTACATAATAACTATCGTAATACCTACCATAAAAGAGATATTAATATCAGAATAACAATTTATATCATAATAACAAATTATACAGTATAATAATACTTAAATCCGAACAACAATTTATATAAAAATAACTATGTAGATATGCTTATGAAAAAAATAACAACTTTAATAAAAATATCTGTAATTCAGAACAATAAAATTAAATAACAAAAATTACTTTCAATTATTCAAACTTATCAATCAGAATCCTCCCCAGAATTAAAATTAAATACATCATCATCCTCCTGAGAGTTAGCTTTACTTGATTGTCCCTTAGTTTTCCTCCCTTTTCGATTCGCCTTATTAATGCCTTTCTTAGGAGCCAGTTTTTTCCTATTTGGATTGTTGGGACAATTCCTGAAATCATGATCTGTTTTTTTTACAGATTCTGCAATTTCTCAAATTTTTTCCACCTTCTTTTGCAGATTTAATTCTGACATCATTATTAGAAGGTTTATACCTATGACCACTAATTCCACCTTTGTTTTTCCCAATATCAGGAGGAAGAACTTCAAGAACATCAGGTTTAGGAACTCCAATCATAGATGATATACTTTGCTGTTTACTTGCTGAAGTCTGAGGCACATTTGATGATTCTAAACCAGATTCATAAATACTCAATTGATCAAGAAATTGACTTAGTTTATCTTCATCTTATCCACATTGAGTGATTATAGCATTCACTTTTGAATAAATATTCGAAATAGAAGAACCAGAAGATCTACTTGATTTATAAGAAGAACCAATTGGAGGTAAAACAACAGTTTCTTTTCTCCAACGCCTTAACAGATATTGCTTTGGAATCTTCTTAACACCATTTGTTCTAAGAGTATAAAAAGCATGATGGCATAACAAACCACGTCTTTCAAAATGCAGGCAACTGCATTTAACAGAATGAGTTTCTTCATCATAGGCAACCTGAAAAAAAAGTAAATAAAAAAAATATAAAATATTTTTAACAGAACGAGTTTCTTGATCATATTTATTGAATTAAAAAAATTGAAATATGATACCTTAAACTCTCCAAACCACTCTTTATCAGTGTCTTTAACATAACCCAAATTTCTCGTAGAACCGGTACAAGAATCAACAGAAGCAACGATCTCAATCTGAATAACATAGAATGCCTCAAGAGTGTAAAAATCTGCAGCTTGTACTTCAACTATTTGTCTGGTTTTCAATGATGGCATACCAGTTCTTGTATTATTATTAAGAACACGTTGAATATTTCTTTGTTGTTCTAATGCACTTTCATACCGAAAAAGAAAATGAACTAGAGTAGAACTCCAATTAGAATTATGACCAAAAAAATAGTTTTCACTTTCAGATCTTGACGTAGTTTTCATTAAACCACTCATTGGAATATCTCTAAAATAAGCAGGAATCCAACTCTCTTTAATATTAAACATATCATTTAACCATTTATGCTCATCTAAATGATATTCAGCCAATAAAGAATTCCATTTTTCAACAAATTCACCAGGTTCGTCGCTTTCCCTCCATATAATACGACATAGACGCTTTTTGAATCCTTCTTCTTCACATATTTCAGAACCAATCTACAAAAAAAATAAAAGGAAAATAATTTATATGAAAAATAATTGTTTAATATTAAAAATAATTGTTACAATATATATATATATATATATATATATATATATATATATATATATATATATATATATATATATACCTTTGTAGGAAGTTTATTCATTATATGCCACATGCAAAGACGATGTTTAGCAGTTTTAAAAATACTAGGTATTGCAATTAACATTGAAGGATCTTGATCTGTTAAAACAAGATACGGTTCCTGTCACAACTCACCATTTCACGTCATTTACCATTTCAGGTCATTTTCCCAAACTTCGACTTTTTACTATTCATAAATCACTATTCATCAAAACACTATTCATCGTTTTACTATTCATCGTTTTCGAGGTCAGTTTGATGTTCTGAGAAACTTTTTGGAAAATTACTATTCACCGAACACTATTCATTTCCGGAAAAGTTTTCACCATTCGCTTGCATTAATCATTTCATCGTAAATTTAGTTTACGGGTATTCAAATTCGCGTAATCGGATTGGTTTAGGTGCGAATTCATTTCATTAGTGTTGAGTACACTGCATACGGACTGGGGATAGTCTGCATATCATCATAACAGCATTTTCATGTTATACCACTCTTAGGATTTTCAAATTTCCATATTCAGTACATTTAACGTTTTTACGTATAAGTATTTATAGTAAACGTTAACACTCGGTTTATACACGACGAATATATCTAAATATTCCCACGATGGTCCCGACATATTTTTATATCCATTTTAACATCATAAAAGTTATAACATTCAGTTACCCAGTATTTTGGAAATTTATTTTATTTATAACGTACGCGTATGAATATAACGACGGTTTTCGTTAAAACTAAACATTAATCACCCGATCACTCAGTAAATGTACCCAACATATTTTTAATATGTTTTTAACATTATTATAACTTTATTTCGTCCCGGTATACTTCGTGAACATTTATTTCTAATAAAACCGATACCCGATCGTAACTAAAAACGCAAACTAGTGCAAATTCTTACAAGTATTTCTAAATAACTACCAAGTACCCCTACCCCCCCCCCCTCCTACCCTTTGAAAACCGGCCCCAAGACCACCCCTTAACCTATTGCATTAACTCCTAAGTATAATACTAATAAACCTTACAAAACCTAACTTTACTAATTACCTAAATCATAAACTAACTTTTAGATCAAAATTTCAAGATCATTTCTCTCTTGCTCTCCTCCATACCCACGGCATCAACCAAGGTACCAAGATCTCCATGATCAACTAATTATTTTTCATAACTTAAAGCTACAATCTTACTCCTTTTATGATTCTAGTTAAGATACAAGCAACAAAAACACAAGAACATCAAGTATAATCATCCAATAATCATCTCATTTTGTCAAGTAAGTTTTCATCTTTATTTTTTCATGGATCATCCTATTTTTACATGTATTACATAAGTATCATGCTAAAAACCATGTACAAGTAGCTATACTACACTTTATTTTGGCTAAAAAGAAACATACAAACCCTAACTTTTTAGTTATGAATTCCCTTGCTCTAATAACTTGGTTAGGAGTCCATGGCACCCTAAGAAGGTGTATGGTAAGATTAGATTAGTCATGTGGTGATTACAAGAGGATTGGTGATGGTAGAAATTGGTTTTTAACCTTGGAAACTTGATTTGGAACCCATTTTAGACATGCTGTCCCGTTTTGTAAAAATCTGGAAAATCAGTAAACACCAAGGAAACTTTGGCAAAATTTTTAGAAAATACTTTCAAAAACGAATCCGTAGGCGAAAGAACGGATTAAAAAGAGTTTATAACGAAGAAGTTATGATTTTTGCAAGACTGTTGACGAAAAGTATTTTCTGGAAATTAGTTGCTGTTGGACGTTTTTCGTCGGTCAAAAAGAGGCTTTAGACGTAACCCGGAGGAGCCGAACTTTCCAAAATATATTACTACATACTAAGACGTAACCATGGACATAAAGAACAAGTAAAACGGACAAGTAACGACAAAGATATACTCGTTTGAATATCGGCTAAAACCATTTTATATTTGACAGCTTTTATAAAATTTGGCGCAAAAACTACGAAGTACATTTTTGAGTTAGACATAATATCAAGTACCGAGCTTTATAACTAACGTAGTATTAGTTATTACGAGTATGTTTTCATCATTTCAAGGATTACAACCCGAGTTTTTCAACGCTAACATGGAAACTTACGTTATATATATATAAGTATATATATATTATAACTAGCTATTTATATTTTCTAATAGCAATATTTTCCAAATTCTTGGATTATATATTTTTGACAATACAAGTGTTTTTCCAAAGAGTAGAGTGGTATAGAAACATGAGCATGGTCATTCATAAACATCATTTGGTGATCTAAATGAGATCATTCATCATTCATTATAGGTTGCGGCAGTTAACCGATCATTGTTGTTCACTTCATTTCATATCAGTATCATCAGTTGAGGTGAGTTTTCATGGCCCCGTTTTCAATTACTTATTTGATTTCAAATCCCACGGGGGAGAATACATTGCATCAATTACTTTAGTACATGCCCAAGTATTACAAATTCCTTACATTGCTTAAGTTGCCTTGCTACCACGACACGACAAGTCCCCTTTATTTCATGGACCGTTAATTACAGTACGAGCGAGAGTGAGTGAATAGATCTATTGAGGGTGACTCCTCCATTCGTGTTTGGGTTGCTCCAACGGAATTACGAATGCATTTCATTTCTAAATTACGAGTGTCTGGTAAACACTCACTTGGGGCAAGATTTAGTACGTCTAGCTTCGGGGCCATGAGCTTAAGAGACAATGTAGCATTTTTGACATTTTATGTCGGTTTACTTTATACTTGTGGCTTATGTACATACGATTTAACTTACAAACCTATGATTATTCACCAACATTCGTGTTGACTGTTTTCGCAATGTATTTTCAGGTAACTAAGAGCATAAACTTCATGGCATGCATGGAGTCATTTTAGTGAGGACCTAGGATGACGCGTCTCACTTTGACACTTTCATGCACTTATGTATAATTATCGTTTGACATGTCTAAACTTATTTCTGTAAACCTTTCATGACTTCTGGGGACCTATGTTTTGTAGCACTGGATGCTTTTAAATAAAAATCAAACGATATGTATTTTCCAAACGACACTTTAGGTCGTTCAATATTTCCTTGTTATGGTGCTATGACAGTTACACCCTCAGGCATTCCATTCCGCTGCAAGTCAGGTAAATTGGGGGTGTGACAGTTCCTTAGTATAATATTTAACAAAAGCTTGTAGTAGCCACTCATATGAAACAACATCTTCTTTCGAAAGCAAACCAGCAGCGAATATTACACATTTTTGATGATTATCAACACCCGTAAAAGGAACAAACACCATATTGTACCTACAAAAAAAATATACATATATATATATATATATATATATATATATATATATATATATATATTTAAAAAAAACTTACATATTAGTTTTGAACGTAGCATCGAAAGACAGAACATCACCAAAAGCTTCATAATTCCTTTTACTTGTATCATCAGACCAAAACAAACAACTTAATTGACCCGCAGTATTAGTCTTAAACTCAAATGAAAAATTTTCATCTCTTTCCTTTAAAACACTAAACTTATCAATTATCATTTGGGCATCATATTTACCAATATAATTGTAAATATCAAGACTCATATTCTTGAAATCAATCTTTGTTGCACCAACTTTCTCATATCCACCCAAAAGCTCAGCAATAAAATTGAACGACATACAAGGACCAATGTTCAAATTTGAAGCCTTAATAGCTGTTGGGTCTATTAGATTTGATGATACAAAACAAGAAAGAATGAAACAATAGGGACTTAATATGACAAGAAGGAATTCTACAAAAGATGGAGAAGGACTTGCTTGCAAAAGAAGATTTATATTTTAGTCCTTCGTAGTATTCTTGTAACCCTAATTCTGTATTATATAAACAGAATACAGGGAATAGGTTTTTATTAAGTCTTCCATAATGTAGATATCTAAAGGCTTGTGTGTGTCTAGGCATCAAGTCCTCTAATGGATGTCTAGGGTTCGTTAGCTTCAAGATCAATTCATTGATCCTTGTTATAGTTTAGATAACACGTTATTAATATAATTGAGGCTGATTTGGAGAAAACCTTGTTGATAATATTGATGTTCTTATTTATTATTCCGCTGCATATTATTCAATATTATTGTTCCTAGATCTTATGAGGTCTAAACAACCTCGAGCTACAACGATCCAACAGGTGGTATCAGAGAGGGTTGCTCATGATATCTAGGGATTCATCAAGGTTTTTGTTGTTTGAAGAAAGCAGCCGTGAAAAGGTACAATCGGTTTTATATTTTTTTTATGGTATCGAAACTTTTGCTATATTGGTAAACCGATTAAATTTATTGGGGTTATTGTTTGATAAGCTGCTTTGTCGCTGGATATAATTAATTCATTGATGGTGGAACTGGTGCAATAATAGATGAATTAATTATCCTCGTACTGGTCGAATTAATTATCCTCGTGTTGGTGTGAATTGGTTGAGCTGCTGCTGTTGATTTAATGTTTCGATCTGATTGGCTATCAAGAAACCTCGGACTAACAATAACTATGGATCAGTGAATTATTAAATTAAGATTTGTCGTTTCTTGCATGGTGATTCATAATTGCGTACATATTATTAGTGAACTCTATTATTGTTTGATGATATATCATTCTCATACTGCTTAGTTACTTGTGATTGGCCCTTATTCATCATGGGTCAGTCATCAGTGGGGTCAATGTTTTATTTAATATATGGAGTAGTTGTTATCATTCACTAATAACGAAGACCATGTGGTATGGAGTTGAGAAGATTGTCATCTTATGCATTGTTGCTTCGATCTGATTGAATATAGAGGGTTAATGATTTGGTCTGTGGTACTATTATTTAATTCTAATGATTGCAAGATAGTGGGGCTGATTGGTTTTAATGTTAACGTGGTTGGAGTAAGGCCACTGAGTTTATGGTTTCTGCTGCTACGCTTGCTCATTTTTACTGATACTGCTGCTACGCTATTAACTCTACTGCTATGCAATTTACTCTGCTGCTCCACACTGCTGCTCAGTATTACACTCTGCTGCTGTGTTATTTATTCTACTGCTGCGTTTTGATGATTTATGAGCAGTGAGGGGAAGTAAGTATGTTTGATTGGTTTTGAGATTGTGAGATATTGGTTATACACACACATGAAGGTTATTGGTTCACACACACAAAGAGATTGGTTTGGTTTATAAAAGAATTAAGGCTCGTTTTATTTGAAGATTTGATTACGAAGAAGGTTGATTATCATTTATTTGATGTTGTAGTCGAGTTTCACAAGTTTGTGTTTTATTATACCTTTTTGCAGGAGGTAACTTGTTTGTGCATTCAAGATGTGACGAAGAATTGACAGACACTTGAAGGAGTTACGTTATTGTGCTCAGTGGTTATTGTCAAGGGATTGCGATCTCCTTATACATTGGTTTACGTATACGTTCCAAGTCACGTGGTTAGTACAAGACATAAGACACAAGTTTGGGTTATTCAACTTCTTCATCAAGTTTGTTATATTCGGTTTTCTTCACATGTGATCATTACATATAGCCTACAGATTTGAAGAATCATGAAAATGATTAACACATTGATTTCAGGGGAAGCTTATTCTTATGATGTGTTTATTCATTTGATGTTCATGCACCACTCAAGGGGAAGTGTTTGATTTTTACTACTGTTGATCACTATTACTACTACTAGTTGGAGTTTTCTATTGTTTTGGATTCATTTTTAGTAAGCATCTTGTTGTTCTTCATGGAGGGCAATTCGAAACATTGGAAGGCTTGGATTGGAAGTTTGTGATATTGGTTTGTAGTGGTCAAGATCATTATTTGCATACGTTCCCTATTTGTTGATAACAAAAAAGGGAAGAGATGTTAGAGTGGCATGGCATGGATTAAGGGGAAGACAAAGACTGTTTCATTCATGGCGAGATTTAATTATCTCAATTTCTCTACTTCGTCTAGGGAAGTTCGTACAAGATTCGTGGTTGTTTTGTCATCATCAAATAGGGGAAGATTGTTGGGTCTATTAGATTTGATGATACAAAACAAGAAAGAATGAAACAATAGGGACTTAATATGACAAGAAGGAATTCTACAAAAGATGGAGAAGGACTTGCTTGCAAAAGAAGATTTATATTTTAGTCCTTCGTAGTATTCTTGTAACCCTAATTCTGTATTATATAAACAGAATACAGGGAATAGGTTTTTATTAAGTCTTCCATAATGTAGATATCTAAAGGCTTGTGTGTGTCTAGGCATCAAGTCCTCTAATGGATGTCTAGGGTTCGTTAGCTTCAAGATCAATTCATTGATCCTTGTTATAGTTTAGATAACACGTTATTAATATAATTGAGGCTGATTTGGAGAAAACCTTGTTGATAATATTGATGTTCTTATTTATTATTCCGCTGCATATTATTCAATATTATTGTTCCTAGATCTTATGAGGTCTAAACAACCTCGAGCTACAACGATCCAACAGGATCCTCCCCTAAACTTAATATTTATTTCTAAATATTCAAGTTTCTTCAAAGCTCAATTAATCACTTGGAGGATGCTTCCAAACACTTCATCTCTTGAAAATTCAGTTGATCAAATATCTTCTTATACTTTGACAGCAAATTGAATGCTTGATCATCAGAATCATAATCTTTCTGCAGCTTAAGTGTTTTATCACCATTAACCATCTGATTGACAATATTCCAGTATTTTACCACTGGGTAATCTACTTCAGCTAGCATATACAAAGTAATAGGTCCAATTTCTAGCACATGAACTCCAGAATCTTGAAAGAGTCTCCATTTTCTTACTTTGTATTCTACTATCTCTGTCCATTCAGAATCATCCATTGAAGGATCAAACATAAGTTTAAGAGCTCTCCACATAACATTATCAGAAGCAGTTAAGATATGATCAATTTGATCTACCTCATACTTTTTACCATCAAATTTCTTAGCTCCAAACTTTGCCTTGTATAACTTCCACAAGTCTTCAACATCCTCTCTATCAAAATAATGTAACATCTGTTGAAATCTAAGAAATCTGTGAGACTTACCATCAGATCTCTGAACATCATGAAATACTCCAATGTTAGCATCATAACCTGTAGTTACTTTGATGATAGGATATTTAACTCCTAATGGTTTGGCATCAACCACTTCAGGATCTTCCATCTTGCCAACCACAGTGTAACCCTTCAATTGTTCTTTTTGATGCTCAGAAGGAATATGATCAAGACCATGTTTAAACTCATCTCCTTCAGGCATAGAACTACTACCTTCTCCAATCTTTCTCTTCTTCTTTGCAACTGACTTATGAATAACACCTTTTCTTTTATCACCCTGCACAGAAGAAGTAGTCTTTGCTGCATCACTTTCAAGCTTTTCAACATTAACTTCTTGAACATACTCTGCTTCAGCTACCTTTTTAGGCACCAACTTATTATTCATCTTAGCAATTTGTTCCAAGTCCTCAGCATATCCCATAGCATAAAAAGTATCTGTTCTCTTCTTTGTTTGTTGATACAAATCAAAAACTTCTTTGTCAGAGTAAGCTTTCAATTGCACCAATGTCCATCCACCCATATTCTTTAGATATCTTTCATACTCTTTCCTTTGCTGTTTAACTGTTGGACCTTTAAATACTTTAACCTTTCTTCTAGCAGCAGCATTCTCTTTTCTCTTATTAGAAGCAAAGTTACTATACCAAGATTGCACATTAAAATTTGGAATTTCATTTTCTTCAATCTTGATCAGCTTGTTTAATTCAATATCAGCAGCAATTCTGATCTTTTCATTATCCCATTCATCATACATTCTTAAACCTTCAGCCTCTTTCTCAGCCAGCTGCTGATCTTCCAAATTAAACAACTCTTGTGTTTTAATAGCAGCAGCTTCATCATGTTCAACTTGCAATGGCTTAGGCCAAGAATCAAAAGGTACATCAGTAAAATCAACCCCTTTATATATCCACCTCTGAACATCAACTTGCTTGCCTTTACCCTTATCAGTAGAAGATGATGTGATTGTCTTCTTTTGAGTAGCAGCAGGTTCTCTAATTGTTATTCCTTTTTGAGATTTTCTTGTTGTTGATGTTATGTTTGTTGTTGTGATAGGTTGTGATAATGATGGAGTTGGTAATTGTGGTGTATGAGCCTCAGCAGTAGTCTTCTTACTTAGCAAGACCATTGCCTCTGCAGCAGCATTGTCCATAGATCCAGCAGCAGAGTCTTGTACTTCAGCAGTATTCACTATTCCACTAGCAGTAGAACCATCAACATTCTTAGCAGCAGAAACATGAACAGCAGTAGAGTCAGCAACAGCAGCATTTTCCACTGAATCTTCCAAAGTCTTTAACACATTACCCATCAACCCTGTTGCCTTCACAAGTTGCTCAGACTCCAAAGTTTTAAGAGTATCTACCACCTTTTCTTGTACAGCAACCACCTTTTCCATAACAACTTCATTCCCAGACTTATCAGCAACCACAAAATCTTCATCATTCTGAGGACTATCCACATCCATATCTTCCATCACTGGAACCTCCCCTGAAACTATTCCAGCATCCATATCTTGAACTTTATCAACTTTTTCAAGACTTACCTCCCCTGAATCCATGACAATCTCTTTCCTCCCCTGTTTGGAAGCATCCTCTTCCAAATGAGTAGATGGTTCAGAAGAACTTACAACCTGAGTAATCCCCACTTTCTTCAATCTGTGCAATGAGGTTGAAGATTTTGATTTCTTGAAGCTCTTAATCTGTTTTCGCATTTTGATGATGACCTTGGCTTGACCAGCAACAACATCAGATAGAGTAAGAACCTTATCTTCCAAAGACTCACATTTCAACCCCAAAGCTGTACAAGTAGCCGTCAATTCTTTTATAAGTTCCATTGTAGTCTCATCACTTCGACCTGTATTACCTGGTCCGAGAGGTGAATCACTGACATTGTCATCATGTACAAGTGGATCCGTCAATTCATGAGTCACTGGCCTGTCCTCATCACTTCGACCTGTGTGACCTGGTCCGAGAGGTGAATCTTGGGACAAAAACTCAGTATCAAACCTAGTTTGATCATCTGAGCCCCCTATGTTTTCCATTTGGCTAGGGTTACCATCCTGAGAAGCAGACTCATAAGAATCCTTTTCTCTAGATGTTGCCTTGGTTTGGGTCTTATTGATGTTATCACTATCCTGCTCTGCTACTAAGCTAGAAGCAGTAGTGACAGCCCTTGCCAACATGTCCTCTCCATCACCTAGGACAGCCTCATCTGGTACAGCCATACTAACACTATCCTGAGGTAGATTAGTGTCCTTTTTGGTTTTCCTACGTGTATATTGTTTTGTAGGTTGTGTAACAGATGTAGTAACATTGGGTGTGTGATGGGAATCAGTGGGATTTCCTGATCCTTCACCCTGGTTGTTGTGCACAATTTGTTCCATAAAAGAAGTAAGATTTGTATGTGCACCAGAAAAACCTTTGCCATGTTTATTCAAAAAGGTAAAAGTCCTTGAAGCCAATTTTGGAGCATCATATTCAGAAACATGGGTTCTTGTTTTGGAAATTTGTTTTTCAATAAAGATTTGAAGAAATCTTGGATATAGCAAATAAGAACCATCTTCAACACCTTTAAACAACCCAGCCAATATCATTTTTGAAAAATTAAATGGTTGACCTTTGCACAGACATATCATTGCAGAAGCAATGGTAGTACTGAACTCATGCCACCCAGATGTTTTAGGACTCAAACAATGAAGGAATAGATGTATCAAAAACTTGTATTGAGGACAGAGGAGAGCTTTTTGAAATTTTAAATTTGTATGTTTCCCCTCATATCCCAATTCTTTTAAACCAGCAAAAATAGCATCATTGGCAAGGCAAGTGGTCTCTGTCTCATCATCTAAGAGAAGAAATTCCCTTATGGATGATTCAGTTACACGAACCTTTTGCCCATCAACAAAAGCACTGACATGTTTTTCCCCATTCATAGTTTTGATTTTGGCAGTAAACCAAAACTGTTTGATGTAAGAAACATATATAGTAGGGTTCACAGTGAGTGCATACCTAAGAGAAGTAGCATTCAAAAACTTTACCATGTCTGTGAAACCTTCAGGAACTAACTCTTCATTCAAAACGACCACACTGTTGTGTTGCTCAACCCAGGTACGTGTTAGCTCCATGAATTAGGTTTAGTGAATTTGGGGATTTGTGATTATTGGAATGATTAGGTGTAAGGGTTTGTGATAACTTCAATTTAGAACATATGAAAACCAATTATGAAGGTCAATTAGGTTTTAAACTGATGGATGAAAGTTACACATAACACCCTCTTACTTACGACCATAGCAGCAGAACCATGTCATTCACAACTAGCAGCAGAGTGAACTGGAGCCAGCAGCAGAGTTGACTATCGACCTTGGTCAACAATACATAACAATTAATGCACATATCACTCCGTAATCCCTATAAAACCGGCGAGATCTTTTCCCCAAATTATGCAATCAAACCCTAATCTCTTTCAAAAACGCCTCACAAACAATTAATACTATCCATCTTTGCAATCAAATCATCACACAATGAAATCAACACCCGAAATTATCAATATCTCATCCGATTCATCATCCGAAGATGAGAGCCCATTTGAAACCTATGTACCGCCATTCCGTCCTCCTCATGGTGGTTGTAGAACCAAAGAGCAAGCAAAGAAGAGAAAACATGATCTTCCGGTGTTCAAAGATCTCCTCAATTTGAATCAAACCCCTAGCACTTCCAGGGGTAAAGCTGTGATGACCCCACAATCTCCATCATCTTCAGAGTCTTCAGAAGATACAGCTTGGATCCCTGTTAGGCAACCATCCCCAAAAGAGCTTGTATCCCCTTTCATCTACACATCATCAGATGAAGATGAGGAAGAACCACCAACCAATCCACCCGCCACTCCTGAGAGGCCACAATCTTCAAGGCCAAGGCCACAATCATCAAGGTCGAGGCCACAACCATCACCTGGTCTTTCTCTTGGACCATCAAGACAAAACCCTCCTCTCCCAAAGGATAGAGAGGTTGTGCTTGGGCTTCCATGCCCTAGGAAGATGTAGGTTTAGGTGTTAGGTTATGATTTCAGCTTTTGTATTTTGTCTTTTGATGTTTGATCTTAGTACTTTTCTGGAATGAATGAATGATAAGATCTGTCTTGTTTAATTGCTTGCAAATCACCATTCATATATCTGCAAAATGTTAGACCAAACACCACAAAGCAAACAACCAACATATGTACTAGCAGTAGAGTTAGAAAATCAATGAGCAGCATAGTACATTATATCTCAAACATATACATATTAACAAGCAGCAGAATAACAAGCAGCACATGCATTACAAACTTTAACAAAAACAAAGAGATAAGTTTTTCAAAGATTAATCATACAATTGTTTGCAATTAAAAATTGAAACCTCCCCACATCAAACTGTTTAGTGAGAAGATCAGCAACATTGTTATCAGTATGAATTTTAACAATTTGAATCAACTTCTTTTCATAGCAATCCCTTATGAAGTGATGCCTTATCTCAATATGTTTTGTTTTAGAATGAAACACAGGATTTTTAATTATGCAAAGTGTGCTGTTGTTATCAATATGGATTTTAGTATTCATGAAATTGTACCCATAATCCAATAATTGATTCTGCATCCATAAGACCTGTCCACAGCAACTTGAAGCAGCCACATACTCGGCTTCTGTTGTTTTACAAGTGACACTACTGCTATGTAACTCTGCTGCTGAGTAATACTGCTTATAATGAAGTGTTGAAAAACAAATGTTTCAAGCTCTGATACCACTTGTTGATCCCAGTTGAGCTAATACGATCTTATATAGAAGTTAACTTAAACAAATACTTAAGCTTAAACGCGGAATATAAAAGCTTAACTTAAGAAGATTAAGAATTCTCTTTCAACACTTCAATATTTATTAATACGAGCACTCAATAATGCTAGGGTTTTACAACCTTGAAGTGAATAATAATATGTACATAAACTAACCCTAGGATCCTCCTTTTATAGGCCAAGGAGTCCTACTAGGTTTACAATACCTTTCTCTACAAGATAAGAATAATCTAAATAGATAAACTATACAAAGAATCTATTCCATAATTATCCTATCGTATACAATGTTAATCTCTTCAGCAGTAGTTTCACCAAGCAGCAGATTGTCTTCAGCAGCAGAGTCATTAATACCAGCAGTAGTTTCATTGTAGCAGCAGTATTACTCAGCAGCAGAGTTACATAGCAGTAGTGTCACTTGGTCAAAACCCAACAATAGCAAAATACTGATGCGCCAAACTCATAGACCTGTGAGACTTTTGCAAATGTCTATCTTCAGAAGTAAAAAAACCATGATTGTGCTCTTCAACAAAGTTTTTAACTTTATACTGTTCACCAGATTTAACAATATAAAGTCTAGCTTTGCAATTTGTCCTAAAATCAAATCTTTTTCTCTTAACTGACTTAGCGTTACAATCTTGTTTTAAACTATCAAATTCTTCAACTTTAACTTTTTTAATCCCTTCTTTACTGCAAAGAAATTCCTTATTAAGAATAACACCTCCCGCTTTACTTTCATGCCCTCTACGAACAATAAAACCAGCTTCATCAGTATAATTTTTGTACACCCTGTAAGCATCTTCAACACTATTAAACAAACTACCTTCTGCTGGTACAACTGCTTTAACAACAACAGGTTTAATTAACTTTGTAGTTAAGCTAAAAAAATTTGGCGAATTTACTTCCTCATTGTCTTCTAAATTATCATCAGGTGATAAATTTACAGCTTCAACAACATCATTACTTGCAGAATTCTGCATCATAGAATAACCTAAAAAAAAATAAAGTCAAAAAGTGACTTGATAATAAAATAATATTACACAATTAAGTAAAAAAAGTATAACAGTTCATATAACTTATAACTATAATAATATCAAAATTGATCTAACAATTCCATATCACAATATATCCAGTTAATACCTACAGTACTATATAACGATATAAATGCCACAAATCAATTGCACAATTGACTCATAATAACTATTAAATATCACAATACCATTTATATATTAATATCGTAATACCTATCAGAATACAAACCATACATCTCAATATCATAAATACCAACCATAAAAGAGATATTAATATTAATATATATATTTGTTATGTCAAACAAATAACGGCCACGTGTCAAGAATACAAAAACTCATAATAAACAATAAATATCACAATAGCATTTAAAAATTAATATCGTAATACCTACCATAAAAGAAATACTAATATAAGAATAAAATTGGAAAATGCAGAATAACAGAACGACATTAATATAAAATTTGTCATGTCAAACAGATAACGGCCACGTGTCAAAAACACAATTCTCTACAAAAAAAAAAACAATTAATATCACAATACCATACATATATTTTAATATCGTAATATATATCATATAACAAAAATATTATCACAATAGTTTAATATCACAATACCATACATATATTTTAATATCGTAATACGTATCATATAAGAAAAACAATATCACAATAGATTAATATCACAATACCATACATATATTTTAATATCGTAATACATATCATATAAGAAAAACAATATCACAATACCATACATATATTTTAATATCGTAATACATATCATATAACAAAAACAATATCACAATAGATTAATATCCCAATACCATACTTATATTTTAATATCGTAATACATATCATATAACAAAAACAATATCACAATAGACTAATATCACAATACCATACTTATATTTTAATATCGTAATACATATCATATATTAATATCAAAATACCATTCTTATATCTTAATATCCCTATATCTACCATATAACGAAATTAATTTGAAAATGCAGAATAACAATCTGAAAATGCAGAATAACAAAAACGATGAATCTGATTTTAATAATATCAAAAAGATAGCTTATAAAAAATACCTTCAACATGGTTTTTTGATAAAAAAATGATCCGATAGATCAGGACCAATACCAGAATACTGATCAGGTAAATCCATTCGATAATAAAAATTAAATAAATATAGTTGCAAAAAATAAGGAAAGAAAATATTCAAATAATAATAAAAAAGATAAGGAGATATTAACGGGCGAAGATTTGACCCGTATTTTCTAAATAGAATAATTATGAAAATGCCACTCCAAGTTATATAATTATATCTAATCACAGCCGCTGATGGGAAAAGATCAACGGCCCATACGCATCCGTACGTCCGCACTAAAAAGAACCATCCGCACGTGATCCTTTGCATATACATACATACACACACACACACATATATATATATATATATATATATATATATATATATATATATATATATATATATACTTTAAAGCAAAAACCTCATCTATCTATACTAATAAACCAGAATATTTTACAAGCCTTTGAAGCAGCCCAATTAATTAATGCGATGATGTGTCTTGAATTTGATTGGCTGAAGATTTAATGCGTACAACTCACCAAAGCACATTCTTCAAACCAGTGTTATGCTAAAACTTCTTCTATACACTACATAAAAACCATTGACTAAAATTATCGACATTTAATTCTCCAAAAATATACATACGAATGCAATAACTTTCATTAATTTGCATCATTAATACAAATCTTCTGTTTCAATCAATCAATTAATTGTTCATACCGATCATCTCCAAAAATATACATACGATTGCAAGGATTCAAAAACAAATACAAAGGCCAACCCTTTCACTTACACGATTCAAAAATTGATTAAATCCCATAGTACAACTCTTCTTTGCGAGTGATTGTTATGGTGTCAACACCGTATATCTATCTATACTAATAAACCAGAATAATTTACAAGCGTTTGAAGCAGCCCAATTAATGAATGCGATGATGTGTCTTGAATTTGATTGGCTGAAGATTTAATGCGTACAACTCACCAAAGCACATTCTTCAATCCAGTGTTATGCTAAAACTTCTTCTATACACTACATAAAAACCATTGACTAAAATTATCGACATTTAATTCTCCAAAAATATACATACGAATGCAATAACTTTCATTAATTTGCATCATTAATACAAATCTTCTGTTTCAATCAGTCAATTAATTGTTCATACCGATCATCTCCAAAAATATACATACGATTGCAAGGATTCAAAAACACATACAAAGGCCAACCCTTTCACTTACACAATTCAAAAATTGATTGAATCCCATAGTACAACTCTTCTTTGCCAGTGATTGTTATGGTGTCAACACCGTCAATTTGGTAAATATCACATATATTCAAGTTTTTTGTAGGGTTTTGATTTAAATCCCATACTACAACTATTTTAATGTGTTGTTTTCAATTTGTGTTTTGATTCGGTTCATAATATATTTCGATTCAATTGCGTTATTGTGTGTGACTTTGATTCACTCATGTATCATAAATCCTAACATATGCTATAAGGTTGATCGAGGAAATTTGATTTTCTGTAATGAGGGGTTTTCAAAGATCCAAGGTTATGTAATTGCAATTAAATATATTGATTATTTGTTGTTACGCTTTGATTTATTATATATGGTTTTTGTTTTGTTTATAATTTTTGTGACATATAATGAAATTGCAATTACAATATCGATGTTTTCTTTCAATTTTGGTTTTGTTTATATATTTTTTTTTATAATAAAAGAACATATAATGATTGCGATTTGCTTATTGTTTGCAGGTTTACTTCATTCACAAAATCAACATTTGTTTATTTTCAAAGAATGATTTGTTATTCATCATCAACACCGGTAAGTTGTATATCTATTATTCAACTCAACTCAGAATTTTAATTTTTCACCCTTCCATATTAAGATTCTTTAAGAACATCAATGCAAGTCTTGATGAAGAACAACTATTTTGAAGGCATGAATATTCGATTAAATAACATAACAATTTGTTACTCCAAAACATGCATCCAGCCACCCCATAAATTACTGTTCATGCACAAAACCGCTCGTCAGAGAGTTTTACAATCAACGCACACAAATGAACATAAATACAAAATTCATCTTGCTGCTTAAATTTTGTTGAACTGAGGGTAAGGTAGCAATTTCAACCCATTTTCTTGTGAATAGATTATGTATATATGTATTGTTATCGTCTTGCCGACTGGTGATCTATACATTGTTCATTGCTTCCACTGTATCAATTATCGTATGTATCATATTGCTCGAATACCTTCACAAAATCTACATGATGTTGTTTGTGACATATTTGGATGTTAAGTTTAGTCAAACTATCATATCTGAACATATTTGGATGGTAAGTTTAGTCCATGCGATTTTTTTAATGAACTCTATAATTTACATTCGTTATGTCATGATGTTCTTTTCTCATTTTAAATTACCAATGTGGTGAATGTAGGGGACTAAATTACATCTTAAGGTTGTATGCTAGAAGGCTTAACAGCACTTAGTGGGAGCCAGTGACTATCCCATCAAGGTAAGGCTATTTTGTTATTTCCATAAAGTGGGAGTTAATTTAATATTGTAAATTTTTACCAGCTATTGCATACTGGAGTTGGGAACTCAATCATTTGGGTACCTTGCTATTAAATTGATCTAAGTATTACTATTGTATGTCTTGTGATACATGCAACGATTGACTTGACATGTAGCTTGAAGAAATGTTTGACCATCGTCAGTTTTCTAAAATACCCTTCAACAAGGACACGTGAGCGATTTTTATGAACCGAAACCTCTACCATAGCTATTTTGTTTTAATGTAACATTGGCAAATAAGTGTTTTTAACTCGGCAGTTTTTCAAGAATAAAACGCTGCAAGCTCCGTATGACATTCCATAATAGAAACCATTCCAATTTTCATGGGATTGACTATTATCTTCCAAAGAATCTGACTAATTGTTTCTGTTTTAGTACTTATTTACCTGATTTCTTTGTGCCTAATGCAGCACAAAGTTCTGCGACTGTACCTGACCTTGCATATATTTTGTCTATCTTACAGTTTAGGTCTATAATGGCTTTGAATCTTCATAGCTATGCAAGTGGAAGGAATCCTTGGGGTAACATGAAGCCGGAAAATTGCAAAAAAGGTAAAAATTTGATAGTCAGTTCAATAACTGTTGGATTTGAGTCATATGACATGTTGTGTCCCGTATATGTCTCTTTACACTAGTAGGGTCAAATTTGCATAATCGTTGGATCGTCTCTTGCCACTAAAAAGTGAGAGAGAACCTTGTAGAACCATAGAGGGGGGGGGGGTGAATACGGTTTCTTCGGCTTTTAAGACGTTTAAAAACTTTAAGCCTCAATGAAAACCAAGTGGTTATATAATCAATCCAAACAACCACAAACACAACAAAAGTATATAAAGCGAGTAAAGAGAGACACCACGATATATACTGGTTCGGGATGGGGGTTTATACCATCCGTACGTCCAGTTGCGAATCCACGACACCGATACGATTCCACTAGTATAATCCTTTCGGTGGACTACAAACCGTTACAATTCACTCCACCGATATTCACCAATATCGATGCTCACAAAGAAGGAGTTACTCCCACGGTATTCCGCACTTCGGAAACTGTCACAACTCGTAATTTCTGGTCATTTTTCTAAACCTCGACAATTTACTATTCACAAGTTACTATTCATCAATCACTATTCATCGTTTTCGAGGTCAATTTGATATTCTGAGAAGCGTTCAGAAATTTTACTATTCACTAGACACTATTCATTTCCGAGAGAAAACCACTATTCACGTGCATTACTCATGTCATCGTAAATTTAGTTTACGAGTGTTCAAATTCGCGTAACCGTATTGGTTCAGGAGCGAATTCATGCATTATTATCAGGGACGTTTCATATGGACTAGAAATAGTCAGCATATCATCATTAGGGCACTTGCATACTATTCCACTCGTAGGATAATTAAATTAATACTTTTGGTACAATTAACGATTTACGTATGTTTATTTTAAATAAACACTAATACGCGAACTATAAACGTGACTAACACGTCCAACACTCCCGACTATGATCCCAATATATTTTTATATTCATTTTTATAATATAAAAAAATTATAATATTAATTTACCCGGTATTTTGGATATTTATTTTAATTATTAACTTAAGTTTACTAAAACTTCGACGGTTTTCGTGGAAATCAAACTATAATTATCTAAACACCCAATAAATTTTACCCAACCTATTTTTATAATTTTTATAACTTTATTATGACCCGGTTAACTCCGTTAAAATTTATTTTTAGTTAACCCGGTACCCGGTACAATTTAAAACTACACAAAACAACTAATAATGCATTTTCTTACAACAAAAGTCTTCCACATTCCCCCCCCCCCCCCCTTGACTTTGCCGCCCCCCCCCCCCCCCCCCTTGCCACTTTTATTACAAGACCATTTGTACACTCCTTCCTCATTAATTCTTCATACTAACTAAATATAATAATTAAAGTAACCAATAATACATATATACTTGTACAAGACTTTTACCTCATTTTCAACTAGTAAAAAAATACATATTCTCTCTTTTGCTCTCTCTCTCATTCACGGCCAAGGAGGAAGAAACAAAGAAGACCAAAATTTTTCAAAGATCTTAGTGTTAATCTTGTGTTTATAGCATCCTTGTTAGAGTTTTGAAATAAAAACTCAAGGATTATTAGGTTTTAATCATCCTAACTTCATTAATCTTACAAGTAAGTTTACTAAACTCATTTCATAATTTTTACAAAGTTATTACTATATTTATACATGTTTCTTACAAGATCTCATACATGCATTAACTTATACCACTTTATTTTTGTAAACTTTTGATCATACAAGCCCTAGAAGTGATTTTTGGTTAGATCCTTGTTTGATCTACTTGGTTTTGGTGATTAGGAACCCATGACACCCTAAGAAGGTGTATGGTAGGATTAGATTAGTTTTGTGGTGTTTGAAAGTGGTTTGATGGATGATGGAACTAGTTTGGAGACTTGGAAATGGTTTTTTGAAACTTTTGAAATACCTACTGTCCCTATTTTAATTTCGTGGGAAAATCAGTGGGTGATGGTTTATTTTTGACCAAAGATTTAGAAAATACATTCAAAAACAAAACTTTGGGCGAAAGAACGGATTAAAACGAGTTTATAACGAAGGAGTTATGATTTTTGCAAATTTAACGACGAAAACTACTTTTCTAAAAAAACTGCTTGCTGTTTGGCAGAATACGACGGGTAATTAGAGGCATTAAACGTAACCTAAAAGAGCCGAGTTGTCAAAAATATACTAGTATACACAAAGACGAATCCGTGGACATAAAGAACAAGGAAAACGAGCCTAAAACGACCGAGTTATACCCGTTTTAACATTGTCAAAACTATATATATATATATATATATATATATATATATATATATATATATATATATATATTCACAAATAAAAATAATAACGTACGTACTAAATGGTATATTTTCTAGCAACGTTACTAATGACGATTTTATTAACAAACGAATACGTACGACTCAAGGGAATGTTTATACGACTTGACGACGTCATTCTAAGGTTTTGATACTTGGAACATAACGCTAACTTATCGTACGAGTTAATATGACAAGTATATACTTCTCTAAATGGAATTATTTTTCCTAAGTATGAAAACCATTTTTCTACGACGATAACTAGTATTTTCAAATTACGAGTGGTATGAGTATCATGTGCATGTGCATTCATTTCATTTCGGCTTGATCTTAATTAGATCGCGATTATTCATTTAGGTTGCGGCTAGTGTTCGCGCCTCATTGTCCCGATCACTTTACCATCATTGTACCATCTTTGTACTATCACTCCAGGTGAGTTCTCATAGCCCCGTTTTTAGTACTTATTTGATTTTAAATCCCACGGGGGAGAATACATTGCACTATTATTTTTGTACATGCCCAAGTATTAAATTCCGTACATTGCTTAAGTTGCTAGTACTACCACTGCAAGTCCCCTTTATTATCATGAACCGTTAATTATATTGCCAAGCGAGAGTGAGTGGATAGATCTATCGAGGGTGACTCCTCCATTCGTGTTTGGGTTGCTCCATAAGGAAAACGAATGCATTTCATGTCTAATATAGTACGAGTGTCTGGTAAACACTCCTTTGGGGCATATTTTAGTACGTCTAGCTTCGGTGTCATGAGCTTAAGAGACAATGTAAACTTTTTGACAATATGTCACTTTACTATATACTGGTGGCTTATGTACTTACGAATTACTTATAAACCTATGATTATTCACCAACTTTATGTTGACCGTTTTTCGCAATGTATTTCTCAGGTTATTAAGGTAGCTCATGTGCATACATTTGGACCTTCATGGAGTCGCGGAGTCGACGCGTCTCACCATATTTTCTGCACTTATGAAACGTTTGATCTTGTTGAACTTATTTTAACTATATTGGCAAATTCTTTTGGGACCTAAGCTTTGTAAACTCTGAATGTTTTTAATGATCAAACGCTGTATTTTCTAAACGACACTTTAGGTCGTTCAATATATCCTGGTTGTGTGCTATGATCCGTTACACCCTCAGGTATTCAATTCCGCTGCCATTCAGGTAAATTGGGGGTGTGACAGATTGGTACCAGAGCTAAGGTTATAGCGAACTAGGATGTATCATGGACCCTAGACTATAACCACATCATCATAGCATCTCATCATTTTATCATAGGTGCATATTCACTATACATGTTGTTTTACGCACACATTGTGCAAGTTATTCATACCCATACTCATATATATATATATATATGATTATATTGACCTGGTTCACAAGTGACATGTCTTCAGATACCCACGCCGTTATCCTTTCATCAGATTCCGACATTGAAGATGCCTTGTCATCTTCCACTACCATTATACCACCAGTTGCACGTATACCACCGTTAGCACTATTGAATTGTTATAGGAATAAGGTTTTCCTATCATTCAGCCTATACATAGAGTGCCGTTTGGTAGAGTATTCAGACTTAATTTTAATGGACTTATTAGGATGCTTATTACAAGGGAGATAGCATGTTTTCTTTCCTCCACTAGTAGGACGCTTACTACTCAGGTACTACCACCACCGTCAGTCACTTATTTCACTATTGGTCGTCCCATAGTGCGTACTTCAACTTTACCTCTTGGATGTCGCGAGATAGCGCGAAAGAGGGTAGTATTCCATTCACTATTATCACCATTATCTCCTAACTCATCACTGGGATTTCATCGTCATCAATGTTATTCTCATCCTTTAGAATACCACCATTGTCAGTTTCCTTTTCCATTTTCACTTGCCATGAATTAGATAACACCTTGTGGATAATACCAAGATTACGGACTCAACAGGAACATCTACAGGTTCCTCAAGAATGGCTTAGAATCTACACTATCTAGGACTTGATCGATGCACAACTTCAGACACTACTTCAGGACTATCTCGACCTTACGATGCCATAAACCTGATTTCACCTAGAAGGACTACAGGAAGTCTTTAGACTAGACTTATATCTTTACTAGCTTTTACTATTATCCTAGCCACGAGAGGTGTGGCATAGTTCGAAGAAACTTGTAGTATTTTGATTGATGTACAAACGGAATCACCAAGTATTGACTCTACTATAGGGGAATGGTTGTGCTATTTATGATATTGGTCCATATAGACCGAAACCTTCATGTATTATATTCATGTGTTATGAATATGATGATTTTTATTACCCATAGATTCTCATGGACTCTCATGATTTGATGGAAATAGATTTAAGCAAACCACTCTAAGCATGACGCAAGCCGCTGTTGGACAATTCATTGCCAGGAACGTAACTACCGCCCTCACCAAGGAACTTACTCACGTGGAATTTATGGGTTGTAATCCCTCCTTCTTTAGCGGAAATGTAGACACAAAAGAATTTCTCAAATGGTTCGAAGAATTAGAAACAATCTTTCAAAGTGGTGACTGCCGTAAGGAAGACAAAGTTAAGTTCGCCACTTGCACTTTTCAGAAGCATGCCCAGAAATGGTGGACTAAGTATGTCCAGGTAGTAGGAGTTGATGCTGCTTACTCACACTCTTGGGAGAAACTAAAAAGGATGATGAGTTTGAAGTTCTGTGTGAAAAGCGAATTACAAGCAATTGAACAAGAAACACTAAACCTTATCATGGAGGGAGATGATGTTGTCAAGTATACTGCTTATTTTTATGATTTTGATCGACTAGGCTCTGCAAAGGATGAACCGGAAAGCAAGAGACTTGAAAGGTACGTCGGAGGACTTTCTCCTGAAATTCGTAGGATGGTCATCGCATGTGAACCCAATACCATGTCTGAAGCTATCCAGATGGCAATCGAAACAAAGGAACTCATAGTTCGCGACAAGACATCGGGAGACAATAATAACAACAAGAGAAAAGAGGTCGGTAATCAGGATGCTAATGCTACTCAACGACCATTTAAGATACAACAAGTGGTGGAGACCTTTACTGCTGGGTCAAGCCAAAAGAAAGGATATGTAGGTAAATTACCCGAGTGCAACAAGTGTCAGTTTCATCACGAAGGATCTTGCCCCTCTCAATGTAAGAACTGCCAAAAGCTTGGACATGAAACCAAGGATTGCAAGGCTTCCACCCTCGCAAAGCATCAGGAACTCACGGTAATCTGCCGTGAATGTGGAGTAGTGGGACACTTCAAGAGTGAATGCCCGGTGTTGAGAGACCGGAACTGGAGGAGGCAGTTCATGTTTTAAAACCATAGTTCGAGCCCTCTAGGGTTGTACTTTCTTTTGGTACTTTCCATAAGTACGTTGATGTAACCTAGTTGTATTAAGCACTTTCCTATCCAATGTAATGACTATCTTTTGTTACCTCTATGATAACCATAACTTTCGTTTACTCCGCTTTCTATCCCAATCGTTCAATTTTCAATCGTTTCGTAACATTATGTCATTGCCTTATTAGAGATTAGGCCGATTTAGTATTTGACGGACTAGTAGATTATTACCATTCCATAGTATTTACCCATGTATCCAATAAACCATTCCACGAGTTTTATTTCAAACTATTTTACTACCTTATGGGGAAATTGTTTTTACCGAATTTCTAAAATAAGCCGTTTTGTTACCGTACTATAAACTGATTTTTCTGATATTACGCCAAATATTTACTATTATTACGCAAAACAATTTTTATATTACTTTGAAAGGAAATGACTAGCATACCATTCTTCGAAACAAAACGTTGAACACCATCTAAAGCTTTTGAGAAAAAAAATAATAATATTATTTTGATTAAATCAAGCATCGCATCATTAGTCCTCAACTATACATAGCCTGATCACCTATGTATACTTCAGGAAAGATTATGCCATGAAGGAAATAGTTACTTATAAAGTATTGTTAATAACAATCTTCATCCAAAAGCGTTTTAAACAAATAAACTCTTTTATGAATATTTCTTTCTGACAAATTTTCTCTGGATACTTACCCCACCTGTCACACACTTAGTCATTAAGTTAGACTTTCCATTGACTTCTTTAGGAGAGACTTCCCATATTAAGTACTAGGAGGATTCCTTGATACAAGAAAAACAATAAAAGGATTACGGAACTATTATACCTAGACTGAGAAAAATTTATAACTCAACAACAATCTTAAGATACCAAGCGAACATCCGACTCACCATCTCTGACCTAGTTGTCCGATTTTATTATTCAAAGGTACTAGTTAGACTGATCTACAGGATCAAACACATTGTGAAGGTACGCTAAGCAACATCATGGGAATAAACCAATGCTCCTAACCGATACTGTAAAGTGTTTTGAGTTAACATGGTCTCATCCATACGCAAACTTCCCTGCAATGAGTTTACGACAAGAATGATTGATTCGAATTATGGATATCGATATAGATTTCTCTAAAGCATTATGTTCTCTAGAACTTCTGGATAACCTCACCTATACATCGAGAAAGGCATCAGACTCAAGAATATCTCCCCAGCTACATGTGAAGACAATACGGAAATTCATCGACATAGTATCAATTGAAACCCTCATATTGCCAACATGATGACAATTTCAACGATAAACCATCTCAAGACTTAAGTTGGTTGAATACCTAGACTTGTAGTTCTGCCCGATAACCACCAATAGGCACCATCCAATATCAGGAACCGAACGTTAGACATCTATGCATTATGCGAACATTGCCTATCCTACTATTTTATCCTTGATAGTATTTTCACTTTAAGTAAAGTCGATTTAAAATTTGTGTTTATCCAAATCACATATCTCGTAGAAAATAATTTTTGAATTGCCTATTTTGAACAAATACGACCCTTTTAACGAATATTTAGCTAAACCATTGTACAATGGGAAACATATAAACATCACACTTTGGTAAACAGTCCTATTCACAACCTATTTGAAAACCGAATCACCTTTCCTAACTATTGAATTTTGAATCATCAAGAAAGATATTATTTAGTAAACCATTTGCTCCATTTTTCTAAATTCGTTTATTCAGAAAAAGATTTCGACCAAAAACTCAAAAATCGCGAGATAAATTTTGAAAACCAATCACCATGCTACGTCGCTTATGCATTTAGGGCTTTGTGATTTGACAATAAGGAATATTGGAATATGTGATGAAGGAAATTAGGAGGAACATCATAGAACGATTACAAACGTCAGTAATGGAGACCAAGCACAGTAGGCAAAGAATGACACATGTCTTAGCAATCCATTAGACCAAAACCCAAAGAATCAAATGTTGTTAACCGTATTTTATCTTCTTCGTATAACGCCGTGTTCGAGAGACGTAACGTTGCGGAATTAGTCACAAGATTTATCGTACCGTTTCAATTATTTCTGATAAAGGTGATTGAATCACCTTGGACTTCTAGCAATCATTTTAAGATTTCCTTCGGAACCTCATAAAGATGTGAACACCGCCTATCATCCTCAGATCGATGGTCATAACGGGAGAACGATTCAAACATAGGAAAGCTATACTCAGAGTATGAGTGATTGACTCTAGAAATGGTTGGACTAACCATTTACCATAAATTGGATTCTTTTACAACCATAGTTATCGCGCGAGCATAGAGACTACACCATTTGAGGCACTTTATGGTCGAAGTACCAATTACCCGTTTACAAACTGAAATCGGAAAGTTAAAATTCACTGGTCTAGAACTAAACCATGGAACAACAAAGGAAATTTCACAAGTCAAGAATCGGTTACAAGCAACGAGAAACTGGTAGGAGTTATGTTGGTACATGACGCACATCATACGGATTGGGTATCCTTGAACAAGCAAATTTACTAGATTCACGTGAAAGAACGAACTAAATTGAAAGCTTTGCCTTGGAGAGGCATGATACGATTTTTGTTAACACGAGAGATTGAACCTTTAAGTATATTGGACCATTTCAGATTCATGTTAGAATCGACCAGCTGGCATATAAGATTGGAGTTCTGACAGAGTTCAGCAACATATATTACCCATATTACATTATAACCCTGAAGAAGCACTGATCATCTATTGACCAACCAAACTCGGAAAAAGTCAAACTCGCTATTCCAATAGACATTCAGGAAATAACCAGAAATTTCCTACAAGTCGAGAATCAATTACAAATTCTATAAGTTGTAAACCATTAAAACTTCAAGTTGGTAGCTAGATCACGTTGAAAGTTCTGCCTAGGAAGGGCATGATATTATTCGGAAAGATTTGGAAAGTTAAAACCGATATACACTGGACCATGTAATAATTCAGACAGAGTAGGCCTAGTGGCCGTCAGACTTGAGCCTTGTTAAGGAACAGCCGGATTACACAACTATGTTTCACCTAATCAAATCCAGGAAATGACTTTCAGATTAGTCAATCATAATTCCATTGGAAGGAATCCAACCCAAGAACGAACGTAGACTTGGTAATAACCAATAGAAATCATGGACCGTGAGGTCGAACGGTTGAAGCAAGTCAAAATTCCTATCGTGAAAGTTCGCTGGAATTCTTGAAAAGGACCCGAATTTACTTGGGAACGAGAGGACCGAATGCAACTCAAGTATCCACGTCTTTTTACCAAATATACTCCAGAGACCAACCAAAACTGAACTTCGGGACGAAGTTCCTGTTAGAGGGGAAGACTGTCACAACTCGTAATTTCCGGTCATTTTTCTAAACCTCGACAATTTACTATTCATCAATCACTATTCATCGTTTTCGAGGTCAATTTGATATTCTGAGAAGCGTTCAGAAATTTTACTATTCACTAGACACTATTCATTTCCGAGAGAAAACCACTATTCACGTGCATTACTCATGTCATCGTAAATTTAGTTTACGAGTGTTCAAATTCGCGTAACCGTATTGGTTCAGGAGCGAATTCATGCATTATTATCAGGGACGTTTCATATGGACTAGAAATAGTCAGCATATCATCATTAGGGCACTTGCATACTATTCCACTCGTAGGATAATTAAATTAATACTTTTGGTACAATTAACGATTTACGTATGTTTATTTTAAATAAACACTAATACGCGAACTATAAACGTGACTAACACGTCCAACACTCCCGACTATGATCCCAATATATTTTTATATTCATTTTTATAATATAAAAAAATTATAATATTAATTTACACGGTATTTTGGATATTTATTTTAATTATTAACTTAAGTTTACTAAAACTTCGACGGTTTTCGTGGAAATCAAACTATAATTATCTAAACACCCAATAAATTTTACCCAACCTATTTTTATAATTTTTATAACTTTATTATGACCCGGTTAACTCCGTTAAAATTTATTTTTAGTTAACCCGGTACCCGGTACAATTTAAAACTACACAAAACAACTAATAATGCATTTTCTTACAACAAAAGTCTTCCACATTCCCCCCCCCCCCTTGACTTTGCCGCCCCCCCCCCCCCCCCCCCCTTGCCACTTTTATTACAAGACCATTTGTACACTCCTTCCTCATTAATTCTTCATACTAACTAAATATAATAATTAAAGTAACCAATAATACATATATACTTGTACAAGACTTTTACCTCATTTTCAACTAGTAAAAAAATACATATTCTCTCTTTTGCTCTCTCTCATTCACGGCCAAGGAGGAAGAAACAAAGAAGTCCAAAATTTTTCAAAGATCTTAGTGTTAATCTTGTGTTTATAGCATCCTTGTTAGAGTTTTGAAATAAAAACTCAAGGATTATTAGGTTTTAATCATCCTAACTTCATTAATCTTACAAGTAAGTTTACTAAACTCATTTCATAATTTTTACAAAGTTATTACTATATTTATACATGTTTCTTACAAGATCTCATACATGCATTAACTTATACCACTTTATTTTTGTAAACTTTTGATCATACAAGCCCTAGAAGTGATTTTTGGTTAGATCCTTGTTTGATCTACTTGGTTTTGGTGATTAGGAACCCATGACACCCTAAGAAGGTGTATGGTAGGATTAGATTAGTTTTGTGGTGTTTGAAAGTGGTTTGATGGATGATGGAACTAGTTTGGAGACTTGGAAATGGTTTTTTGAAACTTTTGAAATACCTACTGTCCCTATTTTAATTTCGTGGGAAAATCAGTGGGTGATGGTTTATTTTTGACCAAAGATTTAGAAAATACATTCAAAAACGAAACTTTGGGCGAAAGAACGGATTAAAACGAGTTTATAACGAAGGAGTTATGATTTTTGCAAATTTAACGACGAAAACTACTTTTCCAAAAAAACTGCTTGCTGTTTGGCAGAATACGACGGGTAATTAGAGGCATTAAACGTAACCTAAAAGAGCCGAGTTGTCAAAAATATACTAGTATACACAAAGACGAATCCGTTGACATAAAGAACAAGGAAAACGAGCCTAAAACGACCGAGTTATACCCGTTTTAACATTGTCAAAACTATATATATATATATATATATATATATATTCACAAATAAAAATAATAACGTACGTACTAAATGGTATATTTTCTAGCAACGTTACTAATGACGATTTTATTAACAAACGAATACGTACGACTCAAGGGAATGTTTATACGACTTGACGACGTCATTCTAAGGTTTTGATACTTGGAACATAACGCTAACTTATCGTACGAGTTAATATGACAAGTATATACTTCTCTAAATGAAATTATTTTTCCTAAGTATGAAAACCATTTTTCTACGACGATAACTAGTATTTTCAAATTACGAGTGGTATGAGTATCATGTGCATGTGCATTCATTTCATTTCGGCTTGATCTTAATTAGATCGCGATTATTCATTTAGGTTGCGGCTAGTGTTCGCGCCTCATTGTCCCGATCACTTTACCATCGTTGTACCATCTTTGTACTATCACTCCAGGTGAGTTCTCATAGCCTCGTTTTTAGTACTTATTTGATTTTAAATCCCACGGGGGAGAATACATTGCACTATTATTTTTGTACATGCCCAAGTATTAAATTCCGTACATTGCTTAAGTTGCTAGTACTACCACTGCAAGTCCCCTTTATTATCATGAACCGTTAATTATATTGCCAAGCGAGAGTGAGTGGATAGATCTATCGAGGGTGACTCCTCCATTCGTGTTTGGGTTGCTCCATAAGGAAAACGAATGCATTTCATGTCTAATATAGTACGAGTGTCTGGTAAACACTCCTTTGGGGCATATTTTAGTACGTCTAGCTTCGGTGTCATGAGCTTAAGAGACAATGTAAACTTTTTGACAATATGTCACTTTACTATATACTGGTGGCTTATGTACTTACGAATTACTTATAAACCTATGATTATTCACCAACTTTATGTTGACCGTTTTTCGCAATGTATTTCTCAGGTTATTAAGGTAGCTCATGTGCATACATTTGGACCTTCATGGAGTCGCGGAGTCGACGCGTCTCACCATATTTTCTGCACTTATGAAACGTTTGATCTTGTTGAACTTATTTTAACTATATTGGCAAATTCTTTTGGGACCTAAGCTTTGTAAACTCTGAATGTTTTTAATGATCAAACGCTGTATTTTCTAAACGACACTTTAGGTCGTTCAATATATCCTGGTTGTGTGCTATGATCCGTTACACCCTCAGGTATTCAATTCCGCTGCCATTCAGGTAAATTGGGGGTGTGACAGAAACCACCCTAAAGAATCTCGTGATTCGACTTACACTATGGGTCACCAAGACCACTACCAACCAAAACTTCCCACTGGAAGTATCAAACCCCAACTAGATCCCCAAAGATCTAGGCTTGGTCACCAAGACACAAGACTTCCCTTACAACCAATTTTGAATGAATATAAGTTTCTTTGAACTAAGCACGAACCTAACCTAGTGACTCGATTCTAATAGAAAGGGTATAGAGAAGAAGACCCTCGACACAATCACAAGAGTGGATTAGGTTCTTGTGATTCTTCCCTTGCAAGAATATGTGTTCTTTCAAAGATGATAAGAGAGAAAGATTAAGAACACAAGATGTGTAGTAGACTTAGAGGGTAGAGAGTAAGTGATTAGAGAAAGAAATTAGAGAGAAAGAATGTTTTTCAAGGGGTGAGGAATACAAGAGCCAAGGTGGGGTATTTATAGGCCAAGACCCAAACTTGGGAATAATTTACCGTGGCTGGCGCGTCACCCACGCATGGGCAGCGCGCCAGGACCACTGTACATTTTTCCCAAGTGTTGGGTGTTGGTCCTTTTAAATACCTAACCTTGCTAAACCCCCAATTGTACTTCACACATTAACCTTGACATTATTCATCCTCAAGGACAACCAACTCTTATAGGCATTTTGTAAAAATCATTTGTAAAGTGTTTAAGTAAAAGCCAATTATCAAAGTGAGAGAGAGAGAAGGGATAATTGAATAGGGGTAGTTTGGGTATTCCTTACATGGCATAGAAAAGAGAGAAAAGAATATGCCATGGTATATTCCTTTTCTTGGAAAGGAAGTGTGGATCTTGGGATGAGTGAGAGAGTGAGGTTGAGTTATGAGGTAACTATGGTTAGGTTAGAAGTGTGTAGAGAGAAAACCATGGTTAGGTTAAAGAAAGGATATGGTATGGAATATTCCATTTCTTGGAGAGGAAGGGGAAATGGATGGTTGAGATGTGTTGTAAGAGAATGAATGGTTGAGATGAATTTAGGTGAGTTGGCATGGATGGGATAGGAGAGAATAAAGAATATGCTAAAGGGATATTCTTTCCTTGGTGAGAAAGGGTGAGGATTAAGAGACTAACCATGGTTGAGTAAGGAGTAACCATGGTTAGGTTAGAAAGGAATATACAAGAGAATATACCATCCTTGGAGAGAAAGATGAGATGGAGGGTTGAGATGAGTTTGTTTGAAATGGATGGCTAGGATCAAAGGGAGCCTATTTAGAAATTCAAATTATTTGGCATGTGATGGAATTGGTGAGGAAGAGATAAGGTATGAGTTGTATGTGAGCTTGCATGTAAGGGGTGTAAGAGATTGTGTAAGAAGAGAATATTGTGTAAGAGATGAAGATATGGGTAGATTATGTGAGTTAGCTAAGTGTGTAGGAGACGCTTGTGAGGTACCCCATGTGGTGAAAATGGAAGAAGTGTATTGGAGAAGATTTGTGAGATATACCACATGAGGGGAGAATGAAAAGAAGTTCGTTGAGAAAACTTTGAGGAATACCCTTTGTGGTGAGAATGAAGGAAGTGTGTTGAAGAAGGTTTATGGTTTGTAGAAAAGGTTTATTTGTGTATGGAGAAAATGAAGTTATGGTGGCCTCTCATTGGTTGGAAGAGAATGTTGGGAGAGAATATTTTGGAGATATGATGTGGGAATGTAGGAGACAAAAAGTACATGAAAGTACAAAGGGTGTAAGAGAATAAAAAGATAATGTTGGTGATAAGATTTGGGAAGATTTGAAGTGGTGATTAAGGATAATAAAAAAAGTGTTTAAAAGATAATCATGTTTTCATTAAGAAAGAAAGAAGTTGACAAACATGATTATGGTTTTAAGAAGATGATTTATAAAAATCAAAGGTTACTTATAATTTCAAGTAACTCAACGTTGAGAATCCATAATCTCATAACTCGTGACTTTCCACGACTCGACGTATTTAACTAACACCTTGGTGCAAACAAGTTAAGTGCTTTGCCTTGATTGTAAAGCATATCCCATGCGGGAAAGGATGCGTTTACGCAAAGTGACCTTTGACTTAGTTCGACCAATAAGGGAGTAAACCCGTTACGTGATTAGAGAAGACGCAAGCACGGGATATGAGCATATAAATACTTTCACTTGATGTTACGTGAAATATATAAGCTCCCTAGGTTTAGAAAATCCTTGGCTAGAGGCGTTTGATAAAATATTTGAGTTGGCGTTTTGACAAAAACGAGAGCTTGCAATTTTAAATCCCTCTAAGTCTAAAACCCATTTCGAATGTTCCTAATGAAGAACTTATCATATTCATACCTGAATTGAAAGATCCATATTTGTCGGGTAAAGGGAAAGCCGACTTTCAAATTTTGTCCCGAACCATACAGTAGCCTGGCGCGTTACCCACGCGTCGACGTGTGGGTGGCGTGCCAGGAACAGATATGGAAGTCGGGGAATTTTGGCTAACGTTTGTTATTTTATGTGTTTTGATGGTTTATTTGTTATCATTAAAACACAAGGAGATAATGATAATGTTGCCTCAACAAACCTTTTGTCGCTTGTGATGTATTTTACTTATAATTTTGTTTAACTACGTAATAAAATTTTGTTGATTGATTACCTTACTGGTGATGATCCTAACAATGGTATTTGTGAAGAAACGAGAAAAGATCTAAGGCCTGCTGCGATTCTATTCTTTAATTTGGTCTGATGAGTGTGACTACTTTAATTTTGAATTAAATAATCGAGACAAAGGATAGTAAGTTATTATTACTTTAATTTTGACTTAAAAATTCCATGCTCATTTTAATTATTGGAGGTATGTTGGGCATTTCTTTATAGAAAGTTGAGACTATTGGATTTACGGGAATGTGACACTTAGGATCTAAGTGGACACTGGCTGAGTCACTATCCTGATTCATTATTTGAGTCTCATAATGTGGCTTTTTTGGGTTTTGAAATGAGTTTATCAGCCCTTGGATGTGTGGTAGCTTGGTCACCCAATCTAAGGACTCTTTGAATCAACCACACCAATGCACCATTCCCCTTGAGAAGCTGTTCACCCTTTTAAAGCAGGCCCCATAGTTGTTTGGAATAGGTCATGTGTAGTAAAGTCTCGCGAATGCTTGCTTAGGTTGCAAGAATCGAAAAGGGTTATTAGGCTCTAGGAGAGACTTAATGAGGGTTATTTACGATTACTTATTATTTAGTTGTAGTAACTACAATTAATAAGGGGTATTTAGGATTACTTATTTTTTCTGCTTTTCTACCTATGTGCTAATTTTTAGCTAAAGTGACTACAAGTAATAAGAGGGGTGTTTGGGAGTACTTATTTTTTCTACTTTTTGTTGATGTATTTTGTTTTAGCATAAAGTTAACTACATGTTATAAGGGGGAAATTGGGTCTAACCCTATATTAAAGATTATATTTGTTTAGGCTTGGCAAAATTTGTCCATTTACAAAACACGTCATATACTCATAGTAGTTAACATTTGTAGTAGATTAAAAAGGCAATCTACTGCCGTTTTTATATTTTTTTGGTTCCAACCATGGAATAAAGTATATTTGCTTACTGTCCAAAAACTCACTCGCACGCTTACATCATGTGTTTACAGCCTTACTACTATTTTTTTAGTTCCTACATGTTGGCATGTTGATTTTTAGTTTCAAGAATCTTAAAAAATTGGTAGAAGTGTTGAACCAAAATCTCACCCCCCTTATGTTATGTTCTTTTTTCTCTTCATAAAGTGATCTAGAACATCAACTGATACTTAACGAATGTGTTTATATGTTTGAAATCCATGAGAAATTATAACGTATTCAAATACGGATATCAAGCTAACAGTTGATGGAATATATTTTATGTCAAATTGTAGGTTGGATATATATACGAAGCATAGGAGTAGGTTCACATTGTTTGAACTGCTTTATCAAATTGCACAGTTGGATTATCTTTAGTGATTTTGCAAGAGTACATGAATGCAATCTATGGAATGTTTAGACAATAAGAGTATATGAGCTGTTTGGTTACTGAACTGCCAGGGCTAGAGATGCTTTCACAGTCAGCATTGAGTTTTTTCCAATTTCACATGCTTACTCCATGAGTTCATCCGATCCTTAGTCTAATTGACATGAACCAATATTGAGTAATGGCACTCTAAATTAGTCCATTACAGCAACTATTGTTATAGAGCCAGTACTTACTTTTTTTTTTAAATTTTATATCACGAGTTTCTTAGCTAGGAATTAGGAAGTAATGTTTGCAATAAGTTTGCTTCAGTCATGTTTTTATGTCTTAGTTGTAAGCCTATATAAGAGATCATGTTTGTGAGTTTTAGTAAGAACTGAAATAAAAGAGTATTATCTGTATTGCTTGCTCTATAATCTGTCCAATTCAGTTAGACACCTGGTGATTATGTTTGATAGTTTGATTTAAAGATGACATGGATAATTTGACACATAGTTAAAAAAACCAACAATATGCTTAAGTGTTAATCACATGCTAGATGATTACAAAGCAACAATATGATTTGATTATAGAATTCAGTTTTTAGGACAAAAATGCAATCAACTTGCTAAATTCATTTACTTGAAACTTCTTGCTACTACATATACACCGTCATTTCTTAATTGTTTTATTGGATAATGCACATTCCATAGCCCATTTTGGTGGCGTAATTCTTTTGATCATCCGGAAGAAAACTTTGTAGATAGCTTTGGGGGTATGCAAAGATGTAGTTTCGCACAAGTAGTAAAAGCATGTGTGGGTGTATACTTTCTTTAGTATTTTGTGAAGTTATTATGTGTGGATCTATACGATCAAAAATGAATCTATTCAAATTACTAATGACAATGGCACAGTTTTATGCACGTTGGATAATGGGTATTCGTCATAATCACAATGCACAAGTTCTGGTGCGGCTCAAATGGGTTAGGTGTTTTTCTGAACTAAAGATAGTTCTTATGTTTATTTCAATTTTTTGTTATATATTGTGAATAAAAAGACATAAGAAGGCATGTTTGGGTGTACCTCTTTAAGTTTAATCAAATCAATTCCTCTTTGTATAACCACTTAATGTGATAAAAGGTTATTGGTCCTTCATTCATGATTCCTGTACATTATATTTTGCATTCCAATACTCTATTTAAAGTACTATGACTTAACATAACCTAAGATTAAAAATAATAATAATAATTTCAGTTAGCTCTTATAAACTTTTTAGCATAACCTAAGCTCAAATAAGCTAACTAACAGCTTCTTTGAGCTTTTGTCAATCTTTTATTTACATTTCATAAGCTTATTTCAGTTTCCATTTCAATCTAAAAAAATAAAAAAAAAAAGAAAAAAATAAAATAAAAGTACCTTTGCATAAGTGGAAAGCAATGGAAGTTGCCGTAAGGGATTGGCAAGATGGACTTTTACTAGCATAAGCTAGAGCTTGTAGCTGCCCTTAAGTGGGTGCCCTTGTTTAGCTAGGGTCCAAGGTGAGCCATTCTTCATTTTTGCTTATTTTTAGTTGAGGTATTGTAGCAATAGCTTAACTACTGCTTATTGCAGCTTATTTTATGATATTATGTGCTTCTTAGTTGTCATTAGTTTCATTTGTGTTGATCTGGTAGCTTAAACTTCATTAGTTTTAGTTTTCTTTGTTAACTGCTCAAACAGTTAAGTTTTGCTTATTTTAGTTTACTTATTGGCACTGCTTATTGTTGGTTGGTAATTGCTTATTTTGAGTTTAAAAACTTGTTTCATACTACTTTTATCACATTTGCTTCAAAAATCTTAGTTTTACTTTGAAAAACCATCATAGACACCTCATAAAGGGGTGTTTGGCATTACCTTGTTTTGTGACCAAAAATTAGTTTTGACCCAAAATTTCTATCTTAGTAGCTTCAATTAACTGGTGTTAGTTGTTTTTAAACCAAATCTTATAGTTTCTAACAGTTTAGAAGTAGCTAGGTGCATTTTCCAAAATATTGTTATGTTAACTGTTATAAAAAACTAGTATAGGCAAAATTTGTTTTAAGCTTTGTAGGGTAGCTTTGGTACTTTAATTTTGTTTTCATTAAGTTAATACAAGTGTCCACAACCTGGTTCTTGACTTTTCTTAGTCAAACAACACAAAACCAACCATTTTCAATTCTGACCCATAACAAAAGTCCCAAAACAGCAATTTAGTTTTTTTATTTTTCATTTCTTCAATTTTCAACAAAATCTTGTAAACTTTTAGGGGAATGTACTCTTATATATTTTTTACTTAGTGGTATTTTTATTTTTATTTTTAGATTTTTTTACAGGGCTAAATCACCCTTTTTCGAGCTGCCAAAAGTCGTTTTTAACTGCAGAAATAGTTTTTGATTTTTCATTTCTTTGTTATAAGACCGTTTGACCTGAAATTTGGTTTGTCGCTTATTTTATTGCTTATCTACTTGCTAGTATTTTTATTTTAATTTTTAGATTTTTTAACAGGGTTAAATCACCCTTTTTCGGGCTGCAAAAAGTCGTTTTTAATAGCAGAAAACGTTTTTGATTTTTGATTTCTTCATTTTAAGTCCTTTTTAGCTGAAATTTGGTATGTAGTTTATTTAGTAGATTATATAGTTACTGTTATTTTAGGTTTATTTTTAAAATTTTTTTTGGTTGGCTTATGAGGGACCGTAATCATGGAATTTGGCCGTATGGTTGTCTGATCAAGCTTACGTGAAGACTTAAGTGCTTCTTAGGTTTATTTCAGAGCTTTTCTATGTCCCTTTTAGCTATTTAGGATTGCCCCTAGTTGCTTTAGCTTATATCTCCCCTTAGTTTAGCTTATAGTAGCTTTTAGATTAGCTTTTCAAGTATTCAAAATCCTTTTATAACCTTTAGCCTTAACTGTTGAACTTTTGCCTTTTCAAATTGCTTATTTAGTGCTTTTCATGAAATGTGTTAGTTATGAAAAGTGCTTATCTTAGTGTGGTTATTGAATGTGTGCAAGAAAAATTGAAAAAAAAAAATAAATGCAAAAAAATGGGGTTAATGGGAATCGAACTCAGGACATCAAGCATAACACAACACAACACCACACACGTATAGCCAACTGCCCTAGGGACTTGTTTCAGTTTTGATTCACACAACTTTTTATTTATAGTAGTTGTTATTTAATAAGTTTATTTTGCTTCTTTGCTTATTATACTGGTTATTAATAAGGTGTTAGGACTTTTCATAATTTTCTTAGTTTTCTGTCATTATAAAGTAGAAAAAGTTTCATAATTCCAAAAATTAGTTTAGTGTTTATAATAATTAATTTTAGTCTATTTAGTAATTAATTAATAATAAATAATTAAAAAGTCAAATAAATAATTTTCGTTTTTCTAAAATTTTCTTTTGTCATTAGGTCCATAAAAAAGTAATTTTCATATCTGTAGGATTTATATTGCTCCCTTTTCACTTTTTATTTTGCGCGTTTACGTTATTCTTAATTTAAACCAGCGTTTTTAGGTTTAAATACGTTTTAGGCTTATTTGGTTTTACAATATTGTTGATATTGCTTGTTTCAATCATTTTTCATTTATATTTCCTTAGCATAATCACCAAAATAAAATTCCTGATCTTTCCCAAATCACTGAATAACTCAAACGTTTCCCAAAACACAATTTCAATCTCGTCGGGACATAACGACCCGGGAAAACTCTGTACTATCCGGAAGCATTGGTCTAGGTTGTTTGACTATATTGACCACACCTGTGGTTGACTTTAGTTGACTGTTTAGAGCCAATCAAAATTTGGCGCCGCTGCCAGGGAGGTTGTTGCGTGTTTCAAAAACGTTTTAGGTTTAGTGGTTTTCAAAACCCTCCTTGTACAAATTTCACCACTTTGTAAAAATTTTTGTAAAAATATTAATCATATCAAAAAGCTCATTAACACTTTTCCTAAAGTGTTAACAACACCAAAAAAATAAAAAACAACAAAACAAATCGTGAAGTTAAATTACTTCGGTTTCTTTAAGATTACAACCTACAAAGGTGGAATACGGAAGTTCTGACATTAAATTGCGAACTGAAGAGAGATCCATTCTTCTCTCCCGGCACCCTGCGAGTAATTTTAAAGAAAACGATTTCGGTTAACGAATCGATACCCAAAATATTTCCAAAAGTTTTTTGCACACACACCTAAAAACCCAAAAATATTCGTCTTTTTCTTATGAATAATAAATACATAAAATATTACCACCACAAACCAAGGCTGAATACCTACCAACTGGGGGTATGAACATTAATAAGTTCCCAAACTAAAGATTAAAACTTGCCTTTGTATCCTTGTGATTGGTGTACCTTTTTTTAAAGAAGCCATTCACATTGTGATTATTGGTTTAAGTTCTCTGTTGTTTTGCCTCGGTCTTGTTTTAATTGGTTTTGACTTTAGTGCGTGTGCACCCGTTTTATCATAAACTATTTTTCTCGTTATAAAAATCCAAAAAGAATCTTCGATATCCTCTTAAATGTTTAATTCTGATCTATTCACCCTCTCACTGTTTAATTCTCCACAATGATCGATTCCTTACCATATCATACCCATGATCCTCGGACCATGGAGGATTTCTATCGTCCAACACTTATCGGTAGAGGAGGACCGATAACTCCAACATCAGTTCCAGGAACCAATTTCAAATTGAAAAATCATATGGTTCGACTGATCCGGCAAAATTGCCAATTTCACGGATTTCGAGATGAGGATGCAAACGAGCACCTAAACAAATTCATATCTATCACTCAATCCATGAAACAAAAAGGAGTTTCTCAAGATAGCATTCGTTTGAATCTATTTCCATTCTCTTTATCTCACAACGCTGAATCTTGGTTTTATGCTCTTAAAACCCACTCAATTCATACTTAGGAAGAGATGTTCCTCAAGTTTCTATCAAAATACTTTCCACATTCTAAAAAGGTGCAGCTTAGGAAAGACGTTCTGAATTTCCGACAATTGCACATGGAATCCGTATTTAAAGCTTGGGAAAGATTCAAATCTTTGTTATGGAAATGTCCTAATCACCAGATTTTGCTTCTTGATCAAATCATAACCTTTTATCATGGTATAACTTCGATTGATCGAGACAAAATCATGTTAGCTACCGGTGGCAATCTCAGGCGGAAAACGCCACAAGAAGCTTATGATTTAATCGAGAATATGACACATCATCACTATCAGTAGGATACTGAAATTCATTATCCATCTACCACTGATTTGAGTGCTCATCATTCTGATTACATTTCCGCAAAAATTGCACAAATTGAGGTCCTTGGCAATCACAAAAGTTATATAAACCAATATTGCCAACAAGGACTAGGTCATCCTGACACTAGTTACTTTTCATACTCTGATGAACCTTTTGAAGAAGATATTGTTCAATCTACGAGTGGCAATCCTACTCCATCTTCTGAACCAATCATTACCGACTCTTCGCCTTCTCTCAAACTGATTAAGGAAAGTAATTTCACTATAGAAGAGCTCAAGGTTTTCTTCAAGGATGATCCAATCTCATCAAAGAATAAAGAGTTTAGTCTTGGGGGAGATATCCCTTTACTTGAAAAGATGATATCTGATGAACCATCTCTTTCTCTTCCCCCAATGGATGTTTATGATAAGCCGTTAGATCCTCCGGAGCCCGAGCTCACGGATTCTTTACCCGATTTTGAAAAATATACTTTTGATACGGCAGAGAAGTATGATTCACCTCCTATTGACAATTCAAACGATCATGATGAGATGTTCTCCGATTTTGACGACAATGATTATTCTTTATCTTGTAGAGACATCGATTACATGGAGGAGTTACCTTCTGAGCTCGTCAGTCCAAAAGAGGATGTTAATCACCCTGTTCCTGAAGTAGTCAAAACGACTTTCACCAATCCTCTGTTTGATTTTGAATCTGAATACACTTTAATTTCTGATAATCTAATCTTTGATATTCAAAACGAGGAAAGTGATGAGTCTGTAACAGAACAAGGGTTCATAGATTTATATCTAGTGAATAACTCTCTTCACGAGGAGTTCTCCGGTGAACTCACTAACGTCATATCTCCTTCGGAGTATGATCATTTCTACTTTGATCTAGACATAGATGCTTTGTGTGACCTGGGGGGAGGCATTCTCAATCATGAGAATTTTCTTGATGTCAAAATCCTGACCTTCCCGCCCGGGACATTATTAGATCAAATGAGCCTAAAAGATGAGACTCATCATATGGAAATTATGCAGTCTCCTTTTGAAGATGATGATCTTGTCATGATTGTTATCATGACCTTCTTTCTGTTTCTCACATTTGATGTGACTTTTCTTCTCCGTCACTCCTTCGGGAGTGAGGATACCATCTTTGACCCCGGCATCACCGCTTATAGTTTCTACTATCTTGAGCCGGGATTTTATCTCATCGGTGTGGAACTTTCACGTACTTCAATGTTTGTCCAAATATCTTGAATGAAAATCCGATAGAGATTGTCTCTTCCACTTGCTTCCCCAAAAACCAATGAATTCGGGGTCGAGTCAAGCTAGCGACTCGGTAAACAAAAACAGTAGCTTGCATATGGGTTTTCACCCTAAGTGTGGGGGAGTTGCCCCTGCTGTTGTTACCATGTATTAAAAAAAAATAAAAAATAAATTGATGTATGTATATATAAATAAAGTGAAAAATGGTGTTTCCAAATTTAGCTTGTAATGTTGCCTTTTTACGTTCAAAAAGTCGGCATAATAGCCGGGACTTTGAATATTGGGGACAATATTCAATTCTAAGTGTGGGGGGGGGGGGGAATTCTGTCGAATTTGATCACATTTTTTACCTTTTAAGTGCCATAATACCCCTGTTTTGACAAAATAAAATAAAATAAAATAAAAAATTAGTGGAAGTGCTTTGCACTAAACACAACAAATGGTAATCTGTCCACCATGTCTAAATCACATAAGGACTGGCTAATCTGAGAGCAAACGGCTCCCGGTAAAGATAACTCAAAACCGTTGATGGCTGACAATTTGCCAAAAATTGTATGGGATTCAACTCGCCATATCTTTAATCGTGAAGAGTTGGCTAGTCCAGAAGCAAACGGCTTTTGGTAAAGACAAATCAAATCCATTGACAGCTGATGGTTTGCTCAAAATCATTTGGTTATCAGTGTACCAAAGTATCACATACTGAAACATTTGGCTACTCCAGAAGTAATGGCTTTTGGTAAAGAGACTTCAAATCCATTAAGTTTTCATAAAAGATTGCTAGGGACTAGCAATATTTTAGTGTGGGGGATTGATGAGTGTGTAAATACTCATCATTTTTGTCGTATCTGAGCTGCCAAAATATCCAAAAACACTCAAATATGCATCAAAATACTGAAAATATCCCAGGATTGTGTTTTACATGTTTCAGATGCAAAATGATTAAAAACAGATGAAAAACGACCAAATTTTGCATAATTGGCAGTTTTAGTCCCTCAACTTTCAAAACTTGTCAAAATTAGTCCCTAAGCATTTATTTTGTAAGAAAAGTCACCAAAGGTCCTTTGAAAATCACAAATTATTATAATTAGTCCTTTGGTGAAAAGTTTCAAAAGTTGTCAAGTTTGGTCCCTATACTTTGCAAAGTTGTCAAAAATGGTCCCTAAGATTTAAAACTTTGGAAAAATCAAATATGGTCCTTTTACTATTCATCTTTGGAAAAAATAGTCCTTGGGTGAAAATTTTGGAGAAATTACAAGTTTGGTCCCTCAACTTTGAAGAATTGACAGATTTAGTCCCTGGATGCCCAATTTTGGAAAATGTCATTTGTGGTCCTTGATTTATTGAAACTTGGCAAGAAATATCCTTGGAATGATTTTGGAAAAATGGCAAAACCCATCCCTCACAAAATCAGCATATTACATAATTGGTCCTTGCACTTATATAAGCCTTAAAACCAAATGGACCTTTTTACTACAATAATCCAATCCAAACACAACCATGATCCAGCAAACCAAGGCCTGGTCCACTCCCCTTCCAAGCCCAATCAAAACCTCCAGCCCAAACCACCCTTGATATTAAAGCCCCCCCGTCAAACCCCACGTTGTACACCTCCTTCCCTCCCCACTAGCCTGCAACACCAATCATCACCACCCTCACCACTTGCCCACCACCTGCTCCCTCCAAACACTCCAAGACAAGGTGCATTAATTGCTTCCTTCCTCCCCACAAGTTATTAGGAGCAAATTGCAAAAGAATTTTTTGGCTCCAAAACTCAATCAACGGCCAGGATCAAAACCACTTATCCAATGGACCAAAATGGAAGTGGGAAAGACTCAGAGACAAAGAGGAAACCTAAATTCTTAGTATAAATAGGAAAGCCTTTCATGGCAGTTAGTTTTTCATGTTTTTTTTAGTTTTAATTAGGTTTCAATTTAGTCAAGTTTTATGTAATTTAGTTTAGTGTACTTATCTACTTTTATTAATGCAAGTTTAATTTCAAGTTAATTCCTGATTTGTATTGCAAAAAAAAAATAATAATAATTTCAGTTAGCTCTTATAAACTTTTTAGCATAACCTAAGCTCAAATAAGCTAACTAACAGCTTCTTTGAGCTTTTGTCAAACTTTTATTTACATTTCATAAGCTTATTTCAATTTCCATTTCAATCTAAAAAAAGAAAAAAAAAAGAAAAAAAAAGAAAAGAAAAAAGAATTAAAAGTACCTTTGCATAAGTGGAAAGCAATGGAAGTTGCCGTAAGGTATTGGCAAGATGGACTTTTACTAGCATAAGCTAGAACTTGTAGCTGCCCTTAAGTGAGTGCCCTTGTTTAGCTAGGGTCCAAGGTGAGCCATTCTTCATTTTTGCTTATTTTTAGTTTAGGTACTGTAGCAATAGCTTAACTACTGCTTATTGTAGCTTATTTTATGATATTTTGTGCTTCTTAGTTGTCATTAGTTTCATTTGTATTGATCTGGTAGCTTAAACTTCATTAGTTTTAGTTTTCATTTGTTAACTGCTCGAACAGTTAAGTTTTGCTTATATTAGTTTACTTATTGGACACTGCTTATTGTTGGTTGGTAATTGCTTATTTTGAGTTTAAAAACTTGTTTCATACTACTTTTATCACATTTGCTTCAAAAATCTCAGTTTTACTTTGAAAAACCATCATAAACACCTCATAAAGGGGTGTTTGGCATTACCTTGTTTTGTGACCAAAAATTAGTTTTGACCCAAAATTTATATCTTAGTAACTTCAATTAACTGGTGTTAGTTGTTTTTAAACTAAATCTTATAGTTTCTAACAGTTTAGAAGTAGCTAGGTGCATTTTCCAAAATATTGTTATGTTAACTGTTATAAAAAACTAGTATAGGCAAAATTTGTTTTAAGTTTTGTAGGGTTGCTTTGGTACTTTAATTTAGTTTTCATTAAGTTAATACAAGTGTCCACAACCTGGTTCTTGACTTTTCTTAGTCAAACAACACAAAACCAACCATTTTCAATTCTGACCCATAACAAAAGTCCCAAAACAGCAATTTAGTTTTTTTATTTTTCATTTCTTCAATTTTCAACAAAATCTTGTAAACTTTTAGGGGAATGTACTCTTATATATTTTTTACTTAGTGGTATTTTTATTTTTATTTTTAGATTTTTTTACAGGGCTAAATCACTCTTTTTTGGGCTGCCAAAAGTCGTTTTTACCTGCAGAAATAGTTTTTGATTTTTCATTTCTTCGTTATAAGACCGTTTGACCTGAAATTTGGATTATAGCTTATTTTATTGCTTATCTACTTGCTAGTATTTTTATTTTAATTCTTAGATTTTTTAACAGGGTTAAATCACCATTTTTCGGGCGGCAAAAGGTCGTTTTTAACAGCAGAAAACGTTTTTGATTTTTCATTTCTTCATTTTAAGTCCTTTTTAGCTGAAATTTGGTATGTAGTTTATTTAGTAGATTATCTAGTTACTGTTATTTTTGGTTTATTTTTAAATGTTTTTTGGTTGGCTTATGAGGGACCGTAATCATGGAATTTAGCCGTATGGTTGTCTGATCAAGCTTACGTGAAGACTTAAGTGCTTCTTAGGTTTATTTCAGAGCTTTTCTCTGTCCCTTTTAGCTATTTAGGATTGCCCCTAGTTGCTTTAGCTTATATCTCCCCTTAGTTTAGCTTATAGTAGCTTTTAGATTAGCTTTTCAAGTATTCAAAATCCTTTTATAACCTTTAGCCTTAACTGTTGAACTTTTCCCTTTTCAAATTGCTTATTTAGTGCTTTTCATGAAATTTGTATAACACGTTGATCATGCCATTGATTTGAAACTGTTGATGACCGAATCAAAATAAGAAGCGTATGGAAGAAGAGTTTTAAATGCTCGTGACAATGGTTAATGGTGATTGAATATTTACATAAATAAAATTTTTCCAAGCGTGTAAATAAGAGAGAACCGTGTTTTGTAAAGACGTGCTTTAGAGGTGTTGTACATTTTTTGGGCATTAATGATTTATCGACCAATAGGAGCAAAGACACATTAGCGCATTAATGAATTATGGTGCTTTATTGGCTTGTAAATTATTCACGTTTATTATATAAAATAGATTTCTTTGATGTTGATTTTTATTTTGATTTGATTTGATTTGATTTTATTATTATTATTATTATTATTATTATTATTATTATTATTATTATTATTATTATAAAGCAAGAACCTCAATTCGTGAAAAGTGAAAATTTTAATTTGTGTTTTGCCTAAATTGCCTTTTAATTAATAATCCTAATATATCTATGGCAACTCATAAATGATTAATACATATAATGCATTTCCGACTTTATGTTAAGCATTTTTACTTTTGACAAGTTTTTATGTATATATGGCATTTCTTTGATTTTTATTTTTATTTTATTTTATTTTATTTTATTTTATTTTATTATTATTATTATTATTATTATTATTATTATTATTATTATTATTATTATAAAACGTCTCTTTATTAGAAACTTATATGATTTACAAGAAATTAGTGGGGAGCCGAGAAACAATCTGAGCCCCCACTCCTCTAACTATAGAAAAGCTAATCCTACTAAAAATATGAGCAGCAACACGTGCTCTAATGTCTTGAGTCACCGAGAATATACGGATACGCTTTAGTAAGGTCACAACATCCTTCTCAAGTTCTCCAAAAGAAGATAATGAAAAGGGGAGGAACCCATATCTCATATCCGCGCATTTAGCCTCGTACTTGACGCGTTTACGTTGTGCGACTTCAATCACCGCACGACCCGGCACAAAATCAACCATGCCAGTTTGCGTCAAGGGCGATGACCCTGTCAGATCAACACATACGTCAAGCCCACCGTCCCATGAGTAAAGTAACATATCAGTTCGGCGTAAGGGTTTGTCCCTTCCCCTAATTATTATTATTATTATTATTATTATTATTATTATTATTATTATTATTATTATTATTATTATTATTATTATTATTATTAATAAAGTTCACTTTCATTAGAAACAAAATCATAGGATTACAAGAAATTAGTGGGGAGCCTCGAAACTATCTGGGCCCCCACACCTTTAGCAATAGCAAAACTAATCCTACTGAAGATATGAGTAGAAGCACGCGCTCCAATATCTTGAGTTATGGAGAAATTCTGGATCCGCTTAAGTAAGGTCACCGCATCTGCCTCAAGTTCCCCCAAAGAGGAAAAAGAGAAAGGGATGAACCCATATTCCATATCCGCACATTTAGCACCGTACTTGACACACTTGCGTTTTGTGGCATCAATCACCACACAACCTGGCACAAAATCAATCATACCAGTTTGCGTGAAGGGAGACGACCCGGTCAAATCGACACATACGTCCTGTCCTCCGTCCCAGGAAAAGAGCAAGATATCTGCTGGCCGTAGGACTTGCTCCCTTTCTCCACTCAACCCGATGTCGACTTATTATTATTATTATTATTATTATTATTATTATTATTATTATTATTATTATTATTATTATTATTATTATTATTATTATTATTATTATTTTATCTATTTGTAACTCATAAATATCTTGTTTCATGATTCATTTGTTGGTGTCCCTGAACATGTATTGCTATTGAGTAAGATGATATTTTGTTTTCATATCTACTAAAGATGTATATTCTGAAAAATTCATAAACACATTATATCTTTTAAGAAAATCTTTTAGTAAAGAGAATTTGAGACAAACAAATAATTATTTGGCCATGAAATGTAATGAGTATGACGTGTTTTAAAGTGTGTTTACTGAGAGAGATGAAACGAGTTTTGACTATTATTTGATACTAGACGAATACCCATGTATAACAACAGAATTTTCTAACTTGATGTTTTGTGTAATCAAGCTCAAGCTCGAAGCTTGTTTAAAACTTTTATTTATTTATTTATTTATTTAATTCTACAATAAACATGTTTTCAAGCTTAAAATGCTTTTATAAAACTTCGAGCTTGATTTGCTCATTTATTAACCCATGCTCGAGCTCAAAAGTTTGTTTATAATTAGAAGATTTGTTCTAAATCTCAAACTAATGTTTATGAAACTTATTATAAACACTATTTTATTTTGATTAAAAATGCAAAAGTGTATTATACTCATACTTATAACTTTGATACTATTTGAAACATGTCTTTGTTTTAAAGTGCTCCCTCCGTCTTCATCTTTTTTAACTTTTTCAATGTATAATACTTTTTTTCCACTTTTTTTATTAAAAAATATATAACTACTACTCAAAATATATATATTTTTTTTATATACTATCAAAATTATGATTCTTAACTAAAGATATGATATATATTTTTTTATTATTAACTTATGCTAACAAATTTGAAATATTAATTATTTTTAAAAATACTACGAAGTAGATTATAAGACTGGCTAGTTAAGTAAAAGAGTTAACATAACTTAATTGTCGATTATCTGAAAACAAAAACTCGTAATATAAAAACAATGGATAAAATTATCCATAAACAATTTGAATACTTTTAAATCTTTTATCTATTTATTTCTTTGATTTTCTTAGTAGAAGATGTCTTAGATTATTTTCTATACAAATAATGTATGGGTAGTGAAGGTAATATTGTGATTGAATCAAACTTACACTAAATTTAAACAATTTTAAAATCACAATAAATCTAAGTAAACAACTGTTAAACAACTTTGCTAAATGAAAACTAAGAAAATATCTAAATGTGGTTGATTTCCTTTAATGTTGAAAGATCGTGAATCATAATTATGATGATGGTTTTCTATGGATCCTACAAATCAATTACTTAATTCAAAAGATTGTAAAAGTAATCGTATAAAGTGGTCAGTGCAAACTATAAATGTTTAAATTGTATAACTAACTGATTAATTTTAACTATTCAGTCAAATGATCGAACTTAATCAACAACACATGAAAAAGATGGACAAGTTTGTGAAAACTTAATTTACACATCGGGTTGTTAATTGCATATTTTGTTATTTGATTAATAAAAGAATTCATGTCTATAACTTTTGTATGCATGTGATATATACTAGCCTAAGGCCCGGCCGTTGGCCGGCTAGCTTTAAGTTTAATTATTAAACATACAAATTTACTACAAACATGATGTAAAAATTAAATACGCTAAAATGTGTAATGCTGAACAATAAAATAATGTAAAATAAATAATCTTGAATGTTCTGTTTAAAAGATAAAAAAAAACTAAAATAAAAAAAAATAGAAAAACAAAGTCGATAAAGGACTTCTTTGTACACGATGTTAGTTGTATGATTGCAATAGTTGCCATCGATGTCACAACACAAAACTTTAAGGCCCTTCTTGCTCTTTACCCTTGATACGACTACATATAGTTGTTCGTTTGAAAAAACCAGCCATTCCAAGTAAAGACTCACCTTAGATAATGTTTGGCCTTGACTTTTGTTAATTGTCATGGCAAAACAAATAGATATCGGGAATTGTCTTCTGTTAATTTGAAAAGGCATCTTCTTATCAGATAGGCTAATATTCATGTGAGGAATAGCGACAACCATACCTAATTTACCACCTGATATGATTTTTGCCTCAATGTTATTTACCCCTATTCTAACTATTTGTGACCTTGTACCATTACAAAGATCACCTCTTTGGTCTATGTATATTTACTTTTTAACGTTGTAGATATCACCTTTGTCATAGCATAACACTTTCAAACCTTTCTTGCTCTTTGATATGGCTACATAGAGTTGTCCGTATGAAAAAACAAGTTAAGAGATCCAATACAACACATATTAAGAGATCGTATATATGACTTTGCTTCATACACACACAAATATTTTTATTTTAGAATAATCATTGAAAACGACGTAAAACATAGATATTAGTTATATAATATTAGACTATCTTTCACTAAAAAATAACATAAGACATAAGCATACCTAATGCAATTTATACTTCAAAACATGCTATTTATCAAAAAGGTTACCCACCAAGTTCTATAAATACTTATCTAAAATGGAAAACTTGATAATATAAACAATCACATAATATTTTTTTCATTGACATGCATAAAAGAATTCCACAAAAAGAACATAGCCGCTATTAGTGTAAAATATGTGAAAGGGATAGAATTGGGCTTGGTGTATATTGGGCTGCATTAAATAAACTGTCCATTTTGTGGATCTTGTATTGAACCAAGTGATAGATTGGATACCTACACAGATGAAAAGTAAACCGTAAGCCTTATCGTGTGGACGGACCCCACAATTAAGCTTCGACGTGAGAGTAAGTACCCATGTTGTTAGAATAAGTATTGGAATGTGTGCGAAGATTGTACCTCACGTGTGTGCACCGAGGTTACCTTTTATAGGTGGTTAGAATACTAGGGTTTCCTAGTATTTTGCATATTGCTGTAGTGGCCGAGGTGGGACCCTTGTCGGGCGAGGATCCGTAGCTTAATCGATGATTGTGGACGTGGATCACTTTCTGGACCGTGGGCTGATCCGTAAGCGTACTTCAGGAGTTCCGCTCAAGTGGTTCGTACACGTCCTTGTATGTCCGGACTATGCCATGCTCGTGGCTTACGCTTTAATCATATTCGGTTTGTTGGGCCAGGGCTCGGTTTGTTTGTTTATTGGGCCGGAGCCCGGCTATATAGCGTAGCCCAGGTTCAGTAAACCTGCTAACCGTACTATACATTATCAAGTCCCCCAGTCTAGTGTGTTCATCGCGCGCATGCTTTTGCAGCGTGAGGTGGATGCTTCTAGACTAATACTCTGGTATGTCTGGCGGGTGAAGGCGTGGAGCGCGTGAACCATTTTTCAACTGTTCATCTTCTAGTTTTCTTAACCGTTTTTTCTATGTACATTTATTTTTTCCTTTTCTTTGACTAAGTGCCCGAAGGTACAAATATTTGACGCTCCTCTCTTACTACTCTTTCGCCTCTTTCTCCAATTTTACCTTTGTTCGCAGTTTCTTGGTCTTGATTTCTTTGCAACGATGGATGTATTTCTTGATATTCCAGATCTTGCTATTGTCAAGCCTGCTATACCTGCTAGGGATAAGCAATTGGAAAGTACATCAAAGCCAACAGAGGGTCTTGTTGGGCAAGTAACCTCTGCCATGCCCTCTATTATTCTTTTCGCTAGCGGCGCATGTTCACATGATTCTGTTGCTACAAGCGATGTTATAGGGTCGATGAATCTTGCTATTGGTGATGGTGACAACGCTCCCTCATTGGCTCTTTCTACGGGCGAGATTACTAAGCCAGTGGGTTTGTATATGGCACCACAGTCTGAAAAGAGGGTGGGGGATGTTTGCTTTAGTGAATCTTTCTTGCCTGCTAAGAAGTTGAAAAAGGATGCCAATATTGTCGTTACACCTCCCTTTATTGGTGGGTCTCCCGCTAGTTCTGGGCAGTTGCTTGTTGATAGTCCTGCCGACCCAAAAACTAGTGTTGTGACTTCATCGATTCATGTGCTGGCTTCCGTACCTATTTCTGATGCGGAGGTAGGTTCCTTTATTAGGGGTAGTACTCTATCAGTGACCACTACTGTTGCTGCCCCTTCGGTAGTGATGACCGCTTCCTCAAAAGGTAAATCCGTTAAAGGATCTCCTTTAGAACGGAGTCTTGTTTCTTATGGTCCAAGAGTTACGTCCGCTGGTGATGTCCATTATGTTTTGAACGCCAATCCTGGTCGGTTTCGTGATTTTATGTTCCTGAATGGCGTGTGACCAATGGTTCACTTCTCGCTGACCCTCTAGAGTGTCGTGATGTCATTGACAGGATTACTCCTCCAGGTATGGTTGCTGCCATCTGTGGTTTGGAGCATGGTCAACTGTTTTCTGTTTTTAATAGCAGTGTGGTCCACCAGGCGGTGCTTACTTCTGCGGTTAGGAATCGTGCTGAGGATTTTCTTCAAGAAAGGGATCATTTTTCCAATCTTTGTGATGAGCAGTCTCGTTTGTTGAAGGCTAAAGATGAAGAGATTGAGAGGTTGAAGGCAATACTTTTGTTGACTAATGCTAAAGCTACGGAGGCCATTAATCTTCGTGGCTGGGTTTCCTCATTGGAAACTTCCCAGAGCTCTTTGATATAGCGGAATTCCAAACTTCAAGAAGAGTGGGATTCTCTCAGTGCGGAAGTAGCGGGGCTCCTTACTAAGTTGACCGCTTATGAAGATTTGCGTGAAAAATTTGCTGAGATGCAGGATGCTCAGATGGGTGCAGTTACCCGTGATATAGCCACTCTGGAGAATAACTTAGAGAGGTTGACCTTGCATCTTTATGAGGACTTTTATCCCGCTCAGTCTACCGCTGTTGCCGGTCGTCGATGGTTGCTCACTCATGGTATCAAGCTTTCCGTTATTAAATGCTTGAATTCTCTGGACTATGTTGCGGCATCCAGGAAGGTTATAAAGTCTGTCGTTATTAAAGGGGTACAAGAGGGTTTTGTGGCCGGTCTTGCCCATAGTAAGTTGGGTGCGAACCTTTCAAGTATTCCTTATCATTGCTCTTCAGCAGAAGAGGATTATCAATCTGCACTTCAGGAGCTTCGTGATTTTGAGTTTCCTTTGTGGGCTACTTCGGCAGCTCATAAGGATGTTAGCCTTGCAGAGGTTATGGAGATTTTTCGTCTTAATGGTTCGCTTGCGGATGCTCCTGGCATGGCTGATTTGCAGCCAGATCTAGAACAACTTTTAATTCCTATTCATCATCTTGGGAGTAATGTTGCTATTGGTGTGAGATCATTGTCCTTTGCCTTATAGGAGAACCATCTGAGGGTTGTCAAGATTAGGGAAGGCATTGCCACTGCTGAAGCTGCTCTTGTCCGCCGTAGTAACCCTGTAGGGGAACCTTCACTCATTTCCATTTTCACGAGTACGCCGGCCTCTGAGTCTGCGGCTGCATCATCTTCCTCACCTTCGATTCATGTGTTAGCAAAATCTGAAGATGCTATGGGCATGGATGCCTAGGTTGCTCGTGGTGATGGCCCTTCCGGAGAAGATATTGCTCCTATTCCTTCTTTTGCTGGGGAGAAGGATGTTGCTGGTTCAGCATAGGAGTCTTTATTAGTTTGGATTGTAACCATGTTTGGCTATCTTTGTATTGCGTACTTGTTTAACAATGTTTATGTTATTGTGTATGTCTTTATGTTTTTCGTAATTACGATCTTATTTATCATGATGTTTTTGCTATTTTTTAAGAACGTACTGGTACGCCTAGTTAATAGTCTTTTTTGAATACTTGTGGGTTATTCTCCCGTACTGGGCTTGCAATACCTCTTACATACTTTGAGTTAATTGGTAGGGTACTCACCCTTTTGTTATGCGAAATAACGTTTGCGGGGCATGCCCGAGTGTGTGCGCGTCTTACTCACATTCATTAATAAGTTTGCAATTAAAAAAGATAGACATTTTAGTAAAGCAAACAGGTGAAGGTAGCTAATCTTCACCTTTTTATTAAAATTAAAGCGACAAAGTACAATAGATAAGATAGTATTGTAAAAGGATAGATGGCCACTGCGGAATCCACATAAGTGGTTTGCCATTAGCTGGTTTATGTAGCACCTTTTAAGGTTTCAAATGTTCCATGTTCTTGGTATTGGCGTTCCATCTCTATCTTTAAGCATGTACGCTCCTTTTCCAAGTGCTTCTACCCCTTCCCACTTGGGTCCCAACTTTCTGCTCTCCTTTGCGTGACTTGCGTCGTTATTACGATACACGAAGTCCCCAGGTTTAAAGCTCATATTGTCACACCTCGCCAAGGTGGAAACGCGAGGGTGTAACTTCATGGATATCATCACAACACATGGTGTCTATATAGAGAATAACTACATGCAATAAAAATGGCAAAGTATAGACACAAAGTGTCATAACAATACCCGAAAGATAACAACATGATAAACTCCAAACACAACAGATAACCTCTTCCAATGCAACTAAGGTCTCGTCTAATCACTTCCTTCTATCATAGCCTTAGAATGCTCACCTGAAAATGATGCTTAAAACGTCAACATAATGTTGGTGAGATTCATAGGTTTAAGACACACATACACTCTCAAGGCAACCAGTTCACTGTGATTATAAAAGCATAGCGGGACAAATAAATATAGTTATCATACAAGCTACATGTATCCATAAACCAATCATCACACAAAAGGCAACCATCGGGCCGGAACGTGACCCCCGCTCCAAAACACATCATCAATTGGGTCGCATGCGCGAGCAACAGGATAAGAATCCTCCCAATTGAAAATCACACAACATCAATTAGGTCGCTAACCTAATCGGAATCGCATATCACACAGCATCAATTAGGTCGCTAACCTAATCGGAATCACACTTTCATGTACCACATAGCATTATTACGATAACATTATAAGTCCAAGATTTTAAACCACACATAATCACAGTAACTCAAATCATTTAAGACAAGCATCATTCCCATCCCAAGTTTAAAACAAAGTAAAAAATATGGGACTATGAACTCACCTTAAACTCCGCAGCTTTCACAAAAACAACTCACAATCTATAGCACACAAAAATAATCCACATTACACAAGGTCAAGCTAAAAGCTACAACCCATGTAATACACATATGATGGATGTCTAAGACTCATATGACCCACCATGGATCTCCTAGACACCATACTAACCATTACCATAACCTAACACTCACTAAATCCCTTGCACTCCTAAAATTAGAAAACGCAGAATTTTTGGAAAGCTCTTTCATTATACTTCAATTTAGACCTAAAATTCGTGACTTAACTCCTCACCATCTGTTATTTACACTCACATCTATACAGCCATAAATTTCTGTCCAAACCCTAACTCAATAACTAGCATGTTTTACGCTCAATTCTCTTAACCAATCATCATACTATTATCATTAATTGATTCCAACATGTTTAATAACATTAATTTACAGAAGTTAACACAAACCCTAATCCATCATACTTTATATTACATGAATTAGATCAATAACTAATTAATTGAATAAAAACTAGTATCGAAAATATACCTTGATCTTGATTTTAGCTTCAATAATAAAAACCCTAATTTTTTTCTTCTTGTTCTCCTTGTGGTCGACTTTAATATGCAGGAAAAAGGGGTAGGGAGGTTTTGATTTTGTATTTATAATTATATTGGATAACCCTTAAGGCTTAGAGTTGTATTTGGTATCAAATTTGGTTTCCCTTTTTTTCCCCTAATCCAATTTTCGGCCGCCCCTTTATATATATGTTTATTTTTTTATTAAATTTATTTATTACACTCAAAACCTCATAATTTTCATATTTTATGTATTCCCATAACAAAACCTAACGTCTTTCGCGATAAACTTTAATTTTACGACAAACCAGAAAATATTCATTTTCAAAATAAAGTTTCGAAAAATAGATTTTCACACACTCCATAAACATTTCTCACAAAAATAACATTCCCGTAACTTACTAACGCTCAATTACTTGAACGAAGACTCGTTACGTAAAACCTCAAAACGCCAAATATACACAAGCCATTTCTACACCACATGGGTGATCAAAATGAACTTTCCCAAAATCAACATCATCAAAAATCACAATAACAACCACAACGCGAAGGGATTTAGTGCTAACTCAAATACTAATCACACTATAACACACAATAACGCACATATACCCATATAACTACTCAAACCACACCAAACAAACGTCAACTGAGTCAAGACTATCAGTCAAACTGACCTGCTAAAACCACGGTTGTTACATCATCCCCCACTTAGGGAAATCGCGTCCCGAGATTTCAACTACTATAGTCACCACTCACAACAGCAAAAGGAAATTTATGGATTTTTAAGCGGAAAAATACCACACCATAAAATCACAGAGAAAGAATCGCAAAAATGTGAACCGACTAAGTACCCGAATTTACACAATAGAAAACACTCCGACACTCCAACGATACACGAAATAGATACACTACACCGATCAATAACACCATTGATCCAAACGACTTCTCACAGGTAGGTACTATACCCTCGAACCAAATGAAAACCCGAATGGAAACCGCAAGAAACACCACATATAATGGATACGCACAAAACAAACATTAATTACATCTGATCCTCACGCTCCCAAGTAAACTCAGGACCACGCTTAGAATCCCACCATACCTTTACCAACACTATCTCACCACACTTCAAACCCTTAACATCTCGATCCATAATCTCGACAAAACGAAGAGTCTTGTCAACCTTAATCTCATCTAATGGCACATCCAGACTATCATCTGCCAACCACTTCTTTCCATTAGATATGTGAAACGTATCATGTACACCACTCAATTCCTCAGCTAACTTCAACAAGTATGCAACAAATCCAATCCTTTACGAAACCTCAAACAGTTCTACACATCTCGGTGCTAACTTGCCTTTCTTATCGAAACGCACAACACCCTTCCAAGGAGATACTTTTAACCTTACAATATCACCAACACCAAACTCTAAGGGCTTACGAAAATAATCCGCATAACTCTTTTGGCGATCTCTTGCTGCCTTAAGTCTTTCCTTAATCAGAAAACCTTATTCGTAGTCTCTCGTTCTAGTTCAGGACCAATTAGTTGGCGTGTTCCAACCTTTGCCCACAGAACAGGTGACCTACATTACCTTCCATACAACTTTTCACACGACCTATACTCCATACTAGAATGATAATTGTTGATATAGGAGAACTCAGCTAAGGGTAAATGTATATCTCAGCTTCCTCCAAACTCAAACACACCCATGCTCTTAACTCACCATCCAACGCCTGATTTGTGTGCTCACTCAGTTCACTCATTAAAGAATGATAAGTCATACTCATCTACATACGCGTTCTCAAAACTCTATAACACGTTTACCACTATCGCTAAGTAAGTATTTCATCATGTATCTTGATGATCAATGCGACACCCCATAGCTCTCTACCAAACTCACCGAGCAAAAAGTCTCGCCAACTCCTCTTTAATAAAATCTCCAGGTACCTCTGGCTGTTGCAACACCTTAATAATCATTGACTACAACCTTTACCTTCAAGCATTTCAAACACTTGCTACAGTATCGGTATTCTCTTTCATACCCACTCCTCTATACATCTCTTGCTAAGGTAGTAATACGTCTTATCCATTCTCGGATGTATCAAATACCTTGCATGGTTGATGTCCTTATGCTTCCTCTCAATGAAACCAATAGCTGGTCCGCAAAGTACATTCCTCCATCTTTGTTCCTTTCCATTTACTGGTCTAGTAATCATTCTTCTTACATGTTCTCATCCTTGAACCTCTCTCTCTAGGCTGTCAATATCATCCTCTTAACTCTGAACTGAATTATCATAATCATTGCTCACAAACATCTAAGTTTCACTCGTTCACTCCCGCTCAGCGCTCTTACCACGATGTCTGCTCTTCCTTGACGGTAGCAAATCAGACAATCGTAGTCACTGAGAAATTCCACACCCAACTTCTCTTTAACATATATTAACCTCTTGTCAAATATATGCTAAAGATTCTTATGATCTGTGTAGATGACACTTTCTGATCCATATAAATATCATCTCCAAGTTCTACTTCCCAACCTTAAAGCATGTATCACACAGTTCCTCTTATGGATCTTCCACCTCTCCGATGCCCACGCAATCCGAAGAACGTACATCTAGAAGCTAAACCTCTCACTTGAACAACTTGGCAAACACATACTTCCTCTTCAACGAACAAATTGATATTCAAAACGACAATCTATCCTAAGTAAACGATGCGAACCATGAAATCGGTAAAACAAAAACGTATATCGACGAACTCAAAAGGGGTACGAATTACCGACTAACGAAGTAACGAACATCAAAATCAAAGCTAGAAAAAACACAATGAGAAATTTTCCCCCAATAAAAATAGACACGGATAAAATGTTCATGAACACCCACACAAAGAAAATATAAAATACACGTACCCATAAAACGTCCACAAGCGTACCTCAATGAAAGAAACACTCGATGACAAGTTTGGTAAATGAGAACCATAGACAGTTCTTATTCCCGTACTCGACCTTCTCAACAACAAATGAACACCGTTTTTCACAAGAAATATCTTAAACTTATACATTTTTTTTCCACACTTCCTTTTCACCATAAAAATAATAGTTTCCAACAAATGACCGTGAAATATAAAAAAATAATTTTAAAATACCACAAGGACTTTAACACAGCCCCTTTATTGGATCCGAAAAACACAGAAGAATCACATAATCAAAATAATCACCAAACGAATCTCATACCAGGGAAACTCACGCAAATACATTGCAAACCAAACGATAAACTTATAGACTCATTCGTACAGTGATCAAACCAAAATCATAGAAAAACACCGATACTAACAAGTCACAAAACATGTCACGAACTTCAATTGGTGTGTGTAAATGAGGGATCAAATATCCACACCAACTCGTCACGAACCAATAATACTCGAAGAACAATATAATATTCATTCACGGAATGAATGCAAGGAATAACCAAAGAAACGAACCAGTATCCAACGAAAACGAATTCGATTACCCAACACCTATCACGACATCGAATAGAAAGAATATGGCATCTGTACCATCATGGTACAAATAGGAATGCCAACAAAAGAATTAAGTATTGAATGAGGCAAAAAATGATCCGTTTTTAGGGGGTCATTTAAGCCCGAATTCGAATTTATTTGATCAAATATTGCCCTAAATCGTTCCTTTTGTGATTTTAGGTACTTTGGGAGAGAAATCTGGAAAAGGAAGCAATTCGGACATTTTTGGAGCATAAAAGTGAAGAAAACGCCAAAGTCTTAATTTTCCATGCTAGGAACAGTAGGTGACGGCGTCAAGAGTAATTCTCTGATGGCGTCAAGAGCAGAAGTCCATGACGACCCAGTACAGATTTGATGGCGTCACGAAGGTAGGGCGTCAAGAGTAAAAAGTCATGACGGCCTGGAAATGATTAAGTCTTGATGGCGTCAAATGTAGATCAAGGCAGTCCGAGAATAGTTTTGGCGGCGAGGTGACGGCGTCACAAGGTTGGTCTTGACGCCGTCAGACCCATTTTTCTATATATAGTTTTCTAATTTTCACATTGAAAAGAGAGAAGTTTTGGAGAAACCCTAAGTACGATTTTGGTGCAACTTTTACAGGTTTTTCAAGGGTTCCAAACCCTTGATACCTTTCATTGTAATTGAGATAAGTGTTCTTTTAATTCAATCAATATGTCTATGTGTTGGTTGTCTATATCTTGTTCTTGTCTCAATTCCATCATGCTAGGCTAGATCTATCTTGTGTTTGCTTAGATCTAATGAAACCTAGATGTTAATTATGTGTTGATTACTTGTTTATATTTGTCTTGGATGAATGATTTATATGTTAGGCTTAAGAAAACTGGCAGATCTCCAATTGGTAACATGCTTGAACGTCTTAAAAAACATGAACCGACGCGCACTAGGTCTTTATTGGTTGTATTTAATGCATGAGCCACTGTTTACAATCCCTATAGTTGTGCTGGGCATGGTGTAGGAGGAGATAAGAGCTCATAGAATTGGGGAGTTATGTGTGCCACCCCATGAATGGTATTAAGGAATACGATCCGTCATCCATGCAATTATAACAAGTAATTAACGTGTAAAAGATGTCTAGGGAGTAGTGAAATCTAAGTAAACACATTTTCTCCACTTACTGCTCACAACCTTAGTATAATTAGTTTATTTTCATTTCTTGTATTTTATTTTGATTGCATCTTAGTATTGGGTTAGTTGATTAGCAACTAATTCCGCCCAAATCCTTCAAACCCCGAGATTTTAATCGCTTTCTAAAAAATATAAAAATACAAAAATAATCATCCCTCGCCTTTAGAACTAGTATTTAGGCTTTCTAATCCTAGCGACACTATTCCTAAGCTGAACGATCAATCCCCCGGTACTTGTCACTATACTATACTACAACGATCAGGTACACTGCCTGGTGGGGGTTGTAAGCTTCTCAGGATCCCTTGAGAGGTAAAGCCTGGTGCGATTCCCACGTATCAAGTTTTTGGCGCCGCAGCCCGGGGAATAGTTATTGTCTAGGTTAGGATTTCTTTTTATTAGGTCTACTTGCTAGATTCCTTTCTAGTAAGATTTTATTTTTATTTTTAGGTTTTCTTTAGTCTATCTTTTCTTTGTGTCTTTGTTCGTAAAAACCTTTCCATTGACTATTCCGTTCACCATTATGGAGAACGCGAATCCACCAAGTCCGACGCTAGAGTTTTACCAAAAAAAGTATAATTACACCAGTTTGGATATACCAAGATGGACGAATGAAATGAGGAGGACAGGATCTTATATTGATTTTATTGAGTACCTTGAGAAAAGAGGCCAAAGGCATAAGACTTTTAAAGAATTCACCTTAGGAGCTCCATCAACCCCTCAAAATGCCTCACTTAGTGAAACCTATGCACCATATGAGCCTTCACCTAGGATAGTTTCGTATGAGCCACCTAATTGCATGTCATGGTTAGGTACTACCATAATACAGGATGAACCCATAGGTGACCTTGATGTGATGGAGGATGTAGCCGAACATGATCACATTGATCAGAAAGACCTAGGTTTTATGATCAATGATGATGAATCTCAAGCAATAGATGATGAATCTTTTGGGCAATTTGTATATAGCAGTCAGAATATTGAGGATGATCCTTATGATTCGGATATAGAAGTTGAGATGCCTAGAGAAGCACGTGAGATACTTGGGAAAATGTTAGGGTTAGATTATAATAAAACACATGTTGAGGATATAGGTGATCGTGACACAGGGAATGATGAAGTAAATAACATACGCTCACCAAGTACCATACGAGTCGTACCATCATTTGAGGCATACACACCACCCGTGACTTACCCGGAAGAAGTAGAAGAGACTTTAGGAATCCCAATTGAGGTAGAACCTTTGAACCAAACACAACTAGAGGATATAGGTTTGAATACTTATAATGATAACCTTACTCTTAGTTTTAGGGAAGTTCCTAGTTTTGATGAATCGAAGCCTCAACCAAAACCGTTACCTAATCTTCCATCCTTGGATGAAAATTTAGGAATTGAAATAGGTTCCGATCCACCCATCAAACCATATAGTCCGGGTAGTCTTAGGACAAAGGTAGTGGACTCTAAGCCTTGTAGAAAGGAAGACAATATAGGAGTGGAAAATGACCTTACATGCTTACATCACCCATTTATGAGTGATCATAAAAAACATTATGGGTTTAAACCGGGTTTATTAGGTCAAGATGGATCCCCAACTAGTAATCTCTTGAAGTTGATTGTAAATGATCCCTTTCTTGGAGAAAATATTAATCCACCCATTAACCCGATTGAATTAGGTAAGGTTATGATGATAGGAGCACAACCCTTTGAGCATATAATTTGTCCACCACTCTTTCCTCACATGGCATACTTCCACAGAGATGGTGTGTATCGCTACTATCACCCGCACTTAATCCTAAGTGTAGGGAATACCTCACCTTTATCCGTGAAATAAGGGTAGAGTCAGGCTCGTGACTCGAACAAAAACAAGCGCTTCTTGGGAGGCAACCCATGTTTTGTGTGACTTTTATTTTGTTTGTTTGTTATTTGCTTCCATATGCATGCTTTATTTTTATTGTTGGTAGATCATGTTTCTAAACTAAATAGTGGAAATACTTTACTTTGTTGTTTTGGCTTAGTCTTAACTTCACCTAAAGGTATTTTCGCAAAAGATAAGTGTAAGGGGAAACCCCAAATATGTTTTTAAGAAACAAACCGATCATGATTCTCCACAATATTAAATGAACATGTGTATTCGTATTTGTTAGAGTCAAATGCTTGTATTGAGTCATAATGAAGTTTTGCAGGATTTTCCAGGAAGTAGGACCAAGTTTTTCCAGAAATTTTCCGGAAACTTAACATAAGAATTTCTGCAGGTCAATCCTGACGGCGTCATGAGTTTACTCTTGACGGCGTCAAGTGTAAAAATCTGGAAATTTTACCAGTTTTGTTTTTCTAACGGAGTCTTATGGTTTTTGTGAATTATTAAGTTTTATAATCTCCAGGAAATCTGCAAACTTCATTCCACAAGCATTATATCTTATCTTGTTTTCTAGGATTTAGTAACTTATATAGGATGCCGCCGATTTTACGCGAGGTTGTCTTGTCTATTTTATCAGGATTTACAGGTTATGTATGACAAGAAGATGATTTATATTCTGGAAGGGAAGCTTTAATTGTTCATTTTCTTGGAGGAAGATTTAACCTGGCCACCTTATTATCCATACCGAGCGAATCAGGGGAGTATTTGATTTCATTCTCTTTACTTTATCACTTTTACATTCTTTACTTGAACATTGGGGACAATGTTCATCTTAAGTGTAAGGGGAGGGTAAAAAGATGATACCTTACATATGCACTTTCGCTTGAGTTTGTTTTGTTTAATGGTAGATGTGTAATAAAACTATGAGAAATACTTGTTAGTGCAATTTTAGCGCCAAATTTAAATTTTTTTACAACATTTAGGAGTGAAACTTTAGCCATAGCAAGCGTCTCATGGATAGGAGATTGCATGACTAGCACATAACCGTATATTCAGAAAAAATTTCCACCCAAATATGTGAGGTTCGCCTTTAGATTTGATAGGAAAAGCATTTACTATTAGTGCTTATGAGTGTACCGGTAGCATTTAGATTCTAGAACTTGCGTTAGTGATGCATCCCGAGACCGCTAGTGAGACTACATTCGTGTAGTAGGATTTACTACATGATAAGAGGCATTAGGATCACCCTTGTGTTAAACCCGTATTATAATTACTTGACCATTTAAGTCATATTACTTGGCTAGTTAAGTCAACTAATTTTCCCCACACCTTAGTGTTGTACTCATTTTTAGTACACGAAACCCCTAGTACACCCTCCGAGCCTATCTTTTCGTTTTTAACTTTAAGCATTTTACTTAAAGGAAGAATTTGTTACACCCCACTTAAATGTACAACCAAATCGCCTTAGCCTTCCGTGTATGCGCTCATTTTTAGTGCATTATTGTTATTTGTTAAACCCTAAGTTAACTATCTAATTGATTACATGGTTGCTAAGTCGAGTCATATCCTTGTACATATTGTTTTGGGACGATTGGGACTCATGGGTAAAAGTACTTGTTTTATGGAGTAATGGGGAAGAACATCATTTATTACCCCCATATGTACGTTAATCTTAAAAGTGCTCCAAGTGTTTTGATTTTATTAATTCGAGTCATTAGTTTAGTTAATTGTAAAATATGTAAAAATTCAAGTGTAAGGGGAATGTTCATTCCCTATGATGTATTATTTTGGATGATAGGGTAAGAGTGTATGCAAAAAAAAAAAATAATAATAAATAAAATAAAAAAAAATAGAAAAATCAAGAAAAAGAAAAAAAAAATAGAAAAAAGGAAAAAGAGAAAAAAACATACGGACTACCATCCCTTTTTATTCTATGTTCATTTTATGTTTTTGTTATTTTTCATTTATTAGCTTAAGTCGAGTCTAGTCTTGGCTTAGCAACGCCATATTGTACATGTAATTAACCAAGATTGTTAACTCGCCACCAGTAAAACTTCCTTTATCCAACAAAACCGTGTATTTCATATCCCTACACCTAACGTTACAACCCTTTAAAAGACCTCTTTGATAGTTTATCCTAGGTGCTTACGCCATGTGGTGGAGGTTTGATCCTTTCCCAAGCGTATGGTTATCTATTTTGCTATGACAGGTAGTGAGAGATATCTTCCGTTTCCATATTGTAATTTACACTTTATTACACCCGAGAGATGTGAGTATCTAAACACTATTTGTGAGGTGCTAGTGTATGACCTCCGTGCTTGTCTATTGGTCTTTAGTGGAACGATTATTTGTTGTAATTACTTTTATATTAGTGTTAAATGACCCCTAACTTGTCTTTTGAGTAGAATAAAAGCGCATTTGCTTGAGGACAAGCAAATCTCAAGTGTAAGGGTATATGATGAGACGAAAAATGATCCGTTTTTAGGGGGTCATTTAAGCCCGAATTCGAATTTATTTGATCAAATATTGCCCTAAATCGTTCCTTTTGTGATTTTAGGTACTTTGGGAGAGAAATCTGGAAAAGGAAGCAATTCAGACGTTTTTGGAGCATAAAAGTGAAGAAAACGCCAAAGTCTTAATTTTCCATGCTTGGAACAGTAGGTGACGGCGTCAAGAGTAATTCTCTGACGGCGTCAAGAGCAGAAGTCCATGATGACCCAGTACAGATTTGACGGCGTCACGAAGGTAGGGCGTCAAGAGTAAAAAGTCATGACGGCCTGGAAATGATTAAGTCTTGACGGCGTCAAATGTAGATCAAGGCAGTCCGAGAATAGTTTTGGCGGCGAGGTGACGGCGTCACAAGGTTGGTCTTGACGCCGTCAGACCCATTTTTCTATATATAGTTTTCTAATTTTCACATTGAAAAGAGAGAAGTTTTGGAGAAACCCTAAGTACGATTTTGGTGCAACTTTTACAGGTTTTTCAAGGGTTCCAAACCCTTGATACCTTTCATTGTAATTGAGATAAGTGTTCTTTTAATTCAATCAATATGTCTATGTGTTGGTTGTCTATATCTTGTTCTTGTCTTAATTCCATCATGCTAGGCTAGATCTATCTTGTGTTTGCTTAGATCTAATGAAACCTAGATGTTAATTATGTGTTGATTACTTGTTTATATTTGTCTTGGATGAATGATTTATATGTTAGGCTTAAGAAAACTGGCAGATCTCCAATTGGTAACATGCTTGAACGTCTTAAGAAACATGAACCGACGCGCACTAGGTCTTTATTGGTTGTATTTAATGCATGAGCCATTGTTTACAATCCCTATTGTTGTGCTGGGCATGGTGTAGGAGGAGATAAGAGCTCATAGAATTGGGGAGTTATGTGTGCCACCCCATGAATGGTATTAAGGAATACGATCCGTCATCCCTGCAATTATAACAAGTAATTAACGTGTAAAAGATGTCTAGGGAGTAGTGAAATCTAAGTAAACACATTTTCTCCACTTACTGCTCACAACCTTAGTATAATTAGTTTATTTTCATTTCTTGTATTTTATTTTGATTGCATCTTAGTATTGAGTTAGTTGATTAGCAACTAATTCCGCCCAAATCCTTCAAACCCCAAGATTTTAATCGCTTTCTAAAAAATATAAAAATACAAAAATAATCATCCCTCACCTTTAGAACTAGTATTTAGGCTTTCTAATCCTAGCGACACTATTCCTAAGCTGAACGATCAATCCCCCGGTACTTGTCACTATACTATACTACAACGATCAGGTACACTGCCTGGTGGGGGTTGTAAGCTTCTCAGGATCCCTTGAGAGGTAAAGCCTGGTGCGATTCCCACGTATCAAGTATACAAACGGATCGTCTAGCAAACAAATCAACTTAAATACCACAACATAAGTACCCACCGATAATTGAGGTATCAACATATGATAGGTAGGATGGAATCTCACCATCTACACACCCCAACATATAACGTCTGCCCTAACGGTTAAGAGAATACTTCTCTAACTATACTGCCATCACCAATCATGATATCACATACCATCTACCACAACATATAACAACAAACATCAATCAATGCAATAATGGTCACAAGTCCACGTGTGTGATACCCTTATAATTATGTTCACGACCATAGTTATATGCCTTTTCCACACGCATACTTACTTCCAAAACCACACATCTCAATGATAACGCACATATATCACATAACACCTAATACACCATGCAATCCATGCTATCATACTTGCAAGTCCACTTGTGTTGTGACGCATGTATAATTATGTTGGCCACCATAATTATCTATTCCCCCTTTCATAAGTGTACTCCCTCCTATGACAACACATCATGCAAACAATCACGCAAACAAAAACAAAGACGTCGCAAACAATCATCTCACATGGAACAATTCCATCAATCACGTAAACTCTATAATCAAAATCACTTGGATAAGGTCGATCCAATATCCAAGAGTAATCACGCTCCAACATGGCTCCAGACGGCAAAAGACAATATACAATTTCCAAAACATAACACAAAACAAAAGACGTCGCATAATGGCTCAACTCCACTCTCGCACTTATCTCCCCACTCAGATCAATTCAACTTACTACTCGCTGTGGACTCTAGATCCGAATCCACACCATTCCATCCTAACTCCCCTTCATCTTTACTCAACCACTCATTCCTATTTCCTATACGTTGAGGTAGTCGACAACATGTAAAACCACCTCTATTCTTTTCTTCCAATTCCACATGATCCACAAGTGCATACAACTCACGAGATTTAGACTAAACCACCTCTCCTTCCTATGTGAAGTAAGGACACTACCAAGGGTATTTGGTAATGGCTCCATCTCAAGAAGTCATCGTGGTTCCAAACCTCTCCACTTCTTCTCCACCAACGTTTCCCATAAACGTCCTCTCCATGTCTAAACATGGATACATGCTATCGGGAACTCGGATTCTGCGGTTAGTCCGCTTCATCCTACCACTTCTCTCACATCCGATAGCGACAACGGTAGTCCAACGAAGCATCTTACGCACGGAAGACGATATAATAAAGTCGATATATACAATACTACGTATAGGGGATAGAATAGACGTCCGAAACTCAATAAAACATCTCATAAATATAGGTAAATAGACATATAAAATACTATACTTACACATAGATCCTAAATGCAACTATATGAGGGACTCCTAAGTTATAGTCTAGGTTCAACCACCTACTTCTCTATAACCTGGCTCTGATACCAATCTGTCACACCTCGCCAAGGCGGAAACACGAGGGTGTAACTTCATGGATATCATCACAACACATGGTGTCTATATAGAGAATAACTACATGCAATAAAAATGGCAAAGTATAGACACAAAGTGTCATAACAATACTCAAAAGATAACAACATGATAAACTCCAAACACAAAAGATAACCTCTTCCAATGCAACTAAGGTCTCGTCTAATCACTTCCTTCTATCATAGCCTTAGAATGCTCACCTGAAAATGATGCTTAAAACGTCAATATAATGTTGGTGAGATTCATAGGTTTAAGACACACATACACTCTCAAGGCAACCAGTTCACTGTGATTATAAAAGCATAGCTGGACAAATAAATATAGTTATCATACAAGCTACATGTATCCATAAACCAATCATCATACAAAAGGCAACCATCGGGCCGGAACGTGACCCCCGCTCCAAAACACATCATCAATTGGGTCGCATGCGCGAGCAACAGGATAAGCATCCTCCCAATTGAAAATCACATAGCATCAATTAGGTCGCTAACCTAATCGGAATCACATATCACACAACATCAATTAGGTCGCTAACCTAATCGGAATCACACTTTCATGTACCACATAGCATTATTACGATAACATTATAAGTCCAAGCTTTTAAACCACACATAATCACAGTAACTCAAATCATTTAAGACAAGCATCATTCCCATCCCAAGTTTAAAACAAAGTAAAAAATATGGGACTATGAACTCACCTTAAACTCCGCAGCTTCCACAAAAACAACTCACAATCTATAGCACACAAAAATAATCCACATTACACAAGGTCAAGCTAAAAGCTACAACCCATGTAATACACATATGATGGATGTCTAAGACTCATATGACCCACCATGGATCTCCTAGACACCATACTAACCATTACCATAACCTAACACTCACTAAATCCCTTGCACTCTTAAAATTAGAAAACGCAGAATTATTGAGTACATTCTCCCACATGAAATCACGACAAATAAAGCTCAACAACTTACACAAAAAATTCACCATGGTCTCTCATAAGCATAGAAGCCAATCCCAATAGGCCATGGACCAATAACACACACAAACACTCTTAATAAATTCAAACTTGTCAACTACTCAAATTCGGATCTGAACGCACACCAAAAAGTTTTGATTTCCATAAAATACTTCCACAAGTGATTATCGCGAATCCTCTTCGTGGTAGTCTAATATAACCTAATAATTAACTATTCCAGAAGGCCTAGTCAAAATACCACTTTTACAACCACATGACACCCTCAACGGTTTGACAGCTTTGACACCTTAACAAAGAAAAATCAAAAGACCGACTTCCCGACCTTAAAATTGATCGTGGCTGGACTTTTTGGAAAGCTCTTTCATTATACTTCAATTTAAACCTAAAATTCGTGACTTAACTCTTCACCATCTGTTATTTACACTCACATCTTTACAGCCATAAATTTCTGTCCAAACCATAACTCAATAACTAGCATGTTTTACGCTCAATTCTCTTAACCAATCATCATACTATTATCATTAATTGATTCCAACATGTTTAATAACATTAATTTACAGAAGTTAACACAAACACTAATCCATCATACTTTATATTACATGAATTAGATCAATAACTAATTAATTGAATAAAAACTAGTATAAAAAATATACCTTGATCTTGATTTTAGCTTCAATAATAAAAACCCTAATTTTTTTCTTCTTGTTCTCCTTGTGGTCGACTTTAATATGCAGGAAAAAGGGGTAGGGAGGTTTTGATTTTGTATTTATAATTATATTGGATAACCCTTAAGGCTTAGAGTTGTATTTGGTTTCAAATTTGGTTTCTTTTTTTTTTTCCCCTAATCCAATTTTCGGCCGCCCCTTTATATATATATTTATTTATTTTTATTTTTTTTTATTAAATTTATTTATTACACTCAAAACCTCATAATTTTCATATTTTATGTATTCCCATAACAAAACCTAACGTCTTTCGCGATAAACCTTAATTTTACGACAAACCGGAAAATATTCATTTTCAAAATAAAGTTTCCAAAAATAGATTTTCACACACTCCATAAACATTTCTCACAAAAACAACATTCCCGTAACTTACTAACGCTCAATTACTTGAACAAAGACTCGTTACGTAAAACCTCAAAACGCCAAATATACACAAGCCATTTCTACACCACATGGGTGATCAAAATGAACTTTCCCAAAATCAACATCATCAAAAATCACAATAACAACCACAACGCGAATGGATTTAGTGCTAACTCAAATACTAATCACACTATAACACACAATAACACACATATACCCATATAACTACTCAAACCACACCAAACAAACGTCAACTGAGTCAAGACTATCAGTCAAACTGACCTGCTAAAACCACGGTTGCTACACATATTTCGGACCCTTGAGTTGTAGTATTTTTTTAATTTTTGATTTGCTTTTTGCCTCTTGGATCGCTGCTTGTTCTCTTCTTTCTTCTAGCATGTCCAAGTTTGTTTCTAAAGCTTCACCATTTTATTTTGTATCTACTTCTGCCGTCCTCCACGTGGGCATCCCTATTTTGGCTGGGATGACGGCCTCCGTGCCGTATGTCAATGCGAACGGGGTGTCCCCATTGTTTGACTTGATCATCGTACGGTGTGCCCATAGGACGTGTGGCAGTTCTTCTATCCAGATTTTGTTGTCTTCACCTAGTCGTGCTTTGATTCCTTCCCCTAAGCTTCAGTTTTCCCTTTCGACTTGCCCTTTAGCTTGCGGATGCTTGACCGATGCGACGTGTTGCTTTATGCCTAATTTTGCACACCAGTCTTTGAATGGGTTGTCCTGGAATTGTTTTCCATTGTCGGATATGATTTCTCCTGAGAGTTCGAGCCTGCATATTATGTTTTCCCATACAAATTTCTTTATTTGTTGTTTCGTGATGGTTGCTATCGACTTCACTTCTATCCATTTAGTAAAGTAATCGATGCATACGATTAGAAATTTGACTTTGCTAGGTCCCTTCGGAAAGGGTCCAGCGATGTCAATTCCCCACTTATAGAATGGCCAGGGAGAAGTAATTAGGTTTAGCTTGCGCTGAGGGTTCTTTGGTACAGTCTTGTGTACCTGGCAGTCGTGACACGCCAATATCACCCGTCTAGCGCCTTTGTGCATAGTAGGCCAGTAATACCCAGTTCTCAAAGCTTTTGCCACCATAGTTATTGTGCCAGCGTGCATGCTGCAGGATCCTTCATGAATTTCCCTTAGAACGTATTCCGCTTGGGTTGTGTTACACCCCGTGCCCAATTAGAACAAAATTTTAAACTTTTACACGGAAATGACATGACCCAAACCTGACCTTCTGTTACTCTTTAAATAACTGACAATGACCTATTACAAACCAACCCTTAAGACTATTTTTAGATGAAACTAGACTCAATTACCTTTAAAATGATGGGTGGTACAACTTCTAATGAGTTACGGATTAAAAGATATGATTTTTCTAACATGACACATTTTCTGCACTAATTGCTGTCCCGTTTTCATACTTAACCAAAACGACTAAAACTCAACTTCTATAACTCGACAATTTACAAAACTTTCCAGAAATCATTAGGACATTATAAACATGAAATATGTACATAAACATGGTCACAACAACCCTCGAAAACATGCTTTACAAAGTGATGGGTGGAAAACACTTGTTTTGACCCATTCGCATACTACACTTAACCATATCACCTTTAACCATAAATTAACACTTCAAGTATGAACCAAACACTCATTTAACATTAAAAACCATGACAACTTTGATCCATGACCATTGACCCGTTCACATACCAAAATGGGTCCAATTACATGTTATGCTAAACGCCCCTTTTAACTTGATCGTAAATACTTTAAACATACTTTTTACACACCATTTGAACACTAAGGTATATACTTTTCACTTGACCATACTTTACAAAACATTAATGACTCACGGGGGTGCAAACATGACACTTGAGCTTGGTATTCTATACTAAGCTCCTAAATGCACACTACCTTTATTCTTGCATATCCAAATCCTTAATCCATATATCCAAGCCATCCACAATCACAAGAACCTACAAAAAGGTTAGAAAACTAAACCATAAGCTTTCGCTTAGTAAGTAACTAAGTTAACACATGATAATACATCAATTCACATTTATGCATATGCACACTTAAACCATCCACAATCACAAGAACCTACAAAAAGGTTAGAAAACTAAACCATAAGCTTTCGCTTAGTAAGTAACTAAGTTAACACATGATGATACATCAATTCACATTTATGCATATGCACACTTAAACCATTCAACACATCATGCCATATTAACCATAACACATATCGATTACAAACATACCTTAGCCATTCATAATCATAGTCTTAACTTCCGGTCATCTAACTAAGCAATTCCTCTACCGACATACTTCCTAATTCATTACTTCAATCCTTACATTTCAATCATATTACATACTTGCAAATATCCATATTAACACATATTAACTATAGCTACTTACCTTAGCTTGGAGCTAAGCCATAATCATAATACCACCATCATCTTCATCATTATCACCAACATCATCACCATCATCATCCTAGTTCATAATCATTATACATAACACTTAATAACACATAACCAATAACTATAACAACCATCATAACCTTTAATCTTTTTTAATCATCATATGACCAGATATGATCATATGATACTTAACCCATTATCATTAACTTTAACCCATTATAAACCATCTTATAATCATCATATCACCCTTACTAGCTTAAAACATCATTTACCCAATCTTAAGTAGAAAGTAGGCTAGGAACTTCTCTTGCATTTCATTACTTAACCCTTCATCACCTCATCATAAGCTTCATATTTTCCCCTCTTTTTCTTCCTCCAAAACCGACACCCATCACACCCTTTATATATAATGGTGGAACTTAAAAGCGAATGGTAGAATTCTCTAGAAATGGGTGTTAGTTTAACCATATGGCAACTATGGTCCCTTTGGTCCTACAACAATTCATGCTTGGTACTAGAACAAGTTGGTTCTAGTGCTACTTTGAGGTTTTGGCAAGAATAGCCCTTCTAGTACTATCAAAATTCAGTTTTGATACTAGAACAAGTTGGTTCTAGTACCATTTTGGGATTCTGGCAACTTAGGTCCTTCAAGTTCTTATCCCTTTTATTTATGACACATAATACTTTCTAAACCACATTACACATTCTTAATACTTAAAGTTTGACTACCAAGTTAGACTAGCCAATCACGTAAAGCCTTTAGTCCTCTTTCATCTAGGGTGGGGTCCCAACACCCGGGAAACGGGTCTAACAGGTTGGTCCCACACAGCGTAACCATGGTCCGAGGAAGGATTTTTTGTAGAGGACCCCATTTGTGATAGCAAAACGTTGTGACTTTCTTTTGACTTTGGTAGCTTTTTTCGGCTCTGCTGGTAGTAAATCTTTTGCTAAGTATTCATAGATTGGAGTCATCCAGGTTTCACCTTCTTCTTCGACTAGGGCCAGTACTTGTGTTTCCTTTATTGATTTTTTGTTTAGTTCTTCCACTAGTACTTGTTTGGTCAAGTGCGCGAAGGTGGTAGATGCCATTTTGCTTAGGGCGTTAGCTTTTTTTTATTTTTGCTCTGCGGCACCTGTTGGATTGAAAACATTCTAAAGCCGCTTATAAGTTCTTTTGCTTTTTCTAAGTATTGAAACATTTCGGTTTCTTTTGCTACATAGGACCCGTTTATTTGGTTTGCTACCAGGCGCGAATCGACATTTGCTTGTAGGTTCTTGATGCCCATTTGTTTTATGATCCGTAATCCTGCCAATAGGGCTTCATATTCTGATTCATTGTTGCTTGCTTTGAATGCAAATCTTAACGTGTAGGTTAATTCTATTCCATCAGGACTAGTAAGTACCAATCCCGCCCCGAAGCTGTCCGTGTACATCATCCAAGGTTCTGATAACTTTTCTTCTACTTCCATTGGTTCGTCCGGGGAGTCATCTTCCGGTCTTTCCACTATGAAGTCCGCCAAAATCCGCCCTTTGACAAAAACTCGTGGTCCTTAATGAATGTCATATTCTCCCAGTTTGATGCTCCATTTTTGCAGTCTTCCCACAACTTCTAGTTTTGACAGTATTTGCTTTATCGGCTGGTCTGTGATGACTACCACGGTATGTGCTTGAAAGTATCTTTTCACCCGCTTAGTGGCGTACACCAAAGCTAACACTAGCTTCTCCATAGGTGTGTAATTAATTTCCAGCCCCCTTAGGGCGCGACTAACAAAGTAGATGGGCATTTGTTTATCATCCCTTTCCATCATCAATACTGCACTGACTGCTTCTTTCGCGGCCGCAAGGTAGATGATCAGTTCTTCCCCTTCTATTGGTGCTGTTAGTGTTGGGAGATTAGCTATTAGTTTTTTCATCTACTGGAAAGCTTCTTCCGCTTCCCTAGTCTAGATGAAGTCGCTCTTTTTGTGCATTTTTTGAGTGTTTTGAAGAAAGGCAATGACTTCTCTGCTGACTTTGCGAGGAACCTGTTTAGGCTTGCCAACTTTCCATTCAATTTTTGTACTTGTTTTAGACATTTGGGGGATGGGAGGTTGATTACAGCCTCTGCCTTATCCGGACAAACTTTTATGCTAGTAGTGCTGATGGTGTAACCCAAGAACATTCCCTCTTCCATCCCGAAGGTGCAATTCTTAGGGTTTAGTTTCATGATTATTTTTCTTAATGTACAGAACGTTTTCTCCACATCCCTTATATGTCATATTCTGTGAGGCTCTTTACCACTAAATCATCCACATAGACTTCCATGTTTCTACCGATTTGCTTGAAGAAGGCCTTGTCTACCATCCGTTGGTATGTTGCTCCGGCATTCTTCAGTCCAAAAGGCATCTTGGAATAGCAAAATATGCCCTCATTTGTTATGAAAGTTGTTTTCTCTTCATCGTCTTTAGCCATTTGTATTTGGTGGTAGCCTTTGTATGCGTCCAAGAAACACTTGAAGCGGTATCCGTAGAGGGATTCCACCTTCCAGTCTATTTTTGGGAGCGGATAGCAATCTTGTAGGCATGCTTTATTTAAGTCTTTGAAATTGACGCACATCCTCCAGCTGTGGTCGTGCTTTTCTACCATTACCGGGTTGGCCAACCAGCTTTGGTAATGGACTTCTTTCAGGATACCCGCTTCGACCAGCTTCTCAACCTCTTCTCGTATAGCCCTACTTCTTTCTGGAGCTTGGCCTTGTTTCTTTTGTCTTACCAGGGTATACTGTGCTCTGCTATGTCTCGCGGAACTACCGTCATATCTCCTGGGCACCAGGCAAACATGTCTAGGTTATTTCAGAGTAAGTCACACAATTTCTTTCGTCCTTCCTCAGTGAGGGAAGAGCCTATTTCCACCGTTTGCTCTGGGTGTCCCGGGTGGATAGCAACTTTAACCCGCTCTTCCGCTCGTGGGTCGATTGCAGGGGGTTCCTCTACTGGTTCGGAAACCCTTATGCATTCAAACGGAATGATTTTGCTGCTCTGCAGTGTGAGTACTACTCCCTCAACTGGGAATTTCAGCATACCATGCGTTGTCGACGGTGCCGCTTGTATTTTTCAGATCCCCGGTCACCCTATTATTCTATTGTAAGGTGACTGTGACTTTACTATGAGGAACTTCATCCATGCAGAAATGGAATGCTCTTCATCGCCTATTTTCACCTGGAGTGTGATCTGTCCTATTGGCCATATGAACTCGCCACTGAATCCAATGAGAGGAACCGTGGCCGGAACCATCAAGCACCTTCCTTCAGCCCGGAGCCTGTTGAAGCAGTGTTCATATAGTATTTCAGAAGCAGACCCTCCATCCACATATATGCAGTGGACACAATGACCTCTGATCTCCGCTTCTATTATCATTAGGCCTTCGTTCCCTTCATCATCTCCTAGAGGTGGAAATGATATTTCTGGGTCAAGAGAGAAAAGCATTTGCGTAATCTTTTGCCTTACTGATTTCTGCGATGTCTGTATCATCAGGATTGCTGGCAGTTTATCTTTTCTCGATGTTTCTGCTTTCTTGGCTGTCTTTGGTTGATCTTTTCCACTGTTTTGTTTTAGTTGTTTGATCACATGTGACAGCTTTCTGCTTTTCAGCAATTCTTCTATTTTTTTCTTCAGGTGCATGCACTCATCTATGTTATGCCCTACTTCTCCATGGAACTCACAAAATTTGTTGATGTTTCTCTTTTCCACCGGAGTTGTCATCGGCGGAGGAGGTTTGAACTTTTCTTTCTCCAGGGCTAAGATTTCTTTAGGGGATTTAGAGATGAGAGTGAACCGATCTTGCTTCCTTTCCATCCTTTGCTGACTCTTAAATCCCCCTTTCCGAAAATTCTGCTTCTGGCCCCCATCTTGATGTCTCCATGGTGAGAATGGTTTCTTTCGTTCTTGATTCCCGGCCGCCACTTCTCCCCTGAGGAAGGACATGGTGGCCTTCATCATTTCATCGATAGTCTTAGGGATGTTTTCATGCAGACGTTTGATCAACTCTGGGTTGGTTATCCCGTGCATGAATCCTGATATTTTTAGCACTTCCGGCGCTCCCTTCACATTATGGATTTCCTTCTTGAATCGTTCCATGAAGTCCTTCGTAGATTCTCCCTCCGCTTGTTTGATGTGGTGGAGTTTTACAGGGTCTTTGATGCACTTCTTTTGTTGGAGGACATTTGCTAGGAACGCCTCTCTCAGCTCATCGTAGCTGTTTATGGTCTCTGGAGGAAGGTCATCGAACCATACTCGGGCGGACCCAGTGAGTGTGGTGTTAAACATATGACACCATACTGGCATGGCCCAGCGTTCAACTTTAGCTGCAGATTGGAAGATCTTGAGGTAATCCTCCGGATCCTCGCTTCTGTCGTACATCTTGACCTGAGTAGGCAGACGAGTTTGCCTTGGCACTTCAAAGTAGCGGATGCGGTGAGTGAGCGGATCAGAATCTGGGCACATCCATGGCTACGCTAGGTCGTCATCGTTAACTTCGGACCTCCGCTTCCTCGATCTTGATCTCCCGCTCCTGTGACTCCAGTCATCTCTTTATGAGAATCCATCCTTCCTGGACGACCCCCTATGACTATGATGTCTCCCGGAATCACGAGAGCAAACTGTATGGTAATAGCTTTCCTCCTTTCTTTTGTTATTGTTATGAGGTTGTCGTCGGGGGTCTTGTGAGTAAGAAGAGACACTCCTCTCTCTGCTTCTGAGTATGTGATAAACCCCCTTCTCCAATCTCTTGAACAGATTTCTTCTGTCCGGCTCCCTCCCCCTTGGTGACCTTGATCTGTCGCTTCACGGATCGGGGCTTTTAGTTTCGCTCCGGGCACGCTTAGCTTCGATTTTCTTTCTGAGATCTTTCTTCCGGGAGGGTGTTTTGGATTCAGACTGCCATGACTCTTCTTCAAAGGCGAGGTTAGCTTTGATGTCACTGAGTTTATGTTGCTTCTTTTCTTGATGGAACTTCTCAGCAATGATGGGAAGTATCTCATCGTAATTCCTTTCATAGTAATCACGGAGATCTGTGTCAGGTGTAGGCCCACCATCATTTTCCAATCCTGCTTCTGTGCCTCTTACCCCCGTCCGTACGGCAGACGTGGGTGCGGGAGTAACAGGGTTTGTGTTACGACTCATGGTGAGTATTTTTGAGAACGCATTTATGCATTGGGTCCCACGGATGGCGCCAACTTGTTAGTGCAAAATGTGTGAAAGGGTTCGAATTGGGCTTGATGTATGTTGGACTGCCTTAAATAGACTGTTCGTTTTGTGGATCTTGCACTGAACCAAGTGACAGATTGGATACCTACACAGATGAAAAGTAAACCGGTATGTGCTTATTCACACACCTTTTTCTGGCCAAATTAAGACCAAAACAGACACAAACTAACCATAATTGCCAAAGATATTGTGTTTTTGTGTTTGTGATCGTGTAGGAACGGATATTTCAGAAATTGGCATAAATCAGGTCAAAAAGGACAAAAACGAGCACGAGTTTGGAAAACGTGTCAAAAGCCAGAGCCGGGAAAGCAAATTACCACTTTTTGAGCTCAGATTGTCAAAACACACCTTGGGGAATCACAAAATGCCAAGAATAGTCCTTGGAGCAAAAGTTTGCAAAAATTGGCAGAAATGGTCCCTCAAGTTTGGAAATTGACAGAAACAGCCCATAAGCATTGGATTTAGATGAAAAGTCAACAAAATTCCTTAAGAATTCACAAGTTGTCAAGTTTGGTCCCTGGGTGAAAAGTCTGAAGAAATTACAAGTTTGGTCCCTGAACTTTCAAAAATTGGCAATTTCAGTCCCTGGACATTCTAATGTGGAAAATTGCAAAATAGGCCCTTGTGATATCATTAAACCAAACGGACTCCCTTTTTATTACTAACCCAAAATCCAATCCAAACAAAACATAAATCCACCCAGGCCTGATCCACTCCACAGGCCCAACACACCAGCCCAATCCCTTTTATAATAAAAACGGAGTCAAACCCCAGTTTGACCACTCCCCCTTCCCTCCTTCTTCACCCCACTTGAACCTGCAATCCTGTCACCTCATCTCCCCCCACCATCACCATCACATCCTGTAGGACCGATAATATGTATGATTCATGTGGTTCGGGGGGTCGGGGAAGCTCAAAGTAAAGGAAAGACATGGTATTTATTAGATTAAGAAAGGGGAAGATGTGTGTGTCTTCTAGAGAGAGAAAGGGAGAAACACACACACCTTAATGATACAAATGAGACATCCAACCTCCTAGTTGTGACTAGGAGGTGTATTTATACAAGAATACAAACTAACTTAGCTTTAATGACTAAACTAGTCCTTGTACATAGAAACTATTGCAATTCCCGAATATAACATAACTTTAAAGGCTAACACATCCACCGCCCAAACCCACTATCTACCTACCATCACCTCCACATTTAATGCACCCCCCAATTGCAATAAAACAGGCAAATTGCCCTTATCCTGTTTTCCCGCCAAAAACTAATGGAGGGCTAGGATCATTTTGACTAATCAAAGGGTCATAAATTGAAGTGGGAAATGCTCAGACCTCCACCTGGAACCCTAGTTACCCTCTATAAAGAAGGAGAGAAGCAGAAATGAGGAGTAGTAGTCATTTAGTTAAAAATTTATGTCGTTTTTTTTTTAAATTTACAATTCCAGTTGTATTTTTTAGTCTAAACAAGCTGTACTCAGTTCTATTAGTGAAATAACAACTTTATTCACCCTTAATTTCCAGTTCTCAATTACAAATCAATATATGCAATTTTCATTTGAAATCTCATTTTACCTTAATTCATGTTTTAGCTAAGTTTACTATTCATAGGCTCACTATAAGTTAATTATAAGTATTTATAAGTTTCTAAATCAATTTAACCTGTTCTTATTAAAAAAAACTCAAAAATCACAAAAATACCTAATAAATAGCTCATAAATTAAAAATCAGAAGAAGAAAAGATTGAAGCAAGGAGTATGATGGAATTTGGATTGCTAGGGGATTAGTGCCTCATGGGAGGCTGTAGGAAGTGATTGTGGTTCATGGTTCTCAATCCTGTGCTTGAATACAAGTTGTAAGCTCATCTCTTATTTTTGGTCATTTACTGTGGAAATGCTTATTTGCTGCTTTTCTCTGAGTTTGTATGCTTATTTAGTGTAATCCAGTGATATGCTTGCTTAACATAACCTCTTTGTTCACTAGAAACCTTTGTTGCTCACTTTTCCATTTCAACTACCATATTATCATCTTAGTGACTCTTGAGTAGTAGTTGTTTTTGTTGATGGTTCTGAGTTTCTATAAGCTTTCTACATCATCTTAAGTTATTATGGATCAGAGTTAAGGACTAATTTAGTAAAATCCTTTGGAAATCAAGAAATCAAAATTTCAAAGTAGTGTTTGGCTCAGGGGTTACACTAAATTTTACTTGGTCTCAGTGGTTAAAAGTGGGTTAGTTAGGTCACATTAGGTTCAAGTAATACCTTTTAGTCACAAAACTTAGTCCCAATTTGTAGAATAGTCAAAATCAATTTTAAATCCTTGTATTTCATTAACTGTTAGGCTTTGGGTTCATTAATCTTGCATACTGTTGATATAAATAAATGACTAAAAACGTTATTCATATCTTTCGATATCTCTATGTTTTGATAATCACAAAACGAAAACTCATCAAACCAAAGATCACGACATAAACAAGTATTTAGTAGTAAATACTCATCTTTACCATCTAATCACTTAAGGTATGAATAAACAAAGTGTCTAAATGCATTATAAGATCAAAGGAACACTTTTGTTAATCACTAGATATTTATAAAATGTCACAAAACATTTTATATCTTTTATAAAACATTTTTGGCATTAAAAGAATATGTTTAATTCATTATAAATTTATGAATTCAAATTTTCAACCAAAAATGGCAAATCTAATCCAGAAAAATTTCCCTCACAAAAGGACAAGAAAATCCAACGTTCAGGAGGGCGGCCCCCTTAATTATACTAGGCGGCCCCCTTAATCATTAAGGGGACCGCCCCCTAATTAAGGGGACCGGCACGCTCCAGAACAGTATTTTCTGGCCCTTTAAATACTGGATCATTCCACATATTTTTCTCACCTCTTTGCACTAAAAACTTTCTGATCTAAACATCCATTTCCTTCCTCTAAAAATCCTTTGATCTTATATACATTGATCTTTGTTTCAAAGTGATTCAAGCCTCAACACTCAAGTGCAAAGAGAAGAATACTTCTATTAGAAGTATTACAACTTAGTATCATCTTGCTATCTAAGTTGTTTGTTTATTTCATCTTGTTGATCCTTCATATTTTGGTGAATAAGGTGTATGTATTAGTTAGCTAGATTGTGTTATAAAATCTAGAATTGTTGTAAGTGTGAAGTGGAACTTGAAGTGAAGAAGTAGTGTTTCATAGTAGTGGTGATAGGAAATATTAGCAATAGTGATTAGTAGTGAAGAAATTGGAACTTCCAAGTTAAGAAGACATTGAAGACTAGAAGTTGTGAAGACGTTAGAGACTAGATGGTGTGAAGACGCTAGAGCCTTGAAGTTGTGAAGTGTAACACCCCCAAAATACCGTAGCGGAAGACTGTGTCATTGGGGTGCTACTTCATAATACAAAGTATAAGTTATAGAAAACGAACTCTAAATGAGACGTTTTGAAAAGTTACCATTCGATTAATGAATTCAAAGTTACAAACATGAGATTCCAAAGTATGATACATAAATGTATACAAAATGTTTTGAATGGTAAATGATAAAAGCGTAAGTCTTCAGAATATGCAGCTTGACTCTAAGTTCCACGCACTAGCTATCGCCTTACTAACCTGAGATAAACATGCTAAAGTGTCAACACAATGGTTGGTGAGTTCATAGAGTTTGTCTTAAAACAGTTGAAAAAGCCTTAAAGAATGATCACACAGCAAAGGCATCGTGAATCCACTCAGTTACAAGTCCCGCCATAAGAGACTTGTAACCTGTGTGTTCACAACCCACTGCTAACATATAGTATAATAAAGACATGTATAAGTTCATCAAGACAATTAAGCAATTAGTAGTGAGTCTCTACTTCGTCTCCGAAGACCTCACTTTGGGAGCCAATTCCCAAGGACAACTGGGAGCCACTTCCCAAAGAAAACTGGGAGCCACTTCCTAAAGATAACTGGGAGCCACTTCCCAAAGATAAAAGATTACTGGGAGCCACTTCCCAAAGATAAAAGACAGTCATGTATGTATGAAATCAAGTATAATGCCATCAAGTATAAGACAATCAAGTATAAAACAATCAAGTATAAATGTTTTGAGTATTTGTACAAGTAAGCAAGTAGTTGAGCATGTATCCCCCCCAAGAGTTAAAACAAGTATGAAAAAGTAGGGGCTATGACTCACCTTAAGGTTATGTAATGAGAAATGAAAGTGGTAGTCGAATCGCGAAAGTCTCTAAGAGCAGCCTATAATAGAACGTTGCGACTTAGGTTTGGAGTAACGTCTAAGAATACGACGAATTGCCTATATATGTCTTGCATAATGTTCATGATGTAGTACTTAGTATATAGTGTAAGTCGTTGAATATAAGTGGTCTATGAAACATGTATAGGTTGTAAATCTCTTACTACCGTTCGGGCCGACATAATTCAGAAGTCATGGAGTAAACGTTCGAGGAGCCAGGACACTTTAACTCGTAAATCCACAACTCGTCTCGACGGCTTACTCAATGAACTCCTCACATGAGGCTCCCCACTATTGTAGTATTTGATAACATATATATAAGTTTTGATCTTTAAAAGTTATATGGTCTTTAGCCGTGGCTTTGGTCATGTTACCATGGTCTTGAGACTCAACCTTGGCTTTAGCCATGGTTGTGGTCTTGGCTTTAGGTCATTAGACCTCTTGGTCTCATCTAATTATAACAATTATATAGTTACTTTGGTCTAAAAATGGGCTGTTAAGAATTTGAAGAAAATTATCACTCAGAAAGCATTTTCAGGTCTCGAGCTTCTTTATACCTGAACGAAAACGTCGTTCCGGACAACTTTCGTGTTTTAACTTTTTGATGAATCGGACCAGAAGTGGGACTTTCAAAATCATAATTTGATCAGAATGCTATTTAGGCAGTTTTGCCGTTTTGGTTTCGCTAACTTCAAATGGTCATAACTTTTGACTCGTGTACTCGTTTTGGGTGATTCAAATTGCTATGTTTTCCTTGTTAAGTCCTCTTTAACAGTAAGTAAGTGTCAAATATCAAAGTTATACTATTGTGGTCGTGGTTTTCCATAAAAATCACTAGTTTGCTTGTTTACTTGTCATAAGTTAACATATGTATACCAATACTTGTTTTATCCATTTTTAAACATCATGAACACAATACAAAGACCATATATAGCATGAAAGAAACATAATAAGCATGAAATGATATTGAGCAAGAAAGTGTATAAGGGTTTGCTTACAACTTTTGGCTTTCTAAAGAAAGGAAGTCAAGTATGAACTAGGAGACTAAACCTATGCTTGTAAACCCTTTACCATAACTCTTGTAACCCTTGCTAGCCTTGATCTAACCCTTGTGAAAACCATTTAACTTCAGCCCTAGTAACCTTGTGTAGCTCTTAATTCAACCATGGAATCACCAAAAAAACTTAAGAACTAGGTAGAGAATACTAAGACATTGAACTTTGTAGTGTAACTTGTATATTGGAGATCAAAGGATCATGGTGCTAGGTACATATGTTGTGGCGTTTTTGGTGATGAAGAAAGGAAGCAAATGAGCTTGTATTTATACTATGAATGAGGAGGTTAGGAAGCTTGCTAGGAAAGTGCTATAACTTGGTGACAAAGTTGTAATTAAGTAAGATCTAATGGCTAAAGTCAAGATTTAACCACACATGGTGACTCCCCCCCTCCTAAGTCGTTTTTCCAAGGATAAGGGTGACTAGATGAGTAGTCATGGTCTTTGGATGATAATATCCTAAGTATGTAGCTAGTTTTGACTCCGTAAATCGCTAACCGTAAGTTTTTAAGTCACGAAACGTAAAACCGGGTATCCTAAAAATATGGAACTTGAAAGTATGGTCAAACATGTCAATATACTCCATAATAAAATATAAAATGAGTGGTAGGTTCTATCGGGTGCTAAAACCCTGCTAAAAACTGGAAACACGGGTCTAAAACGCGTAATTCGCGTAAAACGCTGAACTGAAAAACGTAAAATTTCGAAACTTTTGGAATTGTCCTAAGATGAGAGAAAATCATATTTCTATTGTTTATAATGTTTTATGGATATATCGGGATGCTGGAAGGACGTTTAAACCTAGAAGTAAATCTCGGACACGGCTTTGTGATTTTTGCAGAAATGATCCGACGAGCGTCAAACTCTCGGATTATCGTTAAAATAGTTTAACTTACGAGAATATGAAATAAAAATTTCTGAGATGAATAGTGAAAAGGGAATAGTAAAAGTGAATAGTAAAAAGTGAATAGTGAAATTTTCGGGAATAAAAGTTAACCTGAAATTGCGAATTGTTACAGTCTCTACCCCTTAAGGAGAACTTCGTCCCGAAGTTCTGTTGATGTTAACTACTTACGGTATGTCTAAGAGAATTCGGGATCTCTAATATAGTGGTGTTCACTCTGATTCGTCTAAGGTTCTGGTTAAGGAGTTGTATCGGTTACAATTAAGCCCACTTATTTATAACACATTACTTACATAAAGAAGCGTCCAAATTTATGTAAGTAAGGTCTCATAAACTTATGGTTCGGTGATTTACAATTTCTTTATTTAACTGAAGAGGCGTCCCAATCCATTTAAATAAGGAGATTCTAAATCATCCTACTTAAGAATTTCCGACACAAAATCCGCCTTCTGAGGCCGATAGTAAGATAATCAAGTCATCAAATCCCTAAAGCTAAGCAATAATATTATTTAACTCAAATCTTGTGTCTCATCAAACAAGAACTGTCACAAGATCAAGTTAACTAATTAGTTATTACTGAGCTCCATGTTTTTAATGACTCGACGAATCTCTGGGGCTCCTTATAATACTAAAGTCACATCATCTAACAGCGTGGAACTAAGCAAACCTCTAACCAAAAAGCATATGTGTATGTATTGTGTGTAAGGCAAATAAAGAGGAAGGTCCCAACGTATATAGCAGTTATAGTCTAGGCACTAAATGCAACCTAGTTCTCTATAACCAAGGCTCTGGTACCAATCTGTAACACCCCCAAAATACCGCAGCGGAAGACTGTGTCATTGGGGTGCTACTTCATAATACAAAGTATAAGTTATAGAAAGCGAACTCTAAATGAGACGTTTTGAAAAGTTGCCATTCGATTAATGAATTCAAAGTTACAAACATGAGATTCCAAAGTATGATACATAAATGTATACAAAATGTTTTGAATGGTAAATGATAAAAGCGTAAGTCTTCAGAATATGCAGCTTAACTCTAAGTTCCACGCACTAGCTATCGCCTTACTAACCTGAGATAAACATGCTAAAGTGTCAACACAATGGTTGGTGAGTTCATAGAGTTTGTCTTAAAACAGTTGAAAAAGCCTTAAAGAATGATCACACAGCAAAGGCATCGTGAATCCACTCAGTTACAAGTCCCGCCATAAGAGACTTGTAACCTGTGTGTTCACAACCCACTGCTAACATATAGTATAATAAAGACATGTATAAGTTCATCAAGACAATTAAGCAATTAGTAGTGAGTCTCTACTTCGTCTCCGAAGACCTCACTTTGGGAGCCAATTCCCAAGGACAACTGGGAGCCACTTCCCAAAGAAAACTGGGAGCCACTTCCTAAAGATAACTGGGAGCCACTTCCCAAAGATAAAAGATTACTGGGAGCCACTTCCCAAAGATAAAAGACAGTCATGTATGTATGAAATCAAGTATAATGCCATCAAGTATAAGACAATCAAGTATAAAACAATCAAGTATAAATGTTTTGAGTATTTGTACAAGTAAGCAAGTAGTTGAGCATGTATCCCCCCCAAGAGTTAAAACAAGTATGAAAAAGTAGGGGCTATGACTCACCTTAAGGTTGTGTAATGAGAAATGAAAGTGGTAGTCGAATCGCGAAAGTCTCTAAGAGCAGCCTATAATAGAACGTTGCGACTTAGGTTTGGAGTAACGTCTAAGAATACGACGAATTGCCTATATATGTCTTGCATAATGTTCATGATGTAGTACTTAGTATATAGTGTAAGTCGTTGAATATAAGTGGTCTATGAAACATGTATAGGTTGTAAATCTCTTACTACCGTTCGGGCCGACATAATTCAGAAGTCATGGAGTAAACGTTCGAGGAGCCAGGACACTTTAACTCGTAAATCCACAACTCGTCTCGACGGCTTACTCAATGAACTCCTCACATGAGGCTCCCCACTATTGTAGTATTTGATAACATATATATAAGTTTTGATCTTTAAAAGTTATATGGTCTTTAGCCGTGGCTTTGGTCATGTTACCATGGTCTTGAGACTCAACCTTGGCTTTAGCCATGGTTGTGGTCTTGGCTTTAGGTCATTAGACCTCTTGGTCTCATCTAATTATAACAATTATATAGTTACTTTGGTCTAAAAATGGGCTGTTAAGAATTTGAAGAAAATTATCACTCAGAAAGCATTTTCAGGTCTCGAGCTTCTTTATACCTGAACGAAAACGTCGTTCCGGACAACTTTCGTGTTTTAACTTTTTGATGAATCGGACCAGAAGTGGGACTTTCAAAATCATAATTTGATCAGAATGCTATTTAGGCAGCTTTGCCGTTTTGGTTTCGCTAACTTCAAATGGTCATAACTTTTGACTCGTGTACTCGTTTTGGGTGATTCAAATTGCTATGTTTTCCTTGTTAAGTCCTCTTTAACAGTAAGTAAGTGTCAAATATCAAAGTTATACTATTGTGGTCATGGTTTTCCATAAAAATCACTAGTTTGCTTGTTTACTTGTCATAAGTTAACATATGTATACCAATACTTGTTTTATCCATTTTTAAACATCATGAACACAATACAAAGACCATATATAGCATGAAAGAAACATAATAAGCATGAAATGATATTGAGCAAGAAAGTGTATAAGGGTTTGCTTACAACTTTTGGCTTTCTAAAGAAAGGAAGTCAAGTATGAACTAGGACACTAAACCTATGCTTGTAAACCCTTTACCATAACTCTTGTAACCCTTGCTAGCCTTGATCTAACCTATGTGAAAACCATTTAACTTCAGCCCTAGTAACCTTGTGTAGCTCTTAATTCAACCATGGAATCACCAAAAAAACTTAAGAACTAGGTAGAGAATACTAAGACATTGAACTTTGTAGTGTAACTTGTATATTGAAGATCAAAGGATCATGGTGCTAGGTACATATGTTGTGGCGTTTTTGGTGATGAAGAAAGGAAGCAAATGAGCTTGTATTTATACTATGAATGAGGAGGTTAGGAAGCTTGCTAGGAAAGTGCTATAACTTGGTGACAAAGTTGTAATTAAGTAAGATCTAATGGCTAAAGTCAAGATTTAACCACACATGGTGACTCCCCCCCTCCTAAGTCGTTTTTCCAAGGATAAGGGTGACTAGATGAGTAGTCATGGTCTTTGGATGATAATATCCTAAGTATGTAGCTAGTTTTGACTCCGTAAATCGCTAACCGTAAGTTTTTAAGTCACGAAACGTAAAACCGGGTATCCTAAAAATATGGAACTTGAAAGTATGGTCAAACATGTCAATATACTCCATAATAAAATATAAAATGAGTGGTAGGTTCTATCGGGTGCTAAAACCCTGCTAAAAACTGGAAACACGGGTCTAAAACGCGTAATTCGCGTAAAACGCTGAACTGAAAAACGTAAAATTTCGAAACTTTTGGAATTGTCCTAAGATGAGAGAAAATCATATTTCTATTGTTTATAATGTTTTATGGATATATCGGGATGCTGGAAGGACGTTTAAACCTAGAAGTAAATCTCGGACACGGCTTTGTGATTTTTGCAGAAATGATCCGACGAGCGTCAAACTCTCGGATTATCGTTAAAATAGTTTAACTTACGAGAATATGAAATAAAAATTTCTGAGATGAATAGTGAAAAGGGAATAGTAAAAGTGAATAGTAAAAAGTGAATAGTGAAATTTTCGGGAATAAAAGTTAACCTGAAATTGCGAATTGTTACAGTCTCTACCCCTTAAGGAGAACTTCGTCCCGAAGTTCTGTTGATGTTAACTACTTACGGTATGTCTAAGAGAATTCGGGATCTCTAATATAGTGGTGTTCACTCTGATTCGTCTAAGGTTCTGGTTAAGGAGTTGTATCGGTTACAATTAAGCCCACTTATTTATAACACATTACTTACATAAAGAAGCGTCCAAATTTATGTAAGTAAGGTCTCATAAACTTATGGTTCGGTGATTTACAATTTCTTTATTTAACTGAAGAGGCGTCCCAATCCATTTAAATAAGGAGATTCTAAATCATCCTACTTAAGAATTTCCGACACAAAATCCGCCTTCTGAGGCCGATAGTAAGATAATCAAGTCATCAAATCCCTAAAGCTAAGCAATAATATTATTTAACTCAAATCTTGTGTCTCATCAAACAAGAACTGTCACAAGATCAAGTTAACTAATTAGTTATTACTGAGCTCCATGTTTTTAATGACTCGACGAATCTCTGGGGCTCCTTATAATACTAAAGTCACATCATCTAACAGCGTGGAACTAAGCAAACCTCTAACCAAAAAGCATATGTGTATGTATTGTGTGTAAGGCAAATAAAGAGGAAGGTCCCAACGTATATAGCAGTTATAGTCTAGGCACTAAATGCAACCTAGTTCTCTATAACCAAGGCTCTGGTACCAATCTGTAACACCCTCAAAATACCGCAGCGGAAGACTGTGTCATTGGGGTGCTACTTCATAATACAAAGTATAAGTTATAGAAAACGAACTCTAAATGAGACGTTTTGAAAAGTTACCATTCGATTAATGAATTCAAAGTTACAAACATGAGATTCCAAAGTATGATACATAAATGCATACAAAATGTTTTGAATGGTAAATGATAAAAGCGTAAGTCTTCAGAATATGCAGCTTAACTCTAAGTTCCACGCACTAGCTATCGCCTTACTAACCTGAGATAAACATGCTAAAGTGTCAACACAATGGTTGGTGAGTTCATAGAGTTTGTCTTAAAACAGTTGAAAAAGCCTTAAAGAATGATCACACAGCAAAGGCATCGTGAATCCACTCAGTTACAAGTCCCGCCATAAGAGACTTGTAACCTGTGTGTTCACAACCCACTGCTAACATATAGTATAATAAAGACATGTATAAGTTCATCAAGACAATTAAGCAATTAGTAGTGAGTCTCTACTTCGTCTCCGAAGACCTCACTTTGGGAGCCAATTCCCAAGGACAACTGGGAGCCACTTCCCAAAGAAAACTGGGAGCCACTTCCTAAAGATAACTGGGAGCCACTTCCCAAAGATAAAAGATTACTGGGAGCCACTTCCCAAAGATAAAAGACAGTCATGTATGTATGAAATCAAGTATAATGCCATCAAGTATAAGACAATCAAGTATAAAACAATCAAGTATAAATGTTTTGAGTATTTGTACAAGTAAGCAAGTAGTTGAGCATGTATCCCCCCCAAGAGTTAAAACAAGTATGAAAAAGTAGGGGCTATGACTCACCTTAAGGTTGTGTAATGAGAAATGAAAGTGGTAGTCGAATCGCGAAAGTCTCTAAGAGCAGCCTATAATAGAACGTTGCGACTTAGGTTTGGAGTAACGTCTAAGAATACGACGAATTGCCTATATATGTCTTGCATAATGTTCATGATGTAGTACTTAGTATATAGTGTAAGTCGTTGAATATAAGTGGTCTATGAAACATGTATAGGTTGTAAATCTCTTACTACCGTTCGGGCCGACATAATTCAGAAGTCATGGAGTAAACGTTCGAGGAGCCAGGACACTTTAACTCGTAAATCCACAACTCGTCTCGACGGCTTACTCAATGAACTCCTCACATGAGGCTCCCCACTATTGTAGTATTTGATAACATATATATAAGTTTTGATCTTTAAAAGTTATATGGTCTTTAGCCGTGGCTTTGGTCATGTTACCATGGTCTTGAGACTCAACCTTGGCTTTAGCCATGGTTGTGGTCTTGGCTTTAGGTCATTAGACCTCTTGGTCTCATCTAATTATAACAATTATATAGTTACTTTGGTCTAAAAATGGGCTGTTAAGAATTTGAAGAAAATTATCACTCAGAAAGCATTTTCAGGTCTCGAGCTTCTTTATACCTGAACGAAAACGTCGTTCCGGACAACTTTCGTGTTTTAACTTTTTGATGAATCGGACCAGAAGTGGGACTTTCAAAATCATAATTTGATCAGAATGCTATTTAGGCAGTTTTGCCGTTTTGGTTTCGCTAACTTCAAATGGTCATAACTTTTGACTCGTGTACTCGTTTTGGGTGATTCAAATTGCTATGTTTTCCTTGTTAAGTCCTCTTTAACAGTAAGTAAGTGTCAAATATCAAAGTTATACTATTGTGGTCGTGGTTTTCCATAAAAATCACTAGTTTGCTTGTTTACTTGTCATAAGTTAACATATGTATACCAATACTTGTTTTATCCATTTTTAAACATCATGAACACAATACAAAGACCATATATAGCATGAAAGAAACATAATAAGCATGAAATGATATTGAGCAAGAAAGTGTATAAGGGTTTGCTTACAACTTTTGGCTTTCTAAAGAAAGGAAGTCAAGTATGAACTAGGAGACTAAACCTATGCTTGTAAACCCTTTACCATAACTCTTGTAACCCTTGCTAGCCTTGATCTAACCCTTGTGAAGACCATTTAACTTCAGCCCTAGTAACCTTGTGTAGCTCTTAATTCAACCATGGAATCACCAAAAAAACTTAAGAACTAGGTAGAGAATACTAAGACATTGAACTTTGTAGTGTAACTTGTATATTGAAGATCAAAGGATCATGGTGCTAGGTACATATGTTGTGGCGTTTTTGGTGATGAAGAAAGGAAGCAAATGAGCTTGTATTTATACTATGAATGAGGAGGTTAGGAAGCTTGCTAGGAAAGTGCTATAACTTGGTGACAAAGTTGTAATTAAGTAAGATCTAATGGCTAAAGTCAAGATTTAACCACACATGGTGACTCCCCCCCTCCTAAGTCGTTTTTCCAAGGATAAGGGTGACTAGATGAGTAGTCATGGTCTTTGGATGATAATATCCTAAGTATGTAGCTAGTTTTGACTCCGTAAATCGCTAACCGTAAGTTTTTAAGTCACGAAACGTAAAACCGGGTATCCTAAAAATATGGAACTTGAAAGTATGGTCAAACATGTCAATATACTCCATAATAAAATATAAAATGAGTGGTAGGTTCTATCGGGTGCTAAAACCCTGCTAAAAACTGGAAACACGGGTCTAAAACGCGTAATTCGCGTAAAACGCTGAACTGAAAAACGTAAAATTTCGAAACTTTTGGAATTGTCCTAAGATGAGAGAAAATCATATTTCTATTGTTTATAATGTTTTATGGATATATCGGGATGCTGGAAGGACGTTTAAACCTAGAAGTAAATCTCGGACACGGCTTTGTGATTTTTGCAGAAATGATCCGACGAGCGTCAAACTCTCGGATTATCGTTAAAATAGTTTAACTTACGAGAATATGAAATAAAAATTTCTGAGATGAATAGTGAAAAGGGAATAGTAAAAGTGAATAGTAAAAAGTGAATAGTGAAATTTTCGGGAATAAAAGTTAACCTGAAATTGCGAATTGTTACAGTCTCTACCCCTTAAGGAGAACTTCGTCCCGAAGTTCTGTTGATGTTAACTACTTACGGTATGTCTAAGAGAATTCGGGATCTCTAATATAGTGGTGTTCACTCTGATTCGTCTAAGGTTCTGGTTAAGGAGTTGTATCGGTTACAATTAAGCCCACTTATTTATAACACATTACTTACATAAAGAAGCGTCCAAATTTATGTAAGTAAGGTCTCATAAACTTATGGTTCGGTGATTTACAATTTCTTTATTTAACTGAAGAGGCGTCCCAATCCATTTAAATAAGGAGATTCTAAATCATCCTACTTAAGAATTTCCGACACAAAATCCGCCTTCTGAGGCCGATAGTAAGATAATCAAGTCATCAAATCCCTAAAGCTAAGCAATAATATTATTTAACTCAAATCTTGTGTCTCATCAAACAAGAACTGTCACAAGATCAAGTTAACTAATTAGTTATTACTGAGCTCCATGTTTTTAATGACTCGACGAATATCTGGGGCTCCTTATAATACTAAAGTCACATCATCTAACAGCGTGGAACTAAGCAAACCTCTAACCAAAAAGCATATGTGTATGTATTGTGTGTAAGGCAAATAAAGAGGAAGGTCCCAACGTATATAGCAGTTATAGTCTAGGCACTAAATGCAACCTAGTTCTCTATAACCAAGGCTCTGGTACCAATCTGTAACACCCCCAAAATACCGCAGCGGAAGACTGTGTCATTGGGGTGCTACTTCATAATACAAAGTATAAGTTATAGAAAACGAACTCTAAATGAGACGTTTTGAAAAGTTACCATTCGATTAATGAATTCAAAGTTACAAACATGAGATTCCAAAGTATGATACATAAATGTATACAAAATGTTTTGAATGGTAAATGATAAAAGCGTAAGTCTTCAGAATATGCAGCTTAACTCTAAGTTCCACGCACTAGCTATCGCCTTACTAACCTGAGATAAACATGCTAAAGTGTCAACACAATGGTTGGTGAGTTCATAGAGTTTGTCTTAAAACAGTTGAAAAAGCCTTAAAGAATGATCACACAGCAAAGGCATCGTGAATCCACTCAGTTACAAGTCCCGCCATAAGAGACTTGTAACCTGTGTGTTCACAACCCACTGCTAACATATAGTATAATAAAGACATGTATAAGTTCATCAAGACAATTAAGCAATTAGTAGTGAGTCTCTACTTCGTCTCCGAAGACCTCACTTTGGGAGCCAATTCCCAAGGACAACTGGGAGCCACTTCCCAAAGAAAACTGGGAGCCACTTCCTAAAGATAACTGGGAGCCACTTCCCAAAGATAAAAGATTACTGGGAGCCACTTCCCAAAGATAAAAGACAGTCATGTATGTATGAAATCAAGTATAATGCCATCAAGTATAAGACAATCAAGTATAAAACAATCAAGTATAAATGTTTTGAGTATTTGTACAAGTAAGCAAGTAGTTGAGCATGTATCCCCCCCAAGAGTTAAAACAAGTATGAAAAAGTAGGGGCTATGACTCACCTTAAGGTTGTGTAATGAGAAATGAAAGTGGTAGTCGAATCGCGAAAGTCTCTAAGAGCAGCCTATAATAGAACGTTGCGACTTAGGTTTGGAGTAACGTCTAAGAATACGACGAATTGCCTATATATGTCTTGCATAATGTTCATGATGTAGTACTTAGTATATAGTGTAAGTCGTTGAATATAAGTGGTCTATGAAACATGTATAGGTTGTAAATCTCTTACTACCGTTCGGGCCGACATAATTCAGAAGTCATGGAGTAAACGTTCGAGGAGCCAGGACACTTTAACTCGTAAATCCACAACTCGTCTCGACGGCTTACTCAATGAACTCCTCACATGAGGCTCCCCACTATTGTAGTATTTGATAACATATATATAAGTTTTGATCTTTAAAAGTTATATGGTCTTTAGCCGTGGCTTTGGTCATGTTACCATGGTCTTGAGACTCAACCTTGGCTTTAGCCATGGTTGTGGTCTTGGCTTTAGGTCATTAGACCTCTTGGTCTCATCTAATTATAACAATTATATAGTTACTTTGGTCTAAAAATGGGCTGTTAAGAATTTGAAGAAAATTATCACTCAGAAAGCATTTTCAGGTCTCGAGCTTCTTTGTACCTGAACGAAAACGTCGTTCCGGACAACTTTCGTGTTTTAACTTTTTGATGAATCGGACCAGAAGTGGGACTTTCAAAATCATAATTTGATCAGAATGCTATTTAGGCAGTTTTGCCGTTTTGGTTTCGCTAACTTCAAATGGTCATAACTTTTGACTCGTGTACTCGTTTTGGGTGATTCAAATTGCTATGTTTTCCTTGTTAAGTCCTCTTTAACAGTAAGTAAGTGTCAAATATCAAAGTTATACTATTGTGGTCGTGGTTTTCCATAAAAATCACTAGTTTGCTTGTTTACTTGTCATAAGTTAACATATGTATACCAATACTTGTTTTATCCATTTTTAAACATCATGAACACAATACAAAGACCATATATAGCATGAAAGAAACATAATAAGCATGAAATGATATTGAGCAAGAAAGTGTATAAGGGTTTGCTTACAACTTTTGGCTTTCTAAAGAAAGGAAGTCAAGTATGAACTAGGACACTAAACCTATGCTTGTAAACCCTTTACCATAACTCTTGTAACCCTTGCTAGCCTTGATCTAACCCTTGTGAAAACCATTTAACTTCAGCCCTAGTAACCTTGTGTAGCTCTTAATTCAACCATGGAATCACCAAACAAACTTAAGAACTAGGTAGAGAATACTAAGACATTGAACTTTGTAGTGTAACTTGTATATTGAAGATCAAAGGATCATGGTGCTAGGTACATATGTTGTGGCGTTTTTGGTGATGAAGAAAGAAAGCAAATGAGCTTGTATTTATACTATGAATGAGGAGGTTAGGAAGCTTGCTAGGAAAGTGCTATAACTTGGTGACAAAGTTGTAATTAAGTAAGATCTAATGGCTAAAGTCAAGATTTAACCACACATGGTGACTCCCCCCCTCCTAAGTCGTTTTTCCAAGGATAAGGGTGACTAGATGAGTAGTCATGGTCTTTGGATGATAATATCCTAAGTATGTAGCTAGTTTTGACTCCGTAAATCGCTAACCGTAAGTTTTTAAGTCACGAAACGTAAAACCGGGTATCCTAAAAATATGAAACTTGAAAGTATGGTCAAACATGTCAATATACTCCATAATAAAATATAAAATGAGTGGTAGGTTCTATCGGGTGCTAAAACCCTGCTAAAAACTGGAAACACGGTCTAAAACGCGTAATTCGCGTAAAACGCTGAACTGAAAAACGTAAAATTTCGAAACTTTTGGAATTGTCCTAAGATGAGAGAAAATCATATTTCTATTGTTTATAATGTTTTATGGATAGATCGGGATGCTGGAAGGACGTTTAAACCTAAAAGTAAATCTCGGACACGGCTTTGTGATTTTTGCAGAAATGATCCGACGAGCGTCAAACTCTCGGATTATCGTTAAAATAGTTTAACTTACGAGAATATGAAATAAAAATTTCTGAGATGAATAGTGAAAAGTGAATAGTAAAAAGTGAATAGTGAAATTTTCGGGAATAAAAGTTAACCTGAAATTGCGAATTGTTACATGAAGAAGTTAGAGCCTTGAAGTTGTGAAGAAGTTAGAGCCTTGAAGTTGTGAAGGTGTTAGTCCTTGAAGTCGTGAAGAATTTGTGGCGGCGTGAAGATACTTGTAGTGTGAAGAAGTATTGAAGAAGTGAAAAGGTGTGAAGAAGGTGTGGTGTGAAAATAGTTGTGAGATTGGTTCTAGCTACGATTAGAACTCGACATTTTGCTTAGTGTCGTAAATCGGTGTAAGCTTTGGTGTGTACGGTTTTCTCCGCCATAAGAGAGGTTATTAACTTAGTGAAGAAAACTCTCGAGTTCGGTGCTCGGGGAGTGGAGTAAGGCAAGGAAGGTGTCCTTGTAGCCGAACCACTATAAATCCTTTGTCTCTCGGTTTGATCTTTCCATCTCTCACGCTTTGCTCGCTTACTTATTAGCTTTTCGTATATAGTTATAATTGTGTGTTGTGCATATATTAATTTCACATAAAGGTCAAACTAGGTTCCATTCACAACATTAATTTTACATAAGTAAACTATAAGTATATACACTTTTAAAACACATATACATATATAAATACAAACATATATTTATGAGAGATATATTATTTTATTATTTCTACTCAACATTTTAAATAAGTAGTATTTTTATGATAAGTATAAATAAACTTGTACTTACGCTTTAGCTTCAAGGGTTTTACGGTTATCATCAATTCTTTAGAAGCAAAACTTTTATTAGACGAAAAAGACGTAAAACTATTCAACCCCCCCCCCCCTTCTAGTTTTCCACAATTGGTATCAGAGCCACGTCTAGCAAGATTTTTCAAATATATTGTATTTTAAAACTTGTAACGATCTATGGAATTCGAAAAATATCTAGAAGGGGAATTTACGCAAAAACCACCATTATTTGAAAATGATCATTTTCTTGAATGGAAAAATAAATTTGAAAATTATGTGAAATCAATAGATCTTGATCTTTGGCATATCATTTCAATTGGTGATCTTAAACCAACCAAAATGGATTTTGAAAATCAATATAATAATCTTCAAACCAAAATTGATAAAAGTACTAAAGCCAAATTACTTATTTTCAAAACTCTATCAAGAGTTGAATATGAAAGATTATTTCTTTGTAAAACGGCAAATGATATTTGGAAATGTCTTTTAAAGTTTCACCAAGAGAAATGTAAAACCAAAGATGATAAACTTGATATTGCACAAGAAATAGTTACTCTAGAATATTTAATAGATAAATATTTAGTTGAAATAAACACATGTACTACTAGTTCAAATGTGATCATTGAAGGTGTCAATAACGAAGAATACATGAGCCAAATTCGAAGAAAGAGTGTTAATAAATCATGGTGCAACAAGTACGAAGAAGACGATGATAAAATGGCTTATGAGAATATTCAAACAAATGTGAATACAAGTATTGATGGCAAGGACTACATGCTTCTAGATCTAAGCGAAACTACAAATAAAATATGGAGCGACTTGGACGATGGAATTGATCAACATATAGCATGTGAAGGTTATACAACTACTAATAAGGTACAATCCGAAACCGAACATTTTTGCTATGATCAATTTATATTAGAATTTTCTAAATTAGAAAACAACTTCAAACATTTTTGCAACATTAACTCAAAAATGATTCCTAAAAATAAATCTTTAATATTCATTAAAAACAATTTTGAAAAGGAAATAATTTTAGAAGATAAAATGTCTAGACTTGAAAGCAATATTGAAATTGATCTTAAATGTAAATATTGTCAAGACTATAAACATGAAATTAAAATGGAAAATGAAAAAGCAAAAATATTAGCAAAATATGAAAATAGCTCTAGATCTTTAAAATATTACTTAACATTCAAAAGTCATTTTATGATAAAACCGACTTAGGATTTACCGTAAATGATCCTTCAAAAAATGTATCAAAACAAATAAAATTTGTTAAACCTAGTGGAGAAATTTAGAACTTATATTATTTACACTCATTATTCATTACTCTAGTCAAGAAAGTCATTGTTTGTTGATTAAAACAAACTATTGATGAACTCTTGTACTTCTCGGCAACATCCTCATCATGTGCATTTAAATGCAATGGATGTTCTCAACTAACCAACTCGGACCCATGAGAACCTGGGTACCAAGCTCTTTATCATGTTTAGGTAATTAACGAACGAAGAGACTATTACGTTTTGGATTGCTCACCTTTCTTTCTTACTTTTGACGATTATTGGTTCCTATCACTATGTTTCACATTCTGCACATGATTTGACTATGACGTTGTTGCGGTCATTTATTGTCTCGGCATTTTGTTCTTCACTTTTGGAGTATTGGTTTTATGGTGTGTCCGTTACTATTTCAAGACGAAGGTTTCAAAGCACAACTATTCTTAGTCTTCACGACTTGTGATGATTGGTGTGATCGATTAAGCATTTCAGATCAAGCTCCCTTGATTTCTATTGCGCTGGAATTTTACTTTGCTACTTCGACATGTTTTGGGCAAACTTTTAAGATGTCTTCCATTACTCTCATGCCCACTCTTAAAGAAAAGCTGGACCTGAGGTAAGTTTTCTTTTCAAAAACTTTCCAATATTACATTATATTAAAGTAGGCTTTAATTAGTATATGAATATGATTTAATTTATAAGTTGCCATGATTTTAGATCATTAATACTGATATATATATATATATATATATATATATATATATACATGATATTAGGATAAGTAACCCTCTTGTTGTTAAGTATATTATCATCTTTCTTAGTCTTCATTTATATTGAAGATCTTCTATGATCTATAGTAGAATACTTACCACTTAAGTTATATGATCTTACAAGTTGTATTAATAGATGTGTTATAATTAAGACTTGTTAGTAACTTAATATTATGATGCTCTTTGTATACATATATATATATATATATATATATATATATATATATATATATATATATATACTGTATGACCGTAGAACAACCTTATCACTTATGAATCTTGGCTAGATCTAGAGAGAGAAAGTAAGTAGAGAGAGAGAGAGAGAGTGGGAACTCTAGTGGGTGGAATAATAACCTTGATATTACTAAATGAATCACTAAGAGAACCAACCTCAAAATGAGGCCTTACAAGTGTATTTATACTTGTAGTCTAGGGCTTCACATATCTTTGACCATATTACATAACTAGCCCTTAGACTTTATACAAGCATGAATAATACACATAAACTTAATAAACTAGCATTTACTAACTATTACATGAATATAGTTAACTAACTATTTGACTCAATAATGATCGTCACTTTTAATCCTAACAATCTCCCCCTAAGGGACGATCATTGAGATCTCACTTTGATTTCATAAATGATCAACACTTCTAATTCTAACAATCTCCCCCTAAGGGTGATCATTGAGATCTCTCTTTTGTGACTTTGATCTTTGATCTTTGAAGCTTGTTCTTTTTGAACTTTGAGTCCTTGTGTAATAGTTATGCTAGTTCCTTTGTTCCAATCATGCTTTGTGATCTTTCTTGCCTTTGATCAACATCTTTACTCTGTTGTCTTTACGTCTTTTCCAACATGCTCACACTTTGTTTGACTTTGAATCTTTGTGAAGTTCTCTTCTCTTTGACTTTAAACTTTGTTTCTTTAGTTGGAAGATTCTTTGACTTTGACTTAGAAACATTCTGAACTTTGCTTTGCTTAGATCTTTGAAGAGAGCTTTGCAGGGTATGAGCATGTGGATCTTTGAGTGATGGTAACGGTCTTTCTCCAAGGAACATTCATGAGTACCTGCATAAAACAGTTAGCAATAAATCAACCGGTACTTACAGGTTCGGAATTAGAGATCGTCAATAGCATAGTGTGAAGACTCCTTCTAACCCTTACCAAGGCCGTTCCTGAACCAGATACCCTTGAAAGGGCTTACTAGATCCACCGAAGTACATCAATGATTCAGGTGAGTTGCTGGAGATCACCCCACAACTGTAGACCGTTTGAGACATAGTATCCATCATGAAAGATAAGGCAAGATCCATAGATCTCATAAAGACTCTTACAACTTGTGTCCTTTCTGGCGAACACAAGTGTATTCATAGGAAAGTGTATCCTAAGAGATCTTTTGACGTATCTCATGGCTCTAGACTCGATAAGTGCATAATTTGGTTTCCTATGCGGAGACTAGGGAGGGGTCTCCTGCTTCAATATCAACCATCTCTAAGAGATAAGTCGATAGATTGCACTGGTTCCCCGTGAGAATGAAACAAGCTCTTTTAAGAGAACTTGAGTGGCTAGAAGGTTAAGTGCAGTGCGTCACTGGGTCCATGATGTCTTTATCTTCAATACCAGTGTCACCTTGGTAACAACCAGTAGCATATGAATTGAACCCGGTGTCTGCCCTAAGGTTGAACATATGGAGGGCTTTTTCTTTTCACCCTTTCATTTGCTTTTCTTTTTAATTCTTCAACCCCTTCTTTCTCCTTTCATTATTTTCTCCTTTTTTCAAATCATACCTATGGACTTCTAATTCTAATCTATTGGAATTGTCCTTGGGTAGATCCCTCCGGCTCTGGCGGATCATAGGACGGTTTTTCCTAACCTTAGTCACCTTATAACTTCATGATTATCCTATTGTTGCCATCAAACCATTTGTGAAAATCTCTCAAAGTGTTTATGATAATAAAACATACTTTGTTAACACTTCGAGAGTTTTGCATTTCATTTGAAGGACTCCCCCTTCACATATGCTCATGTATATTTTAGGAAATTTGCGCATGCGGGAGGAGTTTGCACTTTTGAATTGATCTACTTTCAATGAACACAACCGATTCAAGACACGCTTACATCACTAGATAGACTAGCTTGAAGTTATTACCCGGCCTGGTCATGTCCAAAGAAAGTTTCTCGAAATGGTACATTTCTACTAAGACAAATCCTTTTCGAGACACGCTTACGTGGCTAATTAAAGAGTTCCATTGTCAGCTTTTAGGTGATAATTAGCTCTAGTAACTAACTTGATGTTATGAAAACTAGATAATCCAAGTCTTCGTCACTATCAATATATGCCCAAACAAGTCATCTTCGCGGAAGTGAAGAAAGAAAGAAGATGAAATAAGTACACGCGCCTGTAAAACGTTACTTCAAACCCGAATAAATAATAACGAATTATCCCCATATTCATAAATATCCGATACTAGCCGTTGTTATTTGATTGTGATTCTTGATCAGGATCGTTTAAGCAATCCGTGGTGTGTTTTGGTGAAGCTTGAAATTCTATATCGGGTGATTCGTAGTGATTTCGTATTTTCCCTCCAAAAATAAAATTGGAAATTTTTCTCGTCCATAATTTGGAAATCACTATGAAATACAATACAAAGGTTACCTGAAAAATTTGAGTATTAAAAATTTTTACGCAAAATTTCATCGAAAAAATTTGAATTTTGGCCTAAAATTTTGAATTTCGGGCCAAAATTTTCAACCTTGTACCAAAATTAAAATCTCGCGTAAAAATTGAACGTTTAGTCTCCTCTCAAAAATAAATTTTACTCAAATTTTCCCGCCAAAAAACTCTTTTTTTTTCTTTTTTTTTTCTTTTTTTTTTTTTTTTTGGTTGCTAACTCGATAATACTTGGATCCTAACTCGGTATGTCTTACAAATCCCAAACTCGATAAGCCCAGATAGTGGTCCAAACTCGATAAGCAATTCCCCTAACTCGATAAACCATCCCTAACTCGATAACCCCTAACTCGATAATGCCCAAACTCGATAACCATTAGCCTTCAAACTCGATAACCATTAACCTTCAAACTCGATAACCAATAGCCTTCAAACTCGATAACCATTAGCCTTCAAACTCGATAACCATTAACCTCATCTAACTCGATAACCATTAGAAATTTTGGCAGAGTTTCATCTAACTCGATAAACCACAAAAAACCTAACTCGATAAACGATTAGGTGAACAGGCTAACTCGCCAACTTTAGATCCTAACTCGATAATATATTGGCACCTAACTCGATAACAACTTAAACCCAAACTCGAAAACTGACACCAAACTCGATAAACCTGCACCAAACTCGCTAAGCCTACACCAAACTCGAAAAATCAGATCCAAACACGATAAGCTCTCGATGAACAGTAACCAGATTCATCTTTTCACCCAAAAACACGATTTTACACCCAAAAACACCACGATTCGCCCCCGGTTAGCTCTGATGCCACTTGTTATGATCAAGAAACACCTTCAGGAGGTCGGGGATGCTCAAAATAAAGAGTAAACATGGTATATTATTAGCTTCAAGAAAGGGTAAGGTGTGTGTGTTTTCTAGAGAGAGAAAGAAGGAAACCACACACACCTTGTGATACAATGAGACATCCACCCTCCTAGTTGGGACTAGGAGGGGTATTTATACAAAGAATACAAGGTAATCTTTACACCAATGGCAAGACTAGTCCTTGTAGTTAAAGACTAATGCAATTCCCGAATATAACAAAACTTTAAGGCTAACATATACATATGTCTATCCTGTATCCTAAGATGATTTACTTTGTCCCTTTCTATCTCATTGCATTTAGATCATAAATATCTACCATCTCTCTTCCATATCTGTAATTGCCATTAGAGATGATTATATGTGACAATGAGCTTAATTGATTCTCTTGAGTATAATATGTTTCCATTTCAAATCCTTCACTTGAAATTTCTTGATTATCAAAATCAAAACATCATGTTTAAAACCTCTATCTTTGAATAAAAATATCTCAAATATCTATATTATTTTTCTTCAAACAACATGTTTAACTATAAGCTACCATAACTTTATTTTAATCAAAATCAAGATTGAATTTTTTTTTCTCATGTTATGAAAAAAAACTCAATTTATTTTATTGTAATACATACTTGAATTTATTTCAAAACATTGTTGAATAAAACTAAAAACGTTTTGCTTAAAACATACTTGATTATCTCACATGTGTCATACACTTCTGTGGAAATGACATTCACAATTTAATCAAATCATTTCATGAGAATCGTGGTTTACCCATATGGATCTTGTTTGTAACAAGTCTTGAAGTTCATATAATCATATCTTCCTACTTGTTACTTGTAAACAATCATCAATATGTTTGCACTATCCTACATATTATCATCCTCATATAGTTGCATATTTAACTAATTTGCTTTATTGCTTCCTTAGTTGCCTATCTTAATTGATAAATTACTAGATTGCATGTTTATTAGAAATTAATTGTCTACTTTGCTTATTTCTATAACACTCTCTACATTCATGAATAGTATGCCCTATATTGCCTCAAAGAGTTGAACATACTTGAATCCAAATCCAAAAACACAACCATTTTGAAAATTTTTCTGCCAAAAACCCATTTCTGGCATTCTGGGAATCACCAGATGGGCGGCCCCCTTAATTTTAAGGGGACCGGCCCCTAATTAAGGGGACCGGCCATCTGATGGTCGGGGATACTGTTTTCTTTATCACTTGTTGACCCATTTCACCCTATACTTCCCAAAATTCACAAACATACTTTGTCCCATACTATCCCTCAAAATTTACCTTCCTAAACTACATTTCTCATACACTATAAATACCCTCTTCCCATCATTAATGCCATCACACCCAAACACGTCATCTCCCAACAACCAAAAACCAAAGATCTCAAGAACCGCAAGGATCTCCGTCAAACCCGTTTAGAGGAGGAAACTTGATTCTTGTCATAACTCAAGTGATGTTGTTCCAAGTCAACCAACAACTAAACCTCAAACCCACACTAATGACTCATCTTACAACCTATCATCCACTCATGCCCACAATAATGCTTCTTCTTATGATGAGCATGCTCAATCCCAAAACAACAATTCCAATCTCTCAATCAATACCTCACATGTTGCTCATTCAACAAAAAACCACCCACTCATGAAGAACCTCTTCCACCCATTTCATGTTTTCATGACTACCCAAGCTCAACCATGTATCCACCACCAAGAGTACCACCACCACATCCTACAACTTCACATGCCATTCCTATGTTGCATGTTCAAACCTTCACCCAAGACAACTATCATGCTCCACCACCATCACCTTCCTCCGAACACTTGAAGTTCGTTGAGGAGCTAAAAGAGGCTCATGAGCTTAGTGCTCTTTTAGCATTACATCTTGCTCAACGCAATTTGGATCCACCTAAATCAAGCTCACCATCATCACCACACAACATCAACCAAATTGAGAAGCATGTTAACAATTGCCCTTGTTGCATCTTCCTCCAACAACAAACCATTGCATTGAATGAGCACTTCACTTGGATTGAGTATCTTCTTACTAGATCTCAACAAACACCATCACTTGAACAACATCAAAACCCTCAATCGACAAACCCAACTTCAAATCCACCACCTACAAGCTCCACATCTCCAAACTCACCAACATCCATGCAACCAAAAGTTTATTTCCACTAAACCACCAAACATTTTATATGCTTATGTTTCTCATTTTCAAATAAAACTCCTCAACCATTTTGGGATTTAAGAAAGTTTGGTGACACTCCTTGTTGGCATATTAGGATGCTCTACTTAGTTTAGTATTCTATCTTTATGGCCTTTGTAACAATGATTATGGGTTGACATAATCATTTTCTATTAATGAATGACTTTAATATGTGTTTCTAATTATCTTTTGCCATGCTTATTATTAGTTGGTATTATGTTATATGTGCTTGCTTGTGCCATGCTTGTGCTTCTAATATTTTTCTTGCAAGAATTCCATTATTTAAACCCTTGGTGCCCTCAAACAAAGGGGAGCATACATCAAGGGGGAGCTTCCTTCTTATTGGCTTAAACCTTTTTGATTTTACAAAAAGGGGGAGAAGTGAATATAAACTCACTAAATATTTGTCTAAAAATTAATTTTTGGATTTAATGAGTTTAGGTTTTGTAATCATCAAAAAGGGGGAGATTGTTGATATAAATAAATGACTAAAAACGTTATTCATATCTTTCGATATCTCTATGTTTTGATAATCACAAAACGAAAACTCATCAAACCAAAGATCACGACATAAACAAGTATTTAGTAGTAAATACTCATCTTTACCATCTAATCACTTAAGGTATGAATAAATAAAGTGTCTAAATGCATTATAAGATCAAAGGAACACTTTTGTTAATCACTAGATATTTATAAAATGTCACAAAGCATTTTATATCTTTTATAAAATATTTTTGGCATTAAAAGAATATGTTTAATTCATTACAAATTTATGAATTCAAATTTTCAACCAAAAATGGCAAATCTAATCCAGAAAAATTTCCTTCACAAAAGGACAAGAAAATCCAACTTTTAGGAGGGCGGCCCCCTTAATCATTAAGGGGACCGCCCCCTAATTAAGGGGACCGGCACGCTCCAAAACAGTATTTTCTGGCCCTTTAAATACTGGATCATTCCACATATTTTTCTCACCTTTTTGCACTAAAAACTTTCTGATCTAATCATCCATTTCCTTCCTCTAAAAATCCTTTGATCTTATATACATTGATCTTTGTTTCAAAGTGATTCAAGCCTCAACACTCAAGTGCAAAGAAAAGAATACTTCTATTAGAAGTATTACAACTTAGTATCATCTTGCTATCTAAGTTGTTTGTTTATTTCATCTTGTTGATCCTTCATATTTTGGTGAATAAGGTGTATGTATTAGTTAGCTAGATTGTGTTATAAAATCTAGAATTGTTGTAAGTGTGAAGTGGAACTTGAAGTGAAGAAGTAGTGTTTCATAGTAGTGGTGATAGGAAATATTAGCAATAGTGATTAGTAGTGAAGAAATTGGAACTTCCAAGTTAAGAAGACATTGAAGACTAGAAGTTGTGAAGACGTTAGAGACTAGAAGGTGTGCAGAAGCTAGAGCCTTGAAGTTGTGAAGAAGTTAGAGCCTTGAAGTTGTGAAGAAGTTAGAGCCTTGAAGTTGTGAAGGTGTTAGTCCTTGAAGTCGTGAAGAATTTGTGAAGGCGTGAAGATACTTGTAGTGTGAAGAAGTATTGAAGAAGTGAAAAGGTGTGAAGAAGGTGTGGTGTGAAAATAGTTGTGAGATTGGTTCTAGCTACGATTAGAACTCGACATTTTGCTTAGTGTCGTAAATCGGTGTAAGCTTTGGTGTGCACGGTTTTCTCCGCCATAAGGGAGGTTATTAACTTAGTGAAGAAAACTCTCGAGTTCGGTGCTCGGGGAGTGGAGTAGGGCAAGGAAGGTGTCCTTGTAGCCGAACCACTATAAATCCTTTGTCTCTCGGTTTGATCTTTCCATCTCTCACTCTTTGCTCGCTTACTTATTAGCTTTTCGTATATAGTTATAATTGTGTGTTGTGCATATATTGATTTCACATAAAGGTCAAACTAGGTTCCATTCACAACATTAATTTTACATAAGTAAACTATAAGTATATACACTGTTAAAACACATATACATATATAAATACAAACATATATTTATGAGAGATATATGATTTTATTATTTCTACTCAACATCTTAAATAAGTAGTATTTTTATGATAAGTATAAATAAACTTGTACTTACGCTTTAGCTTCAAAGGTTTTACGGTTATCATCAATTCTTTAGAAGCAAAACTTTTATTAGACGAAAAAGACGTAAAACTATTCAATCCCCCCCCCCCTTCTAGTTTTCCACACATACTAGTTCATTACTTGTTTGTATTGCTTACTCTAGTCTCTCAATAGCTTAAATCATCATCATAAATCAGTAGGAAGCAATCAAAATCCATTTTGGTCAACCTTAGTTCAGGAATCAAAAAGTCAAATTTGCTAGTCTTGTAAGAAATCCAATTTTGCCAGAATTTTCATGATATGATTTCTTACCTTTAGGACCTGAAATTGTTGGAGATTAGATTTTGGAAGCTCATATTTTAAGTCATAATTTTTGCTTATTTTTGTGACTTTTTTAGACAGCTTATTTGAGTGCTTATTTAAGCCTGCAGGGCAAGCCTAACCCCTGCATCAGGGCACTGGCTTGTTTATGCCATATTTCATAAGCTCACTCTAAGCTTGTCTGTGGACCCCACTGCTCAACCCCAGGTTTTTTAGAAAGCTAAATAAGCTAGTTCATTGTTCCAGAGCTTATTTTGACCTCTGAAAGCCTCGCCCTTAGCTTTTGGTAGCCTGCTACTCACCCTGACCAAACCAAAACCCTAAGCATTCAGGTGACAGACCAAACTTCACACACCCATTGTGGACTCACCTGTGGACCCCAGGGAGTGCTTATTGGCTTATTAAAAAGCCCTCCTGGAAAGCTTTTTGGATCTACTTTTGTTTCGGACCCTTGAGCAAGCCTGTGGGCCCCACATAGGGCTGCAAGTGCCTCATTTTGGCCTGTTTGACCTGTGTGTTTTTAATAGTGCTTATTTGTATCTCCTGGCCTTTTTAGTTAGCTTATTGAGTTGTTTTAGCTTACTTTGTGTGCATTTCAGTTGATTACAGCTTATTTTATCATTGGTAGCTTATTAGTAGCTTAACTCACTCACAAAGTCCATAAAAATCCTTAAATAGCCATCTGTTAAGCTAAGTAGCTTGCACACAGCTTATTTTTAAGCTTAAAAAAAGTTGTTTTCACAAAAGTCACTCATTTTCAGTATTTAAATAGTTTTGTAAATGAAAAATCAAGAAAAGACAAATATAAAATAAGTTATAGCTTCTATTTAAGCCATTTGGCTTATTTTTCTGCTTTTTCAGAAAGCAAATTTTCTATTTTATATTTTTCTTAAGTTCCTAATATATTAAAATAGTTTTTTAAAAATTTTCATAATTTTCTGAGTAGATTTATTATTTATAATAATTAATTTAAGTTTAACTAGTTTTAATTAAAAAGGCCAAAAATAAATTTCATTTCTGCTTAATTATAAGCAATAGTATCTTTTTATATTTTTCCTAGGTTTTATAAATCATAAAGTATATTTATAAAAAATTTCATAATTTTTACTGTTCATTTAGTATTTTTTATAATTAAATTAGTTTAAATAGGTTTTAAATAATAAATAAGTAAATATTTATTAAAATAACTTAATTATAATTTTTATAAACTTTTTATAATTTTTTTAGGATTCCTGTAATGGTTAATTAGTTTTATAAAAAAATTCATAATTTTCTAAGTCACTTTAGTATTTTTCTTAATTTAAAATAGTTTAAATTAGTTTTAAATAATTATTAAATAGTTTTTAATTAATATTAAATAATAAAATAATCAAAAAAATAATTTTCTTTTTTTTTAAATTTTATTTTAATATTAAGTTTGTAAAAAGTCACTTTCACCCCCTCTAGTTTATTTCTGCTTAAATCTCACCTTTTTCTCTATACGCAATCACATTTGTTTTAAATTTAGTTTATGTTTTTATATATCTGTTTCCTGTAATTATTAAATGCTGTTTATTTATCTTAATCCCAATCAATTCCAGTAGTGTAATCAAATCCAAATCATTATCTGATTCCTTTTACAATCACTGAATCCCTCAAACGTTTGAAAAATACAATTTCAATCTCGTCGGGACATAACGACCCGGGAAAACACTGTGCTTACACCAGATCATAAATTGATCACTACTCCCACTCAGGGGCGAAGCTACTTGCTAAGTAGTGGGGGCGTTGTCCCCAACGGAGCTCCGGCGAACACACCAAATTTATAGGAAAAAAAGTAAATCTGGTTGAAAAAAAGTCTGGTGCCCTCATGCAAATAATTCGAATGCCCTATACACTTTGTGAGATCAACAATAAGAGCCCTCTTCGATTTGTTTTGTGGTTGTTTTTTCACCAGAATAAATGGAGAAAAAGAGCTTTCGGAATTTGGAAAGTTACATGATGGTAGGGAAAGCTAGGTGGGCCTGTCAAAAATGAGTCTAGTGGTTATTAAATGTTTCATATTAATTGTATTATTTATTTTGTAATAAAAGAAAAAGGTGTATAATTGATACCGTAATACTTCTTCATCTTTCATTGGCTGAATAACATGCATATTATAATGTATTTCAGAATTTGAGTTAACATATTAATGCACAAGGTTTAACATTATTTAAGAGATTATAATTTTTTAAATCATCATTAACCTTAGATTTAGGACTTTAGGAAATTTAGTTGAAATTACAAAACAAATATTTTATAAACAATTTCATCTTATCACCTGGATAATCGGATGTGATATATAAGTGTCGCATCAAAGAGTAGCACTTTTTCCGCCTTAAATCAAACCCGACCCGATTTATTTCAAGTTATGCTAAAAAAATCTCTTATTGCTCGATGCCCCCTTTAATTGTATTTTCTGGCTCCGCCACTGCTCCCACTCAGGCTTGACCTATTGACCATTCCTGGTTGATCTGTGAGGTTGGTTTGGGAGGAGTCATAAACCATTAGCCTTATCGCGGCATGATAATAAGTACCCATGTTGTCAGAATAAGTTGTAATTTAGTATAATTTAAATAATTAAAAGGTAATTAGTAATTAGTAATTAATTAATTAAATAGTGTAAAAATTATTTTTCTTTTTCTTAATTTTTTTTTTTTGTCATTAGGATTGTGAAAATATAAATTTCATAGCCGTAGGATCTTATTTGCTCCCGTTTCACTTTTTATTTTGCGCGTTCGCGTTTATTTTATATTCAAACGTGCGTTTTTAGGTTTAGCTCACGTTTTTAGGTTATCTGATTATCAGTAATTGTTCATATAGTGTTTTTAAGTTAGTCTGTTAAATCACCCGATCACTTAAAACGTTCTCAAATCCAATTGCAATCTCGCTAGGACGTAATGACCCGGGGATTTTCCTATACTTCCACGGACTTTATATCTTGACTTTTTCTCCCGGGTGAGCCTATTGACCGCACATGGTTGACTGGTTAGTTCAGGAGGAGTTAAATTTTGGCGCCGCTACCAGGGAGGTTGCTGCGTATCTGAAAACATCTTTTGAGATTAGTGATTTTTCATTCGTCATTATATGAACTCTTGTAAATTTTTAATCATAATACAAAAAAGTCATTAACGCTTTTCCTAAAGTGTTAACAACACCAAACAAATAAAAAAAAAATAAACAAACAAAACAAATCGTTACGTTTTCTATATCGGATTTCTTTTAGGTGATTCTAAAAGGAGTTCGATTTTGGTTGACGAAACGATACAAAAAATATTTTCCAAAAGTTTTTCACCCATACACAAAAACCCAAAAACATTCTTCTTTTTCTTGTGAATAATAATTACATAAAATAAACCGTCGAAAACCAAGGCAGAACACTTACCAACTGGGGGTGTGAACATTAATAAGTTCGCAAACAAAAGATTTAAAACTTTCCTTTGTATCCTTGTGAGTGGTGTACCTTTTCTAAAGAAGCCATTCATTTGTGATTATTGGTTTAAGTTCACAGTCGTTTTGCCTCGTTTTTGTTTTGATTGGTTTTTTCTAGTGCATTCGCACTCGTTCTTCTAGGTCTACGAGCCCATTACGTAAGCTTGTGAGAATTCCTCGAAGAACTCGCAGACGTTCAGCACCAACAGTCGGATCTGAGATCCGCACTGTTTCCACGTCAGCTGTCATCATGGCGGCTGAGCCCACTATGAATGAGCTTCTCCAAGCACGCATTGAGGGTTACGAAGATGCTATCATTGTTCCGGCCATCGTGGCAGTGAATTTTGAGCTTAAAACCGGATTGATAAACCTGGTCACCTCGCGTCAATTCTATGGTTTTGAAAGGGACGATCCTCAAGATCACATTCAATGGTTTAATAAAATCACATCCACCATCAAATGCAAAAATGTCCCTGAAGAGGCAATTAAACTTCTTCTTTTACCGTTTTCCATCGATGGGGCTGTCTGGATTTGGCTTGACAAACAAACCCCTCGATCGATTGAAACATGGGAAGATTTGGTTAAGAAGTTCGTGAATGAATTCTTTCCTCCTTCCAAAACCACGAGTCTTAAGAATGAGATCATGAAATTCACACAGAAATTTGATGAAGCATTCAGTGAGGCATGGGATCGTTATAAGGAATTGCTTCGCAAATGTCCTCATCACGGTTTTTCCGATCTCATGCAACTCGACACTTTCTATAATGGTGTAAGCCAAGCCGATTAAGACTCTCTCAATTCCTCCGCTGGAGGTAATTTCTTGAATCGAACCACAAAAGATGCTTTAGCGATCATTGAAAATAATTATAAGGTCCGCATTCCACGAAGCAAACCGGTTGTTTCCCAAGTGAATGTTGGTCCTTCTACCTCATCGACCGTGGCTCAATCTAGCACCGATACTAGACTTGACAAACTCAAAGAAGCTATTCACGCTTTGGTTCTCACAAAAAATAAGAAAGTTTCTTCTCCTCGACCTTCTCCACAAGCTGAAGTCAAAAGATAGAAGTTTGTGTCACTTGTGGTGGTCAACACTCGTATTACAATTACACTGCCACCGAAGGCAATCCATTTGAAGTTAATGCAATAGCCGGTAGTTCCAACCAAGGAGGTAACCAATACCATCCTCAAATGGAACCAAACTATCGTGTTAGCAACCAAAGTGGACCACCCGGATTTCCTCCACCCAACAATCCAAATAGGATTAATCCTAATCCACCAAGGGGGCATAACATGCAAAATCAAAATCATGCCCCGATCAATCAGTACCCACCCCAAAGGGGTAATCAAGGGTATTCAACTCCTAATTACCAAGAACCTCTCCCAAACGAGCTCAATAACTACATCAAGGTTAATGATGCCAAGATGAGAGCCATGCAGAATCAAATCTCAACTTTGAAAAATGATTTTCATTCATCAATAACCAAGCACGATAATGAGCTGAAGAGTGAGCTTATTGCAACAAAGAACAAAATTGATCAATCTCAAAACAAGATTGGGAATATGTTTGCCATTTTCATGAGTCATCTCACTCCACCCTCTACCTCGAGAGGTCTCCCTGGTAATACAGTTGTCAACCCAAAGGGTGAGCTCAAAGCTATCACCACACACAGTGGTAAAGCTTATGATAGCCCCCCGATTTCCACTACTTCTTCTCCTCTTCCCAAGGTAGTGGAAAGAGAACCTGAGGCGACCAAGGACAAGGTGCAATTTACTAGCCCACAAAGTACCGCACACGTCCATCTGTCACAATTCATAAATTCTAGTCATTTCTCGAAGTTTTCAAATTTACTATTCATCATTTTTCGGAGTCAGTTTGTGATTCTGAGAAGCGTTCAAAAAATTTACTATTCATCGATCACTATTCATCATTTTACTATTCATCATTTTCGGAGTCAGTTTGTGATTCTGAGAAGCGTTCAAAAATTTTACTATTCATCATTTTTGGAGTTAGTTTGTGATTCTGAGAAGTGTTCAAAAATTTTACTATTTATAAAACACTATTCACCCCCAGAGAAAATTTGTCATTCATGCGTGAGTTTGCATCATTTGTGTATACGTACGGTTATCTACCTAATAAACGTTATCCTATAAACTATTACTGTGAATAATTGATCCGACAATCCCAACTATGGTCCTAACACATTTTTACACTCATTATAATGATATAAAAGTTATATTATTAATTTACCCGAAGTTTTGAATTTATTTGATATACATATCGTTAAACGTTTATAACTACGACGGTTTTCTGTAACTTCAATACGACAACTATTTATTCACCCAATACCCACGAGAAATGAGATTTTATAATTTTTACGACTTTCATATATCCTATTTTGTTCCGTAAAAATTTATTTCTAACAAATACAGTAACCAAAACTTACAACGTAACACGTTATATACACTAAATGACTAACAATACACTTAATAATACACAAAACACAAATATCTACATATATATATACACATGTTCATGTAAGACTTTGCTACCTTTGTGAAATTACTATAATGCCCTCATTTGCAAGTGATTTTAATACATAAACACTTAAACTAAAACATAACTAGTTTTGTAAATCAAAAAGCAAGGTTTTTGTCTTTCTTTTCCTTCCTACCTCACGACATCAACAAGGATCATCAAGGAATCCATGGTTTTTCAAGAATCAATCATATTATTAACCATAGATTACTCCTTGTTCAAGTTTTGAAATAAAAACTTAAGAAGTATTAGGATACCTTGATCTTTTAAACCTCTTCTTATCACTAGTAAGTTTCAAGTAATGTTTTCATCATCTAATACTTTCCTTTTTATGATAACATGATGTATTTTCTATTTATATAGAATACATGTAAGTATATATATGTTAAAGAAGTATATTTTAATTTTACAAGGTTATAATTAATCCTATGATCATCCCTTTGATATCCTTTTGGTTTTGTGAATATTAGGAACCCATGACACCCTAAGAAGGTGTATGGTAAGATTAGACTAGCTTGTGGTGTATTGAAGTGATTAAAACATAAACTAGTAACAAGAAAAGTGAGTTTTAAACAAATAAAATACCTACTGTCCCTATTTGTAAAATGTGGGAAATCCAGGGAGTTAGGAGTACTTTTGGGCCAAAGATTTAGAAAATACTTTCTAAGACGAAACTATGGCCGAAAGTTTGGATAAAAACGAGTTAATAACGAAGGAGATATGATTTTTCAAAGTTTAACGACGAAAACTATATTTTTCAGAAAATTGCTTGCTGTTGAACAGTTTTCATGGACTGTTTCGAGGCGTAAAACTTGATTTAGCCGTCCCAACTTATCAAAAATATGTTAATATGCCATCCCACGATTCCGGGGATATAAAGAACGTAGAAAGCAAGCTTATAACGAAAAAGATACAAGCGTTTGAAATCCGACGAAACATATACACTTTTGACAGCTTTTGCTATAATAGAAATTACTAAGTGTTAAACACTATATTTTTTAAGTAACGACATGGAGAGCCAATTTTCTCATCGATCGAGGCGTGTACGATTAGAAGTTAAACAAGACGACATCTAGATATTGTTACAAGGTTTTCAAAAACGCCGAGCTTGAACACTAACACTTAACGTACTATATTTCACGACTAGTTTTGTGAAGCCGTTTGGACATATTTTCTAAGTTAAGAACAATGTTAAACTACGCAGGAAACTTTATATTTACTCATACAACAATAAACGATAAATGTTATTTTCAAAAACTACAAGTGGTATGGATAACGTACGTATACGCATGTGTTGCATTGTTTCATTTCTTACATTAGAATCATATCATTCATAATAGGTTGCGGTTAAGGAATCGAGCCTATTTCTGATCGGTCACTAGCATTATTATAGCTGTTGCATCAGGTGAGTCATAGCCCCGCTTTTACTCTTTTACTACTCGTTTTAAACTACTTGGGGGAGATACATGCACAATATTTTCTTTGATACTTGAAACGTTTATACTTTTATAGTACGCTAAGTTGTTATTACTTTTAGTAGAACTACTATATGTGCCTTAATGTGTAAATCTTGATTGTGTATTCTTGAGCAACTTATACTTTGGGAAATGGCACCCAGTAATCTTTTATACTTTGGGAAATGGCACCCAGTAATCTCATAACTTTGAGAAATGGTACCCAGTAGTCTTTAATCTTTGAGCATTGGCATGTACACATATCGTATTCTCATATGTCTTAATCGTAATATATATTAGCAGTGGGTTGTGAACACACAGGTTACAAGTCTTGTATGGGCAGGAATTGCAACTGAGTGGATTCACGATGTCTTTGCTGTGTGATCATTTTTATAGGCATTATTTGTTAAACAAACTCTATGAACTCACCAACCTTTGTGTTGACACTTTTAAGCATGTTTATCTCAGGTTTGTAAGGCGATAGCAGGTGTGTGGAGCTGAGAGTCTTAGGTCATGCTTTTGGAGACTTTCGCTTTTATCGTTTACCATTCAATACACTTTAAAAACTTATGTATTATTCTACTTTGGGATCTTTGTTTTGTAAACCATGACTTTTATCTATTCGAATGGTAACTTTTCAAAATGTCTCATTTAGAGGTCGTTTTCTATATCTTGTACTTTGTGCCCTGAAGTAGCATCCCAATGACACTATCGTTCCGCTGCGATATTTTGGGGGTGTTACACCATCCTCAGGTTGTTCCAAAGGCCCAACCCAAACCAGGAGTTGTTTTTGAACCACCAATAACTCCTGGTGAGAACCCTAAATCTAAACCTTCAATACCATACCCATCACGACTTAATGAGCAAAAGCTCCGCAAAAAGGCTAGTCACCAAATGGACAAGTTCTATCAGATCTTTCAAGATCTGCATTTTGACATAAGCCTCGCGGATGCTATCATTCTGACGCCTAAATTTGCATCAATGATCAATAACTTGTTAAAAACCAAGGAAAAACTGTATGAAATGGCAAAGACTCCATTGAACGAGAACTGCTCAGCAGTTATCTTAAAGAAGCTTCCCGAGAAGTTTGGAGATCCTGGAAAATTTCTCATCCCGTGTGTTTTTCCAGGAATGGTTGAATGTTTCGCCTTGGCCGATCTTGGCGCTAGTATCAACCTGATGCCTAACTTAGTATGGAAGAAATTATCTCTTCCGGAACTCACTCCTACCTGCATGACTCTTGAGCTTGCAGATCATTCAGTATCTCACCCCCCTCGGCATTGCCGAGGATGTGTTCGTGAAAGTAGGAAAGTTTCATTTCCCTGCTGACTTCGTTGTTGTTGAGTTCGATGCTGATCCGACGGTTCCTCTCATCCTTGGAAGAGGATTCCTTAGAACGGGGCGTGCTCTAATCGATGTGTTCGAAGAGGAAATAACTCTTCATGTTGGTAATGAAGCGGTGACTTTTAACCTCGATCAAACTTCGAGGTTCTCCTCAAATTATGACTCTAAATCGGTTAACCGAATTGATGTCATTGATGTTGCTTCTGAGGAGTACGCTCAAGAAGTTCTTGGTTATGCTGATGATTATCTGAGTGGCAGTCCCACTCCTTCCTCTCATCCTATAATCGCCAATTCTTCTCCTTCCCTCACTCCGTTTGAGGAAAGTGATTTCATCCTTGAGGAAATCGAGGCCTTTCTTAAGAGTGATTCAATTCCCGATGGAATTGATCACACAAGAGATTGACCTGGAAAGGGATATCCTTCTCCTAGAGAAGTTGCTGAACAAAGATCCCTCTCTTCCTCCTGTTCTACCACAAACACTTCATAAAGAGGAAATCAAATATGTTGAAAAAACTGATGATTTTCCTGAGGTCGAGCTCAAAGACTTGCCTCCTCATCTCGAATACGCATTCTTGGAGGGTAACAATAAATTACCAGTCATCATTGCAAAAGATTTAAGTGACGAGGAGAAAATTGCGCTCATAAAGGTTTTGAAGTCACGCAAGCGAGCAATTGCTTGGAAACTCTCCGATATTAAGGGTATTAACCCTGAATTTTGTTCACACACAATCTTGATGGAGGATGTCTTCAAACCCGCAGTACAACATCAAAGGAGGGTAAATCCAAAAATTCACGAAGTTATCAAACAAGAAGTTCTAAAACTTCTTGATGCTGGATTGATTTACCCTATCTCTGATAGTCCTTGGGTGAGTCCGATTCATTGTGTCATAAGAAGGGTGGCATAACTATTGTCACGAATGAGGAAAATGATTTGATTCCAACTCGTTTAGTTACGGGGTGGCGTGTATGTATAGATTATAGAAAACTCAATGAAGCCACCCGAAAAGACCATTTTCCCCTACCCTTCATGGACCAAATGCTCGAGAGATTAGCGGGGAATGAATACTACTGTTTCCTCGATGGTTTCTCGGGATATTTTCAGGTCCCCATTGATCCACAGGATCAAGAGAAAACTACCTTCACATGCCCTTATGGAACCTTTGCCTACCGTCGCATGCCATTTGGCTTATGCAACGCTCCGGGCACGTTCCAAAGGTGCATGATGTCTATATTTTCCGACATGATCGGGAAAACCATGGAGGTGTTTATGGATGACTTTTCGGTCATTGGGGATTCATTCCAATCTTGCCTCTCCCATTTGGAAAATATGCTAAAACGTTCTTAAGACACAAATTTGTGTCTCAATTGGGAGAAGAGCCATTTTATGGTCAAAGAGGGCATTGTCCTCGGCCATAAAATTTCAAAAAACGGGATTGACGTTGATAAAGCCAAAGTTGATGTCATTGCAAAATTACCTCATCCCACTACCGTCAAAGGTATTAGGAGCTTTTTGGGTCATGCCGGTTTTTATCGTAGATTTATTCAAGATTTTTCCAAAATCGCCCGGCCCATGACCCATCTCCTCGAAAAGGACGCTCCTTTTATCTTCTCACCCGAGTGCATTGAAGCTTTTGAAACTTTGAAGAAAGCTTACTGAGGCACCGATTATTGTTGCCCCCGATTAGGACTTGCCCTTTGAACTTATGTATGATGCTAGTGATTATGCAATAGGTGTAGTCCTGGGGCAACGCAAGACCAAACACTTTCAGCCGATACACTATGCAAGCAAAACAATGACCGAGGCTCAGAGTCATTACACCACCACTGAAAAAGAATTATTAGTAGTGGTGTATGCCTTTGAAAATTTCGGCCATATTTTATATTGACCAAATGCATAGTGTATACGGACCACTCGGCTTTGAAGTACCTCTTTGCAAAACAAGATGCAAAGCCGAGACTACTCCGTTGGGTTCTCCTCCTACAAGAATTTGATATCATAATTCATGATAAAAAAAGGAGCTGAGAACCTAGCTGCTGATCATCTCTCCCATTTGGAAAACCCCCACCAAGATGTCTTCGAGAAGAAGGAAATTAATAAAACCTTCCCTCTCGAAACACTCAATGCGGTTTCCTTTCGTGGAGATTCTACTACTCCATGGTTTGCCCATTTTGCAAAATACCATGCGGGTAATTTTGTGGTGAAAGGGATGCGACCCAACAGAAGAATAAATTCTTCAAAGATGTCAAACATTACTTTTGGGACGACCCCTACCTTTTCAAAATCTATGCGGATCAAGTCATCCGGCGATGTGTGTATGGTCAGGAAGCCATTGATATTCTCACGGCTTGCCATGCTGGACCTACTGGGGGACATTATAGCCCCAATTACACCGCCAAAAAGGTGTTTGATTCCGGGTTTTATTGGCCCTCGATCTATAAAGATGCCCACAACTTGGTCAAATCTTGTGACGCTTGTCAACGTCACGGCAATATTTCTAAGACGATTGAGATGCCTCAAAACGCCATCCAAGTTTGTGAAATATTTGACATTTGGGGCATTGACTTTATGGGGCCATTCCCATCATCTCGAGGAAACAAATACATACTTGTGTCCGTTGACTACTTGTCAAAATGGGTTGAGGCAAAAGCTTTACCCACCAACGATGCCTGAGTTGTTGTAAAATTCTTGAAATCCCTGTTTGCTAGATTTGGAACTCCACGTGCCATAATCAGTGATCGCGGTACGCACTTTTGCAATGATCAATTTGAAAAAGTCATGCTCAAATATGGTGTAACTCACCGTCTTTCTACTGCATATCACCCCCAAACGAGTGGCCAAGTGGAGGTTTCAAATCGGGGTATAAAAAGAATTTTGGAGAGGACAATAGGTGAAAACTGTGCCTCTTGGTCGGACAAATTAGATGACGCATTATGGGCCTTCCGTACAACTTACAAAACACCCATTGGGTGCACTCCATACAAGCTTGTATATGGAAAGGCATGTCATTTACCGATCGAGCTCGAGCACAAAGCCGATTGGGCCTTGAAGCATGCCAATTTCGATCTTCAGACAGCGGGAGATCACCGCAAGGTTCAACTAAATGAACTTCGTGATCAAGCTTATGAAAATTCTTTAATCTACAAAGAAAAGACCAAGAAGATTCATGACTCGAAAATAAAGAACCGCGTTTTCAACGTTGGTGACAGAGTCCTTCTTTTTAATTCAAGGTTGAAGATTTTTTCGGGAAAGCTAAAAACCCATTGGTCTGGGCCATTAACTGTTGCAAAAGTATTCCCATATGGAACCATTGAGTTATCTCAACCTGACGGTCCCAATTTCAAAGTGAATGGCCATCGATTAAAACACTACTTTGGAGAGGATATACCAACCATGGTTGTCTCCGATCTCCAAACTTTCCCCAAGAACCAATGAATTCGGGGATCGAGTCAAGCTAGTGACTCGGTGAACAAAAACATTAGCACAACATGGGTTTTCACCCATGTCTCTGACTTCTTTCTATTTTCTAACACCTAGTGTGGGGGAGTGGCCGGCCCATGCTTTTGTTTGCCATGTATATACAAAAAAAAATGTGTGTATGTATATATAAATAAAGTAAAAAATGGTTTTTTCACATTTAGCTTGCAATCTTGCCTTTTTACGTTCAAAGAGTTGGCATAATCGTCGGGACTTTGAATATTGAGGACAATATTCAATTCTAAGTGTGTGGGGGGGGGGGGGGGGGGAATTCTAGCGAATTTGATTACAATTATACCTTCTAGTATCCCCATTTTTGGCCAAAAGTTTCCAATATATATATATATATATATATATATATATATATATATATATTGAATAAATAAATAAATAAATAGATAATAAATTTTTTTTGGTGGAAGTGCTTTGCACTAAAAATGGTTATCAGTCCACCATGTCTAACCCACATAAGGACTGACTAATCCAAGAGCAAACGGATCTTGGTAAAGATATCTCAAATCCGTTTATGGCTGACAATTTGCCAAAAATTATATGGTATTCAACTCACCATATCTTTGATAAGTAAAGAGTTGGCTAGCCCACAAGGTTATGGCTTGTGGTAAAGGCAGTGGAAAACCATAATTGGTAATCAACTCACCAAGATGATAATAACTTTATCAAAGAGTTGGCAAGTCCAGAAGCAAACGGCTTTTGGTAAAGACAAATCAAATCCGTTGACAGCTGATGGTTTGCTTAAAATCATTTGGTTATCAATGTACCAAAGTATCATACTAAAACATTGGCTACTCCAGAAGTAATGGCTTTTGGTAAAGAGACATCAAATCCATTAAATTTTCATAAAGGATTGCTAGGGACTAGCAATAGTTTAGTGTGGGGGATTGATGAGTCTGTAAATACTCATCATTTTTGTCCAATCTGAACTGCAAAAACATTTAAAAACACTCAAAAATGCATCAAAATTCAGAAAATATCCTAGGATTGTGTTTTATATGTTTCAGATGCAAAATGATTAAAAACAGATGAAAAATGATCAAAGTTTGCATAATTGGCAGTTTTAGTCCATCAGTTTTCAAAACTTGACAAAATCAGTCCCTGAGCATTTGTTTTGAAAGAAAAGTCAACCCAAGACCTTTAAAAGTCAAAAGTTATCAAAAATGGTCTTTGGGTAAAAAGTTTCAAAAGTTTGCAAGTTTGGTCCCTGAAGTTTCACAATTGGCAGAAAAGGTCCTTGGGAATTTCAAAAGTGGAAAAGTCAACTATGATCCTTATACTATTCAGTATTGGCAAGAAAGACCCTTGTGACTACTTTGGGAAAATTACAATTTCAGCCCTCCAATTTTCAGGATATTACAAGTTTGGTCCCTAAGCTTAAAAATACTACAAACCAAACGGACCATCCATTTTTATTACTAATCCCAAAATCCAAATCCATTACCCAACACCAACACCAGCCCACCACCTTCCTTGGCCCAACTTACCCTCAGCCCACTTCCCAAATTATAATAAAACGGGGTCAACTCCTCCCTTTGACCCTCCCCTTCCACCTCACTTCCCACTACCCTGCAAACATCAACAACCCTCCATCATCACTCTGCTTCACCTATGCTACACTCCAACCCCCCAACTACTCCAACCAAACACCTCAGTCCAAAATATTTCCCCTGGCACAAGTTATTACAGCTAAAACCCACAACACGTTTTTGGTGCCAAAACATATAAACAGCCAAGATTGCTAAAAATTAATCCAAAGGCCATTTTTGTTGATGGGATTTGTGCACAGGACCCCAAGGAGCCCTAATTATCAATATAAAATGTAACACCCCCAATTCATGATGCAGCGGAATTCAACTTGGGTGTTACTCGACGGCACAACAGTCATAATAATAGAAAACGGTCTCTAACCGAGTCGCTTTAAAAAGAGTTATCATTCGAATTTATTCAAATATATCAGAGTTTACATAGTTAGGTCTCAAAAAGGTTCCATGTTTCAAAATACATCAATATAAGTCTTTTGATGTTTTATCGAATGACAAAGTAGTTTATAGCCTTCTTCATTTAGTCCGTGCCCTTCCGCTCCATTCTTGATTATCATGGACCTGAAATACATGCTTAAGAGGTCAACACAAAGGTTGAGTGATATTCATGGAGTTTGTTTAATGGTTGAACACAAAATGTTGGTAGTATGAGTTAATTAGACTCATACTCATGGTTGGAAAACAAAACAATTATTATTATATACTAAGCTTATGCAACCAATACGTTAACGGGTACCAATATCAATCGGCAGTTTTTGTTGCCCCGGTAAGTACTTTGCCATCATACTTAATGTTTCAAATATAGTGCATTTGTTTGAACTCATCTAGTCAAACAAATGGGATTCGTCAATCCCAATAGGCCTATTCACAATACTCGCGCTCACTAATACTAGTGATTAAATGGTTCATGATAAGGGGCCTAGGATTGGCAAGGAAGGTACTTAGTAATAATAAAACAATCAGGCAGCATACAGTTTCAAAGCATTGTGTTCGGTTTAAAATAGCATGTATTCCCCCCAAGGGTTTGTAAAACAATTAAGTAATGGAAAGTGGGGCTATGAACTCACCTTAAGTTAGATAGCAAGTAGTGAATGTAATGGTCGAATCGTGAAGGTTTCTACGAGCAACCTATAATAGAATGTTGCGACTTAGGATTGGAGTAAAGAATTTGTAGAATTTCCTATATATGTCTTGCATTTAGTCCATGATGTAGTATATAGTGTAAGCCTTTGAAAAGAAATGGTTCATGAAACATGAATAGTTTATATATCGCTTACTACCGTTCGGGCCGACATAATTCAGAAGTCATGTAGTAAACGTTCGAGGATCCAGGACACTTTAATTCGTAAATCCACAACTCATCTCGACGGCTTACTTAATGAACTCCTCACATGAGGCTCCCTACTATTGTAGTATTTGATAATATGTATATATATATATATATATATATATATATATATATATATATATATATATATATATATATATATATATATATATATATATATATATATATATATATAAGTTTTGATCCGAAAAGTTACATGTCTAATATTCGAATAAACTTAGGAAAGTTTACTTTTACATGAAGATTGTTATTAGGATGAGTTTCTTAATCTTGTATGACAATTACTTGTAAGATCTCATGGTTCTCTAGATGAAGTAGATCCAAATTGTATGTTTAAGTTGTCGCCAACTCTTTAGTTCATGTTTTCGCCTAGGTAAGTTTATATGGTCATTTAGTCATGGCCTTGCCGTGACCTTTGGTCATTGTTCCATGGTCTTGAGACTCAACCTTGGCTTTAGCCATGGTTGTGGTCTTGAATTTAGGTCATTAGACCTCTTGGTCTTATTAAACCATAACTATTATTTAGTGACTTTGGTATATAAAATAGCTGTTAAGAAACTGAAGAAAATCTCATTCGTTATTGGTTTTCTGGATACGTGCCCCTATGTTTTGGAAGAAAACGTGATTCCGGACAACTTTCATGTTTTAACTTTTTCGTGAAATGGACCAGAAGGGCCTCTTTTTGCGTGTTTAAGTTCTGTCACAGAAGGTATTTAGGCAGTTTTGCCGCAAAGTTTTGGTAACTTCAAATGGTCATAACTTTTTACTCATTTACTCATTTTAAGTGGTTCAACTTGCTATGGTTTCCTTGTTAAGTCCTCTACTACAATATGTAATTGTCCAATATCATAATTATATCATTTTGATCAGATTTCACCAAGAAAGTCACTAGTTTACTTGTTTAAATAACATAAGTTAACATATATATACCAATACTTGTTTTACTCTTTTTTAAACATCATGGACATAATCACAAGACAAAATATAGCATGAATGATATGTAAATAGCATGAATATGATATTTAACAAGAAGTATGTTAGGGTTTTGCTTACAACTTTTGGCTTTCAATAAAGAAAGATAAGTAACATGTAAGGTAAGGACTTTGAATGACTTAAGCTTCACCCTACTTCACTTCAAGCAATCTTTCTACACTTGTATTCTTGAAAGAGAGATGATGAAAGTTGAGGTAACTTGAGTAGATTCAAACTCAAGAGAAATCACCAAAGTTTCTAGGGTTTGCAAGTAGTTTGATTACCTAAAACCAAGCTAGGGTTTCTATGTTGATGTTGCTCTTGATTCTTGCTTGTAACTAGAAGTAATTTAGCTAAGTGTGAGGTGTTTTGGTGTGTGTTATGGGATGACAAAAAAGGAGGGGAGGGGCTTTTATATGCCTTTGAGAAGGTTAGAACTTAAGACTTAGTCAAAGCTTACATGACAAGCTTAAACACATGTAATCATCCAAGGCCTTAAGTCATGAGATCAAGCCACCTAAAGGGTGACTCCCCCCCCCCTATTGGCGGTTCACATAAGCTAGGGGGGATGAGGTGTGCCTTGGATGATATTATCCTAGATATTGTGTTAGTTTTGACTCCGGAAAATGCTAACCGTAAATGATTAAGCCTCAAAATGTAAAACCGGGTATCGTAAAAATGTGGAACTTGAAAGAATGGTTAAACATATCATTATACTCCATAATAAAATATAAAATGAGTAGTAGGTTCCATTGGGGTGCTAAAACCCTGTTAAAACTGGAAACACGGGTCTAAAACGCGTAATACGTAAAACGTACGAATATTGTGTAAAATTGAGAAAAGTAAAATGTAACTTTTCTAATAGGATAAAAATAATTTAAAATGACTTATAATGTCTAGACTGGGCTCAGTCTAGTGTCGGTTGGTATTTAATGTCTTTAAGACATAAAACCGTAAGCCTAAAAATCAAGGAATGATTTATAAAATCAAGGAATGATTTTTGGTCAAAGGAGGAGGGAAAAATATGTTGACTTTTTCCAAAAATAAGAAAACTCAAATTGTCTTAAAAATGCGGTGCAGGTATAGGCTAAGGTTACAGCTAAGTAAAAGCGCTTAAAAATGAAAATTTCTGTTTCTCACGGCCGAGGTTTATTTGGTCACGTTTTTTTCAGTCGTGATTAATTCTCAAATAAATCATGAGTGTATCAAACATTTTTCTGATGCGGGGAAAATTAACACGGTCGAGTTTCGTTGTGCGTAGGATTTTTGAATGACGTTTTACCTTAAAACGTGTAATTCCTTAATAACTTTCGCGAAAATGATCTGATGAGTGTCAAACTTTTATTTTGCCATGGAAGTGATTTATCACACGAGAATACGAAATAAAAATCAAATTTCGGAAAATGAATAGTAAAAGTGAATAGTAAAAATGAATAGTGAAATTTTTCGAGAATAGTAATTAACCTGAAATTGCGAATTGTTACAGTCTCCACCCCATATGAGAGCTCCGTCCCGGAGATCAATTTGCATTGGGAGTAGAAGCTTTGTTGGTAAAAAGATGTGGGTATTTCTTACGTATCTGGTCCTCTCGTTCCCATGTGTATTCAAGACCACGTCGTGAGTTCCAATGAACTTTGACGATTGAAATTGCGATTGGAATTCATCTGACAAGCATTTCTTTAGATTAGATACATGAAAAGTGGGGTGTACACTAATGAGTTCTGATGGAAGCTCAAGTCTGTACGCCACTGGGCCAACCCTGGCTAAGATTTTGAATGGTCCGATGTATCTTGGGTTTAGTTTTCCTCGTTTACCGAATCGTATCAAGCCTTTCCAAGGTGATACTTTTAGCATAACCCTATCTCTGACTTGGAATTCTAGGGGTTTGCGTCATGTGTCGGCATAACTTTTCTGTCGATCTCTTGCGGTTTGAAGTCGACTTCTGATTTGTACAATCTTATCCGTTGTTTCTCGAATGAGTTCTGGTCCAGTGAGTTGAACTTCTCCCACTTCAGCCCAACAAGCAGGTGAACGACACTTTCGACCGTAAAGTGCTTCAAATGGAGCTGCTTTGATTCTTGCATGATAGCTGTTGTTGTAGGAAAATTCAACTAATGGTAGATGAGTATCCCATCCTTTTCCAAAGTCTATTATATAAGCTCGAAGCATGTCTTCAAGTGTTTGAATGGTTCGTTCACTCTGACCATCGGTCTGAGGATGATACGCTGTACTCATGTCTAGATTTGTTCCAAAGGCGACCTGGAGTGACTGCCAGAAATTGGAGGTAAATCTACCATCTTGGTCGGATATGATGGATATCGGTGCACCATGTCTTGAGACTATTTCTTTGACGTACAGTCGAGTAAGCTGATCCATTTTGTAAGTCTCTTTGATTGGTATAAAGTGTGCGGATTTTGTGAGACGATCAACTATGACCCAGATGGAGTCATAACCGCTTGATGTCTTTGGGAGCTTGGTAATGAAGTCCATAGTAATTCTTTCCCATTTCCACATAGGAATCTCTGGTTGTTGCAATGGACCGGATGGTTTTTGATGTTCGGCTTTTACTTTGGAGCATGTAAGGCGTTTGCTAACGTATGTTGCAATATCGGCCTTCATGTTTGGTCACCAATAGAGTAGTTTAAGATCATGATACATCTTATCAGATCCTGGATGTATGGAGTATTTAGATTTGTGAGATTCATGCATGATCAAGTCTCGTAGGCCACCATAAAGTGGTAACCAACTTCGAACTTGGAAGCACAGAGTTCCGTCTGAACGGGTTTCGAATTTCTTCTGTATCATGCCATCCAACTTTTCCTTTTTGATGTCTTCTTGTTTCACTGCCTCAGCTTGAGCGTGAAGGATTTGAGCAGGAAATTTTGAATTTATGGTTAAAACTAAGGCTCGGACTCGTAGTGGTTTAACCCGTTCCTTTCGGCTTAGGGCGTCGGCTACTACGTTTGCCTTTCCTGGGTGGTAACGAATGTCGCAGTCATAATCACTTAATAATTCCAACCAACGACGTTGTCTCATGTTTAGTTCTTTTTGGTTCAAAATGTGTTGTAGACTTTTATGATCGGTGAACACAGTACATCTAGTACCGTACAGATAGTGTAACTCTAAGTCATGAGTGGTGTAATTTTCTTCATGAACCTTGAGTTGTCTTGAAGCATAAGCCATGACTTTATCACGTTGCATCAACACGGCACCTAAACCTTGGTACGATGCATCACAATAGACTACAAAATCTTCGATCCCATCTGGCAATGCTAGAATAGGAGCACTACAAAGTTTCTGTTTGAGGGTTTGGAAAGCTTTTTCTTCATCTTCATCCCACACGTATTTCTTGTTTTTCTGAGTTAGCTTGGTCAAAGGTTTTGCTATTGAGGAAAATCCTTCAATAAACCTTCGGTAATACCCGGCTAGACCCAGAAATTGACGAATTTTCGTAGGTGTAGTAGGTGTTGGCCAATCTTTGATAGCTTCAATCTTAGCGGGATCGACATGTAAACCAGTATTGTCAATCACATGCCTAAGGAATTGTACTGATTGAATCTAAAATTCACATTTGGAAAACTTTGCATACAATTTCTCTTCCTTGAGTAATCCTAAAATTGTTCTCAAGTGTTCTTTGTGTTCCTCTTCGTTTTTGGAATATATGAGAATGTCGTCTATGAATACGATCACGAATTTGTCCAAATATGGCTTACACACTCGATTCATGAGATCCATGAATACTGCCGGTGCATTAGTTAACCCAAATGGCATCACTTGGAATTCATGGTGACCGTATCGTGTCCTAAAGGCTGTTTTTGGAATGTCTTCCTCACGAACCTTAACTTGATGGTAACCTGATCGTAGGTCAATATTTGAGTAATAGGTTGAACCTTGTAATTGATCGAATAAATCATCAATTCTTGGTAGTGGGTATCGGTTCTTTATGGTTAATTTGTTTAGTTCACAATAGTCAATACACATTCGTAATGACCCATCTTTCTTTTTCACGAATAAAACTGGAGCTCCCCAAGGTGAGGAACTGGGTCGAATAAATCCCTTGTCCGAAAGTTCTTGTAATTGATTTGATAGCTCTTTGATACGTGGGAATCGCACCAGGCTTTACCTCTCAAGGGATCTTGAGAAGCTTACAACCCCCACCAGGCAGTGTACCTGATCGTTGTAGTATAGTATAGTGACAAGTACCGGGGGATTGATCGTTCAGCTAGGAATAGTGTCGCCAGAATTAGAAAACCTAATTACTAGTGCTAAAGATGATGGAAGATTATTTTTGTATTTTTTTATATTTTTTAGAAAGCAAGTAAATATCTCGGGTTTGAATGATTTGGGGCGGAATTAATTGCTAATCAACTAACCCAATACTAAAGATGCAAACAAAATAAAATATTAAAAATGAAAATAAAACTAAATTATACTATGGTTGTGAGCAATATGTGGAGAAAATGTGTTTACTTAGATTTCACTACTCCCTAGACATTTTTTACACGTTAATTACTTGTTATAGTTGCGTGGATGACGGATTGTATTCCTTAATACCATTCATGGGGTGGCGCACTTACTTCCCCAATCCTATGAGTGCCTACTTCACTCCTATGTCGAGCCGTTAAAAACTCCTAACATGGGATCATTAGAAATTACTCATGCAGTAAATACAACCAATAAAACCTAGTGCACATCAGTTCATGTTTCTTAAGACATTCAAGCATGTTACCAATTGGAGATCTGCCAGTTATCTTAAGCCTAACATCGAAATCATTCATCCAATACAACCATAAACAAGTAATCAATACATAATTAACATCTAGGTTTCATTAGATCTAAGCAAAACACAAGATAGATCTAGCCTAGCATGATGGAATTAAGACAAGAACAAGATATAGACAACCAACACATAGACATATTGATTGAATTAAAAGAACACTTATCTTAATTACACATGAAAGGGATCAAGGGCTGAGAACCCTTGAAAAACCTGTAAAATTCGTCTTAAGTTCGGACCTAGGGTTTCTCCAAAACTCCTCTCTTTTTAATGTGAAAATTAGAAAACTATATATAGGAAATAGGGTCTGACGGCGTCAAGACAAATCTTGTGACGCCGTCATCTCGCCGCCAAAATACTTCTGGGACTGCCTTCATCTACTTCTGACGCCGTCATGTGTTAGCATTTTCCAGGCCGTCATGCATTTTACTCTTGACGCCCTACTTCGTGACGCCGTCAAATTTGTACTGGGTCGTCATGGAAAGTCATGGAATTTACTCTTGACGCCGTCACCTACTGTTCCCAGCTTGGAAAATTGAGACTTTGCCGTTTTCTTCACTTTTATGCTCCAAAAACGTCCAAAATGCCTTCTTTTCCAGATTTCACTCCCAAAGTACCTAAAATCACAAAAGGAACGATTTAGGGCAATATTTGATCAAATAAATTCAATTTCGGGCTTAAATGACCCCCTAAAAGTGGTTCATTTTTCGCCTCATCATATACCCTTACACTTGAGATTTGCTTGTCCTCAAGCAAATGCGCTTTTATTCTACTCAAAATACAAGTTAGGGGTCATTTAACACTAATATAAAAGTAATTGCAACAAATAATCGTTCCACTAAAGACCAAAGACAAGCACGGAGGTCATACACAAGCACCTCACAAATAGTGTTTAGATACTCACATCTCTCGGGTGTAATAAAGTGTAAATTACAATATGGAAACGGAAGATATCTCTCACTACCTGTCATAGCAAAATAGATTACCATAGGCTTGGGAAAGGATCAAACCTTCACCACATGGCGTAAGCACCTAGGATAAACTATCAAAGAGGTCTTTTAAAGGGTTGTAACGTTAGGTGTAGGGATATGAAATACACGGTTTTGTTGGATAAAGGCAGTCTTTACTGGTGGCGAGTTAACAATCTTGGTCAATTACATGTACAAAATGGCGTTGCTAAGCCAAGACTAGACTCGACTTAAGCTAATAAATGAAAAATAATAAAAACATAAAATAAACATAGAATGAAAAGGGATGGTAGTCCGTATGTTTTTTTTCTTTTCTCTTTTTCTATATTTTTTTTTTCTTTTTCTTGATTTTTTTTTTTTTTTTTTTTTTTTTTTTTTTTTTTTTTTTTTTTGCATACACTCTTACCCTACCATCCAAAATAATACATCATAGGGAATGAACATTTCTCTTACACTTGAATCTTTACATACTTTACAATAAACTAATCTAATGACTCGAATTAAGAAAATCAAAACAATTGGAGCACTTTTAAGATTAACGTACGTATGGGGGTAATAAATGATGTTCTTCCCCATTACTCCATAAAATAAGTACTTTACCCATGAGTCCCAATCGTCCCAAAACAATATGTACAAGGATATGACTCGACTTGGCAACTATGTAATCAATTAGATAATTAACTTAGGGTTTAACAAATTATAATAATGCACTAAAAATGAGTGCATACACGGAAAGCTAAGGCGATTTGGTTGTACATTTAAGTGGGGTGTAACAAATTCTTCCTTTAAGTAAGATGCTTAAAGTTAGAAACGAAAAGATAGGCTCGGAGGGGTGTACTAGGGGTTTCGTGTACTAAAAATGAGTACAATGCTAAGGGTGTCGGAAAAATTAGTTGACTTAAGTAGCCAAGTAATATTACTTGAATGGTCAAGAAATTATAATACAGGTTTAACACAAGGGTGATCCTATGCCTCTTATCATGTAGTAAATCCTACCACACGAATGTAGTCTCACTAGCGGTCTCGGGATGCATCACTAACGCAAGTTCTAGAATCTAAATGCTAGCGGTACACTCATAAGCACGAATAGTGAATGCTTTTCCTATCAAATCTAAAGGCGAACCTCACATATTTGGGTGGAAAATTTTTCTGAATATACGGTTATGTGCTAGTCATACAATCTCCTATCCATGAGACGCTTGCTATGGCTAAAGTTTCACTCCTAAATGTTGTAAAAAATTTTAAATTTGGCACTAAAATTGCACTAACAAGTATTTCTCATTGTTTTATTACACACCTACCATTAAACAAAACAAACTCAAGCGAAAGTGCATATGTAAGGTATCATCATTTTACCCTCCCCTTACACTTAAGATGAACATTGTCCCCAATGTTCAAGTAAAGGATGTAAAAGTGAAAAAGTAAAAAGAATGAAATCAAATACTCCCCTGATTCGCTCGGTATGGATAATAAGGTGGCCAGGTTAATTCTTCCTCCAAGAAAATGAACAATCAAAGCTTCCCTTCCAGAATATAAATCATCTTCTTGTCATACATAACCTGTAAATCCTGAGAAAATAGACAAGACAACCTCGCATAAAATCGGCGGCATCCTATATAAGTTACTAAATCCTAGAAAACAAAATAAGATATAATGCTTGTGGAATGAAGTTTGCAGATTTCCTGGAGATTATAAAACTTAATAATTCACAAAAACCATAAGACTCCGTTAGAAAAACAAAACCGGTAAAATTTCCAGATTTTTTTACCCGTGACGCCGTTAAGAGTTAACTCGTGACGCCGTCAGGATTGACCTGCAGAAATTCTTATGTTAAGTTTCCGGAAAATTTCTGGAAAAACTTGGTTCTACTTCCTGGAAAATCCTGCAAAGCTTCATTATGACTCAATACAAGCATTTGACTCTAACAAATACGAATACACATGTTCATTTAATATTGTGGAGAATCATGATCGAGTTGTTTCTTAAAAAACATATTTGGGGTTTCCCCTTACACTTATCTTTTGCAAAAATACCTTTAGGTGGAGTTAAGACTAGGCCAAAACAACAAAGTAAAGTATTTCCACTATTTAATTGAGAAACATGATCTACGAACAATAAAAATAAAGCAAGCATACGGAAGCAAATAACAAATAAACAAATAAAATCACACAAAGCATGGGTTGCCTCCCCAGAAGCGCTTTTCTTTATTTACGAGTCTTGTAGCTAGACTCAAGGCCATGGGTTACTACGTGACCTCATCGTTGGTTTCATTCTCTAGGTCGTCTTCTAAACCAGTTTTGTATTCCGGACCTAGTTGCAAGCATTCTTTGTAGAAACCAAGCATCCTATTTTTCACATACTCTACTCCTCTACGTCTATCCTCATCATTCCTATAATAAGCCGCTTGCTTGTGTTCCTTTTCGAAATTAGACAGAAGGTGGTATTGCTCAATCTTGTAGGGCATTTGGTAAGCAACCTCATCATTCTCTTCCTTGAATATAACTATCCCTAAAGTTGGATCATAACTCATCCTAGTGGCCCCAACAAATGGTTTCCCAAATATTACTTGGCTTAGGCAAGCATCAATCATCGGGCGAGTGTCCTCTACTATCATAAAATCTATCTCATAAGTGAGATTGCCTATAATCACATGCAATCCCTTCACTCTTCCTGTAAAATTACTTATCAAATTCTTATTGGGCATCATCCTAAAATCAAGTTGCTTCTTCATTACCCAATTGTAGTAAGTCCTAGTCATGATGTTCACGGGAGATCTAGGATCGATGTAAGCTTTCCATATATGCATATGCCCAATGTTGCATGGTATGTTAATGTTAGAGGGGTCTCCCATTTTGATAAGGGGTGTGCCAAGGATATATGGTCTCTCGGGACTATCGAATAAATCTTTATGGTATTCCCGTTCTTCCTTGGTGGGCATCTTATCAAAGTACTTTTCTTTAGGCTCTACTTCCTCTAATTCTTCTCCCCTATTAACCTCAACTTCCCTACTCTCATCCCTAATCTCGGTTTCAACTCTAACTTCATCCTTGTCACTCTCTTCTATTTCCTTATCTATTGGCTTAATGGTGACAACATTGACAAAGTGGACATGTTTAGATGATGAGGGGTCCTTAATTTGGATTCTGTTATTGGTGTCCCTAGTGTCCTTCCTAGGTGTAGTTAACGCTTGGTTGTTGAGGGCTTTCAACAAGTTGTCTATCTTATTGGTCATCTCCGTTTGTTGTTGGTTGAATTCGGTTTCAAACCTAGCTATGCGGGCTTCTTGAGATGCCATGAACTTGACATCAATCCTTCAAGATTGTTGGTACTACCATAGTTGTTAGAAGGATTGTTGTTGAAAGTACGGTCGGAGGGTGGACCGTTTGGTTGGTAACGATTAGGCGGATTGGAAGAATTGGGTTGATTTTGTTTCCACCTAAGGTTTGGGTGATTTTTCCAAGAGGGATTGTATGAATCACCGTAAGGGTTTGGCTCGGGCTTGAAAGTGTACCACTTATCTCCCGCTTCGTCGGTACGCGAGGATGCGTAGTCCGCAAAAGCTGTTCCGGGGAGTTCCACACAATCACGAGTGTCATGGGGACCACTACATAATTCGCATGAAGAAGTGATTTTATTCACTTGGCTTGAAGGCTTGGGAGCTTCGTAGGATTTCATGAGAAACTTGACTTGGTCCTCAAGTTCCATGATCCTACAGTCGGGAGTGCTAGAGTTGTTCAAAGGCAAAGATATTGCCTTGACCGTTTTGTTCAAATCACGGGAATTATTCCAACTTTCGTTGTCATAGAGAGAAAGATCTTCTATGAGTTCCCATGATTGTTCCGCACTTAGATCACGTAGCTTACCACCGGCCGATTGGTCAATGGTTCGCCTCGTGGAGAGATCGATATGGTCATAAAAGATTTGGACTTGGAGCCAAAGATCTATGCCATGATGAGGGACTTTTTGGAGTAAGTCCTTGAAACGAGTCCATGCTTCATAAAGAGTTTCACCTTGACGTTGTTGGAACATCAAGATTTCATTTCTAAGCTTAGTAGTTCTCCCTGGTGGGAAAAATTGAGCAAGGAAACAAGTGGTGAGATCATCCCATGTGGTGATGGATCCCGCGGGTAAACGCTCAAGCCATTGACTAGCTTGATCCCGTAGAGAGAATTGGAATAGGCGTAATCGGGGAGTCTCTCTAGTTTCAACACTTAGGTCTATAGAATCTATAATTTTAAGGAAGTCCTTAAGATGTTGATTTGGATCTTCGGAATGAAGTCCATGGAATGCACATCCGCTTTGCACCAACCGGATGGTGTCGGATCGCAAGGGGGTAACATTGGCTCCGGTGAGCTCAATGGTGTTGCGATAGCCTTGGTGGCTAGGTCGGGAATACTCTCTTAAGGTTCGGGGCCTAAGGGGTTCTAGTGGTGGGTTTTGTTGTGGTTGGATGACGGGTTCAAAGATGTTCCCGTTGTCCATGGTGTCGGGTGGTGAAGAGTTACGAACAAAGACACAAAGAATTAAGATAGACTAAAGAAACCTAAAAATAAAAATAAAATCTTACTAGAAAGGAATCTAGCAAGTAGACCTAAGAAAAAGAAATTCTAACCTAGACAATAACTATTCCCCGGGTTGTGGCGCCAAAAACTTGATACATGGGAATCGCACCAGGCTTTACCTCTCAAGGGATCTTGAGAAGCTTACAAACCCCACCAGGCAGTGTACCTGATCGTTGTAGTATAGTATAGTGACAAGTACCAGGGGATTGATCGTTCAGCTAGGAATAGTGTCGCTAGGATTAGAAAACCTAATTACTAGTGCTAAAGATGATGGAAGATTATTTTTGTATTTTTTTATATTTTTTAGAAAGCAAGTAAATATCTCGGGTTTGAATGATTTGGGGCGGAATTAGTTGCTAATCAACTAACCCAATACTAAAGATGCAAACAAAATAAAATATTAAAAATGAAAATAAAACTAAATTATACTATGGTTGTGAGCAATATGTGGAGAAAATGTGTTTACTTAGATTTCACTACTCCCTAGACATTTTTTACACGTTAATTACTTGTTATAGTTGCGTGGATGACGGATTGTATTCCTTAATACCATTCATGGGGTGGCGAACTTACTTCCCCAATCCTATGAGTGCCTACTTCACTCCTATGTCGAGCCGTTAAAAACTCCTAACATGGGATCATTAGAAATTACTCATGCAGTAAATAGAACCAATAAAACCTAGTGCACATCGGTTCATGTTTCTTAAGACATTCAAGCATGTTACCAATTGGAGATCTGCCTGTTTTCTTAAGCCTAACATCGAAATCATTCATCCAATACAACCATAAACAAGTAATCAACACATAATTAACATCTAGGTTTCATTAGATCTAAGCAAACACAAGATAGATCTAGCCTAGCATGATGGAATTAAGACAAGAACAAGATATAGACAACCAACACATAGACATATTGATTGAATTAAAAGAACACTTATCTTAATTACACATGAGAGGGATCAAGGGCTGAGAACCCTTGAAAAACCTGTAAAATTCGTCTTAAGTTCGGACCTAGGGTTTCTCCAAAACTCCTCTCTTTTTAATGTGAAAATTAGAAAACTATATATAGGAAATAAGGTCTGACGGCGTCAAGACAAATCTTGTGACGCCGTCATCTCGCCGCCAAAATACTTCTCGGACTGCCTTGATCTACTTCTGACGCCGTTATGTGTTAGCATTTTCCAGGCCGTCATGCATTTTACTCTTGACGCCCTACTTCGTGACGCCGTCAAATCTGTACTGGGTCATCATGGAAAGTCATGGAATTTACTCTTGACGCCGTCACCTACTGTTCCCAGCTTGGAAAATTGAGACTTTGCCGTTTTCTTCATTTTTATGCTCCAAAAACGTCCAAAATGCCTTCTTTTCCAGATTTCACTCCCAAAGTACCTAAAATCACAAAAGGAACGATTTAGGGCAATATTTGATCAAATAAATTCAATTCCGGGCTTAAATGACCCCCTAAAAGTGGTTCATTTTTTGCCTCATCACTCTTGCATCTCTGACGGTGCTAGCCTGTAAGGTGCGCGGGCAACTGGCGCTGCTCCTGGTATTAAATCAATTCTGAATTCTATTTGACGATTTGGTGGTAGTCCTGGTAAATCTTTCGGAAAGACTTCAGGAAACTTACGGGCGATAGGAACATCTTCAAGACGCTTTTCATCGGATTTCTTTTCGGTTACGTGGGCTAGGAAAGCATAACATCCTTTCTCAATGTACTTCATGGTTTTGATACATGAGATGATGTTTATTCGAGTTCCACTTTGATCACCACGAATGATCAAAGTTTCATTATCACATGGGATGTGCACAACTCTTTCACCACAAATGATGTTAGCTTGATGTTTAGACAACCAATCCATGCCAATGACAACATCAAAACTTCCGAGTTCGATTGGCATAAGATTGATGTTAAAGGGGTGGTCTAAGAGATTAAGGGTACAGTCTGGGATTACGGTATTAGTATTTACTAAGTCACCGGTAGCTAGTTCAATACTATAACTAGTGGTTAAAGTGATTTGTAGGATATCAAGTAAAGGCGCAATTCTAGTAGATATAAAGCTCATATCTGCACCAGAATTGAATAAGACTTTAACAGGAATGTTATTGAGTAAAAACGTACCAGTAACCACGTTCGGGTCTTGGTGTGGTTCTCCATTTCCCATGACATAGGCTCTACCGCGAGCACCTCCGCCTTGTGGTCCATGGTTTTGAGGACAGTTGTTCTTGAAGTGTCCCTTTTCACCACACCCAAAACATGTAACTATTGGCTGAGTGTTAGCCCCAGTAGCTACAACCTTGCCTCTACAATCCTTGGCAAGATGTCCGGGCTTTAGACACTTGTTGCACTTGGCTGGGCAGGGACCTGCATGATGGTAGTTGCACTTGGTACACTGTGGTAGAGTACCAACATATTTACCTCCGGCTGGTGCAGCAACATAAGCCGTCGCGGCTTCTTGTCTTTTGTTTGCTGATTGTGATGGTTGTTGTTTCGGATTTGATTGTTGTTGTTGTTGTTACTTCCACGGTTACCATCCCATGGTCGCTTGTTGTTGTTGTTCCTATTGTTATTGTTGTTACGGTAGTTGGAGTTGTTGGTGTTATTGGTATTGTTGGTGTTGTTTTGTTTTCGGGTTTCTGTTGTACGCACCACTTGATCCATGAGGCTGCGAGACATCCGCATAGCTTCATCAAGTTCCTTGGGATTTGCTGAAGTTGCATTCCCTTGTATACTTGATGGAAGTCCCCAGATATACCGTTCCAACAATTTCTCTTTTGTTGAAACCATTGTTGGACACAGTATCCTCAATTCTTGGAATCGACGGTTGTAAGTTATGATGTCATTTCTCTTAACAAAATGATCCCAGAATTCTACCTCTAACTTCTGCATTTCACTGCGGGGGCAGTACTCTTTGATCATCATTTTCTTCAAATTATCCCAAGAAATCTTATAAGCATTTTCAATGCCCATTGGTTGAGATATTGAATTCCACCATGATAATGCCTCATTCAACAGTGTACTCGTGGCATACTGAACTTTATCACTCTCAGTACATTTACTGACCAAAAATACCGACTCCGCGTTTTCAAAACAGCGGGTCAAACCTACAGCTCCTTCAGTACCCTTAAACTTTATGGGTTCGCATTTCAAATAGGAAATGAATGAGCAACCCTTAGGTACTGAAGCAACATTTGTCACTGGAGGGATAGTTGGGCTTGGTCCTCCAATGTTAAGGCTGGCAATTCGGGCAGCTTCGGCAGCTCTAGCAACTTCCGCAGCGGTGGCGGCTTCAGCGGCTGCTGCAGCTTCAGCAGTTGTAGCATCTTCAGCGGCTGCTGCAGCACCAGCAGCTGCGACGGCTTCAGCGGCTGCTGCAGCTTCTGCAGCTACGGTTGCTCGTTCCATTGTGAGTGCTGCGTTGACACTGTCTTTAACTAGTTTGCGAATAGCAGCTTGAGTCATTGCTGGTGGTGTCTTCTTCTTTGGCGCCATGATTCTATTGTACAAAAGATACGTCGTAATTAGAGAGTTGTGAAATGAGCACAATTTTTTATAAGAATGATCGAATAATAATGTTGAAATTTAAAAGCATAACACATGATAGTATAAAAGAAGAGTTTTATTCATATAACGTTGATTGATTTACAAAATCAAAACCTATTACAAGCTTCTTCAAAATTTACTAACTGATACTTTCAGTTTAGTAATTACAACGTTTCTACTATCGCTAGCTATTACATGGATTTCATAACATTTACTAACTGATACTAATCAGTTTAGTAGTACAAAAGATAACTAGTACTATAACACTAGTCTAACATCGGTTGGAAGGTTGTTGAAGTCCGGATGGATTGTTGTTTCCGTATGTTGCTAACACATCCACACTTTCATTGGGGCGGTTTTCTTTGACATCCTTCTGGTATAGCCTTTGTTGTATGGCACACATTTGAGATTGCATTCCATATATCTCATTCTTGAGTAGATACCGGTCAAAGTTAGCAACGTCTAATCGGATTTCTGCTGTAGTTACGCGGTTTAGTAGTTTGTGAATTTGTGCCGCATCTTGGTCTTGAGCTCTTTCAACTAATGTAAGTCTATCCTTGACGTTGTCACACCCCCAAAATCGGGTCCAGCGGAAGCATACATATAGCTGGGGTGTAACTCAATCGGTATCACAACACAAGTACAAAAATGGTTTTCACTTTAATCATTTAGAATAAAATCGTTAAATCAAAAATGTTGAATTTACATCGTTAAAAGTAGTGCGGAAGTAGGCCCTTAAAATAGCTTAAAAACGGTCCCCATATAAATAATCAGAGTCTTCTATGACCATGCCATGCCCTGCCAAAACCTCCAGTAGTGTGCCATTTGTTAAAACCTGAAAATACATGCTAAAGTGTCAACACGAGGTTGGTGAGTTCATAGAGTTGGTTTAACAAATAATGCCTATAGAGAAATGATCGCCCAGCAAAGGCATTGTAAATCCACTCAGTTGCAAGTCCCGCCATAAGAGACTTGTAACCTGTGTGTTTACAACCCACTGCCAAATATGTTAAAGCCTACGTGAACAAAAGTAATACTGGTATCCAAATTCCCAGATAAATATAGCAAAACGGCTATATAAATAATTCAGTCAACGAGGTTATATAAACAATGCTAAAATGTCGCCAGATAAATAATACTGACAATGTCGCCAGAGAACTAATACTGACAATGTCGCCAGAGAACTAATACTGACAATGTCGCCAGATAAATAATACTGACAATGTCGCCAGAGAACTAATACTGACAATGTCGCCAGAGAACTAATACTGACAATGTCGCCAGATAAAATAAGTAATAATGTTTAAGAGACAGGTCACATGAAAAACAGGTAATCAAGCATACCAATGAAATGCAGGTAATCAACCAGGTAAAGCGGGAAATGCGTTTAAGTAAAATGAGCATGAAGTTGAAATCATATATTTGAGCATGTATCTCCCCCAAAGAGTTTGCAAAACAATTAAAAGAGTAGGGGCTATGACTCACCTAGAGCGATAGCTATGATGACAAGAATGGATACACTGAAATGAGGCACGATCTCTAACTGCAACCTAATATGAGTAATAACGATCTACCTTAGATCATGACGTGATGAAATGAATGCACATGCACATGATGCCTATACCACTCGTAGCTTGGAAATTCTTGTTATTGTCAAAGTAAAATACTTTCCATACTTAGGAAAAATAAGTCCAAATAGAGTTATAAAAACTTGTCGTATTATATTGTATAAAATGTTAGTTGTTACATTCCTCGACTAGAAAACCTTAAAATAATGTCTAGTAGTCGCGTAATAATCCTTGAGTCGTACGTATTTCGTTAGTTAAAAATAAACTCCTTAAATAAGAAATCTAGAAAATATGTCATTTAGTACGTAGTTATATTATTTTTCTAGTAGTGACAAAATATATATATAGTTTTGACGATGTTAAAACGCGTATAACTTGTTCGTTTTAAGCTCATTTTCCTCGTTCTTTATATCCACGGGTTCGTTTTAGTATATACTAATATATTTTTGGTAGTTCGGCTCCTCTAGGTTACGTTTAATGCCTATATTTGCCCGTCAAAAACTGTCAAACAGCATGCAGTTTTTCAGAAAATAGTTTTCGTCGTTAAATTTACAAAAATCATATCTCCTTCGTTATTAACTCGTTTTTATCCCCATTTTCGGCTATAGTTTCGTATCGGATAGTATTTTCTAAATCTTTGGTCAAAAGTTACACCCTTGCCCCTGATCTTTCCACGTTTTAAAAATGGTGATAGTAGGTAAATATATATTTTCCAAAATCATTTTCCTAGTTTCAAACTTGTTCCAACTTCAACCAAACCACTTTCAATCACCACAAAACTAGTCTAATCCTACCATACACCTTCTTAGGGTGTCATGGGTTCCTAAACATCATAAACCAAGTGGATCTAACAAGGATCTAACTATAATCACTTTCTAGGCTTTCAAATTTAAAAGTTTGTAAAATAAAGTGGTATAAATAACATATGCATGTAGATCTAGTATATATATCATATGGATCTTGTATAAACTTGGTAAAATTATAAAAATGAGTTTCATATACTTACTTGAAGATTAGTGGACTAGTGGAGATGAAAAACTTGCAAAACCTTGTGTTTAAACTTCAAAACCCTAACAAGAAGTACTAAATTACCTTGATTATCACTTGATCTTGGAAAAATTGATGTTTCTTCTTGTTGTTTTTGTTTGAGCCGATCACCACAAAGAAGAAAGGAAGAAGAGAGAATTTCTAGTTATTTTGTGAAAACATGTGTAAAAATGAATGATCAAAATATCTTAAGTCTTTATGTATAAGTCTTGGTCAAATGTAATTAAATGTCACATGGACTAGGAAACTAGGGGGGCGGCAAATGGTGAGGAAAATGGGGAAAGTTGGGGGCTAATTAAGGATCTTGTCCCCAAAAGTGTATGTTTTAGTTAGTTTTATGTATGCATTAGGTGTTATCGGGTACCGAGTTAACTAAAAATAATGTTAACGAGGTGAAATAAAATACGACGAAGTCATAGAAGTAGTAAAATCATATTCCTTGTAAGAATCGGGTGTTAGAATAATTATCGTGTTGGAATTTCGCAAACCGACGGAGTTATAGGCTGTAACACCCCCAAAAGTCGTTAATAACAGCGGAAGACTTAACATGTCAGCGGAAGACTTTCGGGGTATTACTTCAAGGATCTTTGTCACAATCATAATAGACAACACAAAGTGAAGTATTAAAGTTTAATTTATTTCAAAATACCAAATATCTGAAATACAAGACATTATTAAGATAAGAACGTGTTTTATTCTGAAGGAAAATAAGTAGTTTATTATGGTTCTTGTCATGCTTTTGCCCACTCCGTGCCATCCAGATCCGTCTTGTTTAATTACCTGAGATAAACATGCTAAAGTCAACATAAAGTTGAGTGATATTCATAGGTTTGAGTTTAAGAGTTTGAATCACAAGTTAAGAGTGTATTGTAATCACATACAATCAATATGTAAAAAAAAAAAAATCAATGTTCCTGTTATTGCCTTAAGCTCATGATACTCAACGATTAACAGCCAATCATAAGTATGTATTATGATGGTAAGTAATAGGCCCCCAAAGATAGGTATTTGTCAATAACCTATTTATAAGAACAATAAAGTGCGCCTGGTGTTTTCTCCAACAACCAAACGAGGATTGTCAATCACTAATAGTACTATCCACAATTATTTACGTTCACCCTTCAGGTGATTAAGGTTCATGATCGAGGGACTTCTGACAATAGTAACTTAAGCAAATAACATTGGCCTGACGGTATTTCAATACCCGGTATAAAAGACTTGTGATCGAGTTTTAAGCATGTATCTCCCCACGGGAAAATAGTTAAAGAGTGGGCTATGAAATCACCTTAGTAGTACAGTGGTATCGTAGTCTCAACAAAGCAAGGAAACGGCTTCACACAACACAACCTAAAAGATAATGCAAGTTTCAGTTAATAGTCTAAATCTAGTTTTATCGCGATTACTTGTTATTTAGTTACGAATAAATCTCGTGTTTGTTTAAGTGTTTTAAGTTCAAAAATAAAGTTATATATACATATAACTTGTAAGTAAAATGATCGATGATTGATATAAAGTTAGTTTTTATAATGGAAATAAACGTATCGTTTTACAATAAATAAATAACGTATTGTTATATCGTTCAAATTTTATTATCATTATATAAGTTTTATTCGTATTATATATATATATATATATATATATATATATATATATATATATATATATATATATATATATAATAAGTTACGTTTTATTATTTATCGTTTTAATATATAATCAAATATATATAATAAATATAGAATTATTATTAAAAGTAAATATTTCAATTCGATCCTTAATGTTTTATCAATCTTACACTTTTTACCCTTAACGGAAAATATTTACGCCGTTAGTCCAAAAGTTATATATTTTTACATTTTTAGTCCAAATATCAAATATATACATTTATTATCCTTAAGTTTCAATATTTACAGTTTATACCCCTTAGAAAACAGTTTTTATATTTTTCACTAAAGTTTACTGATTTGGCAATTTTAGTCCTTATCTCTCGTATTTTTGCAAAAATGGTCCCAACTTTACCAAATTCAAAACTTAACAATTTTATTATTTCATTAAGCTCAAAACATTTTGAAAAGCTTATTTTCGCAGCTTATTTTCTTTAAAAAAGCACTTATTTCACTTAAATGGGCTTAACGTGACAATATCAAGGCCCGTTAAGGTTTCGTGATCCAATGGGCTTACGAACAGTTTGGGCCTGACCTTGGACTCATTTTAGGATACTAAAAACACTGGTGTTGGGCTCCCAGGCCCAGTGTATCACATAAGCTTAGTGGGCTTTACATAAGCCCACGTTGGCTTATAAAAGTTTTGTAAAATCTGGTTTTTGTCGAGACAAAAGGGGGTCGAGTAAAGTAGTTAAACGAGCTCATATGGTCGAATAAAAAGTGTTTTCCAATTGTTGGTCATGTCAAAAATGAGGTCGAGCAATAAAATGGACATGTCATGTGTCGAATTTTTAAATGGCGAGACCAAAGTAAACGTTCCAACTTATTTCATAAAACAGTTTCATAGCTAAAATATTCTAAGTGTTGAAAATATTTCGAATGTGCCCAAATGACTTCTAAACGTGTCAAGTTTAATGTCAAATTGTTATTATCACTATTAAAACTTTATGGCTCTCAATTGTTAGCTTATTGAACATAAAGAAAGTCGAATAAAACATATAGGTTACGTTTGTATATTTCCAAAATAAAGGGTCAAAGTAAATGTGTAAAAACTAAAATAACGAAATGAAAATATAACAAAGGGGACTCCGTGTCTCACCTCACCACTTGGGGTGGAGTTCTCGTACGTATGGTTCGAAATGGGTATGTGGGATCAAGGTACTATGGTTCACTCCTAGCAAGGTTCACAACAAGCTATTTGGTTCCTCCTTGGATCACTTGTGCACCTCGTACTTGTTTTCTACTCCTTGTCCCGATCTTGGCTTGCAACCTCCACGTAAATTGTATTTTGGTGTGTTTGAGGGTGTGAGATTAGTTAGGTTTGCATGGAATGCTTATATAGTGAGTTTTGAGAGTGATGATAAGCACAAGAAGTTTATAAAAGCTTGTGTTGGCTCGTTTGCATGGGGTGGCACCACAAGCATGACCAATCGAGTTCTAGCAACAAGAAGAATATGTAAGACTGAATCCTATTCATTCCTGACATCAAATAATGAGTATAGTGTTCGATTTTTATGCAATTGGTGTGATAGAGAGGTGCTAAGAAGTGTTTGGCCACGTTTTGGCTTATCTTGTAACATGGTTTTTGCGTTTTACTTTGGGCAGAATTTAGGTAGCAAATGAGCGAGATATATGGTAAACTTTATCATTCTTAATTCTTTGCTAGCTCATAAATTAAGTTATGTAAAAATATGTGTGTGTTATGTGTCGAATTTAAAGGATAATAGGGGTGTTCCTTGGCTCGCTCGCGACTGGAAACAAACAAAGAAAAGAAAAAAAATTCATAAGGGTGTGTTTGGGCTTTGAGCCTGTTGGGCTTTGGTTTGATCTCGGTCCAGCAAGAAAAAGAAAAAAAAATATAACATGGTCCGTTTGGTTTGTTAGTTGGGTTTAAGGCCCAATGAGTTAACGGGGCCCACCTGGTGTGTTTTGTGAGTCGGGTTACGATCAAATAATATTAATGAGTGATCTCGGGAATTTTCGTAGGCTCCGGGAATATATAAATATTGTACATTAATTATACGAAACGTATATTATATAAAAATATAAATGTTTTTAATATATATATATTCGCGATAATTTAGACTATTTAGGTTTGTGTGTAAACAACGTTTCTAAGCAAAAGATAAATCACCATTTTACCGTTGTGATTTATATATCAAGTCTAATAGAAAAAAAAAAAAAAAAAAAAAAAAAAAAAAAATCATACGTAAAAGTGGGTATTTAAATAACGTAATAACTTGTAAGTATTTACTAACCGTTGGGAAAAATTACGAGAGGCTACAGTACATACATCTTACAGTGAATTCCGTCCCGGAATTCGAGTTTAGGAGGGTTGCCAAGGGTGTCTAAGAGAAGAGGTGTGGGTACTTGGTGCGAAACTGGTCCTCGCGTTCCCAAGTATACTCTGGTCCTCGTTTAGAGTTCCAACGAACTTTTATGATAGGGATACGGTTTTGTTTCAATTGTTTGACTTCTCTATCCATGATTTCTATTGGTTCCTCGGTAAAAATGAGTTTGTCATCAAGTTGTAATTCTTTCAATGGAATGACCAAAGATTCATCGGATAAACACTTCTTGAGGTTTGACACATGAAAAGTGTTGTGAATTCTACTAAGTTCCTCGGGTAGTTCAAGTTTATATGCCATGGGTCCAATTCTTTCTAGGATTTTGAATGGACCGATGTATCTTGGGTTTAACTTTCCCCTCTTTCCGAATCGTATCATAGCCAGTAGAGGTTTTGGGAAGTTTGGTGATGAAGTCCATTGTAATACGTTCCCATTTCCACATGGGGAGTTCAGGTTGGGTGAGTAATCCGGAGGGTTTCTGGTATTCTGCTTTTACTCTTGAACATGTTAGACATTTACTGACGTACTCAGCGATGTCGGCTTTCATGTTTGGCCACCAATATAGTTTCTTAAGATCTTGGTACATCTTGTCGGAACCTGGGTGAATGGAGTATTTTGATTTGTGAGACTCATGCATGATGAGGTCACGAATACCTCCGAAGAGAGGAATCCAGCTTCTTTCCTTGAAACAAAGCATTCCATCTGATCTTTTCACAAATCCGTTTTCATTTTCTGGCATACCAAAAATCTTTTCAATTGGTCGATTTTCTTTCTTGAGAGCTTCGCTCTGGGCGATAATGATTTGTGTTGGGAGGGGTGAACAAATAGTCATGCCTAACGATCTAACCCTGAGAGGTTTTAGTCTTTCTTTCCGGCTTAATGCATCTGCTACTACATTAGCCTTTCCTGGGTGATAACGGATTTCACAATCATAATCACTAAGCAATTCTAACCAACGGCGTTGTCGCATGTTTAAATCCTTTTGATCTAGGATGTGTTGGAGACTTTTGTGATCTGTAAACACGATACACTTAGTGCCGTATAGATAGTGTCTCCATAACTTGAGAGCGAATACTATTGCTCCTAGTTCTAGATCATGGGTTGTGTAATTTTCCTCATGTTTCTTCAGTTGACGTGAGGCATAAGCTATTACCTTATCTCGTTGTATCAAAACTGCACCTAAACCATGGTACGAAGCGTCACAATATAGCACGAAATCTTTGCTTCCTTCTGGCAATGCTAGTATTGGAGCTTCACAAAGCTTTTGTTTTAATAGTTGGAAGGCTGATTCTGTTTCTTGTCCCCAGACGTACTTTTCGTTCTTTTGGGTCAACTTGGTCAATGGTTTTGAGATTTTAGAGAAACCTTCAATAAATCTCCGGTAGTAACCTGCAAGACCTAAAAATTGACGTACTTCTGTGGGAGTTGTAGGTGATGACCATTCTTTAACTGCCTCTATTTTTGCAGGATCCACGTGTATTCCTTGACTATTGATTACGTGTCCCAAAAATTGCACCGTGGGAATCCAAAAGTCACATTTTGAGAATTTCGCGTACAACTTTTCTTTCCTAAGTAACTCTAGGATTGTTCTCAAATGATTGGCATGTTCCTCTTTATTACGAGAGTAGATCAGAATGTCATCTATGAATACTATCACGAATTTGTCCAAATATGGCTTGCATACTCGGTTCATTAGGTCCATAAACACAGCGGGTGCGTTCGTTAGACCAAATGGCATTACCTGAAATTCATAGTGTCCATAACGGGTTCTGAAGGCTGTCTTGGGAATATCTTCTTCCCGAACTCTCAATTGATGGTATCCTGACCTTAGATCAATCTTCGAGTATACACTCGATCCTTGTAATTGATCAAACAAGTCGTCTATTCTAGGTAAAGGATATCGGTTCTTTATAGTGAGTTTGTTTAACTCTCGGTAATCTATGCACATTCGGAATGATCCGTCTTTCTTTTTAACAAATAGAACTGGGGCTCCCCAAGGTGATGAACTTGGTCTAATGAAACCTTTATCAGATAATTCCTTTAGTTGTTCCGATAGTTCCTCCATTTCGGAAGATGCCAACCTGTAAGGTGCTTTTGCTACTGGTGCCGCTCCAGGCACTAGTTCAATTTGGAACTCTACTTGACGAGTCGGTGGAAGACCGGGTAGATCTTCAGGAAATACTTCGGGGAATTCCTTAACGATAGGTACATTGGCGAGGTGCGGGAGCAACATTTCTTGCCGGTTGTGCGTTAGCATTTGCTTGTTCGGCTAAGGCTGCATTGATTCCATTGGTGATTGCTTGTTGGATTTCTTCCGGGGTCATGGTTGCTGCTGAGGTAGTGGTCGTGGTTCTCTTAGGTGCCATATTCCTAAAAATGAGAGTATATTTTCAGAATTTTCATAATAACCATCTTGTGTTAGACTATTTAGTGACATCAATAGGTTCAAAGTTATAATAGTGTCACATATATCACGATGCAATATACGATATCATAACACTTATGAAAATAAAGCAAACATAACATCATTGATTTGATTGTCGTTTTGAGTTTACATCACTTATTTATTCTTGTTGACATATCTCTAGGACATTCAAATACAAGTTATTACTGTGATGTGGGTGAGGCTACATCGACAATCTATGGCATTCTAGGGTTTTCCTTGGTTATCATCAAGACGACGTTCTAGTTCCTGAATTTTGGCGGCCATGGTTTCTATGATTTGATCTCGGTCTCTCTCCCTAGCTTGTGTTTCTTGTTGTGCACGTCGCAGAGACATGACTTGGGCTCTTGTGGTGTCGAGGGCTTGATCGATGTCACACATGATGTCCTTGTTTACGGTGTTAGCAGAGCAAAGTAATCCGATGAATTCCATAGCTTCACCGAATTGGGTACTTAGTTGTTCAATCATGGTTCCCATCTCTAGGTGTCCCATCACAAGTTGTTCTATCTCAGCTGACATAACTTCTATCAGTTCATTAGGGATGTTGTTCACCAAGGTGGCTATGGCGTCTAACCTGTCTTCATGTCTTACTAACCTAGCTGCCAAGAGTGGTATGGTATGGTGAATGGGTTCTCCAGTGACTGGAAGGATCTTAGACGTAGCAAATGATGATCTTTCACCAAGTTCTCTGTTGGTGGGTGTACCTTCTTGAGATCTCCAATACTTAAGGATTGGTAGTAGAAATGACCATTTGCGAGCATTGACCCGCTTACGAGCCTTATGGTTGGTTCTTGCATAATAGTAAGGATCTGAGGAGGTAGGACGAATCTGGTAATTCCTTGGTTGATAAGTCAGAGGAGCACTGGAAGTTTTCACAGGTGGTGGACTGTTGATTGTCACTGGTACAGTAGTAGTCTGCTGATAAAATATACTAGGTAGTATCACTGGTTCTGCAGTTGGAGCAATTTCCTTTTTCCATTTAGTATCATTCCAGATGTCTTTTTCTTCAGCATATGAAAGAGCTTTTCCAGCTGTGGCTGGTTCATAAGGCTGGAATGGAGAAGTTTGCTTACTGCGTCTGATTGGACCAGATGATGCTTGAGGTGAAGTAGAGGATTGCTGACTTTCCTTATTCTTATCTGTTGTAGGTGACACAGTCATTGGAGCAAGAGTTGGTACAATAGGTGTAGAGCTCTCAGTTTCCGAATCCGATAACAAAACAATGAAGTTGGGTTTGGAAGACATGGTACTGTAATAATCCCGATTAGTAAACATAGTTATTAGCAAAATCATAGCATGTAAGCATATATCAAGTTATATAAGTAAGAAATAATGAGAAGTAACTTTTCTACCAGATGTTGGAATGTAGGCACGGAGGGCATGAAGTGGTATTTTGTAAAAATGGTCCAGTTAAAGTGTATTTATAGTCCAATGTTTAAAAACATCTGGTTCTCTATAACCGTGGCTCTGAATACCAATCTGTAACACCCCCAAAAGTCGTTAATAACAGCGGAAGACTTAACATGTCAGCGGAAGACTTTCGGGGTATTACTTCAAGGATCTTTGTCACAATCATAATAGACAACACAAAGTGAAGTATTAAAGTTTAATTTATTTCAAAATACCAAATATCTGAAATACAAGACATTATTAAGATAAGAACGTGTTTTATTCTGAAGGAAAATAAGTAGTTTATTATGGTTCTTGTCATGCTTTTGCCCACTCCGTGCCATCCAGATCCGTCTTGTTTAATTACCTGAGATAAACATGCTAAAGTCAACATAAAGTTGAGTGATATTCATAGATTTGAGTTTAAGAGTTTGAATCACAAGTTAAGAGTGTATTGTAATCACATACAATCAATATGTAAAAAAAAAAAAAAAAAATCAATGTTCCTGTTATTGCCTTAAGCTCATGATACTCAACGATTAACAGCCAATCATAAGTATGTATTATGATGGTAAGTAATAGGCCCCCAAAGATAGGTATTTGTCAATAACCTATTTATTAGAACAATAAAGTGCGCCTGGTGTTTTCTCCAACAACCAAACGAGGATTGTCAATCACTAATAGTACTATCCACAATTATTTACGTTCACCCTTCAGGTGATTAAGGTTCATGATCGAGGGACTTCTGACAATAGTAACTTAAGCAAATAACATTGGCCTGACAGTATTTCAATACCCGGTATAAAAGACTTGTGATCGAGTTTTAAGCATGTATCTCCCCACGGGAAAATAGTTAAAGAGTGGGCTATGAAATCACCTTAGTAGTACAGTGGTATCGTAGTCTCAACAAAGCAAGGAAACGGCTTCACACAACACAACCTAAAAGATAATGCAAGTTTCAGTTAATAGTCTAAATCTAGTTTTATCGCGATTACTTGTTATTTAGTTACGAATAAATCTCGTGTTTGTTTAAGTGTTTTAAGTTCAAAAATAAAGTTATATATACATATAACTTGTAAGTAAAATGATCGATGATTGATATAAAGTTAGTTTTTATAATGGAAATAAACGTATCGTTTTACAAGAAATAAATAACGTATTGTTATATCGTTCAAATTTTATTATCATTATATAAGTTTTATTCGTATTATATATATATATATATATATATATATATATATATATATATATATATATATATATATATATAATAAGTTACGTTTTATTATTTATCGTTTTAATATATAATCAAATATATATAATAAATATAGAATTATTATTAAAAGTAAATATTTCAATTCGATCCTTAATGTTTTATCAATCTTACACTTTTTACCCTTAACGGAAAATATTTACGCCGTTAGTCCAAAAGTTATATATTTTTACATTTTTAGTCCAAATATCAAATATATACATTTATTATCCTTAAGTTTCAATATTTACAGTTTATACCCCTTAGAAAACAGTTTTTATATTTTTCACTAAAGTTTACCGATTTGGCAATTTTAGTCCTTATCTCTCGTATTTTTGCAAAAATGGTCCCAACTTTACCAAATTCAAAACTTAACAATTTTATTATTTCATTAAGCTCAAAACATTTTGAAAAGCTTATTTTCGCAGCTTATTTTCTTTAAAAAATCACTTATTTCACTTAAATGGGCTTAACGTGACAATATCAAGGCCCGTTAAGGTTTCGTGATCCAATGGGCTTACGAACGGTTTGGGCCTGACCTTGGACTCATTTTAGGATACTAAAAACACTGGTGTTGGGCTCCCAGGCCCAGTGTATCACATAAGCTTAGTGGGCTTTACATAAGCCCACGTTGGCTTATAAAAGTTTTGTAAAATCTGGTTTTTGTCGAGACAAAAGGGGGTCGAGTAAAGTAGTTAAACGAGCTCATATGGTCGAATAAAAAGTGTTTTCCAATTGTTGGTCATGTCAAAAATGAGGTCGAGCAATAAAATGGACATGTCATGTGTCGAATTTTTAAATGGCGAGACCAAAGTAAACGTTCCAACTTATTTCATAAAACAGTTTCATAGCTAAAATATTCTAAGTGTTGAAAATATTTCGAATGTGCCCAAATGACTTCTAAACGTGTCAAGTTTAATGTCAAATTGTTATTATCACTATTAAAACTTTATGGCTCTCAATTGTTAGCTTATTGAACATAAAGAAAGTCGAATAAAACATATAGGTTACGTTTGTATATTTCCAAAATAAAGGGTCAAAGTAAATGTGTAAAAACTAAAATAACGAAATGAAAATATAACAAAGGGGACTCCGTGTCTCACCTCACCACTTGGGGTGGAGTTCTCGTACGTATGGTTCGAAATGGGTATGTGGGATCAAGGTACTATGGTTCACTCCTAGCAAGGTTCACAACGAGCTATTTGGTTCCTCCTTGGATCACTTGTGCACCTCGTACTTGTTTTCTACTCCTTGTCCCGATCTTGGCTTGCAACCTCCACGTAAATTGTATTTTGGTGTGTTTGAGGGTGTGAGATTAGTTAGGTTTGCATGGAATGCTTATATAGTGAGTTTTGAGAGTGATGATAAGCACAAGAAGTTTATAAAAGCTTGTGTTGGCTCGTTTGCATGGGGTGGCACCACAAGCATGACCAATCGAGTTCTAGCAACAAGAAGAATATGTAAGACTGAATCCTATTCATTCCTGACATCAAATAATGAGTATAGTGTTCGATTTTTATGCAATTGGTGTGATAGAGAGGTGCTAAGAAGTGTTTGGCCACGTTTTGGCTTATCTTGTAACATGGTTTTTGCGTTTTACTTTGGGCAGAATTTAGGTAGCAAATGAGCGAGATATATGGTAAACTTTATCATTCTTAATTCTTTGCTAGCTCGTAAATTAAGTTATGTAAAAATATGTGTGTGTTATGTGTCGAATTTAAAGGATAATAGGGGTGTTCCTTGGCTCGCTCGCGACTGGAAACAAACAAAGAAAAGAAAAGAAATTCATAAGGGTGTGTTTGGGCTTTGAGCCTGTTGGGCTTTGGTTTGATCTCGGTCCAGCAAGAAAAAGAAAAAAAAAATATAACATGGTCCGTTTGGTTTGTTAGTTGGGTTTAAGGCCCAATGAGTTAACGGGGCCCACCTGGTGTGTTTTGTGAGTCGGGTTACGATCAAATAATATTAATGAGTGATCTCGGGAATTTTCGTAGGCTCCGGGAATATATAAATATTGTACATTAATTATACGAAACGTATATTATATAAAAATATAAATGTTTTTAATATATATATATATATTCGCGATAATTTAGACTATTTAGGTTTGTGTGTAAACAACGTTTCTAAGCAAAAGATAAATCACCATTTTACCGTTGTGATTTATATATCAAGTCTAATAAAAAAAAAAAAAAAAAAAAAAAAAAAAAAAAAAAAAATCATACGTAAAAGTGGGTATTTAAATAACGTAATAACTTGTAAGTATTTACTAACCGTTGGGAAAAATTACGAGAGGCTACATAGGCTCCGACCGTAAAATGTAGCCATTGATTTAAAAACACCGGGTAAACTAATAATATAATTTTTTTATATTATTAAAATGAATATAAAGATATATTTGGATCATAGTCGGGAATGTCGGACGTGTTAGTCACATTGTTGGTCGTTTGTTAACGTTTATTTAGAAATAAATATACGTAAAAGTTAATCATACCCAAAGTACTAATTTAAATATCCTACGAGTGGAATAGTATGCAAGTGACATAATGGTGATACGTAGACTATTTCTAGTTTGTATGAGATGTCCCGAATGATAAAGCATGAATTCGCTCCTGAACCAATACGGTTACGCGAATTTGAATACTCGTAAACTAAATTTATGATGACATGAGTAATGCACGTGAATAGTGGTTTTCTTCCGGGAATGAATAGTGTCAAGTGAATAGTAAAATTTCTGAATGTTTCTCGAAATGTCAAATTGACCTCAAAAATGATGAATAGTGATCGATGAATAGTAAATGATGAATAGTAACTCGTGAATAGTAAATTGTCGAGGGTTGGAAAATGACCGGAAATTACGAGTTGTGACAGTCTTCCCTTCTAACAGGAACTTCGTCCCGAAGTTCAGTTTTGGTTGGTCTCTGAAGTATGTTTGGTAAAAAGACGTGGATAATTGAGTTGCATTTGGTCTTCTCGTTCCCAAGTAAATTCGGGATCTCTTCAAGAATTCCAGCAAACTTTCACGATAGGAATTCGACTTTGCTTCAACCGTTCGACCTCACGGTCCATGCTTTCTACTGGTTCTCTTACCAAGTTTACGTTTGTCTTTGGGTTGGATTCCTTTCCAAATGGGACTATGAGTGACTAATCTGAAAGTCATTTCCTGGATTTGAATAGGTGAAACATAGTTGTGTAATTCGGTTGTTCTCTAACAAGGCTCAAGTCTGACGGCCACTAGGCCTTCTCTGTCTGAAATATTACGTGGTCCAGTGTATATCGGGTTTAACTTTCCCAGTTTTCTGAATGATATCATGCCTTTCCTAGGCAGAACTTTCAACATGATCTGGCTACCAACTTGAAGTTTTAATGGTTTACAACTTATAGAATTTGTAATTGATTCTTGACTTGTAGGAAATTTCTGGTTATTTCATGAATGCCTACTGGAATAGTGAGTTTGGCTTTTTCCGAGTTCGGTTCGTCAATAGATGATCAGTGCTTCTTCAGGTTTATAATGTAATATGGGTAATATATGTTGCTGAACTATGTCATAACTTCAATCTTATGTGTCAGTTGGTCGATTCTAAAATGAATCTTAAATGGTCCCATATACTTAAAGGTTCAATCTCTCGTGTTACCCAAATCGTATCATGCCTCTCCAAGGCAAAGCTTTCAACTTAGTTCGTTCTCTCACGTGAATCTAGTTAGTTTGCTGTTCAAGGATACCTAATCCGTATGATGTGTGTCATGTACCAACCTAACTTCTACCAGTTTCTCGTTGCTTGTAACTGGTTCTCGACTTGTGAAATTTCCTTTGTTGTTCCATAGTTTAGTCCTAGACTGGTGAATTTAACTTTCCGATTTCGGTCCGTCAATGGATGTTGGCACTTCGACCATAGAGTGCTTCAAATGGTGTGGTTTCTAAGCTCGTGTGGTGACTATGGTTATAAAGGAATCTGATTTATGGAAAATGGTTAGTCCAACCATTTCTAGAGTCAATCACTCATGCTCTGAGCATATCTCCCTATGTGTGAATCATTCTCTAATTCCTGACCATTGGTCTGCAGATGATAGGTGGTGTGGTTCCAAAGAAATCTTAATGAAATTGCTAGGAGTTCGAGATGAATCAAGTTCCTCTATTAGGAGTAATTGAGATGGGTATCATGAATCTTGTTTTGAAAGGCTTACAAGGTTAGGTCCGTCAAGGGTGTTGTTGAAAATAATAGATTAGGATAAGGTTGTGATTCCTCCGCAGGAATGTCATGAATTGAGTCTTTCTCCGCCTACGATGCTTAGTCTCCATTACTAAGATTTTCCCCAAGTTCTATGTCATCAAATCACAAAATCCTAAATGTATAAGTGATGTAATATAGTGATTGATTTTTCAAAGTTTGTTTTGAGATTGTGTGTTTTGTTCATAAACCTTCCCTGAATAAATAAATTTATAACTTTAAGCATATGGCTTTCTAAGTAACATTTTTCTTAATGTTTCAAAATTTAATAGCTATGCAAGATAGGACTGTTTTCAACATAAGGTGAATAATATGGTTTACCAAAAGATTGATGTTTAAAATTTTCTTAACATTCAATAGTTTTGTAAAAGAGTAACCAAAAGGAATTTACTTGTTAAAATAAGTGCCTCAGAAAAGTATTTCTTACAAGATATATGTTTTGTATAACGGTAGTTTGGAGAAAAAAAATCCATTTAAAAGTGAAAGTATTAAGTGGATAAAATAGCTAGGTATGTATGTATGCACAAATGCATAGATGTCTAACATGTTTGAATAAAGGCTATTGGTGAGGACATGTTCAATTTATAGTCTCGGTTAAAAGGTTGGATTTATCTCTATGGTGTTGCTTAGTGAGCACTCGTATCGAAACTAATCCTTATAATTTAGTCAAGCCAATACTTTCCAGATGATGGAATTTTTGGTGATTAGGCCAGTGATAGTGGTTCGAATGGTTTTGTGATATCTTGAGATTTCTGTTGAGCTTTAAATGGTCTTAATGTACCAAGGGATCCTCCTCATAGAAGGTATGGAAAGTCTTTCCTAGGGAGGTCATTGATAATATCCACTTATCTATATTGGTAGTAGTGAGTGATGGTGAGAAGGGAAGAGACTGTGACAACTGTAGCATAATGAGATTGTGATATAAGAAAATACTGTGATGCAAGTGTATTGTGCATAAATATGAAAGTTCATGAAGTAAAATGACTAGTTGACAAGCTTCCAATCGGTGGTTCACGAAGTGATGAAAAGTAGGAATGTTATGACAACGAGAGTATACACACACGTAAATGTAACATTTGGAAATTGAGTAAATGATTCAATCCAAACAAAATCTTATTATAACCATTTTCAGTGTTGCAAAATTCATTTCTGAGTCGGATATAGGTAGTCAGCCTATGTCCCACTATCCCGGGTTGAATATAGGTGACTAGTCTATATTCCACCGAGGTTCTATGAATTTTGAAATACTCAGCTCAGTTATACTAATACTATGTCCTTCACAAATACCAAGACGTTCAGAAAGACTAAGGCAGGTGACCAAACTCGAGGTCAAATGATGGAACTATGCAAGGAAAAACATAACGCGGTGATATATATGATACGTGAACATGCTTATATGAAAGACAATGATAGAAATCAACTAGAATAGATGAACATAATATACCAGATAGTGAGACACAAATCTCATCACCTAAGTCAGCAACAAACCACAAGTGAGGCTTCAGCTTGGCAGGCAGGCACGTGACGGTCATAGGGTTAAGTTTTTCGTAAAACTAGCTATAGTCTAGGTTTTAAAAACACTTAGTTCGCTATAGCCAAGGCTCTGGTACCAATCTGTCACACCCCCAAAATCGGGCCCAGCGGAAGCATACATATAGCTGGGGTGTAACTCAATCGGTATCACAACACAAGTACAAAAATGGTTTTCACTTTAATCATTTAGAATAAAATCGTTAAATCAAAAATGTTGAATTTACATCGTTAAAAGTAGTGCGGAAGTAGGCCCTTAAAATAGCTTAAAAACGGTCCCCATATAAATAATCAGAGTCTTCTATGACCATGCCATGCCATGCCAAAACCTCCAGTAGTGTGCCATTTGTTAAAACCTGAAAATGCATGCTAAAGTGTCAACACGAGGTTGGTGAGTTCATAGAGTTTGTTTAACAAATAATGCCTATAGAGAAATGATCGCCCAGCAAAGGCATTGTAAATCCACTCAGTTGCAAGTCCCGCCATAAGAGACTTGTAACCTGTGTGTTTACAACCCATTGCCAAATATGTTAAAGCCTACGTGAACAAAAGTAATACTGGTATCCAAATTCCCAGATAAATATAGCAAAACGGCTATATAAATAATTCAGTCAACGAGGTTATATAAACAATGCTAAAATGTCGCCAGATAAATAATACTGACAATGTCGCCAGAGAACTAATACTGAAAATGTCGCCAGAGAACTAATACTGACAATGTCGCCAGATAAATAATACTGACAATGTCGCCAGAGAACTAATACTGACAATGTCGCCAGAGAACTAATACTGACAATGTCGCCAGATAAAATAAGTAATAATGTTTAAGAGACAGGTCACATGAAAAACAGGTAATCAAGCATACCAATGAAATGCAGGTAATCAACCAGGTAAAGCGGGAAATGCGTTTAAGTAAAACGAGCATGAAGTTGAAATCATATATTTGAGCATGTATCTCCCCCAAAGAGTTTGCAAAACAATTAAAAGTGTAGGGGCTATGACTCACCTGGAGCGATAGCTATGATGACAAGAATGGATACACTGAAATGAGGCACGATCTCTAACCGCAACCTAATTTGAGTAATAACGATCTACCTTAGATCATGACGTGATGAAATGAATGCACATGCACATGATACCTATACCACTCGTAACTTGGAAATTCTTGTTATTGTCAAAGTAAAATACTTTCCATACTTAGGAAAAATAAGTCCAAATAGAGTTATAAAAACTTGTCGTATTATATTGTATAAAATGTTAGTTGTTACATTCCTCGTCTAGAAAACCTTAAAATAATGTCTAGTAGTCGCGTAATAATCCTTGAGTCGTACGTATTTCGTTAGTTAAAAATAAACTCCTTAAATAAGAAATCTAGAAAATATGTCATTTAGTACGTAGTTATATTATTTTTCTAGTAGTGACAAAATATATATATAGTTTTGACGATGTTAAAACGCGTATAACTTGTTCGTTTTAAGCTCATTTTCCTCGTTCTTTATATCCACGGGTTCGTTTTAGTATATACTAATATATTTTTGGTAGTTCGGCTCCTCTAGGTTACGTTTAATGCCTATATTTGCCCGTCGAAAACTGTCAAACAGCATGCAGTTTTTCAGAAAATAGTTTTCGTCGTTAAATTTACAAAAATCATATCTCCTTCGTTATTAACTCGTTTTTATCCCCGTTTTCGGCTATAGTTTCGTATCGGAGAGTATTTTCTAAATCTTTGGTCAAAAGTTACACCCTTGCCCCTGATCTTTCCGCGTTTTAAAAATGGTGACAGTAGGTAAATATATATTTTCCAAAATCATTTTCCTAGTTTCAAACTTGTTCCAACTTCAACCAAACCACTTTCAATCACCACAAAACTAGTCTAATCCTACCATACACCTTATTAGGGTGTCATGGGTTCCTAAACATCATAAACCAAGTGGATCTAACAAGGATCTAACTATAATCACTTTCTAGGCTTTCAAATTTAAAAGTTTGTAAAATAAAGTGGTATAAATAACATATGCATGTAGATCTAGTGTATATATCATATGGATCTTGTATAAACTTGGTAAAATTATAAAAATGAGTTTCATATACTTACTTGAAGATTAGTGGACTAGTGGAGATGAAAAACTTGCAAAACCTTGTGTTTAAACTTCAAAACCCTAACAAGAAGTACTAAATAACCTTGATTATCACTTGATCTTGGAAAAATTGATGTTTCTTCTTGTTGTTTTTGTTTGAGCCGATCACCCCAAAGAAGAAAGGAAGAAGAGAGAATTTCTAGTTATTTTGTGAAAACATGTGTAAAAATGAATGATCAAAATATCTTAAGTCTTTATGTATAAGTCTTGGTCAAATGTAATTAAATGTCACATGGACTAGGAAACTAGGGGGGGCGGCAAATGGTGAGGAAAATGGGGAAAGTTGGGGGCTAATTAAGGATCTTGTCCCCAAAAGTGTATGTATTAGTTAGTTTTATGTATGCATTAGGTGTTATCGGGTACCGAGTTAACTAAAAATAATGTTAACGAGGTGAAATAAAATACGACGAAGTTGTAGAAGTAGTAAAATCATATTCCTTGTAAGAATCGGGTGTTAGAATAATTATCGTGTTGGAATTTCGCAAACCGACGGAGTTATAGGCTCCGACCGTAAAATGTAGCCATTGATTTAAAAACACCAGGTAAACTAATAATATAATTTTTTTATATTATTAAAATGAATATAAAGATATATTTGGATCATAGTCGGGAGTGTCGGACGTGTTAGTCACATTGTTGGTCGTTTGTTAACGTTTATTTAGAAATAAATATACGTAAAAGTTAATCATACCCAAAGTACTAATTTAAATATCCTACGAGTGGAATAGTATGCAAGTGACATAATGGTGATACGTAGACTATTTCTAGTCTGTATGAGATGTCCCGAATGATAAAGCATGAATTCGCTCCTGAACCAATACGGTTACGCGAATTTGAATACTCGTAAACTAAATTTACGATGACATGAGTAATGCACGTGAATAGTGGTTTTCTTCCGGGAATGAATAGTGTCAAGTGAATAGTAAAATTTCTGAATGTTTCTCGAAATGTCAAATTGACCTCAAAAATGATGAATAGTGATCGATGAATAGTAAATGATGAATAGTAACTCGTGAATAGTAAATTGTCGAGGGTTGGAAAATGACCGGAAATTACGAGTTGTGATAGACGTCATCCAAGCCAGTCAAGGGATCCAAGACTATGTCCCCAACATGAGTCAAGTCTCACCTCACATAGCTCATATCAAGTTTAAACCAATAGAGATCTTGCTATGCGTTCATGGCATCCATCTTGGCTGAATTACCCTTGGATATATAGTCATTCATTTGGCGTGTCATGCTTTGAACTTTATGTTGAGTTAGGTTGAGGGCTTATTTTAAGGAATATATTTCATATTGGGCAGAGTTTACGAACATAGGTGTGAATGTGGATGTTCCGCCGACTTCATAAGTGGACTTTGGAACTTGAGCTGGAGTAGTATGATTAGATTCAGAGGAGTTTGGTGAAATAGGAGGTGGTGATGTTAATGGTGATAGTGGTCGCACAACCATTGGTTCCTCTACTTCTTCAATGTCGTCGATGCCTTCAATGTCTATGTCCATTTCAGGATCTTCTTCGTAATCATCGATGTTTATGTCCATTTCAGGATCTTCGTCCGGATCTTCTTCATTGTCATCGACTAGTTCCTCGTAAGGTTCTTCCTCGTCGTCGTAGTCAAGTGCTTCAAAGTAAGGATCATTGGGTCCGGAAAGAATTGGTAAATGAGTGGGCATAGCAGGAAGATGATCGGGAGATGGAGGTACAGACATGATATCAACAATGAGTATTTTGATGTCAAAATAATTCTAATGTTTATGGAAAATGCTCAAAATATGGCAATGTGTATATAACAATATACTAATATGTTCATGTAGCATAACATGCGTAATAAGTCCATAATCTTCTGGAGGATGGAAGGTACGAAGAGCGGAAGGCTATAAAAATGTTTTTGCTTGTAATTGTAGTTATAGTTTAGGTCTCACTTAGACCCATTTCTCTATAACCATGGCTCTGATACCAATCTATAACACCCCCAATTCATGATGCAGCGGAATTCAACTTGGGTGTTACTCGACGGCACAACAGTCATAATAATAGAAAACGATCTCTAACCGATTCGCTTTAAAAAGAGTTATCATTCGAATTTATTCAAATATATCAGATTTTACATAGTTAGGTCCCAAAAAGGTTCCATGTTTCAAAATACATCAATATAAGTCTTTTGATGTTTTATCGAATGACAAAGTAGTTTATAGCCTTCTTCATTTAGTCTGTGCCCTTCCGCTCCATTCTTGATTATCATGGACCTGAAATACATGCTTAAGAGGTCAACACAAAGGTTGAGTGATATTCATAGAGTTTGTTTAATGGTTGAACACAATATGTTGGTAGTATGAGTTAATTAGACTCATACTCATGGTTGGAAAACAAAACAGTTATTATTATATACTAAGCTCATGCAACCAATACGTTAACGGGTACCAATATCAATCGGCGGTTTTTGTTACACCGGTAAGTACTTTGCCGTCATACTTAATGTTTCAAATATAGTGCATTTGTTTGAACTCATCTAGTCAAACAAATGGGATTCGTCAATCCCAATAGGCCTATTCACAATACTCGCGCTCACTAATACTAGTGATTAAATGGTTCATGATAAGGGGCCTAGGATTGGCAAGGAGGGTACTTAGTAATAATAAAACAATCAGGCAACATACAGTTTCAAAGCATTGTGTTCGGTTTAAAATAGCATGTATTCCCCCAAGGGTTTGTAAAACAATTAAGTAATGGAAAGTGGGGCTATGAACTCACCTTAAGTTAGATAGCAAGTAGTGAATGTAATGGTCGAATCGTGAAGGTTTCTACGAGCAACCTATAATAGAATGTTGCGACTTAGGATTGGAGTAAAGAATATATAGAATTGCCTATATATGTCTTGCATTTAGTCCATGATGTAGTATATAGTGTAAGCCTTTGAAAAGAAATGGTTCATGAAACATGTATAGTTTATATATCGCTTACTACCGTTCGGGCCGACATAATTTAGAAGTCATGTAGTAAACGTTCGAGGAGCCAGGACACTTTAATTCGTAAATCCACAACTCATCTCGACGGCTTACTTAATGAACTCCTCACATGAGGCTCCCTACTATTGTAGTATTTGATAATATATATATATATATATATATATATATATATATATATATATATATATATATATATATATATATATATATATATAAGTTTTGATCCGAAAAGTTGCATGTCCAATATTTGAATAAACTTAGGAAAGTTTACTTTTACATGAAGATTGTTATTAGGATGAGTTTCTTAATCTTGTATGACAATTACTTGTAAGATCTCATGGTTCTCTAGATGAAGTAGATCCAAATTGTATGTTTAAGTTATCGCCAACTCTTTAGTTCATGTTTTCGCCTAGGTAAGTTTATATGGTCATTTAGTCATGGCCTTGCTGTGACCTTTGGTCATTGTTCCATGGTCTTGAGACTCAACCTTGGCTTTAGCCATGGTTGTGGTCTTGAATTTAGGTCATTAGACCTCTTGGTCTTATTAAACCATAACTATTATTTAGTGACTTTGGTATATAAAATAGCTGTTATGAAACTGAAGAAAATCTCATTCGTTATTGGTTTTATGGATACGTGCACTTGAGTTTTTGAAAAAAAACGTGATTCCGGATAACTTTTGTGTTTTAACTTTTTCGTGAAACGGACCAGAAGGGCCTCTTTTTGCGTGTTTAAGTTCTGTCACAGATGGTATTTAGGCAGTTTTACCGCAAAGTTTTGGTAACTTCAAATGGTCATAACTTTTTACTCATTTTAAGTGGTTCAAATTGCTATGGTTTCCTTGTTAAGTCCTCTACTACAATATGTAATTGTCCAATATCATAATTATACCATTTTGATCAGATTTCACCAAGAAAGTCACTAGTTTACTTGTTTAAATAACATAAATTAACATATATATACCAATACTTGTTTTACTAATTTTTAAACATCATGGACATAATCACAAGACAAAATATAGCATGAATGATATGTAAATAGCATGAATATGATATTTAACAAGAAGTATGTTAGGGTTTTGCTTACAACTTTTGGCTTTCAATAAAGAAAGGTAAGTAACATGTAAGGTAAGGACTTTGATTGACTTAAGCTTTACCCTACTTCACTTCAAGCAATCTTTCTACACTTGTATTCTTGAAAGAGAGATGATGAAAGTTGAGGTGACTTGAGTAGATTCAAACTCAAGAGAAATCACCAAAGTTTCTAGGATTTGGAAGTAGTTTGATTACCTAAAACCAAGATAGGGTTTCTATGTTGATGTTGCTCTTGATTCTTGCTTGTAACTAGAAGTAATTTAGCTAAGTGTGAGGTGTTTTGGTGTGTGTTATGGGACGGCAACAAAGGAGGGGAGGGGCTTTTATATGCCTTTGAGGAGGTTAGAACTTAAGACTTAGTCAAAGCTTACATGACAAGCTTAAACACATGTAATCATCCAAGGCCTTAAGTCATGAGATCAAGCCACCTAAAGGGTGACTCCCCCCCCCCCCCTATTGGCGGTTCACATAAGCTAGGAGGGATGAGGTGTGCCTTGGATGTTATTATCCTAGATATTGTGTTAGTTTTGACTCCGGAAAATGCTAACCGTAAATGATTAAGCCTCAAAACGTAAAACCGGGTATCGTAAAAATGTGGAACTTGAAAGAATGGTTAAACATATTATTATACTCCATAATAAAATATAAAATGAGTGGTAGGTTCCATTGGGGTGCTAAAACCCTGTTAAAACTGGAAACACGGGTCTAAAACGCGTAATACGTAAAACGTACGAATATTGTGTAAAATTGAGAAAAGTAAAATGTAACTTTTCTAATAGGATAAAAATGATTTAAAATGACTTATAATGTCTAGACTGGGCTCAGTCTAGTGTCGGTTGGTATTTAACGTCTTTAAGACATAAAACCATAAGCCAAAAAATCAAGGAATGATTTATAAAATCAAAGAATGATTTTTGGTCAAAGGAGGAGGGAAAAATATGTTGACTTTTTCCAAAAATGTGAAAACTCAAATCGTCTTAGAAACGCGGTGCAGATATAGGCTAAGGTTACGGCTAAGTAAAAGCGCTTAAAAATGAAAATTTCTGTTTCTCACGGCCGAGGTTTATTTGGTCACGTTTTTCTCAGTCATGATTAATTCTCAAATAAATCATGAGTGTATCAAACATTTTTCTGATGCGGTGAAAATTAACGAGGTCGAGTTTCGTTGTGCGTAGGATTTTTGAATGACGTTTTACCCTAAAACGTGTAATTCCTTAATAACTTTCGCGAAAATGATCTGATGAGTGTCAAACTTTTATTTTGCCATGGAAGTGATTTATCACACCAGAATACGAAATAAAAATCAAATTTCGGGAAAATGAATATTAAAAGTGAATAGTAAAAATGAATAGTGAAATTTTTCGGGAATAGTAATTAACCTGAAATTGCGAATTGTTACATTAAAGAAGAAGGAATGAAGAATGAAGGAGGGTAGTTTTTTTTAGGTTAAATAATGTCGAAATTAGCTTAGACTCCAATTTAGTTCTAATATTTTGCTTAAAATGCTTGTAATCTCCTTTCCTGTGTATTTGAACTTATTTCAATCAATTTAATTCAAGGGTTCTGTTTTAAAATCTCAAGTTTGCATTTTCAATTTGAAATTTCAAATTTAAGTTACATTGTTCTCAATTGTTGTTCTGGACTCTTAGGCTCACATAAGCTCCCTATAAAGCTTCTCAAAGCTTTTAGAAACCTTAAAAGTCAGTTTAGTAGAAGAAATCAAAAAAAAAAAAAAATGAAAATTTGCAGGTTAATGGTGAAGATGGCTGGAGCACAGTAAATGTTGGAAGGCTGTGGGTTAGAAGTTTTGTGGAGAACCTATAGGAAGTGTTTTTGGTCCTTGGTTCTTTGTTCTTGGTTGGAATGCATTTTGTAAGCACAATTCTCATTTTACTATTTTACTGTAACAAGTCTTACTAGTGCTTATTTGTGTGTTATTTGTGCTTAGTTAGTATACTTCAGTGAAATTAGTGTTTAAAATTTTGCCCTTGTTCAATAATTTCCATTGTTCTCACTTTTTACATCTTACCTGTTTTTTTAGCATTTTAATGGTACTTAGGAATTTGTTGTTAGTATTGAAGTTTTTGTGATTAAATAGTTATATGTAATCATTATATAAGTTTGTGTATCAGTTTCAAGGTCTAAAACAACCATTTGCTTTGAAAATCACCATATCAAGTTCCTAAAGGGGTGTTTGGAATTGCTGAATCAGTGAATCCACAGTGTGCTTTAGGTAGTGTTTATGCTTGAAACATGTCATAATAGTTTGCAACAGGATACTTGAACCATAAAAACATAGGCCATAACAGAAAAAGTCAAAAATCTCTTTGATTCTTAAAAATTGTTTGACTGTTAAGGTTTTTGAATCCATAATCCTAGTAGTAGTTGCATAACTTGATAAGTTTACTTAATTTAGTCTCAACTTGGCTTATTATAACTTATTTAGTAACCTAGGATCAATTGAAACTCACATAAGTCAAAGTTCTTCAAGAAGTTAAAAAGTCAAATTTCCTATGTTTCTCAGTGTTTACAAATTTTGCATGAATTTTCATGATTTTTGGGTGTAGAATCAGAGCCTGAGCTTTTGACATGTTGTAGTCTACCACCTTAGCTTTTAGAATCTACCATCAGCTTATTTTTTAGATTTTTTATGGGGGTTGTGCATGAGCTTATTTGAGGGTGCAGGGTACAAGACCTCCCCTGCACCAGGCCATAGACCAAACTTTCTTGGGCTCTTTGTGACCTGTCCAGTGGACCCCACACTTGGCCTTTTGGCTTTTTGGGGAGCTTATCAGCTCACCTTTTCAACCCTTGGCTTATTTTAGGGCTCAGCTTATTTGCCCTCAGTTTATTTGACCCCTTCTTATTGACCTAACCATAGACTCTATACTAAGCCCTCAGTATTTGCACCTTAGTTCATTGCCCTTCCAATTGCTCATTAATAAGCCATAAGCCCAGCTTATTGGCTTATTTTGAGTTGACCATTTCAACTTTGAGGGTCAACTCTTATTTTGGACTGCCACTCACCTCTGTGGACCCCACAGAGGGGTAATGGTCCTTGATTTGGACTGTTTGAACTTGGAGTTTGCATAATTGCTTATTTACTTGTTTTGGCTTATTCAGTGTCTAATTTGCATATTCTAGCTTTAATTCAGCACACTTAGCTTGTTTGTACTCTAATCCACCTTTGGCTCAGTTTGTGTGGCTTGTTATAAGCTTTTGCAAGCTTCATAAAATTCTAATAAGCTTTGTCACAAATCTGTTAAGCACTTTGGTCTCCAAAGTGCTTATTTTTGAGTTGCAGCCAAAGTGCTTTCACAAAAGATAGTTATTTTGAGTATTTAAAGTAGTTTGTAAAAGAAAATCAAAGAAAAAACTAAAAATAAAAAAGTGATAGCTTCTATTTAAGCCATTTGGCTTATTTTTCAGCTTATTTATAAGCAATTTCTAATTTTAATTTTTTCTTAGGTTCCTTATAACCTGTAGTATTTTTAGGAATTTTTTCAGATTTTTCTCTTGTCATTTAGTACTTTTTAAATTTTAATTTAGTTTAAAGAAGTTAATAATTAGTTATTAATTAATAATAATTAATTAAAAAGTAGGAAAAATACATTTTCTGTTTTAAAAATAGTTTTAGGTTATTTTAGAATTTTCAAAATTTAATTTTCATTTTTCTTGTTAAAAATCATAATTAGTTGTAATTTAGTATAATTTAAATAATTAAAAAGTAATTAGTAATTCATAATTAACTAAATAGTGTAAAAATTATTTTTCTTTTTCTTAAACTTTTCTTTTGTCATTAGGATTGTGAAAATATAAATTTTATAGCCGTAGGATCTGTATTTGCTCCGTTTCACATTTTATTTTGCGCGTTCGCGTTTATTTTAAATTCAAACGAGCGTTTTTAGGTTTAACTCACTTTTTTAGGTTATCAGATTATCAGTAATTGTTCATATAGTGTTTTTAAGTTATTCTCATTCCTCGTCTCTTAGTGTAATCATAATAATCAAATTCCCAACCTTTCTGTTAAATCACCCGATCACTTAAAATGTTTTCAAATCCAATTGCAATCTTGCTGGGACATAACGACCCGGGGATTTTCCTATACTTCCACGGACTTTATATCTTGACTTTTTCTCCCGGGTGAGCCTATTGACCGCACACGGTTGACTGGTTGGTTCGGGAGGAGTCACTCCTCATATGAAGCTCCCTAGTATATATTTCTATTATATTATATATTAAATATTAAGTTTTACTCCCTCCGTCCCATATTAAATGTTCATGTTTGACTTTTCAAGTTTTTCTTTATCAACTTTGACCTTAAATATTTTTGCTTGTGTTATATAGTATTTGATAAAAATTATATACAATGAAAATACATTTAAAACTTAATCCATTCATATATTTTATATCAAATATTATATTATATAAACAAAAATATTTAAGTTTAAAGTTGAGAAAGAAAGACTTAAAAAAGTCAAACACGACATTTAATATGGGACATAGGGAGTAATTATTTGCACATATACCCCTATAGTTATATCTTTAGTAAAAAGTCATTTTTAACCACTTTAGTTATTAGTTTTAAAAAGTTACGATATATACCCCATGCATGTTAAGCGTTACGAAACTAGTCCTAATTCATGTAAAGTGTATTTTTACGTAATAACTAAGTTTTCTAGCTTATGTTTATCTGTTATTAGCTTATCTAAGTTTCCTAAATTAGCTTATATCCTATGGTAATAGTTTTTAGCATATAATTACGTTTTTAACTTGCTTTAGGGTTTTAAAAGTAAGCATGCAATGTTTTAGTTTTCTAGTTTCATGCAAGGTTTTCTATGTGACCTAAGACTCCTAATGACTATCCTAAGTTAGTATTTAAATTTTAAAAACTAGTTTAAAGACTTACTTGACCGAAGGTTTAGACTCGCGAGGGGTTTCGGGTCTCGCGGTAAGAAAAGGACTTGACATGGTTTTAAGACAAAGATGTTTTGACTCCTAGGCTTCCTATATACTCCATGCTACTGTGTGTCGGATCAAGTTTTTAGAGAAGTGAGGTGGTGAAGAAATGAGATGGTGTGGTTTGGAATGGGGTGGTGTCGTTGGGTATTTATAGGGTGGTTTTGGAGTGGTGCCCAAGGAATGCGTGGTGTGGTGGCAAGAGGAGGTGAAGGTGACTAAGGTATGCTATGGGTGAGTAAGCAAAGCTACGGTAGTAGCTAGAGTGGTGTGGAGGTTTTGTGACCGTGTAGTGTTAAGGAGGTGACGAGGTGATGGTGTGTTTGGTTGTGATTGGTAGGGAGAGGCGGTTTGGTTGCTTAGGGTTTAAGGAAATGACATAGTGGTGAGGTGAGGGTGATGAGGGTAGTTTTTACTTAGGGTTTAAGAAAGGTGGTGAGGGTGGTGAAGTGAGGGTGACGAGGGTGGTGATAGAGGTGTGTGGGTGGTAGCTTAAGGGTTTTGTGGTGATGGTTGTCGTGACACAGTAGCAAGAAGAAATGAGGAAGAAGAAAGAAAACTATGGTAGTGTTGTTTTTGGTTTTGGGTCGACACAGAAAAGAAAGAAAGAAAACGTTTTGGTTGGTTTTGTTTGTTTGGTCGACTCACAGAAAACAGAAAACAAAAGAAAACTCAAAATGGTTTTGTTTTTGTTTTGTGTCGAGTTTTAGGGGACAAAAGAAAAGGTCAAGGTTTGAAATCTTTGTTTTTAAAAGAAGGTCACGTTTGGTTTGTTTATTCACGCAGGACACAAGAAGAAAAAGAAAGAAAGCATGTTTTGGTTTGTGTTAATGTTTAGGCAAAAGAAAAAGGAATGAACCTAAGTTTTTACTAGTTTCGTAGCCTACTCGCGGGGTTTATTAAACAAGTATGGGGTTATATTTTTAGGGCGTATTAGACTTTGACACCGACTTATTAAGATGGTCAGGTTTCGTAGTTTATTAGATTAAGTGTAGAGCCTTTAAACTTGACGTAAAAAGGGTACTTAGGGTCGTTTATTTATATTAGTTAGATAAAAATATAGTTTTAAGTTATCGTATTAAGTATTCGTATTATTAGTTTTAAAATAGGTATATTAGAGTAAATTTAGTTGTATTATTAACGTATTGTGGTATTGTAATATTTATTTTACGATAGGTATATTTAGGTTTATTATTATAGTTTATTAATATTAAGTTTTTACGTATTAGGTGTTTTAATAGTTAGCGTTTTATAATAGATATTTTCAGGGTTCGTGTTTTAGGGTTTAGTATTTCGTTATATTATATTATAGTTATTAGGGTTTCGTGAGAAACCTATTTATTAGTGGTTTTATTATAGTATTTTAACGTATTAATGTAAGGTTTTTACTTGACATACTATACTGGTGGTTGCGCAGGCATGTCTAGTTAGTTTATAAAAGCAAAAATTTTATAGTAAAAATACCTGGTGTAGAAGTCGTAGTGGAAATAGCATTGATAGAAAATTACGGGTTGTGACACAACTTCTGTTAAATCTGCATAAACAGGGAATAAGACCTTTTATGAAAAGAAGGTTTACTACAACCAAAAGTGGGCACCAAAAACAAAAATTTCAATGCCAGCAGTTGCCACTGCTATGCCAGCAGTTGCCACTGCTAGACCAAAAGTTTTCACTGGTGGTTCTGTAAACAAAAATGGGGAAAATTGGGAAATGCTGTGAAGGCCTTAGCACGTTGGGAATGGAAACCTAAAGGAATTAACACCTCAGTCAATCCCATTGGTGTATCAATGACCTTTTACAGATACAACTATATCGATACACGAGGCAGATCCAAGTCATTTGTGGCTTGGGTCCCCAAAATGAACTAATTCCTTTATTTTATGTGCATGGACATTCAAAGCCTAAAGAAGATCAAGGATATTCAGATAGTGGATGTTCTAGGCACATGACTGGCAACAAGTCCTATCTCACAGACTTCAAACCTTTTGATGGGCAATTTGTCAGCTTTGGAGGAGGAATTGGTGGAAAAGTTTCTGGCAAAGGAACAATCAAGGCTGGAAACTTGGATTTTGAGAATGTGTATTATGTGAGAGAACTCAAATACAATCTGTTCAGTGTGTCACAGATGTGTGACAAGAAGCACAGAGTTCTTTTCTCAGAAGATGAATGCTATGTCCTTTCAAAGGATTATAAGTTACCTGATGAAAGTGAGGTTTTACTTAAAATCCCTAGAAAAGGCAATCTTTATAGCATTGACATGAAGAAGATTGTGGCTAATGATGTTGATACTTGCTTAATTACAAAAGCCACTTTGGATGAATCAATGCTATGGCACAGAAGACTTGGTCATGTTAACTTTAAGACCATCTACAAGATTGTGAAAGATGGTTTAGTAAGAGGGTTACCAGAGAAGAGATTTCAGAATGACCAAACCTGTGTTGCATGTCTCAAAGGCAAGCAACATAGAGCATCTTGCAAGAACAAGGCCTATAACTCTATTGCTCATCCTCTCTATATGTTGCATATGGACTTATTTGGTCCTACATCTGTGAGCAGCATAAATTTGAAGAAATATTGTCTTGCTGTAACTGATGACTTCAGCAGATTTACATGGGTTTTCTTTCTAAGAACCAAGGATGAAACTACAGGCATCCTTAAAACATTTATTACTGAAGTTGAAAACCAAGTTGATAAGAAGGTCAAGGTTATCAGGTGTGACAATGGGACAAAGTTCAAGAACAGAGTTATGGATGATTTCTGCAGAGAGAAGGGTATTAAGAGAGAATTCAGTGTTACAAGAACTCCTCAGCAAAATGGTGTATCTGAAAGAAGAAACAGAACACTGATTGAAGCTGCTAGAACCATGTTTGCTGATTTTAAGTTACCAGTGACATTTTGGGCTGAAGCAGTTAAAACTGCTTGTTATATTCAAAACAGGGTTTTGGTGGTGAAGACAAAGAACAAGACACCTTATGAGTTATTCAAAGGAAGACCCCCTATCCTGGATTTCATGAAACCATTTGGATGTCATGTTACAATTCTCAATACCATTGATCATCTTGGTAAATTTGAAGAAAAGTCAGATGAAGGCTTCTATAACGACCTAAAAATCCAGTTTAACTTTTATGAATAATCCGTAATTCCTAATATGTAATACTATACGTTATATTTAAAATTTGGAATTTTATTCAGAACCGAACTATATACGTAAATTAAAATTCGACTACGATAATTACTACGTCACACAATAACTAATTGGGCCGAAATTTTTAGCACAAACAAACGTGACCTAATATTTTCGATTGGGCCTCCCCACCAAGACCAATAACCGGCCAAGCTTGAGCCCAACTTCACCCCTATAATTTTTATATTCGGTTCATTTGTTTACTCACCATAACAAGGGAAAAAAAACACACAACATTTTGAAACCCTAGACCAAAAAAATTTTACGGCTCTCTCATTCCTTCCCCTACACTGAACCCTAATCAGCCTCCATTACCTTTATTCAGCCCTCAAGAGATCAAGAAGAAGAAGAGTTTGAAGGTGTTGTGGTTGTGGTGCTCTTGGGTTATTTGCATTTTAGTTCGTATGGTTTGTTTGGTCCTCTTTTGGTTTCGTAAAAATCTGCTTCAAGGTAACATGTTTCCCTTTTGTTTTTCCAGCCATTCGGCAACTTTTAATCAGTAGCAAACCTGTGATAAGAACTATATAATCATGCTTGTGAATCATTTGTTGGCCACGTTAAACCTGATCATGAATAACACACCTAATCGCCACATAGAATCATGAATTATCAAACCTAGTCATGTTGGTTTATGTTTCTGTTTTGCCTCTTTTGATCAGACCCGACTAAGCCCTAATAGGCTCATTAATAAGACTTTAAATAAGGCCATTAAAACCTGGAAACACTAGAAATTAATATGGGGCAATTAGGGTTAAATGGAGTAAGGTTGTTTGTGAGGTCTATGAGGTTTCTGCTGTCCAGAAAATTTGGGTCGATTGAACGGGGTCTATATTGATGATACCAACGTGTTTTTAAGTGATTTTTATGTCTAAAAATAAGCACTACTTGTCTATTTTCTGGAAATATAAATTTCGTGGTCATTGGAGGTCGAAAAGTTGGTTTTTTGATTTTTACAAGATTGAGTGTCAAAACTGCGTTTCGGATGCCTGGAAATCAGTAGGTGTTTTTGATTTTTCATTTTCAAACCCTAAGGAGTTAGGAGCTCTCCTTTTACTGGAGTAAAATCTGGGTTATGTGTGACTTCCTGGAATTTTTGTGAAATTTTATGAAGTGTCGAAATGAGTTTGTGAAAGGAAAACTTTAAGCGTCTTTCTGCAGTTAATTTTCTGGGTAGTTTTGAGAAAATGATTTTTGGAAAGGTACTTGTCCTTTGAAATAAAATCTAGAAAAATTACATAAGGTACTTAAGACATATGGGAACCTATGACAATTTTGTGGAGACTCCAGAAAATGCAAAAGTATACATTAAAAATCCGGAAATGTGATACATGTTTTGATATTAGAAGCTGAATTTTCTTAAAGGGCAAGTTATGCACTTAAAACCTATTATATCATTAACATATGTAACATAATCATAATGATTCTTTAAGTAGGTGTTTAATACAGTAGATTAACTATCTATGATCTTCTTATAACCTAATATGGTATTTAATTTGATTGTTACGTGTTTAAGTATGATAAAACCCTAATTCACCATTAATGGGAATAATTGCCTAATTAAGCATCTATAATTGTAATTGTGGTGTAAAACACTTATGAATCAGTGATAAACATAAAATCTGTGATAAGTAACCCTAATATGCCAAATATGGGAACCTGATGAATATGGAAACTTACTAATTTGGGAAACCTGCTAAAAACATAAAGTTACTTAAATAACTAAGTTACTTAAAGTGGAAACTTACTATAAATGGAAGCTTACTATTTTTGGAAAGCTGCTATAAATGGAAAGTTACTAAAAATGGAAAGCCGACTAAAATGAGTAATCTGATTTAAAACAAGCTATTAATAAGAAGCCGATCATTAATTCGTGTAGATTCGCTGAAGAAGGAGTGACTTCCTATTTGTAAGTTATGATTTCTATGGCAATTGAGGTACAAATATTCTACCCTTTTTCAGTAAGGGTGCCTTCTCTCTCATGACTTGATCTTTGATTATTGATTCGTTATAAGATTCCCTATGCCATTGCTATGTTCCATTATGTTTGATCCATTCCTTATGATTCTTTTGATGTGATCCTTAATATGATCCCTTTGATATATGATTCACATTCATTTGATACTCCTCTGCTTATGATTATGCTATGATATGATTCGGATATGCTGTTATGATTCTATGTATGTATGTATGTATGCTTCGTTCCCTTCTTATGCCCGAGTTTTCTAACTACTCATGGAGGTACCATGGGCGTGTCATCGAGGCACCGATGGCATGACATTTTCTGTGGAGGTGTGATTGATCCACGGCGTCCCCATTTGATATGATATGATTATGCGCACTTATGATTATGATTATGCTGGATTATGTATGTATGTATGGAGGGCGTATGGATGCATCCTAGCACTTATGTTTATGTATGATTATGTGCATGTATGGTGAATGTGGGTAGGTGCTTCTCTACTCCTTCACGTTTGGGAGGTCGTTCCTCCATGTGGTACCGAGAGGTCTCCTCTCTCTGTATCCTTTGACAGGTGATTATGGAATATGTATGTATGTATGTATGTATGTATGTATGAGATCTGTCAAGTACCTTGGCTGGTCGGCTCGTGGCTTTCCTATGATTCGTTTGTCCATTCAAGTACCTTGTTTGGATGCTTCTTTGTTGATACGTGCTCATTACCTTTCCCTTATGATTATGCTTTTGTGATATCTTTGATACTTCATTTCCCTTTGACTTATGATATTCGTTTAGTGTATGTTGATCTCTTATGCATTTGACAGATGATATTCCTTTCCGCAGAAGCTTATGATGTCTTGTTTCTTATACTTATATACATTTCGTTTATCCGTTTGCTTTGTTTTTATATATGTTCACTGGGCTTTTTAAGCTCAGCCGCATTTCCTTTCCTGCGGTAGGTTTTAGGTTGAAAGCTGGGTTTGGGTGATGAGAGAGCATAGGAGCTTTAGTGGACTACCCCATGGACTAGAAGCCCATTACTTCTGGACTAGTTTTGGACTTGGATTAGTTTAGACTTTGTTTAGTTTGTATTTTATTTTCTTGCATGGTTTTAGTATTTCTTTTGTACTCTTAGATTTTTCTCATGTAATCTTTATGTTTTAAGTCTTCCGCTTGCGTTGTATGCTTTGTATGCTTTGATATGTCACCATACTGTAGCGCTCCGGACCCATGCCGGGTTGGGGTGTTACAGCTTCTTTGTTGGATACTCCATGGCTAGTAAAGCATTCAGAGTGTATAATTTAAGAACAAAGAAGATTGAAGAGAATCTGCATGTTGAGTTTCTTGAAAATAAAGCTAACACTGCAGGTGCAGGTCCTGATTGGTTATTTGATCTTGATACACTCTCAAACATAATGAATTATGTACCTATTGCTTCAGGTACTAGGGATAACAAAATTGAAGGTTCAGAAGAATTTCTTAATGAAGATGAACCTACTCAAGATTCTGAGGATGATAAAGATCAAATCATTATGCTAATATGGGACTTTGTAGAAAATGATGATGTTTCAAAGAAGGAAGATCCACAACCTTCAACAGCTAATGGAAAAGAAGGTGATGCAGAAGTTGTGAACTTGGAAGCTCAAAACAAGGACATTCCTGAAAGCAGTGATAATCCACTTTCCACTGCTACACCAAAAGTTTCCACTGACAGTCAAAATGTGGAAAATTCTACTTCTGTTGCTCAGGAAACTATCATAACTGATGTGGAAATCACAAATATGCTTCCTGCATATGATGTTTCACAAGCTCCTCAAGCTTCAATTCACAAAATACATCCAATTATTGATTCAGTTTGAAGATCTTATTAAAGCTTGTGATAGAAGTGATCTTGATATGCTTTGGAAGTAAGTTCAAGAAAGATTCAAGGCTGATAACTTTAAAGATATGAAGGAAATGCAGCTATGGGTTGATTTGAGGAGACTTTATGAACCAATTCTAATGACAATTACTAGAAGTTTGAAGCTACAGATCTGAATACCACATGGTCATACTATGATTCATGTGAGGTTCATCATGTTTCTACAAAAGCTGGAGTGGATGTATTTATGTTTGCTGAAAAGGAATATCCACTTAGGGCTGTAACTCTTACTGCAATGTTGACATCAAGATTAAGAGTTTATGAAGACACTGAGAAAGTCAGAGCTTTGATACAGAAGATACAAGGTCAGTGTTCAAGAGCTATGCAGGCTTTAAGAAGTAAATGAAGTGTTTGGAAGAATTCCCCATATCCTCAATGATGCTGATTGCTTGAAGAAACTTGATGATTTGCATAGAAATCATAAGTTTAGGGGAGGATTGTTGGGAATTATACTAACAGTTACCACTGATAAGCATGGAGATTACAACTGCTGAAGAATGCATTAGCAGTGGAAACACATTACCACTACTAGTACATATTATTATCACTGCTGCAGGATAATTGTTAGGAAACGTGTATGTAGATAAGTATAGAAAAGATCTTGTGTATATTCTATTATTCTATGCTTATACTTATCTTGTAAAGAACTCCTTGTGTCCTATAAAAGGAGGTCCTAGGTTTAGGTTTATACACGTATCAATTCATAGAGCTTCAAGGTGTAACCCTAGTGATATTCTAGATCACTCGTATTATTATCATTAATAATATTTGAGCCAATAGTTTGGTTAAACATTCTGTGTTCATACAACTTTGTTCATTCATATACAACTCACAATCAAACTCACATACAAACCTTCTAAGTATTAATAAGTATATTCTGCATACTTGTTAGTATTATTCAAAGTATCATTATAACACTAGTCGTGTGTTTAGATCCATCAACTTTTTAGCATGTATCTCAGGAAATTGAAGCAAAGCTCAGGAGGCATGGAGTGGGCATTTGACCTTGTGTCAGTGGTGTAACAAATAAAAAATAGCCACTTTCAAACACGATGTGATGTAATAACTATGATACATCCTTGCTTTTAATTGAATAATAAATGCTCAAAAAGGAATTTTTGAGTCATTTTTATAATTATGACTGTGATCCTCTACGTAACACCCAAATTAGTCTTCCGCTGTCAAAACAAATTTTTGGGGGTGTTACAATACCAATTCAGGGAAATTGAATACCCTGTAAACCATACCAGTTTAGCTTTCTACTCCAACATATCAAAGATACACTATAATATACTCTACTCAAAGTATGTTTACGGTTTTAGATGCAACAATTTTTTTGAAAAGCAGTAATTTATTAAGAGCAAAACAACTACAATACAAAAGAAAAGGAATCCCTCCATCTTAACAAGGCAATTAAAGAAGGAAGGGACCCTTGAAGCAAATACAACTACATAATGTGAATACAATCAAAAGAAAACAAATAAAAGGACTTCTACGTATGACACAAGCACATGATCAAAGGATATAACCAAGTGCCTCTAAAGGACCGCACATAAAATCACACGACCCACCACAAGACTTGGCCCACCAACAAATTATAAACATAACCCAGGAAGGACAATCTCAAAGAAAGGGAGTATTTGCACTTACCACATATAAAATCTGCATACATAAAGAAACTGCAGACAAACAGATGAAATACCAAACGCCATGACACACAGAATAAATCACAAAAAACAGAAGCTGGAACTCAAAATAAATACTCTAACCGAACCTATAATGGTTCCCTTAACCATTGTTAATAGGAAAGTGCAGACCCACCAAATAAATTGCAGACAAAGTGTTGTCCCACTTGTGCTAAACACCCATAAACAGACCCACTTTGCCAAACACCCATAAACAGACCTACTTTGCCAAACACCCAAACAATTGACAATAAAATCACAGAACCATTGTCCCAAAAGCATGCCTCAAACTGCAGACCTCAAAAGCCACCGGACACAGTCCACACTCAAAACTGGAACAATTAAAACACAGCAGCTCTGCACACATAAATAAATCAGTGATCATCCGCTATAACCGAGCCACAAGTGTATGGCCTCTCTATCCATTTTTCTCATCTAAAATTCCGCTTCTTAGACCTCCTAGTAATCCACTCGAACGACCTCAACTGTACTTCGTGAAAATTTCTCAAAGCCGAGTCGCACTTATTTTTAAACACCTGTGCATTCCTGTTTTTCCAAATATAATATCCAGCAACCTATAGCACCGCTTGCCATAAATCTTTCGTGTCACTATTTACCACAGATCCACCCCTATGCTTTAGAATCTTACATGCTATGAAACTATTAACCATACCCACACCCCACCAAGCAAAGATCAACTCCCAGACATTTTGAGCATTTTCACATAGGACCATACAATGATCAACCGACTCCACACTACTGTCACAACATGGGCAAAGCATAGAATCAAGGTCGATATCTCGTTTATCTAATTCAACCCTCATCGGAATTCTCCTCTTTAACACCGTCCATATGAATACATTTACTTTTCTGGGAATAATTTTAGACCATAATGTTTGATTTGAACTTGAGACTCCACTTAAACTCCTGTCCTCGACCCACTTTGAGAAAGACTTAACTGAAAACTCACCATTTGCGTCTAGACTGCATCTCCATGTATCTGTACTATTTTGGTTCAAAGTTACATTTGCAACTACCTCACCACCTGTCCTTCCCCTACTATGTCTCGCCCAATCCTAATTCCATGACCAAATTTGACCAACCCAATTACCCATCCTACCAACCGTTACTTCCTTATCTCTCTCTAACCTGAAAAGCCTTGGATAACTATCATAAAGTCTGGCATCCCCCACCTACTTATCAAGCCAAAATGCGGTATCTAAGCCATCACCGACTGTTTTGTAAAAGTTATTAACAAAACCCCCTTCTAGCCTATCAAGACTCTTTCCAACCTTAATAATGTCAACCCAAACTCCCCTCCTAATTCGAGACCCAACTCCACCTTCTCATCCTCCTTCAGCACCATATATGCTTTTTATAACTTTTCTCCACAGAGCGTCTTTTTCCACCCTAAACCGCCACCACCATTTCCCTAATAAAGCCAAATTTTTAAATTTTAAAGAACCAATATTCAGCCCCCCAATATAGTTTTTACCCTTCCCCAATTTAATCCAATATAGTTTTTTACCCTTCCCCAACCCACCCCAAAAGAAATTTTTTCGAATTCGATCAAGAGTACTAATGATGTGCGACGGGACCTGGAACATCGAGAAGTAATATAACGGCAAACTACCAAGAACCAATTTAACTAACGTTAGCCTTCCACCGAAAGACATCGTTTTAGCCTTCCACCGAAAGACATCGTTTTAGCCTTCCACTCGGATAATTTATTTTGGAAACTCTCAATAACCCCGTTCCAGGCCACCACTCTCCTCACATTTACCCCAATTGGAAGGCCCAAGTAAGTAAACGGAAGTTCTCCTGTACTACATCTCATATACCGAGCCATCCTCTCCACCTCAACTCTTTCTACTCCCACACCATAAAGCTTACTTTTTTGAAGATTAATTTTCAAGCCTGCAACCTCTTCATAACACTTAAGAATATTCATTAGATTTCTAGCATTTTGTCGACTCCACTCACCGAAAATGATCGTATCATCAGCGTATTGGAGATGTGAAACCATCACTTCGTCCTCTCCCACAAAAATTCCTTTAAAAATATTTTTGGAAACCGCCTCCTTCATAAGGGCATTTAAGCCTTCCGTAGCAAGGATAAACAGAAATGGGGATAATGGATCACCTTGTCTCACCCCTCTTTCCATAGAAAATTCTCTTGTAGGTAAACTATTCACTAAGATCGATATAGAAGTGGATCGAAGACAAGAATCCACCCATTTACATCATTTATTTCCGAACCCCATCTTCTTCATTATAGCCATCAAGAATCCCCATTCAATACTATCGTAAGCTTTCTCAAAGTCCAGTTTGAAAACTATACCATTTTGCTTCTTTTTCTTCATAAATTCCATTGTCTCGTTTGCTATAAGGACTCCATCGAGAATATAGCGCCCTTCGATGTCGTTTTGCACTTCACCAATGACATTACCAATCACCTTTTTATTTCTTTCTGCCAACAATTTTGATATAATCTTATAATAGCTACGAATTAAACTAATATGCCTATAATCACCGAGACCTAAAGGATCATCCACCTTTGGAATAAGTGTAACAAATGAAGCATTACATCCCTTCGAAAATTCACCTTTTTGCCAAAACCACTTAACCGCATCCACTATTTCCCGTTTTATTGTATCCCAATAATGCTTTATATATTTAAAGTTAAACCAGTCCGGACTCGGTGCCTTATCACTACCACATCCACACACTGCCTCCTACACCTCCTTTTCTGTAAACGGGGCTTCTAAGCTACCTGAATCCTCCACTGAAAGTCTAGGAACTCAGTTGTTTTCAAAACGAGGTCTACTCCCACTCTTTGAAGAAAAGATATCCTTATAAAATATAAAAATTTCTTCTTTTATTTTATCCGGATCTTCACACCAAACACCATCGATCATCAAACCTCGAATCCTATTTTTATTATTTCTTCTTTTTATCATCGCATGAAAGTACTTTGAATTTTCATCTTCCTCCACATCTCATTTAATCTGTGCTTTCTGTTTTAACATACTAACTTTTTCGTTCTCCTTTTCAATCCACTCCTTCCTAACCTTCAACCATAATTCCATTTCCCGACTATCCAAAACTCTGCTTTCAGCCTCCAGCTCCCACTTCATCGCCTCGCTTTTACATTTCTCAATGTCAAGATTATTTCCGTTAAGTTTTAATTTACTCCACCCTTTCAACACTTCTTTTGCATTTTTAAATTTATCACGGACCGCACAATCTGCTCTAAAACTTCGCACGGGGTTATTCTAGGCCGAGATGAACACACTATCAATATCATTCTCCTCAAGCCAAAGATCATACGCCCTAAATGGTTTCGGCCCAAAATCAATATCCATATCTTTAAGCAAAATGGGACAATGGTCTGAGAGCTTTCTATCAAGAGAGACAGCTGCAAGACTTCTCCATTTGACACAAAAATCATCTGTCACAAAGAACCGATCTAACTTGCTAAATTTTAAACCGTCGTCAATAATCCGAGTGAACCTACGCCCCCCAAAGGAATTTCCACTAGCTCGTTCTTCCTAATAAAATCATTAAAACAATCTGCATCTCTTGAATTGAATTCACAATTCAGCCGATCTTCGGGGGGTCCTTACATCATTGAAGTCAATAAATAAACACCAACTTCCGGTCACTATTCCCATTAGAGCTGATAGTCTATTCCATAGTTCAGTTTTTTTATCCGAAGAGTGCGCCCCATAAACATTTACCAGAATAATATCCCTATCTACTCCTTTCCATGTCCCTTTGACTGCGATAAAATGATCCCCGCCGAACGCACTAGAGCCCGTGAACACATTGTTTTCCCAAGAGTGCGCCCCATAAACATTTACCAGAATAATATCCCTATCTACTCCTTTCCATGTCCCTTTGACTGCGATAAAATGATCCCCGCCGAACGCACTAGAGCCCGTGAACACATTGTTTTCCCAAATCATCAACAAACCCCCTGATTTTCCCCTAGCATTTGCTTGAGCAAAACCAATGTTTCTTGAACCCCATAATTCTTCCACCCACTGTTCTTCAATATCACTACTTTTTGTTTCTTGTAGACCTATCACGCACGGTTTTTCTCTACATATGATCTCCCTTAACCACCCAGCTTTACCCTTCCTTTTTAGACCTCTTATATTCAAATAAATTATCTTCATCAAACTTTATTAAAACACAAATACCTCAAATGGGGGAGCCAACTTACAGATTGCAGACCCCTACATTTTCCTCAGTCATAACCTCACATGGCTCTTGTTCATCCCAAACGACTCTGATTTGTTCACCAATTTGTTTGACCATATGCAACGAGCATTCACTTTCCATACCAGTTTCTTCCCCATCATTGTTCATATTACCATCACACGAAGCACTATATACCTATTCCACTTTGTATTCATCTGAAAAAACACCGCAATCCCCATCCATCGATGATCTTTTCCTTCTTCTTCTTGCAACTGACTTTGCTAAATTGAAGCTCCTTCTTCTCGTTTTTTTAGTTTTACTCCCATTTGTCAACTTCACATCGCACACAAACGATCCTCTAGGTGACGTCTTACGCTTTTTACCTATACGATTCCCATTGCCACTATGACAACCCGGATCTACCGTGTTGTCCAACATAGCAGTTTGTTGTTTATCACTTGTTTTCTGGATATCATTATTGAAGCCCTGAAACCCAGGTTTATTTTTATCTTCCAACTTATTGTTTTTATTAATATTCTCACCCCCATTCATATCTTCACCAAATGAATTGCTGTTAGTACCGTCTAGTTTACCTTCCATGGGAGTACATGGCCCATCATCCACCATAGTTCTATTGGGCCTGACTTCATTCTTATTTTGTAAGTTTGCGCCCAATACTCCCTCCTGGTCCACTTGATCAACTTGCCTATCATGAATTTCAAAATTCTCACATTCCCAATGTCCCTCGTAATTCTTCTCAGCCGCCTTGCAGTTCACTTTCTCCAGCATTTCTTCCTCGTTTAAACCATTCCCATTCTTGGAACTTTCAACCTCAACTGTTTGGACATTCAATTCCCTAGACGCATGCGTGCCTGACACTTGATCTTCCATATCTTTCCTGTCATCACCTCTGGCAAAACATCCATCATATTCCGCCATCTCCGATATCACTTCGTCATCGTCGTCTTCATCATCATCATCGTATGATTCAGACTCCATCTCGTCATCTCTATCAATACTTTTTTTTATCTTCCTCATTTTTCTCTGCCAAATCTTTTATTTCAAACTCTATGATGTCTTTAAGGTCCTCCCTTACTAGAACCTTAATACAGTTCCTACCAATTCTGATAAACAGAGTCTCATCAATGAGATCCGGCTCACAAGTGTGAATCATGACCCGCCCTGCAATGACGGACTGAGACCCATAAACGTTGCAATTTTCTAAATCTTTTACTATCCCCCACCTTTCTGCAATATTCTTAAAAACTCCTTCTTTCCAGCAAGAAATTGGGACACCACTAACTGATATCCATGTAAACCTCCCCATGGCACAGCTTAAAGCATTTGCTCTTGTTATCTTCCATAACCATCTCCTTATACCATGATCTGTATTTTCTATTACATTCTTTGATGTCTCCTCTAATTTTAACACAATCATAACCTCCATTCCTCCCCTGTATTTAACTTCCACATCTTACAGCCCCACCACCCAACAAAACTTTGGCAAATCTTTTAAAAATTGTGTGTTTTGAACTTCTCCGATAATAGCTTTTCTGATCACCTCCTCATTCATGTCATCTTCGTTAATAATTATCTCTCTCTCATCTCTCTTTTCATTCTTAGGATCCCTATCTGCCACGAAGCTTCTCTCATTACCCCTCAACACCTCACTATAGCTTCTTCCGTCCCTGCTCCTATTACCTACATTTTGTTTCTCCTTCACCTCCCCCCTGCCACTTTAGTTTCCTGAATCTGGTTTCCTATCATGAGCAGGGAACACTTTTAGATATTGTTTCCCAAAACTGATGGAGCACAATCTATTGTATAAGAAATCCACGTCGGCAATGTTCTTGAACCTCACGAACCCATATCTCTGTCCATCTTTCAGTTTCTTTCTTACCATAAAAATGTCGTACACCATCCCATAACCTTTGAACATTTTCCATAAATCCACAACCGCCCACTATTCCGGATAGTTATAGAACATAAACGATGCAAACGATTTAGTCCTACCGTTGAAAACTCGATTCCTAGATGATTTGCCGTCATATTTTCCCCTTGTTCCATGATTCCCGCTGCCGGCGTACCCTATTCTCTCCCACACACTCTCTCTCACACAGTTCATACTCTCTCACAAAAAGTTTTGTTTAATATTAGTCGTTTGTATTGAATGTTGTCTTAGATGCAACAATTTGATTACTAAAAGTTTAGTAAATTAAAATTTTGACTTTCTAAATACTTTTAACATATTATTGTTCTATACTATGACTTAAGTAAAAAGGGTTAAATTTTTGCATGCTATTTTTTTAGGGATGCCATTATCAATGATTATGTCATAAAGCAATGGTCAACCGATCTTACTAAAGATTGCAATGAACATTTTAAATTGTGCTTTAGTTCCTATTTTCTACTTTTAATTTCAATCATGCGTTAGTAACTTGAATATGTTGTTATTTTATGTTAATAACCCAAATGGTAGGATAAAAGAAATCTGAACAAATACACAACCAAATTGTAACTTAAACTATTTTCATTTCCATACTCCAACAGTATCTAATTCGTAATTTTATATATATATATATATATATATATATATATATATATATATATATATATATATATATATATATATATATATATATATACACACTAAAAGTGAGTTTTAAACGGGGCCAAAAAAGTTATTACATGAAACTTAATTAGCTAATGATAGGTGGTCACAATTTTTTTATTGTGGCAAAGTGCCACAATGCTTTATTCTATTGGAGAAGGACAAAGGGTGTACTAAGTCACATGGTATTTCCATACAAAACATTACAGTAGCGCCTTCAAATGACCTGTTATACTACTGTTACAATCACTGTAGCAACTGTAATTACCCTGTAATTGCCAATTTTTTCCCACACCTACTCCTAGAAAATTCCACTGCCTCATTTGCTTCACACCTCCTAGAAAATTCCATAATCTCTCATCTTCTTCTCCATCTAATCAAAGCCACCCAAAAAATAATCATAGCAGGTATGAATGCCGTTCAGAAAATCGTATTACGAGGTGATTATCTCATTAACCCGGCTTGCTATTGGTGGGATTTTTGTAAGTGTGTACCGTTTTCTGGTAGTGGAACAAAAAGCGAAGGCTGATTGGTTGTGGTTATAGTTAGGAAAGTGTAGATCGAAGTTATGTATATCACATGTTTGATGAAAGTATTAAGAGTTATAAACAAAAACAAATCGAATTCCTTAATTTTTTTAATAAAAAAGTTTGTATTTTTTATTCATTGGTGTTTGTTTAACTGCAGGTTCGAAGTATTTTGAGAGGGTTTCATGGATTACAAAAAAGGACGAAGTGCAAATACGAACACATCTTTGACCCGTGAGTGGTATCTCAATCTTTTTCAATATCTTCCAATTTTTTTTGGTATTTTGATTTAGTTAGAATCTTGGATTCACTTTTAACTTAAAGTATGTTAATCGAATTATTTTCAGTGTTGTATATTTTTAGTTTTTTTCTTTTTGAATTTGTAAATTAGGGGCAAATAGCGGACTATTAATTAGTCTGAATCAGATTGTGTTTTGAATTAAATGGAGGTGATGATGTGGCACGTGAGGATTGATTTGAATTTGACTTCAAGAAAAACACAATAAGCAGGTAAAGATTTAATCTTTGAAGTTGGTTTTGTCCTGTCTTTATAAATAAATGTGTTCTTGATTATGGTTATTGTTTGTTTTTATGTCAAATATACGGTTGATGTTTGGGGCATAAAATTGGAGCTTTAAAAAGGCATTAAGCTCAACTTGATAAGCTTATAAGTGTTATCAAGTGCGCTTATGAGTAATATGTTCGTACCATGTTTTTTCAGGAATCAGTTTCTTCGTAGAAGAATACCAATATTTCCGTACTGTGGTTTCTAAGGAAGAAGTACCAACTATCATGTTACCAATTCTACAATTAGCTTTTGGTTATTGTATTAATGTATTTTCTTTGCAGATTGTTGCACTAATGTAAGAAATCAAGACAAAAGGCATTTAGAGAAAATTATCAAAGGGTTTCTAATTTTGACAAGTTTGAGCCAACATTTTAAACTACAATTATGCGTAGTTTTCATCTAAATTGGTGTGTTATTATTGTTTGTTTGTTGTAGCTAGGCTAAAATGTATTACACCATACTATTTCTATTTGGTACTCTTCCTGATTTATGGTTTTCACTGACCTAGAATTGGTTACACAGATTCTGTTGATGAGTTAATGTCCAACCCTTGGATGATATGTCACTAAATGTGAGAATGGATACATGGCATGCATCTCTTAAATCCACGGCTACTATGTAAGTACAAATTGAATTTGTTTAATAATAAGTAATTTGGTTTTTATGACTGTAGGTAATAAGAAGTGGTCTCATTTGACCAAATATTTTTATTGCTTATTTCATTGTAAAATTAACAATAAAAGTAGGTTTTTTCGCCAGCCTGATGATAATTTGAAATGATGGAAGATTGACAGGAAGACTGGAGTAAAGGCTGTTGCAAGAACTGATGAACGAAATGAGTTTGACTTGCACATGTTCTTGAGCAAGGAGAGGTGATAGTCTTAAGGTAATGCGTTACAAATTCGCCTTTAAGAAGAACATAGATTGCTATTAGTTATATGGACCGGTTGATAATTTTGGGCAGTAAATTATTGACAATAGTAATCAGATTTACATGTCTGTTACTACTCTTAAGGGACACTATGAACATCATATCTATGACAAATAAACATAAAAGGTGAAAAAAGCATGACGCCAAAAGAATACAACCTACAGCGACCTTAAATTTTCTATGAAACCTTTGAACGGACTCTCATATTATTGCAGGAAATTTACTAAAAAAATTGAGTTTCATCCATTTTGTTGAAGAGACCGGGTCCATTTTATGATTTTATAATCTCGATTGTTAATTCCAGGTGTTAATTTTTTGTTTGGTTAAACATGGTTTTGGACCTTTTGGTAGACTAATCCACGGGGTTTCAACCCACCACCACACAAACTTAAACCAGGTAAAGTGATAAGACGAAAAGTGTACCGCTTTATGGGGTCATTTAAGGCCAAAGTCGAGATTATTTGATCAAATATTGCCCTAAATCGTTTCTTTTGTCATTTTAGGTACTTTTGGGAGGAAATTTACAAAAGGAAGCATTTTGGACGTTTTTGGAGCGAAAAAGTGAAGAAAACGACAAAGTCTCAAAATCATGCTGAAAATTGTACCTGACGGCGTCACAGATTGCTAGTGACGGCGTCAATACTAGACAAAGAGGTGGATAAATCAAATACACGTGACGCGCCAGAGAAGTTTTTAGAGATTTATACATGACAGCGTCACCAAGGCCATCAAGAGGAAATTGCACATGACGGCCAAGACCAAGTTTGTACATGACGACGTCAGAAGTGGATCTAGGCAATACGAGTATTATTTTGGCAGCGAGTTGAAGGCGTCAGACCTTACTCTTGACGCCGTCAGAATGTAAATTCTATATATACTTTTCTAGTTTTCATTCATTGAGTGCAACTTTGAAGGGAGAAAACCCTAGACGAATTTTACTGCTATTTTGAGGGTTTCAAACCCTTGTTTCATCCATGCTTAATTGAAGATAAGTCTTTCAACAAATCATTCAATATGTCTATGTGTTGTTTGATTATATCTTATGCTTGTCTTCTCTTTAACATGCTAGGCTAGGTTTTCTTTGTGTTTGCTTAGATGTAATGAAACTTAGGTATTGATTATTGGTTGGTTGTTTGCTTATAGTTGTTGTGGATGAATGAATTCGATGTTAGGCTTAAGAAAACTGGCAGACTTCCAATTGGTAACTTGCTTGAATGTCTTAAGAAACATGATCGGAGGTGTACTACGATATATTGGTTATATTTAATGCATAGGTAACTACTAATGAGGCCATGTTAGGAGCTAGTAGTCGGCTCGACATAGGAAGAGGTAGAAGCTTATAGAGTTAGGGAAGGTCGTACACGGCCCTATGAATGGTATTAAGGAATATAACCCGTCATCCATGCAATTGTAACAAACTAATCAACCGGTAAAAGATAGATAGGGAGTAATGAAATCTAAGTAAACACATTTTCTCTCATTATTGTTTTCGCCATAATTAGTTTAAGTTTATTTTATTTTATTTTATTTTGATTGCATCTTTAGTTATTTGGGTTAGTTGATTAGCAACTAATTCCGCACACTCCTTCAAAACCCGAGATTTTTACTTGCTTTCCATAAAATATAAAAATAAAAAAGAATCATCCCTCGTCACTAGACCTAGTTTAAGTGAGTTTTAACCCTAGCGAACACTATTCTTTGAGTTGAATGATCAATCCCCGGTACTTGTCACTATACTATACTACAATGGTCAGGTACACTGCCTGGTGGGGATTGCAAGCTTCTCAAGATCCCTTGAGAGGTAAAACCTTTTGCGAGGGTGCAGTTCCACGCATCAAGTTTTTGGCACCGCAGCCTGGGGAATATTTATTGTCTAGGTTGAAATTTCTTTTTATTAGGTCTACTTGCTAGATTCCTTTCTAGTAAGATTTTTATTTTATTTTCATAGGTTTTCTTCTGTCTACCTTTTCTTTGTATGTTTGTTCGTACAATCCTCATTGAATATTCCGTTGGCCACTATAGAATACGCGAATCCACCCCTTTCACCTAGCGAAGTCGCTTTGTTGCTTGAACAGATTGAGAATGAGATTAGGGAACTTAGAGAACTCAATAGATTGGTTGATATTGAGCTTGATTATGCGCTTAATAACCTAGCAATAGCCATGAACTTAGATAAGGAACTAGAACCCAATGACTTGGCAATTGTTGAAGGTATTAAGGAAGAAGAAGAGGAGGATTTAGATGATGATTATTTCAATTTATATCCCAGTAAGGAGGAAATCGCTTATTATAACAATCTTATTGATAATCCTCGGCCTCCTTTTGTTAAGACCCTAAGATTAAGAGAGGTGACCCTAAGAATGTGAAGATACCATGTATGATTGGGTATAAATGCATTGATCAAGCCTACATCGACTTTGAATCCCCGATCAACGTTATGTCTTCAAGTGTTTATAATGATATAGTAAAAACAAAACTCGGACCTAGGAAAGATCCCAAATACCCGGTGGAGTTTGTAATTTTGTCGGGAGAGTTAAAGGTTTACATGTCTTTGTTGGGAACTTTACTTATATCGTTGACTTTATGGTTGTTGAAGACTTGGCTAATGTTATAGATTGTCGCTTATCCCATGTTGTATTAGGTAAGCCATTTATTGAGGAGTCCAAGTTAAAACACTATCAAATAGAAGGAACGGTCCAATTTTCTAATGGAATCGATAAGATCACCTATAGGATGCCTAATAAAATGAAGGAATTTCGTTATGTGCCTCAACTTGATATGGATAACATTAGTGCAATCAAGGACATTAACGAAGAAGATAAGAACAAAGGAATAAATTTTATTTGGGAGAAGAGGAGCCTTTACTATAAGAATTGCTTAACCCTTGGGCCTAAGTATAAAGTTGACATGGAAGTAGTTCAAAGGTTAAGAGAATCGATTGAAAAGTGGGAAAGGAAAACGTAGTAGCCCATGACCTTGAGTCTAGCTACAAGACTCGTAAATAAAGAAAAGCGCTTCTTGGGAGGCAACCCAAGTTTTATTAGTTTTATTTGTTTTATCTGTTTTGTTTGTTTGTTTGATTTTATTTGTTTCCGTATGCATGTTTTATTTTTATTGTTTGTGGATCATGTTTCCTAATAAATTGTGATAACGCTTCACCTTGTTGTTTGTCTTAACTTCATAAAAAGGTATTTCGCAAAAGCTAAGTGTAAGGGAAATCTAAATTTGTTTTTAAGAACGGAATCGAACATGAACCACAACAATATTAAATGAACATGTATATTAGTATCTGTTTGAGTCAAATGCTTGTATCGAGTCATAATGATGTTTTGTAGGAATTCCAGGAATTAAGGCGTGAGTTTTTCCAGAAATTTTCCGGAAACTTAACATGAGATTTCTGTCAGAGCACTCTGACGGCGTCAGGATCATAACCTGACGATGTCAGGTGTAAAAATTCTGAAAAATTTTGCAAGTTTTGTTTTTTCTAACGGAGTCTTAAAGTTTTTGTTGGTTCTTTAGTTTTATAAACTCCAGGAAATCTGCAAACATTCATTCCACAAGCATTATATCCTTAGATATATAGATTGCCGCAGATTTTACGCGAGGTTTGCCTTGATTGTTTCTATTCAGGTTTAACAGGTTATATTGGACAAGAAGATGATTTATTATTTCGGAAGGGATGCTTTCAACGCATCATTTTCTTAGAGGAGGATTTAACCATGTTATCCATTTATCCACACCGAACGAATCAGGTGAGTATCTGTTTTCATTCTTTTACCTTATTTACTTTTACATCTTTTTATTGAACATTGGGGACAATGTTCAGCCTAAGTGTAAGGGGAGGGTAAATGATGATACTTTAGAGAATGCAATTATGCTTGAGTTTGTTTGTTTAATAGTAGGTGAGAAATAAAACTAAGAGAAATACTTGTTAGGGCAATTTAAGCGCCAAATTTAAATTTTTTTACAACATTTAGGAGTGAAGCTTTAGCCTTAATGAGCGTTTCATGGATAGGAGTAGTATGACTAGCACAAAAACCGTACCACTCAAAAAGTTTTCCACCCAAATATGTAAGGTTCGCCTTTAGATTTGTTAGGAAAAGCATTCATTATTAGTGCTTATGAGTGTACCGGTAGTACTTAGATTCTAGACTAATAAAGTCATAATTACATGACTAATAAAGTCAATTAATTCTCCCACACCTTTGCGTTGTACTCATTTTTAGTACACGATACCCCTAGTACACCCCTCCGAGCCTATCTTTTCATTTATAACTTTTAAGCATTTTACTTAAAGGAAGAATTTGTTTACAATCTACCCCAAATGTACAACCAATTCGCCTTAGCCTTCCGTGTATGCACTCATCTTTAGTGCATTATTGTTCTTTGTTTAAACCCTTAGTTAATTGTCTAATTGATTACATGGTTGCTAAGTCGAGTCATATCTTGTACATATTATTTTGGGACGATTGGGACTCATGGGTAAAGTACTAACGTTATAGAGTAATGGGGAAGAACATAATATATTACCACCATATGTGCATTAATCTTAAAAAGTTGATAAAGCGAAAAGTGTACCGCTTTTGGGGGGTCATTTATGGCCAAAGTCGAGATTATTTGATCAAATATTGCCCTAAATCGTTCATTTTGTCATTTTAGGTACTTTTGAGAGGAATTTTACAAAAGAAAGCATTTTGGACGTTTTTGGAGCGAAAAAGTGAAGAAAACGACAAAGTCTCAAAAGCATGTTGGAAATTGCACTTGACGGCATCACAAGGTGTTAGTGATGGCATCATGAGTTGACAAAGGGGTGGATAAATCAAATACACATGATGGGCCAGAATATTTTGTGAAGGGGATCTGACGGCGTCACGTACAAAATTTCCAAGGCCATCAAGAGTTATTGCAAAGTGTGACGGCCTAGAACCCATATAGAGTGACGGCGTCAGAAGTGGATCTAGGCAATATGAGTTTAATTTGGCAGAGAGTTGACAGAGTCACACCTTGCTCTTGATGCCGTCAGATTAAAAAATCTATATATAGTTTTCTAGTTTTCATTCATTGTGTGCAACTTTGAGGGAAAAAACCCTAGAAGAATTTTACAGCTTTTTCAAGGGTTTCAACCCCTTGTTTCTTCCATGCTTAATTAAAGATAAGTACTTTACCAAATCATTCAATATGTCTATGTGTTGTTTGATTATATCTTACGCTTGTCTTCTCTTTAACATGCTAGGCTAGGTTTTCTTCGTGTTTGCTTAGATGTAATGAAACTTAGATATTGATTATGGGTTGATTGTTTGTTTATAATTGTTGTGGATGAATGAATTCGATGTTAGGCTTAAGAAAACTGGCAGACTACCAATTGGTAACTTGCTTGAACGTCTTAACAAACATGATCGGAGGTGTACTACGATTATTTGGTTATATTTAATGCATAAGTAACTTCCAAGGATGCCATGTTAGGAGCTTTTAGTCGGCTCGACATAGGATTGAGGTAGAAGCTTATAGAGTTAGGGAAGATCGTACACAGCCGTACGAATGGTATTAAGGAATATAACCAGTCATCCATGCAATTGTAACAAACTAATCAACCTATAAAAGATAGCTAAGGAGTAATGAAATCTAAGTAAACACAATTTTCTCATTATTGTTTACACCACAAATTAGTTTAAGTTTAGTTTATTTTATTTTGATTGCATCTTTAGTTAATTGGGTTAGTTGACTAGCAACTAATTCCGCCCACTCTTTCCAAAACCGAGATTTTTACTTGCTTTCCTTAAAATTTAAAAATACAAAAAGAATCATCCCTCACCTCTAGACCTAGTTTTAGTGAGTTTTAACCCTAGCGAACACTATTTAACGAGTTGAACGATCAATCCTCCGATACTTGTCACTATACTATACTAAAATGAACAGGTTCACTGCCTGGTGGGGATTGCAAGCTTCTCAAGATCCCTTGAGAGGTAAAACCTTTTGCGAGGGCGCAATTCCACGCATCAAGTTTTTGGCGCCGCAACCTGGGGAATAGTTATTGTCTAGGCTAAAATTTCTTTTTATTAGGTCTACTCGCTGATTCTTTTCTAGTAAGATTTTTATTTTATCTTTATAGGTTTCTTTAGTCTATCTTATTTCTTTGTTTCCTTTGTTTGTAAACTATCTTGATGGATAACAATAGTATTGATCGTTTGATTCCTGTTATTCGTGTCTTTCGTTGTTGGATTTTCCAACTACCCGCCCCAATCCCTTTAGTGGAAAATGAGAACCCGCCTAACCTCTTGCCTGACCATCACTTTAACAATAATTCTGAGATGGAGGAGTCTGACCATGATAATGACCATAGGGCTAGTCCTTTCTACTATTCGGACTCCGATGAGGACCTTGATGATGGTTATGTAATTAATGAGGATATGATGGAAGATGAGATGAACCCTCTTAGGTATGTCTACCCTAGGACAAGGATTGAGAATGACAGCTCATTTAATATGCAGTTTCCTTGTAAGATTGGATTTAGGAGCTTTGATGCCAACCTTAACTCATCTCTACCAATGAAGATATTCTCGCGTAGTGAATACAATAAAATTATGGTAAATTAGTTAGAATACAAAGGAGATAATATTGTTGCTAGGGTAAAGACATTGCATGTGTTTGTAGGAAGCTTTGTTTATTTGGTTGAGTTTATGGTTATGGAAAATCTAGGAGAATTTATCGATAATAACTCAACCCAAGTTGTGTTTGGGAAACCCTTCAAAAGGTTAACCAACCTAGATGAAAAACTTATGGAAGGGTTAATTACATTCTCGGACGGGGATGTAGATTTTGTTTACCAAATGCCCCGTGCACACCCTAGGTTCAAGGATTTTTCTATTGAGAAATGTAATAGGTATCCACCTCTCGATATGCTAAGTGAGAATGATAAAAGGAAAGGGCTTAAATATCCCCATGAAAAGAACAAAAGGTATTATCGCGGATGTTTAGAGCTAAGTGATGACTATAAGAAAGATGAGGCAACTATTAGATGGCTCACACTTGGATATGTGAGCATAAGCGACACTCGATAGCCCATGACTTTGAGTCTAGCTACAAGACTCGTAAAAAAAAATAAAAAATAAAAAAAATAAACGCTTCTTGAGAGGCAACCCATGTTTTATTTGTTTTGTTTGATTGTTTGTTTATTTGATTTTATTTGTTTCCGTATGCATGCTTTATTTTTATTGTTTGTGGCTCATGTTTCAAACTAAATTGTGAAAATGCTTTACCTTGTTGTTTGTCTTAACTTCATAAAAGGTATTTCGTAAAAGATAAGTGTAAGGGAAATCTAAATTTGTTTTAAAGAACGGAATTGAACATGACCCACAACAATATTAAATGAACATGTATATTAGTATTTGTTTGAGTCAAATGCTAGTATCGAGTCATAATTATATTTTGCAGGAAATTCCAGGAATTAAGGCATAAGTTTTTCCAGAAATTTTCCGGAAACTTAACATAAGATTTCTGTCAGAACACTCTGACGACGTCAGGATTAACACCTGACGGCGTCAGGTGTAAAATTCTGGAAATTTTGCAAGTTTTGTTTTTCTAACGAACTCTTGAAGTTTTTTGTTAATTCTTTAGTTTTATAAATTCCAGGAAATCTGCAAACATTCATTCCACAAGCATTATATATATATATATATATATATATATAGATTGCCGCCGATTTTACACGAGGTTGCCACGATTGTTTTCTCAGGTTTAACAGGTTATATTGGACAAGAAGATGATTTATTATTTCGGAAGGGAAGCTTTCAAAGCCTCATTTTCTTGGAGGAGGATTTAACCATGTTATCCATTTGTCCACACCGAACGAATCAGGGGAGTATTTGTTTTCATTCTTTTACCTTATTTACTTTTACATCTTTTTATTGAACATTGGGGACAATGTACAGCCTAAGTGTAAGGGGAGGGTAAATGATGATACTTTAGAGAATGCAATTATGCTTGAGTTTGTTTGTTTAATAGTAGGTGTGTAATAAAACTAAGAGAAATACTTGTTAGGGCAATTTAAGCGCCAAATTTAAATTTTTTTACAACATTTAGGAGTGAAGCTTTAGCCTTAATGAGCGTTTCATGGATAGGAGTTGTATGACTAGCAAAAAAACCGTACCACTAAAAAAAATTTTCCACCCAAATAAGTGAGGTTCGCCTTTAGATTTGTTAGGAAAAGCATTCATTATTAGTGCATATGAGTGTACTGGTAGTACTTAGATTCTAGAACTTGCGTTAGTGATGTATCCCGAGACCGCTAGTGAGACTACATTCGTGTAGTAGGATTTACTACATGATAAGAGGCATTAGGATCATGTAACACCCCGAAAATTTGATAAGCAGCGGAAGTCTAATTGGGGTCACTACAGTTTAGTACACAGTCATACTCATAGTAAGCAATTCAAAAGATAGTCAATATCATTCCATGAAAACTCAAGTAGTCAGAGATACAAACATTTTCCAAATGTTAATCGTTTCGCAAAAGAAGTTATGAGTTTGAAAAGAATGATATTATTATTCAAAATAAAAGGGAGGTCCTGTGTGCCCTTTTGCCAGATCCGTGCCACCATGCCTGCTAGTTTCCTGAGATAAACATGCTAAAAAGTCAACACAATGGTTGAGTGAATCCATAGTAGTTTAAATTGTAATAGTGTGAATACAAGCCCAGTATTAGAAATAAACAAGCCAAGATAGACAGGTCTTGACTAAGCTGGTGAAATATTGCTCCTAAGCCTCACGAAACGTAAGCCTTAACATAGTATCGAAATATCATAAAGATAAAATCACCTACACCACGAGGGATGTAGATAACAAAGGGGCCCTCGGTGATGGAAATGTACTTGGTTTCCATGTCACTTCGAATATAGCACACCTCCTGCCAAATAATCACTTTGACAGAGATGGGCTGCCGTTCCAATAGATCTATTAGCTATATTCGCGCTCACTCGCAAGTGATTAAGGTTCGTGATATGAGGGACTTGTAGTACGGGTGTCAACTTAGGCAATATTAGATAGTAACAGCATACAGAAAAATACTTGTGTTCGGTTTATAGCATGTATCTCCCCACGGGGTTTAGAAATAATTTAAAATGTGGGACCATGAACTCACCTGACAGGTGCGTAAATCACAATGGTGCTCAAAAGTGACGGTGTACTGCTATGACTAGCAATGAAATTCCTCCAACTTGCGACCTATAAATATATAGTCATCGGTGTCTTAGATTTGATTCATAAATGACATGTGATATGTCTCATGTACGGTGATATCGATTCGAGTGTATTAAATATTCTAAAATAACTTTACGTAGTTATTTGTAACATAGATACGAACCGGTGTTCAATAAATGTTAATTTATTTGTGAAAAGAATAACGTTAATAAAAATATTTATGATTAAATATTTTTAGTGGATATACATATTTATTTTAAAACTACAAAGTATATATATATTCATATACAAAATTTAATTATGTAAAATAATTAGTAAAGTTTCTTTGTCAAACTTGGCCCTTGTCTTTAAGAAAAGTTACACTTTTTACCCTTTGGTAAAAAACAATTACATTTTTAGTTCTTGTTATACTTTTTACACAATACACCTCGATTTTAGAGTAAATTCAGTTTCTACCCTCAAATTTTTATCAAAAGTTAACTGTTTCCTTCTTAGTCCAAAAGTTTGACAGGTTTGGCAATTTTGGTCCCTTAACGCAAGGTTTTGCAAAAATAGTCCTTCGTTAAGTTTTTTTTTTGAAAAAAAATCAACTTTTAGTATAACGAAAATATCCTTTAAATCTTGTAAAACCTTTATAAATCAGCTTTGAAGAGTCTTGAAAACATCTCAAAATCCTATCAGTTTCAAATCAAAACTTCCCTTTTTAAAATACTTGGGCTCATTAGCCCAAACCTTGGCCCAAACGACATTTTTGTTATTTATAGAGGTTCTCGACTAGGATTTGGTTTAAGCTTAGTTTACGTATAATAATGTCGCATTCCTTATGCATGTTTCGTTAGTTTGGTTAAGCTTGGTTCAAAGAATTAGTGTGCCGAGAAATATATATACTTCGTACATAGTAAAACAAGTATACGAGCCCTTTCTTCAAGGGTGTCGAGGTGCTAGTGTTACGTGTGATTTAAAGTCCATGTGTTATACGACGTGTGATATTTGCTTAGGTGTTTTCAATGTGACAAACGAAGAATGTAGAGCGTGTAATGCATGAAAAGAACAATGTATGAATTGAACAGGGAGATAATAACTTACAACTCCAATAAGATGGTGGGAAGTTCACGTGACACAAGGAAAGAAACAAGCAACTTAGTACTCCTTCGTGTAGTGACCCTCGTTCCAAGATTAGTTACCCAAGTAGTTCTTAACCCAAAACCTTACTTGTGTGCCTGACCCTCTCGTTAGTAAGCAAAGGAAGAAAAAAAAAGTGTTTGTGATATGAGATTCTTGTGAAACTTGGAAGTGTGGGATAAAATGCATTTAATATGGCTTTATATAGGGTAGCAAAGGTGGTTCGAATGGTCTCCATATCATACTACACAATTCAAATGGTTGTTCAATCTTGGGAGAAAGTTATCTAGTGCCAAGGGTGTTGTCAAATCGACTTGTAAGAGTTTAGAAGCTATGATCCATTTTAAAATGGTTTAGTACAAAGATTAGAAGCATGCTTGTGTACTAGGTATATTTGTTTAAGTTGTGTTACTGGTCAAAGAAACATGTTATCTCTTGGTTAATAAGATCTCATGGTGTAAGGTGTTGGTATGGTGGTTAATAGAGTATTATAGACCTTTATAGGTCGGCTTGGGGTTGATTTTTGGCTAATCTCACACGCATGAAACAAAGTCAAAGGGGATGGTATACTTGGTGTCGAGTATGTAGTGAACCAAGAAAGAAAAACATGTGTGTATCTATGTTGTGCACAACTGTGCTCGTTGAGTAGCATGCAAAGAAAGAAAACATAATTGCCCTACGGGCTTGTGAAAAACTTGGCCCAAAAGAAATAAATATGGCTTTGGGCTTATGGTGTGTTTCGGCCCAGCAGCGAGCAAACGAAAGAAAAAAGAACATTTGGGCTTAGGTGACATGTGGCCCAAACAAAAAGAATAGGGTGTCGGTGACTCGTCCTTTCGTAACTTTAGTTTCGGTGTCGGTGTTAGTGTCAATTCGTGTAGCCCTTCATAAGCGGTGTCATTTCAAGGTGTCAGGTCGCAAGTGGGAGTTACCGGTGTTAACCTCATTGGGTGACATCCAAGAGTGACAATCAGGTGATACCAGGTGACAAAAATAACCGGGTGACAAACAAACGGTGACCAAAGTAATCATGTTTCAAACATACGGTGTCTCATATATATATATATATATATATATATATATATATATATAAATCAAATTAGCCCGCAAAATGGCTCAGGTTAGAATAGTATCGATAATTAGCATTAATAAATGACCTGGGATTTTACGGGGTATTACAGTACCCACCCGTTAGATTGGATTCGTCCCGGAATCCAAAGTTGAATCGGTGCTCGGGGTTGTCTTATCGAATAGTTTTGGGTATTTAGCACGAATTCGATCCTCGCGCTCCCAAGTGAACTCGGGTCCTCTCTTAGAGTTCCATCTGACCTTAACAATGGGAATGCGACTATGCTTAAGTCGTTTGACCTCCCGATCCATAATTTTGACGGGTTCCTCAACAAAGTTCAACTTGTCGTCGATTCTGATATCTTTCAACGGAATCACAAGGGTTTCATCCGATAAACACTTTTTCAAATTTGACACGTGGAAGGTGTTGTGTACTCTACTGAGCTCCTCAGGGAGTTCAAGTTTGTATGCCACGGGACCGATCCTTTCAACGATCTCGAAGGGTCCAACGTATCTTGGGTTTAGCTTTCCACGTTTTCCAAACCTAATCATTCCTTTCCAAGGTGATACCTTTAGCATGACCTTGTCTCCAACTTGAAACTCCATTGGTTTCCTTCGCACATCGACATAGCTCTTTTGCCGATCCCTAGCCGCTTGCAATCGTTGTCTAATCTTTACTATTTTCTCAGTCGTTTCAAGAATCAATTCGGGACCTGAGAGTTGTACATCTCGAATCTCAGCCCAACAAACTGGTGACCGACACTTTCTTCCATAAAGTGCTTCAAACGGTGCGGCCTTAATACTTGCATGATAACTGTTGTTATATGAGAATTCTACTAACGGTAGGTGCTTATCCCAACCATTTCCAAAATCAATCACACACGCCCTAAGCATGTCCTCTAGGGTCTGAATAGTCCTTTCACTTTGACCATCAGTCTATGGATGGTAAGCGGTACTCATGTCTAACTTAGTTCCCAAGGCTTTCTGTAAAGATTGCCAAAAGTTAGACGTGAAACGGCTGTCTCGGTCAGAGATCATAGAAATCGGTACTCCATGCCGGGAAACTATCTCCTTTAGGTATAAACGTGCAAGAATGTCCATATCATCAGTCTCTTTGATTGGCAAGAAGTGCGCTGACTTCGTGAGACGATCGACAATAACTCAAATAGTGTCAAAACCACTCGATGTCTTGGGTAATTTCGTAATGAAGTCCATTGTAATCCTTTCCCATTTCCACATTGGTAGCTCTGGTTGAATCAAAAGACCGGATGGTTTTTGATGTTCAGCCTTTACTCTTGAGCAGGTCAAACACTTACCGACATACTCTGCAATGTCAGCTTTCATGTTTGGCCACCAATACAACTTCTTAAGATCATGATACATTTTTTCCGAGCCAGGATGAATGGAATATTTAGACTTATGAGACTCATGCATGATGAGGTCTCGTATTCCTCCATACAATGGAATCCAACTTTTGTTCTTGAGACTGTTGATACAAAAGTTGGGCGTTCCTAGTTTGGGCTCTTGCTCTCGTATCAATTCGCTCTTAATGCTTGAAACCTGCGCACTAAGAAAGTAAACAAACACCGTTAGGCTTATCGTGGGATTGTCTCCCACGATTATCCTCCGGCGTGAGAGTAAGTAATCGGTTTTTAGGGTTCTCGTAAAGAGTTTAGGGTTTGTGAATCGTACCTTTAATGAGAATTATGTCATTCCTTATATAGGTGCAGAATCCTCGTAGGTTTCTTGCTCCTTACTCTTCGCACACGTGGTGCTTATCCGGGTTAAGGATATCTATTCCGTAAATAAAAGATCCTTATCTATGCCCGGGTAGTTTTGTTGGGCTTGGGTCTACGTGAGCCCAATCCCATTATCAGTGCGGCCCAAGTTATAATAGCCCACTCATGGTGGTTTTGGGCCTTAGTGATGTTTATCATTTAGGCTCGTGGCCCAAATATAGACTATACATCATCATGTCCCCCCAGTCTAGTGTGCGCGGCTCGTAGCTGCGGATGCTAGACTAGTGAGAACAGCGGTAAGCGTGGCGGGACAAATTTAGAAATTTGCCGCCCAATATGAAGAACTATGTATCTAGTCCAAGATATTTCAAAAAACTACCTCGGGAAACGGGGAGTGTGTCCACGTACTCCTTGGAAAACAGGAAAAAGTGCATGTACCTTTCGTATTCCAGCCACACGTTTTATAAGTGGGATCCACGTGGCTCACATCCTAGGGTTTTGGTAACCCTATATAAAACCGCCTCCCTTTTACCAAAAAACACACAGTGAAAACACACATTCACCATTTTTCATTTCTTCAAAGCGTTTTTCAAAGAAATCAACTGTTTCATTAGGTAATTGCGCGTGCGCATCTTAGTAGATCTTGTTATACTGTGTAAAATGGTTGCTCAGTTAGAGGGGTTTCGCTCTGCAATGGATGAGGATGACATGCGTCAGTTCTCATCTGATTACTTTATTCCTCTGGATGTGCATCCAGAGGCCCCGGACATCGATGCGTGTATTGCCGATTTCCCCGAAGGAAAGATAGGGTTATACACGCGCTTTTTTGAGTACGCTAACTATCGCGTACCAATATCCATATTTTTGAGCAACGTGCTCAATTTCTATCACCTTCATATCTCTCAGCTGCACTGTATAGGTGCGGCGAAGATATCAAGCTTTGAAGTAAACTATCGTTTACTTGCAATAAACCCGACCGTCGACCTATTCCGTGCATTTTACCATACAACGTGGTTGCATGGATGGGTATCCTTTGCGAAGCGCGCGGGGAGCCTTCAGAGTTATACCGATAAGGTAGATTCCTTGAGGCACTGGAGGGAATATTTTTTCTGGTTGGATGATGTGGTGTTTCCGTCACCATTTGTTTTATACTCAAGAGACGCTGCCGAGGGATGGGCGCCCCGCACCCGGTTCGTATAGCTTAGCAGATGCGCAGACTATTGATGCCAACCGCATCCCCATTAACCCTTACCCTGAGGAGTTTTTGGTGTACGTGGGGTTGAGTTGCAACTATTTCCATGGTGCTGACGAGGTGCCAACCTTCACTGATGAGGAAGGCCGGGGTGGGTGTTCATCCCTTTTTATTGTTCGCTTCAAATAATGTAAGTTTTTTGTATGCGCACTTTTAATAACTAACCTGTGTTTTGCTATTTGTTTATGTGTTACGCAGAGATGGATTTGTTTGCCGTGGTGAAGCTTGAGAAGCCGAAACAGGTGACCGTTGGTGTGTGCCCTCTGAGGGAGAACGAGCAACCGCTCTTGGATGCGACTGCTGGGCATCTGACTGTGTTTGGGCCAGTTGGTCATGAAGATTCGCCCCCTCTTCTTGTGACGCCAGTACAGAGCGTGGCTCCTACTGTGGAGTCTGCAGATGCGGAGAAGTTGCAAGCTGAATCTTCTGACAGCGTGGAGGTAGTGGAGCCTCGGGTGGTAGCGCAGAATCTGAAGCGCAAGGGAGAGGATGATGTTCCTGGTACTTCCAAGAGGAGGCGTCATCTGATTGCAGATGAAGAGTCGTCTGCGGAGGATGATACATCCGCTACTGGCGCGGAGAAGGAGACTGCAAAGGCTTCTCTGCTTCTGTAAGTGATATTCCACATTCCTCCTTATTCTTTATATATGTATTATTACTTGTCGTAATATGCGCTGACTTGCTTCCTTATTCATTGTAGTGACCATGCTGCGAAGGGTGATGCGACATTTGTGGAGAGTGTGGTCCCTCCTCAGAATGAAAACAAGGAGGAGGGAGTGAAGGTGGCTGAGGACGTATCTGCGCAGCAACTGTTGGTGGAGTTGGCTACTACTGCTGAGCGTCAAACTGAGCTAGTTGCTCAGTTGAAGACGCGATACGTCGGGGAGAGTAGCACTCTTGCCCGGAAAGATGAGGAGATAGCTCTTCTCCGTGCACAGCTGGCTGAGGCGCAAGCGGAGGTGGGGTCCTCCAAGGCGCACACAGACAAGGTCACTAACGAAAAGTTGACCGCGATGGCTGAGTTGCAGCAAGCGCGCGGGGAACTTCATCAGTTTAGGGCCAACCTTACCTGGGCGGTAAGGTATCTTGAGGAGAAGAAGGATGAACATTTTGCGAACATTAATGAGTTTCGCTTGCGCATGGAGAAGATTATTAAGTGCAGGAGGAGAAGCTGCGTGGTCTGAGCATAGACTATGATGAGGAATTATACCCTCATCTGATGTCTACCATAGCTGAGCGCAGGTACGTCCTTACATATTTTCCTATAATGTTACCATATTATATTTATTGGTTTGTCTCTTCTAATGCAATTTGTGCATGTTTATGTAGGTGGTTGATCAGTCATGGCTTGCGCTTGGCTGCTATGGGCACCTTAGAGTCTCCAGAGGTGTTGGAGACCTTTGGAAAGGTGGTGCAGTGCGCCGTGGAGCGTGGGAGGGCGCAAGCCATGGAGGAGCTTCATGAGGCTAAGTTGCTGAAGGTGGCGCTTGCTGAGGTGCCTGCTTACAATGCTAATGCGTATGACGAGCTGATGAAGGCAATGGAGGGAATGAAGCTGCTTGAGCTTCCTCATATTGCGCAGCTGGAGCGCGACCAGGATAACCCTATAAAGGTAATTATGGAGGGGTTGACCCTGGGGCGCCATATCTTGGAGGATGAAGAGGCGCAGCCAGACTACTTTCTCAAACCTGATGAGTCGCAGCTGCAGGTTCCTGTTTTTGCACAGCCACGCCATATGTTGAACCCTTTTGCTCTTGAAAGGGAGATTCCTCTTAAGGAGGTGTTGGAGCTGCACGCAGAGAGAGCTGCCAAGAAAAAGGGTATTAAGGGCAAGGCCGTCTTATGCGGTGTGGGCGCTGCGCATATTCCCAGGTCAGATGGGATTCCTGTTAGTGTAGCGACTGTATCGCCTAAGGATGCATTGCTCTTGAGAAAGCTTCAAGAGGCAGGAAGCTCCACTGCCCCAGAAGATAGTCCTGAGCATCGTCATAGCATATAGGCTTTTTTGTGACTTGTATATTTATTGTATAAATAACGAAGTATATCTTTTGTGTGTTATGGTATCTGTTCGTAGATTGTTGTCTTTTTATGTAAAAAAATTAAATAAGATACTCTTTTTGGAGTTATATTTAAATTAAGTGCGTGACTTAAGATAAATTATAAGTATAAACTTGCATTATGTTTGCAAAGTTTTATTGTGTGACCAAGAGTCTTGGCTCGTTGTTTGCTAGGCTTGTACGTGACATTTGTGCATCCTTCGTGGGATGCGCAAGGAAGACTTACTTCAATGTCTTGAAGGTAAGGCGCCTAGCAAGGATGCGTGATCCAATGTTGATGGGTTTGCAACCCTCTTACTCAACGAGTTAGTTAGTAGGTTTACTCATCCTTTATGCCATCGTGGGTCTTAATTAGTGCATGCACGCCATGTAGGCAAAAATATAGTATAACAATATTGACACATATAAGAATATACGCTATAAAGTGAAATGTGTTATGGAGTTAGCTAGAAACCATAACGTTTTATTGATACTTGCAAGTTTTTGAAAAATTAAAAAAAATCCTAACAAAGAAAAGAAAAAACAAAGAATTATTGGGCACATACTAAAGTGCAAAGTTGTCTGTTTGTGGGCCGTAGCCTTTCCTAAAGATAACATTTTTTGAGGTTGCAGATATTCCAAGTGTGCGCCAGGTTGTGACCTTCATATCGCGCAACCTGTATGCACCATTGCCTAGTGCATTAGTGACCTCGTAAGGTCCTTCCCATTTTGGTCCAAGCTTGCCTGTGTCTTCTGCGTGGCTCGTGTCGTTAGTGCGGTATACGAAGTCTCCTGGCCTGAAGGAAGTATGTTTGACTTTTGCGTCATAATACTTCTTCATTTTTGCTTTTACCTTTGCTTCGCCTATAGCTGCGCGTTCACGCCTTTCTTCTAGCAAGTCCAAGTCTATGCGCCACTCCTCGTCATTTGTTGTGACGTTGACCTCTGTTGTTCGTATAGTTGGCATCCCTATTTCAGCTGGAATGACGGCTTCTGTCCCATAGACAAGAGAAAATGGTGTGTCTCCGGTACTGGTTTTGATTGTGGTACGGTGCACCCATAAAACGTGTGACAACTCGTCCACCCATTTTCCTTTGTGTCTGTCGAGGCGTGCTTTTATCCCTTCACCTAAGCTGCGATTCGTGCGCTCAACTAAACCATTGGTTTGTGGGTGTTTTACTGAAGCAAAGTGTTGTGTGATGTTCAATTGCGCGCACCAATCTTTGAATGGGTTGTCACAGAATTGTTTTCCGTTATCTGATATGATTTCACCTGGTAGCCCAAAGCGACACACAATATTGTCCCATACGAAGCATTTTACCTGATTGCCTGTGATACTCACCACTGCCTTTGCCTCGATCCACTTCGTAAAGTAGTCTATGGCTACGATGAGGAATTTTAGCCCTCCAGCTACAACTGGGAAAGGGCCTGCGATGTCAATGCCCCATTTATAGAATGACCATGGTGAGGTGATGGGGGTAAGATCTTGTTGTGGTTGGCGCGGAATTGGTCTATGTACTTGCCAATTGCTGCATTTTTTTATCATATCTCGCGCATTGCGGTGCATAGTAGGCAAATAATATCCTGACTGTAGAGCGCGCGCTACAACGGACCGTGGTCCTGAGTGCATGCTACATGATCCAGCGTGAATTTCTCAGAGTACATAGTCTGCTTGAAGAGGTCCAACACATCGGAGCCAAGGTTGCAAGAAAGAACGTCGATATAGGATGTTATCTCGTAGTTCAAATTGCTGCGCTGTGCGCTGTACTCTTCGAGCGTCCTTATGATCTTGTGGTAAGATTCCTTTGCTAATGAATTCAATGATAGGTGTCATCCACGTGGGATCTTGTTCTTCTATCACTGTGGATACTTCCATCTCCAAAATTGATTTGTTTTTTAGAGTTTTCACCAATACCTGTTTTGATAGGTGCGCAAAGCTTGTAGATGCAATCTTGCTAAGCGCGTCAGCTTTCCTATTGTCCCCTCTAGGTACTTTTTTGATTGTGAACCTATCAAAGTTCTGAATTAAGGATTTGGTTTTTTCCAGGTATTGGATCATGTGTTCATCCTTGGCTTCATATTGGCCTAACACATGGTTAGCTACTAACCTGGAGTCTACGTTTGCTTCTAGGTTGCGTACACCCATTTGAATTGCAATACGTAGTCCAGCGAGTAGGGCATCGTATTCTGCCTCATTGTTTGTGGCTATGAATTCGAAACGCAGCGCGTAAGTGAACTCCATTCCTTCTGGATTAGTAAGAATAAGGCCTGCGCCTGATCCATCCACGCATGAGGATCCATCTGTGAACAGAATCCATGGTTCCTGTAGATCTGTTTTGGTTGTTGAAGTTGGACTATCGGTATCTGGCTTTTCAACAATGAAGTCGGCTAATATATGCCCCTTGATTGCAGTGCGTGGTCTATATGAGATGTTATATTCACTTAACAACACACTCCACTTTTGTAGCCGCCCTGATGCGTCAGGTTTAGAGATAACTTGTTTGATTGGCTGGTCTGTGATTACAGCTATTAGGTGTGCTTGAAAGTATCTGCGCAGTCTTTTAGCTGCGAATACTAGAGCTAAGACCAGCTTTTTCATGGCGCTGTAGTTAGTCTCTGTCTTCTTCAATGCTTTGCTTACAAAGTATATGGGTGTCTGGACGGAGTTTCTATCTGTCAATAGTACTGCGCTAACTGCTCCGTGGGTTGCAGATAAGTACATGATTAACTCTTCCCCTGGTTGTGGTGCGACAAGTTTGGGGAGTGATGCCAGATGCTGTTTTAGCTGTTGGAAAGCTTCTTCTGCTTCCTCAGTCCAACGAAAGTCTCCCTTTTTGGTGCACTTCGTGAGTGTTTTAAAGAGAGGGAGTGATTTGTCTGCTGACTTAGATAAGAAACGGTTTAGCCCAGCTAGCTTTCCGTTTAATGACTAGACTTCTTTGAGTGTGCGCGGTGAGGGAAGATCGATAACAGCTTTTGTTTTTTCTGGGCAAGGCTTGATTTCATCAGGTTCTAATAAGTATCCGAGGAACATGCCTTCTGTTGCGCCAAAGGTGCACTTCTTGGGATTTAACTTCATGTTTATTTTTCCCAATGTTTTGAACGTTTCCTCGATGTCGCGCACCAATTCATCCTCTGTGTGGCTCTTGATGACAAGGTCGTCAACGTAGACTTCCAAATTTCGACCTACTTGTTTTTCGAAAGTTGTGTCTACCAATCACTGGTATGTTGCGCCTGCGTTTTTTAGGCCAAAGGGCATTTTCGTATAGCAATAGACCCCTTGACTTGTGTGGAAAGCTGTTTTTTCTTCGTCCTCCACTGCCATCTGGATTTGATGGTATCCTTTGTATGCGTCTAGGAAGCACTTGAAAGGATATCCGCACAGGGATTCTACTTTCCAGTCTATCTCCGGCAGTGGATAGCAGTCCTGTGGGCATGCCTTGTTGAGGTCCGTGAAGTCCATGCACATCCTTCAACTACCATCACTCTTCTTTACCATTATTGGATTAGAAAGCCAGTCGTGATAGTATACTTCGCGCATGATGCCTGCGTCTACAACTTTGTGTACTTCTTCCAGAATAGCTTTTGCGCGATCTGGGGCCTGGCCGCGCTTCTTCTGTCGTATTGGGGAATATCCTTGTCGGATTTGTAGCTTGTGCTCCGTGATAGAGCATGGCACTCCGGTCATGTGCTTTGGTTCCCACGCAAAGATATCCAGGTTCTTTTGCAAGAGTGCGCACACAGCTGCTTTACCTTTGTCAGATAAAGATCCTCCAATCGAAATTTGTTGATCTGGGTAATCGGGGTGAATAGCGACCTTTAAGTTTGGTGTTTTTTCTGTGCGCTGTTCTGGAATACTCTCCACCTCACTGGTTACTGCGTTGCATTCTTTGGGTAGTACCGTGGTGTTGTAGAGGGTGACAACTCCTCCTTCCACCGGAAATTTGAGCATCCCATGTACTGTGGATGGTACAGCGTGCATGGATGATATTCCAGGTCTCCCAATGATGCCATTGTATGGTGAGGGAGACTTGATTACCATGAAATTTATCCATGTTGCTGTTGAGTGTTGTTCATCGCCCACAACTACTAGCAAGCGCAATTTCCCCATAGGCCAAATCTTTTCTCCTGTGAATCCAGTCAACGAAGTTGTGGCTGGTATCAATTGACTTTGTATCTCAGGTCGTAGCCTTTTGAAACAATGATCATATAGGATGTCTGCGGATGCCCCCCCCCCCCATCGATATACATGTGGTGGATATCGTGTCCCCCCGTATGTATTTCAATAGTTAGTGGCTCTACTACTGCGTTGTCCGCAGCTAGAGTGGGGAAGGATATCTCTTTTTCTGGAGAGAATTTTTGACTGACTTTTTGTTTTATCTTGCGTTGCCATGACTGTATCATGTAGATGACGTCATCTTTATCTTTGGGAGGTTCTTTCTTGCCTCCATTCCTTTGCTTGTCCTTCCCTTCTTTGATGTTTTTTAAGAGGTGATCCATTCTGCCCTCCCTTACTAATTTTTCAATCAGTTGTCGTAGCTGGACACATTCGTTGGTTGTATGGCCTTTTTGGCCATGGTATTCGCAGTATCCATTCCCTATGCGCTTGTCCTCTGCGGTACGCATTGGTGGAGGTTTTGGGAAGTTTGCACCTTCTGTTACAAATATTTCCCTCGGAGTCTTTGTGAGAGGGGTATACTTGTCATTTTCTCTTCCACTGCGATAATTCCTGCTGCGGTTGTTATTCAGATCATTGGATTGTCTCCTAGGCTGTTCTTGTTGCCTATAATTTGAGTAGCCAGTTTTGCTGTCCGCAACGGCTGCTTCTCCTTGTATGAAGGATCTTGTGCACTTCATTAACTCATCGAAGGTTTGGGGAACCTTGTCGTTTAGCTTCCGAATGAGTTCTGGGTTATTAATCCCATTCATGAACCCTGAAATTTTTAGGACTTCGGGACACGCTTTGACATATATGCACTCTTCTTTAAAGCGCTCCATATAAGCACTGGTTGATTCCCCTTGGCGCTGTTTTACACTGGCTAGTTCAACAGGGTTTTTAGCGCACTTCTTTCTTTGGGTGAAGTTTAAACGGAATGCTTTTCGCAATTCTTCAAACCCGTCAATGCTCCATCGTGGGAGCTTCCTAAACCAAGTGCGCGCATTCCCTACTAAGGTGGAATTAAACATATGGCACCACACAGGTTGTGGCTAATTTTCGATAGTAGCGGCCGATTCGAAAATTTTTAGGTGGTCATCCGGATCACCTGTTCCATCATATGTTCTGACATTAGTGGGCATGCGCCTCCTCTTGTGATCGGAGTAATCGCTGATGCGTCGTGTAAATGCATCAACTTTCTGGCAACGCCACGGAAGAGACAAGTCTTCGTCTTCTTCTTTGCGACGTTTTCCTCTAGACTTCCAGTGTCCTGTTTCCTTTTCCTCGTTGTCCGAGGAGTCGTTGGAGGAGGAGTAATCTCTTTTGCGACGCTTGCACCGGCTTCCTTCAGAAGAAGAGCTTGAGGGGCTTTCACTTGGGGATATTCTCCTCCCCAATCTGTCGTGAATTCTTTTGCTCCCAGACCTGGAGGAACCTTCACTTGGTGAATGTTGAGGTCCCAGTCTGTCTTGTATCCCTCGACTACCAAGTCTGGAATGAACATTAGTGCGCCTCTCGCCGTCTTCATATTCCTCTGAATATTGTGAGTCAGATGTCGTACCCAGCCTATCATGGATAGTGGTTCGTCTTTCTTTACTTTCGCGTCTTCCTCGTAGGTGGCGCGGTGGCGATGCTTCGCGTTCAGGACCAAAGTTGAGCCGGGCTTGCAGGCTCATACTCGACCTCTCCTCGCTTCTTCTTGCATGAGGGCGCTTAAAGTTTCATAATTTTGGGATACAAAATTACTCAATGTTAGGTCAGGTGCGTCCTCATTTGCTGCAAGGATATTTGCCTCAGTATTGGGCACCCTATCTCGGTTAGGTGCGCCCGGCGGTACAGTGTTGTCCACTGTAGGTGCCTTTTGGTAAGGAGTATTGAAGAGGGTGCGCTGGAGTTCTTCAACGCTTGGGACTACGGTGGTGACTTGGGTAGTCCTTACAGGCAACTCCACCGCTGGGAGAGGTAGGGATAGTCCCGGTTCTTGATGACCAGGCGCACTGGTTGTCCCAGAAGCCTGCCTAGAGGTCGAATCTTGTTGATTCTTCCTCTGGGGGTCACGTGTTTTTTCCAACTGCGGAGTCCGCTGGCTTGAATTTTTGTTCTTCGTCATTCTAGTTCCTTAGTTTTTTAGTCGTAGGTCCCACGGATGGCGCCATTGGTTAAAACAAAAGTTGGGCGTTCCTAGTTTGGGCTCTTGCTCTCGTATCAATTCGCTCTTAATGCTTGAAACCTGCGCACTAAGAAAGTAAACAAACACCGTTAGGCTTATCGTGGGATTGTCTCCCACGATTATCCTCCGGCGTGAGAGTAAGTAATCGGTTTTTAGGGTTCTCGTAAAGAGTTTAGGGTTTGTGAATCGTACCTTTAATGAGAATTATGTCATTCCTTATATAGGTGCAGAATCCTCGTAGGTTTCTTGCTCCTTACTCTTCGCACACGTGGTGCTTATCCGGGTTAAGGATATCTATTCCGTAAATAGAAGATCCTTATCTATGCCCGGGTAGTTTTGTTGGGCTTGGGTCTACGTGAGCCCAATCCCATTATCAGTGCGGCCCAAGTTATAATAGCCCACTCATGGTGGTTTTGGGCCTTAGTGATGTTTATCATTTGGGCTCGTGGCCCAAATATAGACTATACGTCATCAGAAACACAGCCTTCCATCTGGTTTCTTGACAAATCCATTCGTGCTTTCTGGCATGTCGTAAATCTTCTCGTGCGGTCTATTCTCTTCCTTAAGGGCCTCAGCTTGAACTTCAAGAATTTGAGACGGAAGTGGTGATCTAATTGTCATTCCCAATGATCTAACTCTGAGGGGTCTAAGTCATTCCTTTCGACTCAAGGCATCTGCTACAACATTTGCCTTCCCCGGGTGATAACGAATTTCGCAATCATAGTCACTTAATAACTCTAGCCATCGACGTTGCCTCATGTTCAACTCCTTTTGATCTAAAATGTGCTGAAGATTCTTGTGATCGGTGAAAACCGTACACTTGGTTCCATATAGGTAGTGTCTCCATATCTTAAGAGTGAATACTACCGCTCCTAACTCTAGATCATGAGTAGTGTAGTTCTCTTCGTGTGGTTTAAGTTGTCTAGAAGCGTAAGCGATTACTTTAAATCTCTGCATCAATACTGCACCCAAACCTTGGATTGATGCGTCACAATATACCACGAAGTCCTCACTTCCTTCGGGTAGTGCTAATATCGGTGCTTCACAAAGCTTCTTCTTCAAAAACTGAAATGTCGATTCTTGCTCTTCTCCCCAGTCAAACTTCTTCTTCTTCTGGGTTAACTCGGTCAAAGGCTTAGCAATCCTTGAAAAACCTTCAATAAATCTCCGATAGTATCTGGCAAGACCTAAAAATTGGCGTATCTCGGTAGGACTCGTAGGCGACGCCCAATTTTTAACAGCTTCGATCTTGGCGGGATCAACATGAATACCCTTACTGTCGATAACATGCCCAAGAAATTGTACCTTCTCAATCCAAAAATCACACTTGGAAAATTTGGCGTATAATTTCTCTTCTCTGAGCAGTGTTAGTATAGCCTTTAAGTGTTCTACGTGCTCTTCCTTACTACGTGAATAGATAAGGATATCATCGATGAATATAATCACAAACTTGTCCAAATAGGGTTTGCACACTCGGTTCATTAAGTCCATAAATACAGCGGGTGCATTTGTTAGACCGAATGGCATTACTTGGAACTCGTAGTGGCCGTATCTTGTCCTGAAAGCTGTCTTATGTACTACGAGGTTCTCGACCTCCTCCTGCATACCCTCAATCCTCTCCAAGGATATCTCCTCAATAACGCTCAACAGCTCATCAAGACGATCCTCATGTCTAACCAACCTAGCAGCCAGTAGAGGGATAGTATGGTGTATCGGCTCCCTAGTAACCGGTAACACCGCTGAAGAACTCTCTCCAAGCTCAGCAGCCCTAGGTGATCCCTCAATAAACCTCCATCTAGGAATGCACTCCAACAAGAACGACCATCGGCGGGCATCAACCAACCTATGAATGCCGGGTGAGGTAGGGGTCTCAGTAGGAACAGGTGATGGTGATGGAATAGGTGACGAAATAGGTGATGGTATCGGTATAGTAGTAGTCTGAGAGTAGAAAACCATAGGTGGTGGCATGGGTGGCAAAACCTCAGAAGAGTGGGGTTCAGTGTAAGTAGGTAGCATGTAAGGATGTGGCTCAGGTAGGGGTGATAAAGGTGATGGTGATCGAGATGGTGAAGGTGTTGGTGATGCCACAGGTGTCAGCTCTGGCGCAGACACAGGTGGAAGAACAGGTGTGGGTGATGGTACATATGTAGGTACTGGTGGTGTAACAGTAGAAGCAGGAAAAATACAAACTCGTTTCTGAGCCGTGAATTTGCGGGTAAAGTCTCCCTCATGATATCGAAACAACTCTCCGAAAGGCTCAGGCTCAAAGGGCTCAAGAATCCTCACTCGCTTGCGCCGACGAATCGGTGCAGGCGGGGATGGTGGTGGGATAGAAGCAGCTGTGTCAGAAGTATCGGAGTCAGAAGACTCGTCATCAGCATCTGAACCGGAATGGTGACTAGCAGGTGGTGTAGGACGGTCATCAGCCGTAAGAAACTGCTGAGACATGAGATACTGATCATACATGTACTGGTCGTGCGTTATAGGTCCATAGACAGGACGAAAAAGAGGCTGTATAGCAAAAGAATCAATGGGTGCCGAAGCAACCTCACCCTCCTCGAAGGGCTCAGTCTCTGCAGATGGGTCTCCAGATGGAACAGGAGATGGAATAACAGGTGATACAGGTAGGGTGTCATGGTCAGAATCATGTATGTCTCGGGTGTCCTGGGTGTCATAGTCAGATAAGTCAATGGTAGGATAGGTGGATGATGCCGGCATGACGTCGTCACTATCAGACAAGATAATAATCGGGGGCGACATGGTACTGTAATATCCCAAAATAATAGTAATATAAGTCATTTAGTCTACATAATGCTACATGCACAGTGATCGTGGTGTCATAGTGAACTCAGTGTGATAAGTGCTAAAAATCAAACCTTAAAACATTCTGTTGACAAGCGCTGGCACGGAGGGCACTTTGGTGATAAATAGTTTGTTTAGAAATCTGGTGAGGTTATAGTCCAATGTTTTGAAAAATCATTTGATTCTCTATAACCATGGCTCTGATGCCAATCTGTAACACCCCGAAAATTTGATAAGCAGCGGAAGTCTAATCGGGGTCATTATAGTTTAGTACACAGTCATACTCATAGTAAACAATTCAAAAGATAGTCAATAACATTCCATGAAAACTCAAGTAGTCAAAGTTACAAACATTTTCCAAATGTTAATCGTTTCACAAAAGAAGTTATGAGTTTGAAAAGAATGATATTATTATTCAAAATAAAAGGGAGGTCATGTGTTCCCTTTTGCCAGCTCCGTGCCACCATGTCTGCTAGTTTCCTGAGATAAACATGCTAAAAAGTCAACACCAAGGTTGAGTGAATCCATAGTAGTTTAAATTGTAATAGTGTGAACACAAGCCCAGTATTAGAAATAAACAAGCCAAGATAGACAGGTCTTGACTAAGCTGGTGAAATATTGCTCCTAGGCCTCACGAAACGCAAGCCTTAACATAGTATCGAAATATCATAAAGATAAAAATCACCTACACCACGAGGGGTGTAGATAACAAAGGGGCCTTCGGTGATGGAAATGTACTTGGTTTCCATGTTACTTCAAATATAGCACACCTCCTGCCAAATAATCACTTTGACAGAGATGGGCTACCGTTCCAATAGATCTATTAGCTATATTCGCGCTCACTCGCAAGTGATTAAGGTTCGTGATATGAGGGACTTGTAGTACGGGTGTCAACTTAGGCAATATCAGATAGTAACAGCATACAGAAAAATACTTGTGTTTGGTTTATAGCATGTATCTCCCCACGGGGTTTAGAAATAATTTAAATTGTGGGACCATGAACTCACCTGACAGGTGCGTAAATCACAACGGTGCTCAAAAGTGCGGTGTACTGCTATGAATAGCAATGAAATTCCTCCAACTTGCGACCTATAAATATATAGTCATCAGTGTCTTAGATTCGATAGGTAAATGACATGTGATATGTCTCGTGTACGGTGATATCGATTCGAGTGTATTAAATATTCCAAAATAACTTGACGTAGTTATTTGTAACGTTGATACGAACCGGTGTTCAATAAATGTTAATTTATTTGTGAAAAGAATAACGTTAATAAAAATATTTATGATTAAATATTTTTAGTAGATATACTTATTTATTTTAAAACTACAAAGTATATATATATTCATATACAAAATTTAATTATGTAAAATAATTAGTAAAGTTTCTTTGTCAAACTTGGCCCTTGTCTTTAAGAAAAGTTACACTTTTTACCCTTTGGTAAAAAACAATTACATTTTTAGTCCTTGTTATACTTTTTACACAATACACCTCGATTTTAGAGTAAATTCAGTTTCTACCCTCAAATTTTTATCAAAAGTTAACTGTTTCCTTCTTAGTCCGAAAGTTTGACAGGTTTGGCAATTTTGGTCCCTTAACGCAAGGTTTTGCAAAAATAGTCCTTCGTTAAGTTTTTTTTTTTTGAAAAAAATCAACTTTTAGTATAACGAAAATATCCTTTAAATCTTGTAAAACCTTTCTAAATCAGCTTTGAAGAGTCTCGAAAACATCTCAAAATCCTATCAGTTTCAAACCGAAACTTCCCTTTTTAAAATACTTGGGCTCGTTAGCCCAAACCTTGGCCCAAACGACATTTTTGTTATTTATAGAGGTGCTCGACTAGGATTTGGTTTAAGCTTAGTTTACGTATAATAATGTCGCATTCCTTATGCATGTTTCGTTAGTTTGGTTAAACTTGGTTCAAAGAATTAGTGTGCCGAGAAATATATATACTTCGTACGTAGGAAAACAAGTATACGAGCCCTTTCTTCAAGGGTGTCGAGGTGCTAGTGTTACGTGTGATTTAAAGTCCATGTGTTATACGACGTGTGATATTTGCTTAGGTGTTTTCAATGTGACAAACGAAGAATGTAGAGCGTGTAATGCATGAAATGAACAGTGTATGAATTGAAAAGGGAGATAATAACTTACAACACTAATAAGATGGTGGGAAGTTCGCGTGACACAAGGAAAGAAACAAGCAACTTAGTACTCCTTCGTGTAGTGACCCTCGTTCCAAGATTAGTTACCCAAGTAGTTCTTAACCCAAAACCTTACTTGTGTGCCTGACCCTCTCGTTAGTAAGGAAAGGAAGAAAGAAAAGAGTGTTTGTGATATGAGATTCTTGTGAAACTTGGAAGTGTGGGATAAAATGCATTTAATATGACTTTATATAGGGTAGCAAAGGTGGTTCGAATGGTATCCATATCATACTACACAATTCGAATGGTTGTTCAATCTTGGGACAAAGTTGTCAAGTGCCAAGGGTGTTGTCAAATTGACTTGTAAGAGTTTAGAAGCTATGATCCATTTTAAAATGGTTTAGTACAAAGATTAGAAGCATGCTTGTGTACTAGGTATATTTGTTTAAGTTGTGTTAGTGGTCAAAGAAACATGTTATCTCTTGGTTAATAAGATCTCAAGGTGTAAGGTGTTGGTATGGTGGTTAATCGAGTATTATAGACCTTTATAGGTCGGCTTGGGTTCAATTTTTGGCTAATCTCACACGCATGAAATAAAGTCAAAGGGGATGGTATACTTGGTGTCGAGTATGTAGGGAACCAAGAAATAAAAACGTGTGTGTATCTATATTGTGCACAACTGTACTCGTTGAGTAGCATGCAAAGAAAGAAAACATAATAGCCCTACGGGCTTGTGAAAAACTTGGCCCAAAAGAAATAAATATGGCTTTGGGCGTACGGTGTGTTTCGGCTTAGCAGCGAGCAAAAGAAAGAAAAAAGAACATTTGGGATTAGGTGACATGCGGCCCAAACAAAAAGAATAGGGTGTCGGTGACTCGTGCTTTCGTAACTTTAGTTTCGGTGTCGGTGTTAGTGTCGATTCGTGTAGCCCTTCATAAACGGTGTCATTTCAAGGTGTCAGGTCGCATGTGGGAGTTACCGGTGTTAACCTCATTGGGTGACATCCAAGGGTGACAATCAGGTGATACCATGTGACAAAAATAATCGGGTGACAAACAAACGGTGTCCAAAGTAATCATGTGTCAAACATACGGTGTCTCATATATAAAAAAAATTCAAATTAGCCCGCAAAATGGCTCAGGTTAGAATAGTATCGATAATTAGCATTAATAAATGACCTGGGATTTTACGGAGTATTACAGATCACCCATGTGTTAAACCCGTATCATAATTACTTGACCATTTAAGTCAATTACCTTGACTAACAAAGTCAATTAATTTTCCCACACCTTTGCGTTGTACTCATTTTTAGTAGGGCTGGCAATTTTGACACGAAACCTGTTAACACGACATGACACAACCTGTTCTTAACAGGTTTCGTGTTTGACCTTAACAGGTTTCGTGTCTTAACAGGTCAGACCTGTTAAGACCTGTTAATATTCGTGTCTTAACAGGTCAGACATGTTAAGACCTGTTAGTGACCTGTTAACATTATAGTATATATATACCAATCCAAAGCCCAATATAACCTAAAACAAACCCTTATTTTAACAAACCCTAAAACAAAGTCAGTGATAAAATCTGCCCCCCTCACCCACTCTCTCCAAACACAAACGAATCACTCATCTCAGATTCATCACCATTCACCATCATCATAACCGATCATCTCATCTCAGATTCATCACCATCATCATAACCGAATCACTCAAACACAAACGCAATTAAATCAAGACAAAGGTTTCAAGATCCGATTCAAGAAATCAAGACAAAGGCTTCAAGAAATCATACCCAACCTATTTCTTCAAGACAAATGACATAATTGTTATCTCACTTATCTTTTGTGTTCGGATATAACAATTTCGTGTTTAATCAAATGAAATTATGTCAGTGATGATAGTTTATAACTTTATATCAAATGTGGTAGTTGGTTTCCATAAACTAGGACTGAAGATGGATTCGATGTTGTTGTTGTTTTCGATTTGTTGTTGTTGTTGCTGTAATTAAGAGGTGAAGAAAAGGTAATCAGAAGTTGTTCTGGATTTGTTGTTGTTGTGGTTGTTGTAATTTTTATTTTGGTTGTTGAAGTTGTTGTAATTTTTACTGAATATTGAAGAAGTTGTAATTTTTATTTTGGTTGTTGTATAGTTGTAATTTTTATTTTGGTTGTTGTAGTTTTTCTACAAAAGAATATGCATTGGCTGTAATTAAGAGGTGAATAAGTGTTAACAGGTTCTTAACAAGTCTTAACAGGTTAACCTGTTTATTTTCGTGTCGTGTTCTTGTTTGAGAAAAGTGACACGATAAGCTAACAGGTCGTATTTGTGTTTGACCTTAACAGGTTCGTGTCTTAACAGGTTCGTGTGACCTGTTATGCCAGCTCTAATTTTTAGTACACGATACCACTAGTACACCCCTCCGAGCCTATCTTTTCGTTTCTAACTTTAAGCATTTTACTTAAAGGAAGAATTTGTTTAAACCCACCTCAATTGTACACCCAAATCACCTTAGCCTTCTGTGTATGCACTCATCTTTAGTGCATTATTGTTGCATGTTTAAACCCTTTGTTAATTGTCTAATTGATTACATGGTTGCTAAGTCAAGTCATATCTTGTACATATTGTTTTGGGACGATTGGGACGATTGGGTAAAGTACTAGTGTTATGGAGTAATGGGGAAGAACATCATATATTATGCCCATATATGCGTTAATCTTAAAAAGTATTCCAAGTGTTTTGATTATCTTGATTCGAGTCATTAAAATAGTCAATTGTAAAGTATGTAAAAGTTCAAGTGTAAGGGGAATGCAAATTCCCTATGATGTATTATTTTGGATGGTAGGGTAAGAGTGTATGCAAAAAATAATAATAATAATAATAATAATAATAAAAATCAAGAAAAGAAAAAAAAAAGAAAAAGAGAAAAAACATGCGGACTACCATCCCGTTTCCATCTATATTTATTTTATGTTTTTGTTAGTTTTTGATTAGCTTAAGTTGAGTCGAGTCTTGGCTTAGCAACGCCACATTGTACATGTAATTAACTAAGATGATTAACTCACCACCAGTAAATATTGCCTTTATCCAACAAAACCGTGTTTATCCTATCCCTACACCTAACGTTATAACCCTTTAAAAGACCTCTTTGATAGTTTATCCTAGGTGCTTACGCCAAGTGGTGGAGGTTTGATCCTTTCCCAAGCATATGGTAATCTATTTGCTATGACAGGTAGTAAGAGATGTTTTCCATTTCCATATTGTGATATATACTTTATTACACCCGAGAGATGTGAGTATCTAAACACTATTTGTGAGATGTTAGTGTATAATTTCCGTGCTTGTTTTTGGTTGAAGTGGAACGATTATTTGTTATAATTACTTTTATATTAGTGTTAAATATCCCCTAACTTGTATTTTGATTAGAATAAAAGCGCATTTGCTTGAGGACAAGCAAATCTCAAGTGTAAGGGTATTTGATGAAGCGAAAAGTGTATCGCTTTTGGGGGGTCATTTAAGGCCAAAGTCGAGATTATTTTATCGAATATTGCCATAAATCGTTCCTTTTGTCATTTTAGGTACTTTTGAGAGGAATTTTACAAAAGGAGGCATTTTGGACGTTTTTAGAGCGAAAAAGTGAAGAAAACGACAAAGTCTCAAAAGCATGCTGGAAATTGCACTTGACGGCGTCACAAGGTGTTAGTGAAGGCGTCATGAGTTGACAAAGGGGTGGATAAATCAAATACACATGACGCGTCAGAATGTTTTGTGAAGGGGATCTGACGCCGCCACGTACAAAATTTCCAAGGACATCAAGAGTTATTGCAAAGAGTGACGGCGTCAGAAGTGGATCTAGGCAATACGAGTTTAATTTGGCGGCGAGTTGACGGCGTCACACCTTGCTCTTGACGCCGTCAGATTACAAAATCTATATATAGTTTTCGTTCATTGTGTGCAACTTTGAGGGAAAAAACCCTAGACAACTTTTACAGATTTTTCAAGGGTTTCAACCCCTTGTTTCTTCCATGCTTAATTAAAGATAAGTACTTTACCAAATCATTCTATATGTCTATGTGTTGTTTGATTATGTCTTACGCTTGTCTTCTCTTTAAGGCTAGGTTTTCTTCGTGTTTGCTTAGATGTAATGAAACTTAGATATTGATTATGGGTTGATTGTTTGTTTATAATTGATGTGGATGAATGAATTCGATGTTAGGCTTAAGAAAACTGGTAGACTTCCAATTGGTAACTTGCTTGAACGTCTTAAGAAACATGATCGGAGGTGTACTACTATTAGTTGGTTATATTTAATGCATAAGTAACTTCCAAGGATGCCATGTTAGGAGCTTTTATTCGGCTCGACATAGGATTGAGGTAGAAGCTTATAGAGTTAGGGAAGATCGTACATAGCCCTACGAATGATATTAAGGAATATAATCAGTCATCCATGCAATTGTAACAAACTAATCAACCTATAAAAGATAGCTGAGGAGTAATGAAATCTAAGTAAACACAATTTTCTCATTATTGTTTACACCACAAATTAGTTTAAGTTTAGTTTATTTTATTTTGATTGCATCTTTAGTTAATTGGGTTAGCTGACTAGCAACTAATTCCGCTCACTCCTTCCAAAACCGAGATTTTTACTTGCTTAAGACCATCAAGAGGAAATTGCACATGACGGCCAAGACCAAGTTTGTACATGACGACGTCAGAAGTGGATCTAGGAAATACGAGTATTATTTTGGCGGCGAGTTGACGGCGTCAGACCTTACTCTTGACGCCGTCAGAATGTAATATATACATTTCTAGTTTTCATTCATTGTGTGCAACTTTGAAAGGAGAAAACCCTAGATGAATTTTACTGCTATTTTGAGGGTTTCAAACCCTTATTTCATCAATGCTTAATTGAAGATAAGTCTTTCAACAAATCATTCAATATGTCTATGTGATGTTTGATTATATCTTATGCTTGTCTTCTCTTTAACATGCTTGGCTAGGTTTTCTTTGTGTTTGCTTAGATGTAATGAAACTTAGGTATTGATTATTGGTTGGTTGTTTGCTTATAATTGTTGTGGATGAATGAATTTGATGTTAGGCTTAAGAAAACTGGCAGACTTCCAATTGGTAACTTGCTTGAACGTCTTAAGAAACATGATCGGAGGTGTACTACGATATATTGGTTATATTTAATGCATAGGTAACTACTAATGAGGCCATGTTAGGAGCTAGTAGTCGGCTTGACATAGGAAGAGGTAGAAGCTTATAGAGTTAGGGAAGGTCCTACACGGCCCTACGAATGGTATTAAGGAATAACCCGTCATCCATGCAATTGTAACAAACAAATCAACCGGTAAAAGATAGCTAGGGAGTAATGAAATCTAAGTAAACACATTTTCTCTCATTATTGTTTTCGCCATAATTAGTTTAAGTTTATTTTATTTTATTTTGATTGCATCTTTAGTTATTTGGGTTAGTTGATTAGCAACTAATTCCGCCCACTCCTTCAAAACCTGAGATTTTTACTTGCTTTCCATAAAATATAAAAATACAAAAAGAATCATCCCTCATCTCTAGACCTAGTTTAAGTGAGTTTTAACCCTAGCGAACACTATTCTTTGAGTTGAACGATCAATCCCCCGGTACATGTCACTATACTATACTACAACGGTCAGGTACACTGCCTGGTGGGAATTGCAAGCTTCTCAAGATCCTTTGAGAGGTAAAATCTTTTGCGAGGGTGCAATTCCACACCTCATAAAGCACTCCCTTTTTCTTTTTTATGATTATATACTTACTTCATCTTGCTTTCCTATATGTATATGATTAGATTAAATGTATTACTTTAATTTTTAAATGTACTGTTAGCGTAATTTACCATTAACTTTAAGTTATTTGGGGTTGCTTATATTCTAAACAATGCAATAGGCACATTAACACTTTCCATTAGATTTTTTAGTAACTAGAATTGCTTATATGCTTTTTACAGCAATGCAACACGCAGATAAACAACTTAATAAGCAACCACACACTCCCTATTTATGTACTTAAGCGGTGATGCGTAGGGATTGCACCAAGTTTTACCTCTCGAGGGATCTCGAGAAGTTTACAACCCCCACCAGGCAGTGTACCTGATCGATATAGTATAGTATAATGACAAGTACCGGGGGATTGATCGTTCAGCTAGGAATAGTGTCGCTAGGATTAGAAAACCTAAAGACTAGGTCTAGAGATGAGGGATGATTCTTTTTGTATTTTTTATATTTTATGAAAAGCAAATAAAAATCTCGGGTTTGAAGGAGTTTGGCGGAATTAGTTGCTAGTCAACTAACCCAATACTAAAGATGCAATCAAAATAAAATACTAAAAATGAAAATAAACTAAATTATACTAAAGTTGTGAGCAATATGTGGGAGAATTGTGTTTACTTAGATTTCACTACTCCCTAGATATCTTTTACACGTTAATTACTTGTTATAGTTGCGTAGATGACGGATTGTATTCCTTAATACCATTCATGGGGTGGCGTACTTACTTCCCCAATCCTATGAGCGCCTACTTCACTCCTATGTCGAGCCGGCTAAGAAGCTCCTAACATGGGATCACTAGAATTTGCTCATGCATTAAATACAACCAATAAAACCTAGTACACATCGGTTCATGTTTCCTAAGACGTTCAAGCATGTTACACAATGGAGATCTGCCAGTTTTCTTAAGCCTAACATTGAAATCATTCATCCATTACAACCATAAACAAGTAATCAACATATAATTAACATCTAGGTTTCATTACATCTAAGCAAACACAAGATAGATCTAGCCTAGCATGTTGAGATCAAGACAAGCATAAGATATATTCAAACAACACATAGACATATTGAATGAATTAAGAGAAGACTTATCTCAATTGAACATGAAAGGATTCAAGGGGTGAAAACCCTTGAAAACACTGTAAAATATGACCTAGGGTTTACAAAGTTCGGCCCTAGTTTTCTCCACACAAGTTCCTCCTTCAATGAATGAAAAATAGAAAACTATATATAGATTCTGATAGGTGACGGCGTCAAGAACAAATGTCTGACGCCATCATCTCGCCGCTAAATAGTTTCTCGGACTGCCTAGATCTGGGTCTAACGCCGTCATGTATACTCCTTATGCAGGCCGTCACCATATTAACTCTTGACGCCCTTCTTGTGATGCCTTCAGGTTTTCACTGGGTCGTCATGGTTTTTACTCTTGACGCCGTCATGATCTTCCTCTTGACGCCGTCAGGTACTGTTCTCAGCATGGAAAATTAAGTCTTTTCCATTTTCTTCACTTTTTTGCTCCAAAAACATCCGAATTGCTTCCTTTTCCAGAATTCACTCCCAAAGTACCTAAAATCACAAAAGAAACGATTTAGGGCAATATTTGATTAAATAAACTCAATTCTGGGCTTAAATGACCCCCTAAAAGTGGTTCATTTTTCGCCTCATCATATACCCTTACACTTGAGATTTGCTTGTCCTCAAGCAAATGCGCTTTTATTCTAGTCAAAATACAAGTTAGGGGTCATTTAACACTAATATAAAAGTAATTACAACAAATAATCGTTCCACTAAAGACCAAAGACAAGCACGGAGGTCATATACTAGCACCTCACAAATAGTGTTTAGATACTCACATCTCTCGGGTGTAATAAAGTAATATCACATTATGGAAATGGAAAACATCTCTCACTACCTGTCATAACAAAATAAATTACCATAGGCTTGGGAAAGGATCAAACCTCCACCACATGGCGTAAGCACCTAGGATAAACTATCAAAGAGGTCTTTTAAAAGGGTTGTAACGTTAGGTGTAGGGATATGGAATACACGGTTTTGTTGGATATAGGCAGTTTTTACTGGTAGCGAGTTAACAATCTTGGTTAATTACATGTACAATGTGGCGTTGCTAAGCCAAGACTAGACTCGACTTAAGCTAATAAATGAAAAATAACAAAAACATAAAATGAACATAGAATGAAAAAGGATGGTAGTCCGTATGTTTTTCTCTTTTCTTTTTCTATTTTTTTTTCTTTTTCTTGATTTTTTTCGATTGTTTTTTTCTTTTTTTTTTTTTTTTTTTTTTTTTTTTTGGCATACACTCTTACCCTACCATCCAAAATAATACATCATAGGGAATGAAAATTCCCCTTACACTTGAATTTTTACATACTTTACAATAAACTGATATAATGACTCGAATTAAGATAATCAAAACACTTGGAGTACTTTTAAGATTAACGTACATATGGGGGTAATAAATGATGTTCTTCCCCATTACTCCATAAAACAAGTACTTTACCCATGAGTCCCAATCGTCCCAAAACAATATGTACAAGGATATGACTCGACTTAGCAACCATGTAATCAATGAGACAATTAACTTAGGGTTTAACAAATAACAATAATGCACTAAAAATGAGTGCATACACGGAAGGCTAAGGCGATTTGGGTGTACATTTAAGTGGGGTGTAACAAATTCTTCCTTTAAGTAAGATGCTTAAAGTTAGAAACGGAAAGATAGGCTCGGAGGGGTGTACTAGGGGTTTCGTGTACTAAAAATGAGTACAACGCTAAGGGTGTGGGAAAAATTAATTGACTTAACTAGCCAAGTAATATGACTTAAATGGTCATGTAATTATGATACGGGTTTAACACAAGGGTGATCCTAATACCTCTTATCATGTAGTAAATCCTACTACACGAATGTAGTCTCACTAGCGGTCTCGGGATGCATCACTAACGCAAGTTCTAGAATCTAAATGCTACCGGTACACTCATAAGCACTAATAGTAAATGCTTTTCCTATCAAATTTAAAGGCGAACCTCACATATTTGGGTGGAAAATTTTTCTGAATAGTACAGTTTTGTGCTAGTCATACAATCTCCTATCCATGAGACGCTTGCTATGGCTAAAGTTTCACTCCTAAATGTTGTAAAAAAATTTAAATTTGGCGCTAAAATTGCACTAACAAGTATTTCTCATAGTTTTATTACACATCTACTATCAAACAAACAAACTCAAGAGAAAGTGTATCTATAAGGTATCATCATTTTACCCTCCCCTTACACTTAGGATGAACATTGTCCCCAATGTTCAAGTAAAGAATGTAAAAACGAAATAAGTAAAACGAATGAAATCAAATACTCCCCTGATTCACTCGGTATGGATAATAAGGTGGCCAGGTTAGATCTTCCTCCAAGAAAATGAACAATCAAAGCTTCCCTTCCAGAATAATAATCATCTTCTTGTCATACATAACCTGTAAAACCTGGGAAAACAGACAAGGCAACCTTGCATAAAATCGGCGGCAATCTACATATGCTAATAAATCCTAGAAAACAAAATAAGATATAATGCTTGTGGAATGATGTTTGCAGATTTCCTGGAGATTATAAAACTGATAATTCAACAAAAACTTTTAAGACTCCGTTAGAAAAACAAAACTGGTAAAATTTCCAGATTTTTACACGTGACGTCGTCAAGAGTAAACTCGTGACGCCGTCAGAAGTGACCTGCATAAATTCTTATGTTAAGTTTCCGGAAAATTTCTGAAAAAACTTCGTCCTACTTCCTGAAAAATCCTGCAAAACATCATTATGACTCGATACAAGCATTTGACTCTAACAAATACGAATATACATGTTCACTTAATATTGTGGAGAATCATGATCGAGTTTGTTTCTTAAAAACATATTTGGGGTTTCCCCTTACACTTATCTTTTGCGAAATACCTTTGGATGAAGTTAAGACTAAGCTAAACAACAAAATAAAGTATTTTCACCGTTTTAGTTTTGAAACATGATCTACCAACAATAAAAATAAAGCATGCATACGGAAACAAATAACAATCAAACAAATAAAAATCACACAAAGCATGGGTTGCCTCCCAAGAAGCGCTTGTTTTTGTTCGAGTCACGAGCCTGACTCTACCCTTATTTAACAGAAATAGGGGAGGTTTTCCCTACACTTAGGATTAAGTGCGGGTGGAAGTAGCGATACACACCCTTAGGCTGGAAATATGCCTCGTGAGGAAAGAGTGGTGGATGAATTATATGCTCAAAGGGGTGTGCTCCTATCATCATAACCTTACCAAATTCAATCGGGTTAATGGGTGTATTATGATTTTCTCCTTGAAAGGGATCATTTTCTATCAACTTCAAGAGACTACTAGTTGGGGATCCATCTTGACCTAATAAACCCGGTTTAAACCCATAATGTTTCTTGTGATCAATCATAAATGGGTGATGTAAGCGTGTAAGGTCATTTTCCACTCCTATATTGGCTTCCTCTCTACAAGGCTTAGAGTCCACTACCTTTATCCTAAGACTACCCGAACTACATGGGTTGATGGGTGGGTCGGCTCCTCTTTTGTCTCCTAGATGTATATCTAAGGATGGAAAGTTGTGTGAAGATTGAGGTTCCGGTTCATCAACACTAGGTAATTCCCTAGAACTAAGAGTAAGGTTATCACTACAAGTATTCAAACCTATATCCTCTAGTGGTGTTTGGTACAAGGGTTCTACCTCTATTGGGGCTCCTAAAGTCTCTTCTACTTCTTCCGGGTAAGTCACGGGTGGTGTGTATGCCTCAAATGATGGTAGGACTTGTGGGGTACTTGGTGGGCTTAGATTTTCAACTCTATCCTCCATCTTATCAAGATTACCAATGTGCTCAGCTTGTATTGTGGTGAAATCAAACCACTTCGTGCACCCAGTTATCTCATCTATACGCTTATCCCCAAATAATCTTCTTGCTTGTACCCTTAAACTTGCTATCAATTGATCCGTAACAACGTTTGTTGGGTTGTCAATTTTTTTGGCAAGTATGGCACAATTATCTATGGTTTCCCATGCTTCATTAACACTTAATCCCCAAAGGTCCCCATCTGCGGCATGGTCAATGTCCATTTTGGTATAGTGGTCGACACGATGGTAAAATATTTCAATTTAGGACCACAGATCGAAATTATGATGAGGGACTTTTCGGAGTAAATATTTAAAACGAGCCCATGCATCATAGATAGGTTCATCCTCATGTTGTTTAAACATCAAGATGTCATTTGGAGTGGCTGAATTTCGTGGTTGATAGTATGGTGGATTCGCGTTCTCCATAATGGCTAACGGAATAGTCAATGGAAAGGTTTTTACAAACAAAGATACAAAGAAAAGATAGACTAAAGAAAACCTAAAAATAAAAATAAAATCTTACTAGAAAGGAATCTAGCAAGTAGACCTAATAAAAAGAAATCCTAACCTAGACAACAACTATTTCCCCGGCAGCGGCGCCAAAAACTTGATGCGTAGGGATTGCACCAGGTTTTACCTCTCGAGGGATCTCGAGAAGCTTACAACCCCCACCAGGCAGTGTACCTGATCGATGTAGTATAGTATAATGACAAGTACCGGGGGATTGATCGTTCAGCTAGGAATAGTGTCGCTAGGATTAGAAAACCTAAAGACTAGGTCTAGAGATGAGGGATGATTCTTTTTGTATTTTTTATATTTTATGAAAAGCAAATAAAAATCTCGGGTTTGAAGGAGTTTGGCGGAATTAGTTGCTAGTCAACTAACCCAATACTAAAGATGCAATCAAAATAAAATACTAAAAATGAAAATAAACTAAATTATACTAAAGTTGTGAGCAATATGTGGGAGAATTGTGTTTACTTAGATTTCACTACTCCCTAGATATCTTTTACACGTTAATTACTTGTTATAGTTGCGTAGATGATGGATTGTATTTCTTAATACCATTCATTGGGTGGCGTACTTACTTCCCCAATCCTATGAGCACCTACTTCACTCCTATGTCGAGCCGGCTAAGAAGCTCCTAACATAGGATCACTAGAATTTGCTCATGCATTAAATACAACCAATAAAACCTAGTACACATTGGTTCATGTTTCCTAAGACGTTCAAGCATGTTACACAATGGAGATCTGCCAGTTTTCTTAAGCCTAACATTGAAATCATTCATCCATTACAACCATAAACAAGTAATCAACATATAATTAACATCTAGGTTTCATTACATCTAAGCAAACACAAGATAGATCTAGCCTAGCATGTTGAGATCAAGACAAGCATAAGATATATTCAAACAACACATAGACATATTGAATAAATTAAGAGAAGACTTATCTCAATTGAACATGAAAGGATTCAAGGGGTGAAAACCCTTGAAAACACTGTAAAATATGACCTAGGGTTTACAAAGTTCGGCCCTAGTTTTCTCCACACAAGTTCCTCCTTCAATGAATGAAAAATAGAAAACTATATATAGATTCTGATAGGTGACGGCGTCAAGAACAAATGTCTGTCGCCGTCATCTCGCCGCCAAATAGTTTCTCGGACTGCCTAGATCTGGGTCTGACGCCGTCATGTATACTCCTTATGCAGGTCGTCACCATATTAACTCTTGACGCCCTTCTTGTGACGCCTTCAGGTTTTCACTGGGTCGTCATGGTTTTTAATCTTGACGCCGTCATGATCTTCCTCTTGACGCCGTCAGGTACTATTCTCAACATGGAAAATTAAGTCTTTGCCGTTTTCTTTACTTTTATGCTCCAAAAACGTCCGAATTGCTTCCTTTTCCAGAATTCACTCCCAAAGTACCTAAAATCACAAAAGGAACGATTTAGGGCAATATTTGATCAAATAAATTCAATTCCGGGCTTAAATGACCCCCTAAAAGTGGTTCATTTTTCGCCTCATCAAGCGGTTTGGTTGTCTGCATGATACTGTTTACTACTTCAAACCCAATCCACATATTTTATATGTAAGGTTCTTGAAAGCTCTCAGACCCCCTTCTCCCATATTGATTCTCCCTATTAGGTTGAGTTGTTGAATAGATTTTTAGTCAGCTAGGTGCCGACAATTGATCCACTACTGTAAAAGGACAACATTTTTAAAGTATCATGAGGCGGGTGATTAGCTAATAAGCACAATGTTATGTTATAATAAGTATTGAACTTCTTTTGCATCAATAAAAGCGGTTAGCGAAATAACGGTAAATCCACTATATAAATTGTGGCCGTTAAGAGTAAAACCGTTTATCACACCCACTTGGTAATGATCTAATATCAAGAACATTCTACCTCCATTTAGTATTTTAGCATCACGCATATTTTTCATAAGATAGATTGCATTTTGGTTAAACTATATGTAATACTAATGTATCTAAACTCGAAACTAAGAACCTATAGGTTGAGTAAAGTTAGGAGCTGAACACAAATTAAGCTTAAGAGGATAATGTGTCACTGTGTCATGTATATATATTGGACTAAGTAGAGGCGCTCAATTTATGATCAACTTCAAGATAATTGAATGATGAAAAGAAGATTATGGCCAAACAAGTTTTCATGTCTAGCTTTATTGATAATTTATAATAACACATGACCAACACAGTCTATTAGCACAAAAGATAAACCGAGCATTGCAGGTATTAGAAAGTGATTGGTCCCAAAGCAGTCAGATATTATTGACCAAGGTCAATAAGTCAAAGACAGCCTCGTTCCAATTCTCCGTGGATAGTATAGTGTGTCCCCGGGTCGTTATGTCCCAGCGAGATTGAAATGGTGCCTTTTGGAAATCGTTTAGGGATGAGTGGCACTGAGGACAGTAGCCCAGATGATATGGAAATTGATTTTGCTACTGATATTTTGGTATTGGTACAATGAGATAATATTCACAAAAATCAGATATACAGGTATATGCACAAATTCACAATTAAGATTCACGTAATCAGACAGAAAAGTGGGATTTGGTAATTAACAAACTACAGGGGGTGCTTTTGAAACTTTTGAAACTTAAAATTAAAAGAAAATTGAAAATGAAAATAAATTTATAAAAATGATTATTTTAATATTTAAATATTATTTAATTAATAAATCTATTTAAAATGTAAATTAAACCTAAATTAAATTAACTAAAAATGACAAATGTTACAAATTAACCTAAAAACTTGCAAAAATAATTTCTAAACCTTAATTAGAACTTGAAGAAAGTATAAAAAATAAAAATAAATATTTTTGTCTTTTTATGAGTTTTTTATTAATTAAAAACTATTTAACTTAATTAAACTAATTAAACTAACTTAAATTACAATTAATACTAAATTAACTTAGAAAATTATGAGAAAATTTATAAAATTATTTAACCATAACAGGAATCCTACAAAATTATAAAAAACTCTAAAAATTATATTTAAGGTTATTCCACTAATTATTTACCTTTTAATTAACTTAAATCTAATTTAAATAATTAAAATAAAAAAATGGAAAATGAACAGTAGAAACTAAAAATATATTTTCTAAAAGTCTATTATATTATATTAGAGCTAGGAAAAATATAAAAACTAGGTTTTGTTTTATAAAAACTAAATATGATATTTAATACTTAATATTAATTAATAATTAATAAAACTAAAATTAAATCTAATAAATACTAAATTATAATATAAAAATCTAATAAAATTACTAAAAATACTTTGATATAAAAGGAAATTAATAAAAATATAAAAACACCAAGTACTTAACAAAAATCTAAAAATGAAAATTTAAATTTAAATTACATTAAATAGAAACTATCACTTAAAATTAATTTGGATTTTCTTGATTTTTCTTTTGGAAACTTATTTTATACCTAAAAACAAACACTTTTTGTGAAGATAACTTTTTTACAACTGGAAAATAAGCTAAGATTAAGCTAAAAAGGTTACACAGTTGACTTTATTTGACCAACATGAGAAATCAACCTTGGTGGGGTCCACAAGGGTAAAACTTGGTTCACTTAAGTTGTTTGAACAATTTTAAGCAAGAAAAAGCCAAATAAGATCACAAGATAAGCTAATAAGCACAAATAAGCAATTGGATTTCTTATACTTAACTGAAAAATGGGACAGACTTAAGGTGTAATTCCAAGTGGGGTCCACTGAGTTCAAGGTCAAACAAATAGTCAATGGTTGTACCCTGGTAGGAGGGGGTTGGGAAAACCTAAAACTAAGGTGTGGGGACCACTGTGGTGGCCACAATGAGCCACCAAAGGTGGTGGGTTGGCTGTGTAACTGCTGCAGTAAGGCAATACCTTGCCCTGCAAGTATGTTTTGCCAAGTGTGGGAACCACTACAAAAATCCTAAAAATTAAGTGAGGATAGGAATCAGTAGTTGAGGTGGGAGAGATTACACCCAAGAAAACTCACATCCAAATTCCCAACAGAAAATTCAATAAAAATCTCACAATAATTGGAAAACTTAAGAAAATGAGAATTTGACTTTTTGTGTTTTACTACTAGGTTGACTTTTATGAAGTTCTAATAATCCCTACTGATTAAATAAGTAATGCTAAGCTATTTAGAAACTAGACTAAGCTATACCAACTAGTTATGCATTGAAATGGGTGTTTATGAACCTTGATGACCACCACAGTTAACTGTGGTGGTAGGAATCTTGTGATTTTGACTTTTCTGCACTAAACCTACCACTTTTATTAATTACTTGGCCTAATGCAACCTAAAGTCACCTAATGGAACAACAAACATCAAATGAGACACCCTAAATCACCCTAGGTTACCCTAATCCAAACAGTCCCTTAACTAAATCAAGATTTGATTTTTGAAGCTAGTGAGACAGTGGGCTCATGAAAGTGATGCATCATCATACATGATGATATACTAATATGAAAGGGACACAAAAACATCCATAACAACAACAATTACCTAGGGATCTAACAAATGTTAATTAAATGTTCGCAAAATGAAACAGCTACATAAACTTTAAACTAGAACAAATGAACAATGAAACAAAGTCACACTTACTCAACTACAACCAGGTTATGATCAATCACAAGCAAATGAACAGTAATTAACAATGGACAAAAGATCTTAACTACAATTGATGCAACTCAGATTCAAACTAGGAAAGGTACAACAAGACTTACAAATCCAATCCCTAACTGAAATAGGGAGCAATCCACACCAAAGCCTATCCTTAGATAGACTTATAACCACTTCTGAACCATAAAGCACCAATCAGTTATCCCATTAACTTCATTGATCACATCAGTTGACTTTCATTGACCATATCATTTGAACAATTTTAAGCAAATCTAAATGGTGAGATTCACAAAAAGCTATCATTTAGCTCATATGAGCTTATGAAACAGTGAGCTATGGCTATAACTTGATTTAAGGAACAATAAGATTTTAAATAAAAATTGCATAAAAACTGAAAATGAGCTTTTAATTGAAATTGAAGGTTGAAATAAGTTTGAATTACATTGAATATACTTAACAAAGTGCTAGAAAGCTTTTAATTAAACTAGGAAATAGAAAATTACAAAAGTCGACTGAACTACTACTACTCTAATCTAATACTTCTCTCTCTGGCCTTCTTCCTTCTTTATAGGGCTTCCAGGGTGTTAGTGGGACCCACATGATCATATCCCACCAATAATAGCATCAATTGGATGAGTCTTGTCCTCACCCTCAATTTGGCGGGAAAATTGATTTTCTTGCACTTGGGGTCTGTGGAAGCATAGACTAGGAGGGGGTGGCATTTAATGATGTTTGGGAAGTGTAATGTGGCAGGGATAAGGTGGAGGAGCAAGTGGTGCAAGGGGGTGAATACCAGGGATGATGGGTGGAATTGGTGAGTGGTATTGGTTTTGGAGGTAAGGGGAAAGGTCAAACGAGAGTTGACCCTGGTATATTAAAAACGTGGGTTTGTTTGATAGGCTGAGGATTAGGCCAGGCCAAAAGGGTGGGATTGGGTTGTTTTATTTGTGGTTTGGATTTGGATTGGTTTGTGGAAATACATTAGGTCCGTTTGGTATTTCTAGTGAAAACAATAGGGACCAATTTTGTAATTTCCTAAGAATTAAGGGGCAGGTTGTATAATGTTTCCAAAGTTAATCAAGGGATCAAACTTGCCATATCTCAATAACCCGAGGACCACAAATGTAATTTTTCACTTTTATACTTCCAAGGGTATTTTCTGCCAAAGTTGCAAAGTTCAGGGACCAAAAATGTAATTTCACCAAACTTGTCACCCAAGGACCAAACCTGCCATAAAAGATTAGTATAAGGACAAAATTTGTTTTTCTCAAAGTTTTCATATCCCAGGGATCATTTTTGACAATTTTCCAAACTTCAGGGACTAAACTTGACATTTTGTGAAACTTTGCACCAAGGGACTAAATGTGTAACTTTTTGATTTAAAAGGACCTTTGGTGACTTTTTCAAGTTTTTAGAACAGCCAGGGACTAGATTTGACAATTTTTGAAAGTTGAGGGACTGAAACTGCTAATTTTGCAAACTTTGTGCGTTTTTCATCTGTTTTTGATTATTTTGCATTTGAAACATGTAAAACACTTTCCTGGTATATTTTTACTATTTTGATACAATATTGAGTGTTTTTAGATGTTTTGGCAGCTCAGAAAAGGTAAAAATGATGAGTATTTACACACTCATCAATCCCCCACACTAAAACATTGCTAGTCCTTAGCAATCTTTTAAGAAAAACTTGATGGATTTGAAAATTTGTTTACCAAAAGCCATCACTTCTGGAGTAGCCAGTTGTGAGAACTGTGGTACACCTGATAACCGTGTGATTTTGAGCAAACCACCAGCTGTCAACGGATTTGATTAGTCTTTACCAAAAGCCGTTTGCTTCTGGACTAGCCAACTCTTGATGGACTAAGTCAACATCTTGGTGAGCTGATTACCAATTATGGATTTTCCACGGCCTTTACCACAAGCCATTATCTTGCGGGCTAGTAAACTCATTTGCTTTTTAGGATATGGGGAGTTGAGGAACCATACAATTTTTGGCAAATTGCAAGCCGTCAACGGGTTTGAGATGTCTTTACCAAGAGCCGTTTGCTCCTGGACTAGCCAATCCATTTGTCATTTAGACTTTGGCGGACTGATTACCACAAAATTTTTGAAATAAAGTGAAAAATTTAGGCCAAAATGGGGGTACTTAGAAAGTATTTTGTGATAAAATTCGGAAGAATTCCCCCCCCCCCCCCCACACTAGAATTGAATATTGTCCTCAATATTCAAAGTCCCGGCTATTATGCCAAATCTCTGAACGGAAAAAGCTAATATTCAAAGCTAACTGCGGAAATATCTATTTTATTTTTCACTTTATTTTATATAGATATATACTTTTTTTTTTTTTGGAGAGTATATACATGGTAACAACAGCAGGGGCAACGCCCCCACACTTAGGGTGAAAACCCCGTATGCATGCTACTGTTTTTGTTTTCCGAGTCGCTAGCTTGACTCGACCCCGAATTCATTTGTCCTTGGGGAAGCATGATGTGGAAGAAATAATCTCCATCGGACTTTCATTCAAGATGTTTGGATAAACATTTGAAGCACGTGAAAGTTCCACACCGATGAGATATACAGACCCTGGCTCAAATGAATGATACATGAAAATGCCGGGGTCAAAGATAATATCTTCATTCCCGAAGGAGTGTAGAACAGGAGAAGCTACGGGATAGGTGAAAAAGAGAAAGAAAATCATGATGAAAATCATGACTAACTCTTCGTCACCCACAGGAGAATTCATAATATTATGAATCTCAACTTTTAAGCTCGTTTGATCTAGACATATCCCGGGTGTGTCTAGATCAAAATAGAAGTTATCATACTCCGGCGGAGATATGATATGAGTGAGTTCACAGGAGAACTCATCAAATGTGAATGAATCATATTCTGGATTGATGTGCGTGAGTTCACAGGAGAACTCATCGAAGGTAAATAATTCATAATCGGGGAGAGAATTATGAGAATGAGAAGTGGTACTGCCACTAATCTTCTCTCCCATATGATCAAAAGTAAAGGCTTCAAACTCCGGAATAGGATCATCGGAGAAAATGTCACTATCCTTTATGGGGATAGGAGATGAAATAGGTTTCTCTTTGAAAGCCTCGATTTTAGAAATGAGGAGATTGACATTCAATAATGTTGCACGAAGTGCTTCATCTTGGATTTCAGTGTCAATCTCGTCATTCACTTCTTCTAAGCTAACTAGCTCAGAAGGCAATCCTTCCACATGACTGATGTCTCCAGAAGATAAAGAATTTTCATCAGCATGTGAAGTACTAAGCTCGATGTTGCGATTAGAGTTTAAAAGACTTTCAGTTTCTCCCATATCGGCTTCAAAATCAAGGAGACCATCATCATTTCCCAAAGGAAGTGGATTGATGTGAGTAAGTTCGTTTGTGAACTCCTCAATAAGAGGGTCAACATCCGAATGAGGCAATGGTGCCTCCTCATACTCAACTTCTCCATAAGATGTACAATCATCATTAAAATTGGAGAAAGTCTCAAAATGATCTTTTGGATTTTCAGGGTGAGAAGGTAGATCACACACATAATCAAAAGTTCCCTGTGACTTTCCTGGAATTGGGACAAGGATCTCAACACTAGACTTTATGAATTCGTTCGATTCCCTTTCAAGAACAGTGTCAAGATGCTCGTCCCCCATGCTTAAAGAGTGAGTGGAAACCTCGGGTGTGATAACAGCAGACTGAGGGAGTTGAGAAGGACTAGCAATCATGGTTTCTACAAGTTCCATGATTTCTACAGCTAGTGATTCAGTCATATTCTTTTCTCCCTGTATTTCTACTGAAGCAGTTTCAACAGAAGCAGAGCCAAAAGGTTTCTCAGATACCTTTGGGATTGGAACAAGGTTATCAATTTCCTCAAAAGGATTTATTTTGACTTCCTTGTCCCCCATTGGCAAGATATCTGAAGTTTCCTTAGGGTTTTCCTCTTGAAATGGCTCATCCTCATCACTTTCATCCTCAAGATAAAATGAGTTAACAGGAGGCTTTTGTTTTCTAAGAATCAAATCCTGAAGACAGTTTATACTATCTTGAATGGTCTTGTTGACTTGATTTTGATTCATAATCATTTTAGTAATCAATTCAGCTCTAGCTAACTTGTCCTAAGGCGGTGGTTGAGGGTTTGTGTATTGTGAGGGCTGGTTAAAACCAAATTCATGATTGTTACAAGGAACCTGTTCATAGACAAACTGATCCCTAATTTGACAATCAGGGCTGTAGTGAGGGCCTCCACAATACTCACAACAGTAAAACTGTTGAGTCTGACTTGGTATATTTTGATACGAAGCATTATTAAGATTTGGATAATATGATTCTTGCTCGTATGAATGTGATGGGTAGTTGGAAAAATTTGAGGAGTTGTTGAATGAGTTCTGGTTAGGATCATAAGCAAATGAATTCCTCGAACCACAAAACAAACAACTCCCGTCTCGAATATCGTTGATGAGTGTGTAAATACTCATCATTTTTACCTTTTCTGAGCTGCCAAAACATCTAAAAATACTCAATATTGTATCAAAATAGTGAAAATATCCCAGGAAAGTGTTTTACATGTTTCAAATGCAAAACAATAAAAAACAGATGAAAAACGCACAAAGTTTGCATAATTGGCAGTTTCAGTCCCTCAAGTTTCATAAATTGGCAAAACTAGTCCCTAAAGGTTTAAAATTAATAAAAAGTCAACTTTAGTCCATGGGAAGTCAAACATGTTCACAAATAGTCCCTGGATGAAAGTTTACACAAACTGGCAATTTTTACCCCTCAAAATCCAAAATTGGCATAAAAGGTCCCTGAACTTTCAGAACTTGACAAAACCAGTCCCTGGTGAAATATTTGTGAAAGAAAGTCAATATGGTCCTTGGGAATTCAAAATTTATCATAATTGGTCCCTGGGTATAAAGTTTGGAAAATTTCAATTTTGGTCCTCCAAGTTTGTAAAATTACAGTTTTAGTCCCTGGAGGTTTTAAAATGATAAATTGATATTTATGGTCCTTTGGTTTATCTAACTTGACAGGTTTGGTCCTTTTGATGACTTTGGAACATTTACAAAACCAGCCTTTCAAATTCATAAATATACAAAATTGGTCCTTGGGACTTATTTGGTACAAACAAATAAACGGACCCTTTGTATAATTATAAACCAAAACCAAATGCCTAGCCCACCCTTTTATCCAATCCACTTTCTTTTAGGCCCAAAATCCCACAGCCCAAACCCCTTTTATAATAAAAATACGGGTCAAAGTTTGACCTTTGGTCAAATGTGGTCAAAACCACCATCTTCCCCCTCACCACTGAACCAAACCACCCTGGTATTTCCTCCCCCCCCCCTCTTGCACCACTTGCTCTGCCACCACACCCGTATCCTCTCCCCTCACACTTCCTAACACCTATCACCTCCACCCCCCCCCCCCTATGGTCTGTTACAGAGCCAAATTGCATAAAAAATATCCTTTCCCGCCAAAATTGGAAAGTGAGCAAAAGTGAAGCATAATTCAATCAAGTTGCTAGGAAAGCTCCAGTGGAACCCACACAACACAATTGGATGCTATAAAAGCAAGGAAGAAGGCAGAAGATAGGGTAGTAGTTGTAGTGTAGTTCTTTTAGGTCGTAATTGTAATTTTTCCTTTTTTAGTTGTTTTCCTTAGTCTAAAAAGCTTGAATTCAGTAATTTAAGTGTATTGTAAACTTTATTGAACCTTAATTGCAAGTTCTCATTTTGAATTCAGTTGTTGGCTGTTTTTCCTTAAAATCTCATTTAAATCTTAAGTTGTTAAAAGTTGTTTGTTACTGATCCTATGAGCTCATTTTAGTCATTAAAAAGCTTTTATAAGCTTTCTTTAGCAAACTAATCAGTTTCTAGTCATTAATAAAAATACTCAAAAAAATTCAAGAAAAATAGTCAAAAATAAAAAAGTCAAAGAAGGAAAGAAGAAGAGAAGTAGTGAAGATTTGTTCTGGTTTAGAAGATTTTGGAAAGCTATTAAGGTAGTTTATGGTGCTTGGTTCATGCTTCTTTCTTGAAATGCCTTGTAAGTTTATTTATCACTTTTTGCAATTCTACTATAGCATCAGCCTAAAGCTATAATCTTTGTGTTTCCATGTTTCTTTAGTATAGTTAAGTGAAGTTATTGATTAAAACTGTAGTCTTATTTACTAGTTTTCATTATAGCTTTTTATTTTCAATTCCACTGCCAATTGAGCTTAAGGGTGATTAATGGTGTTTAGATGTTATCAGTAGTCCTTTTGTGTTTAAATAAGTTCATAACATTATCATAGGTACTAATAATTCAGTAGCATAGGTTAAATCAATGAAACTCTTCAAGAAATCTTAAATTCAGTATCATAAAGGGGTGTTTGGCACAGTGGTTTTCACCACTGTGCATTGTTCCTTTGTTGTAGTTCTTGGTTCTAACTTGTTTCTCTGAGTCATATGAGTCAGTTAAAGCCATAATAGATTAGTTTACTTAAGAAAAAGTCAAAATTGAACTTGAATCTCATTTACTTGATAACTGTTAAGAGTTAGGATATCTTAGTTTTCATATTGGCTATAAAATCTGTTAATCTAGCTTAGGGTAGTTACATTATATCTTTTTACATCATTTGTAATCATCTAGGATCATTGGAAGTTCAGATAAGTCAACCTTTAAGTTTAATCATAAAAGTCAAAATTGGCATGTTACTCAGTTTTTACAAATCTTGGGAGATTTAATTTGAATTTTGTGTTAGGTTTTAGGATTTGAGCTTGTTAGGGTATGTAGTCCCTCAGCTCAGCTACTAGTTTCCATAGCTTCTTAATTTTTGTGATTTTCTTTGTGGGCCCCACAACCCTCCAAAGAGGGCTGCAGGGCAACCCATTGCTCTGTATCAGCAGACACCCAGCCACCACACCACCTTTGGTGGTGGTTTGTGGCCAACACAGTGGTCCCCACACCTAGTTTTTAGGTTTTCCCAACCCCCCTCCTACCATGGTACAACCATTGACCATTTGTTTGACTTTAGGACCCCTGGGACCCACCTGATTCAAACCCTAAACTCTGTCCCAATCTGAGTTGCATTTGGTGTTGTGAATTGCTTATTTTGAGCTTATTAGCTTATTCTGTGGGATCTTTTTATTGTTTCTAGCTCACATAAGTCCAAGTAACTTATTGGAACTAAGTTTTACCCTTGTGGACCCCACCAAGGCTTATTTCTCTTAAAAGTCAAATAAAGTCAAACTGTGTACCTTTTTAGCTTATTCTCAGCTTAATTTTAAGTTATAAAAAGTTTGTTTTCACAAAAAGTCTTTGTTTTTAGGTATAAAACAAGTTTGTAAAAGAAAAATCCAAAAAAGTTAATTTAATATTAAGTGATAGTTTCTATTTAATGTAATTTAATTTTAATTTTAATTTTCATTTTTATATTTTTATTAAGTACTTACCTTTTTTATATTTTTATTAATTACCTTATATAGTAAAGTAATTTTAGTAAATTTTTCTAGATTTTTATTCTGTTATTTAGTATTTATTAGATTTAATTCTAGTTTTCTTAATTATTAATTAATATTAAGTTTTAAATATCATATTTAGTTTTTATAAAACATAACCTAGTTTTTATATTTTTCCTAGCTCTAATATAGTATAATAGACTTTTAGAAAATAAATTTTTAGTTTCTACTGTTCATTTTCCATTTTTCCTATTTTAATTATTTAAATTAGACTTAAGTTAATTAAAAGGTAATTAATTAGTGGAATAGCCTTAAATATAACTTTTAGTAGTTTTTATAATTTTTTAGGATTCCTGTAATGGTTAAGTAATTTTATAAATTTTCTCATAATTTTCTAAGTTAATTTAGTATTATTAGTAATTGAAAATAGTTTAATTAGATTAATTAAGTTAAATAGTTTTTAATTAATATAAAACTCATAAAAAGACAAAAATATTTATTTTTAATTTTTTATACTTTCTTCAAGTTCTAATTAAGGTTTAGAAAATATTTTTGCTAATTTTTAGGTTAATTTATATCATTTGTCATTTTTAGTTAAATTAAATTAGGTTTTAATTTAGATTTTAAATAGTTTTATTAATTAAATAATATTTTAATCACTTTTATAATTTCATTTTCATTTTCACTTTTCTTTTAATTTTAAGTTTCAAAAAGTTTCAAAAGCACCCCCTGTAGTTTGTAATTCACCAAATCCCATTTTCTCTATCTGTTACGTGATCTTAATTGTGAATTTGTGCATATATCTGGTATCTGATTTTTGTGAATATTATATCTGTGTACCAATACCAAAATATCAATAGCAAAATCATTTCCATATCATCTGGGCTACTGTTCTCAGTGCCACTCACTCATAAACGATTTCAAACGACACCATTTCAATCTCGCTGGGACATAATGACCCGGGGACACACTATACTATCACCGGAGAATTGGAACGAGGCTGTCTTTGACTTATTGACCTTGGTTAATAATATCTGACTGCTTTCACACCAATCAATCGTTACCACATTGTACACATGTACACCAACGACATGGAAAACCGAAAAGCAACTCACCACAACCGACACAAGGAACAAAAGCCGGAGGTGGGACAAGTGGTGTGCTCTTAGAGCTAGGAATTTCCACCACTTCCGTTATGGTCTCGGGTTTTTGAATGTGAAGATTAGGCAAGTCGTTCTTTTCAGTCATAGCTCTAAGCTCTTGGTTTTTGCTTATAACCGTATATCGTGAAAGATTAGGAGCAATTGTCAGCTTAGATTTTTGGACAACCGTAGGTTGGACGTATTTAGCACTTCCATAGTCAGAGGAAAGTACAGGGTCCTTTGTCACCCCGGTTTCTCGTTCCATTTCCCTCACTGGAGAGGGAATATGAATCGATGGTCCATCATAATCAACACGACATCTCGATATCTTTAACAAGGCCATAAGTTTTTCAATGTTGCTCTCATAGGCCCTTTGTTCAAAGAAATCGTCATCGAGAGATGCCATTAGAATCAATTATGGGACAAGTGTAAGAATGTAGAATCAAAAGGATAGAGGGTAAATGGATGAAGAATCAAAAATGTGAGAGGGTAAAGGTGAATATTTTTGGTATTTTTGAGAAACATGCTTAGTGCACATGCACTAAAAACAATTTTTCAAAACAAAATCGAGGCAAAACCACAGTGAACTTAAACCAATAATCACAAGTGAATGGCTTCTTTAAAAAGGTACACCACTCACAGGGATACAAAGGCAAGTTTTAATCTTAAGTTTGGGAACTTATTATGTCCACACCCCCAGTTGGTAGGTGTTCAGCCTTGGTTTGTGGTGGTAAGATTTTATGTATTTATTATTTTGAAAAACTTGTCTTTAGGCTTATGGGTGTGTGTGCAGAAAACTTTGGGAAATATTTTTGGAACTGATTCGTTAACCGAAATCGTTCTTTTAAGATTACTCGCAGGCTGGCGGGAGGAAGTAAATAGGTTTCCTCTTCAGTTCGCAATTTAATGTCAGAACTTACCTTAAACCAACTATTTCAGGTTGTAATCTTAAAGAAAACGAAGTAATTTAACTTCACAGTTTGTTTTGTTGACTTTGATTTTTTTTTTTTTTTTTTTTTTTTTTTTTTTTTGTTGTTAACACTTCAGGAAAAGTGTTAATGAACTTTTTTTTTTTATATGATTATATTTTTACAAAAATTTTTACAAATTTGTGTGAAATTTGTACAGGGAGGGTTTTGAAAACCACTAAACTTAAAACGATTTTTTAAAACACGCAACAACCTCCCCGGCAGCGGCGCCAAATTTTGATTGGTCCCAAAGCAGTCAGATATTATTGACCAAGGTCAATAAGTCAAAGACAGCCTCGTTCCAATTCTCCGTGGATAGTATAGTGTGTCCCCAGGTCGTTATGTCCCAGCGAGATTGAAATGGTGCTTTTTAGAAATCGTTTAGGGATGAGTGGCACTGAGGAAAGTAGCTCAGATGATATCGAAATTGATTTTGCTACTGATATTTTGGTATTGGTACAATGAGATAATATTCACAAAAATCAGATATACAGGTATATGCACAAATTCACAATTAAGATTCACGTAATCAGATAGAAAAGTGGGATTTGGTAATTAACAAACTACATGGGGTGCTTTTGAAACTTAAAATTAAAAGAAAATTGAAAATGAAAATGAATTTATAAAAATGATTATTTTAATATTTTAATATTATTTAATTAATAAAACTATTTAAAATATAAATTAAACCTAAATTAAATTAACTAAAAATGACAAATGTTACAAATTAACCTAAAAACTTGCAAATATAATTTCTAAACCTTAATTAGAACTTGAAGAAAGTATAAAAAATAAAAATAAATATTTTTGTCTTTTTATGAGTTTTTTATTAATTAAAAACTATTTAACTTAATTAAACTAATTAAACTAATTTAAATTACAATTAATACTAAATTAACTTAGAAAATTATGAGAAAATTTATAAAATTATTTAACCATCACAGGAATCCTAAAAAATTATAAAAAAAACTCTAAAAATTATATTTAAGGTTATTCCACTAATTATTTACCTTTTAATTAACTTAAATCTAATTTAAATAATTAAAATAAGAAAAAAGGAAAATGAACAGTAGAAACTAAAAATATATTTTCTAAAAGTCTATTATATTATATTAGAGCGAGGAAAAATATAAAAACTAGGTTTTGCTTTATAAAAACTAAATATGATATTTAATACTTAATATTAATTAATAATTAATAAAACTAAAATTAAATCTAATAAATACTAAATGATAATATAAAAATCTAATAAAATTACTAAAAATAATCTGATATAAAAGGAAATTAATAAAAATATAAAAACACCAAGTACTTAACAAAAATCTAAAAATGAAAATTTAAATTTAAATTACATTAAATAGAAACTATCACTTAAAATTAATTTGGATTTTCTTGATTTTTCTTTTGGAAACTTATTTAATACCTAAAACCAAACACTTTTTGTGAAAATAACTTTTTTACAACTGGAAAATAAGCTGAGATAAAGCTAAAAAGGTTACACAGTTGACTTTATTTGACCAACATGAGAAATCAACCTTGGTGGGGTCCACAAGGGTAAAACTTGGTCACTTAAGGTATTTGAACAATTTTAAGCAAGAAAAAGCCAAATAAGATCACAAGATAAGCTAATAAGCACAAATAAGCAATTGGATTTCTTATACTAAACTGAAAAATGGGACAGACTTAAGGTGTAATTCCAAGTGGGGTCCACTGAGTTCAAGGTCAAACAAATGGTCAATGGTTGTACCCTGGTAGGAGGGGGTTGGGAAAACCTAAAACTAAGGTGTGGGGACCACTGTGGTGGCCACAATGAGCCACCAAAGGTGGTGGGTTGGCTGTGTAACTGCTGCAGCAGGGCAATACCTTGCCCTGCAAGTATGTTTTGCCAAGTGTGGGAACCACTACAAAAATCCTAAAAATTAAATGAGGATGGGAATCAGTAGTTGAGGTGGGAGAGATTACACCCAAGAAAACTCACATCCAAATTCCCAACAGAAAATTCAATAAAAATGTCACAATAATTGGAAAACTTAAGAAAATGAGAATTTGACTTTTTGTGTTTTACTACTAGGTTGACTTTTATGAAGTTCTAATAATCCCTACTGATTAAATAAGTAATGCTAAGCTATTTATAAACTAGACTAAGCTATACCAACTAGTTATGCATTGAAATGGGTGTTTATGAACCTTGATGACCACCACAGTTAACTGTGGTGGTAGGAATCTTGTGATTTTGACTTTTCTGTACTAAACCTACCACTTTTATTAATTACTTGGCCTAATGCAACCTAAAGTCACCTAATGGAACAACAAACATCAAATGAGACACCCTGAATCACCCTAGGTTACCCTAATCCAAACAGTCCCTTAACTAAATCAAGATTTGATTTTTGAAGCTAGTGAGACAGTGGGCTCATGAAAGTGATGCATCATCATACATGATGATATACTAACATGAAAGGGACACAAAAACATCCATAACAACAACAATTACCTAGGGATCTAACAAATGTTAATTAAAGGTTTGCAAAATGAAACAGCTACATAAACTTTAAACTAGAACAAATGAACAATGAAACAAAGTCACACTTACTCAACTACAACCAGGTTATGATCAATCACAAGCAAATGAACAGTAATTAACAATGGACAAAAGATCTTAACTACAATTGATGCAACTCAGATTCAAACTAGGAAAGGTACAACAAGACTTACAAATCCAATCCCTAGCTGAAATAGGGAGCAATCCACACCAAAGCCTATCCTTAGATAGACTTATAACCACTTCTGAACCACAAAGCACCAATCAGTTATCCCATTAACTTCATTGATCACATCAGTTGACTTTCATTGACCATATCATTTGAACAATTTTAAGCAAATCTAAATGGTGAGATTCATAAAAAGCTATCATTTAGCTCATATGAGCTTATGAAACAGTGAGCTAAGGCTATAACTTGATTTAAAGAACAATAAGATTTTAAATAAAAATTGCATAAAAACTGAAAATGAGCTTTTAATTGAAATTGAAGGTTGAAATAAGTTTGAATTACATTGAATATACTTAACAAAGTGCTAGAAAGCTTTTAATTAAACTAGGAAATAGAAAATTACAAAAGTCGACTGAACTACTACTACTCTAATCTAATACTTCTCTCTCTGGCCTTCTTCCTTCTTTATAGGGCTTCCAGGGTATTAGTGGGACCCACATGATCATATCCCACCAATAATAGCATCAATTGGATGAGTCTTGTCCTCACCCTCAATTTGGCGGGAAAATTGATTTTCTTGCAATTGGGGTCTGTGGAAGCATAGACTAGGAGGGGTGGCATTTAATGATGTTTGGGAAGTGTAATGTGGTAGGGATAAGGTGGAGGAGCAAGTGGTGCAAGGGGGGGTGAATACCAGGGATGATGGGTGGTATTAGTGAGTGGTATTGGTTTTGGAGGTAAGGGGAAAGGTCAAACGAGAGTTGACCCTCGTATATTAAAAACGTGGGTTTGTTTGATGGGCTGAGGATTGGGCCAGGCCAAAAGGGTAGGATTGGGTTGTTTTATTTGTGTTTTGGATTTGGATTGGTTTGTGGAAATACATTAGGTCCGTTTGGTATTTCTAGTGAAAACAATAGGGACCAATTTTGTAATTTCCTAAGAATTGAGGGGCAGGATGTGTAATTTTTCCAAAGTTAATCAAGGGATCAAACTTGCCATATCTCAATAACCCGAGGACCACAAATGTAATTTTTCACTTTTATACTTCCAGGGGTATTTTCTGCCAAAGTTGCAAAGTTCAGGGACCAAAAATGTAATTTCACCAAACTTGTCACCCAAGGACCAAACCTGCCATAAAAGATTAGTATAAGGACAAAAATTGTTTTTCTCAAAGTTTTCATATCCCAGGGATCATTTTTGACAATTTTCCAAACTTCAGGAACTAAACTTGACATTTTGTGAAACTTTGCACTAAGGGACTAAATGTGTAACTTTTTGATTTAAAAGGACCTTTGGTGACTTTTTCAAGTTTTTAGAACAGCCAAGGACTAGATTTGACAATTTTTGAAAGTTGAGGGACTGAAACTGCCAATTTTGCAAACTTTGTGCGTTTTTCATCTGTTTTTGATTATTTTGCATTTGAAACATGTAAAACACTTTCCTGGGATATTTTCACTATCTTGATACAATATTGAGTATTTTTAGATGTTTTGGCAGCTCAGAAAAGGTAAAAATGATGAGTATTTACACACTCATCAGAAGGTAATTGATATTGACATGACATGCTGTTAGAAGGTAATTGTTTTGTCTTTTTGGAGTTTATATGCTACTTTTTAAGCCTTACAAATGCGGATTTTTATAGATTTTAGCTGCTGATATTCACAGCTTTTAGGTGCTTATTTTATACCATTTATATGTTGTTTGGACTGTAGAAAAAAGGGGTGTTTGGACACGCATTTTACAGCTCCATGTACTCATTTTTTTTAACTATTTTTAATGCTACTTTTAACATATTTGTATGCTGTTTTTTATGACTTTTATATGCTATGGACATTTGAAATAAGAGGTGTTTGTCCACAGATTTTACAGCGTTGTATGTTGTTTTTTAACAACTTTTTATGGCTTGCAGATGATTTGGGTCAACACAGAGGAGGGTAAAAGTGGATACCAAGAAAGAAAGACAAGTTCATATTTCCATGAGGCGAAAATCAGCATACATGGTGCAAATCGATATGTGGATCAAATTTTCAAGGTATTCCATTTTTTACACTTTCGGAGTGGTCAATTCCTTTGTGATTAAAAATAAATATGTAAACCAAAACTGTCCACATGGTCATTTGCCATAGTTTTTAAGATATAATATTAGTTTACTAAATGAACTAACACAAACTGTATGTCTTTTCATTATGTTACAGTTATACATGCTGTAAACGTATGTTCCACTGCCCATACACATGAGAGTAGCATGTGTAAGTAAAAATGATTTTCTTAAATAATTGCTACGTAAGGGTCATCGATGTTGTCGATAAAGGTTCATAGTTAATGGGATTGACATGTATAAGAAAATGTCATATACACTAATTTATGTATGCCAATATGATTACATTTTAAATTAGATAATTATGAAAGCATGAGTAATCCTCTGACCCATGTTTAAGTCTTTCTCATGGTAAAAGATTTTTTTATTTTTTAGTTTTTTTTTTTATTTATTTTTTTTACGGTTAGCATCTTCTGTTTAAACCATTTGCACTGAACCTGGAAGAACCCATTCATCCATACCGGCTCAAAGTTGTCTTAGTCGTTGATTTACTAATTTTTGCAGGATTAACTCGACATCTTGATAAAAATGGAAAGATCTCACACCCAAGATTGACGTTGCAACTCCATGACACAAAGTCTTGAAACATACAAAAGGACCATACTTGATCAAAATCAACCAAATGAGAACCAAGAGAGATAGTAGACAACGACAACAATGACATGTATTTAAAGTTGGCTGCAAGTCTGCAAATGTATATCGTTTTGTAAAATCTTCGATCCATTTCAATTGAATAATACACTTTATTTTTGTTTATTCTTTTAAACAATTCAATAAGACTTTATTATCTTAAAGATGTGTTGGTTATGTGAAAATGGACCAAAGTTTAAGACACCTTTACACATAACAACAACGACACTATAGACAAGACTATCATGCGGCAACGTGCAGGTTACCACACTCGTCTTAACTGATTTTATTCTAAAAAGAAAAAAGAAAAAAAAAAAAAAAAGGGTCTCAAAAAAAAAAAAGGTCTCAAGTGATTTTTAGTACTAGCATGACTCTACATTATTTTTATGAAGAAAAATGATTGTTGTTCCTAATAATCATGTTTACTTATGTATATATACATTGAGTTATGATCAAATAAGAAGAATAATAAAAATAAGAAAGATAAGAAGTAATCACAACCACACATTCAAGATGCACATACAAAAATAGATGCATCTTCATTCAGAATTTCTCTCTCAAATTAAAATATGTGGCTAGAATTACTTCTTACCCTTCTCATTTTAATTATTCATTGGATCCCTTCCCTACATACATTAGCAATGTGTTCAAACATCCTGTTTAAGTCTAAATAGCACCACTTATCATGAAAGTAGTCAAATTTATGTACGGCCCAATATTTGAGTATTTGACGACCCCGTATTCAGGAGCTAAAGAAAAGAATAAATAAAAGCTCCGTATCAAACGCTACCCAACGGATTAAAATTACGAAATAGCCCTACTGACCACCAAATCCTCATATTAGAAACTTTCTTCTGGGAATCTTAACAGAAAAAAGCTATCCTTCTCCATAAAAAATGGGCAACACTTCTCACCAAAAATCCTCTCATTTTTCAGGCTGCATCTCGCCATCATGTGTTCCGGTTCACAACAAGTACACACACATCAACCGCACTAAGTGCGATCGATGGAGCCGCTTGTGGAGGAAGCTAATTAATAAGGTGATCCAAGAAAGCAAGAAAAGCTTATATGGGTCACCAAAAACTATGACATTTCGATATGATGCCGTTAGCTACTCACAAAACTTCGATGAAGGTGATAATCGTTGCGAGTATTATGATCTGAATGGAGTTCGTTGTTCGCAAGTGGTACGAAAATGTGGTTGAGAGTTGTGTGTTATTGATAATGGATTTTGTACATAAGAATCAGTACGTGTGTTTTGTTGTGGTGATTTAAGTAAGTTTAGTTGCAATTTTCATGTAAGGTTTTGGCTCAAAGCAATTTGGAAGTTAATTTAACTTTCATTTTGAATATGATGATAAATTTTCTGTCTTATGGTTTATAATATGAAATGAAACAATGAATGTACGTGTACGTTTTCTTAAGTGTCTATATTGCATATCTATACTGCATGCTTAGATGGTATGTACCTTTAATCATGTATACGTAGATTACCAAGTTAGGTATATCTTTTTATCTCTATTGATTTGGTATGTGCTATATTTACAATATTTAAGTATGTAACATTCGAACCAGTTTATTGACTTATTATTAGTTATTACCTGCGTCGTGTTCCCATCCCATGCCCACCCGGCATCCTCATAGTTTTCCGAAAGACATCACGATCGTTGACGGAGTTATTGAATGGCTAAAGTGCGTATTACAACCTTACCAAAGGACTCATGAATTTACAATCCTCAGGCCGGTGTGGTTTTTTGGCTCACGATCCTAAATGACACCAGAAGGACTGATCCGATCCTGTCACACTTTAACCAAGATATATAGTGATATTGTACGCCTTACTCCACAGTCATAACACAAGCTGAGTTCACAAATCATGTGAACATCATGTCAATGAACGACTAAAGCTAACATCACATGTGGTTCAAAATCCTGGATCCGTCACCGAAAACATGCTTGCTATAATTTAAGAAGGGTAACTCGATTTGTACCAATATATTTGTTGTGTGTTCACTTAAGATCTCACAGGCCATTAATTGAGGCGAATCTAATACAAAAACACATGCAAAGTTAAGTGTTACTCATGCTGAAGGTACTGTTATCAAAAAATTCAAGTTTTCAATTTAAGTCACTAGAATTTTGTATCTTTTATTTTTATCATCATTTACCAACTCGAGATAAGTTGATATAGATTATTTGGAGACATGAATGACCCAACTTGGAAGAGTGTGACACATTAACGTGTTGCTTTCATATCTGCCTCACAAGAATATTATGGTTCTCTACTAGCGACAAGCAATCTTAATTATAGCAGAAACAAAATGTGAGTATGGGGTCTACAGTGATCGTGTCTCGCTCCACTTTAGCAAATAGCGGTGAATGGTGATTCACATCATCAAAGTTAGACTAAAAAAGTTTCAACATGTTACGATTCTAATTATTTATTTGCTTTATCGAATGGTTTGGCAACATGCAATGGCTGGTGCAGAGTAAAAAAATTGTACGTATAATTTACCGGGGAAATTCCCTTTTACCAAAAAAAAAATAAAAAATAAAATAAAATTGTACGTATCATTTTTGTTTGGGTAATTCTATCTTTTTTTTCACTTATTTGGTCTCTTAATTCGTGGATATATTACGTCATCATAGCTCGTCTTTATAATTGATGACGTATAGTTCACACTCGGGTCACGAACCCGATTAATGGACATTACTAATGCCCAAGCCCACCACGTGTGGGCTATCATGATAATGATTTGGGCTACCATGTTAACGGTTTGGGCTCACGAAAGCCCAAACCCAAATATATTATTTATGGTCTTGATAAGGATTTCCTATTTATGATATAGAGATCAATAGACAGGATAAGCGTGATACGCCGAAGAGTAAGGAGCACGAAATCAACTAGGTTTCATGCCTATATAAAGAATATCACAACTCTCATTGAGGTACGATCTAAAAAACCCTAACTCTTCAATATAATCCTAAAACCGATTACTTACTCTCACGCTGGAGGATAATCGTGGGAGACAATCCCACGATAAGCCTAACGGTGTTTGTTTGCTTTCTTAGTGTGCAGGTCTCAAGCATTAAGATCTTATTGATACGAGAACAAGAACCCAAAAAAGGAACGCCCAACTTTTGTATCACTAATAATTATTATAAGTAATGACATGACAAGTATCCAACGGAAGATATCAATTTATATATCAAAATAGCCCAGATATGTAATAACTATTAATATCGAGTGTCTTCTCGTGCACTTTGCATCCTTAAAACGTAATCGGCCGTGCACAAAAGCAGATAAAGCATCGTTGCACAAATTGCTCCTTGTCAATCACCAAGCAGGCTCATCTTTTCATCGTTTTATGGGAGAAATAAATTCCTATAATGGGCTCTCCTCGGGCCCAACAATATGTACTTTCGGCTATTTTATATATGGAGTCAAAATAATTCTAACCGGGAGTACGGATGTAAGATATTACAATTTACAAACACGTTTGAGTATGGGCGTATTAATAGTCCCGCTAAACTCTACAATTTTCATCCATAGTTGAGCATAAGCAGGATTAGTTAGGGGGAATAAATTCGACAACTTGTAACCAATAAACCATTCGTCTTTAAACTTAAAAAAAAACCGGTCGTAACTTTTTTTTTTTTTTTTTTTTTTTTTTTTTTTTTTTTTTCTCTCGTGATTCCCTATTCCATGTTTTGTAATCATACTGAGTCCATTTTCCGTTATTTTCCCCGTTTGACTGTCATTTTTCTGTCAACTCTCATTATACTTTTTCATGTGAGAGGCATAATAGACATTTTCACTTTTGTTAGTTATTTTGATAGTACAACCTTAAGAACCAACAGTGTATTTACTATAAAAGTTAACACTATCACCTCGCTCACCCACACTACCATCACTACCACTACCAACACCACCCCATCATCTCAGTCACCTCAACCGCCATCATCATCTTGAAACCCAGAATCTAGCCACCACTTCCGGCTACCAAAACAACTACCTCTTGATAAAACCGCCACAACATATTCAAAATACACGCAATCACGAAACACAAAACCTATATCAACAAATATCTTTAGGCACCTTATTGTTATTTACTTGCACTATATTACGACCATGCTCTTTCTTTGTTAACGGCCTACACTTCATCGTAACCTACAAACAAAATAACATCTTTTAATCCAAACACAATCTAAGTCACAAGCAACAAATTCAATAATCAATTCACTTATAGTATGCGTAGTCGCTTTCTTCCTCGCCGGAGCTCATATACTCAACATATTTAATCAGTCACATTTGTTCAAACAAAACACGAAATCCTAAATATTCAACAATTCCACTAATGTATCATTCAAATTCACCTAAAACCTAACCAAACTCAGAATCACTATCAACAATGCCAAAATAAAAACCGTAAACCCTAACTATTCAACAATTCCTCAAATGCACATCAATTCACACCATAACCTAACAAACTAGAATCAAATTCGCATAACCTCACCTCAAATCATTCAAATTCACCTTGATATGTGTCGTTTTACACATATCTTTTTGTCCAATTTTTGAGTCAAAACACTTCAAAATGGCCAAATAACATCACAAATATCCTTGGAGTGTGTTTTTGTGTGTTTTAGGTACAAAGGATTGAAAACAGACGAAAAACGAGCAAATTATGAAGAATTGGCATAATCAGTCCCTGAACTTCCAGAAATTGTCAGAATTGGTCCCTGGTGGAATATCTTGGACGAAAAGTCAACTTTGGTCCCCCTGGAGTTCACTAAGTATCATTTATGGCCCTTGGATAGAAAGTTTGAGGATATTACAATTTTGGTCCCTCAACTTTGGAAATTGGCAATTTTGATCCCCCGGGAATTTTAAATTGAAGAAAAATGATAAAAGAGACTTTGGGAATTCATAACTTGGCAAATTTGATCCTTGGGAATAGTTTGGAATTTTGGCAGAAGTGGTCCCCGAGATTTTCAGATTTTATATGATTGGTCTTTGGGCTTGTTTTATTAATAAACCAAACGGAACATTGATATTGTTAAACCCCTAACTAATCCAGTCCACCCAAGTCATAAGCCCACCTGATCCAAATTTATCCCTTGGCCCATCATTCTCACCAAACATAAATCCAAAGCCCAACCCCAAATCCATTCACACGTTTTATAATAAAACGTATCAATCCCCACTTTGACCTAGTCAAAATACAACACCCTGTCAAACGCCTCACCCTCTTCTTCCTCCCTGCTATTACCCACGAAACCATAAACCCCCTACTCACTTTTTCCTGCTACACTCAACCAATACTCAAAAGCTCCCCATGCCTCACGGGTTACCACTGCCCCGTCATCAATCCACTACAAATGGGCGCCAAAAGGGATTTGAAGGGTTGTGATTCTTTAAGGCCTATCCTATGGCTGAGATTCATGTAGAAAAGGGCAAGAAGCACAAGACCAAACCCTAGTTGAAGAGTAGTATAAGTAGAACCTGTTGTAGCCAATTGAAGGCAATTAGGACTTTAGATAAAAAAAAAAAATTAGGAGTAGGGTAATTTTAATTAATTTATTTTGTTTATGATTCCTGTTCTGTAACGTTTTCATTCAAGTTTAATTAAAAATTTCTCAGTTTTTTTTACTTAATGCCATAATAGCTTTGAATTGCTCTTACCTTTTTACTTATTTAATATGCTCAGTCAGGTTTAAAAAGCGTTTTTTAGGAAATTAGGTAGCAGGGTTTTTGTTTAGTATGAGGATTAGGGGTAGTTTTAGAGTAGCCTTAGTGTAATTTTTATGCTTTTCAAGCTTAAGTCCTTATTCTCAGTTTGTTAATTCAGATTCTAGTTTAATCAAATTTCAGTTTCATTCAAGATTTTTTTTTAAGTTATTTAAAGTTTTGTTTTAGTATACTCTTGTTGCCTATCTACTTTTTTAATCATAATTTAGTATCAGTGGTATTTTTTGGCTAATTTCCAAGTTTTAAACCTTCCTTTCTTATTTGAAAATTCATCAGATCCACTTAAGGTAGTGTTTGGCATTAGAGGTTTGGTAACCTTTGTTCCTTAAATCGAATTTAATTAGCTTTGGATCAGTGTTTCTAGTAAGTTTTTAGTTGATTTTAGCAATTTTAGCAAGTTTACTAGCTTTTGTTAAGTTTTCTTAAGTTTCATATTTCGAATTGAGTATAGACAGCCTTTTTTTTTTACTAGTAGATTATAGGTGCTTTGGTTGTTAGTTTTGGCTCATGTAGGTTTAGTATAGCATGATTTAAATTAATGGATCAAAATCCTCAGTTGCATATTAGTTTCCACCATTTTGACCCATCCCCACAACTGTATGAGCCATCAATTTGTCCAAAACAGCCATTTTCATTTTGGTGTCCAGCCTTCATATCTTGTCCAAAATCTTTAATTTATGTTTTTATTTAATCCTTGGTTGCTTGTTTAATTTATTATATTTTTTTCTTATTTTTGCAATTTTTTCTTATAGCTTATTAATAAGCTCAAAAAGCCCCCTCTGACCCGCTTTTACCCTGCACCAGTCTCAGCTACCCTTTTCCATAAGTTTTTTCCTCCTTCCCTAGTGCACTTTAGGAGTTGGTTTGTGTTTCATTTAGAAGCTGGTAGTTCAAGCTTCTCATATATATGATTGGTTTGTAATGATGAGCATATTTGAGTATTGTTTGAGGGTTGCTAAAATCCCCCTCTCGGCTTACCCTTAGGCTATTTGGGGTAATCAATGAGTTCAGCTTCTAACTTGTTCAGAGCTTGTTTAGATTGGTTGACTTAGATGGTTCAGGTAAGTTTTTGGTTAGGATTAATATTTTTCCCTGTGGGAATAGCTTATAGTTAGCCTTTCATAGCTTTTATCTGCTTAAAATTTTCCTTTTGGGTTTGTTTGTCACTGTCATTCTTCAGCTCAATTTCTTTTTTTTTTTCTTCTTGTTTATTTGCTTTTCATTGATTGATATTTCTGTTTTAGTAGCTTGATTAATGGAGGTTTAGTTTAGTAATTAGCTTTTAGCTATTTTGGCACAAGCTTGCTTAATCTTGTGCACTTTAAATCCCATATTTTCTTTATTTTTTTCCCTATGTTCCTTTGAAACTGATTCCAAATCTATGTTGTGATCTGTGGTTGTTTGTAGTTTTCTCTAAAAACTTGTTTTGGCAAAAAAATAGATTTTCTTTGTTAGCTTTTTAAGTTTTTACCAAAAAGTTTCAAAAAAAAATTAAAAAAAAAATGATTTTCAAGCAAAAAGGGGTGAGACAAGTTTCGAACCTGGGTCTCTTACTTCACTACGCAGACCACAACAAAACCCCTTTACCAGCTGCTCTAATGGTTAGTTTTTGTTAGGATAGATTTTATTTATCATTTAATACGTACTATTTGTTTGGCTTATTTTTGTTTAAGAATTCAGCTTCTATTATGCTTATTGTGACTGCTTATTTTTATTCTCATAATTTTCTTAGCTTTGTTTTAGAATAATAAATCTTACAAAAAATTTCCAGAATTTTCAAATGAGTTTTAGTAATTATTGTCTTTTTATTTAGTTTGTCTAGTTATTAATTCGTAATAAAAAAATATAAAAACTAAAAAAAAAAAAAAATTCTTTTTCCAAAAATTTTCTTTCATAATTAGAATCGTAGAAAAATTATTTTTACACCCGTAGGACTAGTGTAACTTTAATTTCACGTTTTAATTCGCGCACTTACGTTTTTATTTAAATTAACTTTTACATTTTTAATTTAGATTAAGTTCTAGGATCTCCCAATTTTCCTATCATGTTTTCCCGTAGTTTTAGGTAGATTTAAGATTTCCTTAGCATTCCATTATTTATTTTCCCATTTAGGTTGCGTTTATTTCATCTTCGTTTGTTAATTTCCAATTTTCGTTAATTTAACGTACAAACAAAAGCAAACAATTTTTCCAAGCAAACATACAAGTTCCTAATCTCAATCTTACACGAAGCTTTCCATTCACACCTCGTTGGGGTACGACCTGGGAAATCACTTCCCGGTCTCACAATTTTAATATCACTTTCACGAGTTTTGCGAGGTAATCTTTTTCCTAAAAGGTTTACTCGTATTTCTCTACGTCTAGTTGTCTCACGATAACTTAGACCTCATGTTTGTTGATATATAGATAAATTGTTTTTGCACACCAAAACACAACGAATCAAATGGCGCCGTTGCCGGGGAGGCTGTGTGTCGAAAGTCTCGTTAAGGTTTAGACAATTAGTCTTGTAGAACCTTCGCAAGAAGTTACGCTTTCATAAAAACTTATAAAAAACCAAAAATATTTTTCTTTTGTTTCTATATATGTATTATATCTATATAAGATAAGAAAAACACAAAAAGATTTTCCCGTTTCTTTGTTTAATAATAACAACATTAAAATCTTACCACCGCAAACCAAGGCAGAACACCTACCAACTGGGGGTGTGACCATAATAAGTTCCCAAACCAAAGATCAAAACTTTCCTTTGTATCACTTGCGTTTTGGAAAACTTTTAATCGGTAAGCTTATGTTAACAGGAGTCGAAACGGTATAGGGCGATCCAACGAACTTCGCCCTAGTGAGAAATCCATTCTTTTCTCCCGCTCCTTGTACGTTTATCCATAAAGGTTAACCTTGCGTTAGTAATTATTGGTTTAAGTTCCCATGTCTTTACGAGTTGGTCTTGTTTTAATTGTTGTGTTTTGTGAAAACCCCAAAAAGAATCTTCGTCTCCTATACGTTTAATTCTCATCTTCTTAACCTCGTAACCGTTTGATTCTATTTTTTTCTCCCTCTTATGTTTAATTCTCATGGAATCGTTTAATCCTTGTGTCGGTTGTGGTGAGCCGCTTTTCAGTTTACCATGTCGTTGGTGTACGTGCGTACGGTGTAGTAATGATATTCGAGACGGAAGTTGTTTGTTTTGTGGTTCGAGTAATTCGTTCGTTTATGAACCAAATCCCAATTCTTCACAAAATTTTTCTAACTACCCTCCTCAAACATCTTCGTTTGATCAACATAATTGTTTTAATTGTGGAGATCCTTTAGGAGATGACTCACTATGTGGACGGTGTTTTTGCACACTTTGTGGATTTAGTCGTGGACTTTGTATGTGTTACGCTTCGATAGCTGAACCTACATTCAACCTCGATTACGATTCGAACTTTTCCAATGATCCTCAAAACAATTTCAATCATCTTCCTCAAAACTCTTATGAGCAAGCACCGTATTTCAATGACACATCGTCTCATAATGCACCAATTTTTGAAAACTGTGGAGGTCATCACTTTAGCTCAGATTGTCAAACAAGGAATCCATTTCCTTGTAACAATTACGACTATTTGTTTCAAGAACCACCTCCACAGTATCAAATGATCCAAGCAACTCCTCAATTCCCGCAAGACCTTTGTCTAGAGGTTCTTGAGAAAGTTAGAGAACTTAAGGAGGAGTTGGCTAATATTTCGCTTCGCCATGCTCAAAGTTCTTCTTGCGCATATTGTGGTGGTCCTCATCATGATTTTCGATGTCAACCGTATGATAAACCTGAACATTGTTCTAGTTCTAATACACCGGTTTTGACACATCCACACCCTCACAATTTCCACTCATTCAATATTCCCGTGGGAAATCCATGGAAGAATTGCTTGCCGAAGAACGAGCTGCGAGAAACGAAAAGAGCATGGAAGAATTACTTTCTGAAGAGCGAGCAGCTAAAACACGTGCCATATTTCGCAATGCTGCTCTTCTCGATTACGATGATGATATTGATGATGAAGAATCCTTTGATATTCTTCAAAGTTCATCAGTTGTGATTCCTTCCATTGCAAATCAGGGAGAAAATAATGTAACAAAGTCACTAGCCGTTGATCAAATGGAACTTGAAAAATCCATAACTGCTAGTACTTCTCAACTCCCTCAGTCTGTTGTTATCATACCCGAAGTTCACACTCACTCTCTAAAGATGGGGGACGAGCATCTTAGCACTGTTCCTGAAAAGGAATCGGACAAATTCATAAAGTCTAGTGCTGAGAACCTTGTCCCAATCCTAGGAGAGTCACAAGGAATTCTTGAGCATATGTGTGATCTTACTTCCCCTCTTGAGTGTCTAAAAGATCAATTTGAGACTTTCTCCGATTTTAGCGATGATTATACATCTTATGGAGACATTGAATATGTTGAGGCATCACTTCCGCATTCTGATGTTGATCCTCTTCTTGAGGAGTTCGCCAATGAACTCACTCACATCAATCCACTTCCATTAGGAAGTGATGATGGTCTCTTTGATTTCAAAGCCGATCTGGGAGAAATTGAAAATCTCTTATATCACGATCATTCACTCAATTCTTATCCCAATAGTCCAATAGAGAATGTTAATCACCTTGTTCCCGAAGCATTCAAAACAACTTTCACTAATCCTATGTTTGAATTCGAATCTGAATTCACTTTGATTTCTGATAATCCAATCTTTTATATTCAGAACGACGATAGTGATGAGTCCACAACGGATCAAGAGTTCACTGATTTACATCATGTGATTGATTCTCTTCACGAGGAGTTCTCCGGTGAACTCACTCATATCATGACTCCTCCGGAGTATGATTACTTGGATAACAAGAAAAACCATGCTCGGGGGGAAAGAGTCTCAATCATGAGAGTTTGTATTCCTTTGACAAATTTTTCCACCATCCCTCCTGATATGTTATCCAAACCAAAGAGCTTAACCGATAAAATCCAAACTCAGGAAACTGAGCCTGATCTTGAGGAAGAAGATCTAGTCATGATTGTTATCATGATTTTCTTTCTTTTCTTCACCTACCTGGTGACTTCCTCTCTTCTTCACTCCTTCGGGAATGAAGACATTATCTTTGACCCCGGCATTTCCATTTACCATTCTAGGTAATGCCGGGTACTTATCTCATCGGTGTGGAACTTTCACGTGCTTCAAATGTTTGTCCAAACATCTTGAATGAAAGTCCGATGGAGATTGTCTCTTCTACATCTTGCTTCCCCAAGAACAAATGAATTCGGGGTCGAGTCAAGCTAGCGACTCGATAAATAAAAACAGTAGCATGCATATGGGGTTTTCACCCTAAGTTTGGGGGAGTTGCCCCAACAAGTTAAAATTAAAAAAAAAAAATGTGTATATATATATATATATCTATAAATAAAGTGAAAAATGGTGTTTCCACATTTAGCTTGTAATGTTGCCTTTTATGTTCAAAGAGTCGGCATAATAGCCGGGACTTTGAATATTGAGGACAATATTCAATTCTAAGTGTGGGGGGAGGGGGAAATTCTAGCGAATTTGATCACATTTTACCTTCTAGTACCCCCGTTTTTGGCCAAAATTTAAAAAAAAAAAAAAAAAATCACTTAAGTTTCAAAATTTTTATGGTTATCAGTCCACCATGTCTAACTGACATAAGGACTGGCTAATCCAGGAGCAAACGGCTCTTGGTAAAGATATCTCAAATCCGTTTATGGCTGACAATTTGTCGAAAATTGTATGGTATTCAACTCACCATATCTTTGATAAGTGAAGAGTTGGCTAGCCCGCAAGGTAATGGCTTGTGGTAAAGGCAGTGGAAAACCATAATTGGTAATCAACTCACCAAGATGCTAATAATTCCATCAAAGAGTTGGCTAGTCCAGAAGCAAACGGCTTCTGGTAAAGGCAAATCAAATCCGTTGACAGCTTATGCTTTGCTCAAAATCATATGGTTATCAGTGTACCATAGTTCTTACTTGAACTGAAACATTTGGCTACTCCAGAAGTAATGGCTTTTGGTAAAGAGACATCAAATCCATTAAATTTTCAAAACGGGTTATTTTTTATTCTAGATTGCTAGAGACTAACAATTGCTTAGTGTGGGGGATTTGATATGTGTCGTTTTACACATAACTTTTCGTCCAATTTTTGAGTCAAAACAATCAAAAACACTTCAAAATGGCCAAATAACATCACAAATATCCTTGGAGTGTGTTTTTGTATGTTTCAGGTACAAAGGATTGAAAACAGACGAAAAACGAGCAAATTATGAAGAATTAGCAGAATCAGTCCCTGAACTTCCAGAAATTGTCAGAATTGGTCCCTGGTGGAATATCTTGGAGGAAAAGTCAACTTTGGTCCCCTAGATTTCACTAAGTATCATTTATGGCCCTTGGATAGAAAGTTTGAGGATATTACAATTTTGGTCCCTCAACTTTGGAAATTGGCAATTTTGATCCCCGAGAATTTTAAATTGAAGAAAAATGATAAAAGAGACTTTGGGAATTCATAACTTGGCAAATTTGATCCTTGGGAATAGTTTGGAATTTTGGCAGAAGTGGTCCCCGAGATTTTCAAATTTTATATGATTGGTCTTTGGGCTTGTTTTATTAATAAACCAAACGGACCATTGATATTGTTAAACCCCTAACTAATCCAGTCCACCCAAGTCATAAGCCCACCTGATCCAAATTTATCCCTTGGCCCATCATTCTCACCAAACATAAATCCAAAGCCCAACCCCAAATCTATTCACACGTTTTATAATAAAATGTATCAATCCCCACTTTGACCTAGTCAAAATACAACACCCTGTCAAATGCCTCACCCTCTTCTTCCTCCCTGCTATTACCCACGAAACCATAAACCCCCTCCTCACTTTTTCCTGCTACACTCAACCAATACCTCAAAAGCTCCCCATGCCTCATGGGTTACCACTGCCCCGTCACCAATCCACTATAAATGGGTGCCAAAAGGGATTTAAGGGCTGTGATTCTTCAAGGCCTATCCTATGGCTGAGATTCATGCAGAAAAGGGCAAGAAGCACAAGACCAAACCATAGTTGAAGAGTAGTATAAGTAGAACCTGTTGTAGCCAATTGAAGGCAATTAGGACTTTAGATAAAAAAAAAAATTAGGAGTAGGGTAATTTTAATTAATTTATTTTGTTTATGATTCCTGTTCTGTAACGTTTTCATTCAAGTTTAATTAAAAATTTCTCAGTTTTTTTTTTTTTACTTAATACCATAATAACTTTGAATTGCTCTTACCTTTTTAATTATTTAATATGCTCAGTCAGGTTTACAAAGTTTTTATTAGGAAATTAGGTAGCAGGGTTTTAGTTTAGTATGAGGATTAGGAGTAGTTTTAGAGTAGCCTTAGTGTAATTTTTATGCTTTTCAAGCTTAAGTCCTTATTCTCAGTTTGTTAATTCAGATTCTAGTTTAATCAAATTTCAGTTTCATTCAAGATTTTTTTTAAGTTATTTAAAGTTTTGTTTTAGTATACTCTTGTTGCCAATCTACTTTTTTAGTCATAATTTAGCATCAGTGGTATTTTTCGTCTAATTTCCAAGTTTTAAACCTGTCTTTCTTATTTGAAAATTCATCAGATCCACTTAAGGTAGTGTTTGGCATTAGAGGTTTGGTAACCTTTGTTCCTTAAATCGAATTTAATTAGCTTTGGATCAGTGTTTCTAGTAAGTTTTTAGTTGATTTTAGCAATTTTAGCAAGTTTACTAACTTTTGTTAAATTTTCTTAAGTTTCATATTTCAAATTAAGTATAGACGGCCTTTTTTTTAACTAGTAGATTATAGGTGCTTTGGTTGTTAGTTTTGGCTCACGTAGGTTTAGTATAGCATGATTTAAATTACTGGATCAAAATCCTCAGTTGCATATTAGTTTCCACCATTTTGACCCATCCCCACATCTGTATGAGCCATCAATTTGTCTAAAACAGCCATTTTCATTTTGGTGTCCAGCCTTCATATCTTGTCCAAAATCTTTAATTTTTGTTTCTATTTAATCCTTGGTTGCTTGTTTAATTTATTATATCTTTTTTCTTATTTTTGCAATTTTTTCTTATAGCTTATTAATAAGCTCAAAAAGCCCCCTCTGACCTGCTTTTACCCTGCACCAGTCCCAGCTACCCTTTTCCATAAGTTTTTTCCTCCTTCCCTAGTGCACTTTAGGAGTTGGTTTGTGTTTCATTTAGAAGCTGGTAGTTGAAGCTTCTCATATATATGATTGGTTTGTAATGACGAGCTTATTTGAGTATTGTTTGAGGGTTGCTAAAATCCCCCTCTCGGCCTACCCTTAGGCTATTTGGGGTAATCAATGAGTTCAGCTTCTAGCTTGTTCAGAGCTTGTTTAGATTGGTTGACTTAGATGGTTCAGTTAAGTTTTTAGCTAGGATTAATCTTTTTCCCTGTAGGAATAGCTTATAGTTAGCCTTTCATAGCTTTTATCTGCTTAAAATTTTCCTTTTGGGTTTGTTTGTCACTGTCATTCTTCAGCTCAGTTTCTTTTTTTTCTTCTTGTTTATTTGCTTTTCATTGATTGATATTTCTGTTTTAATAGCTTGATTAATGGAGGTTTAGTTTAGTAATTAGCTTTTAGCTATTTTGGCACAAGCTTGCTTAATCTTGTGCACTTTAAATCCCATATTTTCTTTTTTTTTCCTATGTTCCTTTGAAACTGATTCCAAATCTATGTTGTGATCTGTGGTTGTTTGTAGTTTTCTCTAAAAACTTGTTTTGGCAAAAAATAGTTTTTCTTTGTTAGCTTTTTAAGTTTTTACCAAAAAGTTTCAGAAACAAAATTAAAAAAAAAATGATTTTCAAGCAAAAAGGGGTGAGACAAGTTTCGAACCTGGGTCTGTTACTTCACTACGCAGACCACAACAAAACCCCTTTACCAGCTGCTCTAGTGGTTAGTTTTTGTTAGGATAGATTTTATTTATCATTTAATACCTGTTTGACTTATTTTTGTTTAAGAATTCAGCTTCTATTATGCTTATTGTTTGCTTATTGTGACTGCTTATTTTTATTCTCATAATTTTCTTAGCTTTGTTTTAGAATAATAAATCTTACAAAAAATTTCCAGAATTTTCAAATGAGTTTTAGTAATTATTGTCTTTTTATTTAGTTTGTTAATTTATTAATTCGTAATAAAAAATATAAAAACCAAAAAATATATATATATTTTTCTTTTTCCAAAAATTTTCTTTCATAATTAGAATCGTAGAAAAATCATTTTTACACCCGTAGGACTAGTGTAACTTTAATTTCACGTTTTAATTCGCGCACTTACGTTTTTATTTAAATTAACTTTTACGTTTTTAATTTTGATTAAGTTCTAGGATCTCCCAATTTCCCTATCATGTTTTCCCATAGTTTTTAGGTAGATTTAAGATTTCCTTAGCATTCCATTGTTTATTTTCCCATTTAGGTTGCGTTTATTTCATCTTCGTTTGTTAATTTCCAATTTTCGTTAATTTAACGTACAAACAAAACCAAACAATTTTTCCAACCAAACATACAAGTTCCTAATCTCAATCTTACACGAAGCTTTCCATTCACACCTCGTTGGGGTACGACCCGGGAAATCACTTCCCGGTCTCACAATTTTAATATCACTTTCACGAGTTTTGCGAGGTAATCTTTTTCCTAAAAGGTTTACTCGTATTTCTCTACGTCTAGTTGTCTCACGATAACTTAGACCTCACGTTTGTTGATATATTGATAAATTGTTTTTGCACACCAAAACACAACGAATCACACCTAAAACTGTAAAAATCACCGTTAAGAACGTATAATCGAAACTGTAAACTACAAATAGAATGAATTACTCAACGGTTAAAAAGTTACCCGTTAATTATGTGTTTTTATATGTGTTTTAGTGTGCGAGAGAAAATTAACAATGAAGGTAGAACCGTGGTGGTTGCGGTGAGTGGCTAGAGTTTTGGTTTCTAGATCCGATCGATGTTGACTGTTTCAGATCTGGTGAGGGGTCTAGTGTTTTTTTGTGTAGTAGATGGTGGCGGGGCTGGATGGTGGTGACGCTGGTACAACGGTTGATGGAGGCTAGGTTTGCTAGAATTTTATACAGGGAGGTAGAGAGAATGGAGTGAGATAAAAGGGGTGTTTGTGTGTTGTGTTAGCGAAGAAATAGGTTTGGGTTAAATAAAATGAAAGTATTGATTAAAGAAGGTAGAATGAGAATGAGTTATGTGAAGTTGTAAAAAGTTATAAAAAAATAAAATCGTAACATTAAGTGTGTGTTTTTAATCAAGAGAGAAAATGAAATGAAGTGAAAAGTGGTTGGAGGCATTGAATTGAAAAAGAGAGGGTGTTTTATTGTATTGACATTCGTCCATGAACTTGGAATAGGTACTCAGATGATGGTTGCGATGGTGGTGGTGGTGACGGCCTGATAAAGCAGTGACTGAGATGATGGTGGTGTTGGTGGTGGTAGTGTGGGTGGGTGAGGTGATAGTGTTAACTTTTAGAGTAAATACACCGTTCGTCCCTAAGGTTGTACAAGTTGCACCAAAGGAAAATGAGAGTGGGAAGAAGACGAGGATAAAATAGTCATTTGATAGGAATAATGGGAGTTGACCCAAAAATAACAGTCAAACGGGGAAAATAACAGAAAATGGACTCAGTATGATTAAAAAACATGGAATATGGACTTACGGTGAAAAAAAAGCCAAGGTACGACCCAACATGATATTTTTGGAAAAGTTTAGAGACGAACGATGCATTTTACTCTAAAAAATGTTAGCTTGCTCACATTTCCTTAATAGATAGCATGTACCAGACCGCTAGATAGCTTGAAATCGCGAACTAGATTTCTGATTTTACCGTTCTGTAGCAGCATGGTTTGGCGTACCAACAACCATAGGTTTGACGACTTGAAAAGTTGGGTACAACGATTTTAGGTGCATAATTTGAGACTAGCAGGGTACTTGCGCATTGCAGCGGCGGGTACCCTGAAATAAAAATTTTCGATGAATCATGTATTATAGTTTATTGTATTTTTTACAATTTAAATTTACGGATATCAAGAATTTCGTTTATCCCGTGCCTGTTCGGGCTCGAGGTTGTTTGGCCCGTGCCCGTTCGGGCTCGAGCTCGTTTGGCCCGTTGCCTGTTCGGACTTAAATATTTGTAGAATGTGATTTATTATTTGTATTAGTGACATTTAATAATTGTGTTTGAGTTGGTTGTATAATGAGAATTGATTGGCACACTCTTATTTCTTATTTGCACACTCAAATGTACAATATGATGAAGCAGCATATGAGAAATGTACAACTGCTTATTGCACAGTTTGGAGTGTGCAAATAAGAAATGAGAGTGTGCAAATCACTAGCCTTGTATAATATGCTTGATAAATTGTATTTCTTATGTAAAAGTGTGTTTTAATAACTGCATTAAATGTATTTTTTTACTAGTTAATTAATTGACTAAATTAAATATATTGACCACATTAATTGTGTTTTTAATGTTAGTATTTATATTTTAATTAGTTGTACTATAAGTTTAAAAACTTGTAATTGTGTTTAATGTTAGAATATGTGTTTTAATTACTTGTACTTTTAGCTTTATAACTTGTATTGCTTAATTTTAAGAGTTTCTATATTTAATAGGTTTTAATTCTTTTTAATATAGTAAGATTTATGTTCACATATAGTGTTTATTTGGCATGAGAGCTATTAGCTTTGCTATTTTTTAAGAAATCTCATTTTTCCAATGTTTTTTTATAAAGTTGTGAGCAGTGAGCTGTGGCTACTGCTTACAGCTACTGTTCACTGTTATTACTCAAAGCTATTTTTGGCAAACATAGCCATACTATATTATTTGGTAAATTTTGAAAGACACGCATGCAACTATGCAAGTGCATCAATTTTGTTCCAAAATTGTAAATCAACAATTATTATAGTCTGGCATAGTGACACGGTTATTTCAAAACCTATCATCAAAGTGGTATAGATTTTCTTACATGATCATTAGATAGAACTTAAAGAGAAAAAATGAATCTGCCTAATAAAAATATTAAAGTTATGGTTGAACGAATCTTAGGGGGTTGGCAACACATGCAGGGAGGCTGCGGGAGGGGTAGTTCCCGCACGGGAACACAGCCGCCGACCCTGCGGTGAGGCTGCGGGAGGCCCCGTTGCGGGGAACTTTACCGTACAAGAAGAAGACCAAAAATTTGACCGTTGCACCTTTTTTCTGACCGTTGGAGTTACAAATGGTTATTTTTATTTTTATTTTTTACTATATATTGGACAACAAATCTCTGTTGAAGGCACTTTGGTGAAGAAGAAGATGTACAGTAAAATAAATGTAGATTGTTTTATTACTTGTAGAGTGTAGACAAAACAAAAGTAGCAATATTCTCTATAAAATATTGTAGTTGTAGTTTATTTCTACTTTTTCTTTATTTATTTAAGAATAAAAACATGTTAGTTAAAATTTTAAGTTTATAGAAGTCAAACTTTCAAATAGAACATTTAAACATGATTTATGTTTAGTTTTTAATTTTAATGGAAATTTAGTTTTTAATAAATTTAACATAATTTAAAAAAGAAAAAAAAAGAAGTGAGTGAAGGGTGAGGGGTGTGATGCCAACAAAAAGTGAGTGAGTGAAGGGAAAAGTGGGAGGGTGATGTGGCATAAAGGGATTGGTTGTTTGTGAGTGAAGGTTGATGGGGTGAGGGATGCATTGCCAACTCCCTTATATATTCTTGTGCCTTATTAGTAAAATTAAAATTTTGAGTTTTTGCAGCAATTTTAAAGCATCAATTGATGGAAAACACTGTGTAAGTGATGTGATTTATAATTTTTTTTAGCAATTGAAGAAATAATTAATCAGATTAATGCGAATAATGAAAAACTTAGTTAAATTAGTTTATGCATTTTAATCAATCATAAACACCTTAGTATACCTTATGCAGCCACCAGATGAACACGAATCAAAATCAACAACAAACTTCAGATTAATAGTGTGATCTGACCTATAGTTACTCCACACTAACACTAAATCAACTTACTCAGCTGCTAGGCTTGACTACATGACACATTAGGAACAAGTAGATGATCAATCAAAAACACAAAACACATGTTGTTTTGGTTGGGGTTCGGCTGACGTCAAAGGGAGGAGTGGAGGGAGGGTTTTAGTGTTTTGCTTAATTGATAACTAAGTGACTAGCAAGGTTCCCGCGCGATGCAGCTGCGGGCACCATGTAATTTATTTTTCTCGATTAATAATTTATTTTATTTGTACGTTTTCGGCAATAGCTTTACTGATTAGTTTTTTATGGCAAAAGTTTGATGAAATTTTGCTTTGTTTGTATTATTTTATTTATTATTTATTTTAATTTTTTGTTTAGTAGTTTGCTTGGTTTGTACAATATGTGAACATATTTTAGTTTATTATATTCTTTTTGACAATAAATTTACGGATATCAAAAATTTCATTTATCTCATGTCCGTTCGGGCTCGAGCCCGTTTGACCCGTGCCCATTCGGGCTCGAGCCTATTTGGCCCATTGCCCGTTCGGGCTTAAAAATTTGTATAATATGTTTTATTATTTGTATTAGTGACATTTAATGCAGTAATTGTCACTACAACATTCACCGCTTTTAGCGGGGACATTTCCTGGCTTTCAGCGGGGACTTCTCCCCGCCGAAAGTGCGTCGGCCAAAGCCCTTCGCTGTAAACTTTCGGCGGCGACAGACGTCTCTTTTGGCGGTGACACGTGGGACCCACATTGCCAGCGTGAACAATTTTGGTCAGGTCAAACATGCCAGCGTGACACTACTTTCGGCGGGGATATGTCCTCGCGGAAAGTATTTTCCGTAGTTGTAATTAGCCTTTAATCCTTAATTTTAATAATAATTCTCACACTTTCGGCGGGGACACGTCCCCGCTGAAAGTGTTTTACATAGTAAATGGTTCACTCTTTTAGCGGGGACACGTCCCCGCTGAAAGTTGTGTCCATATATATTGCAGCAAAGTTTTGGCGGGGACATGTCCCCGCTAAAAGTGACTGATCCATTTTGCAGCAAATTATTGCAAAATGGGTAATTTTCAGATTTTTTCCAGAATTTTTCCGGAAAAATCTACATGATCACTACAAATTCACAACCTGTATATCATCTAATTACAACACCACAAGACACTCAAATCACAAATTCGCCAAACATAATATCATACATATCCAAATTTGTTAAAAATTAACAAAATCATGTGTTTGTAACCAAATTCGCAAAATACGGTTCAAAAACCGTTATGACATGATCACTACATAAGCTAGCTATCCGCTATACGCTACAAAACTATACGTGGGAACAATGTAGCGGGAATCCTAACACATAAACTACATAAAGATATAATAATCCATGAAACTATCCAAACGTTTGTCCATAACCCCAAAACAAATATAAATCAACCCAAACAACCCATACGCTACTCCTGAGTCCCCCCACTAGCCCCACTCCCCTCCTCCAGGGTACTTGTAGACTCACCTGGTGAAGCCTCCTGGGATCCCGATGTCATCGCCTGAGTCGCTAGCTCAGCGGGGAAACCCGGCTGTGTCTTAGCCCACCCCAACAACATATCAATCAGTGTCCTTTGCTGGGACATCTCCCGGGTTTGCTTCTAGACAATTTCGTGCAGGGAGGACGCGGAGGCTTGATCACGAGCTCGTGTGGCGCTGAGGGTCGTCTGACGACCACCGCCGGGTAAGACTGGACCTATGCCAGGAATATGAGCTCGCTGCTTGCCACCGATCACGTGGCGCATAATATCGAGGTCAGACATGGTCGTCCCCCCGGAGGTGCTCTCTGTCCGCATCTGTATCATCTGGTTCTGTTTTACAAAAAAAACAAGCAAAGTAATATATTAGTCGTGATTTATTATATTTGCATTAATGTGGATGAGTTTCATTGAAGTAAATTATACTTACATATCTAGCCTCGGACAATGTAGACTCCCAGACGCCGTCTCTCGTATGGATGTGTCTGTACATCGCGATCAAGTCTCTACCATCCACAACGTCGGTGGGTTCTCTCAGCTGTTTATAAATAAACTCAATAACGACTCACCAAACACTATATATATAAATGAAATGATTAAAAAGTGTCTTACGAAGTTATCGCGTATAACAGCTAACGAATGCGACCCATGAAGGGTGGCAGTCAAATTGGCGAGCCGGTTCTGCCTGTTGGTCTCCCCTCTCTTCAAATTATCCGGGTTCGACCAGTGCTTCACCTTCGTATTATAAATAATAAAAAATGTTATATAAATGAATTATTATTATTATTATTATTATTATTATTATTATTATTATTATTATTATTATTATTATTATTATTATTATTGTTATGTTGTTGTTATTATTATTATTATTATTATTATTATTATTATTATTATTATTATTATTATTATTATTATTATTATTATTATTAACAATAACAATAACAATAACAAAGTGTGGATCCAGAAATTTACATATTCTGCCTAATCCGACTCCGACATGTTCTCCGGGCGGTTTGCCTTGATCTCGTCCAGCTTCTCAATCCCACCTTGCTCAGTAAAATTTATCTTTTTGTGCCGCCACTTATTGTCGTCGTATCGCTTTTGGAGATAATATTCGATACTATTGACAATATCCTCTCCATCAGCACTGGCAAGGTGCTCGCCGAGATCAAAATAATGCTGCAATAAAATATAATTAAAATAAATATTCAAATTTAAATAAACAAACAAATTTAAATAAATAGAAAACTTAAAATAAACAAACACAATAATTAAAAAAATAAAAGATAAAAAAAACTTACGTGTAGCTGGTCGTCGATGTGGGCCTTCGCGGTAGCAGGAACAGCCGACCAGGATTTGTAATGCATAGGAATTGATTGCCGTAACAATTCCCCGACCAAGTTGGAGAACCACTTCGCGTGGTCGCCCACATGCTCCACGTCCCTTTGTCGTTCTTCCGGAATCTGATCGATACCGGACGACCAGTCTTTTTCCTCTCATTGCGGAGCCGCGTGTTCTTTGTGGGACCATGCACCGACTTCCCGCCTTTCCCGATTTTGGCATTGGGCTTGGGAGGTCTGGATTTAGATCCTACAAGTAATCAAATTCAAGTGATGATGACATAAAATAACAAGTTATCAATTTCAAATAATAATCAAGTTTAATTAAAATAATCTAGAAATTCTTACTCTGACAATCACTGCCTATCCTCGTCGGACCACGGGGTGGCTCATTGCCTCCATCGCCACCGTGGCTCCTAGCAACAACATCTGCCATCTATAAACGTACTAGTACAAGAAAATATAATTAGTGAAGAAACACATATACACATATACGCATATACACACACATTGAAATAGATAACAATTTATACAAAATAATAATAATAATAATAATAATAATAATAATAATAATAATAATAAATAATTAAATAAATAAATAAACACATTTAACCACTCGATAACAATTTCATTCAAATAAGTGTCATTTAACAAATTACTATTTGAGATCAATCTCCCTCATCACTAAGATAAAAACCCTCATTATTAGTGTCAGCTTCATCTTCACGATCGATGTGGTCTTCACCATCAGATGCTAAATCATGAGGAACGTGGTCATCATAATCAATATTATCTTCGTCGTCGTCGACATAAGTGATAATTGGTTGTGGTGGTGCCTCAACTTCCGCTGGCTCAACATCTCTATTTATAGTGTCATAATTCAACGTATCCAACTCAGCAGAGAGTGTGACATGTGATGATGTGTTGTCATGTACAACATCCTGATTGTCTTCTACCACGATGATATCCGGGTTCCAAATCTTTTGATGATAAGAATCTTGGACGGCCTTGACATTACCACGTTTACCCGGGAAATCAAGGTAAAAGACTTGTGTTGCTTGTGTTGCAAGAATGTATGGTTCACTTTCAAACGATACACGATCTATCATAATTTGTGTAATGTTGTTTCTATAGGTACAACGTTTTATGCGACCATTGTTATTAGTGTCGAACCATTTAACTTTGAACAACACAACCTTGAACGGAATATATTCAAGCTCGATAATTTCTTCAAGCTGGCCATAATACATTCCTCCGCTAGGATTAGGAGTTGAAATTCTGCTGTTTTGGGTTGAACGACGTAAATCACAGTCGTATACGATAAACTTCACACCGTTCATTGTGCAAGAGTCGGCTGAGAATGCAGCACATGATGGTCCACAAGCCAAAGCGAACAACTCGGAAGTACAACTTGGGTCGTCCTTTACTTTCAATTCACGAATCTAAGAAAAAAAGTTAAGAATAGATATAGATGAGTAATAGTCGTTATTTTTACAGGGTTTTACATACAACAAGTCTACCTTGTTCCCAAACCAGCGAGGAAATCCTTCTTGTATGTCATTGCCAGGAAATTCCCTTTAAATGTTCATGATATTAGAATAAGTCGTCGAATAATAACTTACGTAAAACAAAATTTTGAAATAAAACGTGTACCTCTTGTACTCGTTCATGTACGGGTCGATTTCATGACTGTTGTGTAGTACATACCATACTACTTTCTGCATTGCGTCTGGTTCAAGCCGAATTAATGATTGTTTACCATTCAGTTTACAGGCTGATCGAAACACTTGAAATCGACTTGTTGGGCTTGGACCGTCCTCATTCCGGTCAGGACGATTAAATCTCGTCTCAACACCCCGAAAATAATGTGAACAGAAAGTTAATGCTTCATCAGCAATATAACCCTCCGCTATTGATCCTTTAGGCTTAGCTTTATTTCTGACATAATTTTTGAGCTTTTTCATGTACCTTTCAAATAGATACATCCACCTCATGTAAACAGGCCCGCCTTGAATAGCCTCTTCGGGTAGATGAATAACCAAGTGAATCATAATGTCAAAAAAAGCTGGAGGATAGATTTGCTCGAAACTGCACAAAATATTGATGAGCTGGTCTTTAGCTTTCAACATGTCATCCACCATCAAAGTTCGAGCGCATATTTGTTTGAAGAATGAACAAAGATCGATTATTGGTGTTGCGGTGGTTTGGTCCTTCAAGTAATTTTGAAGTCCAGCAGGAAGTAACCGCTGCATCATTATATGACAGTCATGAGCCTTCAAGCCTGTTATGTTGTTATCACTGTCTGTCACTTTATGCTTGAAGTTAGATCCGAACCCATCGGGTAGTTTAACACCTTTGATCAATTGGCAAAAAAATCATGATATTAGAATAAGTCGTCGAAATGAATACGCGAAATGAATTGGAACAAATGAATTTTGAAATAAAACGCGTACCTTTGATGAATTGACAAAAAAGTTTTCTTTCTTCGGTAGTGAAAGAGTACGTGGGATGAGGCTTAGAGCACTTCCCGTTTCCTTTGTTGATGAGCCACAAAGCATCACGAATTTTCAAATTCTGTAAGTCTTGTCTTGCCTTGTTGGTGTCTTTTGATTTTTCATTCATTAACAAAGTACCCAACACACTTTCACACACATTTTTTTCGATATGCATGACATCTAAATTGTGTTTTAGTGTAAGAAAAGACCAATATTGTAGCTCGTAGAAAATAGATACTTTGGTCCAATTCAATTCGCGATCATCACGTTTTTTCTTCGCACCCCCAAAACTTGGATGTTTCCCCGGGATACGTATAGGCAATCTCCCAAATTGAGTCAAGATGTCATCACTGGTAAATTTTTTAGGAGGTGGTCTATCTTCTACCGGAGTATAGAATGCCCTTCTGTTCTTTCGCCATCTATTGTTCGGTTTTAAGAATCTTCTGTGACCAACATAAGCGGTTTTGCTTAACACGCGAATAGCTGGAGTGTCTATATTACAGGTCGGACATGCCCTGTAACCTTGCCCACTCCACCCAGACAAACTACTTCGAGCGGGAAAGTCATTGATAGTCCATAAAAGCGCTGCTTTCATACAGAATTCAGTGCCTGTAACAGCATCCGTAGTCATGACCCCATCTTTCCATAAAGTCTTAAGATCTTCAATCAAAGGCCTCAAGTAAATATATATGTCCTTCCCAGGTGATTTAGGGCCCGGAATTAACAACGTCAACATAAGATAAGTCTCTCTCATACATATCCAGGGAGGTATAGTGTATGTTGTTAATATTACCGGACACATACTGTAAGACTGACTAAGGTTGCCGTACGGATTGAAACCATCAGCAGCCAACCCTAATCGCACGTTTCTTTTTTCATAAGCAAATTCTTTCTTATACTTGATATCAAATTTCTTTCATGCTTCACCATCAACCGGGTGTTGCATCTTACCGTTCTCCGTAGACTGCCCAGAAGCATGCCAAGTCATATGTTTTGCCGTGTATTTAGACTTGTACAAACGTTGTAGTCTAGGAATGATAGGAAAGTAACGCAACACCTTGTTAGGAACTTTCTTCCCCAGTATGTTCTTGTCTTTCCATCTACTAGCATCGTAGATGGGACAATTCTGCAAATCTTCGTTACCCACCCCCCGATATAAAAAACAATCATTTACACAAGCATGTATGGATTCGTATCCTAACCCGATCGTTTTATATGTCTTCTTTATTTCATAGTATGACGGTGGGATTTTGTATCCTAGAACGGGCGGGAAGCATTCACGTAGAAATTTTAGTGTTTCATTAAACGTGGTGTCACTCATTTTACCTTTGACCTTAATGTTCGTAAACTTTGCCATAAAGTCCAATGAAGACATCCATGTACAGCCCAGGTATAGTGGGTCGTTAGCAGTGGCAAGTAACACTTCAAACTCGTTACGTTGAGGAAGTGTTGTTGCTTGAGTTGGCTCGTTACTTGTCTCGCCAATATTTTCTTGAGTTGGCTCATTCGGACACATATCATGAAGGAAATCAGCCATGTCACTCGTCCCAGGATGATTTGTGTTGGGTACCAATGTTCGGGTATCCGGTTCACCGTGATTATACCAATTCGTATAACTTTGGTCCCAACCATTTGAGTGTATGTGATCAAACAAATCTTCGTACTTTATCCAACCATTGTTATAACAACTAGCACATGGACAATGTACATTCCCATCAATATTCACAAAGTCCTTGGCATACGTGCAAAAAGCTTTAAGACCTTTTAAAAAATCGATGCTAGCACGAGATAATGAGACCCAACTCTTATCAATTGGCATAACTGCGTTTTAATGATGCAACAAATAATTTTATAGAATCAAACATGTTCACAAGTTGTGCGTTTTATTGATGCAACAAATAATGACATAGGTTTAAGTTGAAAAGCCGTAAACACATATATAAAGGTGGAATTATGAGTTGTGCGTTTTGTTCACCTAATCCAACTATGGAAGGCAATCCTAACCCACTCTTTGAATGTTTCGTCTCATATATGAATGCGTATAATTGATTTGCTATTTGAGAAAATTTCGGCAGCATTTCCCCTTAACTCCCCAAATATGTGCTTTAAAGACATATTCGTAGGAGTAAAGGGGAAACACTGTCGAAATTTTCACAAATAGTAAATCAATTATACGCATTCATATCCTAAATGAGACAAAACATTCAAAAAGCAGTCCCAAACAGGGGACTTTCCGAAATTGATTTCTAATAAATTAATTTCGGACGGGTTTTCTATGAGATGATTAACTTCGGACGGGGACTTTCCAAAATTAATCACTAAAGTCCTAAACCCTAAAATCATTTACAATAGTATAACACAATCAAATACCATACAATAATATGAGCTTATTTGTAGCTTATGAGCTTATTTGATTTTCGGCTTATATATCACAAGACTTAATTTTCCGGCTTATATAAGTTTATTATATCATAATATACTTATATAAGCCCACAAATCTCCAAATAAGTCGGAAAATTGAAGCTTATGAAATATAAGCCGAAATCAAATAAGCTCATAAGCCCACGTATAAGCTTTTATAAGCTCATAATTATCAAATTGTAAAACAAAATAAAAACAATTGGCAAAACACATTGCAAAAGTTAAAAAAAAATTAACAAATTAAAAGAATAACGAAAATTAAAAATTAACAAATTAAAAGCCCTTGTGGGTTGCTGTTAACCAAACTCACCCTGTCGGGCTGTTATCAGCTTATATAGCGGGCTTATGTGGTTTTGGGCTTATGTTTCATAAGCTCACATTCTGTGGCTTATTTAAAACTTTTTCAGCTTATATAAGTTTATTATGTCATAACAAGCTTAAGCCTAAAAGTTTCAAAATAAGCAACAAAATGCAAGCTTATGAAATATAAACCCGAAAATCACATAAACCATAAGCACGCTATATAAGCCTAAACAAACACCCCTGCTTGTGTATCCACCACTGCCCCAATAGCAAGTCCCCACGACACTACCTGTGCCGTGGTACACATCACGAGCACACCCCATGGTGTGTCGTCTTCCCTAATCCCTAAGCAATCCTAGCAGCTTAAGAAGTAATCCTACATACTGATATAAGCGGAAACTAAACACCCTAACAGCTTAATAAGCAATCCCTAATCCCTTTATAAGCTGAAAATACAGCATAAACCAAACACCCCTGTTTGGGCTGTCGTTAACCAAATGTACCTTTTCTGGTCTTGGCAGTTGGCTAGCTGGTCTCGGCACTCGGCTCTCGGCTGCTCTTTGCTATCAGCTGATCTTGATAGGAAACTGTAAAATGTTATAGAAAAATGTTATAAAACATTTAACTGTTTTTAGCTTACGACCCAATTTTCCGGCTTATAAATGGTTATATATTGTTATAAAACATTTAACTGTTAGTAAAACGTTATAGAAAAATATATATAAATGGTTAAATAGAAATATATATAAACGTTATAGAAAAATATAAGCCGAAATCAAATGTCATGATATATAGTTGTATACAGACAAGCAGCCATGGTTTTCGGCTTATAAATTAAGGGGGTGTTTGTTTGAGCTTATTTGTTTTTCGGCTTATAAATCATAAGACTCAATTTTTCGGCTTATTAGGAGACTTGTGAGCTTATATAAGTTTATTATATCATAATATACTTATATAAGCCCACAAGTCTCCATATAAGCTGGAAAATTGAAGCTTATGAAATATAAGCCGAAATCAAATGGGCAATCCCAAACACCCCTGTTTGGGCAGCATAAACCAAACGACCCTCATGGGCTGTTGTTAACCAAAAAACATAAACCAGGCACACCCGTTTTTTGGCTGAAAATATGTAGAGGCAAACACCCCCTGTTGGGGCTGGTGTTGGAAAGAAATAACCAAACCAAGCACACCCTTGCGGGCTGCCTTGGTGGACTAGAGACTCAAAACCAGGCACACCCTTGCGGGCTGCCTTGGTGGACAGTTTAAGCTAGCATGATCTCGTCCCCCCCCCCCCCCCTAATTCACTAACTCTAATCCTAACATTTCTACTTGGTGGACTAGAGACTCAAAACCAGCCACACCCTTGAAAAGTAATACATAAATAAACAAACACAAATATCAAACTAATACACAACCTAGGTTCGAATTGGATAAAAAAAAACGTATTGTGGTCGCGTCTGTGGTTAGCTGTGGTTCACGGTTGGACACGGGCTGTGGTAGCGGCTACTCTCGATTGGTCTCGGCTGTCCTCGCTAAAGAAATAAACAAAAATTAGTCTTACATTTTAAAAATTAGCCTATAAACTTTTGGCGGCGACACGTACCCGGTACAAACATAAACACACAAAAACTTGTGGGGTCCCTAGAGCAGAAAATAACCTCAGTTGTGGGCTCGCCTACGATTCTCGGCTTCGGGTCTCAGCTTTGGGTCTCAGCTTCAACTGTACCAAAAAAATTAATAAAAATCAAAAAATTAACACAACAAAATTAACAAACAACAAAATTAATAAAAATTAACACAACAAAATTAACAAACAACAAAAATAAAAAAATAATAAAAAAAAAACCTCATTTTTGGGCTGAATCAAACAATGAAGAATAAAACAATGGAGAAGGGTGGAAGAAAGAATTAAACGAGGAGGGTGGAGGAAGAAAGAATTAAACGAGGAGGGTGGAGGAGGAAAGAATTAAACGTGCACAGTGGTGCAAGTGTGGTGGTGTAGTGGGGAAGATGGTGGTGTAGTGGTGGGGATGGGGGTTGCTGTGGTGGTGTAGTGGTGAGGATGGTGGTTGCTGTGGTGGTATATTGATGAAGCTGCGTTTTTTTTTTTTTTTTTTTTTTTTTTTTTTTTTTTTTTTTTTTTTTACAAGTGTAAATCTGAGATCTGTTGATAATGTAGGTGTGTTTTGGTGCACACTTTAACCGGGGACAAGTCCCCGCTAAAAGATTGTTTTGTCTTTTAGCAATACTTTTAGCGGGGACGAGTCCCCGCTAAAAGTTTTTACAATTCGCCAAAAACTTTGGCGGGATAAAGTAAATGCTTAGAGGGAAAAACGAAATTATTGGTGACACCTTTTAGCGGGGACATGTCCCCGCCGAAAGTGTGCACCATTTTAATTAACTTAAATCAATATTAATTAAACCATCTAAATTTAATTATTTATAATTAATTTAAATCATTTATGATTTATTTAAATCATTTAAAATTATATATAAATCATTAATAATTAATTATTTTTATGATTTATTTATAATTATATTTAAATCATTTAAAATTATTTTTAATTCATTTTAATTAAGTTAAATCATTTATAATTAATTTAAATCATTTAAAATTATTTTTAATTCATTTTTATTATGTTAAATCATTTATAATTAATTTAAATCATTTAAAATTATTTTTAAATCATTTTAATTAAGTTAAATCATTTATACACGAGATGTTAAACGAACGAGTCGAGATGCAATGGTTATACACGAGATGTTAAACGAACGAGTCGAGATGATGTGGTATTACACGAGATGTTAAACGAACGAGTCGAGATGCTATGGTTATACACGAGATGTTAAACGAACGAGTCGAGATGCTATGGTTATACACGAGATGTTAAACGAACGAGTCGAGATGCTATGGTTATACACGAGATGTTAAACGAACGAGTCGAGATGGTGTGGTATTACACGAGATGTTAAACGAACGAGTCGAGATGATGTGGTATTACACGAGATGTTAAGCGAACGAGTCGAGATGATGTGGTATTACACGAGATGTTAAACGAACGAGTCGAGATGATGTGGTATTACACGAGATGTTAAACGAACGAGTCGAGATGATGTGGTATTACATGAGATGTTAAGCGAACGAGTCGAGATGATGTGATATTACATGCGATGTTAAACGAACGAGTCGAGATGATGTGGTATTACACGAGATCTTAAACGAACGAGTTGAGATGCTATGGTTATACACGAGATGTTAAACGAACGAGTCGAGATGATGTGGTATTACACGAGATGTTAAGCGAACGAGTCGAGATGATGTGGTATTACACGAGATGTTAAACGAACGAGTCGAGATGATGTGGTATTACATGAGATGTTAAACGAACGAGTCGAGATGATGTGGTATTACATGAGATGTTAAGCGAACGAGTCGAGATGATGTGGTATTATACGAGATGTTAAGCGAACGAGTCGAGATGATGTGGTATTACACGAGATGTTAAACGAACGAGTCGAGATGATGTGGTATTACACGAGATATTTTCCCACCTAACAACTTATCCTCACAATATAAACTCACACACACTCAACTAACCCATATCATCTCACGCACACACTCATCTCACTATATCTCTCTCTCTAGCAGTTTCCGTTTTCCGGCGACACCAGCAGTTTTCGGCCGCCGGAATCTTTTTCTGGCCACCACCTTTTATCAACTCAACTTGTAGATCGGGCTACCCCGATCACGATTCTACCACACACAACTACAAATACACACTGTCAACTAGATGCAGCGATATAATCCTTTTATGTGTACTTGTGGAATAGGAAATATAAAAAAAAAAGAACATCACATCAAAAAGATACATTTGGATGGGAGTATTATGCATGTCCTCTTTCGAAGCCAAGAGAGAAAGGTCATGGATGTGGATATTTTATGTGGAAGAGTGAATTTGATGAACAATTACAAGTAATATATTCTGCTTCAACATCTCACGGTTCTGGGTGAACAAACTGCCATGAAAAAGATCTTAGGATAAATATGCTGGAGGCAAAAAACAGGTGCTAGAGACAAAAGTCAGGTTGCTCGAGGCAAGACTTGAAATGGCAACGAATCCCGACAACAATGACCACGCATGTCAATCAGATGCAATACTCCGTTACCTGTTAGGTGACATGGAAAATCTTCGTATGTAATGCTGTTGTTGTTGATGTTGCTGTTGTTGTTGTTGTTGTTGTTTGTTGTTTGTTGTGTTATTGTTGTTGTTTGTTGTTTGTTGTGTTATTGTTGTTGTTTTTTAATAAAATGTTGTTGTTGTGAAAACTGATGTCCACACACGATTAGATACACTCAAAACTGCTTGATCACTAGAAATCATAAACTTCTATCCAAACACTCAAGATTGTAATTATTAATCTAACAAAACATCCACAGTAAGACCTAAGCAGTTTATAAAGCAATCCCAAACAGCACACACTTAGCTTCAAACACAAAGTCAAACATTTTATTCAAACCACACAAGAGTTGTAAACCAGATACATTTCCATACAGACTCAAACTAAACAACTCGACAAGCAAACGAACCAGATCAAACGAAACAAACTCGACAATCAAACGAAACAACTCAAACTAAACAACTCGACAACCAAAGAAAACAACTCAAACTAAACAACTCGACAACCAAATGAAACAACCCGTTTACTTTTTTTTGCGGCTAACTCCCGCTTTGCTTGAACTCGCACCACTTCTTCCTTTCCTTGCTCTCATTTCCTTGAGATATGCAAACATAGCTTCAAGACCTGTTATTCTATTTTCCAGATTATCAACAGCAGCAACTTCATCAAACGTGCTTTCAGCTTCATCCTCACCTCCAACAACAGCAGTTTGAGCTTCAGCAGCACGTTGAGCTTCAACAGCATCTACCTCTTCCAAATACTCTCTATAGTATGAATTTTTTCTCAACCATACCAGAATCCGGTCTCTTTGCCAAGGTGCACAGTTAAAATACGAACCATATTCATCAAAAATTTCCATGCCCCAATGATTTATAATTTCATTATACAGGAGCTCGTGTGATAAAGCCTTTGCCCACTCCTCTTCCAGCGTTAAACCATCCATTGTTATGTGTGTTTTGTATTTTTTTGCTGAATTTACGATAGTTAATATGTGTTATGTGTATGATATAATATATATTGCACAGTTTGGGGGGAAATTTGGCGCCTAAACTTTTGGCGGGGACATGTCCCCGCCAAAAGATAGCATGTAACTTATGGAACAACTTTTTAGCGGGGACATGTCCCCGCTAAAAGTGTGGCGGGAAAAATACGCGGGCACAATTAAGGGTAACTATTTTGGTCAAAGTTGCAAAATAATGCACATACTTTTGGCAGGGACATGTCCCCGCCGAAAAGTAAGCGTTGAAAATCTTTTGACCGGTCAGTGAGGTTGTGTGCCAACTCAGCGCCGTTTTTGTCGTTTAGGGACTTTCGGCGGGGACAAGGGCGTCGCCGCCGAAAGTGTCCTCGCCCGTCGTGTTGATTGTTGTAGTGTGTGTTTAAGTTGGTTGCACAATATGCTTGATAATTTGTATTTCTTATGTAAGGGGTGTTTTAATAAGTGTATTAATTGTATTTATTGACTATTTAATTAATTTTATTTAATATACATAATGATCAATTTTAAGTCATTAATTTTCAATTTTAAGTCATTAATTTTAAACTTTAATGGCAAAATATGTGTAATTATGTTGAATTACTTGTACTTTTAGCATTGAAATGTGTAATGCTTAATTTTAAGTATTATATTAATAGTAGGCATTCATGCTTTATAATATAGTATGATAATAATCTGATTCACGATCAGATTTATTTATTGCTTCAAAATCCTAATGAAACATTTCTATAATATCTCTATCTTAGGAAGACAATCTTCTATTTATATTATAAGATCAATTTTTATTTGATAAGAAAACTTATTTGCTTGGAGATTGATCATCAATAGACTTCCAACTCGTCACAATTTGGATCTACGCGGAGTAGACCTTGATTCCATTCTCTGTCTAGTTTGCAATGAAGCTGCAGAGACTGACCAACATCTATTTCTCGAGTGCGACATCGCGCAACATCTTTGGAAGATGGTCTTAAAGTGGTGGGGGTTAAACGACTACCCTAAAGACATCTTAGGAATTGTCACATGGGTTGATTCAGTATCTCTTCCAACCAAGGTAAAACCTATCTTTGATGCAGTGGTTCTTATCACCAATTGGGCTATTTGGCGATTCAGAAATAGTCGAATTTTTGACTTGAAACCTCCAAGAAAAGACACACTCGAAGCAGAAATAAAAATCCTTTCTTTCTCGTGGATTACTTATAGAAACAGGAAATTTAACTTAGATTGGAATGTATGGATCTATGATCATATTTTGGCATGTAACAACATCTTGTAAATTTCCCCTTCTTGAACTTCTTGCTTGAGTTTTTTTTTAATAAAATCTTGCCGTTTAAAAAAAAGAAAACTTATCTTTTAGAAAATGATTTGAGACATCGGACATAACTCTCACATGCATTATGGATGCGCTTGATATTTTATTTAGGAGTAATTCTAAACTCACACAAATTTTACAAAAAAACTCCCACATGCACATGTGGCAAATGAGATGCACCAATCAAATTTTGTTGTATTTTCTCTTTCTTACTTTTACTCTCAATAATTTGACGACATGCGTACGTGTGAAAATTATTTTGTAAAGTTTGAGTGAGCCTAGCTTTCCTCTTTATTTAGAAGGAAAACAGTTATATTAAGTGGCAACTTTCGGCAAACTCTTCCAATTAAAAAAAAGAGCATCAAAAGTAAAAAAAATAGCTGCTTTAAAAGCAAGATCAGAACTTTGGACACAGCTTAAGATCTACCACCTGAAATTAAATATGTTGCTCCTACGAACATAACTTAATGAAGAAGAAAAGAACGAAATCCAAGCATTTTCTTCTTGGCAACTTGAAAACAGAGATGACAAAATTGAAGTGCCAGACGAATCAGAAACATAAAATTCTTCATGGCTCCATATACTAGATAAATACTGCATCAGAGACGACGACAATGGCTTATTAGATTTATCGGCTTCATTTATGATGAGGAAACACGACAAAGACCAAGTCCAAAGAAATTAAATTGCAACAAAATACAATTGTTTGCCTAAAAAATAAAACGGACGACGCCATAAATTCAAAGGTTATATGATCAATGCTTCCAAGTGAAAGTACAACCTATGTCAGCTCAGATGGAGCTATTCCATATTGCAATGATGGAGGAGAAACGGAAGCGCTATATCCGACTAGATATCTAAACACCTTTAGTTTCCCGGGTCTGCTTGCCCATCAGTTGGAACTTAAAATAGGAGCACCAATCATGCTTCTCAGAAGTCTTAACTTGGCTGGAGGATTATGTAACAGCACAAGAATGCACAAGAATGATCGTCATGTAGTTATTAACGAAACTCATCAAGGCACATATCATCACAGGCACAAGAGTGAGACAAAAAGTGTTCATTCCAAGGATTCCCTTGATAAACAAAGACCCAAAAGTCCAAAACTGTCATTTACTTTCAGAAGGAAACAATTTCCGGTGAAAGTTTCTTACGAGATGACGATCAACAAAAGCCAAGGGCAATCTCTGAACAAAATAGGCATATACTTACCTGAACCCATATTTGGCCATGGGCAGCTATATATCGCTTTATCTAGGGCGACATCACTAAACGGCCTAAAAATCCTTATCGGGTGGCAAAAAGACAAGCCTGGGAATACAACCAAGAATATCACATACAGAGATTTCTTGACAAAAGTTAAATAAACACAGGTAAATTTCACATATTCTAATATTGGGCATAGTAGCTTTCATGCGGATTGTTGCCGATCACTAGCATCTCACCAGAACCCGAAGTGTACAACAACAACACACAGATTATTGACATACCAAAGTACTCTATTACATTTTTTTTGGGTTATGCTAATTTTGATTCATATTCACAGTTTCACAAAAATTATAAAATTGTAACTTTGATATTGAAAATATATACCAAACCAAAATTATCAGATAATTATAAACAACATATAAAAGGCTCTGCCGCAACGCGCGACAGCCTAATTACCATGAAAATAAAAAGTTAATTACATGGGAAGTCTTGCGATGTCATGCCCGTATCAATGACACTTCCTTAAGTATACAATGACCCAAATCTTAAAACATTAACAGCCATAAAGTTTCGAAATCCCCCTTTAAAAACACTATATGAATCCCGAAAATGATTATTTGTCTGCATGCATTAATTCACCTGCAACACAAAAATCTAACAAGAATCATAAACCTGTCCTGGATTTAATATATTCTAAAATTTCTAACTTTCTTTCCATAAAGAATGAGGCATCACCATGATCTTGTTGCTGTCAATGGCATGTCAAGAGTCCTCCGAAGCTCAGGTTGACATAGCTGGAGGTTGGTCGGGCTACAAGCTTGGATGACTCTAGAGTTACATGCAAGGAATCCATTATTCTCATCACAGGTAGCCGCATATGCTCTTGCTTCATAAATCTGATAACAATATCTTTCTTGACTAACTATATATATTGATAGAAATTCTTTGCAGAAAGTAAAAAAAGATTTATTATTATCTAAACAAAATAACTTTGTTTCTGAACGGCGAAGAAATAATTTATCATAAATTAGAACTTGGTAGAAACATGATAAAACCTTCTTGTAGAGTTCAATGTTTTCTTGATGTATCAGGTTCCCCTATACAGAAATAATCAACATCTTTCTTAGTGTATAACAAAATATAAAGAAGGGAAAATGATTAAAAAAAAATATCATACTTGCCACCATTTCCTCTTGTAGGTAGCGAACATTTTTTTTTGATTTTGTGGGTACTATTCTTTCAAATTCATCTTTTTTAGGGTATGTTTGCGAATTTTTTAGACATTTTTGCCCCTCTTAGCTAATAGAATTTTTTTTTCCAAAGGGCAAAAATGTCACATAGTACCCTAAAAAGGATGAATTTGAAAGAAAAGTACCACAAAAGCAAAAAAATTTGTTCGCTACCCACAACAGGAAATGGTGGCAAGTATGATATTTTTTTAATCATTTGCACTATAAAGAAGTAGTATTCCAACACTTTCAGTTTCGAATTGTGAAGAATCATCACAATTTATATGTACAAGATTTTCATTGAAAATTTATTTGGTTGGCCATTAAGAACTTTACGAGATACCAATGATCTGAAGTCTAAATTTTCTTATCTTGTATTATTAAGAAGAGTTTTGTTTGGATATTTATTCATCAACCAAAGAGGATTGTTAGTGGAATTAAAGTTTAATAAAAATGCAAGGGGAAAAAGATAGAATAAAGACCTTCCTGGTGAGCTCTTGGATCTCATTAGTTAGCATCTCTTCCTGGAAGCCATATATACAGACAATATTTTCAGGTTGTTTGAAAAAAAGAACACTTACAAGCTATTCAAAATGCATAATGAACATTTTTAGATCGTTAGAAATCTGTTTAATATAATCTAAACGTCTCTAACTTATGTATGGCTCGTCTGTCTAACAAATAACTTCGTCTACTCAGATTGCCATAATTTCTTAAATTTTCTAACACTGAGAAAGCAATTCATAACTTGGAGGCGCTTAAATATATTCACATTAATTAACAGGATAAATTAACTCTATTAGCTCTTCAAAAAGAAAAACAGAATCTAGTAATTAGGGTCTCTTCGCAACCTTTTTCAAGCGAATTCCTTGTAGACTTGTTTCCAACTGGTTCTCCAGTTTTTGCAAGTCTTCGACTCCCAAACCACATAGTTCCTCTCCCATTAGTTGCCTGATCTTATGCAAACAGTTGATCAAACATTAAACAGCAAAATATTGAGATATAAAATCCGGTCTTAGAAGATTTCTATTTTTTTCTCTGGTTTAATCAACTGTAGCTAGGTATGACTTACCGATGAGCTTCATGCAAGTTCTGCAATTTTTGCTTCAATATTGCTGCCTCCATTTGCCAAAGCTAGCAATACCGCGTTAAATTTTGGTTGATCAATTGTATGCACTCACCAAAAGATGAGCATACTTGCAATAACTTAATGAGCAACTCCACATATGCAATACACAATATCACAAAGTAACCCTTCTCTTTTTAAGTCAATGTAACATGTTCTTGTTCATATATATTGTCATTTCCTATTTACCATGAAGTGCAGAATGCAAATATTATTCTTCTAAGATTTATATTGAATATTATTGTTCTTAATTATGTATGTGATTCTGGATACACCATGAATGCTGCCAAAGCAAGACAAACAAACTACCTTCCAATGGAACTATATGTCTAGATATGAGTGTCGGTCACAATGTACTATGCATTTTCACCTGTTTCATTACAAATAACAAGCTTAATTATGGACATACTCTCACAAGCGTTGAGTATGAGGAAATAGCTTGTTTCTTTTGATGATATGAGATTCATATTACATTATATGTGTTGTGATCAAATGAGTGATTTAACACATATGTTTTAAATGCCGTCTTACCATTTTGGTATATTTTTATCATGATCGTATCACACTCGAATACTCGATATGCAGTAAGTATATCGTTTTTATTTGAGTTAAAGATACTATCAACTTTATGTGTCACATATTAATTAGTATCATAGCCAGGGAACTGTTAGATGATTGATTAGTTACAGTCCATGATTCACTTTTATCCTAGTTAATATATGTAATTTTCATGCTTATTTTATCCTGGTAATGATTAATGAGTTTATGGAATCCAAGAAGGTATGTAAAAGGTATAAGGTGCTGCATATATCAGAGACCAAACATACACAACTTGACGATCATATAATTCCATTGAAAAATAGTTCGTTTCTCTTGTTCGGGAAGGATTTCATGAATATCGTTATGGTGTCTATTATTGCCAGTTCGTATTTCTCAATACTAATAATTGTATTATCAATATAAATTAGGTTTACTCTACATTTATCTTGAGTAGTTAATCTGAAATATAGATCCCTCCGATGATTCAAAGATTCATATATCCTGTTTATTAAATTGTAGATATATACCTTGACGTCTGACATTGAGTTCGCCAGTTGATTGTTTTCTTCTTTCGATCTATTGTAGCGTTGAATTGCTGATTTCATGCTGAATTATCAGAAAAGATGACAAAAAGCACTTAATTAGCAATGAGAAAGTGATTAGCATTGTAACTAATGAAAGTACCACAAAGATTTACTTGTCAGTAATTAAGGATGAATACCACAATATTTTTTCAGATCAAGACATTAAAAGAACTTGTAGTGAATGTACTAAACAAAAAGAAAAAAAGTTGCTTGCGCTATGGATTAAATCCATTTTTACATATTCATATATGTCTTCAATGTAGATATATGAACCAACCGTATATTGAAATTTTAGCTCTTATATGAAACACAATCTCCCTGATAACAACCAAGACGTATATTGAAAAAGCACACATATGTAGCTAGCGTTTTGCTAGTTTCCGTTCAGAAAACAAATTAAACATTGTTCTAGAGAGGTAATACAGAAAGACAGAGGCCAGATGGTGTGTGTTTATATATTGGAACTTTTTTTTTATTTTTTTATTTTTTATTTATTTATTTATTTTTAATCTATAATATAAATTCATAAATCATTCCCAAGCTAGTCTTGATCGCATCTTTGTCTTTACATATAAACATTGAAGATCGAGTATCGATATCACATCCATCTATCTCTCTAAACTCCAATGAAGTTGTTTCCCATCTTGAATTCAGTTTATTTCAAAGTAGTCACCATGACCTAATTATCTACTTGTATGCTTACCAATTGGTTTAACTGCAATGCAGTATACATATACGTCTACATAAAGATACCTAGATTAGTTTGTAATATTTTAATTTATCAATATATTTTAGTTCAACAAAAGATAGCTAGATTATAGAATAAAATCAAGGAGAAAGTATGATGAATATAACGCATTAATGCTTATATAGCAAAAATAAATTGATGTTAATTAACCTGGTGCTTGAGAATTCATAAAGCTTGTTGGTGCTTGAGAAGATGATAACTCCAACTTCAGCATCACATAAAATGGCCAACTCTTTTGCTTTCTTCAATAACCCATTCCTTCTCTTTGAGAAAGTGACTTGCCTACTGGTTGAGTTATCTATCCTCCTGATTGCAATCTTCCCTCTTCCCATCTCCCACGCTTCAAATTATTTTTTTTTTCTAGCTAGGGTTTCTTAAATTTTAATGTTTGTGTGAGTGAGAGAGAGATGTATATATATATCTTAGTGACTGGTTGAGCAAAGGTCTAAAAGCTGCTTAAAGGCGCACAGAAAAATAATATAATGAATTGGAAATAAGATATTACTTGGTGGATTTTTATTCATGAGATCAGTTTTTTCATTAGAAATTGATAAAGATTCTTTTTCTTTTAAAAGTTCGTTTATGTTTAAAAGCTTCTTTGTTAGACTCAGTGTGTGATGCATGTTCAGTGTTGTATTTTGTTCCAATAATCCATATCTCACAGATGAGTCAAATAACATTTATTAACTGTAAAAGAAATGGGGTAATATACGAGGGACGAAACTTCTAAGTTTTTCACATATAGTTCACTCATTTATTAAAGCTAATTTATATGCCACTCAAGTAAATATTTATTTTCGATTACACCGATTTTGAGAAAATTAGTCCAAATAAACTGATCACGAAATAAATAACTGATCATGAAATATCATTTTTACCCTTTTAAATTATTTTTGATGATGTATAGTTGCACTTAAAATAAGAATATAATGGTCTTTCACACCATACTTATTATTAGTATTAACGAGTGTTGGTACCCGCGCGTTGCTGCAGAATTCTTTTGTTGCCGTTAGCTACTTAACGTGAAGTTAGTTATCTAGGATTGACTTTGCAATTGATGTATAACATGAATGACCATTTATGTAAATTATGTGAGGATTAAATTTGCAATATACCGCTGAGATGAAGGACAAAGTGCGTACATTTTTTTTTTAATTGTTAAAGTAACGGTCGTTAGTTAACAGCCGTTAAATAAGTAACGGTTTTTAGTACTGTACAAATAGGACTGAATTTGCAATTGATGTATAACATAAAGGACCATTTATGTAAATTATTTGAGGACTAAATTTGCAATGAACCGCTGAGATGAAGGACAAAGTGCATACAATTTTTTTTAAATGTTAAAGATAACGGTCGTTAATTAACAACCGTTAAATAACTAACGACCGTTAGCACTGTAAAAAAAATAAAAAATAATAAAAAATAAAAAATTACTGTAGAAACAACTGTAGCAGCTATAGTACTTGCTCTCATCATCCTCCCCTCTTTTAGTATATATATATAATTTAGTATTGCCTTGATAAGTTAAAGTTGGTTGCATATTTATGCCTTACATTATTTGAGCATATATTTGCTCGGATTTGATGTTAGCAAAAACAAACATAGAGTTGGACGGTCTGTAAATTTTGTTTCAATTAATTGGTTATGTAAAGTTTAGAAAACTTAGATGGCCAACAAACATATTATCCTTAAAGAAAATTAACAGTCATATTTGAGGAAGTAATTTTATATGTATCAATAAATTATGGATAAGGATCCTTTAATGTTTACTCTCTCATTTTGGTCATATAGAACCAATCAACAATAAGAAAATGATAAAATAGGACCACAACTAAATGAAACAAGGGAACAATTATTTTGTTTTATCTCACAATATAACTAACATGATAAAAAATAGAGAGTTGAACTTTATCTCAATCCATAAATTATATATTGATTTTAATTCATCAAGGCTTAATTACGATTTCATCACTACTTTTAAATCATACTTTGTAATCAAAATGTATATACCATTTTAACATTATTTTCTTATTCTAAGAAAATCTTCTGATATAAGTTACTCATATATCCAAGCCTTTTAAATCACACTGTAATATTCTATTTACTAGCTTATAGACCTGTGAAATCACGGGTATCTTGAAAAGATATATGCAAGACTTACGTGTATGAATAAATTAACAAATAACAAAGAACAAATAGTTTACACTATTTTTTGATTGAAATAACAAATAAAGAGTCAATGATAAGATAAAACGTTTAGCCAAAAAAAACATTTTAAATTTTAGGATTTTCACTCTCTCTCCTCTTTTCTTCTCATAACCGTTTTTCCGAATATTCCGCCATTGTCAAAATCATTCAAAAACCTTCATTTCTTCATCAATTTCTGAACGATTTTGAATTTTGATTACACCAATTGAATTGTATAATCGTTGCGCACACAACGATTAGTTTTAATTGTAATCTCGTTCAGTATTGAGAAAACACCCAATTGGATGATTTTGGCGCAAAAATTGAATTTCTTTCCTATTGTTACTGATGACTAGTACTGTCACTGCGAACATTATGATCGACTGTAAATTGTTTTTCGTTGGATTATTTCTACTTTTTTAGGTGTTTTTGTATTCGTATTATCATTCATTTAAAAAAGTCACTTATGTCAAACAAAAAGAAACAACGGACGTCTGATCGGACCACTAGGGTTCCGATGAGGCTTAATGATCATGTGGTAAATACTTTGGGGCAAAAACGTGCTGAAACTTTGCCGGAAGTTACTTTGAAGGAAAGTGTGAATAATTGTGCTGGGGAAACAAGTGTTATTGGGGATACTGGTAGTATGAAGGGGAAGAGAAAGGATGTTGAGAATGTGAATGAACTGAATGTAGATAGTAATGCTAGTGTGGAAGGGAAGAGTAGTGATGTTGGAAAAGTGAATGAACTGTTGGTTGATAATGATGTAAGTAATAAAGTGAATAGTGATGTTTGTTCTAGTGATAAGCAGGATTCTAATGTTCATAATAGTGATGTGAAGAATAATGTTGGAGATGGTAGTAGCAGGGAGAAAAGGGAGTCTAGTACTGAGAAGCCTTAAACTAACACATCATATGCTAGTGTTGTGAAGAAAGATGAAATTCCAAATAAACTCAAATTTGTGCCTACTGTTGTGACAGAACTTGGGAATGAATTTGTGATTTTTGATGAAGATTTGGTTTAGAAAGGTAGTGAGAGGTGGAATTTAACAATTTGTGGACAATTTGTTGGTCATAGTATGAATCCTAATGAGTTAAGGTATAATATTAGAAGAATGTGGAGTAAGTTTGGAATTGATGATATTGTTCATAACAATGGCCAATTTTTGTTCAAGTTTAGAAGTAAGGAAGGTATGGATGCTGTTCTAGAAAGTGGACCTTGGATGGTTAATAATAAACACTTTTTGTTCATAAATGGAGCTCTGATATGCATATGGAGAAAATTGAACCAAGTAAGATGCCTGTTTGGGTGAAAATGAAGGAAATACCATTAGAAGCTTGGAGTGTGGATGGAATTAGTGCTTTAGCTAGTAGTTTAGGTATGCCTATTCTCATGGATAGCACGACTGCAACTATGTGCCATAAAGGAATAGGAAATTTGGGGTATGCTAGAGTGTTGGTAGAAATGAAAGCTGAAAAGGGACTAAAGAAGAGTATTGAAATAAAGTATAGAGATAAGGAAAATTGTGTAAAGGGGATTAAAAGAGTACAAGTTGAGTATGATTGGACACCACAAGTTTGTGAACACTGTAAGGTTTTTGGGCATGAATTTCAGAAGTGTAGTAAAAGACCTAAGAGTGCTGAGGAAATGGAGAATGAGATTAAGAACACAGCTAAGGAAGTTCTAGAGAAACAGAATGCAACGGGTAGGGAAGAAAATAGTGAGAAGGTCATGCAGGGTAATAGAGGGTATAATAGGTATCAATACAGCCATGTCAACTCATATAAGCAAAATGCAGTTCAAAAGGATAACAAAATGGCACAAGAACAGAGGAAAGAGGGAAGAAGTCAGAATATGGGTAACATGGGTAATATGAGACAAGAATATAGAAGGAAACAACCTGGTAATGTGGTGAATGGGAAAGAAAAGGATGATAGAAATGTGACTAGAAAACAATATAATATGAATGAGAATATTATGGAAGCTTTAAAGAGATCAAACAACAAGTATTCAGTGTTGAATTCTGTACCTGAGGATGATACACAGGAATTGAAATTACTTAAAGATAGGAAGATTGTGGACCAATTTCTGTTAAAAAATATGCAACCAACTCCTACCGAATTAAGAGATTGGACAACTGATATGAGAAGATATTTTAAAGAGGAAGAGGAAAGGAGGAATGAAAGGAACGAGGATGAAACTATTATTGTTGAAGATGTAGTAGAGGATAGCAATGGAATGGAAAAAATTATGAATGATGTTGAGGTGAATGGAAAGGGGAAAAGTGTGTTATTACATATGTGATATGGATTTTAAAATAGGTATTTGGAACATTAGGGGTATGGGTACTGCTGAAAAGCAAAAGGAAGTATTGAATCTTATGAATAATGAGAAGTTGAATGTTTGTGCTATTTTGGAAACAAGATTGAAGAGCCAAAAGCTGCAGAAAGCATGTGATAGAGCCTTTAGTTGGTGGGAATGGGATTCTAATATGCAAGTGATGAGGCGAAAAATGAACCATTTTTAGGGGGTCATTTAAGCCTGAAATTGAATTTATTTGATCAAATATTGCCCTAAATCGTTCCTTTTGTGATTTTAGGTACTTTGGGAGTGAATTCTGGAAAAGGAAGCATTTTGGACGTTTTTGGAGCATAAAAGTGAAGAAAACGGCAAAGACTTAATTTTCCATGCTAAGAACAGTACCTGACGGCGTCAAGAGCAAAATCCATGACGACCCAGAGAAAACCTGAAGGTGTCAGAAGTAGGGCGTCAAGAGTTATTTTGGTGATGGCCTGAAGAAGGACTACACATGACGGCGTCAGACCCAGATCTAGGCAGTCCGAGAAGTTTATTGGCGGCGAGGTGACGGCGTCAGAAATTTACTCTTGTCGTCATCACCTCACAAAATCTATATATACTTTTCTATTTTTCATTCATTAAAAGAGGAACTTGTGTGGAGAATACTAGGGCTGAACCTAATAAACCCTAGGTCGTTTGTAATAGTATTTTCAAGGGTTTTCACCCCTTGAAACCTTTCATGTTCAATTAAGATAAGTCTTCTTTCAATTCATTCAATATGTCTATGTTATAACCAAGAAACACCTTCAGGAGGTCGGGGATGCTCGAAATAAAGAGTAAACATGGTATATTATTAGCTTCAAGAAAGGGGAAGATCTGTGTGTTTTCTAGAGAGAGAAAGAAGGAAACCACACACACCATGAAATACAAAGAGACATCCAACCCTCCTAGTTGAGACTAGGAGGGGTATTTATACTAGAATACAAGCCTAACTTAGCACTATTGTCTAAACTAGTCCTTGTACATAGAAGGAGATGCTATTCCCGAATATAACATTACTTTTAAGGCTAACAATCTCTCCCCAAAGTGATGTTATATGGGAATAGCTTACAACGTTCCCTACAAGTAAGATTAAATACAAAACATAAGCGCAGCAGCTCCGAGAGTGGTCTTCAAACTTCATTGATTCATTCAGCTTCCTGAATCTTCTCAGCTGCCATCTCTTTACTTGCAGAAGAACAATGTAAGCAAATCTAATTAGGGATTAAATCTGGCTTGACACTCTCCCCTAATTAGTGCTCTCCCCCAAACTGACAACCTTTCTGATGAATTCCCTGAAACTGAAGAAGTCTTTTGATACTTAAATGCAAACCGTCTTTAGTCTTCAAACACGCAGCGGAAAATGTAGAACAAACTGTAGACTCGACCTTCTTCACGATTGTCCATTCGGGGGAACTGAATATCAACATCTTCATCTCACCAAATGCATTCCAGTTATCTTGCGTAAAGCAAATCAGTCCATAACGTACACATGAAATGATAACACCAAAGTAACAAGTTGAAACACCGATCATCTTGAATTTGTTGCCCGAAATTGGTGAAGGTGGATAAGGTAGAAGTACGTAGAAAAAGTTGAGAGGATAAGGATATAGAATCAACCAATATCCGACACAAATCATTTCATAAATCATTAAGCCCGATCATGTGAACTTGTTGTGCGTCCTCGATGTACACATTTCTCTCCCCTGATGATTGCGATCTCATCGGAATCAGCATAACATTGTGTACATGAAGTATTAACTGAAAGCACTTTATCATTAATCACATAAGCCCGTGAGAAGATGTCGATAAACCCAATCTACTAACAATACCATTTGAAATTGTCATACTCTTTATCAACCTCTGAATCAACAACGGCTCTCTGAGTAACCCCATATGAAGATAACCCAATATGATGAACTTGAGAATGAAGTAAAATCACTCAGACTTGTGACTTAAGCTTGTACTATCCTGTGACTAAGAACGGTGTACCTTATACCCCTAAAGAAGTGTAATAAGCACAATCCATCTTGACATATCCTCAACTACGTGAGACACTGAGCACTACAATGTAACTCCTTAAAGTGATAACTACTTTGCGAGTATAGAGAGAAAGAATCACAAAAGTAACTAGATATCCAAGTCTTCGTCACCATTAATATATGCCCAAACAAGTCATCTTCGCGGAACTGAAGAAAGAAAGAAGATGAAATAAGTACACGCGCCCGTAAAACGTTACTTCAAACCCGAATAAATTATAACGAATTATCCCCATATTCATAAATATCCGATACTAGCCGTTGTTATTTGATTGTGATTCTTGATCAGGATCGTTTAAGTAATCCGTGGTGTGTTTTGGTGAATGATATATTGGTATTTAGATAATGAAACAAGAAGATGAATCATGTGCTATAAAATGTTTACCAATAATATCATGTGTGTTTTTGGTGAAGGTAAGGGTTTAGGGTATTTAGACATTAGGTTATTCGATGAGTTTAGGGTTTTGTTTATGTAATAATCCTTTGATATGTCCTTGCTCAAAATCCCATCTCGTTACTCGATATCCTAAGTCAATTTCGGCAGAGTTTCGTTTAGATTAGTCCAAAAGAAATCCTTACTCGATAAACGATAAGGTTGGACCAGCCTAACTCGGCAAACTATATGAAGCATATACAACTCATGAAACTGTTGCACGAAAAATTAACCCAAACTCGGTATGACTGATCAAACTCGGTAAGAATATTTTCAAACTCGGTAGAATATTATCCAAACTCGGTAAAAAAATTTTTTTTCAAACTCGGTACAAAAATTTTTTCTTCAAACTCGATAGTACCTTAACTCGGTAATATTACTCGGCAATACAACTAACTCGCTAATCAGTTCTCAAACTCGATAGCCTCTGAAACTCAGGATCCTAACTCGATGAACAAACATGCTAACTCGATAAAAATGGATCCTAACTCGATAAAAAACATGCTAACTCGACAAAAAATGGATCCAAACTCGATAGAAAAATTTCCTAACTCGAAAATTTTTCTAACTCGACAAAAATGGCGATGAACAGTACCAGATCCGATTTTTCACCCAAAAACACGATTTTTTCACCCAAAAACACCACGATTCGCCCCCAGTTAGCTCTGATGCCACTTGTTATAACCAAGAAACACCTTCAGGAGGTCGGGGATGCTCGAAATAAAGAGTAAACATGGTATATTATTAGCTTCAAGAAAGGGGAAGGTGTGTGTGTTTTCTAGAGAGAGAAAGAAGGAAACCACACACACCTTGAAATACAAAAAGACATCCAACCATCCTAGTTGAGACTAGGAGGGGTATTTATACTAGAATACAAGCCTAACTTAGCACTATTGTCTAAACTACTCCTTGTACATAGAAGGAGATGCTATTCCCGAATATAACATTACTTTTAAGGCTAACAGTCTATGTGTTGTTTGAATATATCTTATGCTTGTCTTGATTATAACATGCTAGGCTAGATCTTTCATGTGTTTGCTTAGATGTAATGAAACCTAGATGTTGATTATAGGTTGATTGCTTGTTTATAGTTGTAATGGATGAATGATTTCAATGTTAGGCTTAAGAAAACTGGCAGATCTCCATTGTGTAACTTGCTTGAATGTCTTAAGAAACATGAACCAATGTGTACTAGGTTTTTATGATTGTATTTAATGCATGAGCGAATTCTAGTGATCCCATGTTAGGAGCTTCTTAGCCGGCTCGACATAGGAGTGAAGTAGGAGCTTATAGGATTGGGGAAGTAAGTACGCCACCCCATGAATGGTATTAAGGAATACAATCCGACATCCACGCAACTGTAACAAGTAATTAACATGTAAAAGATATCTAGGGAGTAGTGAAATCTAAGTAAACACAATTCTCCCATATATTGCTCACACCACTAGTATAATTTAGTTTATTTTCATTTTTATTATTTTATTTTGATTGCATCTTAGTTATTGGGTTAGTTGATTAACAACTAATTCCGCCCACTCCTTAAAAAACCGAGATTTTACTTGCTTTTATAAAAACATAAAAATACAAAAAGAATCATCCCTCACCTCTAGACCTAGTCTTTAGGCTTTCTAATCCTAGCGACACTATTCCTAAGTTAAATGATCAATCCCCCGGTACTTGTCACTAAACTATACTATAACGATCAGGTACACTGCCTGGTGGGGGTTGTAAGCTTCTCGAGATCCCTCGAGAGGTAAAGCCTGGTGCAATTCCCACGCATCAAGTTTTTGGCGCCGCAGCCCGGGGAATAGTTATTGTCTAGGTTAGGATTTCTTTTTATTAGGTCTACTTGCTAGATTCCTTTCTAGTAAGATTTTATTTTTATTTTTAGGTTTTCTTTAGTCTATCTTATTTCTTTGTTTCCTTTGTTCGTAAACTATATCGATGGATAACAATAACATTGATCGTTTGATTCCTGTTATTCGTGTTTTTCGTCGTAGGATTTTCCAAATGTCCGCCCCAATCCCTTTAGTGGAAAATGAGAACCCACCTAATCTATCGCCTAACCACCACTTTGACTATAATTCTGAAATGGAGGAGTCTGACCATGATGATGACCATTGGGCTAGTCCTTTTTACTATTCAGACTCCTATGAGGATCTTGATGATGGTGATGTGATTAATGAGGATAGGATGGAAGATGAAGTGAACCCTCTTAGGTATGGACCCTAGAACAAGGATTGAGAGTGATAGCTCATTCAATATGCAATTTCCTTGTAAGATCGGATTTAGGAGCTTTAATGCCTACCTTAACTCATCTCTCCTAATGAACATAATCTCGCGTAATGAATATAATAAAATCATGGTAGACGAGTTAGAATACAAAGGAGATAATGTTATTGCTAGGGCAATGTCATTGCATGTGTTTGTAGGAAGCTTCGTTTATCTTGTTGAGTTCATGGTTATGGAGAATCTAGGAGAATTTATCGATAGTAAGTTGACCCAAGTTGTATTTGGAAAACCTTTCAAAAGGTTGACCAACCTTGATGAAAAACTTATGGAAGGGTTAATTACATTCTCGGATGGGGATGAAGATTTTGTCTACCAAATGCCCCGTGCACACCCTAGGTTCAAGGATTTTTCCATGGAGAAATGTAGTAGGTATCCGCCCCTAGAAATGCTAAGTGAGAATGATAAAAGAAAAGAGCTTAAATATACTCATGAAAAGAATAAAAGGTATTATCGTGGATGTTTAGAGTTAAGTGATGATTATAAGAAAGATGAGGCGACTATTAGAAGGCTCACCCTTGGTTATGCGAGCATAAGTGACACACGATAACCCATGACCTTGAGTCTAGCTACAAGACTCGTAAATAAAGAAAAGCGCTTCTTGGGAGGCAACCCATGTTTTGTGTGATTTTTATTTTTGTTTGATTGTTATTTGCTTCCGTATGCATGCTTTATTTTTATTGTTGGTAGATCATGTTTCAAAACTAAAATGGTGAAAATACTTTATTTTGTTGTTTGGCTTAGTCTTAACTTCATCCAAAGGTATTTCGCAAAAGATAAGTGTAAAGGGAAACCCCAAATATGTTTTTAAGAAACAAACTCGATCATGATTCTCCACAATATTAAGTGAACATGTATATTCGTATTTGTTAGAGTCAAATGCTTGTATCGAGTCATAATGATGTTTTGCAGGATTTTCCAGGAAGTAGGACGAAGTTTTTCCAGAAATTTTCCAGAAACTTAACATAAGAATTTCTGCAGGTCACTTCTGAAGGCGTCAGGAAGAAATTCCTGACGGCGTCACGTGTAAAATTCTGGAAATTTTACCAGTTTTGTTTTTCTAACGGAGTCTTAAAGTTTTTGTTGAATCTTTAGTTTTATAATCTCCAGGAGATCTGCAAACATCATTCCACAAGCATTATATCTTATTTTGTTTTTTTAGGATTTGTTAGCATATATAGATTGCCGCCGATTTCACGCGAGGTTGCCTTGTTTGTTTTCTCAGGTTTAACAGGTTATATTGGACAAGAAGATGATTTATATTTCTGGAAGGGAAGCTTTGATTGTTCATTTTCTTGGAGGAAGATTTAACCTTGTTACCACACTATCCACACCGAACGAATCAGGGGAGTATTTGATTTCATTCTTTTACCTATTTCACTTTTACATTCTTTAATTGAACATTGGGGAAAATGTTCATCCTAAGTGTAAGGGGAGGGTAAATGATGATACCTTATAGGATACACTTGCACTTGAGTTTGTTTGTTTGATGGTAGGTGTGTAATAAAATTATGAGGAATACTTGTTAGTGTAATTTTAAAGCCAAATTTAAAATTTTTTACAACATCTAGGAGTGAAACTTTAGCCTTAGCAAGCGTCTCATGGATAGGAGTCGTATGACTAGCACAAAACCGTACCATTCAGAAAAATTTTCCACCCAAATATGTGAGGTTCGCCTTTAGATTTGATAGGAAAAGCGTTTACTATTAGTGCTTATAAGTGTACCGGTAGCATTTAGATTCTAGAACTTGCGTTAGTGATGCATCCCAAGACCGCTAGTGAGACTACATTCGTGTAATAGGATTTACTACATGATAAGAGGCATTAGGATCACCCTTGTGTTAAACCCGTATCATAATTACTTGACCGTTTAAGTCATATTATTTGGCTAGTTAAGTCAACTAATTTTTCCCACACCCTTAGCGTTGTACTCATTTTTAGTACACGAAACCCCTAGTACACCCCTCCGAGCCTATCTTTTCGTTTCTAACTTTAAGCATCTTACTTAAAGGAAGAATTTGTTACAACCCACTTAAATGTACACCAAAATCACCTTAGCCTTCCGTGTATGCACTCGTCTTTAGTGCATTATTGTTACATGTTTAAACCCTTAGTTAATTATCTAATTGATTACATGGTTGCTAAGTTGAGTCATATCCTTGTACATATTGTTTTGGGACGATTGGGACTCATGGGTAAAGTACTTATGTTATGGAATAATGGGGAAGAACATCATATTATTACCCCCATATGTACGTTAATCTTAACAGTACTCCAAGTGTTTTGATTATCTTAATTCGAGTCATTAGATTAGTTTATTGTAAAGTATGTAAAAATTCAAGTGTAAGGGGAATGTTCATTCCCTATGATGTATTATTTTTGATGGTAGGGTAAGAGTGTATGCAAAAAAAAAAAAAAAAATCGAAAGATTAAGAAAAAGAAAAAAAAAATGGAAAAAGAAAAAGAGAAAAAACATACGGACTACCATCCCGTTTCATTCTATGTTTGTTTTATGTTTTTGTTATTTTTTTAGCTTAAGTCGAGTCTAGTCTTGGCTTAGCAACGCCATATTGTACATGTAATTAACCAAGATGACTAACTCGTCACCAGTAAAGATTGCCTATATCCAACAAAACCGTGTATTTCATATCCCTATACCTAACGTTACAACCCTTAAAAAGACCTCTTTGATAGTTTATCCTAGGTGCTTACGCCATGTGGTGGAGGTTTGATCCTTTCCCAAGCCTATGGTAATCTATTTTGCTATGACAGGTAGTGAGAGATGTTTTCCATTTCCATATTGTGACATTACTTTATTACACCCGAGAGATGTGAGTATCTAAACACTATTTGTGAGGTGCTAGTGTATGACCTCCGTGCTTGTCTTTGGTCTTTAGTGGAACGATTATTTGTTGTAATTACTTTTATATTAGTGTTAAATGACCCCTAACTTGTATTTTGACTAGAATAAAAGCGCATTTGCTTGAGGACAAGCAAATCTCAAGTGTAAGGGTATATGATGAGGCGAAAAATGAACCACTTTTAGGGGTCATTTAAGCCCGGAATTGAATTTATTTGATCAAATATTGCCCTAAATCGTTCCTTTTGTGATTTTAGGTACTTTGGGAGTGAATTCTGGAAAAGGAAGCATTTTGGACGTTTTTTGAGCATAAAAGTGAAGAAAACGGCAAAGACTTAATTTTCCATGCTGAGAACAGTACCTGACGGCGTCAAGAGCAAAATCCATGACGACCCAGAGAAAACCTGAAGGCGTCAGAAGTAGGGCGTCAAGAGTTATTTTGGTGACGGCCTGAAGAAGGACTACAGATGACGGCGTCAGACCCAGATCTAGGCAGTCAGAGAACTTTATTGGCGGCGAGATGACGGCGTCAGAAATTTACTCTTGACGCCGTCACCTCACAAAATCTATATATACTTTTCTATTTTTCATTCATGAAAAGAGGAACTTGTGTGGAGAATACTAGGGCCGAACCTAATAAACCCTAGGTCGTTTGTAACAGTATTTTCAAGGGTTTTCACCCCTTGAAACCTTTCATGTTCAATTAAGATAAGTCTTCTTTCTATTCATTCAATATGTCTATGTGTTGTTTGAATATATCTTATGCTTGTCTTGATTATAACATGCTAGGCTAGATCTTTTATGTGTTTGCTTAGATGTAATGAAACCTAGATGTTGATTATAGGTTGATTGCTTGTTTATAGTTGTAATGGATGAATGATTTCAATGTTAGGCTTAAGAAAACTGGCAGATCTCCATTGTGTAACTTGCTTGAACGTCTTAAGAAACATGAACCGATGTATACTAGGTTTTTATGATTGTATTTAATGGATGAGCGAATTCTAGTGATCCCATGTTAGGAGCTTCTTAGCCGGCTCGACATAGGAGTGAAGTAGGAGCTTATAGAATTGGGGAAGTAAGTATGCCACCCCATGAATGGTATTAAAGAATACAATCCGTCATCCACGCAACTGTAACAAGTAATTAACCTGTAAAAGATATCTAGGGAGTAGTGAAATCTAAGTAAACACAATTCTCCCATATATTGCTCACACCACTAGTATAATTTAGTTTATTTTCATTTTCATTATTTTATTTTGATTGCATCTTAGTTATTGGGTTAGTTGATTAGCAACTAATTCCGCCCACTCCTTAAAAAACCGAGATTTTACTTGCTTTTATAAAAACATAAAAATACAAAAAGAATCATCCCTCACCTCTAGACCTAGTCTTTAGGCTTTCTAATCCTAGCGACACTATTCCTTAGTTGAACGATCAATCCCCCGGTACTTGTCACTATACTATACTACAACGATCAGGTACACTGCCTGGTGGGGGTTGTAAGCTTCTCGAGATCCCTCGAGAGGTAAAGCCTGGTGCAATTCCCACGCATCAGCAAGTTTGTTCCAAAGGATGCAGAATACTTTTAGGGTGGAATGGTGATGAGGTCCAAGTTCAGATAATACACAGGACAAGCCAAACTATCTTCTATGTTATACATGCCACACAATATACTTTTAAGTGTTTTTTCACTTTTGTCTATGCAGCTAATACAGGGGCTGAAAGAAAAGACTTGTGGCAATCTTTGATAAGAGATAAAAGTTATGTGAATGGATTACCTTGGGGAATAGATGGTGATATGAATGTGACTACTAGCCCATCTGAACACTCTTGTGGAAGCTCTAATATGATTGCAGACATGCATGATTTTCAAGATTGCTTGAATCAAATTGAGGTGGGAGACATCTGCAGCTCAGGTCTTCATTTTACAAGGACTAAAAACTTGCATAAAGCTAAGGAAGGGAATCATACTGGTATTCTGAAGAAGCTGGATAAGGTTATGTCTAATATTGAATTCATCAACAAATATCCTCAAAGTAATGCTAATTTTCTTCCATACATCATCTCTAATCACAGTCCTGCAATTCTATGTATACCAACTAATGTCAAGAAGAAGAGGAAGGCTTTTAGGTTTGCTAATTTTGTTGCTGACAAGAAGAATTTCAATAATACTTTTAAGAAGATTTGGGATAATAAGGTGGATGGTTTTCATATGTTTCAAGTGGTGAAGAAGCTTAAACTGCTAAAGCATCCTATTAATAAATTGGGCTGGGAGAAAGGAAGTGTTTATTAAAGGGTTTCAAAGTTAAGAGATAAGCTTAAAACTATATAGATAAACATAGATATGGATCCTCATAATAAGAATTTAAGAAGTGAAGAAGCTGAATTACTTGAAGAGTTTTTGGAAGCCGAAGCTGATGAGGAGAAGTTTTTGCATCAACAAGCTAAAATCCAATGGTTGTGTGAGGGTGATAAGAATACTAACTTCTTTCATAAGGTGCTAAAAGGCAGATCAAATAAGATTAAGATACACTCTGTATGTGACATCAATGGTATTCAGTATGAGGGGGATCAAGTGGCTTCTCAATTTGAGAAGCATTTTGCAGAATTCTTAGGAACTGAGTACCCTGTGGTAGAATTGAATACCGTGGATTTATTTCAAAACAAGTTGAATTCAGATGAAGCCATGAAAATGATTAGCAAGATTTCTGATGATGAGATTAAAAGAGACATGTTTGATATCAATGATGGGAAAGCCCCTGGTCTGGATGGTTACACATCAACTTTTTTCAAGAAAGCTTGGGGTATTATTGGCCATGATGTATGTTGTGCTATAAAAGAGTTCTTTGATAATGGGAAGCTGTTAAGAGAGGTTAACTCAACTTTAATCTCTTAATTCCAAAGATCCAAACACCTTGCAAAGTTAGTGATTTCAGGCCCATTGCTTGCTGCAATGTCCTCTATAAGTGCATCAGTAAGATTATAACAAATAGAATCAAACCTGTCTTGGGAAAATTGGTCAACAATAATCAAAGTGCTTTTATTCCAGGTAGGCAAATTCAAGACAACATTCTGCTTACTCATGAAATAATGAAAGGGTATAATAGGAAGAATGTGCCAAAAAGGGTTGCACTCAAAATAGATATACAAAAAGCTTACGATACAGTTAATTGGAGTTTCCTAAAGAGAATTTTGTTGGAATTTGGCTTTCATGAGAGGATAGTTGATTGGATAATGCAATGTGTCTCCACAACTGTGTTTACTATCAATGTAAATGATGAAAGAGTAGGGTATTTTAAGGATGCTAGAGGTTTGAGACAAGGTGACCCAATGTCCCTTTACTTGTTCACATTAATCATGGAAATTTTCACACTTGTTATGAGAAGGAAGATTAGCAGTAGTGGAATATTTCAGTATCATTTTGGATGCAAGGAAATGAAGTTGACACATGTATGTTTTGCAGATGATCTGTTGGTTATGTGCCATGGTGACAATGATTCAGTTGAGGTTATAAAAGGTGCTTTGGAGGAATTTAGCTCTTATTCAGGACTTCTTCCTAATTTAGCAAAGAGTACTGTTTTCTTTGGAAGTATGTTGGATGAAGACAAACAATCAATTATTAATATTCTTCCTTTTGTGATTGGAAAACTTCCAGTAAGATACCTTGGAGTTCCTCTTTTGGCTAAAAGAATAGGAGTTAAAGACTGCAACAGTTTGATTGATAAGATCAAGAAGAAAGTTAGTAATTGGCAGAATAAAAGTCTCTCTTATGCCGGTAGACTTCAACTTATAGCAGCTGTGTTAGAATCTATTCATGTATATTAGGCATTAGTCTTCTTGCTTCCTGTGATTGTAATAAAGGACATTAATCGGTTGTTAAAGGATTTTCTTTGGAATCAAGGTAATTCTTCAAAAGGAAAGTGCAGGGTGTCTTGGAAAGATGTATGTACGCCTAAAGATCAGGGAGGATTGGGACTGAAAGATCTACAGAGTTGGAATGAAGCTCTACTTTCAAAACATGTTTGGAATATTGCCACAAAAAAAGGATTCTTTGTGGGTAAAATGGATACATATAGTTAAGCTAAGAGGAATGAACTTTTGGGAAATTGAAGCTGATAATGGTGATAGTTGGGGATGGAAGAATATTATAAAAATGAGGGATAAAATAAGGAGTAGAATTGTCTATAAAATTGGTGATGGAAAGACTATCACTATGTAGTTTGAGAATTGGAGTCAAATTGGGCCTTTATGTCAATATATTAATCATAGGGATTTGTATGATGCTAGAGTAGATGCTAACAACACTGTGAATGATATGATTAGAGATGGAAAATGGAAGTGGCCTGATGAGTGGTTTGACAAATTCAGTAATGTGACTTCTATTCATGAGCCAATTCTGAATCCTGAGATGAAGGATGGTGCAGTTTGGGTTAATTGTATGGGTAAAGAAGTGGAATTTACTGTAAAACATGTGTTTAGTGAGTTGAGGAATAATGAACCAACTGTTACATGGTGGAAAATAGTCTCGTACAGTCAATGCATACCCAAGCATGCATTCATTCTTTGGCTTGTTCTTAAGAAGAGATTAAATACTCATGACAGAATGCAGAGATGCGGTACTTATATTGCCAATAGGTGTTGCTTATGTTTGAAGGAGGTTGAAGATTTGGAGCATCTTTTTTTCAAATGTGAATTTTCTGGGGGTGTTTGGAATAAAATGAAAGCAATGGCTAAGTTTCATGGTAACCATAATATCTGGTGTAACATTGTGCAAGAATTAGCTAATGGAAATAATGGCAATAATATTGGCAGTATGGTAAGAAGACTGACTTTTGCTGCTAGTGTGTACTGTATATGGCATGAAAGAAATTATAGGATTTTCAGGGATAAAAGGAAGGAGCAGGAAGAAATTACAAACAGGACTATTGAAATTGTTAAAATGAAGCTGATGTACCTAAAGTTCAAAGACAGTTATGCAGTAAGGGAAGTAGAGAATGTATGGTCTATTGTTTGCAAAAAATAGGCATTTGGTTACACAATGTTGGTATGGTTGTGAATGGTTGAGAATGGCAGATGGCTTATACCTTGTATATGAAAATTTCTCAAATTGGACTATGCTCCTAGTGAACTGTGAGGATGCAGCTGCAAGTTTCACTGGAAGTTGTGGTTATTTGAGTAGATTAGTAAGAGCAAAATGAAGTTTCCTGCCTTGGTGGATATTGTAACAATTCGCATTTTCGGATTACTATCCATTTTACTATTCACTATTACTATTCACTTTTTACTATTCAATTTCACTATTCACTCCTGAAATTTTTATTTCATATTCTCGTAAGTTAAATTATTTTAATGATAATCCGAGAGTTTGACACTCGTCGGATCATTTCTGCAAAAATCATGAAACCGTGTCTGAGATTTACTTTTAGGTTTAAACGTCATTCCAGCATCCCGATATGTCCATAAAACACTATAAACAATAGAAATATGATTTTCTTTCATTTTACGACAATTCCAAAAGTTTTGAAATTTTACGTTTTCCAGTTCAGCGTTTTACGCGAATTACGCGTTTTAGACCTGCGTTTCCAGTTTTAGCAGCGTTTAAGCAACCCGATAGAACTTTTCACTCATTAAATATGCTAAGATAGGTTATATTAATAATTTCTAACATTTTTATAAGTTTCATATTTTTAGGATACCCGATTTTAAGTTTCATGACTTAACGACTTACCGTTAGCGATTACCAGGACCAAAACTCACTCCGTAACTTAGATCATACCATGACTACTCATCTAGTCACCCTAGACCAGCCTTGGCCGACTATAGGGAGGGGATTCATCACCAATGTGGCTTAATCCTAAGTCTTGATCTCCTAGATGTATAACATGTGTATTTAGGAAGCAAATTTGATAACTACTACCTAAAATATCCTAAGTCTTTAACCTCCTCAAAGAAACTTCCTAGGCACCTTCCTATCCTCCTCTTCATGCTATAAATACAAGGCTAATCCCTTCCTTTCTCTTCATTCCAAATGCCCAACAACAAATCCATAAACCATGATCCTTTGATTTCTAAGTTATAAGTTACACACCAAAGTTGAAGGCATAGTTAGTCTCTACATGAATCAAGAGTTTGTTTGGTGATTCAATGGTTGAATTAGGAGCTACACATGGTGTTAGGGGCTGAGGTTAAATGGTTTTCACAAGGGTTATGTAAAGGTTAGCAAGGGTTTGCAAGAGCTGTGGTGAAGGGTTTGCAAGCATAGGTTTAGTGTCCTAGTTTCATACTTGACTTCCTTTCTTTTGAAAGCCAAAAGTTGTAAGAAACCCTAATACACTTTCTTCCTAAATATCATTTTCATGCTTATTATATTTCATTCATGCTATATATGGTCTTTGTATTGTGTTCATGATGTACAAAAATCTTTAAAACAAGTTAAGAACACTATATGTTAACTTATGTTAAGTAATCAAGGAAACTAGTGAGAACCACGACCAAAATAGAGTAACCATGATTTGAAACATTTACCTACTGTTATAGAGGGTTTTAAAAGGAAAACATAGCAATTTGAACCACCTAAAACGAGTACACGAGTCAAAAGTTACGGCCAAAAGAAGTTAGCAAAACCAAAACGCCGAAACTGCCGATACCCTAATGTTTGCAATCTGACCTAAATAAAAGAGGCCCTTCTGGTCCGTTTCATCAAAAAGTTAAAACTCGAAAGTTGTCCGGAACGAAGTTTTCGTTCAGTAGCAAAGAAGCTCGAACCCTGAAAACGCATAACGAGCGATATTTTTCTTCAAATTTTTAACAGCCCATTTTAATACCCAATTGACCATTTATTGGTTATGGCTAAGTAAAACCAAGGGGTCTAATGACCTTAAAGCCGAGACCAAAACCATGGCTAAAGCCAAGGATGAGTCTCAAGACCATGGTAGCGATGACCAAAGCCACGGCAAGGCCACGGCTAAGACCTCAAGGCTTTCTAAACCAAAATCATTATAACTATTATACATGTTTTACAAATTGAATACTACAACACTAGGGAGCTTCATGTGAGGGGTTCCATTTGGGTAAACGGTTCGACGAGTTGCTGGATTTACGACTTAAAGTGTCCTAGCTCCTCGAACGTTTACTACATGACCTCTGAATTATGACGGCCCGAACGGTAGTAAGAGATATATAAACTATACATGTTTCATAAACCACTTTTATTCAAAGACTTACGCTATATACTAAGTACTACATCATGAACGTTATGCAAGACATATATAGGTAATTCTTCGTATTCTTAGACATTACTCCAAACCTAAGACATATCATTATATTCTAGGTTGCGCGTAGAGACTTCCCGGCTTATCTGTTGATTCCATTATACATTGTGATATCGTTAGTTCAAGGTGAGTCATAGCCCCACTCTTACTCTTTTAATACTTGTTTTGAACTCTTTGGGGGAGATACATGCTTAAACTACTTGCTTTCTCTTTTACTAAAGACAATTTTACTCATATGCTATGCTATACTTTTATACTCTTAAACATGATGTGTAGTTTTATTACGATATGTGCCTTAATGTGTGAAAACTATTCTATACGCTATATTCTTTAACCACTGTTTAACTCCTGGATGGAGCCGATGGAGAGGTATTGATAGTACTATCGGGCTGATGCCCCCACCCTTGGTCACCGATTCCTGGCCTTGGGTGAATATAATCCAGCTTTGAAGCATTTGTGCTTATTCTTGTCATGAGGTTTAGTAGGTTGTTATACTTTACATTAAGCGTGCATATATCGTATACACATATATTGAAATCATGCTATACTTTAGCAGTGGGTTGTGAACACACAGGTTGCAAGTGTTGTTATGGGCGGGACTTTCAACTGAGTGGATTCACGATGCCTTTGCTGTGCGAATATTCTTTAAAGGCTTTTCAACTGTTTTAAGACAAACTCTATGAACTCACCAACCATTGTGTTGACACTTTAGCATGTTTATCTTAGGTTAGTAAGGCGATAGCTAATGCATGGAACATAAAGTCAAGCTGCATATTCTGAAGACTTACGCTTTTATCATTTACCATTCAAAACACTTTGTATACATTTATGTATCATACTTTGGAATTTCATGTTTGTAACTTTGTATTCATTAATCGAATGGTAACTTTTCAAAACGTCTCATTTAGAGGTCGTTTTCTATAACTTGTACTTTGTATTATGAAGTAGCACCCCAGTGACACAGTCTTCCGCTGCGGTATTTTAGGGGTGTTACAGATATGCAGTTTTGCTAGACAAGTTTCATGTCTCTCATCAAATCAATTTTGTCTGTATAAAGAGGTGTTTGGCACTACTGTTTTATTGAAGAATAGACATCTCAAAGTAACTGCAGGGGTGATTTTGATGAAATATCCTGCACAATTATGATTGGTAATCCAAATATTTCTCTTGTTCTACACTGGAAGGAGAGAAATCTTATGCTTACTTCAACTGATGGCCTTGTATCTTGGGACAATTCTAGCCTTTTAGTTTTAACTGTTCCATAAAGTAGGTTTCCAGTTTGAGAAAGGTAAGTGTGGAGGGCAGCGTATGAAGATTGGAATAGTGAGGAGTGAAAGATGAACCTACTTGGTCCAATCTATACATAGGAGGTAATGGTTGGTCCTTACTGCAAGGTGTGTGTTCCCAGTTGTGTGAAGCCATTGTAGTAAATGGAAATGTAGCATAACTGGTATAGCCCTTGCTGTGGAGAGGTTATGGGTGCCTAGTGATGCCAATCTTCATCTTACCTTGGTCATTGTGGTGGCAGGTTGAATGATCAAGGTTAATGGAGTTTTGGAAATGTAGCTAGATGGTAGGTGCATAAAAGGTGAATTAAAAATGATGTGGTGAATGTATGCTTGTATAAAGGACATAGAGAAGTGTATGCAGTATGATATGTTTCTGTCTTGTTGTTTAGGTTGGTTATTGGACAATAAGTAGTTCTTGTCTGACATCTGATGAAATAGAATAGCTGAGGATATGTTTGGGCAGGTCCAATACAGATTTGTAATACAAGCTTTATACAAATATTGGAGTTAATAAAATATTTCTCCTTTTGCACCAAAAAAAAGAGTCAATGATAAGATAAACAACTTGGTGTGAACTATTAAGAAAATAAACGTACATGTATCGTCTTCTACAATTGGTAATACTGAAAGCAAGCTATCCAGTGAACGTCAAACACTTGAGTAGTCTGTTGATTCCGTGAACACCTAAAATGGAGTTGTTGATAAGAGTATAGAGAAAGTTTAAAAAGCGTATAAAACATGTCATTTTTGTACTTGTACATGCCGTTTGAACATTGATCAAACCTTAAAGTACTTTTTGATAGAAAATGTTTATTGTATAATTCGATATCGGCTTGCACTTCTTTTGATTTTTACCCTGAAAGCGGCAACATAAAGTTGTCCATGTGTGAAAATGGGACGTGTTAGATACAAATCTATTGGATTTACGTAAGAAAAGCATGTATAATTTGCAAGAAACAATGAAATTAATCGATTTAAGAGCTGTAAAAGTTATTTGAACTATTTAAATCATATTTTCTTATATCGTCTACAATGAAAATTCAAATGCACAAATATAAATACTTCTGTAGCTTAGTACATGATTTAAATGAAAAATGGTGCATCGAATGATAAAATCGCCAGTCCTTTTTTAAAAGCATAAGAAAGAGGAAAGATCATTTGTTCATATCTATCATTCATGATATTTTTCTTCGGTTATTATGTATTTTTGTTGTTAGACACCTCATACTCATATGAGTGTGACCATCAACAACACCTCCGATCACTCTTTTGGCATATACTAATGTGACATATATCGAATAAACGAAATAAAAAACAAAAAATGTTGACATATATCGAATAATACTCCAATGATATTTCATTCAAAAACTATATAGTGCATGATTTTATTTGTGCATTTTTGGATTTTATATCATACCATCTTTGCGACCAATTACTAAGTTCTCACAAAACCTACAGTTTCGAAGGTGCTATTGGTTTCTCAAATGTCCTTTTTTTTTTTCCTTTTCTTTTTTCTTTTTCTTTTTTCTTTCTTTTTTAAGAAATAAAAAATGGTAATCTGACTTAGAAAATATATGCAAAAGTAGAGGGACAAAATCATTTTTACCTCTTATGCCTAAAAAAATAAAAATAAATAATAAATAAATAAATAAATAAAATATATTTTCTCTTCCCGCTTACAAATATAAGAGGAAAAAACAAACACACTTTTTTCATTTTCTTTTTTCACTTGCAGACATAAGAGAAAAAAAAAACAAACCTTTATTTTTTTATTTTTTCTTACCTCCAGCAAACATAAAAAAAAATAAATAAATAAAAATAAAATACATACTTCTTTCATTTATTTTTCGTGTATGCAGACAAAAATGTCAAATAATACGTGGAAGCAGTTCTCTTTTGTTACTATATTTGATTCTTGTATGTTACTATATATGCGAGTCGAAGCGACAGAGTCGACAAGTCAAATCAATCTTAGTTCTAACGATATATATGGGTTACAACTTACAAGCAACGTCTTTCTTATTGTTGGTTTTCTAATTTTGTTTTTGTTGTGTCGTTGTAAATGTCCTTTACTTTTTATATTAACTAGCAGGATCCCCGCGCGATTCAGCTGCGGACACCCTGTAATTTAATTTTTTCGGCTAATAATTTATTTTATTTGCACAGTTTTTGGCAATAGCTTTGTTGATTAGTTTTTTATGGCAAAAGTTTGATGAAATTTTGCTTAGTTTGTATTATTTTATTTATTATTATTTTTATTTTTTTTGTTTAGTAGTTTGCCTGGTTTGTACAATATGTGAACATATTTTAGTTTATTATGTTCTTTTTGACAATAAATTTATGGATATCAAAAATTTCGTTTAGCTCGTGTCCGTTCGGGCTCGAGCCAGTTTGACCCGTGCCCGTTTGGGCTCGAGCCCATTTGGCCAATTGCCCGTTCGGGCTTGAATATTTTTATAATATGCTTTATTATTTGTATTAGTGACATTTAATGCAGGAATTGTATTTAAGTTGGTTATACAATATGCTTCATAATTTATATTTCTTATGTAAGGGGTGTTTTAATAAGTGCATTAATTGTATTTATTGACAAGTTAATTAATTATATTTAATGTAAATAACGATTTATTTATTGTATTTAATGTTAGTATTAATTGTATGTTAGAATTAAATATGAGGGAAATTTCTATAAGTAGCATTTGTTGTTGTACTTATAACTTTAGAAGTTGTAAGGCTTAATTTTAAGTATTCTATTAATAGTAGGCCTTCATGTTTTATAATATAGTATGATATTTTGCTGTCGTTCCAAAAAAAGTTGCAAGAGTAGTATTTACAGGGAAATTTGCATTTATGTGAATCATATGACACTTATTTGTAACTTTATCTTATTTTTTTATATATTTTTTTAATCTAAATGGGAAGGTTAGCCCTAGCATTATGTACTTTAATATATTAAAATAAATATGTTTTAGCTGTTGAATAATTGACACCTAACTATATCTACGTTTATAACTTCTGCAACTACCCATAAGTTAGCAAGGGATGGGATATCCGCACCCTCCCTGTAAGGAGGGTGTGTTGACCAACACTGCTGCCGCCGCTTGTACTGTCTGCTTTAATGCTTGTACTTTTTGACTAAAATAGGTGGACCCCCCATAGTAGGGAGGGTGCGGTTAATGCATCCCGTTAGCAAATATATCCTTTTTCATCAATAAGATTATTTCAAAGCACAACTACATGTGAGAAAAACTATAATTTTATTGAGAAAAACTACAATTTTATTACGAAGTATTACGACTTCATTTTCCTTTGTTTATAGTTACTGGAAAATCTATGTTCTGTATTAACCCAACCCAGTTATACTAAAAAAAAAACCTCATTTCTAATGTTAAACCGTCAGTTTCTTCAAACACTTTTTAAAGCGAAGCCTTGTTCACTACACTATGGTTAATCTATAGATTTCATCGCAATAATCAAAAGTAATTTGCATTGAAGTCCAACATGAATCATCTATTGAAAACAAGATGCGACTTTAGAATTAAGAAGTTGTTGTAGACTACATTTTCGGAATTCTTATGTTGATAACTTGACAACTTCATGGTTTCTATAGATATACGGTCTGCTTCTTCAAGTTCCATATGATAAATCTATGTCGTGTGACAATTTCCCTATAATAGATATATATAGTTGTGTTGGGTTTTGAAGTATACTGCTAAGTTAAACTGTTGTTTGATGAAACTGCTGCTAAGGTGAGAATGCTGCTAAGGATAAAGATTCTGCTGCTGACATTGAAAGTACTGCTGTTGAAGAATACTGCTAGTGGAAAGTATTGCTGAAGGGATATGCATGTATACGTATTAGATAAGTATGGAATAGATTGAGTGTATATCGTATGTATCTAGAATATTCTTATCTTGCATAGAAAGATATTGTAAACCTAGTAGGACTCCTTGGCATATAAAAGGAAGATTCTAGGGTTAGTTTTGTGTACGTATTGTTTTAGTTTCGTTTACACTTCAAGGTTGTAAAACCCTAGCATTGTCGAGTGCTCGTATTAATAATATATTGAAGTGTTGATAGTTAATTGTTCTTCTTAAGTTAAGCTTTTATATTTCGCGTTTTAGCTTAAGTGTTAAATTCAAGTCAACTTCTATATAAGATCGTTTGCTCAACTGGGATCAACAAGTTGTAACAATTTAGGTTTTACAAGCTATGCAAAATAAACGGGTATGTATTGAAATTCGTAATGACAATCGTAATCAAATCGTAATTATATTAAATTAAATTTTACACCAATAAATTTTAGAAACAAATAAAACGGAATATCCAAGAATCATAGACTTCGTCGACTTTGGTTTTGTGATTTAGTGACGTTGGCGTTATCTCCCGTTTCTTGTGTTGTGCTTTATTGATTGGTGTCCAAGTTGCTATAAAATATGAAGTTTCACGTCCTTTATTGCATTGTTCCTCTCCGTAGCCAAAGAAGAGAGAAAAGACAATGCTATTTCCCTAAGATTGAAACTTACTTCATATTTTCTTTGTTATTGTTTTTTAGAAAAAAGTTATCAAGCCATAAGATGCAGATGAAAAATAGGAAAGCTACTATCAAATATTGTCCTAATTTTTCAAAAAAAATCATTAAGTCGTAAGAAAAAACACATGTTTGAAATTATCCACATGATTTCTATCCGCTACAGGTGTCTGAAATTTTTCATCAAATAAGGTTGAGAACATGAGAATGGAGTTACTTGTGTACCTTTTGGCAGTAAATACGATCAAACCATATACTTGACTTTGAAGTCTAGAAGAATGTATAGCTACATGAATGTGATTCGGAGCAAATGGGAGTCTGATATCACGTTTATGCAAAGTGGATCAATGGAAGTAATTCCATTCGTAATAGAAAAACATCCGGTTTCAATGAGAGCTTAGAGGAACCAAAAGTTGTCCTTGAACTCTGTTGTTGACCTACATATAGTAGAACAAAAAGTTCCTCACAATGTCTATATATGACCTTTTTCTGTTGATGGATCCATAGGGTAGGTAAGAATAGAAGATTATGGTTTATGTGGTGAAAAGATGGGATAAAAGTAGTCAATGTGTTGTGAAGGAAGCATTTGTTGGTTACTGTATCTAAAGATGGGATAGAATGACTCAATAACAAACATGTTTATATATGAAAACTGGAAGTCAAGGTTATATTTCGTAGATGCTTCGTAATATTATGTTTTACAATCCGATTTAAATAGAAAAAGTATGAGTTTCGTTTCGCATTCGCCATTGTTTCTTTTTCTAATCTTTTCACAGGATTAATGATGATTTTTGTATTCTTTCGCCTCCCCAAGTCCCCTTGCTATAAAAGGTCTCATATGTCCGTTCATGTAATTAGAAAGAAAAACAAATACAGAAACGAAAAATATATATATGGACAAACTGGGTTCTACAACACAATCTTGTTTTGTTGAAAAACAAAGCAAGTTCATTATGAATTTTTGGCAAACGGATAGTATTCTAAGGGACGAACTATACTATAGTTGTGCAAAATTTTTTTAGGGAAGTTGTCGCATTTTTGTATGATGATAGGGGCCGTGACGCATCTATTTTGGAAGAATGTAATATGTAGCTGAATAAACTTGATAAACCACTGCTGCAAAGAATAATTTTCTCGAAGATTTTTTAATCAACTATGATTAAGTAGCATACATGTCAATGGTTTGTTCTTTAAGTTTATATGATCTTCCGTATTTCTCTTTCTCTTTTGAATAAATACATGACATTCTCTTTTTTCTTTTTTCTTTTTTTAACTTTTTTATTATTATTATTTTTATCATTGTTTAGCTTCTTTTATATTTCTAGGTAAATAGTAATGGATACGATTGGGAATACAAGACGTCTAATTAAATGTAGATTGCAGTGTCCAATGCAACTATATTTTTTTTTCTTAGGTTGCAATTTGATAATGATTTTATTATGAAAAATAATAAAGGTAAACACACTCCAATTTATACAAGTTCATCTAGAAAGACTTTCAACTATAGGTATATTAATCCCTTAATTCTAAATGTAAAAACTACATGGCTTCTTCTTTCCAAATGACCTCATTATCGAGGACAAATTCCGAATCTTCATCAAGTTCAGGCATGATAGAAAGCCGTATGATATCGAATTGTACGTCATAAGAAGACAAGTTTGTATTGCAGAGAAGAGGTATGTCGCGATATTAATGATAAAAGTAGCAAAACAAGGAAAAAAATTGTATACTACACGCTGAGATTTAACTGCAGCAAAGAACATTGAAGAAAGATAAAGAAAATACACCGAGTAAACAACTAAAAATCTTTGTTGTTGTAACGTTATATTTCAAATGTTGATTTTTATTTTTTAGTTTAATCAATGTAGTTTTTTTTTCTAGTGTTTGTTGTTAATAAAAATTATCATAAATAATGTAACATGACATCAGATGACATATCAACATCTATACATTATATTAAAAATACATTCCATTAACTTGAAAGTATTACATTAAATTACATAATAACATATAGATTGACTTATAAGATTCACACCATTGTAGTTGAAGCATCTTTGAGATAATGAATTAGATGATTGGGTGCTTAGATTGAAAAGTTGGTAAAACACGATTGGGAACAAAAAACCTAATGAATTAGATGATATTGGTGTGCGTATTAAAAGTTGGAGAAAAGCTGAATGTGTCTAAAAGTTGGGAAATATTGGCGGGAACACATGACCCCATGTATGACACAACACTTTTGAATCCATGACCCGTCTTTTACCATTCATGTAGAAGCAATCGTAGTTGAATCATCTTCTTTATAAACGCATGACTTCATCCACGATGCTTTACATAAAATGATGAAATCAAGATGGGGAAATGGATGAGAAAAATGCAAGCAGGGTGCTTATGGTTGATAAACAGCCATGTACTATAATAGAGATGGTTTGCTCAAGTTCCACCTTTGGTCCAAGCAAAGAGACTCAACCATGTTTTGGATGCCCCTGCATCTTGTAGTTGACTCGAGACATTTCTGACATTAGGTAAAAAAAATCATAGAAGATTCTTGATGTTTCAGAAGCAAAGTACCACCCCTATAGTGTCTTGGCTATTACTGCATCATCTTTTTGGAAACAGTGAAAAACATAGACAGTTAGAAAACCCGCCGTCAAAGTTCTCAATTTCTATTGAACTCTGTCGTTAACCTTCACAAAGCTGTAAATATAGAGTACCCGGAAATATCATAAGTAGGGTTCAAGATGGTGTTTAATGGTAAGAAGAATTTAAGATGGATAGGTTAAAGTACAACAATGTAGAATGGATTTATAAGCAAGAAATACAACTAGATATTGTTGATGAATTTAAAGTTCTCACATTTTATTGGAAAGGTAAACAACTGTCTTGTCAGTGTTTTCTCTCACATTCATTTGCAACATACTCGCAATCACTATTAAAAAATTAGCCATTTCTTTAAATCATTCGTAACCGATTCCTAGAATGTCACAATGGTGAGAAGTGGTCCTGTGTCTTTTATCACATGAATCTCACTACGCAACAGGATCACATCACAATCGTATTCATTGCGACTGAAACTCGATGTCCAGGAAAACGGATGAGAGGGGTGTCATCGTGATCGGAATAAGACGGCGGTTAAGACGGCGCAATTTTCGCCAAGAATGGAGGTGCGTGCGAGGAGTATGCCCGAATATGTGAAGTTGGAGGTGTGGTAGGCTATTAAATAAAATGATACATATGTTAAATATAGAAGTGCATTGGATGTAGAAGGGTTAAAATCGACAAAACACGATTTGGTGTCCTAGTTATAGTAATATGCCACAAAAGTTAGTCAAGTAGGAAATAAGTGTTATCTGAAATGCAAATGTTCCTCTTTATAATGGTGTACAATCAGGTGATTATACTCTTAGAGCTCAATTTTATTAGTTGAAACTTGATTTAGATTTTGTCACTAAGCCATCACAAGTTTAGTGTTTTAATAAAATTTAGCCATTCAAAGGAAAAAAGACTTTCTCCTAAAACTGTAAATCACTTACATGATTTGGACGCATATATTCATCAGTGATCTAAACTCAAATGTCAAATCCTTTAAGCTAAACAACTACAAAGGAGTGTAAAGAAAATTCATGGAGATTATGATTCAAACAACTCTCTGGTGAAAACCTAAGAATGTACGCTCATACAGGCTTCAGCTACAAAAATCGTACAGTGTGAAAAGTGAGAAGTTTCAACATCTAATAAGTGTAGGAGATAATCTCTAGAATATTTTAATTTGATATCGAGTTCAGTGTTGCGTATAAGTCGCCGATATAATGGTTTTGCTAGTGTCAGCCTTGCTAGCAGTCTTTATATTGCACCTTATGAGGAAACTATGTACACTATGCCAATCTTATAAAGAATGATATTCTATGATATCTAAACTAAATAGAGACGACCATTCACTCTATTAAATAACCAAGATAATTCAAAACTTAACATTAAACAACACAATTATATATGCATAGCATAGAATTAACATATGCACCAAGATATACAAGTAAATTATGTAATCATTAAAACACCCCTCATGCAAAAATATAATTAATAAACCACATATTACAAATCAAACAAGCATTTAGAATAAATTTTTAAATACTCTCTTAAACAAGCTAATTAAGTCATGAAACAAAAATTAATACAATCTATAAAACAAACAAACAAATAAATAAATGGCATATCTACGTTATTTACTATCTACTTTTATCATAATATAGTTTGTCATTCTTTGAAGTTAATAAAACCTAAATATAAAGTTATTGTCACGAAAAACGTATTATGAAAAGAAAAAAAAATGTTTTTCAAAAAATCAAATTACAAGATATCAGTCACAACAACGCGCGGATACCATACGAGTAATATATAAGTCATATAATCATATCCAACTAGTACATAACTTGGAAACCATCCAATATCTCCCATATTGTCTTAGCTCTTTCTTAGAGCCTTATCTACTATCTATATAAAGCATGGTTTTGAAAAGTAATCTCTACCCGAAAATTCTTCAAAATTTGACACCTGCAAAATAAACCTTATCCTACGGTCTATAATGAATTTCGATTTCTAGGCATTGAATGGGAGCAAATTCTGGTAGAATCACTATCACAATGTTCATTTGATACAAACAATCTAAAATAAACACACACCCATCCTCTCCAGATCCCCTTTCTCCATTCAAACTAAAATCATAACCAATCTCCAGATCCACTTTTCCATTCATTTGATACAACCCTAAACTAAAATCATAACCAATATCCATTCAAAGTAACCTTTAATCTAAATCAAAAATCAATATCTATACATCAAAATCAATAATCATCATGAATAGATCCTTTTGGGGCAACATTCAATTCCGGATCAAGATTTTATATTTCCGAATTTGTGCAGATATTGAACGAACAGATATTATTGCCAGTAAGGTCGTATTTTTATTTTATGTTATTATCTATTAATCTTCACTTTATGATTTAGTTTTAATCACTTTTCGATTTCGTGCAGAAAGGGGATCTTGAAAAATTAGGGATTGCCCTAAGCTCCTCTTTTTGATTTCGTATTTCTGGGATAACATGAACGAACAAGATTTATTTGCAATAAGGTCCTATTTTTGATTTTACTGATTATTATTCATTAATATTTATTTTATGATTTAGTTTTTAGCAATTTCCTTTTTTAGTTATCTTAAAATGAACGGTTTCACATAATTTACCAGATGATATTTTTAAATTTTGGATTGATTTTTATAATGGGTGATATGCACTTAATCTATTTGATAAAATGCCTAAACAAAAATTGACTTTTTTTAATTACTAATTCGGGGTTTTGGATTGGCTGGTTGGATTAATAAATGCTTTCTAAACTTTGTTAATCTTTATTGCATAGCAAAAATCCTGTTTCGAGTAGATTTGTTAATTTTCACAAGAAGCCATAAGCTTAGCGTTGTCCACGCACTATATTGTATATGTATGTTTTTAGTTTGTGTTGAATCTACTATAGCATGATCATGGATTAATCGTAGGATACGACATTATGGCAAGCAATGACCACACATTTTACATCCGTTGTGTTAATAGTTTACACAGTCAGGTCAGTCTGATTTGTGAGTAGCGTTAATTATGTTTTGATCATTCCATATACGTGTTGAACCAACTTACATTTAGCATACACTCTTCTTGCATAAGTAAGTATTACCGTTCTACACAAAAAAATTCATGTAAACATTGGTACAACTTCAAATAATTGTATCACACTAAAAATACTATCTTTACACCCTCAATATTACCATTGATAATCTGATTTTATGATTACAAGTCACCCTTTAGTAGTGTTTGGCATTTGGCTTTGCTATCATCTTTTAAAATTACTAATATGCACCTTTTAGGAGTGTTTAGGATTTTGTTTTGCTGCACCTTTTAAAATGTATTTTGTTATTCTTTTGGTTGGATTAGTAGGCAAATCAACTATGAATTTTTAGATAATTTGAATATCTTGATGTAGGTGTGGCAATTCCTCTGATAGCTGACCTACTAATTAACATACAGCTCAATACTTACATTCGTGTAAGCTGTTATGGATTTCTTTCACAGGTTTCATTTGCGTATCCCAACACAAAATAGCAAATAAAAATACACACACGATTCTCACAAAACCTTAACAAAAAATTCATGAATTGTGTACAAAAGTTTTGGTTGTTATTGTATTTTATTGGAATTTTCACTTCATGCAATTAATGTGTACAAATTTTGGATTTTTAATGTTTTATATGTGAAATTAATCATGTTTAAATATGTGGACAGTTCAGTGGGTGACGAAGTGATAGTTAAACAACTTGGGAGGCTTAGGTAGTAGTAATGCAGCGGCAGAGAATAAAGATGAAGAACAAGCAATCATTGGTGATCAAACTGCGAGTTAAGGTGCTTCAATGACCTCTAATGGAGAAGGAAGTGGTTGGGGCAGTAGTGGTGTACTGGTAGTGACAGGTGATTTTTATAACCTTTTCTTTCCTATTAGGACTATTAAGTGTCCGAAGCTCTAATATGTCTCATACTGCAGCACCTGGGGAAATGATGGTGCTTGTAGGTCAAAAGTTCTGGATCTAAGTAGCCTTTGTAAGACAATAAACACCTTGAATAAATCCAAAGTGTTTATATGATAAACTCTTAAGAACAACGTATACTTGATATTAATGCGGAATATTAACACAAGCAGTAAGAACAACACAGGGATTTATTAACTTTTATATTCTATTAAACTTTAAAACTTGGCATAGAACACAATGCCGTAGGGTTCCTTTTATACTACAAGGAAACCCTAATTCTACAAAACGTGTGAAAGGATGCATGCATATCTTCTCCTAAGATATCTAACCGTGTGCATATCCTTTCCTATAATATCTCCTAAGATATCTAACTTGTTAAGCAAAACAGACTTAACAGTCTAAAACATAAACAGACTTAACTAGTGTCTGCCAGACTTAACTTAGTACTGGCAGACTTAACTATCTACCCGACTTAACTAACTAATCCAGACTTAAGTCTGGTTACAAATAATTCCCAACAATCCTCCCCTTACTTGATCTTCATGCTCCATGATCTTCAAGTTCCTTTCTTTAGAAATGCGTTGAGGATTTTGAATATGATCTTCCTTGGAATTATTTTGGAGCTGCAACCTTTTGTCGAATCTTCATATTTGTGCAGCATACTATATTAGCAACCACTTGATCTTTTCAGCAGCATTGACAGTATGTACATCAAATCAAAAAGTTTCATACTATTTTCATCACATCTAGGTGTGTTAACACCTGTGAGAGGTGAATCATTAAAAATTTATGGATTTGATGTCTCTTTACCAGTTAGCCATTAACTCTGGAGTAGCCAATGTTTCAGTACAAGACCATGGTACATTGATAACCATATGATTTTTAGCAAACCATCAGCTATTAACGGATTTGATTTGTCTTTACCAAAAGCCGTTTCTTTTGGACTAGCCAACTCTTTGATGGAAGACAGTCATCATCTTGGTGAGTTGATTACCAATTATGGTTTTCCACAGCCTTTACCTCAAGCCATAACCTTGTGGGCTAGCCAACTCTTCACTATCATAGATATGGTGAGTTGAATACCATACAATTTTTGGAAAATTTTCAGCCATAAACGGATTTGAGATATCTTTACCTAGAGCTGTTTGCTCTTGGATTAGCCAGTCCTTAAGTGGGTTAGACATGGTGGACTGATAACCATTTGTTGTGTTAATGCAAGGCACCTCCACCAATTAAGCTCCAATTAAACATATCTCAAGCCCTTATCTCCATAACTTTTGAAAATTCTTTCAAACACCCCAACAGCTTCCTGCTTGGACTATCTTGCTATTAACTCCAGAAGCTGACTTTTTGTCTCATCCTCCCTATCTCCTAGCAGCTTCTTTTCCAGCATAACTTTACAAACTCTAGGAGGGATTGGGTACTCTACCTCCGTAAGCATGTAAATATGTGCAGTCTCCTAGGTTAGGCAATGAACTACATAGCTAGAGAAATATCTCCAATATCTCACTTCTTGTTGATGAGGTAGTTTCCATAATCATCTATCTTGCTACGATGATCAAACATAACCTTTAAATCTCCCTATAGAACTCTCTCAAAATCATCCTCTGGTGTAACATCACCATGCTTTGTCACCATAAGTGTATACAATTCTTTGAGATCATCTCTTGTCAAATCTTGCAACATAGCTAGAAAATTCAAGTAAAGATTTTATGTGTAATCTTTCCTTATGATTTTATAGGCTGCTCTGTTGTTCCCTTGTTTGATGATCTGCCAGTTTACAACTTTGGCAGGTGTCCTTAAACTTTGTGTCATGGTTTCAATGGTTTGAGAATCATATGAGAGCTCTTCTACATTTTCTTCCACATCAGCCTTCTTTGATCCCTTTTTACCAATGTGCTTTCTCCTTGTTCGTCTCAAGACTGGCTCCTTTACTTCTTCCTCCTTCTTCAAAGGGAGATCCTTTGTAGACTCTGCAATTTCTTCAACATCAACAACTTTCTTAGAGGCAGCAGCTACAGAAGATTCTTCAACCTTTCTCCTTTTAAGATCCTCCTGTTGAAGTCTTATTCCATGCCTTTTGGGTCCAAGTAGTTGTGCTTCTTGTTCTAAGCCCATAGGAATGAAATTTATATTCCTTCTGTAACCAGTATAATAAGCCAATTCTATCTGCCCTGCAGACATGCCTTTGAATTGAGACATCTTCCAGTTGCACTGGTTGCACAAGTACCTTTTCATCCCATACAGAACTGCACTCTTTGAATGGCTTTTCTCTTCTTTTTTGAGTCCCTTAATGAGCTTATCATAGCATCCAAAGCTTGTTCATTTTTCATGTTGATAAAGTCAGCTAACTGTGTTGACCTTTGTTCTTCATTCAAGCTTTGATCTGCAACAAGTTCAATAGCCTTTCTTTTAACTTCTGGATTTGTTTCAATCAAATGGTTGATTTCTTCTGGACTTGGCCTAAAGACCATGTATGAATCACCCTTAGTCTTGTGCTGCTTTGGGGCATCAAGCTCTTTCTACAGTTCTCTAGCTAATTCTGCATCTTTGGCTTGTAATGCATCAATTCTTGCTTGCTCAACTTCCTCTTTTTCTTGAATTCTTTCAATCTCAGGCAAGCTTGCTGCATCTTCTCTTTGTTGTTTCTTAGTTTCTTGGACTAAGGAGCTTCTTCCACCATGACTTGCTTTCCTTTATCTTTTCTTCTAGTGGTAGTCTCAGCTTCACTAACAGACTTAACCTCTACAGCAGACTTATCCTTAGCAGACTTAACTGATGGTCAATGTTGACCCTTATATTTAGGTACCAAAAACCTTGATAGAGCATCCATGTGTCTTCAATACATAATTAAGCCTAGAAAGATTAGTCCAAAAACCAAAAGAAGACAACAATTTGTATAGATGCATCAGACTTAGTGCATATGAATCACCTGACTTAACTTAGAATGCACATCATTAGCAAACATGACTTTCAAATTATACATTTAACCTCCCCTTAAATGTGGCTACGTATTATAGTGCCAAATGAAGTTAAGAAACTAGAAGGCTTATGATAATAATGAAAATCTGTATTGAGTGCTTAAACCAAACCAAATGAAAAACTTTGATGTTGCAAAAACATAAATCAATTATCCAAAAACATCATGTCATAATTTATGACTTATTCAAACATAATGCAATGCAATAACCTTGAGAAGGATTGACAGTTTTCTCAAAGCTTAATGCCTTTTTCTTTTCTTTGCTTGGGATTCAATGTCAAGCTCCTCTCAAATTTTTCCTAGCAGTTGACCACCAATGCTGAGGAGTAAGGTGTCACCTACATCAGTTTGTTCTTTACATTGAAGCTTTGAAGACATCATCCCAATGAGCACTTCAGTGCTTAGAAGATACACCACATCTGCAAGCATGAACAAATCAACACCTCCTTTGGTTGATAGGTGATGAACACTGCTTGTATCATATAACTGCCACAAGAGAGTTCTATCATGACTGAGAAAGTTCCAATGCACATCTGCAGGATCTGGTGCATATGTTCTCTAGAGCTCCACAAAGAGCTCTTGTGCCTTTACATCAACTTCCCCTGCAGTCTTGAGGTCCAGCTGAACCAGCTTCCATAGTGCGTCTAAGTCTTTTCTATCACAAGACTTCACTATTTCTTTCACGTTCTTGTAACACTCTGATGTACCATCAGATCTTGTTAATTTCCATACTGTTCCTCCTGTATCTCTGCTAATCTTCCACTCCTCAATTCTTGCTGGAAATAGATTGATGTACACGTCCTTTCAACCATAGCCAAAAGTTCTTTAGAACCTAGCTTGTGCTCTAAACATCCATAATCAAATAGATTAATGCAGCTTATGTTCAGAAGTGAATGATCCTGCACATAGGAATAAGAGATTAGTTTCTCTTAATGACCCAGGCCTGTGCAGGCTTGGGTCCATTTTGTGGATTCACATATTTGTATGTCTTATAAGAACATGATCCACTTATACTGCTTTGGGACTTATAGGTGAGTTCATTTTTGAATGGTTCCCATTTCCAAGAGTCCAAATCCTTAGTAGGAGACCTCCCTTTACCCTTTGTAGCATTAGAGTTTGAAGTCTTTGCTACATTTTGTATAATGTGTCTTCTCATAGGTGATTTTGATTTTGAGAAGTTTCTTCTTTGATTAAATTGGTTCACCTGTGGAATAGATCTCCTCACAGGTGAATGAGATTTAGCAAAATGACTTCTGAAGTTTGCTTGATTCACCTGTGGTTTTACTGGTTGTTTAGGTCTGTAATACCAAGAAGTGCCCATGGGTTGAACAAAATTTACCTTTTTCCCAACAGGTTTAACATTGCTTTTACCAGTATAAAAATTTGGTCTACTAGAATTAACTTTGGATTGACCCATATTAACCTTTAACCCAACAGAATTAATATATGTTTTACTAGCAATGAGTTGCATTTGTCTAGGTACAAACTAATTAACATAGTTAACTCTATTTACAGCATTCCACACAGGTTTTGTCTCAACTTTAGTAGCTGCCATTCTTGGTTTCTTTAGTTCATTTTCTTTAGCCATCCTTTTTTCATGAAAATCATAGTCTTTTATTAGATGATTAGGGCTATAACAAACAAAGCATCTCTTTTGAGTAAAGACATAACCTCCTCCTAACACCCTATCCTTTTTCACATTCTTTCCTTTTTAAGTGTTTCTAGTTTGTTTTCTTGTGGCCTAGGAGATTCTAAAGGAGATTCACAACTAGGTTCAACAAGTTTAACTTCAGATACAACAGACATATCACTTTTAACTGATTTTGACTCTATACTAAGGTTACTTTCTTGTTTTGAGTCAGAGTGCTCAGATATGTTAGCAATGGACCCTGCACTGTCATTAGATTGACAGGTAGAGTATTCACTGACTTTGTCATCTGAAACACTTGTTTCAGGCACCTGTAGCCCTCTTTTTCCATATACAAATAAAGTGTCATCAATTTCAGGCCCTGGATTAGGAGTATACTCCCCACTTAGAGGTGGTGGAACTCCTTTAAAGTTATCAGTCTTAACAAATCTATTATATACTGGTTTATCCACAGAGTCCTCTTCTTTACTCATAAAAACAATGTTATTCATTTCCTCTTCATAACATAAGACTTCACTGTTTGACTTTATTTCATACCCCAAACCTAATTTGCTGCTTGAACTCATTCCAGAATCAATAAGTCTAAATAGGTTTTTACTAGAGTTCTCCCATTTATCAACTATACTCTGTAGACTTTCTTTATCTTTTACAGCTTTCATACCAATTCTTCTATACCTTTTTATTTCTCATCCTTCTCATAAATCTCATTAGCTTGAAAGGTAAGTTTCTGATTTAAATTAGCTTGCTGTTTTTGATAGTTTTTAACCTGAACCTATAAGGTTTTAACTGCATTTTCATAAGCAAGTATTTTGACATCTAGCTCTTCTATTTGATTCATTTGTTCATCACACCTAGCATTAACACTATTGTAAGAATCAATACAAAGCTTAGAACATAATGATACCTTAGAGTTGGAGTTGATGGACATGAGAGCATGATTTGTAGAGTCCTCCTCATCATTGTGCTCCACCCAGTTAACTACACCATCATCCATGGTTATCAAGCCAAGTTGACTTTTATCTTTCTTTTGCCCTTCTTCTGGATACATTGAGTTCCCCTTCTTCTTTTCTTCAGCTCTCACTTTTGCTGTACATTCCCTAGCAAAGTGACCAGTGTTGTTGCACTTGTAGCATAGAAGCTTTGATTTATCAAATCCAACTGGCTTGTTTCCATTGTATCTGAGGTTTCTTCCAGTCTTCTTGAAAAATCTTTTCATTATTAGTGCAATCATAACTAGCTGCCAATTGATGTCCATTTCTTCAATATCAATATCATTGATCTGATCAAGATCATCATGGACCAGATCTCTATCTTCAGACCTCTTTGCAAAGAGAGAATAAAGGACTTCATCAGCAAAACCACAAGGAGCATCTCTTTCCCTTGAGTCCCTCGAAGAAGAAGCATAACTGCCAGAATTAAAGCCACCAGAATTAACCTTGTTAGCACTGGGCTTGCCTTGTCCAACAAATGCAACATTGGTTGCACTAGAAGATGTCTTTAAACCCTCTTTAATGTCCTGTTCAAAACCCTAAGGTTATTGAATAGGTCATCAATTGACCAAGTATCCACATCTTCTTTTAGTCTCATAGACATGGCTATAGTTGACCATTCAGCAGGCATAGATCTAAGAAATTTGTGATTTGCATCTTCAGTAGATACAGGGGAACCATGTGCTTCCAATTGAGAGAGCAGATGTTGGAATCTGTCATAACCTTTCACCAAACCTTCAGAACTAGAAACAGTGAATGCTTCAAATGGCTGCTTGAGTACAGCCTTCTTCATCTTTTTAGAGTTTCGATTCCCTCCAAAACGAGTTCTAATGGCTTCCCATATATCTTTAGCGTCATCCATACCATGGAACCTTCGTAGGTGTTCCTTTGGTATGGCCATCAGGAGGATGGTCCTTGCTTTCCTCTCTTTCTCCACATCATGGATCTCTGCAGCAGAGACTGCTGGAAGTACCCTGACAGTACCATCCTTGCCTAAAGAGATCCTCTTCTTCAAGTTTCCATTCTGAATCACCTTCCATACATCATTATCAACATATTGCAAATAGTGCTCCATCTCCATAGCCCAGCTATCATACTCCTCCTTCTTGAGAATTGGGAGTTTGATATTGGATATGGTAGTGGATGTTGACACCACTTGTTGTTGCTGCTTGGGTTTAATATTTTATGATGCAGCCTTAGTATGTTGTGATTCTTCAAAATCATTGTGTGAAGAGAATTCATCAGCAGGAGTAGACATCTTATGTGATTGGTGAGTGTTTGAGTGTTTGTGGTTATGGTTTATGTGTTTCTTCTTACTCAGAGTCCCTCTACAGGCTCTGATACCACTTATAGGTCCAAAGTTCTGGATCTAAGTAGCCATTGTAAGACAATAAACAACTTGAATAAATCCAAAGTATTTATATGAGAAACTCTTAAGAACAATGTATACTTGATGTTAATGCGGAATATTAACACAAGCAGTAAGAACAACACAGGGATTTACTAACTTTTATATTTTATTAAACTTGAAAACTTGGCATAGAACACAATGCCATAGGGTTCCTTTTATACTACAAGGAAACCCTAATTCTACAAAACGTGTGAAAGGATGCATGCATATTTTCTCCTAAGATATCTAACCGTGTGCATATCCTTTCCTATAATATCTCCTAAGGTATCTAACTTGTTAAGCAAAACATACTTAACAGTCTAAAACATAAACAGACATAACTAGTATCTGCCAGACTTAACTTAGTATTGGCATACTTAACTATCTACCCGACTTAACTAACTAATCCCGACTTAAGTCTGGTTACAAATAATTCCCAACAGTGCTCAAATAGGAGGAGGAGGATGAGGGATCTTCCAAGGACTCAAATAAGAAGATGATGCCGAAGGTAGTGATGGATTGAAGAAAGTTTTTGAAACAAAACGTGTTGTGAAGTTGCCCATGGCACACTTTTTAATTTTAATGTCCCCAGCACTTTAAAATCATTTTATTATGTATCTATTGTAATATGTGCCTTTACAAAGTTTACTTATTTTAATAATTACTAAAATCACCACAGGGATTTCAGTCATAAAAAATACACGTTGGGATCCTTTTGACACTTTTGCTTCAATCTAATTTTTGGGTTGACTCATCAGCCATAAAGCATACCCCAAATCGACCCATTTGTAAGTAAATATGTAAAAAAAATGCCACCTCTTTTTATTATTAAATCTTTATACGATTATCAAAAAATCAGCTACAGTGGGTGTAGTTGGCTTACTTTTACTTTGATCTAAATTCCATGTTGACCTATTCGAGATAAACCATGCCCCTATTTAACCCATTTGGAATTAAATAACGAGCTGCGTATTGTAGATCAAAAAATCAACTACATTGGGTGTAGTTGGCCTGCCTAAAGGTGCACGTCAAATTAGCCTTTAGCTTGAAACTACAACTCTTTTGGTATAATTTTTATATTTTTATATGAGTTCGGTAACATTTTATTGCAGATATTGGCTGTGATATAGTATTTGGTGGCAAATGGACCTGAGCGGGTGATAACATCAAATAATCCTGATATATAAGTGTCAATTTCTCCCTATTATGCTCATTAATATTAATAATTATGTGCATATATGCTCTCATTACTTCATATTTTGTTTCAGGACTGTTGATAGGGTAAGAAGCGACAAAACGGTGAAGCTAAACTCAAGACAAGACTTAAGCATGCTATTACAAGAGAACTACGGCGTAACTAAGTGATGACGTTACATCGTAACTTTATTATGACGTGGAATTATACATAATTTGAAGACTACGGCGTAACTAAGTGATAAGGTTACGCCGTAACTATTTTGATGACGTAGAATTATCCACATGTTGAAGATTACGCCGTAACTAGTGATAATATTACGACGTATTGAAGAGTTCGTGGCTAACTTGGAGACTTTATTGAAGACTACGACGTAGCACCACACATTAGCTACGACGTAACTGAGGTTATGGCATAACATTCATTCCAACTACGCCGTAACTAACCCTACGGATAAGATCAACTGAAGATAACATGAGCTACGGCGTAACTAGTTATAGAGTTACGCTGTAGCAATTTTCTGGCCTATAAATACTAGCCGATTTTGCTACTTTGAGATCATCTCCCCTTTCCCAAACCTTTCTAGGGTTTGGGGAGAGCACCCACAGAAGAAGATGACGGAGCTAAGAGCTAGAAGATGGAAGCTTTCGTCTACTTTAGTCATTTGTAGTAGAGTTTGAATTCTCTTACGATTTCCCTTAATCATTTGATGAATACTATTTATTAATTCAAGTTCATTTAAGTTATTTGTTCTCTTTTATTGCTTCATAGAGATATCTTCGTTGTCTATTCACATGAACTAGTTTCGGTAGTATTATATGCTTGTTTGTATCCATTACGCTAGCTTTAATTGAATTAAGACACCAATTGAGTTAGTAGGCTAGAAGAATTGACCGTAGGACACTAGCTTGATGGATTGTGAGGAAATGGGAGGGATGACAACTTACCATACTGCCTTGCGTAAGAATTGACCATAGGACCACCTAACAAGTGGAGGTACTTAAGAAGTTAGAGAGATCTAAGATTCTGGAAGGCCGGAACTCTACCGAATGTGATCTATTAGATTTGGCGCTTAATGACTCAACCAAATATCCAACCTCGGCTTACTAGCATGGGGTAGTACATGTGGTTCCTGAGGCGATAGGAAGGAAAGATAGACTAGGATGACCTTACCCTGCAATTCCTGGTGATATTTATGCCACTGTATGAAGTTTACGATTTTGAATTGTTCCTTGTATTACTTAGATTGATGCTCTATCTCTTCCTTCTTCCTCTTGATTCTAATCTGTGAGAAACATTGTTATGTTTACTATTGATACGTGGGAATCGCACCAGGCTTTACCTCTCGAGGGATCTCGAGAAGCTTACAACCCCCACCGGGCAGTGTACCTGATCGTTGTAGTATAGTATAGTGACAAGTACCGGGGGATTGATCGTTCAACTCAGGATTAGTGGTGCTAGGATTAGAAAGCCTGTTGAACCTAAGACCTTGATAGATCTTTGAGCACTCGTGGATCGTTAGTTATGTTAATGTAATCACTAACACACTAAAAGACAATCTCTGTAACTTGTATTCTAAAGCGGAAACAAACACAAGTATGAACAACTGTATACTAAGAACAATTGATCCTCTATGGATCTTTTTATAATACTGAAAGTGTTTTTCTAAAAATGTGTACTCAATACATAATCGTGTGTTCCTTTTATACACAAGGAACCCTAAACCGTTTCACAAGAAACGTATATTCTAAAAACTTTCAAAGATATGCATTATCACTTCATAAATAAACTCATGCATATCCTAACTATATTACATAAAATACGGAATATCTATATCCGTAGAAACTAATAATGCTGAAACTAGTCTTTAGCAGATACACTGCTTCAGCAGAAACCAGCTCTTCAGCAGTATCCTTCAGCAGTAACCGTCAGCAGAATTCTCAATTACCAGAATTCCCAACAATCCTCCCCTAATCTTGAATTTGACATGGTTAAGTTCAAGATTCTTGATAGATCTTTAAAGGTACAAACCAAGAGGATTGAAGTCGAACATCATCATCAGCAGGATCTCTATGATCAACACAAACTTGAAAACTCCATTCTTTGCAGCAACAAATGACCAAATGTACATCAAAACAGATTAGCTTCATACTATTCTCATCACATCCAGGTGTGTTAACTCCTGTGAGAGGTGAATCATTGAAAATAATGGATTTGATGTCTCTTTACCAATATCCATCACTACTATAGTAACCAAATGTTTAAGTTCGAAAACTATGGTACACTGATGACCATATGATTTTTAGCAAATCATCAGCTATAAACGGATTTCAGTTGTCTTTACCTGTAGCCGTTTGCTCAGGACTAGTCAATTATTTGTTTGATTGAATCACCTTGGTCAATTGACCAAATATGGTTTTCCACTGCCTTTACCACAAGCCATACACTTGTGGGCTAGCCAATTATTGGGAATCCATAAAGGAAAAATCCATGGTCAATTGACAACCATCCAACTCTTAGCTGTGAAGCATGGGTGAGTTGAGTACCCAATAGTTTTTAGCAAACTATTACAGCTATCAACAGATTTGACATGTCTTTACCAAAGCTGTACCCTTTGGACTAGCCAACTTTTTGATGGAATAGTCAACATTAGGTAAGTTGATAACCAGATAAGGTGTGATATGAACCAACACCATAACCTGTATACAACATACACAATACTATATAAATCTGTGAGTTTTTTTTATTTATTTATTTTTTATTATTTTATTATTTTTTTAATACGAAAGAAAGAAATATATAACAAAATACCATCAAGTAGAAGCAGCTCTGGAAGTCCTGATCCTGAGTTTGAATACTTTAACCAGAGATTCAACAAACAACCTAGCATTCCCAACTGGATCAGGAGGAATCTCCAACTTCCGTTGAAGCATTTTCTCCATGAGAGGCACTGTCAGAGGATACCTTTTCCCAAGAACCATGAGAAGCCTGAGTCCAGATGTAGTTTCCAACACATGAACATAGGGCATAGGGTAAAACTTCCAACTCTGAACTGTCCACCTCTGATTGTTTTTCCACACATCATAACCAGCACCAGTGGGAGTAGAAGAATCCAAAAGCACTCTGAGATCACCCAATAGATACAATCCTGAACCTGTAGGAGTATGAGTAGCATAATATTTGTGAACCAACTCATTTAGAGTGAGCAAGTCCTGATGATCCACAAGATGTAGTATTTCTTGTAGGAAGGTGAATGATAGAGAAGTTTTATCAAGTCTATAAATGGTATTGATCTGACCATTCTTAGATAATTCCCAATGAACCAAAACATCTCTAACACCCTCTGGCCAATCATCAGGGGATCCTTCTTTGATAAAGGAAGCATCAGGAGCATTAACATCTAATAGTCTTTGTGCTGAATGTGAAGTTCTCACTCTGGTCATTTTCTTGGCCCTTCTTCCAAGAATATAAATAGCATCATGTGGTAAAGAAGATTCCTCTGGAGCTACATCTTCAGTAGATATATCTTCTGCAGCATTAGTTTCTACTGATGGAATATCCAAGTGTTCATCAGTAGAATCCTGAGTAGAAGCAAGTGCAGCAGATTCATATTGTTCATCCATGGCCTTCCTTATCTGTTTAGCCCTAGCAGCTGCAAGCTCTACTTCTCTTTCTTTAAGCTCATGAAATCTAGCCATTTTAGCTTTTTGATCATCGTCTATCCGTTTGGCAGCCTCTTCACCCAACCTCTCCTCCTCCATTTGTTTTCTGGTTCTCTTTCTAGAAGGAAGAGCTTCTGCTACAACTTTGGCTTTACCTTTATCAACAACAGATGAAGCAGCAACAATTGTCACATCAGCAGAAATATTAGGTAAAGATACTTGATTAACATTATGAACATCCACATCCATAGTAGAAACAGCATCAGCAGACAATGATGGAGACCTAGCAGGCACACTAGAAGAAACAGCTTCATCAAGTTGAACTTTTTGAGAAGATGGTTCTGCATCATCAGCAAGAATGGTAGGAACAAGCTTAGGAGCACTCATTCCATCCTTTTCACATCTAGACTTGATTCTATTATACATAAGAACCAATTGTTCATCTGAAAGAGCCCAAACTTGTTTCCTAGTCCAGGCATTATTATATAGGGCACTGCTTTGACTTTTCACATAAGTTCTCATATAATCCCTTTGCTGTGCTTGAGTCATTGGTTTATCCCTTTTGGCTTTGGCTTTTTGCTCCTCTTTTTTTTTCTTTCTTTCTTAATTTCATCTTCTTCACTATTCCAGAGACCCAGTCCTCCTTATTCACATCATTCCCAAGAATTTCTGCAGCTAAACCAGGAGTAGCAATCACTTGTTCTCCAATATGCTGCCAGTCTGATTCGTCAAAATTTGGAATAGCAGCATCCAATTCTCTCTGTCTTTCAATAGGCAAGGTAGAAATATATCTCTTTGTAGCAGACTGATATTCAGAATCATATTTGGCTTGCTCTTCCTTTGCCAAGTCTGTACTCTTCTTATAATCTTCCCATTCTTTCCAAAGTCTTTCTTGCTCAAGTCTTTCCTTTTCTGGGATGAGATCATCAGTACATACTTCAGCAGCTTCAGCAGAATCATCATTAGGAATGACTACCTCTTCCATCGGATCAGCAGGAATATCTTGAACAACAAATTCAGTTAGATTATCAGCATATCCTGTAGTATGAAGATTTGCAGTGATGTCTTCATGAGAAACTTGCTCAGGAACAACTGAATTAGTTGTAGGTGAGTCCATATATTCTTTACCAGCTACAGAGAATGTAGCTACTGATGCATGAGCCTCATCAGTAGTCTTTTCAGCAGCAATGTCACTAGTTGGTTCATCCCCTTGGAGAGTATCACCAACATCTGGCATAAGAATCTCATCACCACTAGACACCTTAGAAGATTCAGCAGCTTTCTTTGCCAAATACTGTCATCTACTTCTTTTGCTGAACTGAATTAGGTCTTTAGGTTTGGTAACTTCAGCTGCTTTGGGAGTGGAAGCATGAGTCTGTCTAGCAACTTCAGCCAAGATTTCAAGGGAGTCCAAATTTCCCTCCTTAGGCACTTCAGCAGCATCTGTCACAACCTTTCTTTTCTTCTGCTGATCAAGTTGTGTCTCCAAATCCTGAACCTTGCTTTTCAGCATTTCAATCTCACCACCAAGAGTAGATTTGGTTTCTGCAAGCTCCTTTAGAAGATCATCAGTCTTTTTGATATACATGCAAAGCAACTCGTGGACAGAGGTAAGAGTAACAGGGTCCTCTGCTCCACCAACAGATTGCTCTTTGGTCATGGGAGCTTCATTGAACCTATCAGGAGAATCAGACATATGTACAACATTGGGAGAGCCTACATCATATGGCTCTCTCACAGGACTAGGTGTGGGTAGTCTAGAAATCTCAGGCTCAAGAGGTGTAGGTACTTGGGTACCAAGAGACTGAATTCTCTCTTCAACCTCAGCAATAAGCTCATCAGGAGCAACCTGAGAATGTGATGAGGCGAAAAATGATCCGTTTTTAGGGGGTTATTTAAGCCGAAATTGGAATTTATTTGATCAAATATTGCCCTAAATCGTTCCTTTTGTGATTTTAGGTACTTTGGGAGTGAATTCTGGAAAAAGAAGCATTTTGGACGTCTTTGGAGCATAAAAGTGAAGAAAACGGCAAAGTCTTAATTTTCCTTGTTGGGAACAGCACCTGACGGCGTCAAGAGCAATTTTATGACGGCGTCAGGAGCAAAATGGATGACAGCCTAGAGAAAACGTGACGGCGTCAAGACAAGGCCGTTAAGAGTAAAAGTAGTGACGGCCCAGAACAAGATTACACATGACGGCGTCAGATCTGGATCCAGGCAGTTTGAGAATTTTATGGGCGGCGGGTTGACGGCGTCAGAAGTTTCTTCTTGACGCCGTCACCTTTGTAAATCTATATATAGTCTTTGTAATTTTCATTCTAAGGAGAGGAGAATTTTAGGGTCGAACTTAATAAACCCTAACACGACTTTTACAGTATTTTCAAGGGTTTTCACCCCTTGAAACCCTTCATGTTCAATTGAGATAAGTATCCTTTCAATTCATTCAATATGTCTATGTGGTGTTTGAATATATCTTACGCTTGTCTTAATTTTAACATGCTAGGCTAGATCTCTTGTTTGTTTGCTTAGATGTAATGAAACCTAGATGTTGATTGCTTGTTTATAGTTGTAATGGATGAATGATTTCAATGTTAGGCTTAAGAAAACTGGCAGACTTCCATTGTGTAACATGCTTGAACGTCTTAAGAAACATGAACCAATGCGTACTAGGTTTTTATGGTTGTATTTAATGCATGAGTGAATTCTAGTGATCCCATGTTAGGAGCTTCTTGCAGGCTCGACATAGGAGTGAAGTAGGAGCTTATAGAGTTGCGGAAGTAAGTATGCCACCCCATGACTGGTATTAAGGAATATAACCCGTCATCCACGCAACTATAACAAACAATTAACCTGTAAAAGATATCTAGGGAGTAGTGAAAATTAAGTAAACACAATTCTCCCATCTATTGTTCACACCACATTAGTAAATAGTTTTATTTGCATTTCTGTTATTTTATTTTGATTGCATCTGTAGTTATTGGGTTAGTTAACTAGCAACTAATTCCCTCTTGCTTTCATAATAATACAAAAAGAATCATCCCTCACCTCTAGACCTAGTTTTTAGGCTTTCTAATCCTAGCGACACTATTCCTGAGTTGAACGATCAATCCCTCGGTACTTGTCACTATACTATACTACAACGATCAGGTACAATGCCTGGTGGGGGTTGTAAGCTTCTTGAGATCCCTCGAGAGGTAAAGCCTGGTGCAATTCCCACGCATCAAGTTTTTGGCACCGCAGCCCGGGGAATAGTTATTGTCTAGGTTAGGATTTCTTTTTATTAGGTCTACTTGCTAAATTCCTTTCTAGTAAGATTTTATTTTTATTTTTAGGTTTTCTTTAGTCTATCTTATTTCTTCGTGTTTTTGTTCGTAACTTTTTACCATCCGACATCATGAAAGGTGGTAACATCTTTGAACCCATCAACCCACCACAACAAGACCACCCACAAAACCTACCACTAGCTAACCAACCTCTTAGGCCCCGAACCCTAGGAGAGTACTCCCGACCTAGCCACCAAGGCTATCGAAACACTATTGAGCTCGCCCAAGGAGCCAATGTGTCGCCCTTGCGATCCGACACCATCCGGTTGGTGCAAAGCGGATGTGCATTCCATGGACTTCGTTCCGAAGATCCTAATCAACATCTCAAGGACTTCCTTAAAATCGTAGATTCTATAGACCTTGATGTTACAACTAGAGAGTCAACCCGATTATGCCTATTCCAATTCTCTCTACGTGATCAAGCTAGTCAATGGCTTGAACATTTACCCGCGGGATCTATCACCTCATGGGACGATCTCACCACTCGTTTCCTTGCCTAATTTTTCCCACCGGGGAGAACTACCAAGCTTAGAAATGATATCTTGATGTTCCAACAACGTCAAGGTGAAACTCTATATGAAGCATGGACTCGTTTCAAGGACTTACTCCAAAAAGTCCCTCATCATGGCATAGATCTTTGGCTCCAAGTCCAAATCTTCTATGACCATATCGATCTCTCCACAAGGCGAATCATTGACCAATCGGCCGGTGGCAAGCTACGTGATCTAAGTGCGGAAGAATCATGGGAACTCATAGAAGATCTTGCTCTCTATGACAATGAAAATTGGAATGATCCTCGTGATTTGAACAAAACGGTCAAGGCAATATCTTTGCCTTCGAACAATTCTAGTACTCCCGACCGTAGGATCATGGAACTTGTTTATAGTTGTAATGGATGAATGATTTCAATGTTAGGCTTAAGAAAACTGGCAGACTTCCATTGTGTAACATGCTTGAACGTCTTAAGAAACATGAACCAATGCGTACTAGGTTTTTATGGTTGTATTTAATGCGTGAGCAAATTCTAGTGATCCCATGTTAGGAGCTTCTTGCAGGCTCGACATAGGAGTGAAGTAGGAGCTTATAGAGTTGGGGAAGTAAGTACGCCACCCCACGACTGGTATTAAGGAATATAACCCGTCATCCACGCAACTATAACAAACAATTAACCTGTAAAAGATATCTGGGGAGTAGTGAAAATTAAGTAAACACAATTCTCCCATCTATTGTTCACACCACATTAGTAAATAGTTTTATTTGCATTTCTGTTATTTTATTTTGATTGCATCTGTAGTTATTGGGTTAGTTAACTAGCAACTAATTCCCTCTTGCTTTCATAATAATACAAAAAGAATCATCCCTCACCTCTAGACCTAGTTTTTAGGCTTTCTAATCCTAGCGACACTATTCCTGAGTTGAACGATCAATCCCTCGGTACTTGTCACTATACTATACTACAACGATCAGGTACAATGCCTGGTGGGGGTTGTAAGCTTCTTGAGATCCCTCGAGAGGTAAAGCCTGGTGCAATTCCCACGCATCAAGTTTTTGGCACCGCAGCCCGGGGAATAGTTATTGTCTAGGTTAGGATTTCTTTTTATTAGGTCTACTTGCTAAATTCCTTTCTAGTAAGATTTTATTTTTATTTTTAGGTTTTCTTTAGTCTATCTTATTTCTTCGTGTTTTTGTTCGTAACTTTTTACCATCCGACATCATGAAAGGTGGTAACATCTTTGAACCCATCAACCCACCACAACAAGACCACCCACAAAACCTACCACTAGCTAACCAACCTCTTAGGCCCCGAACCCTAGGAGAGTACTCCCGACCTAGCCACCAAGGCTATCGAAACACTATTGAGCTCGCCCAAGGAGCCAATGTGTCGCCCTTGCGATCCGACACCATCCGGTTGGTGCAAAGCGGATGTGCATTCCATGGACTTCGTTCCGAAGATCCTAATCAACATCTCAAGGACTTCCTTAAAATCGTAGATTCTATAGACCTTGATGTTACAACTAGAGAGTCAACCCGATTATGCCTATTCCAATTCTCTCTACGTGATCAAGCTAGTCAATGGCTTGAACATTTACCCGCGGGATCTATCACCTCATGGGACGATCTCACCACTCGTTTCCTTGCCTAATTTTTCCCACCGGGGAGAACTACCAAGCTTAGAAATGATATCTTGATGTTCCAACAACGTCAAGGTGAAACTCTATATGAAGCATGGACTCGTTTCAAGGACTTACTCCAAAAAGTCCCTCATCATGGCATAGATCTTTGGCTCCAAGTCCAAATCTTCTATGACCATATCGATCTCTCCACAAGGCGAATCATTGACCAATCGGCCGGTGGCAAGCTACGTGATCTAAGTGCGGAAGAATCATGGGAACTCATAGAAGATCTTGCTCTCTATGACAATGAAAATTGGAATGATCCTCGTGATTTGAACAAAACGGTCAAGGCAATATCTTTGCCTTCGAACAATTCTAGTACTCCCGACCGTAGGATCATGGAACTTGTTTATAGTTGTAATGGATGAATGATTTCAATGTTAGGCTTAAGAAAACTGGCAGACTTCCATTGTGTAACATGCTTGAACGTCTTAAGAAACATGAACCAATGCGTACTAGGTTTTTATGGTTGTATTTAATGCGTGAGCAAATTCTAGTGATCCCATGTTAGGAGCTTCTTGCAGGCTCGACATAGGAGTGAAGTAGGAGCTTATAGAGTTGGGGAAGTAAGTACGCCACCCCACGACTGGTATTAAGGAATATAACCCGTCATCCACGCAACTATAACAAACAATTAACCTGTAAAAGATATCTAGGGAGTAATGAAATGTAAGTAAACACAATTCTCCCATCTATTGTTCACACCACATTAGTAATTAGTTTTATTTGCATTTCTGTTATTTTGTTTTGATTGCATCTGTAGTTATTGGGTTAGTTGACTAGCAACTAATTCCGCCCACTCTTCCAAAAACCCGAGATTTTACTTGCTTTTATAAAAACATAAAAATACAAAAAGAATCATCCCTCACCTCTAGACCTAGTTTTTAGGCTTTCTAATCCTAGCGACACTATTCCTGAGTTGAACGATCAATCCCCCGGTACTTGTCACTATACTATACTACAACGATCAGGTACACTGCCTGGTGGGGGTTGTAACCTTCTCGAGATCCCTCGAGAGGTAAAGTCTGGTGCAATTCCCACGCATCAGAATGTGATGGAATAGGACTAGGTGACAGAGGTAAAGGGGAAGGTGGAGGCTGGTCAGAAGAAACAGGCAATGGTTCAGCAGATGTAGATGGTTCTCCTTCATTTACCACTGAAGGATTACCATCAGCAGCAACACCAGAAGATAATGGATTACCATCATCAGCAGCATTTGGAGAGGGCATATTACCAGTAGCATCACCCTCAACTGCATCATCATTGCCATGTGGCAACATAGCAGCTAAAAGAGGGCGATGTACCCCATTATAGTTAGTTTGCATAGAGGCAAATAACTTAGAACCAAGACTCTTAATAGGCACATGAATTTTGTCTTCAGTAGTTATGTCTAAAATAATTTGTAGAAACCTAGGGTACATTAAAAACTTATGACTTTGTTTCTTAATATTTTCTAGCATATTAGCAAAAATAAACTTGGAGAAATTATAAGTTAACCCTTTAGAAAGACAGACAATACCACAACCCAATTGGGCAGAGAACTGATCCTATCCACCACACTTATTGCTGATACATTGGAGCAGCAAATGCACCAAATACCTCCACTTGGGACAGAACTGATTCTTCAGCCACTTAGTTGTGTCAGTGCTTTGATAACCAGCTTCCCTCAACCCAGCAAGTATCTCTTCAGTGTTAGAGTGAAAAACACCATTCTCATCATTCTAATGATGCTTTGTCCTTATCAACCTTTCAGTCACCACATACTCATTACCATCAATGTCAGCCACGATCTCTGTGTCAGATCTTTTCCTAGCAGATGCCCAAAATTGCTTCACCATAGATTCATATATCACATTTGGAGAATGTGTCAAAGCATAATGAATCTTTGAACGCTGTAGAAACTCCACCATTGAATCATACTCTTCATGACCCTTAGCCTTTTTCAGAATAGCAAACTTGTTATGATCTTTCTTGAATTGAAGTCTTGCCATTTGAATGTTTTGTGAGAGACGATTATGAATTATGAAAAGAATGATGGGTTTAAATGGAGTGATGGGAGAATAATTTAGTTTGAGCAAAGATATGCAAAGTAGGTTATATTTGGAAGTTCCCCAATCGTGGTCAAAATTATCAGAACAAACTGTTGACCATGTCTGACGTGTAAAGTGGATCCATCCAATTTCAAAATTACCCTTCAGCAGAAATGAAGGTCAATCTGCTGATGAATGGTCAATCAGTAGAAACCACTCAAGAGTAAAAATATCTTCAGTAAATACCTCGATTTTACTGTGCCACCCAACTCGCATTAATTATCATAAAGCCTTGACTTTGCCTATTTAATAATCCCCAAATCACACTTTTACAGATATCAATTACCCCCAATTCTAATCAAAACCCTAATTTCTCAATTGACCCCAATTCTTCACCAAATCATGTCTTTCAAACCAGAAATCTTTGACCTAACCTCCTCCACTTCCTCCTCTTCATCATCAGAGGATCTCCCACCTTATCCATCTGAATTAGATGATTCAGATTATGCTAGAGAAATGGAGAGACGATGGAATGCTTTGAAGAGGGGGGAACCAAGTAATGCCCCCATTTCTGCTGAGAGACAGTATGTCTCTCCCTTCATCTTTACTTCTGATGAAGACTCTTCAGAGGATGAAGACGAAGATCCATCATTCCTTCCTCCTTCCACACCAGAGAGATCCCAACCAAGGCCAAGGAAGAGAAATCCATCTCTTCCAACATCACGGGGAGTGGTGTTGGGTCTTCCTGTTCCAGGATCTGGTGCTTCATACCATGGACACAGAGGAAAGGGCAAGAAGGCAGAGGTGATGGGTAAGGGGAAAAGGAAAGTGGAGTAGTTGATGATGGGATGTTGCCAAGGACCAAAGATGTAAAACTAGGTTCTTGAGCATCTTCTTGCCTTGAACTAAAGATATAAAACTCGGTTTTTGAGCATCTTCGTCGTCATCATCATCATTCTCTCCTTTCCATTTTCACCTTCAGCTTCTTTATCGTACTGGTCATACATATCCACCAGCCCTTTTGTAAAAGATGATAGAAGCTTAGTATTGATTTGGTAGTCTTAGCATAGGAATAATCTTTGTATTCCACTTTGAAGTTGATTGTAAGCTGTAAATTGTTTCTTGAATGAATGAACAACTTTTCTCATTTGTCAATTTATGAATTTTACTTCAGTAGAAGCAATGAATCTTAGCATAATTGACTCTTCAGTAGAAACAATACTCAGCATACATGACCATATTCCCTTTGAGACAACTCTTGGTGAATTTCAAACAATAAGGACATTCTGCAAAACAGACACAGAGTAACAAAACAAACAAATCTTACAAAAAAATTAGTTGGTTAGTGTTAGCCAAACAATAATATACATAAATTATACAAAGTTTATAATGACAATCCTCCCTTGAGGCATATGCCTCCCCTGAGGCTTATGCCTCCCCTCAAACTTTGCAGTCAAGGGTTAAGCATACCAATATGGACCACTAAGTGTTGAAACCGAGGTCCATCAAAAGCTTTAGTTAACAGATCTGCCACATTATCATCTGTGTGAAATTTAACCACTTTAATCAAATGTTTTTCATATGCATCCCTGATAAAGTGATGCCTGATTTCAATATGTTTGGTTCTATTATGAAAAACTGGATTTTTAACAATGCAAATGGTGCTTTGATTGTCAATAAAAATGGTAGTATTCATGAAATTAAACCCATAATCCAGCAATTGATTTTGAATCCATAGAACTTGTCCACAACAATTGGCAGCAGCAATATACTCTGCTTCAATAGTAGAGGTAGCAACAATGGTCTGTTTCTTACATTAACAAGAAATCAATCTTCTTCCAAGGAATTGGCAACCTCCAGTTGTGGATCTCCTATCCATATTGGCACCAGCATAGTCACTATCACTAAATGCTTCCAACTTAAAAAGAGATTCTTTTGGGTACCAAAGACCTAATTTGGGTTGGCCTTTCAAGTACTTGAAGATCTTTTTAACATCATTCAAGTGAGAAGTAAGTGGAGTGACTTGATGCCTAGAACAAGCACTCACAGCAAATGTAATGTCAGGTCTAGAAGCAGTCAAATACATCAAAGAACCAATCATGGACCTGTACAAATGGACATTCACAGGAAGATCAGGTTCAAGATTGTTCTTTGGTTTGGGAGCTTCATAGGGTGTAGTGGCAGTTCTGACATTGTCCATATCAAATTTCTTCAACATATCCCTGACATACTTATCCTGACTTATAAAGATACCATCAGGTTTCTGCTGAACTTGTAAACCCAAAAAGAAAGTGAGCTCCCCCATGGCACTCATCTGAATCCCTTCATGAGATCCTCAAACTCTCTACACCATTCTTCTTTAGTGGAACCAAATATGATGTCATCCACATAAACTTGCACTAGAATGATATCCTTGGAGTCTTTCTTAAGAAAGAGAGTCTTGTCAATGGCACCTCTTCTGTAACCATGCTTCAGCAGAAATGTAGAAAGCCTAGCATACCAAGCTCTTGGTGCCTGATGTAGTCCATAAAGAGCTTTAACAACCTTATAAACATGATTGGGATGATCTGGGTCTTCAAAACCCTTGGGTTGAGTCACATAAACCTCCTCTTCAATCTCACCATACAGAAAAGCACCTTTTACATCCATCTGATATACCATAAAACCCATATAAGATGCATAGGCCAAGAATATCCTGATTGCTTCAACTCTTGCCACTAGTGCAAAGACTTCATCATAGTCTATGCCTTCCTCTTGCCTGAACCCCTGAGCCACTAACCTTGCTTTGTTTTTCACCACAATGCCCCTTGCATCTCTTTTATTCTTCAAAATCCATTTTGTCCCAATTGCAAATTTACCATCAGGAAGAGGGACCAGTATCCAAACCTGCTGATTCTTAAATTGCAGCATCTCTTCTTGCATTGCTTCAATCCAACTTGTTGGGAATTACAAGATTTGAAGATTACAAAACCACGAGCAAGAATGAAGAAAGAAGAAACAAGAGGGACCTAAATATAAAATAGTTAGCTAGCTTGATTAGTAAGCTAGGTTTTTATGTAAACCCTAGCCTCTCTATTATATAAAGAGGGGTAGGGCATTGGTTTTAGTATCGAAGTCATAGAAAACTCTTTCAATGAGAGTCTAGACACACGATAATAGCGTGTGTATATTAGTAGTAGTAGTAGTTTATTTTTATTTATAATAAAGAAAACCTTATTAGTAATGTTGATTATGTTCTTGTTCTTAATTCCGCTGTGCTTATCAATCAATGTTACTAATCCTAGATAGGGCTTAAACGATCTTTCACAATTGGCATCAGAGCACAGGGGGCTCGTGAGATCTAGGGTTTATACAAGGTTTTCACGGTCTTGTTTATGAATTAAGAGCAGTTAGAAGAAAGCAGATGTGGTAACATGTGTCGAATGAAAGCAGTTTGAATGGAATCGTTGAAGCAGATCTGTGTATAAAGGTACGAATTGATTTGAATTTATTTGTCAAAATCACAAAAATAAACTCGTACTGCGTACTATCATTTAACTGGTTTGTCGATTTTTAATTGGTGGATCTCATACAAATTGGTGACTCTCGTAATTAGTTATCTGTGGTTGGGGTTGTCATTTATTGATTGAGATTTCATTAAATTGGCGTCGGTGGTCAACTATGATTGGTATGTTTTGATGATGTTCGAATATTGAATTAAAGCGGATCAATGGAAATTAATTCCTTTTCATAACCTCGTATCATTCATAAAGCTATAATCATTGAATGCATTTAATTGGTCAAGAGGTCATGAGAATTAAGTATTGGTCCATGATATATGTGTGCTGCAAGTGATTTAATTGGTCGAGATTATAAGTTGGGTCGATTATATGTGTCTTTGTTTATACAAGCACATGGGTCGATTATTATATTTGATGGAGCAATTGTTGATGAAATTGATCTAATTGGTGTTCATGGGTCGAGAGTTTGTCGGATTGTGCATGAAGTATTAATTGGGGTATTGGTGATTAATTCTTTTTATAATAAGGCTGTGTTGTGGTTGTCATGGCTACGTAATATTTAATATTTAACGAGGGTCAGACGAGATGCTGCTGTTGAATTGTTTTTGTCGATTACTGAAAGGGTTGATTTCATGAGATCACATTAAATGGATGTCGACAAGTGAATTGGTGGGGTACTGACTTATAATTTTGTGATAATGGTATGTGAAGAGTATATTATCTTGCTGCTGCTCTCACATTTATGTTACTGCTGTTGTGTTGTCATTTGCTGCTGGTGGATTTATTTTAGAAAAATATCTGGAGGATATTGTTTCTTTAAGTTGTCGTACTGAATTAATGGGGTCGATGGTCTCATTATGGTATTGATTTCATGGTTATTAAATTAGAGGATTGTGTATGAATTAATGTGGCTGTGAGACATTCACATGGGTATTGAATAGGACAGTTGTATTAATGGATTCTACTGGTTGTTCAGTATTTTCGATAATGCTGGTAGGAGTTGTTTCTGCTGCTTATGACTTTTCGTTTATGCTGGTACTCTATTTTGTTTCTGCTGATGCATATGGTTGGTTCCTACTGATCGGTTCCTCCTGATTGGTTCCTACTGATGGGTTCCTGCTAATATATACGGTTCTTGCTGACTTCTTTATGGTTCCTGCTGGCTTGTTGTATACTTTTTCTTTTGGTCGGTTTTGGTTCCTACTAGTCATGTGAGATTACTAATGGTTAGGGATGACGGAGTTATCAACCATCATCATTTTGTTGAGAAGATTACTTGAGGAAGACATTTGATTATCGCTTGTTTGATGTTGTAATTGATTTTCCCAAGTATTGCGTTCTTATCATATCTTAATGGATCAGTAGCTTTTTAAGATAACTTGCTTGGTTTGTATGGTGACGAAGACTTGACGACTCTAGTGAAGGGGTATGATCTATCTTATTGTGCTTAATGCGTACATTTGCTATCACTTTAAGGAGTTATGTTATTGTGCTCAGTGTCTCATTGGATAAGTCAATGAGGAGTTTGTCAAGAGGCCGTCATGTGGATAATGCAAGCCATAAGATGCAAGGTTGGGAGATTCCATTTCTTCATCAAATCAGTTATATTTGATTATCTTCATCAGTGATCACTCCATGGAGCCTACTGGATTATAGAGATGGAAAGTATATATTTTTAAGGGGAAGCTTATTGTTAATATACTTGACCATATTGCTGCTGTTCATTACTGCTGATACTCGTTATTGCTGATGCTCGTTCCTACTACTCGTTACTGCTGCTTGTGTTATTAGTTAAAAAATATATATATATAAAAAAAAATGTTATTGTTATTATTATTATTATTAATTATTAGTTGGTTCCTGAGATGGTTAGTCTATTCTTAAGGGGAAGCTTGTTAACCATCTACATGTATCACTTGAGGGGAAGCGTTTACGAGCTGCACAAGACCCCTATTAGAAGATTACAAAAAGGGGAAGAATAGTTATGATGTGCAGCTTATTATTGGTGATGACATTGTTACTTCATGCAAATTGTTTTTTAATATCAAATAGGGGGAAATTGTTGGGAATTACAAGATTTGAAGATTACAAAACCACGAGCAAGAATGAAGAAAGAAGAAACAAGAGGGACCTAAATATAAAATAGTTAGCTAGCTTGATTAGTAAGCTAGGTTTTTATGTAAACCTTAGCCTCTCTATTATATAAAGAGGGGTAGGGCGTTGGTTTTAGTATCGAAGTCATAGAAAACTCTTTCAATGAGAGTCTAGACACACGATAATAGCGTATGTATATTAGTAGTAGTAGTAGTTTATTTTTATTTATAATAAAGAAAACCTTATTAGTAATGTTGATTATGTTCTTGTTCTTAATTTTGCTGTGCTTATCAATCAATGTTACTAATCCTAGATAGGGCTTAAATGATCTTTCACATAACTTGAATCAGCAAGTGCTTAAGGAACACTAGTTGGCTCTATTTGAGAAAGGAAGCAAGCAAACAGACAATGTTTGAAGTCTGTATGATTGTCCCTTTGTTGATTGTAGACATAGGAAATGAAAGCAACTTCACCATATTTAGTTTTCTTCACAGTACTTCTAGTTCTAACAGGTGCTTGAGGATCTCCAATAACCTTTGATAGGGGATGAGCAATATTGATCCTCTTTGTTGTTGTGGGGTTGACATTGATTGTGGTGTCAAGGTTGTTGACAGTGGGTCCAAACTCACTATCATAGGAAGAGGAGTTGAAGATGCCAGCCTTAGGTTGATAATTACCAAGATCAGAAGGACTTGGAAATCTTGTAAATGGTTTCCCAAAGTCTGTAGACATTTCAGTAGAAATGGGAGATTGTGCAGCAAGACTATCAGCAGTTTTGATCACATCAGTAGGAACAGGAGAGCCTTCAATAGAACTGTCAGCAACATCCTGGTTTCCACTGACTGCTTGTGCTGATTGTTGGAGTAAGGCATCAGTCTCTTGTGCAAACTTTTCACTAATTCTCTTAGCTTCCGGAGTGGCTGCATGTTCTTGCTTCTTGAGTCTAGCAAGATCCTCTGCATAATGTGACTCATCTTCATGCTCATCAGCAGAATGATCACCTGCAAAATGGTTAGAGGGAAAAGAAGGTACAACAATGGTTTGTTCATCTTTCTCAAAGTCACTCTCTGAGTCATCATCCAGGGAACCTGCAGGGTTAGTATAACCCATGTGATCAGTTAAGTAATCCAAGTCAAAATACCAAGTATGACCATGTCCTTGAATATTAGGCTGATCTTCTAGGAATCTTAGGTTAAGGGTCTCCTCTATCCTTTTAGCATTCAAATTGTACACTCTATCGGCCTTGCTATGAGCTGAATAACCCACAATATATCCCTCATCAGCTTTCCCATCGAACTTTCCCATTGTATCAGCAGTAATCAAAATGGTCACTTTACAACCAAACGGTTTAAGGTAATGAATATCAGAAACTTTCCCGGTGAGAAGTTCATAAGGTGTCTTGACATGAGGTCTAGTGATGGATACCCTGTTCAAAACATAACAAGCAGTGCTTACTGCTTCAGTCCAGAACATAGTGGGTAACTTAGAGTCTGCAAGCATAGATCTTGCTGCCTCTATTAAGGTCCTATTTTTCCTTTCAGCAACCCCATTTTGTTGTGGGGTCCTTGGAGTGCTGTAGTCCCTTTTTATCCCTTTAGACTTACATAGTTCTATTAAGATCACATTTTTGAACTCAGTCCCATTCTCACACCTAATGCCTTTAACCTTTTTATTTAGCTGGTTTTCAATCAGGGTAATGAATTCTTTTAAAATTGGAGTTGTTTCATCTTTAGTTTTCAAAAAGAATACCCAGCAAAACCTGCTATAATCATTAGTGATAACCAGGCAGAAGTACTTATGATCAATTCTTCTGATAGGAGTTGGACCAAAAAGATCCATGTGCAGCAACTGAAGAGGTTCTGAAATGGTGCTCACAGCTGTTATGGCTTTGTATGAGGCTCTGTGTTGCTTTCCTTTATTGCATGCAACACAATTATGTTCATTGGTGAAGACTTTTGAAGGAAGTCCCTTAACCAGACCAAGTTTAGAAAGCTTGTTAATGGTCTTGAAATTCACATGAGCCATCCTCCTATGCCATCTTGTAGATTCATCCAGGGAAGCTTTGGCCACCAAACATGTTAGATCACCTTCTGGTTGAACATCATTCAGATTGAATGTGTACAAATTGAAGGTCCTAGGAACTCTTAGCAAAATGGTTGTATCTTCTGGAAGTTTGAAGTCCTTTGAGAGCACAAGACATTAATCCTCAGAGAAGAAAACTTTATTCTTAGTGTCACATATTTGTGATACAGAGAACAGATTGAAGTGCTGAAGTTCCTTCACATAATATACATTCTCAAAATCTAACAGAGGTGTTTTAATAGTGCTTTTCCCAGTGATTTTGCCATCTCCTCCACCAAAAGTCACATTGCCTCCTCCTTCTATAGGCATAAAGTCATGCATCTTATCCTTGTTCCCTGACATGCTTCTGGAACAACCACTATCTACTATGCCTACTTCAGTACTCTTCAGGGAATGATCCTACAACAACAACAAAATAAATATACAAAAGTTAGTACACTTTGGAGACTCAAGTCATTGCTGACTTAAGCCTGCCTTGTGGATCATAAGAGGTAGGCCATGTAGATGTATTAGATCCACCTTTGTTCTTGGGCCTGTATTGAAAATTATGCCCCTTCTTTGTCCAAGAACAACCTGCTGAGGGCTTCACAGCAGTATCCCAATACCCTCCACCAACATACATAGAGTCAAACTGTCTAGGCCAATAACCATTATGAAAGTAAGAACTAGTGGGTCGCACATAAGGTCTAGTACCAGTTCTTCTCCATGAAGAATGTTTTTCAGCAGAATTGTGTTTCTGCTGATGTGGAACAAAAGATGGTATATCATTAACATTTTTCCACATTTGCTTAGGTTTTCTTTAACTAGCACATATACCCATTATTTGCTCATGAAAAGTACAATCCTTAATCAAATGAAATTTACTTCCACACACAAAACATTTCTTCTTTTTAGAAGATTTATTCAAAGTGAAAGATGTTCCATAACATGAAAAAGAATTCAAACAACAAACATTAACAGAATTGTTTTTAACAGAACTAGAAACATTGTTTTGCAAAGAATTAAATAACAAGTCTTCAGAAGAAACTATCTTGGTATCAGCAGTAACTCTAACAGGCTTGTAGGGAGTCTTGGGTGATGTCTTGGGTGTAGTCTTGGGAAGGTCTGACTTTTCACTTGAATCACAATTGGTATATGCAGTAGACCCTTGGTCAGAAGACTTGTCACTGTCAGAACAAGAGACAAAGTCAGTAGATTTAGAATCAGGGTCTGGCAAGTCAATTGACTTTTTGCCATAAAGATGGTGTGATCCATCAAAGTCAACAGTTATGGACAGGTCTGTGGGCATGTGTTCTCCTCTAATAGGTTCAGGTACAACATGTAATTTACCTTCTTTTACATAATTAGTTAATCCTACTGGTGTTGATTTACCTAGGTCATTCCTAGATTCTAAACCAACATATTTTTTAAATCCTAAACCTATTCCAGAGTTCACAGCCTGACTACCATAAAGTACACTAGCTAGATTATCACCTGATATTAACCATTGTTTATTTCTAGCTATCTCTTTATCTAGTTTCTCTTTCAGCACTAGATTTTCTGAAACAACATCAGCTTTTTCTTTCTCAGTACGCCTTAAATCAATCTTAGCACATTCTAAGTCACTTTCTAAGACTCTTATAATTTCTTCATATTTAAGCTGATTCTTTTGAAACCATACCTTTTGTCTTTCTAAAGTTTTTAAAGCCTTTTTATAAGCCTCAACTTCTACATAACACTCATTATATTTAGGTTTCAATTCATCATATTCTTGTTTAAGTTCATTATATCTTACACTACAGCCAAAAACACAGTTATGTACCTGAGAGATGCCCATCAAGGAAACTTAATCCTTCATATCCTCTGTGGGGCAGTATGCCAGCATATTCACTTGCTCAGAACTAGAAGCTTCCTCCTCAGCAGGCTCATGCACAGTCCAATTGACATGTTCATCCACAGTCACCAAAGCTTTGGAAGTTCCAGCTCTAGAAGTTCCTGCTTCCAATAGATATGAGCCATATCTAACTTCATCACCAGGCTTTCTATCCTTGCATTCTCTTGAGAAGTGACCCATCTAACCACAAGTGTAGCACTTAACCTTCCTTCTGTCAAATCTTGTTGCATCTCTTCCCTGGAAACCAAAATTTCTCCCAGACTTATTCTCAAACCTTTTGATATTCAGAGAAATCATTGCCAACTACCATTTCAAGTTCATCTCTTCCATCTCCAATGGATCCAACTGTTCAAAATCCTCATAAGCTAGAAACTGCTGATATTCATATTCAGCAACAAAAGAGTGAAGTACTTCTTCCATTATATTACTGGACTTTGATTTAGGAGTTGGTTTAGTGTGGGTATGAGAAGATGATGCATAGGTGTAAGAGCTTGAGGCATGATGCACCGGACTGGATGTGGTGCTAACAAAGGCTGAGTGAGTGGATGGATGAATGGGACTTCTAACATCAGGCTCAAGAGATTTAAGCTTGTTGTAGAGGTCATCAAAAGAGATCATGTACAATCTACCTTTAGTTTTGAGAGCAATGCTTACTTGCAACCAAGATGGTGGCAAAGATCTTAGAAACTTAGCATTGCAGTCCTCATTATCCGGCCTAGCCTTCAGTTGATTAAGTTGACTCAAGATCTTGTGGAACCTGTCATAACCCTTGTGGATTCCTTCTTCCTCAGATATCTGAAACTCTTGAAACTGTTGCTTCAGCATTGATTTCTTCATCTTTCTTGACTCATCATTCCCACCAAATCTAGCCTTGATGGCCATCCAAATGTCCTTGGCATCTTCCATAAAGTAGAAGTCACCCATGTGGTCATCTGGTATAGCCTGAAGGAGAATTGTTCTGACTTTATTCTCCCTCTGCACGGCTAGAACTTCTTCAGCAGTTTTAGGACCTACGATGGTAACAATCCCATCAGCATCTTTGACATGTTTCTTCAAGCTGTTACCCTTACGGACAACTTCCCAAAGATTCCAGTCAATGTATGTGATCCAGTTTTGCATCTTCATGGACCACAATTCATACTCCTCTGCATTCTTAAGGTATGGGAATTTGGCATTACTGTTTGAGAGAGTGAGTTGTTGGAGAGAAGTGGTGTTTTGGTTCTGAGTTGCATCAGATTCATCATCTGTTCCAGGCATTGTTTTTGGTTGGTTTTTATTGAGAGGGTGTAAGATTGATGTTTCTTAGTATCACAGAGACTCTCTCGAGTCTCTGATACCACTTGTTGAACCTAAGACCTTGATAGATCTTTGAGCACTCGTGGATCGTTAGTTATGTTAATGTAATCACTAACACACTAAAAGACAATCTCTGTAACTTGTATTCTAAAGCGGAAACAAACACAAGTATGAACAACTGAATACTAAGAACAATTGATCCTCTATGGATCTTTTAATAATACTGAAAGTGTTTTTCTAAAAACGTGTACTCAATACATAATCGTGTGTTCCTTTTATACACAAGGAACCCTAAACCGTTTCACAAGAAAAGTATATTCTAAAAACTTTAAAAGATATGCATTATCACTTCCTAAATAAACTCATGCATATCCTAACTATATTACATAAAATACGGAATATCTATATCCATAGAAACTAATAATGCTGAAACTAGTCTTCAGCAGATACACTGCTTCAGCAGAAACCAGCTCTTCAGCAGTATCCTTCAGCAGTAACCGTCAGCAGAATTCTCAATTACCAGAATTCCCAACAAAGCCTAATGACTAGGTCTAGAGGTGAGGGATGACTCTTTTTGTATTTTTATATTTTTATGAAAGCAAATTAAAATCTCGGGTTTTGGAAGAGTGGGCGGAATTAGTTGCTAGCCAACTAACCCAATTTACTACAAATGCAATGAAAGTAAAATAACAAAAATGAAAATAAAACTAATTATACTAGTGGTGTAAACAATGATGGGGAAAGTTGTGTTTACTTAGGTTTCATTACTCCCTAGATATCTTTTACAGGTTGATAGCTTGTTACAATTGCATGGATGACGGGTCATATTCCTTAATACTAGTCGTAGGGCCGTGTACAATATTCCCTAACTCTATAGGATCCTACTTCACTCTTATGTCGAGCCGTTAGAAGCTCCTAACATGGGATCATTAGAATTCTCCTACGCATTAAATACAACCAAAAATCGTAGTACACCTCCGATCATGTTTCTTAAGACGTTCAAGCAAGTTACCAATGGAAGTCTGCCAGTTTTCCTAAGCCTAACATCGAATACAATCATCCGTAACAACTATAAACAAACAATCAACTCATAATTAACATCTAGGTTTCACTACATCTAAGCAAACACAAAGGAAATCTAGCCTAGCATGTTAAATTGAAGACAAGCGTAAGATATATTCAAACAACACATAGACATATTGAATGAATTGAAAGGGTATTTATCTTTAATAGAACATGAAAGATTCAAAGGGTTGAAACCCTTGAAAAAGCTGTAAAAATCGGCCTAGGGTTTTTCCCTCAATGTTACACACTAATGAATGAATTTTGGAAAACTATATATAGATTACAATGGGTGACGGCGTCATGTATTGGATTGTGACGCCGTCAACTCGCCGCCATAATAGAAATCGTATTGCCTAGATCTGATTTTGACGCCGTTATGTGTAGAATTCTTCTGGGCCGTCACTAATACTTGGACCATGACGGCCTTGGGTGACGCCGTCATGTCCAATGCACAAAACTCTCTAGATCATCACGTGTATTTCCCACATCCACCTCTTTTGTAACTCTTGACGCCGTCATTAAGGAAGTTTTGACGCCGTTAGGTACTGTTCCCAGCAAGGAAAATTAAGACTTTTCCGTTTTCTTCACTTTTATGCTCCAAAAACGTCCAAAATGCTTCCTTTTCCAGATTTCTCTCCAAAAGTACCTAAAATGACAAAAGGAATGATTTGGGGCAATATTTGATCAAATAATCACGAATCCGGGCCTAAATGACCACCTAAAAACGGTTCATTTTTCGCCTCAACTATTTGATGCTTTCAAACTATTACTTCATTACTATTTGTTACCACATGACATGCTTTGATCTCTTTCACAACAGCTCTTAGGGACGACACTCGGATTTACCTAGGCTTTACTACATGCGACCGAGTTCTCTGCCCGTTAGTAAGTGTTTATCCTTGTACATCTTAGTTTATAAAGGTAAAACAGGATGAAAATACGCATCAGATTTTTGGTGCAGCTGCCGGGGAGCAGTTTAGTTGAAAGATTTTAAGGTATGTTTATGTTTGACTACATTATGAGACGTATACGCCTTTTCAGGTATGAAATTCGTTCTCTCGTATTACAATTTAACATTTTTCTCATAATTTCGAAAGAAACTACGCCGTAGCTATTATTCAGCTACAGCATAACTCATATCATTACTACACCGTATTCTACTTAGGGTTAGGTTACGACGTAATGAAATATTCCCTTACGTCGTAGACCCAGCCCAATCCATATTTTAACCTACGAAAACCCTTCATAAGATTTTTACCTATATTAACCTTTTTTTCCTGCAACCATTATTCTACTTGCCTCTTTCTTGATTTATCATGACAGATCAAAACTATAAGGACGTGGGTCTGTACAGAGTAACGGCCGATCCTCAGTCTGAAACATTTGAAGTTCCTAATGACATCTTTTGTGTTAAGGATTTATTTTGTTCTAGGAATGATAGGATAGTTTCTTTTGATGAGCACGGAAAATCCTCTAGGGAAGATTGCGATATCGAGGAACTTATTGTTGAGCAGTTTGATGATAAGGTGGGACCTTTTAAAGCCCCTAGAATACTTCACTGTTGTAAACCTATTGGAATTACTAAAGACGGGGTTAAGATAATCATTCCTTCATGAAACCCCCTCATGAATAAATGTAATGGAGGAGGAAAGGAACAATTGAACAAATTGACTAATGAACCTAGAGTTTGGTGGTGTTTTAAAAACTCTAGAATAATTATGGATGCATGGTCTACGAATCGTCTAATGGATAATAATGTTCACGAGACGATTGATTGGACGATCCACTTCTGTAGGCCGGCCATAATGAAACACGAAGGGAGAACCTCTGCTCAAATCCTATGATTGATCAAGCTTTCTGGAAAAATGCTTCAATGGACAAGGATAACAAGAACGGGCATGATTGCCCAAATCACTAAGCACCAAACCGTGGGAATGAGTCTAACTTAAAGACTCGTTAATAAACAAAAGTGCTTTTATGGGAGACAACCCGTATTATCCTTTTCTTTGTTTTTTTTGGTTTGCATTTTTGCAGGAATCTAAAACTGATATTCTCGAATCAGCAATTACGGCGTAACACATTCCTTTACCTACGCCGTAACCATCCTACCATCGCTGATCTCTCCGGATCTTCTCTAATTACGGCGTAACTGATCTTCGTGGCTACGCCGTAACACTTCTCTGAGGGAAATGGAGTTTGCTCATGAAGACTAGTTGAAGGTACGAAGATTTCTTGTGATCTTTCTTTCATTTTGGAGCAAATTTCAGGGAAGTTCTCGCTCTAATTTTACCTTCTCTTCACATTTACTTCATTTTTAGTACAAAAGGGACTTTGTACATTTCAAGCGGGAGGATGGGAGTAGAATTATCTTGAACTTTATTTTGTCCTCATTTTTCTAGTTTATTTTGAAAAATTTTGCCATTTTTAAACTTTTGACATGTTTTTCCTAACCGAACTAGAATATACCTTAGTCGAGCGCACTTAACCCTTGAATTAATATGGTGAGGATTAGCCTATTCATTTTCCCCCTGTTTACCCAAATCCACCAAAATTTTGAGTGTGCCGGTAGTTTGTAAACTTTAGAACTTGGCTTTTACATCATTTCAAACCCATAGACGAGTAATGTGCTAGGCACATTTGGAAGGGACAATTTTAGAAGGCAATGTTTTAGGATTCACCCAAATAGCCTTATATGTGTGTGTTTATCGATTAGTCACCTCGACTTCTCGACCCCTGTGTAAACCCTTTTGTTGCACTCATCTTTAGTGCAAGATACCCCTAGTACACCCTTTTGAGCCATTCCTTTCATTTCTTACCCCAAATATATATTATTTCAATACACAATTACACATTAGCCTACCGTGTAGTCTAGTTTATGATTGGGAAGTTGTTGTTTGCCCTAGTTCGAGGTCTAAGTGGACGAATTCAGGAATCACGCTTACAAAGACATATCATTGAAGATCATTTGAAGACCCCCCAAAATTCTTATATATTGTTCATCTCAAGTGGGGGGATGTAGATTGATTCCAAAAAAAAATTGAAATTCCGTACGTAGATACTTGAAATAAACAGGTGCGCCAATATATAGCACCTTGATAAAGAGCTTATCAAGATTTAGTATCGAAGAGGCCGCTTTGGTCACATTAGAAGACAAGAGTTGGTGAATAATTCTACACCAACATGAAGACCAAGTTTTGTCCCCATAATGACATCCTCTAATGGCACATTTACTTGATATGATCCAATTTCTGCGTTTCGAAGCTTAGACCTTGGGCGAACGGTAAATGGTGATGACTTAGTCGTAGGCTTAGACTATTTTCTTGTTATTCTACATTTTATACCAATTTTTTGAAATCCTATGTCCATTCCTACCCTTAGTCGTGAATCATGCTTAGGTGAGAGAATCGAGCAGGTCTTGGTGTCTTGTCCGGCGTTCCGGTCATGTATCATTTCCTTTGTCGCTTTTGCCGTAGCATGTTAGTAATGACACCACACCCTTAACCTTATATGTGTTCACCCAATGTTGCCTTCGAGGGTTGTTCCGACCTTAGCTCTAGTGGGGGAGTTTTGTGTAACTTCCAAGCCTATGATAGAATACATACTATGAATGTGCAATGAGTGATCACCCCAAAAATTGACACTTAGAATATAGAGAGAGTGAGTATTTGTTCCCCTTTTCGTGAGGTGTTCAGCTTTGAGAAATTCTAGCATAGGATGTTTTTAAAAGTATGTTTCCCTAGTAATAAGGGGGAATGTCGTTTTGAAGATACTTCTAATATGGTCTACTTGAGGGCAAGTAGAGTTCAAGTAGGGGGATATTTGATAACATCAAATAATCCTGATATTTAAGTGTCAATTTCTCCCTATTATGCTCATTTATATTAATAATTATATGGATATATGCTCTCATTACTTCATATTTTGTTTCAGGACTGTTGATAGGGTAAGAAGCGACAAAACGGTGAAGCTAAACTCAAGGCAAGACTTAAGCATGCTATTACAAGAGAACTACGGCTTAACTAAGTGATGACGTTACGTCGTAACTTTATTATGACATGGAATTATACATAATTTGAAGATTACGGCATAACTAAGTGATAAGGTTACGCCGTAACTATTTTGATGACATGGAATTATCCACATGTTGAAGATTACGCCGTAACTATAGATAATGTTACGGCGTATTGAAGAGTTCGTGGCTAACTTGGAGAGTTTATTGAAGACTACGGCCTAGCACCACACATTAGCTACGACGTAACTGAGGTTACGGCATAACATTCATTCCAACTACGCCGTAACTAACCCTACGGATAAGATCAACTGAAGATAACATGAGCTACGGCGTAACTAGTTATAGAGTTACGCCGTAGCAGTTTTCTGGCCTATAAATACCAGCCGATTTTGCTACTTTGAGATCATCTCCCCTTTCCCAAACCTTTCTAGGGTTTGGGGAGAGCACCCACAGAAGAAGATGACGGAGCTAAGAGCTAGAAGATGGAAGCTTTCGTCTACTTTAGTCATTTGTAGTAGAGTTTGGATTCTCTTACGATTTCCCTTAATCATTTGATGAATACTATTTATTAATTCAAGTTCATTTAAGTTATTTGTTCTCTTTTATTGCTTCGTAGAGATATCTTCTTTGTCCATTCACATGAACTAGTTTCGGTAGTATTATATGCTTGTTTGTATCCATTATGCAAGCTTTAATTGAATTAAGACCTCAATTGAGTTGGTAGGCTAGAAGAATTGACCATAGGACACTAGCCTGATGGAGTGTGAGGAAATGGGAGGGATGACAACTGACCATACTGCCTTGCGTGAGAATTGACCATAGGACCACCTAACAAGTGGAGGTACTTAAGAAGTTAGAGAGGTCTAAGATTCCGGAAGACCGGATCTCTACCAAATGTGATCTATTAGATTTGGCGCTTAATGACTTAACCAAATATACAACCTCGGCTTACTAGCATGGGGTAGTACCTGTGGTTCCTGAGGCGATAGGAAGGAAAGATAGATTAGGATGACCTTACCCTGCAATTCCTGGTGATATTTATGCCACTGTACGAAGTTTATGATTTTGAACTATTACATGTATTACTTGGATTAATGCTCTATCTCTTCCTTCTTCCTCTCGATTCTAATCTGTGAGAAACATTGTTACGTTTACTATTCAATGCTTTCAAACTATTACTTCATTACTATCTGTTACCACATGACATGCTTTGATCTCTTTCGCAACAGCTCTTAGGGACGACACTCAGATTTACCTAGGCTTTACTACAAGCGACCGGGTTGTCTGCCCGTTAGTATGTGTTTATCCTTGTACATCTTAGTTTATAAATGTAAAACAGGATGAAAATACGCATCAGCAGGCAGTTGATGACATTATAGAATATACTTTCTAAATCTTTGGTCGACAACAATATTCAAAAGGTACATCATAAACCTCTATGGCTTGGATATCAAAATCATAGTATTATCTACTTCATTGTGATATGATTTTTGAATTCTATGTATATGTTTTCTTGTTCTTGAACTGTTAGGAGCATTTCATGTAGTTTTGTTTTTCAGGTATTAGTTCTTTCATTGGTATTGCATATATATAAAATATTGGCATCATGACTTGATTCTTGTGGTCAGTTATTTTATAGCCTTTACGGAAATGTTGGTTTGTAAATAAAGCTTATGCGAGACTGGCGAAAAAGTAGCATAAACATGGTCAACAACCAAACACCCCCTTACAGCAGCCATCCAAACACCCACTTACAGCAGCCATCTAAACACCCCTGGCAAGAGTAGAACACCCTATTGCAACATCCATCCAAAAAACCCCTGACCACGACCAAACACTCCATTATAGCAACCATCCAAACACCCACTGACAGCAACCAAACAACCTCTTTAGCAGCCATCCAAACACCCCCAGACAGCAGCAAAACACCCCTCTATAGCAGTCTACCTGAAGATCAACCACAACAATACTGAGATCTAATTTTATATTTTTATAAAGTTGCATTCCCTGTAAAAAACGGAAAGCATATCACGCGGATGGTGTCATATTATGCTTATCATAGGTACATAACAATGTCTTATCTTATTTTTTGTAATGTTATAACTACTACAACAATTCAAAATTTGAGGTATCGTTGTGTTCTCTTTTAGGGCTCCGAATCCGGATACGAGACACCGGGAGGGGTGAGTTTTGCTAAAAGCCTACTTACTAATAATAACTAGAGTAATAAAAGAGTGGTTCGAGATTGATTACATCAAGAAGATTACAAATTCAAGAAGATCCAATACTCGAGACTTAAACCGAGCATGAGCCATTTTCTGCAGCGAGGTGTAGAGTCCACCATTAATCACATTATAAGGTAGTCCAAGTTACAAATATGTATATTTCAAGGTGTTTTATGTTTTTACCCAAATAGTCCACAATTACCTAACAAAGGCCTATTGAGAAACGGTCTTGAAGCTTGATAGAGAGACATCTTAGAGAGATCCAAGATACAACGAGGCCATCAATGAGTAGTGAGATTTAATCATAAGCTCAAAATCTATAGAGAGAGATTTGTGATTTGTTAACTTTATAGTTGTTAAATAGCCAGTCATGCTATGACAGACATTTGAATTATAGTGTACATAAACTCTAATTTATTAGCTTACAAATGTCAGCATTGTAGGTTCCTTTTATGTACATTCTCTTATTGTAATAGTAAATGTATGGTGAATTTTTTTCCGATGTCATAAGCAGGGGGTTGTGAACCTATCAAATCATGGAATAGATGGTTCGCGGTTTGAGGAGCGGCTAAAGAAGTTGTGTTTTGCCACTGCTCAAAGTGCAGGTGTGCGGACTACAGTTGATAATTTTCCTAATGCATGTTTAACCAAATTCGTATATAAGAGCAAAGGTATGTAAACTTTGCACCATACATAGAACATCTAATCTTAATAAGCTTATACAAGTTCGTATAAAAGTATAAAACTAAAGACCAAATAACTTAAACAAACATTTTCAAAAGTGTTGCCTCCGAACTCTTGGTTGGTATCTTTCACTAATATAATTTATATAAGTTATATTAATATTTCTTAACTCCTATTAACCTGTAAATTTTTGCTGAAAATAATAATGACGACATTACAGCTGTCCTTTTCCATGATAATATCCCATGGGGCTTAAAGTTTTGCGAAGACAAACAAGAATATTTTGGAAAGTAAGAATCATGTTTTGAAAGTCTTGGGTTTATTTTTTCCTCACTGAAGTTGGTCCAAATTTCTTTTGGACTTGAATTCCTACCTTTGTAGCGCATGTAAAGTTTAATTTGTATAGATTAACATTCACACATTTTATTATTATTATTATTATTATTATTATTATTATTATTATTATTATTATTATTATTATTAAAATTTTCATGAAAGTCATATCGTGCGAAATTTGATAAAGTCAAGTGAATCATTTCAGGTTGTTTATTACATGTATACACATATACTTGGGAATGTTTTTTATAGTGAAGAACACAAGCCTAATGGCTGGAAGTCTCATTCTTTGATATCTATTTGAGTTTTTATCTTTCACAAATAAAAAGGCAAAAGTATTAGTAATCGTGGAGGATGCTTCGTTATAAAGTATTTGCGATAACAAAAGCATACACAAACCAAGTAAAAAACAGCCCTGTCGCAACGCACAGGCACTGAAAACCTTTGGGTTTCAAGGGTCAGACTAAAATTACCGATTGCAGAATTACACATTTTAAAGTTCATTATACTATATTTATTAGTATTTTGATGTATTAAAGTTGCTTATGCAGGTTTGGTAGATCAATTGGATAAATCGCATCAGAGTCACCTGACGAGCAAACTTCCGCCTGTACGTGTCATGAAGAGGACGTTCCAAAAACTGTAGAGGCAAGCCCGAAGACTCTCTCAGTTTATAATTTATAATCTGAGGATTAAAGATCAAAAAACTAATGTTTCTAATGATCGTCCAAGTTACAATTTGACGATTAAAGATAAAGATAAAGATAAAAAAAAAAAAAAAAAAAAAAAAAAAAAAAAAAAAAAAAACATATTGTTTCTTATAGTTGCAACTTTTTTTTACCGACAATAAAGTATATGTACTTTTTTTACTATTATTAAGAAAATGACCTTATTTTTACATTTTAGCATTATATGAGTTTTAACGTTGTTGTATCAATCATTAAATTAGTTTTAACTTTTTTAACATTATTTTTCTTTCTAAAAAATAAAGTATATGTAATTTAACGTTATTCTGTCAAGCATTTTACTATTCCTTCTTTGTTATAAACAAATTCTAAAAGCTGGCCGTCCATCGGGCAGGTCTTGAAGCTAGTTTCTAATATACTAGCCTTTTGGAAGGGAAAAAAAATAAAATAAAAAATCCCACATAAAATACGAGCAATGATACACTGATTATGTTAAAACTTAAAAAGTATATATATATAACGAGGCATGCAGAACCCGTGCTACGCACAGACTTCGAATCTAATTGTTAATCGCGTATTCTTTCTGTGTATTGGCGAGTGTATGCTTAATTATTGTTTAGCATGTTGTATGAAACGTTTTGACTTTCTTGTATAAAAAATTAAAAATGTTTGATGTTGTTTTGGTTTTGTGGTGTTGTATTTTATAAATGGGCTTTTGGTTATTAAGTTGTGACGGTTTTGTTTCTTTTGGCCTATTATTTATTTTCATGATAAAAAAAATGGTTTTGTTTCTTTTGGTCTATTACTTAACCTTACAATACTTGTCCATTAGATGGTTTTTGCATGATAATATGAAGCACACGGTGTCTATCTAATTGATCATAGTTTAATGTGCGTTAAATATTTTCTTTATTAAGTTTGCAAGTTAAAGTTTTTGTAATAATGTATATATAATAATGCCACATAAACTGTATAATAATCGTTACAAACCTTTTTAGCTTCATCTCATTTTATCGTAAAACTAATTTCATTGAAAATTAATATTGAAGTCTAACTAATATTAATAAATTTTATCAATAAACTCAATTCTAAATAGCTAAGTAAATGAATATTAGTTAACACATTATTAATAATTCTTAAAACTTTTGGACTCCACTATTATGTATTAAACTTAATTTTTTTAATTTACAAATGGGTTCGATCAAAACTTATGTACTTTTTCTTTTATATTCATTATTCAAGTTGCATGCTTACATAAACTAATCACGCTAAAAAGTATCATTTAACTATTTAAATGTTGCTTTACATACATGCTCGTGCACATTTTCTTGAATTAATTCGCATATGTGAGCTACATCAATAGAAAACACACATAAATTACTTGTATATGAAAATGCATTAACATAACACATATCTCTCTCTCTCTCTCTCTCTCTCTCTCTCTCTATATATATATATATATATATATATATATATATATATATATATATATATATATATATATATATATTGCATTAGGTTAAATCATCAATTATTCTTTCAACCTTTTCAACTTCATCTCAATCTATAACCGACTTTTAATTCTATACTAATTACTAAATATCATGTGATCAATTCCGGCAAGCCTTGCACTTCCATCTCGATGTTGTATATACTTCACATTAAATACACCGGTTTTGGCAGACATAAGTCTATAAATCATGTTGTTTAAGAAAATAAACAGTTTTGATATGTGAGGTAATGACAACTACATGTTATTGTTGTTCGGTGACTATAATGTGTTGCTTAGGGTTTAGAGATAAATATGTTTCCATGAACCAATCACATAAACTCACGCATACAAATATACGAGTAAGTATATGATTACTATACCCACAAATTACACACGATAATACCCACAACTAAATTCCCATACAAGTAGTAAGATTGGTAAAGTCATGGGTATATATTCACCCTCAAAACACCTACGCAAACTTACCCACAAATAAAAATGTTTTTTTGCATTTCGTGGGTAAATAACAATTACCCACTAAATTACCACATCTATACCCACGATAACTCGGGGCGTGGGTAATTCATGGGAAATATTTTAGTGCCAATTATTTACCCACATATTACACACCAAATATATTTTTGTGGCTATTTGTATGGGTAATTTTGTGGGAAATTTGAGGGAAAGTAAGGTCGACTTTTTAATTCACTTGTCGTGGGTAATGGGTGGGTATTAGATGGGTAAATGCCCTCAACGAGAAGGATGTGGGTAATTTTCGTGGGTATTCCATCAGATTCTTGTAGTGTGGGTGAATGGGTCAAAATGGGATAGTAGGCTAAGCTTCAGTTATCAAACTCCTAAGGTGCAAAACAAGCACAATACAATGTGACTAGCCTAGGATCTGTCTAACCATCCAACATCATCTACTAATTCCAACTTAACATACCAATATTAAGATCACAGGTGGGGGATTGAACCTTGCAGCCTTGACATGGCTTAAGGAGCTAACTTGCAGGGAGTATTGAGCCAACCAATGAAGTCACAAACAGTAAACAAGCACAAACACTGAAATTCTACACTACAAACTTTTTATGCTGTCAATTTCATATTCTAATTCACACTCTATCTAATTTTGAGATTAAAGTGAAGCACTTGAGATAGTTAGGCAAACTGATGCAGGGCAGATATGGGTGAGATATTGACTAGGAAAGTCAAATGCAGAGTTTGGAAAACATGCCACTACCAATTTCAGGCCAACACAGGATTACAAAGACGACAACAAGTCCTAGATTAAGGATCTAACCCATCCTGCTTTATAAAACAATTTAACAAAGGAAATTTAAAGACCTAGTATAACATGCTTTTAATCTACTTGAAAGTGAAGGTTTTAACTTACATACTACTAGTTACAACAAAGTGAAGCTGATTGAATTTGAAAAAGTGGCCAAACATGGTTCCTATACAAAACCCAACATTGAGCCAAACACCCCTTTAGTGGGTACCTGATGTAACTTTTACACTAAAACCAAGGATTTAAGCTAAAGTGTTGACAGATACTTGTACATTAGGCTAGACTAAACTTGAATAAGCAATAGTAAGACATAAAATAAGCAGAGGACAATAAGCATATAGAGATAAGCAATTAGACATAAACCAAGTTTAAAACTTTTATTGAATTAAAAAAGGGATTACAACTGAGATTAATGGTTTAACAATACTTTTAAAATTAAATTACAACTACTTCTAACCTAAATTACCTACTGCTCAAATGAGCTACAAATTGAACTATTTATACTATATAAAAAAAACTAGGGTTTCCATCCTGCTTCCTGTCTTTTTCCCACTTCCATTTGAGGCTGTTGGATGAGTCATATTTGATCCTGACCCTTTGTGGTGGTTTGGCGGGAAATGGTTTATACCAAGTTGGTGTAGGTTTTGCTTGTGGCAGGATGTGGTTTTGGATTATATGGTGGAAAGTTGGATTAGGGGTAGGGTTGGAGTGTTGCAGAGGTGAGGTTGTAGAAGTGATGATGGTGTTGGGATATGGCAGGTTGTGTAGCAGGCACGTGAAGGGGGAGGGATAAGGTGTAACAATTCACATTTTCAGCTTAACTTCTATTCCCGAAAATTTCACTATTCATTTTTACTATTCACTTTTACAATTCACTTTTCCGAAATTTGATTTTTATTTCATATTTTCGTATGATAAATCATTTCCATGGCAAAATAAAAGTTTGACACTCATCTGATCATTTTCGCGAAAGTTATTAAGGAACTACACGTTTTAGGGTAAGACGTCATTCAAAAATCCTACGCACATCGAAACTCGACCGTGTTAATTTTCCCCGCATCAGAAAAATGTTTAGTACTCTCATGATTAATTAGAGAATTAATCATGACTAAGAAAAATATGACCAAATAAACCTCGGCCGTGAGAAACAGGAATTTTCGTTTTTAAGCATTTTTACTTAGCCGTAACCTTAGCCTATACCTGCACCGCGTTTCTAAGATAATTTGAGTTTTCACATTTTTGGAATAAGTCAACATATTTTTCCCTCCTCCTTTGACCAAAAATCATTCCTTGATTTTATAAATCATTCCTTGATTTTTAGGCTTGCGGTTTTAAGTTTAAAGACATTAAATACCAACCGACACTAGACTGAGCCCAGCCTAGATATTATAGGTCATTTTAAGTCATTATTATCCTATTAGAAAAGTTACATTTTACTTTTCTCAATTTTACGCAACTTTCGTACGTTTTACGTATTACGCGTTTTAGACCCGCGTTTCCAGTTTTAGCAGCGTTTAAGCAACCCGATAGAACTTGTCACTCATTAAATATGCTAAGATAGGTTATATTAATAAGTTTTAACATATTTATAAGTTTCATATTTTTAGGATACCCGATTTTAAGTTTCATGACTTAACGACTTACGGTTAGCAATTTACGGGACCAAAACTAGCTCCATAAGTAGGATAATACCAAAACCCACCAAGTCATCTATCCTATCCATTTTGAACTGCCTCTAAGGGGGGGGGGGGGGATTCACCCTTGTGTGTCTTGATCTCTTGCTTTGAGCCTAGGATGTAAACATGTGTCCACACTTGCTTAGGAAGCTTTGAAAAGTCTTGGAAAATATCCTAAAAACTAACCTCCTTAAGGGAACTTCCTAACACTTTCCTAACCTCCTCATCTTCGTATAAATAGCAACTCATCTTCTTCCTTTCATCTCCATAAAAATGCCACACACATAAATTCATAAACCATGATCCTTTGATTTCTAAGTTATAAGTTACATACCAAAGTTGAAGGCCTAGCTATTCTCTACATGAATCAAGAGTTTGTTTGGTGATTCCATGGTTAAATTAGGAGCTACACAAGGTTTTAGGAGCTGAGGTTAAATGGTATTCACAAGGGTTATGTAAAGATTAGCAAGGGTTTAAAAGAGTTGTGCTGAAGGGTTTGCAAGCATAGGTTTAGTGTCCTAGTTCATACTTGAATTCCTTTACTTTGAAAGCCAAAAGTTGTAAGAAACCCTAATACACTTTCTTTCTCAATATCATTTTCATGCTATTTATATTTCATTCTTACTATATATTGTCTTGTTATTATGTTCATGATATATAAAAATTGGTAAAACAAGTTATGGTATATATATGTTAACTTATGATATTTAAACAAGTAAAGTAGTGACTTTTATGGAGAACCACGACCAAAATAGTATAACTATGATACTTGACACTTACCTACTGTTAAAGAGGACTTAACAAGGAAAACATAGCAATTTGAATCACCTAAAATGAGTACCCGAGTCAAAAGTTATGGCCTAAAGAATTTAGCGAAACTTTGCGGCAAAAATGTCCAAATGTTTCTGTAAAAGAACCTTAAACACAAAAAAAAGCCCTTGTGGTCCGTTTCATGAAAAAGTTAAATCAAGAAAGTTGTCCGGAATCATGTTTTCTTCAAAAACTTAGGAGCACGTATCCAGAAAACCAATAACGAATGAGATTTTCTTCAGTTTCTTAACAGCTATTTTATATATCAAAGTCACTATATAATAGTTATGGTTTACTAAGACCAAGAGGTCTAATGACCTAAAGCCAAGACCACAACCATGGCTAAAGCCAAGATTGAGTCTCAAGACCATGGTAACAATGACCAAGGTCACGGCGAAGCGACGGCTAAAGACCATGTAACTTTTCGAATCAAAAACTTATATATATTTTATCAAATACTACAATAGTAGGGAGCCTCATGTGAGGAGTTCATTAAGTAAGCCGTCGAGATGAGTTGTGGATTTACGAATTAAAGTGTCCTGGCTCCTCGAACGTTTACTCCATGACTTCTGAATTATGTCGGCCTGAACGGTAGTAAGAGATATACAACCTATACATGTTTCATAAACCATTTATATTCAAAGACTTACACTATATACTAAGTACTACATCATGAACATTATGCAAGACATATATAGGCAATTCTTCGTATTCTTAGACGTTACTCCAAACCTAAGTCGCAACGTTCTATTATAGGCTGCTCTTATAGACTTTCGCGACTCGACTACCACTTTCATTTCTCATTACATAGACTTAAGGTGAGTCATAGCCCCTACTCTTTTCATACTTGTTTTAACTCTTTGGGGGAGATACATGTTCAACTACTTGCTTACTTGTACAAATACTCAAAACATTTAAACTTGATTGTATTATACTTGATTGCATACATACATGATTGTGTTATACTTAATTGCGTTATTCTATTTAGTGGCTAGTAGTTATCTTTGGGAAGTGGCTCCCAGTTATCTTTGGGAAGTGGCTCCCAGTTGTCTTTGGGAATTGGTTCCCAGTTGTCTTTGGGAATTGGCTCCCAAGTGAGGTCTTCGGAGATGAAGTGTAGACTCACGACTAATTGCTTAACTGTTGTGATGAACTTATACATGTCTTTATCATACTATATTTTAGCAGTGGGTTGTGAACACACAGGTTGCAAGTGTTGTTATGGGCGGGACTTGCAACTGAGTGGATTCACAATGCCTTTACTATGTGAACATTCTTTATAGACTTTTCAACTATTTTAAGACAAACTCTATGAACTCACTAACCATTGTGTTGACACTTTAGCATGTTTATCTCAGGTTAGTAAGGCGATAGCTAGTGCGTGGAACTTAGAGTCAAGCTGCATATTCTGAAGACTTACGCTTTTTATCATTTACCATTAAAAACATTTTGTATACATTTATGTATCATACTTTGGAATCTCATGTTTGTAACTTTGAATTCATTAATCGAATGGTAACTTTTCAAAACGTCTCATTTAGAGGTCGTTTTCTATAACTTGTACTTTGTATTATGAAGTAGCACCCCAAGTGACCCAGTCTTCCGCTGCGATATTTTGGGGGTGTTACAGATTGGTATCAGAGCCTTGGTTATAGAGAACTAGGTTGCATTTAGTGCCTAGACTATAACTGCTATATATGTTAAGACTCTCCTCTTTATTTGCCTTACACACACTACATACACATATGCTTTTTATTAGTTATTTGTTTAGTTCCACGTTGTTAGAAGATGTGACTTTAGTATTATAAGGAACCCCAGAGATTAGTTGAGTCATTAAAAATATGGAGCTCAGTAATAACTAATTATTTAACTTGATCTTATGACAGTTCTTGTTTGATGAGACATAAGGTTTGAGTTAAATAATATTATTACTTAGCTTTAGGGATTTGATGACTTGATTATCTTATTATCTGTCTGAGAAGCGATTTTTGTCAGAAATTCTTAAGTAGGATGATTTAGAATCTCCTTATTTAAATGGATTGGGATGCCTCTTTATTTAAATAAAGAAATTGTAAATCACCGAACCATAAGTTTATGATCCCTTACTTACATAAATTTGGACGCTTCTTTATGTAAGTAATGAGTTATAAATAAGTGGGCTTAATTGTATCCGATACGACTCCTTAACCACAACCTTAGACGAATCAGAGTGAACACCACTATTTTAGAGATCCTGAAACCCCAAATTCTCTTAGACACCTCGTAAGTAGTTAACATCAACTGAACTTCGGGACGAAGTTCTCCTTAAGGGGTAGAGACTGTAACAATTCACATTTTCAGGTTAATTTCTATTCCCGAAAATTTCAATATTCATTTTTACTATTCACTTTTACTATTCATTTTTACTATTCACTTTTCCGAAATTTGATTTTTATTTCATATTCTCGTATGATAACTTACTTCCATGGCAAAATAAAATATTGACACTCATCAGATCATTTTCGCGAAAGTTATTAAGGAACTACACGTTTTAGGGTAAAACGTCATTCAAAAATCCTACGTACAATGAAACTCAACCGCGTTAATTTTCTCCGCATCAGAAAAATGTTTAGTACTCTCATGATTAATTAGAGAATTAATCATGACTAAGAAAAATATGACCAAATAAACCTCGGCCGTGAGAAACAGGAATTTACGTTTTTAAGCATTTTTACTTAGCCGTAAGCTTAGCCTATACCTGCACCGCATTTCTAAGACAATTTGAGTTTTCACATTTTTGGAATAAGTCAACATATTTTTCCCTCCTCCTTTGACCAAAAATCATTCCTTGATTTTATAAATCATTCCTTGATTTTTAGGCTTACGGTTTTAAGTTTAAAGACATTAAATACCAACCGACACTAGACTGAGCCCAGCCTAGACATTATAGGTCATTTTAAGTCATTATTATCCTATTAGAAAAGTTACATTTTACTTTTCTCAGTTTTACGCAACTTTCGTACGTTTTACGTATTACGCGTTTTAGACCCGCGTTTCCAGTTTTAGCAGCGTTTAAGCAACCCGATAGAACTTGTCACTCATTAAATATGCTAAGATAGGTTATATTAATAAGTTTTAACATATTTATAAGTTTTATATTTTTAGGATACCCGATTTTAAGTTTCATGACTTAATGACTTACGGTTAGCAATTTACGGGACCAAAACTAGCTCCATAAGTAGGATAATACCAAAACCCACCAAGTCATCTATCCTATCCATTGTGAACCGCCTCTAGGGGGGGATTCACCCTTGTGTGTCTTGATCTCTTGCTTTGAGCCTAGGATGTAAACATGTGTCCACACTTGCTTAGGAAGCTTTGAAAAGTCTTGGAAAATATCCTAAAAACTAACCTCCTTAAGGGAACTTCCTAACACTTTCCTAACCTCCTCATCTTCCTATAAATAGCAACTCATCTTCTTCCTTTCATCTCCATAAAAATGCCACACACATAAATTCATAAACCATGATCCTTTGATTTCTAAGTTATAAGTTACATACCAAAGTTGAAGGCCTAGCTATTCTCTACATGAATCAAGAGTTTGTTTGGTGATTCCATGGTTAAATTAGGAGCTACACAAGGTTTTAGGAGCTGAGGTTAAATGGTATTCACAAGGGTTATGCAAAGATTAGCAAGGGTTTACAAGAGTTGTGCTGAAGGGTTAGCAAGCATAGGTTTAGTGTCCTAGTTCATACTTGACTTCCTTTATTTTGAAAGCCAAAAGTTGTAAGAAACCCGAATACACTTTCTTTCTCAATATCATTTTCATGCTATTTATATTTCATTCTTACTATATATTGTCTTGTTATTATGTTCATGATATATAAAAATTGGTAAAACAAGTTATGGTATATATATATATATATATATATATATATATATGTTAACTTATGATATTTAAACAAGTAAACTAGTGACTTTTATGGAGAACCACGACCAAAATAGTATAACTATGATATTTGACACTTACCTACTGTTAAAGAGGACTTAACAAGGAAAACATAGCAATTTGAATCACCTAAAACGAGTACCCGAGTCAAAAGTTATGGCCTAAAGAAGTTAGCGAAACTTTGCGGCAAAACTGTCCAAATGTTTCTGTAACAGAACCTTAAACACGCAAAAAGAGGCCCTTCTGGTCCGTTTCATAAAAAAGTTAAAACACGAAAGTTGTCCGGAATCATGTTTTCTTCAAAAACTCAGGGTCACGTATCCAAAAAACCAATAACGAATGAGATTTTCTTCAGTTTCTTAACAGCTATTTTATATATCAAAGTCACTATATAATAGTTATGGTTTACTAAGACCAAGAGGTCTAATGACCTAAAGCCAAGACCACAACCATGGCTAAAGCCAAGATTGAGTCTCAAGACCATGGTAACAATGACCAAGGTCACGACAAAGCGACGGCTAAAGACCCTGTAACTTTTCGAATCAAAAACTTATATATATTTTATCAAATACTACAATAGTAGGGAGCCTCATGTGAGGAGTTCATTAAGTAAGCCGTTGAGATGAGTTGTGGATTTACGAATTAAAGTGTCCTGGCTCCTCGAACGTTTACTCCATGACTTCTGAATTATGTCGGCCTGAACGGTAGTAAGAGATATACAACCTATACATGTTTCATAAACCATTTATATTCAAAGACTTACACTATATACTAAGTACTACATCATGAACATTATGCAAGACATATATAGGCAATTCTTCGTATTCTTAGACGATACTCCAAACCTAAGTCGCAACGTTCTATTATAGGCTGCTCTTAGAGACTTCCGCGATTCGACTGCCACTTTCATTTCTCATTACATAGACTTAAGGTGAGTCATAGCCCCTACTCTTTTCATACTTGTTTTAACTCTTTGGGGGAGATACATGCTCAACTACTTGCTTACTTGTACAAATACTCAAAACATTTAAACTTGATTGTATTATACTTGATTGCATACATACATGACTCTGTTATACTTAATTGCTTTATTCTATTTAGTGGCTAGTAGTTATCTTTGGGAAGTGGCTCCCAGTTATCTTTGGGAAGTGGCTCCCAGTTGTCTTTGGGAATTGGCTCCCAGTTGTCTTTGGGAATTGGCTCCCAGTTGTCTTTGGGACCTGCAACTGAGTGGATTCACAATGCCTTTACTATGTGAACATTCTTTATAGACTTTTCAACTATTTTAAGACAAACTCTATGAACTCACCAACCATTGTGTTGACACTTTAGCATGTTTATCTCAGGTTAGTAAGGCGATAGCTAGTGCGTGGAACTTAGAGTCAAGCTGCATATTCTGAAGACTTACGCTTTTTATCATTTACCATTTAAAACATTTTGTATACATTTATGTATCATACTTTGGAATCTCATGTTTGTAACTTTGAATTCATTAATTGAATGGTAACTTTTCAAAACGTCTCATTTAGAGGTCGTTTTCTATAACTTGTACTTTGTATTATGAAGTAGCACCCCAAGTGACACAGTCTTCCGCTGCGATATTTTTGGGGTGTTACATAAGGTGTGTGGTTTGTTTGACTTTGGTTTGACCTAGGGTGAGATAATAAAAACGGGGGTATTATTTGGAGTGGAGATGGGCCAAGTGATGTTTGGGCTAGGAAAGGGTGGAGTAATAAGGTGGGCTTGGTTGGTTAGTGGATTGGGTAGGTTAAATAAAAAGGGTGGTGTGTTGTTTTCTTTGGGTTTTAGTTAAGTAGCAAGGGTCCGTTTGGATTAAGTAAGCAAAAACCACAAGGACCAAAAATATCAACTGCTGAAAGTTTAGGGAGCTGAAATGTGATTTTCCCAAAGTAATCAAAAGGTTGAATTATGCCACATATGAATAGTCCAAGGGTCATGAAAGTAATTTTTCACTTTAGGTCCTTCAGGGACTAAAAATGCCAAATATTGAAACTTGAAGGACCAAAATGTAATTTTCTCAAACCTTTTTCATCCAAGGACTAATTTTGACACCTGTGATTTCCCAAGGACCCAAAATTGATTTTTCTTCCAAATATTTCCCACCAGGGTCCAATTCTGCCAATTTATGAAGCTTTAGGGACTGATTTTGCCAATTGTGTGAACTTTGCTTGTTTTTCACCTGTTTTCAGTTCTTTTGTACCTGATTCATATAAAAACACATTCCAATGATATTTATAACATTTATATGGTTTTTCAAAATGTTTTTGGCTGTTTTGTGGGTTTAAACAATATAAAAGATATGTGTATTTAGACACATATCACATATATACAGTAGTTATTTTCAACCGACCTAATGTACAACTACTTATACATTTTTTTAACTTTTAAATACAACACTTATAGCTACTTATAGTGAAATCCTATTTTAAAACGTTACCAAAACTAAATACAGTATTAAAATAAACAAATGATAAAACAACATTTTATCATTAAAGCCCATCAAAATGTCAAATATAAAAACGAAATAAATAGAAGCCGACAAATCATCAATATGACCAAAAGGACTACTGTTGCTGTTTCAAAACTAAAAGTGTTGGTTTCTCTCTCTTCAAGTCTTCTTCTCCAACTTATTTACTTCCATGAGCAGAAAAACACAGAAAAATACAGAAAACAAGAGAGCATCAAACATAATATATTCACAGCACCGTAAATATGATGCCCCCTATTCGTTGGATGCCCTGGGCTATCGCCTGCGCCGCCCATAGCCAGGGCCGGCCCTGATATATATATATATATATATATATATATATATATATATATATATATATATATATAGAATTGAGATCAAGTAAGATCAATCTTAAAATTGTTAAAATAAGATCCACTAAATAACCAATAGGATTAAGGCAAATGGCATTTAAGTTTTTAATTTAAGCAAACTTAGTGATTAAATGAAAAGGACATTAAAGGTATTTTACATCTTTTATTTTTCAATAACCCTAATTGACCTCCTATCCAATCTCATCCCCACTCATTGCCATCACTTACACTTTTTCTCTTTCTCACATTTTGTTTTCCAACCCAATCTCATCTCTCTCAACACCATGCTTAATATTCTTCAAACAGCCATGACTAATCTCATATCTCCTCATTTCTGGCTATAATTTTAACAACAACAACCACAGCCGCATACTTGTCTTGAACGGATTTGGGTTTACCACTGCCATACCATGCCGTTTTTTGGCCTGATTTTTCTCGATCTTGTCTAAAAAAATATTTGGCTTGTATCCATGCTGTTTTGTATCTTTCTAGATCTGGGCTACAAAAAAGCGATGGCTAGAATATGGTTTGGCAGCGGCGACTAGCCCTGACGGCGGCAAAAATAAAATAATAAGCCACTAACATAAACCAACCACGTGTATCAACGATTTATGTTAGTGGGTTATAAACGTGTACTGCATCACTTTTCCGATGATAACCTTTTGGTTGTGGTTAGTCTCGAACAGCCAAGAAAAAAAACCAAGATATGTAGGTGTATTTGGTATAGCATGTGATACCCAGAAGCATGATATATCCGGTGTACCGATCTGCTGCTGTTTGTAATATTTTTGGAATAGTAGATTTATTTTGTAATTTTTTTTGGTAAGATAGTTGTTGTAATAGCAGATTTTTGGAATAACAGATTTGGTATAGCAAATTTTTATTTATTTATTTTATTTTTGTAATAGCATTTTTTTGTTAGATTATTGGTGTATTTGATGTTTGTAACATTGTCGTGTATTTTGGTATAATAGAAGGTGCTATCCGGTGTACCAGATCTGTGACTATCGTGGATTTATCCGGTGTACAGTACACAGATGTGTTAATGTATCTATACTATTTTGATAGGTTTCTGATACACAGATCTGTATATGCACCGATGTGTTTATGTATTTGTATCTAGGTAAAACGCACGGATTTCGGTGTACCGGAATCTGCTGCTGTTTGGTTTCAATAGGTTCTTGATACATAAATGTATTTTAATAATTTTTAGTTTTGTTTGGTGATACATTTAATATTCTAGTTTGTTTGACAGCTTAATATATAAAAAATGTGGACCAGAATTTTGTATAAAAGAATAGACAGAATTTTGAAAAAAAAAAAAAAAAATGACCACATTTTGGCTTAATTTTTCCAAAATACCTTTGAAATCATATTTAATTACTATGATGTCACGCATTTAATGTTAATCTCATACAACACAAATAAAAAGATCCAACGGTCAAGAATAGTTCTTACTTTTAAAACTTTAAGCTTGATCTCACATTAACCCTCCCCTATATATATATATATATATATATATATATATATATATATATATATATATATATATATATATATATATATATCTTTAACAATCACCTAAATATGTAAAAAAAAAAAAAAAATAGTTGGAATCCGAATCTTTGGTTCCATTTATCTGAGCATGCATGATCTTGTGTGATTTTCATGATACCTGCATATGATAACTAAATTAAGACAAAAAAAGAAGACCAAGTTAATTACAAACATCTAAAAGATGTGTGAATCATCTCCAAAATGTTGCAAAAAAGAATTTACATACCGCTACGAACAATCAAAGATTTAAAAGATATGTGAATCATCTTCAAATGTATATACCAAATGTGATTTTGGCCGGTTTATATAAGCATGAATTAGGTTATATCATTAATTTTTCTTGCAACTTTTCGTAACCTTTGCACTTCATCTAACCTACTTTTAATTCTATATTAAATGTCATGTGATCAATTCGGCCAACCTTGCACTTCATCTTCTTTCATGATTGTATAATTATTATGAGGCTACATTGAATTTCGAGCATTAACTATCTTGTAGTCTATGCAATCTCGATGCCTACACAATAAATTATAGGACTGAATCTTATAGTATTATAGATGCAATATGATTTGACTACTACACTTGTCAAGTTATCGTATGAGCATAATTTTGCAACTCGTAAAATAGCACCACCATGAAATCGTAATCACAAAAAGTGGAAACTTCACATCTGTATAATTTACGTAATTCTTAAAGACAAAAATTAGCATCCTCCAACCAAATTTAGTCTTAGCACGCCTCATCGATTTCCACCAATTACAGACACTTCAAACACGGTTTTCCATTATAAGCATTATTAAAATTGACAAATGGGATTTGTTTTTGTAACTCTAAGTCTTGATTATTAATTATAGTACATATAAAAGTTATGAAAACTTTGTAATTAACAAAAGGCCACGTGAAAGTGCTTCCCCTATAAGATTCTTGTTTAATGAATAGAAGATATAGTTTTAGAGTGGCTGCTCGTTGGATTCAGGGAAAGACACTAAAATCAAGATATGTTGAGCAATTAAAGAGTAGTTTAGACAGGTGTCAATCATCAGCAAATGATGTAAGCACGTACTTTAATATGAAAGTGAAAACCTGAGCTTTGTGCTGACGCATTTCAAGTTTCAACCTTGGAGGTGGAAAATGTACTTCATTATTTAGCATTTTGATGGTAACACTAACAGAGAGGGGTTTGTTCCCTTTTTGGTATTTGTACGAGGAAGTAAATGCCGCGCTTCGCAGCGGTTGCTTAAAATATTTGTTTCCTATTTATAAAAATAACAGAAGTTAAATAACTATAAAATGTAATTAAATTTATTTTATTTAATGGTCACATTTTATCATACTTTGTTAAACTATCAAAGAACTTGCAAAAATGCCATGAAACCCTAAATATTAACACACATTAGACCAAGCTAAAGCATAAAAGCTTTAAAAAGTTACCTTACCCTCACTTATGTCAAATGATTTCTTTAACACTTAGGATTGTGCGTGCCACAATTATGTAACATGCTTCAATTTTCAATATCAAAGACACATGTTAGAAAGAATATATATTTGAAAACAGTTGAACAAAATAGTTTACATTATACTCTTTTGCTTTCTTTTATTAACAAAGTAACTTTTTGTTTTATTGTAGTAAACTCTTAAATTTTTATGCATATAACTACAATATTAGTAATATATGTGCCACAAAATACTTTTAAAAAACAAATTTACATTCAAAATTCAAGTTATTTATTTATTTTTAAGTAGAAAAAGTTAGAATTAAATATTTTGAAAAACAATTTTAGTTTTTTTATACAAAGAAAATAAGTATTTATGGTTTTTCTAACTTGTGCTCTGGTAGCACAAATTAAACACACAAAAAAAGCATAAAAAGTATTTAGGGGCTCATAAAAAAGTACTCAGGGACCCACAAAATTCATAGGTCCTTGAGTATTTTTTTGTACTTTTTTGTGGGACCCTCTGTCTTTTTGGTGTGCTTAACTTATGCCTTCAAGGCACAAGTTAGAAAAACTCAAGTATTTGAAAAGGTACCTAAACCAGTTGAGTGAATTACGTAGGGTGTGTCGTTCAAAAAAAATAGGTAGAGTGACGTGGGTTGGTTTTTGGAGTTATTGGGCCATCAGTTTACTAAAAAAGTCACATGGGCCAAAAGTAGATCACAAAAGGTTTTTAAAAGACTAAATATTGGTCAAAATTAGGATGGAGCTCATTTGCCAAGTAAAATCTATTATATAATAAAATAATTACATCATTTCAAAATATTTTATTAGAAAAAAAAAACCAACAGGAGAACTCGATTTTGCCATGTAGGCGAAATCGAGCAATATGATTGGTCAATAGAAAGTCAAAATTAAATTGATTTTGGTCAAACTTAATAAATTTTGTGAATAAAAAAAAATGCATAAAAGCATACGTGTCAAATTTATGAAAACAAAAACTTAAAAAAGAGGAAATAATTAATAAAACTTTAGTGGTTGAATTTTAAATACATTATATAGACCTAAGTGTAAAATTACAAGTTTTCATGTTTTTTTAATAATCTTAGAATATATATATATATATATATATATATATATATATATATATATATATATATATATATATATATATATATATGTGTGTGTGTGTGTGTGTGTGTGTGTGTGTGTGTGTGTGTCTATATATATATATATATATATATATATATATATATATATATATATATATATATATATATATATATATATATATATATATATATATGTAGAGATTTTTCATTATGACGGCGTCAAGAGTTAAGTCTGATGTCGTCAACTCGCCGCCAAAATAAACTCGTATTGCCTAGATCCACTTCTGACGCTGTCACTCTTTATGGGTTCTGGGCCGTCACTCTTTACAATTACTCTTGATGGCCTTGGAAATTTTGTACGTGACGCCGTCAAGACCCCTTTACAAAACATTCTGGCATGTCACGTGTATTAGATTTATCCACCCTTTTGTCAACTCATGACGCCGTCACTAGCAGTATGTGACGCCGTCAAGTGCAATTTCCAGCATGATTTGAGACTTTGTCGTTTTCTGCACTTTTTCGCTCCAAAAACGTCCAAAATGCTTTCTTTTGTAAAATTCCTCTCAAAAGTATCTAAAATGGCAAAAGGAATGATTTATGGCAATATTTGATCAAATAATCTCGACTTTGGCCTTAAATGACCCCCTAAAAAGCGGTACACTTTTCGCTTCATCAAATACCCTTACACTTGAGATTTGCTTGTCCTCAAGCAAATGCGCTTTTATTCTAATCAAAATACAAGTTAGGGGTCATTTAACACTAATAAAAAAGTAATTACAACAAATAATCGTTCTACTTCAACCAAAAACAAGCATGGAAATTATACACTAGCACCTCAGAAATAGTGTTTAGATACTCACATCTCTCGGGTGTAATAAAGTATATATCACAATATGGAAATGGAAAACATCTCTCACTACCTGTCATAGCAAATAGATTACCATAGGCTTGGGAAAGGATCAAACCTCCACCACTTGGCGTAAGCACCTGGGATAAACTATCAAAGAGGTCTTTTAAAGGGTTATAACGTGAGGTGTAGGGATAGGATAAACACGGTTTTGTTGGATAAAGGCAATATTTACTGCTGGCGAGTTAATTATCTTGGTTAATTACATGTACAATATGGCGTTGCTAAGCTAAGACTCGACTCGACTTAAGCTAATCAAAAACTAATAAAAACATAAAACAAACATAGAATGAAATAGGATGGTAGTCCGTATGTTTTTTTTTTTTTTTTTTTTTTTTTTCTCTTTTCTTTTTCTATTTTTTTTCTTTTTTTTGATTTTTCGACTTTTTTTTTTTTTTTTTTTTTTTTTTTTTTTTTTTTTTTTTTGTATACACTCTTACCCTACCATCCAAAATAATACATCATAGGAAATTTGCATTCCACTTACACTTGAACTTTTACATACTTTACACTCAATTATTCTAATGACTCGAATTAAAATAATTAAAACACTTGGAGTACTTTTTAAGATTACGCACATATGGGGGTAATATATGATGTTCTTCCCCATTACTCCATAACACAAGTACTTTACCCATGAGTCCCAATCGTCCCAAAACAGTATGTACAAGATATGAGTCGACTTAGCAACCATGTAATCAATTAGACAATTAACTAAGGGTTTAAACAAATAACAATAATGCACTATAGATAAGTGCATACACAGAAGGCTAAGGCGATTTGGTTGCACATTTGGGGTGGATTGTAAACAAATTCTTCCTTTAAGTAAAATGCTTAACGTTAGAAACGAAAAGGATAGGCTCAGAGGGGTGTACTAGGGGTATCGTGTACCAAAAATGAGTACATCGCAAAGGTATTGGAAAAATTAATTGACTTTGTTAGTCAAGTAAATTGACTTAAATGGTCAAGTAATTATGATACGGGTTTAACACAAGGGTGATCCTAATGCCTCTTATCATGTAGTAAATCCTACTACACGAATGTAGTCTCATTAGCGGTCTCGGGATGCATCACTAACCCAAGTTCTAGAATCTAAGTACTACCGGTACACTCATAAGCACTAATAATGAATGCTTTTCCTAACAAATCTAAAGGCGAACCTCACATATTTGGGTGGAAATTTTGTTTGAGTGGTACGGTTTTGTGCTAGTCATACAACTCCTATCGATGAGATGCTCATTAAGGCTAAAGCTTCACTCCTAAATGTTGTAAAAAATTTTAAATTTGGCACTAAAATTGCCCTAACAAGTATTTTTCTTAGTTTTATTACACACCTACTATTAAACAAACAAACTCAAGCGTAATTATATTCTCTAAAGTATCATCATTTACCTTCCCCTTACACTTAGGCTGAACATTGTCCCCAATGTTCAATAAAAAGATGTAAAAGTAAATAAGGTAAAAGAATGAAAACAAATACTCCCCTGATTCGTTTGATGTGGATAAATCGTTAACATGGTTAAATCCTCTTCCAAGAAAAATGAACGTTGAAAGCTTCCCTTCCGAAATAATAAATGATATTCTTGTCCAATATAACCTGTTAAAACTGAGAAAACAATCATGGCAACCGCGCGTAAAATCGGTGGCAATCAATATATATAAGGATATAATGCTTGTGGAATGAATGTTTGCAGATTTCCTGGAATTTATAAAACTAAAGAATTAACAAAAACTTCAAGACTCCGTTAGAAAAACAAAATTTGCAAAATTTCCAGATTTTTACACCTGACGCCATCAGGTGTTAATCCTGACGTCGTCAGAGTGTTCTGACAGAAATCTCATGTTAAGTTTCCGGAAAATTTCTGGAAAAACTTATGCCTTAATCCCTGAAATTTCCTGCAAAACATCATTATGACTCGATACAAGCATTTGACTCAAACAAATACAAATATACATGTTTATTTAATATTGTTGTGGGTCATGTTCAATTCCGTTTTTAAAAACAAATTTAGATTTCCCTTACACTTATCTTTTGCGAAATACCTTTTTATGAAGTTAAGACAAACAACAAAGTAAAGCATTTTCACAATTTAGTTTGAAACATGAGCCACAAGCAATAAAAATAAAGCATGCATACGGAAACAAATTAAATCAAACAAACAAATAAAACAAATAAACACATGGGTTGCCTCCCAAGAAGCATTTTTCTTTATTTACGAGTCTTATAGCTAGACTCAAAGTCATGGGCTACCCTATATGGGTGAGCTCCTCATCGAGGACATCTTTGGGATCAAACTTAGGTTTCAATTTCCTATCGGTTCTCTTGGTGCGGTATGACTTTTCAATTTTTTCTCCATCCGGATCATATAGAATCATCTTCATATGCCATGATCCGTCACCTTCCTTAGTTGGCTTGTCCCAATTCCATTTACATTTATCACTTTCCCTCTTCCACTTGTTCATTCCTAAATTGATAGGCATCAATCCCAAGAATTTAATCATTTTCCTAAAGACTAAGGGATCCTCAAAGGGGTTTAGTTCTTCATCCCTAGCTATGAGTTGCTCCACCGAATGCGTTTTGTTTATAAACTCCTCCTCTAAATAAAATGGGCGTTGAGGTCATATGAAGTCTCTATTAATCCAAGGTCCGTACCTAGATGGTCTCTTATTCACATCTACCCAATGGGGCGTTGGTTCCTCATTAGTATCATAGGCATGTTTCTTAACATCATATACCGACCAAGTTTCTCCTTCCCCTACCACTATTCTAGATTCATTACAATCAATCATCGCACTTGCGGTAGCTAAAAATCCTCTTCCTATTAATAACAGGCATGTAGTGTCGCTAACCATATCAAGGACGTGGAAATCGGCTAACATTGTCAATTTCCCTATATGCACTAACACGTCCTTCACTACCCCAACCAGATATGCTACACTTCCATCTGCAAGTCCTATGATTACCTCTGTTTCATCTAACTTTCCTGGCTTAAGAGTGGTGTATAGAGATTATGGAAGCAAATTTAGGCCTGACCCAAGATTGGCTAGTGTGTCAAAAGCCTCAGAATTTCCGATCTTACAAGGTAACACAAATATGCCCGGATCATCTAATTTTAGGCAACTTGTTTTAAACGAAAGCGGTCCCATTCTTACCCAACTTAAGTTTCTCTTCATATTTTTCTAAAAGGGCATTGTAATAGGGAGCACGGGCTAAGACATCAATGACGGGACGCTCAAGGTGAAGTTCCTTGAATTCTTAGCCAAGGTCTTGTGTAGGAAGCGTTTCAACTATACTATTGACCGAATTGATGTTGGGTGCTACATTCAATTGGTTCTTTTGAAAGATTTGGGTTTGTTTGAAACACATGCTCATGGCATTGACCGAATAGTATTGTGGACAAGAAGTAGGAGACGAAATAGATGATATAGCGTTAACGTTTAGTTTCGGATTATTGACCGTGTTACTTGGGAGTACTCCCATTTCTCGGTCATTGAGAACTTTCAACAATGTGTCAATCTTATTGGTCATCTCACTTTGCTTTTGTTTGAAATCGGCTTCAAACTTTGCTAAACGAGTTTCTTGAGATGCCATAAATTTGGACATAAATCCTTCAAAATTATTGGTACTACCATAGTTGTTGTAAGGATTGTTGTTGAAAGTACGGTTAGAGGGTGGAACGTTTGGTTGATAATGATTAGGTGGAGTGGAAGAATTGTTTTGGGGCATGTTTTGGTTTTGTTTCCACCTAAGGTTCGGGTGATTTTTCCAAGAGGGGTTATATGAATCACCGTAAGGGTTTTAATCAGGTTTAAAAGTGTACTACTTTTCTCCCGCTCTATCGGTACGCGAGGATGCGTAATCCACGAAAGCTTGTTCGGGGAGTTCCATGCAATCACAAGTTCCGTGGGGACCACTACATAACTCGCACGAAGAAGTGATTTTGTTCACTTGGCTTGAAGGTTTAGGAGCTTCGTAAGATTTCATGAGAAACTTGACTTGGTCTTCAAGTTCCATGATCCTACGGTTGGGAGTGCTTGAATTGTTCGAAGGCAAAGAAATTGCCTTGACCGTTTTGTTCAAATCACGGGGATCATTCCAACTTTCGTTGTCATAGAGAGCAAGATCTTCTATGAGTTCCCATGATTCTTCCGCACTTAGATCACGAAGCTTGCCACCGGCCGTTTGATCAATGGTTCGCCTTGTGGAGAGATCGATATGGTCATAGAAAAGTTGGACTTAGAGCCAAAGATATATGCCATGATGAGGGACTTTTTGGAGTAGGTCCTTGAAACGAGTCCATGCTTCATAGAGAGTTTCACCTTGACGTTGTTGGAATATCAAGATGTCATTTCTAAGCTTAGTAGTTTTCCCCGGTGGGAAAAATTGAGCAAGGAAACGAGTTGTGAGATCATCCCAAGAGGTGATGGATCCCGCGGGTAAACGCTCAAGCCATTAATTAGCTTGGTCACGTAGAGAGAATTGGAAAAGACGCAATGTTGGATCGTGAACACCTTGAACTTGTGTTAATAATGATACTTTGAGTAATACCACTAAGTATGCGGAATCTACTTAATGATACTTAGAAGATTGATTGTAAATGAAACAATTGTATGTATGAACAATGTATGTTAACAAACGAATAGCTCCAATATTATTAAAGATAATAATACGAGTGATCTATGATATCACTAGGGTTACACCTTGAAGCTCTAAGAAAACGTATTGGAAAGTTATATTCTAACTATGATCTAGGATCTCCTTTTATACAACAAGGAGTCCTCTTGTACAAGATATGTATAATACTAATAGAATAAGATATACACAATATCTTTTCTATGTTTATCTAAGCGCGTTTCTCTAACAGTTGTCATGCAAGCAGTGGTAATATTTTGTTCTTGCAGTGGTAAATTTTACCACTGGTGAACTAGCCGTTACAACTGTGTCAGTAATCTTATTTTTACTAGCCGTTGCAAATATAACTATCTTTCCTTATTAATAGGGTAAAATTTTTGGGAATTATCTACTTACCAAAGTTTATTTATTCTTTTCTAAAGATAATTCATCATCCGCATTTTCCTCAAAACCCTATTAGTATAAATTGATTTTATACGGCTTGCTTTTTATTCACGATTACTAACACTTTTCTTTCTCAAATCACAAAATCATGGTGTCTCTCAAATTTGCAGATGAACACAATCAAGTGGCTTACCTTCAAAAGTCAAACGACAAGAGTGGACCTATTTTTCATCAGATTATGGACTTTCTAAACACAACTCATATAAGGTATGCCTTAACTATGAATCCCACAATCTTTGTTTCTCAAATCAAACAGTTTTGGAACTCTGTGGAGTCCATCACTCTTGAACAGGGAGACATACATGAATCTGTGGAAGCTCTCAGAGCCACAGTTGATGGGGTAACTATTGATGTTACTGAATCATCTTTAAGGAGAATTCTCCAATTAGATGATCTTAATGGTATCATCACATTACCTAATTCAGATATATTCAATTATATTGCTTTGATGGGGTATGATACATCTGACCAAAAAGTAACTTTTAAGAAAGGATGTTTTTGTCCCCATTGGAGATTTTTGATACACACTCTGTTGCATTGCCTAAGTCCTAAGAAAACTTCTTATGAACAATTTGGATCAACCATGGCTTACCCTTTAGTTTGCTTGGTTTCTGATAGGACTTTCAATTTTTCAAGGTTTATATTTAATAACATGAAAGGCAATGTAACAAGTTCATACAAATTTTTAATGTATCCAAGGTTTGTGCAAGCAGTGTTAAATGAATTTCAACTGCAAAATCATAATAGAATTTATGACACTCCATGTCTTAAGCCAAAAGTATTTCAAAACATGTGTAAGGCTTCAGATTTTTGGGATGGAGTGATTCATCCTCTTTTACCAAACATGCTTGCAAAGATTTCACAGGTACAGGGTGAAGATGCAACAATCCCAGTTGTATCCCATCACACACCCACTATTATTGTTCCACAAATTCAACATATCCCTGCTGTCACTCACACATATTAAAGGAGGCAAAAACAGCCAAATCCTTCCATGACAACATTGCATGTTGCTGACCTTTATGGTTTAGGAACAAGCAGCGGTGGTTCAAGGCTTCAATCTAGTCCAACTAGAGAAGAGCCTGGATCAATGCCTTATGATTCACCTCTCCCAGCAGGTTACACAGTTGGAAGTGATGAAGGCAGTGTGCAACAAAATGAATTGATGGAATTATGTACCAAATTAGCCAAACAGGTTCAAACTCTGGAGAAAGATCTGGCACAGACCAAAGTACAACATGCCACAGAGTTGAATCTATTGAAAACTGAGATTCAAAAGTTGCAGGATGAAGTTGTGGATCTCAAGAAGAAAAGACATGTTCAAGTTGCGGTTTCTTCCCCATCATCATCTCATGATGGTCTTTCTGCAGGTTCTGGTTATGTTTTGGGAACTTCTTCCAAACAGGGGAGGAAAACAGATGCAGAAATTGAGGGGAGGAGTACTAATTTTGAAGATATGGATGCTCAAGCGTATGAAGATGTAGCTGAAATTGAGGGGAGGAAGTTGGATAAAGATTTGGTTATTGAATCTGCTCAACATTTTTCCACTGAAGCAGAGCATGTTACCACTGATCATATAATTTCCACTACAAGTACAATCTTCTGCAGTTGAAATATCTTCACTAGCCGTGGTAACTGATAGAATAATTCCCAACAATCCTCCCCTAAACTTATGATTTATTAGTAAATCAATAAGTTTCTTCAAGTATACAATAAACCTGAGGATATGGGAATTCTTCCAAACACTTATCTTGTTCTACTTAATCCTTTATCAGCTCTTGCATATTGATCTTTAATCTTCTGAATCAAAGCTCTAACCTTTTCATTATCTGCATAAACTCTTAACTTTGACTTCTGAGAACAAACCTCCCCTGAATCTGATCATCATTGTGTAAACCTCCCCTGTTTGGGAGAATCTCCACCAAAATCAGATAAAATTCAAAAGAGCTTCCATCAATATCTTAAATATCCACCTGTTATAAGAATTTGGTACACAGTTCCATCAATTCCTTTTGTAACATACTGCCTTCAGCACTTCCAGATGTATTACCTTCTGAGAGAGATGCATCATTAGACAAAGATTCAATTTCGTACCTAGGAAAACTAGATAGTACTACTGAACCACCCATATGTTTGAAGTTTGGCTAGGGATTTCACAACCTGTATCCAATCCGTGAGAATCAGACACATGAAGTGTTGCCATGGTAGATCTCTGAATGATAATGTCATGTCCTGCATCTACACATATTAAGAAAAAATTTTACACTGTCAGTGGTAACTGTGAACCTGCAGTGGTAAAAATCAATAGAATTTTCAAAGAGCAATGATAAGTAAAACATGTAAAATTTTCTACTCTGATCATAGTTTTTAGCAAACTATCAGCTATCAACGGATTTGATATGTCTTTACCATGAGCCGTTTGCTATGGACTAGCCAACTCTTGATCACAAGGATGTATGGTGAGTTGATAACCTAGTTTTTGGTAAACTATCAACCATGAACGGATTTGATGTGTCTTTACCTGTAGCCGTTTGCTCAGGACTAGTTGATTCTTATGTGGGTTAGACATGGTGAATCAATAACCATTTGTTATGTGTCTTAAGTTACACATCTTATAACTCCATTCACATTAAACATCCAAACTGAACCAAGAATAGTTAACCCAAGTAACTTTTAACCAAGTTACTATTTATACATTTATTGCTCCAAAAGTCAACTGGATATCTTCCATAATTCCTTCTTCGAACTACCAAAACAGATAGAAGTAAATATGCTTCATTAATTATCCATTAGCCTTGACTTTGCTTATAAATAGAGGTCTCAAAACACAGTAATCAGCATCAACCAAATCATCACAAACCCTAAACTTAAATATGAGTTTCCCAATCGTGTACATCTCTTCTGACAGCTCTTCTAATGAAGAAATCAGCTATGTTTCAGATTCTGAGGAGCATTCTTCTGGATGGAGTGGATACTTTCCACCAAGTGCTTTTCCATCAAGTACTGCATCAGCTCCATCTGTTGATGTCGATTCAGAGGAAGATGATCCAACCTTCAACCTTTCTGAGGAACTACCAAAAGCACTTACAACTGCCCTGAAGACTGCCATAAACAACATGAAGTGGCCAGAGTCATCAAAGCCTGCAAAAGATCTGAAACCTCCACCACAAGTGCTTGGACTTGCTTGTCCAAGAAAACAGCTATCCTTTGATGAGAAGAGGAACAAGCCAGCTAAGAGCAAGCATGCTTATAAGGGCAAAGGAAAGAAGCCTATGTAGTGTCTGAAGATCTTAGGTTGTTAGGTTGTTAACATGTGTTTTGAACATGTCATAGCAAAAGAATGTACTCTGCAACCTTTTTGAAGTGATAAATAAATGATCTTCTCTGTTTCCTTATTACCACTGAGAGAGCAAATCTTTCCACTGTGAGATGCATAGTTTCCACTAAACTTGTTTCTCCTTCATAAGTGTTAGTGGAAAAACCATACAAACAATAATAGTACATTAAAAGCTATCCTGCTACACTAAAAAGTATTAGACATCAAAAGTTTATGGATTAAGCATCCCAATACCTGTTACCAAGTACTGAAATCTACCCACATCAAGCCCTTTTGTTAATAAATTAGCATAATTGTCATCAGTATGAATTTTGACAACATTAATAAGCTTTTTCTCAAAACAATCTCTAATAAAGTGATGTCTAATTTCAATATGTTTAGTTTTAGTGTGTTGCACAGGATTCTTAATAATGCAAATTGTACTACTATTGTCTATATAGATGATGGTGTTCATGAAATTGTACCCATAATCCAAGAGTTGATTCTGAAGCCAAAGGATCTGAGCACAACAACTAGCAGCTGCAACATATTCTGCTTCAGTAGTTGAAGTAGCAACCATTGTCTGTTTCTTGCACTGCCATGACACCAATCTACATCCAAGGAATTGACATCCTCCTGTGGTTGATCTTCTATCCAAACTTGCACCAGCATAGTCACTATCTGAGTAAGTAATCAACTCCATAGGAGATTCCCTTGGATACCACAATCCTAGATTAGGATAAGTCTTCAAGTATCTAAAAATCTTTTCCACTGCTGTCATATGGGATGTCTTAGGAGTCACCTGAAATCTTGCACAAGCACATACAGCAAACATAATGTCTGGCCTTGATGAAGTGAGATACATCAAAGAGCCAATCATTGACCTGTAAGTATGGACATCAACATTTACACCACTAGCATTCTTTAACAATAAGTAAGTGGTCTTGTCAGCAGGAGTATTAGAAGATTTTGCATCAGTGAACTTGAACTTCTTAATTATCTCAGCCACATACTTGTCTTGACTGATAAAAATTCCTTCTCCACTCTGTTGAACTTGCAGCCCCAAAAAGAATGTGAGTTCCCCCATAGAACTCATCTGAAATTCATCTTTCATCAGCTTCTCAAACTCTTTACACATCTCTGGTTTAGTTGATCCAAAGATAATATCATCAACATATACTTGCATAAGTAGAATATCACCCTTGTTTTTCTTGATAAACAAAGTTTGATCAATCTTGCCCCTATGAAACCCATTATTCATTAAATAAGTAGCTAAGGTTTCATACCACTTCCTTGGAGCCTGATGTAGACCATAAAGAGCCTTGACTACTTTATAAACTTTGTTGGGGTGATGTGGGTCTTCAAAACTTGGAGGTTGAGCAACATATACCTCCTCATCAATAGTACCATATAGAAAGGCACTCTTAACATCCATTTGATAGACAGTAAAGCCCATGAATGATGCATAGGCTAGAAATAGTCTAATAGCCTCAATCCTTGCAACAGGAGCAAAAACTTCTTCATAATCAATACCCTCCTCTTGAGTATATCCTTGAGCAACTAATCTGGCCTTGTTCCTGATGACAATTCCTCTTTCATCTTTCTTATTTCTGAACACCCATTTAGTACCAATCACTTTCATACCATCAGGCAGATCACAAAGAACCCAAACCTTTTGAAGCTTGAACTGCAATAACTCATCCTGCATAGCTTCAACCCAGCTTGATTCTCCTAAAGCCATAGAAACATTTTTAGGCTCCATTTGTGATAGAAAGCAAAAGAATAAGCATTCATTCTTAGTAATGTGATTCTTGGACTCATAGACTTCACTTATGAACCCATGAACATCTGTCATCCTTGTTTGCCTTCTTGTCTTCACACCTGAATTAATCTCACCAATAACATTCTGAATTGGATGAGCTTTATGAATTGTAGATTGTGATGTGTTAGGAATATCATATGATGATGGCATATTAGTTATTTCAACATCATTAATTGGTGTCTCCTGAGCAATATTTTCCACATCTGGTCCTTCAGTGGAAACATCATGTATTGCAGTGGTAACTGGATTACCACTGCCTTCAGGAATATCATCATGCAAAACATCAAAATTCACAAATTCATCTTCCTGAGCAGTATTCTTTGAAGGTTGTGAGTCGGCATTAAATTCCCAAATAGGCATAACAAATTGATCTTTATCATCTTCATCATCTTGGCAAGATTCATCTTCATCAATAAACTCTTTTGAATCCTCAAGATCAGCATCACTTGAATCTGAAGGAATAGGAACATAGTTCATTGTATTTGATAAAGTCTCAAGATCAAATAGCCATTCAGGTCCTGAACCTGCTATAATAGCTTTATTTTCAAGAAACTGAACATGCAGATTCTCTTCTATCTTCCTTGTTCTTAAGTTGTAGACTCCAAAAGCCTTACTAACCATGGAATAACCAACAAAGAAACCTTCATCTGCCTTTTCTGCAAACTTTCCCAAATGATCAATGGTATTGAGAATTGTGACATGACATCCAAATGGCTTCAAGAAATCCAAAAGTGGGGGTCTTCCTCTGAAAAGCTCATAAGGTGTCTTGTTCTTTGACTTGACCACTAATACCCTGTTTTGAATATAGCAAGCAGTGTTAACTGCTTCAGCCCAAAATGTCACTGGAAGCTTTGAATCAGCTAACATGGTTCTAGCAGCCTCAATTAGTGTTCTATTTCTTCTTTCAGCAACACCATTTTGCTGAGGTGTTCTTGCAACACTAAATTCTCTTTTAATACCTTTGTCTTTGCAGAAATCATCCATTACTCTATTCTTGAATTCTGTCCCATTGTCACATCTGATGATCTTTATCTTCTTTTCAGCTTGATTTTCAACTTCAGTGATGAAAGTCTTGAGTATGTCTGTAGTTTCATCCTTGGTATTTAAGAAGAAAACCCATGTAAATCTGCTAAAATCATCAGTCACAACTAGGCAATACTTCTTCAAATTGATGCTGCTAACAGAGGTAGGACCAAACAAGTCCATATGCAGCATGTAGAGTGGATGATCAATAGTATTTACTGCCTTGGTCTTGCAAGAAGCTCTGTGTTGTTTACCTTTAAGACAAGCAACACATGTTTGATCATTTTCAAATCTCTTCTCAGGTAAACCTATGACTAGACCATCTTTTACAATCTTATTGATGGTCTTGAAGTTAACATGACCAAGTCTTCTGTGCCAAAGCATAGATTCATCCAAAGTGGCTTTTGCAAGTAAACAAGTAACATCATCTTTAGCCACTATCTTCTTCATGTCAATGCTATATAGATTACCTTTTCTAGGGATTTTAAGCAAAATGTCTTTTTCTGCAGGTAGCTTATAATCCTTAGATAAGATAAAACATTCATCTTTAAGAGATGAGTCACTAGCACTATCAAAAGTCTCAACCTCAACCTGAACCTTTTCAGTATCAACTGGTTTAACAAATTTTGGTCCATAGGTCATGGGTGGATCCTGAAACTCTTCTAAGCCTGTGTGAGCTAGGTCAATGCCAGGAGGTGCTGGAACACCTCTTAGAGGTGGTGGAACAGATTTGTATCCAAGACCTGATTTAGCTTTGCTCACAATTTGGGCTTCCCAAATTTTGTCAATGCTCTTGGATTGATGGTCTAGTGTTTGCTTAGTGATCTGTATATTCTCACTAGCCTTTTTAACTTTTTCAATCTCTTCCCTAAGAGATTTGTTTACTTCAACATAAAAATCTAAGTCTATTTTTAAGACAGCTATATCATCACTGAACTTAGATTCATTAGCCCTATAATGCTCTATCTGTTTCTCTAAAACACCTAGACCTCTTTTATGATTTGCTAAATTATAATTAGTATGATGTAAGTCTAGCATCAGTTCATCATATTTTGTTTTAGAGATCTCTAACTCTTTTACAGCCTTACACTTTTTAGAGCAAGCATTATCAGTATGTACCTCAGTGTCTGAAAAAGCCATGAGTGCATGCTCAGTAGCAAGCATTGCAGATTCTGAATCATCTTCTCCATCCTGAGTCATAAAGCTCCAATCAAAGCTCACTCCATCAATAGCCAATAGCACCTTTGGCTCTTCTGTTGTAGGTTCTTTGTTCTTATCCTTCTTGTACCAAGTTGACTTGTTGTCAGATTTCCTTGGTTTTCTACATTCTCTAGCAAAGTGCCCCTTCTTGTGACAATTATAGCACTCCACCTTCTTTTTATCAAAACCTACAGTCTCATCACCACTTATATGTATCTTTCTCCCTGTCTTCTTCCAGAACTTCTTTGATCTTAAGCTGAGTAATGCTACCTGCCATTTGATGTCCATCTCCTCCATATCATCTTCATCAATTTGATCCAAGTCCTCATGATTGAGGATTGAACCACCTACATGGCTTGATATAAAGGCATAGAAAGTAGCATCACTTAGTCCTGCAATCTGTTTCTTTGAGCTCCTAGTGGAAATATTTCCATTACCAGTGGAAACAATCATGTTACCACTGTCATCATCAGTATCACTTTCATCATCTGAACTATCATTACCTGATGATGATATGAGTGCTACACTTGTAGAACTTGTTTTTAACTTGCCAGCTTTCCTTAATCTTTGTTCAATAACTTTGAAGTATGTACACATCATTAAGCTTCATGTTCTCAAGATCTGACTTATCTTCCCATACAGCAACATTGGTATCAAACTCAGCAGGTAAACTTCTTAGAAATTTAAGATTGAGGTCTTCCTTTTCCACCTCAATTCCAAAAGCAGTCAGCTGAGTAACAATTTTTTGTAGCCTTGTGAATATGCTATCAAGAGATTCATTGCTTGTTGAACCAAAATTCTCATAGGTCTGCTTTAGTAAAGTCTTTTGAGTCTTCTTGGTAGAGTCATTACCACCAAACACTTCACAGATCTCATCAAAGAGGGTCTTTGCAGACTTGTATTTGGTAAAAGCCAGAACTTGTTCTCTGGGTAGAGCCATCAATAACAAACCTCTAGCCTTCAAATCATTCTTTAGTTGGTTTCTTTCTTCATTAGTAACAGGACCAGCGTTTACTTTTGTTACTGGCTTGTCACCAACCATCTCTACAGTTGTACCAGGTTTGAATGAATTTCCACACATTATGATCTCCCATAATGTGTAGTCTTGAACCATAAAGAATTGTTCTATCATAAGCCTCCACATCTCAAAGTCATTAATTTTAAGCTTGGGAAGCTTTGCAGCAATGTTTGATTGGCTTGTTTCTGTCTCCATTGTTTCTTTTGAATCTGCCATAGGATCTTCTAAATCAAAATATCAAAGCCTTGCTCTGATACCACTTGTTGGATCGTGAACACCTTGAACTTGTGTTAATAATGATACTTTGAGTAATACCACTAAGTATGCGAAATCTACTTAATGATACTTAGAAGATTGATTGTAAATGAAACAATTGTATGTATGAACAATGTATGTTAACAAACGAATAGCTCCAATATTATTAAAGATAATAATACGAGTGATCTATGATATCACTAGGGTTACACCTTGAAGCTCTAAGAAAACGTATTGGAAAGTTATATTCTAACTATGATCTAGGATCTCCTTTTATACAACAAGGAGTCCTCTTGTACAAGATAAGTATAATACTAATAAGAATAAGATATACACAATATCTTTTCTATGTTTATCTAAGCGCGTTTCTCTAACAGTTGTCATGCAAGCAGTGGTAATATTTTGTTCTTGCAGTGGTAATGAGTTTCCACTGCAAGTACAATCTTCTGCAGTTGAAATATCTTCACTAGCCGTGGTAACTGATAGAATAATTCCCAACACGCAATCGGGGTCGTTTCTCGAGTTACAACATCAAGGTCTATGGAATCTACGATTTTGAGGAAATCCTTTAGATGTTGATTAGGATCTTCGGAACGAAGTCCATGGAATGCACATCTGCTTTGCACCAACTGGATGGTGTCGGATCGCAAGGGAGACACATTGGCTCCTTGAGTGAGCTCAATGGTGTTTCGATAGCCTTGGTGGCTAGGACGGGAGTACTCTCCTAAAGTTCGGGGTCTAGGAGGTTGCTTTGGTAGTGGTGGGTTTTGTGGGTGGTTTTGTTGTGGTGGGTTGATGGGATCAAAGCGATTACCATCTTCCATGATGGTGGATGGCAAAGGTTACGAACAAAGGAACGAAGAAATAAGATAGACTAAAGAAACCTATAAAAATAAAATAAAAATCTTACTAGAAAGGAATCTAGCAAGTAGACCTAATAAAAAGAAATTTTAACCTAGACAATAACTATACCCCAGCAATGGCGCCAAAAACTTGGTGCGTGGAATTGCGCCCTCGCAAAAGGTTTTACCTCTCAAGGGATCTTGAGAAGCTTGCAATCCCCACCAGGCAGTGTACCTGTTCGTTGTAGTATAGTATAGTGACAAGTACCGGGAGATTGATCGTTCAACTCTAGGAATAGTGTTCGCTAAGGTTAAAATTCTACTAAACTAGGTCTAGGGGTGAGGGATTATTCTTTTTGTATTTTTATATTTTAAGGAAAGCAATTAAAAATCTCGGATTTGGAAGGAGTGGGCGGAATTAGTTGCTAGTCAACTAACCAAATTAACTAAAGATGCAATCAAAATAAAATAAAATAAACTTAAACTAATTGTGGTGTAAACAATAATGAGAGAAAGTGTGTTTACTTAGATTTCATTACTCCCTAGATATCTTTTACCGGTTGATTAGCTTGTTATAATTACTTGGTTGACGGGTTAAATTCCTTAATACTAGTCGTAGGGCCGTGTACGATCTTCCCTAACTCTATAGGCTTCTACCTCAATCCTATGTCGAGCCGACTAAAAGCTCCTAACATGGTATCCCTGGAAGTTACCTATGCATTAAATATAACCAAATAATCGTAGTACACATCCGATCATGTTTCTTAAGACGTTCAAGCAAGTTACCAATTGAAAGTCTGCCAGTTTTCTTAAGCCTAACATCGAATTCATTCATCCAAAACAATTATAAGCAAACCATCAACCAATAATTAACATCTAGGTTTCATTACATCTAAGCAAACACGAAGAAAACCTAGCCTAGCATGTTAAAGAGAAGACAAGCGTAAGATATAATCAAATAACACATAGACATATTGAATGATTTGGTAAAGTACTTATCTTTAATTGAACATGGAAGAAACAAAGGGTTGAAACCCTTAAAATAGCTGGAAAATTCGTCTAGGGTTTTATTCCCTCAAAGTTGCACACAATGAATGAAAACTAGAAAACTATATATAGATTTTTCATCTTGACGGCGTTAAGAGTTAAGTCTGACGCCGTCAACTCGCCGCCAAAATAAACTCGTATTGCGTAGATCCACTTCTGACGCCGTCACTCTTTAACGGTTCTGGGCCGTCACTCTAGGGGTGAGCAAAACCGAACTGATCCCGAATCCCTTCCCGATCCCGACTCCCGAATCATGTCCCGAAACTGAACCGATCTCAAACGGGTCGGGACTCGGTTTGTGTTTTTCGTTTTTTGGGGATTCGGGATAGTCGGGATCGGGTCGGGACGGGCCGAAAACCAAAAAACAACAAACAAAACCGATCAAACTGACCGATCCCGTCCCGTCCCGACTGTCCCGAAAACGAACCGAGCTTAATCGGGTCGGGACTCGGTTTGTGTTTTCCGGCTTGTCGGGATTCGGGATAGTCGGGATTCGGGTCGGCACGTGTCGGGAGCGGCCCGATGCTCAGCCCTACGTCACTCTTTACAATTACTCTTGATGGCCTTGGAAATTTTGTACGTGACGCCGTCAAGACCCCTTTACAAAACATTCTGGCGCGTCACGTGTATTTGATTTATCCACCCTTTTGTCAACTCATGACGCCGTCACTAGCAGTATGTGACGTCGTCAAGTGCAATTTCCAGCATGATTTAAGACTTTGTCGTTTTCTGCACTTTTTCGCTCCAAAAACGTCTAAAATGCTTCCTTTTGTAAAATTTCTCTCAAAAGTACCTAAAATGACAAAAGGAACGATTTAGGACAATATTTGATCAAATAATCTCGACTTTGACCTTAAATGATCCCCCAAAAGCGGTACACTTTTCGCTTCATCATATATATATATATATATATATATATATATATATATATATATATATATATATATATATATATATATATATATATATATATATATATATATATAACCCCTTACACTTTATAACCCAGCTACTTATAATATTAACTTTATTTCAAATTACATGAGTATTAGTATTAATTTTTAGACTTTCATCCATTAGAATTAAAAAATTTGGTAAATATGCGAATTAGTTTTAATGTATGTTAAATATTTTTGAAACTAATCTTAGTTTTAGACTTTCATCCATTAGAATATTTTTTTTTAAATAATTACTCATGTTATTCTATTTATAAGTTTAATTTATGCGTACACAGGTTTAAATATTACATACGGCTAAATTATTAGTAACGGGAATATAAATATCAAATGATAAGCATGAGTTACTGTAATATGAAAATAAATATACGCGATTTTATTTATAACAACGACTCATGAAATTGTTATTTAAAATTTATATATGGATATCAATAAAAATATTTTAAAAACTTTACAGAGCATATTTTAACTTCATCAACGCTCATTATGTGTTACTAAATAACACAAATTTATGAAAATACAATTTTCTAAACAAAAAGGTACCTTAGTAAACATGGTACGATTGTTATTCATTATCAAATAAAAGAATAAATCTTCAAAGCTATCTAAATATGCTAAATATTTTAACGAAAATATAAGTAAACGAAATACCACAATTACAAAACACATCGTAAATTGATAGCATAGGTTTGCAAAACTAAAATCATATATCACTAATATCTCATGCAAGTCAAGTATCATCATTATATTTTGCTTGAATAATAAAATATAATTTTTAACTCAAAAACATTCTCCTAAAATAATAGGTAGATTATAACATATATACATATGATTTTTTTATGTTTAGTCCACCAAGTAAAACCATTTGAAACATGATAAGTGGATGATTTTTTTATTTTTAGTCCACCAAGTAAAACCATTTGAAACATGATAAGTGATTCATTTGTTAATCGCTAATAATACATAATCAAAATAAAAATTTTAAAACCCTATGCGTACACATGTATTATAACTAGTATTTTATATACTATAATATTTCTAATAGATTTAAATAATATTAAAGCTTAAGATCAGTGTTTCATGATTTACAATTACTCTATTATACATTAGGCATGTGGATGACGTCGTTTTAGAGGCAAATAAGCGAAAGAACGTCGTTTTGTGGTGCATGTTGTGTCTTGTGCGTTTGTTGTTGTAGTTATGTCATTTTTAACTGGTTTGTTACTTGGGCCATTAGATAATGTTATATTATTGGGCCATTAGTCATTTATTGTTTAGCCCATTATAAGTACTATAGAATATAGTCATACGATTCCAGTTCTTTCTTTCTCCTACCTTCATGCACAACACCTTATATCGTATCTTACTAGAAGTTTCTTTATGATAAATTGTGATATGAAATTGTGAGTTCAAAACTTGGGATTGTTGTTTCTTTAGCTTTGAATTAGAGGTTAGTATTTTATTCTTACAAGCAATTACAAGTCCTGTTTAGCTTCTTTTTTTAACATCATTTTGCTTTTTTCAATATGTTGATTGTTTTAGGATGTTTTCAAAAATGATAATGTGCCTTTGTTTGGAGAACTTTAACGGGGTTAGTAGATTATTGGATTTTTGTTGCATGGTTATTTGTCTCGATGTTGCATTTTGGTTGCATGCATGAATTGTTTTATTTTGAGTTTCGATGCTCCGGTATTAGAAGAGTATAATGCATGAGAATTTTGGCTTTGTTTGTTTGCATGTTATTAGTGTTTTGATATTAGATATATTTTTTCAGTGAATCTGAGTTTTTGGACACCGGCAGTAGAATGATATCGTAGATTGCGCATTTGGAATTAGTAGTAATTTGCTGAAATTATTTTTCGGTGTTCACGGGCCTCCTAGCAGTTATGGTAATGAATTACGTTAATACAAATAATGTCAAAAACGTCGTTTGCATTATTCTCAAAAACATCATTTGCATTATTCGGTCTCTTTACATTTTGAAAATCACAAAATATAAAAACACGTTACGTAAAACTACACTTGATAAGTTTTTAATCGAGAAAAATCGTTTCAATAACGTACCGACTACAACATCACTTCATGTATGAAAAAACACAATATCAATATTAGTAAAGTGATCAAAGAATTTATTTTTCTCGAAACCTCACATTTTATGTGGCAAAACATTTTTACAAAAGTATTTTTGTAATTAAAAAGAATTGTTTATTAAAGAAAATAAATTTGAATTTCAAATATTCCAACAACTGTTTTCCCACCTAAACCAGATAAATTTTTCACCAGATAAATTTTCACCACATCAGGACAAAATAGGAGCGTTTGTCGGGACGATCCCGTAAATAGCCAGACGGTCCCCTATATATACGAGACCATCAAACTTTAAGGGACCGTCCCCCGCTCCTCTTGGTCCCTATAAATATTGAACAATTTCACATAAAAAAATAAGCCTCTTTGCACAAAAACATTCTGTTCTTTCTTCCTCCCTTCTTTAATTACTATAACATGTCAATATGTGTTTATAAGTGATCCATTCACCCTGTATATCAAAGTGCAAGAGAAGAATGCTCATGTTCATCAAAAAACGAAGTGTTAGTCATCACACACACGTAACTTGTGTTACGATTATCTTCTTCCCCCAAACTCTCTCTTTTGTGTATATTGTAAATTTGTATATCCCACTTGTGTGTGAGTCGTGATTAGGTGTGTTAGGATAAATGCGGAAAAAATATAAGTCCGTAAAGTTGTGTATCTAGATTAGGACTTTGTGTTAGTTCATGTGTCGATGTGTGAAGAGTTGGACTTGGTGTAAGTCCGTGTGTGAAGACTTGGACTTGGTGTGAGTCCATGTAGTGAAGATTAGGACCGGGTGAAGGTTCGTGAAGACTTGAATTAGGTGAAGATTCAAGTGGACTAGGTGTATGTCTGTATAGCCATGTGGGCTTTGATGTAGATTGGTTCTAGCTATGATTAGGACTCGATATTCCGCTTAGTATCGTTAAATTGGTGTAAGCTTTCGTGTACGGTTTGCTCCGCCTAAAGGGAGTGTATTGACATAGTGATTGTGAACTCTCGAGTGTGGTACTCGGGGAGTATTGTAGGGTGAAGAGTGAGCTTCGTGCCGAACCACTATAAATATCCGTGTCTCGGTTAGGTTGTTTTCTTCCTTTATCTCTTGTTAATAAGGATTTATTTGATAACTTTTTAAAGGATCATTTAAGCCTAAAATCATGTTTATATGATCAAATATTACCTCAAATAATTTCTTTTTGCATTTTAGGTACTCGGGACGCGAATTCTGGAATTTGAAGCTTTTTAAACGTTTTTAGACGAAAAAGTGAAGAAGACAACTAAGTCGCGGAAAACTGTTAGAATTAAAGCCTGACGGTGTCACGTTACACCTTGTGATGCCGTCACTTGATGATTTGGAGCTGGAAGGTTTTACATACGTCGCTTCAGAAAACTTTGGAGGATTATAACCTGATGGGTTCAGGTGTATTTCAAAGTAGGGAGTTAAGTTTTAAGTTTGTTAGAGACGGCTCTGAAAGGTTACAAAGGGATGGCATCACCCATAAGCTGACGACATCAGAGGCTAAAGAGCGACGGCGTCAGAGTGGCTACTTGCACAAGACGAAACCCTAAACACGGCAGTCTGACGGCGTCAAGATCTATAACCTGACGCCATCAGCTTTGTAAATCTATATGTAGTTTTTGATTTTTATTGATTAAGTGTGACACTTTTGGAGACCAAAACCCTAGATGAATTTTGCAATTCTTGTAAGGCTTTTACAGCCTCTTTTCATCCATGTTTTATTGAGGTTAAATATTCCTTTAATCATTCAATATGTGTATGTGTTGTTTGATTATATGTTTATCTTCTCTTCTCTTTAACATGCTAGCTTAAATTCCTTTGTGTTTGCTTAGATCTAATGAAACCTAGTTATTAATTATTGATGCGTTGTCTATTGTTTAGTTGATTGCTTCATGTTAGGCTAATAAATTTGGCTAACTTCTTTATGTAACTAGCTTGATGTCTTAGAAAACATAACCGTAGGTGCACTACTGTTTTTCTCGTTGTATTTACTGCATGAGTTGATGTTGATGATCCTATGATTGCTTAATTAACTTAAGGTTATAGGAGAAATTGATATTCATAGAGTTTGGGAATGTAGCACACCCCCACGACTGGTATTAAGGAATACAACACTTCAACTAAAACAAACGACGTGACAATTCAACTATTCAATAAAAGATAACTAGGGAGTAATGAAATCTAAGTAAACACGTTTTTCTCACCATAAGAAGTTCACCAAATTTACTTTTCTTGTTATTTTAATTTTTGTTTTATAAAATTAGTTTTTGGGTTAGTTGCTTAACAACTAATTCCGCCACTACCTTTAAAATCGAGATCTTTATTTTTGTTAGGTCACCATTTTACAACATAACTACTAAGATTTCTAGAGAGAGAAAGTAAGTAGAGAGAGAGAGTGGAAGGAACCCTTAATATGAAATGAAAGACTAATGATATTACTAGGTGAACCAACAACCTCAAATGAGGTGTTACAAGTCTATTTATAGGTGAGGATTAGGGCTTCTCCATACTATGCTAATATTACAAGCTTAGCCCTTAGACTTTATCCAAACCTATAAACTTAGCATGAAACTTTATAAAACATATTAATTCACTAACGTACTAATTTAATAATGCAACCTATAACAAAACTCAATGACTGACACTTGAAATAATAAAGTCTATTCCCAACAATCTCCCCCTAAGTGTTGGTCATCAAAGGGTCATCAAAGGTTGCTCGACGTCGTCATCTTCTATACTTTGTCTTTGTAGTTGACGTCCTCAAAAATAGTTAGCAAAATCTTTCATCGTTCTTTGTACTTCGTTCTTTGTTGATGTGATGGTGATCATATTATGAAGTTGTCTGCCGATTGTCACTTCTGTGTCTGTGGTGGTTGTCCGCCATTCCAACATGCTCATACATCTTTGGACTTTGACTTTCATAAGCACGAAGTTCCTTTGCATACACATTGATCTTTAGTCTTTATACTTTGTAGATTCTTCTTTTTAGTGTAGAATCTTTCTTTGAACTTTGTGGTGCTAAGATCTTTGGGGGAGCTTTCATTTGCTTCAAGATGTATGTATGAGCATGCTGGAATCTACCATCATGGAGGTGATGTACCAGCAGGTAAACAGTTAGCAATAATCAACCGGTACTTACAGATAAGGAGTTAGAGCTCATCAACAGCATATTGTGAAGACTCCTTCTAATCCTTATCCAGGCCGCTCCCATATCAGATACCCCCGAAGGAGCTTACAAGACCTACTAAGTAGCTCAATGACTGGGTGAGTCGCTGGGGATCACTCCACGACTGTAGACCGCTAAAGAACCACCGCGAACACTAAGCGTAACCCGAGTGGGGTTACCGAAGTGACCTGCTGTCAGGGCTGTTTGATGTGGACCCTGGCAGGAATTTCCGTTCAATCATTGAGAACTACATTCGTAATTCTCTCATAAACATTCTCGGCAGATTGCTAAGATCTGCGAAGGACACGATAATTTACAGCTGGTGTCCATTGATGTAGAACACCAGTTGTAGAAATACTAAGTGTTCCTAAGAGATCTTTGATGTATCTCATGGCTCTAGACTCGAAAAGTGCACACTTAGGTTTCCTATACGGAGACTAGGGAGGGGTCTCCTGTTTCAATATCAACCATCTCTAAGAGATAAGTCGATAGATTACACTAGTTCCCCGTGAGAATGAAACAAGCTCTTTTAAGAGAACTTGAGTGGTTAAGAAGGTTTAGTGCATTGCGTCACTGGGTCCATGACGACTTTATCTTCAATACCGGTGTTGCCTTAGCAACCACCAGTAGCATACGAATTGAACCCGGTGTCTGCCCTAAGGTTGAACATATGGAGGGCGATTTCTTTTCACCATTTTCTTTACTTTTCTTTTTAATTCTTCAACTCCTTCTTTCCCTTTCATTCTTTTTCTCCTTTTTTCGTATCATACCTAAGGACTTCTAATTCTAACTAATGGTGATGTCCTTGGGTAGATCCCTCCGGCTCTGGCGGATCATAGGACGGTTTTTCCCTTCTTAATCACCTTATAACTCCATGATTATCCGGCAATAGCCAAGAAACCTTTGAAAATCTCTCAAAGTGTTTGTTATTATCAAACGTTTTGTTTAACACTTTGAGATTTTTGTGTTAACTTTTGAATGGCTCCCCCTTCACATGTGCTCATAAGTATTTAAGAAATTTGCACATGCGGGAGGAGCAAGCACTTTTTGAAATTGATCCACTTTCAGTGAACAAGACCGATTCGAGACACGCTTACAACACTAGTTATACTAGCTTGAAATTATTACCCGGCCTGGTCAAGTCCACAGAAAGTTTCTAGAAATGGTACCTTTCTACTAAGACAAATCCTTTTCGAGACAGGCTTACGTGGCTAGTTAAAGAGTTCCATTGTCAGCTTTTAGGTGACAACTAGCTCTAGTAACTAACTTGATGTTATTACCCGTCGAGGATAAGTCCTTTTGATTAATAACATTTATGTTTCATCAATTCTTGGGTGAATCTGAGTCTAGCTCGCATGAGATTTGACTTTTAAGCAACATTGAACTTTCATATTTTAATCACTTTCACTTTTCTCCCCCTCAAAAATAGCATATGAGATGTTGTTTTTGATAAACTTTTGATTAAAATATGCTTTTTGAGTCTTATGGGGAGATATCAACAAGAACTTTTGTTTTTCAAACGATGAGTTTTTCAAGTGCTCCCCCTCAACAAATGAATACTCACTGAGGTGAAATACTTTTCTTTTGAGCAGAATTATGAAAATCAGAAAATGTCCGATTAATTCTACTCAAAAGTAAGAAGCCTTCGCTCCTTATATGAGGATTGAGGCACTGATGCGTACCTTAGGGTCCTTTCATTACAAGTGCGGGTTGTACACTGTTATGTGTGCACAAACCAAAGTTATTGATGAAGAAAATTATGATGAAACAAAGATAATGTTATACCAAAATGATAATACTCGAGGTGTATCTAGACGGCGGTAAGTGAGAATCTCAGGAATCGGTTCCCTTGCTCCAATCAAGCTCTCCAATCTGCGTATCTATTCCCTGAACCTTAACTTCTGATCAATCCTAGCCATGAACTTGAGTGCTTCCTTCACATCTCTTCTACTCCATCCCACGTTAATCCCACTATCATGTTTGAATTCTGACATACTTAAGAGTCTGATCCCCGAACTTATGAACCTCTTCATATGTCCTGAATCTGTACCCATCTCTTAACGGATAAACAACTCCAAAGGGTTTGTTGTTGAAGATTAACGGTCGAGGGTTCTTGATGCCATGAATAAGTTTTTGTAGAGCGGTAAAGTTGAGGGCTGTCTGATAACTTTCGACTCCTAATTGTGCATCTTCTACTCTTGATTTGATGATAGTTTGACTCATAAAAAGCAAGATAGAGTTGATGATGTCATACTGAAGGCTGTCGGGCAAGTGCTGAAGTTTGCCTTGAACCTTGAGTAAGTATATGTCATTGAGGTTCAACCGATGATAGTCTGCTTCACCGAATTTATATAGTTGATTATCGATTCGTTTGACCTCAATTTCATCAAGAAAATTATACCCAAATCTTTTCTCTGTACGTGGAACGGCTGTGATGGCAAGAATGCGTTGATTTGAGAAGACTCTGTGGTTGGATCGGAATGACAGCTTGTATTTATAGAACCATTTGCGCATCTCTGGCCGGTGAGAGTTGCACAAAGCTGCTTCAATGTTGTACTTGCTGACAGAAGTGGAGTATAATCCTCTCATTTGATCGTCAAGTTTTTCCAGAGGATATGAAGCTGCTTTGACTTTGGTGAGAGATGTAGCATAACGGTGTTCAGGATCCGTGCCAATATATAGTCTGTCCCAAGATGGTCTCTTTTCCCAAGTAATGTTTTCCGACAGAGCTCTAGCAACCTCATCAATGTTATATTCGAACTCGAGTTCAGTTGTGGTGCATGTTTTAAACTCTGTGAACCCTGCTTTACGAATCTTAACCAAGTCAGAAAGCTGAAGTCTTTGTGTATGCATCACCTTTTTGATTCTTTTTGTGAAGCTTATAATAGATCCTTCAGGCATTTCTTCCGCTTCAGTGTCATCAGGGTGAGCATCAACCATATCATCAAACCAGTTAAATGAAGGAGCATCAGGGTTAATCCATTTAGGAGCTGGAATTAATTGAGCTTCCTTAGGTGGTTCCGTAATGGTTTCGGTGATAAGTGGAGGGATGTCATCCATATCTACATCAGCATCCTCGGTTGATTGTGTAGGGTTTGGATCCTCGGTTGATTGTGGAGGGTTAGGATCAGCAGAAACATTGACGGTTGCGGTTTTAGTTGGAGGCCTGGAGGTGGAACCGGACACTTTCTTCCTCTTTTCTTGTTGTGGCTGATCATCTAGGTCGGGATCATCATGACGACGCTTGGTAGCTTTCGTCTTTTTGCAGGCTTCACTTTTCTTTTCAGCTTTCTTGATTGACTTAATAAGTGCCTTGCGTAGATCATCTTCATCTGGATCATTCACAATTGCTTCCAATAGTTTGCCTTTGAGATCACTTACTGAAGGGTTTGAAGGTAGAGTCTGAACGGTGATTGGTGTAGTTTGAAACCTTTGAGAAAGAATCCCTTCAAGATTATTTCTGACATAGTGTTCTACAGTGGAAGGAAGTGTCTCATGAATATACTTTCGTACCTCTCTTGGTAATCTCTGTTTCACCTGGTGTTCAACTGCTGCATCAACATTATAAATCTTGAAAGCTTCAACATCACGCTTTTGTTTGTCAACTTATTTCTGGAGCGCGTTGTATTGGCCATGTAATGATCTCAGCAAGCTTGAGTGAACAACTATTGTAGGATGACTTGGTGTAGGTGATAAAGGTTGTAGTGGTTGAACTGTGGATGGTCCTTCATCAATACCCACAATGTCAATAGAGGTGTCTTTACTTGTATCAGGTTGCTCATCCTTACCATCACCATCCGAATCATCATCACTTTCATCATTCTTATCTTCTTCATCATCTTCAGATTTCTCAGCTTCTTCACTTTCAGAATTCTTTTCTTCATCACTGCTTTCCTCATTCTCAGATACATCATCATTTTTACCTTTAGGAGCTTCTTCTTCTTGATTAACTTCTGGTTTATCGATAGAGTCTTTTGGTTTAGAACTGGATGAGTCAGTTTCATCATCGGAGTTATCATCATTTTGTTCAGAGGATGACAGTGTTTGAGATCGTGTTTCTTCTGATGATTGTTTATCTATTTCCGAGCTTGGAGTTGGCATTTCCACATCCTGAGTACCAGAACCTTCACCTTTCTTAGTTAATCTTGCAATTTTGTCCTCCTCTGATAGTTTGCTTTCTCTTAAAGTAATTTGCAATTGTTCCTCTTCTTCAGATTCGGACATTGGTGAGGTGACTGATTCTTCTTGAGTTTCTTTAGCCTTTCCCTTATCTGCCTTCTTCTTAGTCAGTGTAAGCCTTTTAGTTTCAGTTTCCTGCTGAGCATCTCCTTCATCATCTGTAGGTTCATCCCGAATAGTTGTCACTTTCTTCTTAGACTGTATAGTGATCTTTTTGGTTCTGGATTTGGGAATTGTTTTGATTTTCGATGCAGCTTTTGAAGTTTTCTCTTTCTTTAGTTGAGTCAAACCAACTTGATCGTTTCTTTGAGCTTCATCGTATACTAATTATGCCTCAGTGCTACGGACTGCTTTAGGTATCAGATGATCAGGGATTCTCATTCCTTGTTTCTGAGTGTTTGTCTTTTGAATCTTGGTTTTAGAATACTTATGGTCCATAACAGGGGTGTGTTTCTTATCTTCCAATCTACGATCAATCTCTGGGTTTGTTTCCATGAAATGAGCAATGAGGCACTTTTTGAATTTGTAGAATGGAATTCTAGTGGTAGAGGATTTCTGAAACTGTCTTGCTTGATAAACCACATCTTCCCAGATCAGTTGAGCATAGTTAATGTTTGCTTGATTGACAACCCCCCAGAAATCTTCGTCAATTATAGAGAAGGATGTTCATGCCCAGTTTCTTTGCCCGTTAAACTGTTGGTGAGTATAGAGTAAAGTGTGAGCCATGGTTGTGGAATGAATTTCCTGTCGACATGGGATATTCTGTTGAGTTTGACATCTGATTGATCATACTGCAATTCTCGAAGAAGTCTAATAACATCTGTTAATGATGGCAACGGAGTGAATTTCTTGACATTAGAGGGCAAACTAAGAACAGTGCGGAGAGTTTGTACATCAAACACAATTTGTTTGTGATCAAGACGAACACCCAATGTTTGCTCGTTCTTGCTAATTTCAATAGATTCCCAAAACTGTGTTAAGTAGACTTCTAGAACTGTAGTTGTGATGGTGAGAAGGTTAAAAATGAAGTGTTCTTTGAGTAACTCTAGGATGATAGCACAAGTTGGATGACATGTGAATGTTTCAAAATCTATTCTATGGTTTGTCTTTGCGATTATTCTTTCATCTCCTTGAATCAATTCGTGTCTGGGTGTTGATGTCTTTGCCATTTTTGTACCTGAAATGATTCATAAAACCAACAAAAGCCATGTGGTGATAAGCTCGTTAGTGTTAGAGACAAGAACAATTTCCCATGATAGATAATCAAACACCTAAGACAAATCCATCATCACATATACATCAATTGATAAATCAATCAGAGAACTATATCATAAAAAATCACATCACTTAGACTCACATAACTCAAAAACATATATCTAAGTCGACGAAACAACCACGACTTGATAAATTTTGAAAAATTTCGGCAGCATTTCTTTTAATAAAATTAAGAAAAACTAGAACCCATACGTGATGGTTCCATTTGAAACTCCTATCTCGGAGTGAAAAACCATGAAACAAGTTAGTCCACAAAAAATTAATTCATAACTTTAAAATTATTTGTAACTCGATAATAATAAATATAACTCGAAAAAATTTGGACAGAACTTGATAAGATGACTAAACTCAAAAAATTCACTTAAACTTGATAAGAAAAGTTTTTTTTAACTCGATAAGCACAGAAGCAAATCCAAACTCTATAACCATATAAAATTCAAACTCGATAATAATGGAACTCGACAAGTACAAGTCAAGAACCAAACTCGATAAGCACATAAGTAGCAAACTCGATAAACAGATATAACTCAGGCTAACTCGAGAAGCTAAACTATTCTAACTCGAAAATTATTGAAATTCTCAAACTCGATAAGATTTTACATCCAAACTCGAAACACCCAAAGATAGATGCAAACTCGATAAATATATAAAAAACATAGGCAAACTCGATAAACACGGAACAATATCAAACTCGATATACATATAAAATATTCAAACTCGAAAGGCAGAACACAACTAAGGCAAACATGATAATATAATCACTTAACTCGATAAGATCATAGGTTCATGTAACTAGACAAGTTAAACTTGATAACCTCATCACTTAATACGCAAAATACGTACTCATACAGATTGATGTTATAGACAAAACTACACGCATGTGAAATCAAGATTTTAGCACCTTTCTAATGAACACATATGAGCCACAAACAATATTATAAACAAATAAGCACAAACCCAGTGGATCCCTAGAAAAGACGAGCTTATGAATCCTAAATAACCTAATAATCGCAATTTTGAAGCAATAGAAATCAATGCAAAGGTGGATATACGCTCTCCAGGACCGACCGCAATTGGCCATAAGCATCAATTAATCTTAAACCTCTATTTAAGAAACACCCAAATTCAATGTGATAAATCCTAAAAAAAATCAATTCTAGACCATAGTAACCACAGAAAGTACGGACGGATGAAGGAATCAATGAAAATGACGAGCATAAACACTTACAATCACTGGAACTAGTAAATCTTGAAAAATCTTGATTAGTGAAAAAGTTTGAAGCGTATGTGCGTTTGAAATCGTAAGAAAAAGGATGAAGCAGATATTGAAACCAAAGAATATTGTTGAGACTTTGGATGTTTGACACATTAGGTCCTTTAACATGCATCCCATTCAAAATATCAATCAATTAACCACATTTAGCCCCTCAAGTTTTATATAACTTTTAAAAATTATGAGACCGTGGAAAAATGTTGCGAGTAATATGAATGTGACACCCTCTTGAACCAACCACGATATATAACTTTGAAAATTTTAATAATCAATGGTTCAAGAGGTATCGAGAAAAGATTTTTATGGTGATGAGAAAAATTTTGAAATGAAGAAGTTGAAAAAGATTTTTTTCCCCCCTCAAGATATGCATTTTAGAATGATTTAGAAAAACGTTGTGAACGGAATATCTTGAAGAAAGAAAGGTTTTTTTTTTTTTTTTTTTTTTTTTTTTTTTTTTTTTTTATGAAAAATTATTTACAAAAGATAGTTTTGATGTTTGACCGTTACTAGTGTTTTAAAAACTTTTCCATATCGTCTGGAGTCAAACATCGCATACCAATTTGGTGAACTAAACTAGCAAACCTTGATGGAGCTAAGGCTTTGGTAAGTAAGTCCGCCAATTGGTACTCAGTTCCAACAAAATATAATTCAATTGTACCCTTTTCAACATGCTCCTTGATGAAATGATAACGAAGATCGATGTGTTTAGATTTGCAGTGATGAACGGTGTTGCAGGAAATGGCAATGGCACTTTTGGAGTCGCAATAGATGGGAATCTTATTGAATAGGTAGCCATAGTCCTTAAGTTGTGATCTCATCCATATGACTTGAGCACAACAAGCAGACATAGCTACGTACTCAGATTCGGTTGATGACAGTGATGTGCAGTCCTGCTTCTTTGATTGCCAAGACACAAGCATATCTCCAAGAAACTGTAATCCACATGATGTACTTTTTCGCGTGTCTAAACATCCTGCATGGTCAGCGTCTGAAAAAGCAATTAGTTCAAAACCAGAATCCTTCGGATACCAGATTCCCAAGTTAATGGTTCCCTTTATGTATCGAAGGATTCTTTTTGCCTCGTTGAGGTGCCTTTCAGTCGGTTTTGACTGATAACGAGAACACATGTAGACAGCAAAAAAAATATCAGGTCTACTAGCTGTGAGATACATGAGGGACCCAATAATACTTCGGTATTTGGTAGGGTCAACTGGAGTCCCATGTAAATCAGCATCTAGTTTTGTGCCAAACGCCATTGGTGTGTTATAAGTATCACAGCTCATCATTCCATGTTTCTTTAAAATTTCCAAATCATATTTGGACTGATTTAGAAAAATTCCACGGGGGGATTGATGAACTTTCAGTCCTAAAAAGAACGAAAGTTCACCCATCATGGACATTTCAAAATTATCTTTCATTAAGTTTGCGAAATCATTTGAGTAACTTCTGTTTGTTGAAGCAAAAATAATGTCATCGACATATATTTGAACGATTAGTAAGTCCACCCCGTATGTTTTTGTAAATAGCGTTGGATCCACGGATCCTTTAGAAAATTTATTGGCCAATAAGAAAGAAGATAGTTTGTCATACCACGCCCCTAGGGGCTTGCTTGAGTCCGTAAACAGCCTTTTTAAGTCGGTAGACGTGATTGGGATGCTCAGGATCAACGAAGCCTTCTGGTTGGCTGACATAAACTACTTCACGGAGTTCTCCATTCAAAAATGCTGCTTTCACATCCATTTGATAAACAACCATATTCCGATGAGCAGCGTATGCCAGAAAAATCCGAACAGCTTCAAGTCTAGCCACTGGAGCAAAAGATTCCTCAAAATCAATTCCTTCTTCTTGGAAGTATCCTTTAGCTACCAGGCGTGATTTGTTACGTATGACAGTGCCTTCTGCATCCAGTTTGTTTTTCCAAATCCATTTTAGCCCAATGACAAAGACTCCGTCAGGTCTTTCAACTAATTCCCAGACTTCTAATCTTTTGAATTGCTGAAATTCCTCTTGCATAGATTCAATCCAGTTGTCATAAGTCATTGCTTCTTTAATGTTCTTAGGTTCTTCTTGACAGACTGTGAGTGCATAGATACAAGTTTCACCATCAGTGTGAAGTCGTTGTCTCGTCATGATAGGTGCATCTGGATGGCCAATGATTTGAACTAAGGGATGATCTCGAGTGCATTTGTGTGTCGAAGGGTGTAGTTGATAGGTATCTCGCATGTTAGCCGGATCCAAATTGCGTGTAGATGATTCAGCTACTTCAGGAAATGTTGGAGTCGGTGCAAACGGGTTAAAGAATGCATTTGGATCATACTCTGCGGGTTGTGGTACTGATTGTGGTGTAGGATCTTCAGCTGATTGTCGTGAGATGGAAGCGGTTTGATCTGCTGTAACAGGAGATGCAATTGGAGGACCGCCTTTCTCAACAGTTGTTGTTGTTTGTTGAGGAGAGTCAGGTACTCGAATATTTTCAGGTTGTGCAGCGGAAATTGGTGAGACCTCAGAAGAAAGGTATTCAATTGTATCATCAAACAGTGGAGCAAACAGGGTTTCCAATTCTTTGCGGTTAAGAGGCAATGGTTCAGCCGAAGAGTCCAGAAAGTCAAGATGGTTGGATTCGGGTCCTAAGCTGTTTTGCTCAGAAGCCATTTGAGTGAGTTCATCGAAATTAGCATGAATAGTTTCTTGAATTTCTCTTGTACGACGGTTCCATATCCGAAAGCCTTTTGAATTTTCACAATAACCAACGAATACTCCGATGTCAGCCTTTGCTTTCAGTTTACCCAAATCATCACGATCATTTTTCGGATAACAAAGTGCTCCAAATACATGAAAGTAGTCGATGTTTGGTTTTCTTTTGTGAACAATCTGATATGGTGTTTTGTGATGGCGTTTTGTGATCATGCAACGGTTTTGGGTGTAACATGCAGTTGAAACAGCTTCTGCCCATAAGTAATCTGGTAATTGAGCATTTATCAACATAGTTCTGGCAGCTTCCACTAACGTCCTGTTGCGTCTTTCAACGACTCCATTCTGTTCTGGGCTTCGTGGAATAGATGTTTGATGTTCAATTCCCACTTTCTCAAAATATGACCGAAGAGTCTGATTCTTAAATTCTGTACCATTGTCAGTTCTGACCATTCTGACCGTGTTACGTAACTGAACTTGAATTTTAGTGAGAAAGGTGATGATCATTGAAGGAGCTTGATCTTTACTGCGTAGAAAATAAACCCAAGTCCATCTGGAGTAATCATCAACAATTACAAGTATGTAGCGTTTACCGTTGATACTTTGAACCTGCATCGGACCACACAAATCCATATGAAGCAATTGTAAAACATGATTCGTACTGTGCTCAGTTTTAGAAGGAAAATGAGTACGAGTAATTTTTCCTTGTTCACAGGCCGAACATAAGTGATCTTTGGTAAAACGGAATCTTGGAAAACCATCAACAAGTTTATGATGAGCAAGTTCAGTCATAGTTTTGAAATTCAAGTGCGAAAGACGTTTTTGCCATAACCAGGATTTAGTCGATTCAGCTTTGGAGAGAAGACATATCGGAGATGAAGCAATCATATCAGACATCGATATTGTGTAAAGATTCGAACCACGTGAGACGAACATAAGATCATTTCCTTGTAAGTCACGAACGAAACAAGTTTTCTCACGAAATGCAACTTCTAAATCCCCATCACAAAATTGACTGACTGAAAAAAGGTTGTGACCTAAGCGTTCCACATAATAAACACGACTGATTTCAATGTTCCCACTGACATAGTCACCGTATCCCATAATTAAAGCGTAATGATCCTTCCCAAATCTGACAGTTCCGATAAACTTTGAAACAAAGTTGACTAACAGTTTGAGATTGCCTGTCATATGTCGGGTACATCCACTATCAACAATCCAGAGAACAATCTGAACCACCTGCATCACAAGAAGACGACGAAGATGGAACAGAAGTAAGGGTGGAACACAAAGAAAGTGCGGGTTCCAGTTGGTTAGAAGCACACGTATTCAATAATTTAGGAATCCATTTAAAGTCTGGTTTATATTGTAACCAACGTTGCCAATTCCAACTAGTTCTCGCTTTCTTTTTGTTGTATTCACTAGCTTCGGGCTTGTTTCTAGAATTGTTCCTAACTATGGGGGTAACCTCAACCTCATTAGAAACAGTAGATGGCGGTTTTCCTAATATAGATTTAGATGCAATAGTGGGCCTAAAAGGAATACCAGTCTTATGTTTCTTATGACGATTTAACAACGAATTAGCAAGACATTTAGTATGATCACCAGATAACACACTTTTACGACAAAACATACAAGATGCATTATAAGCATTTAGAGGTACATCATTTGTTACACTGAGATTTTGATTACAATTTTCTAGATTACAATCTAAGTCAGGTGCAACACGAGTTTTATTCAAATTCCTAATTTGATCTTCTACTCCTTGGACTTCTAGTTTTCCGCTATTACGTTGCCAGATCTTAGTCTTCCTAGTCTTTTTGTTACTTTTTCTCTTGGGTCTGCTAACACTTTTAGTGGAGACTAATCCTGTAGAATTTGAAGAATTAACCTTAGAACTTTGAGCATGAGTTCCTTTATCTGTTTTGTCTAAGTGGTATTGTCCTGGTGCAATCACTGTGGTGTCAAAAAACTTTCCTTTCTCAAGTATCCTAATTTTCTCTTTTAAATCAATGATGATGTGATTTTTATCCTGAATTTCAGACTCAAGTTTCACATTGCAATAATTGATGTCATCGCGGTTTTGTTGCCATTCAGCGTTTTCAATTTTTAATTCCGCAATTTCCTTCTCATATTTGAGACACAAACTTTTAAAAACTCAGTATTTTTGCAACTTTGACAAGACTTTGAAACATTTTGAGTCTGAAGTTGCAATTCCGTTTCAAGACTTTGAGCTTGACACCATTCAAGTCTTTGTTTGAGTTGACAAATTTCTTTTGAAAAACGTTGTGTCACATCATCATTGTTTTTCCTTAACATATCATTATCATGTCTTAATGTCTCTACTTCTATGTTCAGCAAATTATTATCTACACAAAGATCATCCACAAGCATAGAAGTACCAGATTTATAGAGATCATTCATGATAATAGACAAAATATCAGCATTGAGAACTTGTTCCAAGAGTTGATCAGCATCATCTTTCAAAAATCTGTTTCTTTGTTTTTGAACCAAAATCGCATTTTCATTTGAATGAAAAACGTTTATCATTGATTTGACTTATTTTTGAAGTTCCTGTTCCCAACGTGTAGCACAGTGACGGAGGTGTTGAACGATTGGTAACATTTGTTTTTGAAAAATATCTCTCTTTTCTCGTTCGTAAGCGGATTGAAAAGTATCAATTTTTATTTCTGAATTTCGTTCAATTGTTTCCTCCAAAATTTCGATGTCTTCCATAAAAGTTTTGAAATAATTTAGAACACGACAACTTTTTGGTAAAGGTGTAACTTCACCAGAAGATGGTAAAGGACCATTTACTTGTGCCACAGTTTGGACAGGAGCCGCATTAGAAGACGAAACATATGACTCAGTGACAAACCATGATTTCTCAGGTATTTCCTTTTGAGGAACAAAAGATTTAGAAATATGAGGAGTTTTTGAATAGTCATATGGTTTCCAATATTCAACTTGACTCATTTTTGATCGACTGTTTTCTTCAAGTTCTTCCTCTTCCTCAGTATCGAAAACAACAGTACGCACTATCGCTTCATCACGCATACATTCCATACTGTAAATTTTAGGATTTTCTTTGAATGCTTTGTGAAGAAACATTGATTTGTAATCACCATGTGCAAAACCTTTATCGGGTCTCGGTTTTAAAGTAAATTTCTGAATTGTTGTTACAGAGCCCCCGGTTTTGTAAACAATATTACGAAAATCTTTGAGTTGTTTTTCAAGATCAACATTCTCATATAGTAGGTTATCTATGTACTTCCTTTTTCGTATTTTGTGTTCACAAAATTTCTTTTTGCAAATTCACAACTCTGTTTGTGTTTTTGAAAGCTCTTTTTGAAGTTGTTCAGCTTATTTTTGAAGTTCGCACTTGTCATTTTCTAGTTTCGAAACCATCTTTCCATTTGACTCAATTAAATCTTGCATTTTATGTTGAAGATCTTGTTCTTTATTGTAATATTCTTGAAAAGCTTTTTCGAAAATTTTTTCATGTTTAACCTTGTGTTCCATATTTGAAAGTTGAATTTTATAACACTCAATATCTCTTGCAAGTGACGCATTTGTTTCTTTTAAAGCTTTATTTTGATCATTCTTTTGCTTGATTAGTAAAATTTGATCTTGTAGTTGTTTGGCCATCAACATGATCTGGTCAGCAGGATCAGAATAAGGTTCATTTTGTTCGTCCTGATCATGTTTGTCATTCTCAGTAGGATCATCAAATGAAACAACCATGTCATCATCAAATATGACAAGTGTGCTTATTTGTTCATCTACTTGAGAAGATAAAGATGAGTCAGGTGGAACAACTTGCGCCCTATCTGATTCAGAAACAGAGGGTGATACTATATCATGTATTAAGCAAGCATTAAGATCATGTACCTTAGACAAACCATCAATGTCATACACTGGGCCTGAATCATTCATACGAAGTTCCTGCATGTTGGCCATGAGCATTACAGCTGCATTAGCTTCCAAGTCTTCCATATCATCATCGTTGTACGCATTTGCCATGAAGCTGTTCTCTTGCTCAGTGAAGTGTCCTTCCTTTTCATCTTGAAGAGCCATAAGTAATGCCTACTTGTGAAACTTACTGCCCTGAGTTCTCGGTTTTGGACATGCAGTTGCAATATGACCTTTCTCATTATAGTTATAACACCACACTGCATGTAGAATACTAACTATGTTGGAAACATGATTGGTGTTGTGTTTGTGTGGCGTTGAAGAAGTAAGAAGGAGGGGAAGAGAGGAACCTGGAGAGAAAAATGTAATATTAGCTTGAGATTAAGTGAAGGTCCAACCCTCTCCACATGTGGAGAGGGGTATTTATACTTACAATAAAATGCCCACTCCCGGGCTGTGGATCAGGCATACATTGGGTGAAGACCCGTCCTTCTTCCACGGTGTTACTTAAACTAATACTAATTATCTAATAAACAAACTAACTACGAGCTAACTTAATGCTATTATAATCATTAGGTGACCGAGACTTTTACAGGAATATTTGCATTCCTAACAATCCCCCCCTAAGCGAGGTCACCTTTGAAATTAAGATCTTTGGTCTTTAAGCATTCTTTAGTCTTTGTAGCTCGTAGGATCCGATTCTTCACTTTTCAACACACTTCGTACTTCAAGCAAGCGAACTTGTGATTTGAATTCCTTTGAGATATGTGATCTTTGAGCTTCTTTGAGATCATCAGCCAAAGTAAATCTCCAAGCTCATCCATAGTTGTATTGCCTTCATGTGATGTAGTGACTAAGGACCATCATGCTCACACCCTTCTGTATCTGGAGACGTTGCATTGGAGTTTGTGAATCTGGAGACTTTTTCATCAGAGTTGCGGAAACGTTGTTAGAAGTCTCTCATCATTTTGTTGTAGCAAGTCTCTCATCTTCATTGATAGTGAGGAGGATGTGTGAGCATGAGGTATGGATTGACCCGATTCAGCTGGAAACTAGAGCCATCAACGCCATCTTTATATGTGTCCCTGAAATAGAACAGTTAGCAATAAAGATAGAGAACGAACATGGCTTTGTCATTCGTTCTGCGAGGACAGACTACCCTCCGGTTTTGTGAAAATCGACCTGTGATCAGGTAGAGTCTCTTTTAAAGAAGACTCTCCTTGACAGGAATTTCCAGCTTGTAGTAGTGAATTTTCCAAAGAATCGACTTTGGAATCTTCATACTTAGCATGTTCTCATACCGGAACGTCTCAAAGCAGACAGCACGATAGAGTGAATCGGTGAATGAATATTCACGGATTGATGAGAAATAGATTTATAGAAATCACTCGTGTGTCCTATGAATATTCACTCGGTGAATCGGTGAATGAATATTCACAATTTTGAGACACAACGAGAGTTTTGTATTTTGAATCACATTTCCATCAAAAAAACTTTTGTTTGAAAGATATTGTACACAATCAATGTGCTCGAAAATTAGTTTGTGAGCACACTGAAAGGTTTTTGCAAAAGTATCCGTCAATCCATTTCCTGGAACAAGTTTGATTCAATGTTGAATCGCACCATTGTTGCTTTCCAGTTGTCACTTGATCATTGATCCAAGATGGATCTCACATGTCACCTACCAAGAGCTTGAATGATGTTCGCTCTAGAAGGATTCCATCTTCATAGTGAATATTTCATATCACTCGGATGTTCTGGAAATACCACAAGGATAATGCGTAGGACTCTAAATATTTTATCTTACTTTCCACATTGTGTGAAACAATAAGCATATTGGAAGTGTGTCCTATTGAGATTTATGGATGATCTCATGGCTCTAGACTCAATAGTGCGTTTTGATCCGCTCCTGGAGACTGGGGAGGTGTCTCCTGTTTTAGGTATCAACATAGCTCACAATGAGCGGTCGATACATTGCTCAGGGTTCCCCGTGAGAATGAAACAAGCTCTTTTAAGAGAACTTGAGTGGTTGGGAAGTTTGGTGCAGTGCGTCACTGGGTCCATGACGTCTTGTCTTCAATACCGGTGTTACCATAGTAACCGCCAGTAGATTATGAATTGAACCCGGTTTCTGCCCTAAGGTTGAATATTTGGAGGGCTATTTCTTTTCACCCTTTCTCATTTCATTTCTTTTTCATTCTTCAATCCCTTCAGTGCTTACTGAGACTTCACCACTAGAACCTTGTTGGGTTTGTTCCAGCCCTAGCTCTATCTCAGTCCGCACTCTTCCCTTTCTCACTTTACTCCTTTTTTCAATCTTTCCTAAGGACTTCTAATCTATCTAGAGGATTGTCCCTGGGAAGATCCTTCCGGTTCTGGTGGATCATGGGAATTCATACCTAACCTTAACCAACCTTGTAACTCCATGCATAAAGATAAATGGTCGGTCTTTGGTATAACTTCCACAAACGCCTTTTTGCTCCCCCTCAATATGTGCATCGATATTCGAAAGTGTTTAGCACATATGCGGGAGCCTTTTATTGAGTCTTAAAGATCACATTTGATTATCAGATTTCATATTTAAATCACATTCTCTCCCCCGATCAAAAATTTCAAATCTTTCGAGATTTTTTTATCTCAATTGATTTAAATAAGTTAGAAAGCTTTTGGGAGAGAAATGTGGTCAATTTTAATATTTTCTGATAAAAAGGAACCTTTTCTGCTCCCCCTCAATCTGTGAGGGAGGTTGTTATGTGTCAGATTTGAAGAGTTTGAAAAAGATTCGAAGTTTTAACGAAAAACTCTTTGAAAATTTACTCATTCTGACACATAACCATCACAAGTCGTATTGTTGTTTTTGTACAAAGTGGGGAGTTTTGATGATACATAAAATTTGTTGAAAATCATTCTCCCCCTCAATCAATGACGGATGTTTAAAACATAAATATGTTATGTCATTGGTTGAGTGAAAAATTTTATCAAAGATTTAGATTCAATTTGACTTTCAATCAAAATCTCATGGTACCACCAAGTTTTGCACAAATACTTTCCGGAAAAATCATAGAAGGGAAAGTATTCGGCGATAAAAAGAAGACTTCTCTTCTTTATCAAGAAATAATACACTGAAACGTACATTAGATCGAGGAAACATGGATATAAAGTAATCCATGCCCAGGTGAACTTCACCAGGTAAAAGGAACAACCGTCTTTATGGCGACGTATTTTCCCTATTTAGAAAAACGGGTTGCTATCTGAAGTAATAGCAAACCATATTTTTAAAGTGATGGTTGTAGCCTGAAATGACTACAAGCCATGATTTTAAGTCCGGGTTACAGCCTGAAATGACTGTAAGCCATAGTTTGAAGAATATTTTGAGGAACGACATGTTTTAGAAAAAAAAAAACTTTATTTGAAACCGTAAAACTCTTGCTCAAGCATATGTATGATTCCATGTCATTATTGAATGACATTTCTAGAAACGTACATAATATTGATTACACAAGAGACATGTCGTGAGAAGAATATTTTTGGATTTTTATTTGTGATTTTTCAGATTTTTATGGTTTTTTATAGGTTTTATATTTTTCTATTTTCTTTTTGATATGATACTATACAAGGATATGTGAAGCAACCCCTTTACTCCTCTTGATCTTCCTGAAGACAAATGAGATCCTCAGGCGTGAGACTCTTCATACCAAGGCGTGGGAGAATGAAGTGAAAACGTTCCCTAGAAAGTAGATATCGGCTAACTGGAACTCAGTCCTCACGAAGTAAAGTTCCACAATTCCTTTCTCAACTTGCTCCCTGATGAAGTGATGTCGAATGTCAATATGCTTAGTCCTTGAATGCTGGACATTGTTGCAGCAGAGTGCAATTGCACTTTTGTTTTCACAGTACATGGGAATCTTATAGCATATGAAGCCATAGTCAGAAAGTTGAGATCGCATCCATAGGATCTGAGCACAACATGATGACATGGCAATGTATTCAGCTTCAGTGGAGGATATAGATGTACTCATTTGCTTCTTTGACGACCAACTGACTAGCTTATTCCCCAAAAACTGTGCCCCCCAGATGTACTGCGACGAGTGTCTTGACATCCCGCATGATCAACATCTGAATATGCTGTGAGGGCCATAGAAGTTTCCTTAGGGTACCAAAGGCCCATGTGGATTGTTCCTTTAAGGTATCGAAAGACTCTTTTGACAGCTTCCAGATGTTTCTTGGTGGGTTTGGATTGATACCGAGCACAAATGCAAACTACAAATAGAAGGTCGGGTCTGCTTGCGGTAAGATACATTAAGGAGCCAATCATTCTTCGATACATGGTTTGTTTGACCGGAATTCCCACATCATCTTCATCTAGTTTCGATCTTTCAATCATAGGAGTATCAACTGAATCACAGAAGTCGAATCCAAATTTCTTCAAAATTTCCTTGGCGTATTTGGATTGATTGATGAAGATGCCATTGGGATTTTGAGAATTTGTAGTCCTAGAAAGAATGACATTTGACCAATCATAGACATTTGGAATTCGGAACTCATCTCTTGGGAGAAACGATTACATTCTGTGGGATCAGATGAGGCAAAGATGATGTCATCAACATAGATTTGTACATGCAGAAGGTTTTTGCCCGTTTTTCTGGTAAAGAGTGTAGGATCAACAACGCCTTTGGAAAATTTGTTAGCCAGAAGAAATTTAGACAAGGTGTCGTACCATGCCCTAGGTGCTTGTTTAAGCCTATAGAGAGCCTTCTTTAATTGATACACGTGATTAGGGCGTTCTGGATCCACAAAACCTTCGGGTTGAGATACGTACACCACCTCTTTTAGATCGCCATTTAAGAATGCAGTCTTGACATCCATTTGATAAACCACCATGTTTTGACTTGCAGCATTTGCGAGAAATATTCTTATGGCTTCAATTCTAGCAACAGGAGCGAAGGATTCTTCAAAGTCTATACCTTCTTCTTGTCGATATCCTTTTGCCACAAGCCTAGCTTTGTTTTTCAATACATCTCCATGCTCATCAAGTTTAACCTTGAATATCCATTTGAGAGCAATGATCATAGCACACTCGGGAGGTGGTACTAGTTCCCATACATCTAGTCAGTCAAACTCATGAATCTCGTCCACCATTGCAGTGAACCATGAGTATTTGGATATTGCATCCTTGACGCTTTTTGGTTCAGCTTTAGAAAGGACAGAATTGAAGAAGCACCACAATGCGTCGGTTGCAAGTTGTTTTCGGGTAGATACTGGACGCAATGGGTTTCCAATAATGTTGTCTATAGGATGATCATTGGTCCATTTTCTAAGGTATTCATGGGGTTAAGAATAGGGAACTGAGGTAGCCGTGTTAGATTCGTCGGAGGATGTTCCTTCATTTGACGATTCAGGGGCAAAGATGTTAACAAATGGCTCATTATCAGGTGGAGCAAAAGGATTTACTTCAGATGTATTATCTACAGTTTCCGCTCGCTGTACAGGTGAAGGTTGGACATTAGACGTGCTAACCGATTGACTGATGGTGGGAGCTTCAGAATCCCATGACAATGAAGTGGACGGACCGTTATTGTCAACTTGAATATTCACCACCCCATCTGGTGGATGAACCACCGTAGCTTCAGGAGCATTCATCTGTTGAGGTTCAAAGTATCCATCAAACATTGGGTCAAACAGTTTCTTCCAATCTTCACTTGTAGGAGGTACAAAAGGAGTAGCAGGAATGGGATTCTGTACAAGCCTGGAACTAATTGGTCCAGGAGACAAAAGGTTAAGTGCGGGTCCAGAACTTGATTGTCCAGGAACCGGTTGCTCAGTCAGCTCATCAAAAGTAACGTGGATTGTTTCCATTATGTCTCTGGTACGTTTGTTGTAGATTCGGTACCCCTTTCGCTCTCGAGCATAGCCAATGAAGAAACCAATGTCGGCCTTGGCCTTGAGTTTCCCAAGGTCTTCACTGTCATTAGTTGGATAGCAAAGTGCACTAAATACTCGAAGAAACGAAAGATCGGGTTTTCTGCCATGAACCAGTTCATAGGGAGTCTTGCAGTGGAGAGGATGTATCAAGGATCGGTTCTGTGTGTAACATGCGGTGGCAATTGCCTCAGCCCAAATAAACATAGGAGCTTTGGAGAAGATGAGCATAGTCCTTGCAGCTTCAACTAAGGTGCGGTTGCGTCTTTCAACCACTCCATTTTGTTGAGGAGTACGTGGAATGCTCTTTTGATGACTGATTCCGACACCTTCATAAAATTGAGTAAGTTGTTTGTTCACAAACTCTGTTCCATTATCAGTATGAATGAGTCTAACTATTTTGTTGAGGCGAACTTGCAACATCTTGATGAGTTTGATGATGGTTTCCGGAGCTTCATCTTTTGATCGTAGAAACTTTACCCACGTGAATCGAGAGAAATCATCAACAATAACCAGCACATATTTCTTTCCATTGATACTTTGAATCCTCATTGGTCCACAGAGATCCATGTGAAGAGTATGAAGAACTTCCATGATTGAATTGACAGTTTTGGGTTTATGGGTGTGCTTTTTGCTCTTGCCCATTTGACAGGCGGAACACAAATGGTCCTTTTCATACTTAAGTCTGGGCAAGCCTCGAACAAGATCCTTACGTGTAAGTTCATTGATGGTACCGAAGTTCAAATGGTTTAAACGACGATGCCACAACCATGATTTGTTCTTGGAGGCTTTAGAGAGCAGGCAAATTGGAGAGGACCGTAGCATATCTTCGATGGAGATGGTGTAAGGATTAGTGCCCTGACTCCCCTTGAGAAGATCAACACCATCTAATTCTCTAACAAAACAGGTGTGCTTTCTGAAAGCGACTTCGAGATCAGAGTCACAGAATTGACCAACAGAAAATAGATTGTGCCCAAGTCCTTCCACGTAGTAAACTCTGGATATAACACTGTCTCCAAAGACGTAATCACCATAACCCATTATAGATCCAAAATGGTCATTCCCAAATCTAACCGTACCAATAAACTTTTCCACGAAATTCTTGAGCCGCGAGCGATCTCCAGTCATATGTTTTGAGTAGCCTGAGTCCAAATACCAAAGGACGATTTTACGACCTGCATTTGAAACCAGACAATCGTGGATAACTGAAAAAGTTGGAGCCCCACACACATTTGGGGTCCGTTTGGTTAGCACACACAAATATTGGATTATCATATGTTACAGAAATCTAACTAGAGTGTTCACATTTTGATGCACTAGAGCTAGGAGTGGTATTCATTTCTTCTATTAGGAACCGTCTACCAGTAGGTCTCCACTTCCTAATAGGCACAACTTTGGTGGTAGTGATCCTAGTCATTGGGCACTTTTCCCTTAGAGTGAATTTCCTTCCAGTAGGTTTCCATTGATAACCAACATTAGTGAATACTTTTCCTGTTTTATTCCATACTTGTGTTGCCCGTTTAGCATCAGAATTCGAATTAATTACAGCATTGTTAACACAAATGTTTGAATCAACTCGATTTCTTTCACTAAGCATAACTTTATTGTTCCTAGATGATTCTTCTACTTCCTTCATAAGTGTACTCTTAGCCGGCAAAGCCCTATCATTCTTTGTATTGCACTTAGGCTGTGACTTGCTAGCATTAGATACACCTTTTACTCCTGTAGAAGCAATGACGGGAACATTAGTCTGATTAGTTGCTACTTGTTTACCGGTGATCAAGAAGGAGGATTGTGACATGGTTAGGGGAAAATCAAATGTGACAAGCTTGTTGCCACTGTTAGGGTGCAATGCAGATGTCCTATCCGATTTGTTATCATTCTTGGGGCATGATCCTATAGCATATTCTAATAATTCCTGGGCTCTATTAGTGAGGAAGCACGCACCAATAATAACATCATCAAGTGGTTTAGAAATGCTCTCATCTTCAATGGTTTCTCTAAGTATGGCCAGACAATCCTTAAGATTTCTAAGATAGTTGTTATGAACTAACTTATTGTTCCTAAGGGGAAGAGAAACATTCACAGCATCGCACGCATATTTCTTACAAGCATGTACATTGGAAATTGCATGATCACATGAAACGACGGGCATTTTACCCTTCACCATGGTCTTTAGATTCTCAATTTCATTTAACAAAGAAGTGACTCTTTCATTGTTTTGGTCACGTGTTGTTTTAATAGACTCAAACAATTCTTTATAATGTTGTTTAGCGTTAGACATTTCAGCACGAAGCCACTCATTTTCATGTTGTAATTCATTGACAATGTCCTGTTTTTGAAAGTTTTGAGAATCTATCGACTTCTGGTAATTGGTATTGGTCACATCGCTTTTGTTCAATTTAATTGTGCAATTTGGACCTTCAACTTCCGAATCGTGTTTGAGTGAGCTTGAATTACTTCATCCTTTTTGGCTAATTCAAAACATGTGTCAAACTCAGGAGCATCCGAAGATGTCTTGGCATTTGATATTTTTATGCTTTCTTCTAGATGTTGATATTTTAATTGTAGGTTCAGATTATCAACTTCTAGTTTTGAGAAATTCCAGACCATGTTATCATGGTCGTCGTTTTGAATTTTTTTAGTAAGTTTGTAATTCTCCCCCTCAAGCTCAATTACACGATTCTGGAAGACATTCAAAGTAACCGACATTTCATGAAATTGTCGAGCAGATAGTGCGGAGTCGGTATCAGTATAAAACACATCTTTTGCAATGCAGTTAGCAATCAAATTTTCATTCATGATGAGAATGTTTTTCCTGTCAATTTCACTGTATTTGAGATCAATAGCTAATTGGTTACCCTCACTTTCCACTTCATCAAAAACCTTTTTCATTTGAGTCACATCATCATTAATGGTGTTTTTAAGGCCCTCAAAATGTTCTTTGAGAAGTTTAAAAAATGGCATAACTTCAGTTAGGTAACACTGTTTTGTTTGCTCAAAACCCCTTTCCCCTTCTGTAATCCCTGTAGGTGTAATTCTAATTTTACAGGTTTTCTCAAAGTCATTGAACAATTGACCTAGCACATACAACCCAATTAGAGTGTTACACTGTGTGGGAAGAGTGAATGGTACGAGGTGCCTAGGTGTGTTCAGGGGGTAAATAGTTGGGTCAGCAATTCTAAACATAGTGCGTGTGTTACCTACAACTCTTTCAGCTTGCATTTTCTCAATGTCAATATTCCAAAACACTTTGTCAGGAAGAATTCTCTTTTGAGGAACAAAAATGGCAGAGTGATTGTCATTCGCATAATCATAGTGAAACACAATATTCTTAGCAATGCATTTAGGATCCTTTAAGCGTTCAGCAAGTTTTACCCTAGTTCTATCCTCTCCCTCATTGATGTGGTCATAGGATCGTGTATCAGGAGGGGCATGGTTAGGTTCAAGCATAGTGTTTGCATCATATAATGCAGGTTTTGCACCTAGACCAATTCTAAGGTATCTTGCTTTGGGCTTGGAGGTATCCTGTTCACTAAATTCATCACTTAGTTTCCTATGTTTTTCCATCATTTGAGCCGATTGAATGGTTTGGCCCTGTGTGTACAACTTATCTTCCAATTAATTTTTCCGCATTTTTAGTTTTGCGAAATCATTTAGAAGTTTAGTTTCTTTATCTTTGAATTCAAGTTTGATTGAAGTCAAACCTTTTTGAATCTCTTGTTTTTGTTTGACGGTTTGATCCAATTGGTTTTTTAAAGAAACTAGTTCCCTTTTCAATACTTCTTGTTTGGAATTATTTTCAGATATGTAAGTACGCAGTTGCCATTCCATTTTCTGCTCACGTTCATTCAGCTCAAACTTTGCACGCTGCTCATAAATATTCACTTGGTCCTTAAGGGTGTTAATTCTAGTGATTAAGGAATCATCAGGGTTGTATATCGTGTGCTCATGTATCTCATGTTCACTAGAGTCAATAGACGGCATGTTACTTGGTACAACTGGCGGTCCACTGTCATTCACATACATTTCATTTGGGATATTATTGGTGTTACCCATATCAGTGACGTTTGTGTTGACAGTATTCTTGAGTTGTACCGAGTCACATGCCCCCTGTACAGTTGTAGGATTGTTCAGATCATGATTAGGAGATGTTGGTACCTCAGAGATAGCAGATGTGATGGATGAATCAGGATGCTGTGAAGAGGATGCAGCTGCAGACAGGTTAGCCATGAAAATGGTTTGTGCAGTAGGTTCGTCATCTACGTCTGAGTCAAATGCATCACACTCTTCAACTTGAAAGATATTCGGGTCATTGAGAGCCATATCCTGAACAGGCTGATCATCCACATCAGCATCAAAGGTGTTCCCATCATTACCAGCCAGAAAGAGCAGAGCTTCTTCATCCAACACCGTCCCATTTTCTTGTGCCTGCATCAACAACATCTTGTCCTTGAAGTACTTAGAGTTTTGAGGACGTTTAGGAAGAGTGCAATTCCTAGCTATATGGCCCAACCCTCCACAGTTATAGCATTTAGGCTGCTTAGCTTGTGCTTGAAGAGCATTCCCAACTCTGTACTGTCCATTATCTCTACCAGCATTTCTTTGATTGAAGTTCTGTCTTCCCTGCACATTCTGCACCACCACACGACCATCTTCAATGACTGCCTGATTACATGGATTAGATGAGATTCTAAGTTGGTTGTTAGTAGAGGGAAGTGCAGCCCTGAACTGTTGGACCAGTAGAGAAACTTGGTTGGAGAGATTATCAATCATCATGTCAGTGTGAGAATACCCAGAATCAAGTTGTGTATTCAAAGCAGATGGAAGGGGAGTTGATGATTGACTATTGGTTGGGAGAGACCTGGAGGATGGTTGAGATTGATCATTTGAGGTTTGGTTAGATTGTTGAACATTAGAAACAAAAGCAAGAGATTCATTTGTTGTAGACGGATTGAGCTTTTCTCGCATTAGCCGATCATAAGCAGCATGTTTCTCATGTTGTTGGAGATATGCATAGAGTTGTTCATGATTGGTATGCCTGAGACCTTTATTGAGCTTAACAGCTGTGACAAACCTATCCCATTCTGGTGCCATGTTATTCACGAATTTGGAATTAAGCTGTATATTGGGCATTGTCATCTTGATGGCTCTCATATCATTTACCAACTTGTGAAATCTGACATAATAGTCAGTGATGCTTTCACCTGGGTTCATTTTGAAATGCTCAAATTCATCGTATAGCTGAGACTCACGATCTTCTTTAGTTAACTCCGACCCTGCAAGAAGCATTTTGACATTATCCCAGACCGCCTTTGCTTCAGTGTTGTAGTTGATAAGTTTGTAAACATCTTTTGGAAGCCCTTGAATGACGATATTCGATGCTCTGATGTCGGCATCATAGCGTTTCTTTTCTTCATCAGACAGCTCATTGTAAGTGCGAGGTCTATCAGGATCCAATACGGCTGGTTGTTGATCAGTTGCTGCAACCGTGTCTCTAGTAGTACCCATTTGAAAGGGTCCCTCATCGATGGATTTCAAGATGTTGACCCCGTTTTCCTTACCCAGACAATAAAGACAAATCCTCTGTGCCCATGATTCATAGTCAGTTCTGTCCAACATAGGAGGTCGGGTGTCAGACCCAACAGCTTGAATGTCATCAGAAGATGTCGCCATTACAAAATAGAAACTACCAAACCACAAAGTAATAGATACTCGCAATGTAGTGTACTAGTCGCAAAAAAATTTAACCGCAACTTGACCTAACCACAGAGATAGTAAACCGCAGATAAGTAAACCACAGTAAATACTAATCGCAGAACACTAATTGCAAGACACAAACAGCAGAGAGTACTAAACCGCAAAAAAATTCCAACCGCAGAGAGATCCAGTCGCAACCTGAGCAAACCGCAAAGAGTACTAAACCGTAGAAAATTTCCCAACCACAGAAAGCTCCCAATCGCAGAAAACTCCCAATCGCAGAGTAGTTAAATGCAATAGACTAATCGTAGACAACTAATCGCAGTGACAATGGTCCAAAACTGTCACTATCTTTGCGTTTTGTTTGTATTCCCAAAATAGTAATCGCAGTCAAACTTACCACAGATTAGAGAAACTAAACGCCACAAAGCAATGTAACAGTAGACTTAACCGCAGGTAAGAAATACGCCCAAAATCACCTCCAAACTTCAAATAGATTAAGGAAATGGTAACACAAACTAAACCACAATGTTCCACAAACACTAATGAACATAAAAGTACATCACTAACATGAATAACAACACTAGAGAAGATCAAACCAAGAGTTTTTACAAGAAAGTTACACCAAACTCACAAAACCACACAAAATACCATCAAATTCGATTCTACACGGTCCTAAGATGAAACCTTGGCTCTGATACCAATTGTAGAATACTAACTATGTTGGAAACATGATTGGTGTTGTGTTTCTGTGGCGTTGAAGAAGTAAAAAGGAGGGGAAGAGAGGAACCTTGAGAGAAAAATGTAATATTAGCTTGAGATTAAGTGAAGGTCCAACCCTCTCCACATGTGGAGAGGGTATTTATACTTACAATAAAACGCCCACTCCCGGGTTGTGGATCAGGCATACAGTGGGTGAAGACCCGTCCTTCTTCCACGGTGTTACTTAAACTAATACTAATTATCTAATAAACAAACTAACTATGAGCTAACTTAATGCTATTACAATCATTAGGTGACCGAGACTTTTACAGGAATATTTGCATTCCTAACACTGCATTCCCAGAGTTTGAGTTCCCAGTTTCAACTATTTCAGACCTTTACTGAGAAGCACCTGAATTGTTTCTGAACCCTCCATTGTTATTAAACCTCTGACCATTCCCATAATTTCCTGAAGACCCTCCTGAACCTGATCTACCAAAGTTACGATTCTGTATTTCAACCCTGCCATCTTGCACAACAGCTTGATTCCTTGTGTTAGAAGAAGAACGTTGACGGTTATTCATCTTGTTGGAGAATTTGCTAAAAGCACGAGCAATGAGAGCGAGTCCCTGATTTAGCGTGTTAATTTCCTCATCGCCATCTTCATTGGAATTCGAGTAGTACACTGCATCACTGTTGGTGGATGGAACAAGTTGATTGGAAGAATGCTGTGGGGATGAATCATAAGAGACCATTGGATTTGAGGTAGAAGGTTGTGGATAGCTGAAGTAACTTTGTTCTTGAGCATAAGCATGATTTGTCATTGGAGGTGGAGAATGATGAGATTGAGCTACGAGTGCCAATAAATTTGGTGTTGGTAGTGGTGAGTAACCTCCTTGAAGAGCTCGATCTTTTTCCACTTCAGGTTCATGGTGTTTCAAAAAATCATACAACAAACCATATGGTGCATCATGAAGATTTTTCGTTTGTCGAACGAATGTCACATACTTCTGCCAATCAGGACCAAGACTACCTAAAAATTTGGAATTCACTGCGATCCTTGTTATAGTAATTTTGTGACGTTCCAAATCATTAACCACATTGGTGAAACGGTGATAATATGATTCAAGTGACTCTCCTGGTTCAATTGTGATATTTGTGTATTCCATGTAGAGTTTTGATTCCATATCATCTTTGTTCAACTGAGTGCCTTCCATGAGGAGATGAACATGTTCCCACATTGCTTTAGCAGTTTTCTGAGCATCAACACTTCGATAGATAGGATTTGGTATTCCTTGAAGTATATAAGCCATTGCATACTCATCAGCTTCACGATGTAGTTTCTGTTCTTCTGTGAGTTGAGATTCTGGAACAGGTTTCTCTGCAGGAGCACATGGAGGATCTGCAGTTGGATCACCACTGTCTAGTTTTGTTGGCCACTGAAAAGGTCGTTCAAGTATCAGTTGTTTTAATAATTTTCCATGGAGTTTCTTAAGTTCAAGAAAGCGTAAGAATTGACTTGACCATTGAACATAATTCCTAGGTGTGAGCATTGGGGGTGTATCAAGTGAACCTGCCTCATGTCTGGATTGTTGAGTTGTAATAACTTCACACATACGATCAAACTAGTGAGGTTGTTTGGACGAATACTGATTCGGTTGTTGTGACATTGAATATGGTTGTTGTTGAGGAATGAGTTGATGTTGTTGCATCATGAGATATGGTAGTTGTGGACGGAACGGTTGTAGATACGATTGTTGCGGTTGTTGATACGATTGTTGCGGTTGTTGATACGATTGTTGCTGTTGATATTGCGGATACTGATGTTGCGGAGGATGAGAAAAGAATTAATTAGGTGGTTGAGACATCTTTCGTGATTATGGTAAACTTTGATCGTTAAGGATAAGTAAAGGTTAGAATGTTAAGTTGATTTGATAACTTGAAAAATTCTGGTTGTCTAACTCGGTATTAAAATGATTGAATCTAAACTAGGTATGTTTTAGATTCTTACTAAACTCGGTATGTTTCAGTTTCTGTCCTAATGGTTGTCAAACTCGGTAAGTGCTGAAGGTTGTCAAACTCGGTAAGTGCTGAAGATTGTCAAACTCGGTAAGTTCTCAAAGAGATTGTCAAACTCGATAAGTTCTTAAAGAGATTGTCAAACTCGGCAAGGTTGTCCAAATTTGAGTAGAGTTTCCCCTTGATATGAGCCACAATAAACCTTACTCGATGTACGATAAGGTAATAGGCTAACTAGCCAATTCTAAGTGAAACTCGATATAACAGTCCTAACTCACTAGTTTTGGAAGACCTAACTCACTAAAGCTAAAGCTTGATCTCTAACTCGCTAAGACTGAAAAACCCAAACTCGACAGAAATGATAACCCAAACTCGACAGAAATGATAACCCAAACTCGACAGAACCATGATGAACAGTAACCGAAAATTAAGAATTTCACTTTTAAACCTAGTTTTTCTACCAAATCAAACCTAAATCAACCTATATTATCCCTTGGCGAATGATACCACTTGTTAGGTCACCATTTTACAACATAACCACTAAGATTTCTAGAGAGAGAAAGTAAGTAGAGAGAGAGAGAGTGGAAGGAACCCATAATATGAAATGAAAGACTAATGATATTACCAGGTGAACCAACAACCTCAAATGAGGTGTTACAAGTCTATTTATAGGTGAGGATTAGGGCTTCTCCATACTATGCTAATATTACAAGCTTAGCCATTAGACTTTATCCAAACCTATAAACTTAGCATGAAACTTTATAAAACATATTAATTCACTAACGTACTAATTTAATAATGCAACCTATAACAAAACTCAATGACCGACACTTGAAATAATAAAGTCTATTCCCAACAATTTTCTTTCATTAATATAAAAACACAAAAAGAATCATCCCTCACCTTTAGGCTTAATCGACATACATTTCAATCTAACGAAACTATTCCCCTAAAGAACAGTCAATCCCTCGGATTTACCTATACCACACTACAACGGTCAGGTATACTTCCTGGAGGATTGCCAAACTTCTTGAGATCCCTCGAGAAGTAAAACTCCTTGTGAGGTTGCAATATCTCACATCAAGTTTTCGGCGCTACTGCCAGGTAATAGTTATTACTTAGGTTTGATTTCTATCTCGTTTAGGTCTACTCACTTGATAAGGATTTATTTGATATGCTTTTAGGGGGTCATTTAAGCACTAAATTGTGTTTTTATGGTCAAATATTACCTTAAATTGTTTCTTTTGTCATTTTAAGTACTTGGGACATGAATTCTGGAAAATGGAGCATTTTGGAGCTTTTCGGACGTTTTTATGCTCAAGAATGAAGAAAACAAGAAAAGTATGGAAATAACACCAGACAGCGTCAGGCTTTGGAGCTGACGCCGTCACCTTATGAAGAGATACGATGGAATTTTACACTAGGCGCCCTAGAAAAGAATTTGGAATTTTACACGGGACGATGTCAGGTGCAAATGAGGCAAGGCCGCCTAGCTTTACATTTAAATGAGCCAGCCCAAAAGAGTTACAAAGGGACGGCGTCAGAAGTTATCTTGGGGTGATATGAAACCCTAAAAGCAGCGACCTGACGACGTCAGGACTTATAACCCGACGCAGTCAACCTTGTAAATCTATATATAGTTTTGGATTTTTCATTCATTATTGTGTAACTTTTAGAGGAGAAACTTTTGGTACAAACCCTAGTCTGACTTTTACAGTAATTTTAGGGTTTTAAACCCTCTTTTCTTCCATGTTCAATTAAAGATAAGTTCTCCCTTTAATCATTCAATATGTCTATGTGTTGTTTGATTAATTGTTTGTCTTTTCTTTACTTTAACATGCTAGCTTAGATTTCCTAGTGTTTGCTTAGATCTAATGAAACCTAGTTATTGATTATTTATTGTTGATTTGTTATTGATTGTTTGGTTGATTGACTAGTTTTAGGCTTAGGAAAACTGCCAATCTCCTATACGGTGATATTTTTTTCTTTTTATTTTGTAGCTTTCTCGTAGTTTATCTCTTCTTTGTGCTTTTGTTTGTAATTTGGTTCTAATGGATACTGCACTTAGACTTCTAAGATTACAGTGTAGGATTGAGTGGCCGAAACGCACAGGATTTCAAAAATACCTCATTTAGGGCCACCTATGAATCATATGAGCCTTCGCCTAAGGTAGATTCTTATGAACAACCTCCATGTTAACCTCCATGTTTAGGATCAACTCGATTTAGTGAGGCCCTTAGGAAAAACGACCTAGTTTACCAAGAAATTAAGGAAAACTCTCTTGAAATAAACCATAAGTTGGATGAAGCACTAGGTTTAGTTTTATCACTACCTAATTAAGGGGAAAATTGAGGAGGATTTAGCCAAACATGAGCACATTGAGCAAAAAGACCTAGTCTTTAAGATCAATGATTTTGAATCTCAAGAAACACATAATGAATCCTTTAGGAAAATTGAACATAGTAATCAAATTATTGAGGAAGATTCTTATGAATCGGACTTAGAATTTGAGATGGCTAGAGAAGGATTTGAGATACTTAGGAACATGTTTGGGTTAGATTCTACTAAAACACATGATGAGGATATCAGTGATCTACACACGAGGAAGGATGAGGTAAATAACACAAGCCCACTAAATACCCCACAAGTCCTACCATCATTTGAGGCATACACACCGCCCGTGACTTACTCGAAAGAAGTAGAAGAGAGTTTAGGAATCTCGATGGAGGTAGAACCTTTGAACCAAACACAAATAGAGGATATAGGTTTGAAAACTTGTAGTCACAACCTTACTCTTAGTTCTAGGGAATTTTCTAGTGTTGATGAGTTGGAACCTCCACCTCAATCTTTGCTCAATTTTTCATCCTTAGATATACATCTAGGAGACAAAAGAGGAACCGACCCACTCATCAACCCATATAGTCCGGGTAATTTTATGATGAAGGAAGCCATTCACACACCCCGTTCACCTCACGTAGCATATTTCCACCCTAAGGATGTATCGGTACTATCACTCACACTTAATCCTAAGTGTAGGGAAAAATCCCCTTACATCTGTTAAATAAGGGTAGAGTAAGGCTCATGACTTGAACAAAAACAAGCGCTTCTTGGGAGGCAACCCAAGCTTTTTAATTGTTTGTTTGTTTGATTTTGTTTGATTTTTGTTTATGTCATATATGCTTAATCATAATTGTTTAATTTTCAGGTTTCGAATAATTTGTGAAAATGCTTTATTTTGTTTTTAACCTCGTCGTAATTGCATATAAAGGTATTGTAAAAAAAGATAAGTTTAGGGAAGATCATATATGTTTTTAAGAACGAATTTGACATAAACAATAACAAATATTGATTTAGCATATGTATATATATTAGTGTGTTTGTTTGAGTCAAATGATTATATCGAGTCACAATGAATGTTTTACAAAATTTCCAGGTTTTAATTATCAGACTTTTTCCAGAAATTTTCGACAAACAAAACTAAAAAATTATGTCAAATCAGTACTGACGGTGTCAGGCTTTACAACCTGACGGTGTCAAGTACTCTAGTAGCACACTTTTCCAGAATTTTGTTTTTCTGCTGGAAATCTTGAATTTTTGAAAAATTCCAGAAAATTTAAAATTTCCAAGAATCTGTAAACATTTATTTTGCAACCATTATATCTTACGTTGCTTTCTAGGATTTAATTTTTTATATGTAGATTTTACCGCCGATTTTATGCGATGTTTTGTGTTTCGTTTTCTTAGTTAATTACAGGTTATATTGGAAAAGAAGATGAAGTATATATCGTAAGTGAAGTTTACCACGTTCGTTTTCTTGGAGGAAGATTTAACCAGGTTTCCACATCGTCCATGTCGAGCAAATCAGGAGAGTACTAATTTCTCTTTTTCCCTTTTATCATACTTTATTGCATTTTAGTAACATTTGGGATAATGTTCGGTTTAAGTGTAGGGAGGGTAAAATGGGATACCTTAGAAACTATAACTCTAATTGATTTTTGTTTTGTTTTATAGTAAATGTGTAATAAAACTACAAGAGATAATTGTTAGGGCAATTTTAGCAACAACTTAAAAAAAAATTACAACATGTAAGAGTGAAACTTTAGTCTTAATAAGCGTCTCATGGATAAGAATTATATATCTTAGGAAAAAAGCATTTATCTTTAATGCTTATGAGTGTACTGGTAGTATATAGATTCTATAACTTGTGTTTGTGATGCATCCTGAGGCCGCTAGTGAGACTACATTCATGTAGTTAGAATTTAATATATGATAAGAGGTATTAGGATAACCCATGTTTTAAACCTGTTTTATAATTATATTGACTTCATAAGTCAAGTAATTCTCCCACACCCTTGCGATGTACTCATCTTTAGTACACAATACCCCTAGTACACCCCTCAGAGCCTATCTTTTTCATGGTTCTCATGATATTTCATTGGATTCTGAAATATTAATGAAGAATGTTGTTTACAATACGCCCCCAAATGTACACCCAAATCGCCTTAGCCTACCTTGTATGAACTAATTTTTACTGCATTAATGTTATTTGTTAAACCCTTTGTCAATCGTCTAATTGGTTAGATGGTTGCTAAGTCGAGTCATATCTTGCATATACAATTTTAGGGTGATTGGGACTCATGGGTAAAAGTACTAGTCGTTATAAAGTGAAAGGGGAAATTATTACCTCTTATATACATTAGCGTTTAAAGTACTCCACATGTTTTTATTTTTTTGATTCGGGTCTTTAATTTAGTTATGTAAAACTTCAAGTGTAGGGAGGAAGCGAGCTCCATTGGATGTATTATTTTGGATGGTAGAGCAAGAGTGTATGAAAAAAAATCGAAAAAAATAGAAAAAGAAAAGTGAAAAAAAACATACGGCTTACCATCCGTGTCTTTTATTTATGTTTAAGTCAATATAGTGTCTTGAAAAATACCAAAAAGAGTTGTAGTTAGGATAGTTGAGTCGAGTCTTGGCTTAGCAATGCCTCTTTCTACATGTAATTGACAAAGATGATTGACTTGCCACCAGTAAAATTCTCTTTATCCAACAAACCATGTTTTCCATACCCTTATACCTAACGTTACAACACTTTAAAAGACCTCTTTGATAGTTTATCCTAGATGCTAACGCCAAAATGGTGGAGGTTTGATCCATTCCCAAGCTTATGGGAATCTATGTGCTATGACAGGTAGAGAGTGTTATATTTTCCTATTTTCATATATGTTATATAACTTATTACACCCGAGAGATGTGAGAATCCAAACACTTATTGTGAGGTGCTAGTATATAATTTTTGTGCTTGTTTTGACTAACGTGGAACAAATGTGTGTTGTAATTATTTTTATGTTAATGTTAAATGACCCCTAACTTGTAAATTGATTAGAGTAAAAGCTCATTTGCTTGAGGACAAACAAGTCCCAAGTGTAGGGATATTTGATAAGGATTTATTTGATACCTTTTTAAGGGGTCATTTAAGCCTAAAATCGTATTTATATGATCAAATATTGTCTCAAATCATTTCTTTTTTCATTCTAGCTACTTGGGACGCGAATTCTGGAATTTGGCGATTTTTGGATGTTGTTAGACGAAAAAGTGAAGAAAACACCTAAGTTGACAAAAACCGTCAGAATAAAAGCCTAACGGCATCACATTACACCTTGTGATGCCGTCACTTGATGATTTGGAGCTGGAAGATTTTACACACGTCGCATCAGAAAACTTTTATAACCTGATGGTGTTAGGTTCATTTCAAAGAAGGGAGTCACGTTTTAAGTTTGTTAGAGACGGCTCAAAAAGGTTACAAAGGGAAGGCGTCAGCCATAAACTGACGGCGTCAGAGGCTAAAGAGCGACGGCGTCAAAGCAGCTACTTGCATTAGATGAAACCCTAAACACGGCGGTCTGATGAAGTCAGGACCTATAACCTGACGCCGTCAGCTTTGTAAATCTATATATAGTTTCTGATTTTTATTCATTAAGTGTGACACTTTTGGAGACCAAAACCCTAGATGAATTTTGCAGTTCTTGCAAGGCTTTTTCAACCTCTTTTCATCCATGTTTTTATTGAAGTTAAGTATTCCTTTAATCATTCAATACGTCTATGTGTTGTTTGATTATAGTGTGGAAAACTAGAAGGGGGGTTGAATAGTTTTCCGTCTTTTCGTTTTATAAAAGGTTTGTTTGAAAATCTTCAATTAAAGTTTTCCTTATTAAAATCTTAAAATGTTTTGTATCAAATTATCTATTAAGTTAAACTCAATATGAGAAGTGTGAATAATAATCTATTAGACCATATCATATGGTTATACACACAATCACAATATTATCTTGTAACAATAACACAATCAATCATCATGAAAATATAAGCAACAAGTAACACATATTAGCAAGCATAGATATAAAGCGATAAATGGAAGAATAAATGTAAAGAGATAAGAGAAAGAAAATGAAAACCGGACACGATGACTTATAGTGGCTCGGCTACAAGAACACCTTCCTTGCCATACTCCACTCCCCGAGTCACCTACTCGAGAGTTCACAACACTACTCAACAAGCTCCCTTTTGGCGGAGAAAACAGTACACACCTTTGCTTACACCGATTTACGACACCATGCAATATGTCGAGTCCTAATGCTAGCTAGAACCAAACTCACGACACAACTTTGATCACTACACAACTTCTACACGACTTCAAGACTTCTTCACGACTTCACGACTATTTCACAAATCCTTTTATACTCCACTACTTATTCACACACCTACTTCTTCACAACTACATGACTTCTCCACACAACTACTTCTTCCCACTACTTCTTACTCACTCATTGACTCACTACTAAGTAAGATCATCTTGATCTACTTATTACATTTACATACATAACTCACAACTTCACATTAACACTAACTAGACTCTAATACATCTTTGGCTTTATGATAGCGAGGTTTCTTCTCTTGCACTTTGAGTGGTGAATGATTGGATCACTTGAAACAAAGACTTATAATCTTATGATAAAAGGATTTAGAAAGATGTTTTGAAAGGATTGAGACTGAAAATTTTTGTGCAAAAGGTCTGGAAAAATAGCAGAAATGAACCTGTATTTATAGGCAAACATTTCTGGCAAAAGGAGCGTGCTGGCCCCCTTAAATGGTGGCCGACGCCCCTAATTATCAAGGGGGGCGCCCATAATTAAGGGGGCCACCCAGACAGAAAATGGTTTTTTTTTGTCTTTTTCTGGGGAAGGTTTATCTAGTGAAATTTTAACTGTTTTTGGCCAAAAATTTGAATTCATATATTTATTATGAATTAAACATTCTACTTTATATACCAAAAATGTTTTGCAAAAGATATAAAATATTTTTAAAATTTTATAAAAATTGTATTAACTAAATAAAAGTTCCTTTGATCATAAAATGCATTAGGCATTTGTTTATTCATACTTTAAGTGATTGTTGAAGCATACTCGAGACGTTGAGATGTCAAGAGATGTTGACGAATGAATGCATAGATTATTAGTGATCACAAGTAACTTAGGTACTTTACGTTATGTGTTGTAACTTACATCTTCGTTATCATCAAAACATGAAGAGGATGTTTAGATTAAATATCGTAATATTTATGCCAACAATCTCCCCTTTTTGATGATGACAAACTATGTAAACTATAACTCAGTAAAATTTATAAGTTATTTGTTTACACTTCTTCTCCCCCTTTTGTCAAAGCAAAAAGGTGGACTCCTTTTCGAGACTTCTACTACACTTCAATCCTTGAAATAAAGCGGAGAGCTTGCATCATCGTAAGTGAAGCCTTGAACTTATCAAACCCCAAAACGTTGACATCCCTTGAACTTGACTCAATGCTCCCCCTTGGTGTATGCTCCCCATTGGTGTACACTCCCCCTTGGTGTATGCTCAAAACTTATTTTGGCTACCAAAGAATCGAGCGATGAAGTAATCCTACAAAACAAAGTTAGTAGACAAGTGCACATAAATATAATGATGATGATAGATATATGCATGAGACTAATAGGGGAACAATATATGGAAGTATTAGGTATATGCACTAAAAGTATGACACATGCAATAATTAGGACTCAATTAAAAGATTTGACCGACATATTTGACCGACATAAAAGTGTCAAAAGAGAATGAAGATGAAAATGGTACGTTCTTTTAAAAATGTAGAAGAATGAGAGAGGATGAGCGTGAATGGAAAGGGAAGGTGATGACAAAAAGGTTGACAAATATGGTTTAGATTAATATATCGTTTGACAAAGGTGCATGATAGGGAATCATGGGATTTTTTTAGGTGTTTTGTTAGTTGACGACCGAAGGTAGATATGTGAAATGAGGTGGTGATGACTCGACAACACTTGAAGCTTGGATTTCTTCATTGTGTTCTTCACTTGCTAGAAAGTGGAAATGACTCATTTCGTAATGAAATTCACTTCGATGAGGTGGTGATAACTCGACAACACTTGAAGCTTAGATATCTTCTTTGTGTTCTTCACTTGCTAGAAAGTGGAAAGGACGCATTTCATAATGAAATTCACTTGACTTTTGACTACATAGGCAAACATGTTTATGAGTGTATGGAGATGGGAAATGGGTATTGGCGAAGATGGCTAGGTGGAGTTGAAGACATACCAATGGTGACTCAACAACACTTGATGCATTTCATAAAGAAATTCACTTGAATTTCAGGGAGTTAAGTTTTGGTGGTGATAACGCACTTAGTAGAATGTATGGAATGGTTACATGGTTGAATCTTCTTGTGAAGATAACTTAATGGATTTATTTGTGAAGATGGGTGATAGTGAAAGAGAGATATTCATGGAATGAATTTCTTGGGTAGGAGGTGGTGGTGACACTTTTGGTGGTGGAGACAGTTGTAAGTTGGGATATCCACTGATGGATAGAGATGAAGATGTGGTGGAGGGTGTTTAATGTTGGTGGAGGTGGAGGTGTGGTTGATGTTGGTGGAGGTTGAGGGAACAAGCTTTCAATATATGAAAACATATAGTGTATTTCGTCTCTTAGCCCAAAGAGGATGGTGCGGTTATGGATGCAACAAAGACAAGTATCACCATGAGCTTCAAGTAGGCTCCATGGGATGAGATTGAAGTTTGGTGGGTTGATTGGTGATGATGAAAAGTGTGCATTAAGAGGTGTTATGGGTGATAATGAAAAGGGTGATGTCTAAGGATGCATTTTCAATAGGTAGTGGTGGTGGTACTCTTGCTGGAGGTGACAAATGGGTGTTGATATAGTCATTGATTTATGATGATGATGGTATGGATGAGGTAGAGGTTCCATGAGTTGATGGTGTTTTGGAAGGTGCATTAGGAGCACTAGGATATGAAATTTGAGGTTGAGGTGATGGAGTTTTGAGGTTGAGGTTGAGGTTTATTATTTAGGAGGTATGATATTGATTTTTGGTTTCTTTGAGGGCATGGAAATGGTGGATGACTCGAGATTGGTAGTATGAAGGATGACTCGGTTTTTCATTTTGCATTGGTGGTTTGAGGATGTACTTAAGAAGGGTTATGAGGTTTGAGTGTAAGGTAGAAGGATATATGTGAGTGAGTGTGTTTTCCCTTCCCATTAAATTCGTGCTCTTGCGGACATAGAATGTGACACAAATAAAGAAAACCAACACGAACACGATAATCTTGACAATGACACGAAAGATGAAGGATAGCATACAAGGAGGTTTTCCTAAAGGTGGACGGAAGGTGTTTGACATCTATATAATTATAGAGTAATGACTCAAGAAATGGACATGAGTAATGAGTGACATTTTAATTTGCATTTTGCTCAATTAAAAATACTTAAACATTTCGGACGAAATATTTAAGTTGTCACTCCTACTAAGAGAGGTATTAGATTAGTATCTAACTATCTCTTGACAAAGGAGTGGATTGTTTGGAAGGAAACAAGATGATGAATGAGGGAGTAACTATGCATGGAGACTCTAGAACACCTAAGACAATTTTGAGACTATTATGACCTATCGGATTGTGACACTAAGGTTCTCATGAAATAAGGGTGTAAGATCTAAAGGAAAGAAATATATACCTAGATAAATGAGACATATAGAGTTAAGCATGTAAAGGCATACAATCAAATCACATAGGAGCAAATAAACATCTAGAAACAACATATATGCGATATGCCATAAATCTAGGAGTGAAAGAATCTAATGAGAAGCAAAGTTTATAAAAGTAAACTAGCGTTAAGTATATTTAGGAAGAGCAATTTAATCAAGTTGGAGAATGAGTATGAGACTATTATTATTGGTGCTCAATTAAGGCTAAACACGACCATTTTTACGGGTTACACACACACAACTTCTTACACAGAAGCAATTCAACCGTTAGGTTAAATTGAGTTTCTAGACAATAGGTTCTCCATTAGTCATTCTCTTTTTAGAAGAAATTAAATTTCTAAATTTACCTATCGAAGCGTATCAAATATGAAGTTTGCTTGGTTCACTAATACTTGGCTTAATGTGACTCAAACATCATGTTTTTATGAAGGTAAATCTACATGATATATTTTACTCGCGATCCCAATAGAGATGTGTTGAATGTTTAGATAAGAGTAAGCAAAAAGTTTTAATCTTTTGTTCATGATTTACCTGTTGTTTGGTTTTGATGGTATATTACTTCATTTAATAAATGTGCTAGACTTAAGAGTGCTCCTTAGCATATCTTGTGAAATGAATCTCATTAAGATTATATATATTAAATGAATTTGTGATTCTCAAATGATATCAAAACTACACAATAATATATTCTTAAACAAATATTATTTTCTATGATTTTTGCCAATGTTATATATCATAATTTAACTAGTATTTGAAAAAATAAATTTTACTTGTTTATGGATTGTGACAAGTTATTTTTCAATTCTAATAACTTATATTATTTCAAAAAGGAAATTGTAGTGCATTATCTTGTAACACAACTATTCATGTTACAAAGAAAATGAAATACATAGAATATATAGTGTGTATTATTCTTAAATATGTATTTTATCTTGAAATGATGATTTTAAGTAGTGTTAGTAGAGTTTACATATGTTGTTAGTTTGCTCATGTTTGGTTTTTCGGATATGACACATGTATCCATTGCATTGCAATGTAAATTGGTTGAATATTTCGGATGAAACATCTAAGTCGTCAATCCTACTTCATTGTATATTTTATGCATGTGTTAAACATTTTATTCTAATATTTGGAATACAACTATTGGATATGTAGATTCAATATGACATTCAAGACAATTGTGAGTTATGATACAATGCATATTCTTTTCATCTACAAAGGATGTAAATATTTTTATATCAATCTAGTGTGATTGAGTATGTAGATTCAAGACTATATCTTTTGTTATAATTTGATATAATTTTGAAACTAAACAAATAACAATCCAATTTCTTATCCACACTAAAAAACATGTCAATTAGATTTTATGAATATATCAACCATAATTTGAATAATGAATTGATATAATATCAAGATCTTTCTTGACCCTCACAAACACTCATTTAAAAAAAATAGGTATTTTCATAGTGTGTTCAATTAATCCTAAGATTATTTATGAGTGAGGTTAGTGAATGATTGAAATTTGACTTATTACTTCATGATTGTTATATGTTTTGTTTATGTGAAAGACTCTTCATTGTTACGTATAATGAACACACTTAGATTTTGAAAATACTATTTCTTTTATATAGCTACTAATGTTTTAAAATGATTCAATTTCTCTTATTAAACAACTTAAGGTAAAACAAGGTAATTTGTTGAAAATATTTAAGTGTGTTGTTGAGAATAGATTAAATTGTTTGAAATATATAGGTTACTAGATTTAACTCATATACAAGATGTTTGAGTAACATTAATAAGACACACATGCTTAGATATACAATTAGCTAAACCGGAAAACTACCTATAAACTAATAAGACACATATGCTTAGATATACAATTAGCTAAAATTCAAATAGCAACAATCATCAAATATATTCAATTAACAAAATTGAGACACAAAGAAGTTCACATAATCATGTAGCATAACACATAAAAGCACTTGTCGTTGTTTTGTGTATTATATACAATAATGTTTACTAGGCTCAATTTTATTTGAAAAGAAAATAGTTTCACCCCATTTTATAATTTAATTAAGATCAATATTTTGAAAGCATAAATACTTAATTTTTCAAAGATATACCAATTAGGAATGTCCGAATCGAAGGAAAAGGTAAAATACAAGTTTTACGTTAAAACGAGACACACATTTTTGACCTCTGTATAGTATTTTGACTTTCTGACTTATTTAAGTTTGTAATGGTTACTTTTAATTATTTTTAAATGAAATTAGACTCAATTACCTTTAAAACGCTGGGTGGCACGACTTCTACGGAGTTATAGTTATTTTTATATGATTTTTCAAAATTTCTTAAAAACTGCGAATAGACAGGCAGACCCCTTAAATATTTAAGGGGACCGCCCAGTATTTAAGGGAGCCGCCCATCTGGTACTCAAAATTTTATTTTTTGAAAAAAATTATGTTCTGACTTTGCTAAAAGTTGTGAAACTTTCTGAATTTGATACCGAATATATAATACTTATTTAAAGTATAATCTTATCTCAAGTTAGTATAATTAGTGTATATAACATCAAACCTAATACAAGTTAATCAACAAAACACTTTTCATATTTAATCCTCCTTAATGGGTAATTTGATACATGGATCGTTCTCAAATTTTAAAACCATTTGTTTTGAAAATTAGAGCGACGTTGCTCTGGTACCAATTATGGAAAACTAGAAGGGGGGTTAAATAGTATTCCCTCTTTTCGTTTTATAAAAGGTTTGTTTCAAAATCTTCAATTAAAGTTTTCCTTTTTAAAATCTTAAAATGTTTTGTATAAAATTATCTATTAAGTTAAACTCAATATGAGAAGTGTGAATAATAATCTATTAAACCATATCATACGGTTATACAAACAATCACAATATTATCTTGTAATAATAACACAATCAATCATCATGAAAATATAAACAACAATCAACACATATTAGCAAGCATAGATATAAAGCGATAAATGCAAGAATAAATATAAATAGATAGGAGAAAGAAAATGCAAACCGGTCACGATGATTTATAGTGGTTCGGCTACAAGGACACCTTCCTTGCCCTACTCCACTCCTCGAGTCACCTACTCGAGAGTTCACAACACTACTCAACAAGCTCTCTTTTGGCGGAAAAAACCGTACACACCTTTGCTTACACCGATTTACGACACCAAGCAATATATCGAGTCCTAATGCTAGCTAGGACCAAACTCACGACACGACTTCGATCAATACACAACTTCTACACGACTTCACGACTTCTTCACGACTTCACGACTACTTCACAACTTCTTCTATACTCAACTACTTATTCACACACCTACTTCTTTACAACTACATGACTTCTCCACACAACTACTTCTTCCCACTACTTCTTACTCACTCATTGACTCATGACTAAGTAAGATCATCTTGATCTACTTATTACATATACATACATCACTCACAACTTCACATTAACACTAACTAGACTCTAATACATCTTTGGCTTTATGATAGGGAGGATTCTTCTCTTGCACTTTGAGTGGTAAATGATTGGATCACTTGAAACAAAGACTTATAATCTTATGATCAAAGGATTTAGAAAGATGTTTTGAAAGGATTGGGACTGAAAATTTTCGTGCAAAAGGCCTGAAAAGAAAACTTGTATTTATAGGCAAACATTTCTGGCGAAAGGAGCGTGCCGGCCCCTTAAATGGTGGCCGGCCCCCTTAATTATTAAGGGGCCGCCCATAATTAAGGGGGCCACCCAGACAGAAAACGGCTTTTTTTTTTTGTCTTTTTCTGGGGAAGGTTTATCTAGGAAATTTTAACTGTTTTTGGCCAAAAATTTGAATTCATATATTTATTATGAATTAAACATTTTCCTTTATATATCAAAAATGTTTTGTAAAAGATATAAAATATTTTTAACATTTTATAAAAATTGTAGTGACTAAATAAAAGTTCCTTTGATCATAAAATGCATTAGGCATTTGTTTATTCATATCTTAAGTGATTGTTAAAGCATACTCGAGATGTTGAGATGTCGAGAGATGTTGACTAATGAATGCATACATGATTAGTGATCACAAGTAACTTAGGTACTTTACGTTATGTGTTGTAACTTACATCTTTGTTATCATCAAAACATGAAGAGGATGTTTAGATTAAATATTGTAATATTTATGCCAACATATATGTTTATCTTATCTTCTCTTTAACATGCTGGCTTAAATTCCTTTTGTGTTTGCTTAGATTTAATGAAACCTAGTTATTAATTATTGATGCGTTGTCTATTGTATATTGATTGCTTCACGTTATGCTAAGAAAACTGGCTAACTTCTTTATGTAACTAGCTTGATGTCTTGGAAAACGTAACCGTAGGTGCACTACTGGTTTTTCTCATTGTATGTACTACATGATTTGATGTTGATGATCCTATGATTGCTTAATTAACTTAAGGTTGTAGGAGAAATTGATATTCATAGAGTTGGAGAATTTAGCACACCCGTACGACTGGTATTAAGGAATACAGCGCTTCAACTAAAACAAATGACGCGACAATTCAATAATTCAATAAAAGATAACTAGGGAGTAATGAAATCTAAGTAAACAAGTTTTCTCACCATAAGAAGTTCACCAAATTTACTTTTCTTGTTATTTTAATTTTTGTTTTATAAAATTAGTTTTTAGGTTAGTTGCTTAACAACTAATTCCGCCCCTACCTTCAAAATCGAGATCTTTATTTTCTTTTATAAAATATAAAAACATGAAAAGAATCATCCCTCAGCTTTAGGCTTAATCGTCATACACTTTAACCTAACGACACTATTCCCCTAGAGAACGATCAATCCCTCATATTTACCTATACTACTGTGGAAAACTAGAAGGGGGGGGGGGGGGTTGAATAGTTTTACATCGTTTTTAAATTTATAAAAACTTTCTTTTCAAAATCTTTGATTCTAGTTTTATGTGAGATCAATACTTGCACACTTATGAACGAAAGTAACTAATAATAATATAAACAAGTAAATAAAGAGATAGAGATGGAAAGATCGCACCGCGAAACAAAGGATTTATAGTGGTTTGGCTACGAAGATCCTCTTCGCCCTACTCCACTCCCCGAGCACCTAACTCGAGAGTTTTCTTCACTATATAAATAAGCTCCCTAATGGCGGAGAAAACCTTACACAACTTTTGCTTACACCAATTAACGACACTAAGCTAAATGTCGAGTTCTAATGTAGCTAGAACCAATCTCACTACTCTTCACGACTTCTCACGACTTCTTCACAACTTGTACACACCACAACTACTACACGACCTTTCACGACTTCACAACTTCCTCTTCACAACACTACTTCTTTTTCACTACTTCTATTCACTACTAACACACCTAAATCTACCTATTATAAACACTCTACACCTTTACAAATAATTTACACAACTAAAAGAATATATTCACAAATCTACAATACTTCTTAACTAGATGTTAAAGGAATATTCTTCTCTTGCACTTTGAGTGATGAAGGATTCAATCACTTGAAACAAAGACTTATAATCTTATGATCAAAGGATTTAGAAGAATGTTTGGAAAGGATTGGGACTGAAAATTTTCGTGCAAAAGGCAAGAAAAACTTGCAGAAATGAACCAGTATTTACAGGCAAACTGTTCTGGCCACAGGAGCGTGCCGTCCCCCTTAACTGGTGGCCGGCCTCCTTAATTATTAAGGGGGCCGCCCTCCTGTAACGGCCAGACTTTTTGTCTTTTACTGGTGCAAGTTTATTTGGTGAAAATTTAACTGATTTTTGTTAAAAATTTGAATTCATATATTTATTATGAATTAAACATTTTCATTTAATTACCAAAAGTGTTTTTCAAAAATATATAAAATGTTTATAACATTTTATAAAAATCCCTTTGATCATAAAATGTATTAGACATTTGTTTATTCATACCTTAAGTGATTTAGTTGGATGGAATGATATTTTTAACTAAATACTTGTTTACGTAATGATTTTACGTTTAATGATTTTACATTTTGTGATCGTCAAAACGTAGGGATATCGAGAAATATTAATAACGTTTTTATGCATTATTTATATCAACAATCTCCCCATTTTTGATGATTACAAAATCTAAACTCATTAAATCAAAAATTAAGATATATACAAGTATTTAGTGAGTTTATATCATTTCTCCCCCTTTTTGTTAGCATCAAAAAGGTTATCCCGACGAATGTAGATCTCCCCGTTGACGTATACTCCCCCTCGTTTTATGGTCATAAGAGAAATCGAGATATGGAATGCATGCAAAAATATTTATAGTACAAGCAATATATATGTGATGCATGGAACAAATATATATAATAAAAGAACTAACAAGAATGCATGAAAATAATAAGACACAAGAAGCATTCATTAATTATTTAAATAGATTATGTTGAAAACATAATCATTAGTACATAAGCATACATATATGCTTTTCTAGCATACTACAATAGATAATGCTAAGTTGCCAACTTGAGGTCTCTTGGACTTACTTGGAGATGGGAAGCATGGTGGTTGGATTTAGTGGAGGTAGATTTTTATGGGAATTTTATTTGGAGAGTTTGGAGTGTTTGGTGGTGGTGAGTTTGGAGCGGAAGGATTGGAGTGTTGTGTTTGTGATGATGGTGGAAAAGACCTTGTGAGGAGACACTCAATCCAAGTGAAGTGTTCATTGAGTGCAATGCATTTTTTTTTGGAGAAAAATGCAACAAGGACAATTGTTAACATGATTCTCAAGTTGGACCAAGTTATTGGGTGGTGACGAGTGGGTGGAGGAAGGTTGTTGATCCAAATTGTGTTGAGCAAGATGTAAAGCAAGAAGAGCGCTAAGCTCATGAGCTTCTTTGAGCTCCTCAACTAACTTTTTATGTTCAGAGGAAGGTGATGATGGTGGAGTTGGATTGTGATTAGGGATTGAGGTTTGGACATGGAACATAGGGTTCATGTTTGGATAAGAGTGATGGTTGTTGTTTTGAGATTGAGTATGTTCCTCAAGAGAGGTTTCATTTGGGTGAGTTTGAGGTTTAGGTGTTGGTTGGTTGGAGACAACATCATTGATTGAGGTGGACTTTTGACAATTGAGTGTGTTCCTCAAGAGAGGTTTCATTTGGGTGAGTTTGATGTTTAGGTGTTGGTTGGTTGGAGACAACATCATTGATTGAGGTGGACTTTGCACAAGTATCAAACTTTCTTCTCCACACGGGTTTGACGGAGATCTTTGCAACCCTTGAAGGTTTGGATCTTGGGTGGTTGGGAGATGACATGATGAGTTGAGTAATGGTTTGTGATGAATAGGGGTATTTATAGTGTGATGATAATGTGTTTATGGAAGGATAATATGTGGTGGATTTTCTAGACAAAATGTGTTTGTGAATTTAGGGAAGTGGAAAATCAAAATACGGTGAAATGGGCTAAAAAGCAGAAAGCAAATAGTGAGCCTCGACCTTCAGGTGGCCGGCCCCCTTAAACATAGGCCGACCTCTTTAATTTTCCGCCCTTTATAATTAAGGGGCCCACCTAGGGCCTGGTTACCAGATTGCCAGAAAAGAGTTTTTGACAGAAATTTTTCAGAAAGATGTTTGTTTTGAGGTTTGGTTTTGGGCAAGTCCAACTCTTTAGGCAACTATGCATATATTATCTTAATGAAATATGCATGAAAAGTATATATGTAGGCAAATAAGCATATAATATAATAACAACTAAGCATGCATGCAAAAACAATAATGTAATAGAGCAAATAAGGAAGTTATTCTTCCTAAAACAACTATCTTAGTGTAAGGGCAAAGGCAACTAGTGAGAGAGAAACTAGTGATGGAACAAGTGTGACAATGTATTTCTTGACTTTGTTATAGTGTGTGCCTATATGCAACAAATGAAGAGATGTGATCGCTTCGACTCCTAATGCAAAGATGAAGATATCCTAAGAAGCAATCCAAATTCTCCTAGATTTAGCTTTGCTCAACCCATGAATGTCAAAGGTATATATTAGAATATATATTTTAACAATTAATATGAGATTTCATGGATGATTTTAAAGAGTGTTTTAGCATTATTCAACAATGCAAGAAAAATGATTTTCATGTGATTCCTAGAAGTAAGAATTGTTTAAATAAAATAGATTGGGTTTTATAGAAAAGTTTATGCAATGTAGTTTCCCAATCTTTAATTTTGTGCGAAATAGATTTCTAGACTCAGATACGAAGAAGAGAGAAAAGAAAAAAAAAATTATGCAATAAGTGATTAATGAAAATAGAATTTAGTTAATTTGCTCCATCATTCGTAATCCTAAACGCAAGTGGTTAAATAGTTCACGCTTAAGGGGTTTAGTAAATATATCCTCAATATTATCTTCCGATGAAACCTTTTATATAGATATTAATGGAGTAACCATTAAAATATGCATTTTTGTTGCATGAAAATAAAATAATACCAATTGCATAAAATCTTTTGTATAAATGTAAATTGTATGGAAACTATTTAAATATGTCAGTTGCTAGTAAATAGCTTATATATTCAAGTGGCATGAATATCATCTATAATATAATGCAACTGGCTGGAATATCATTTATGATATTATAATATGAAAAGAATTGTATTAGGATGCATGACAGAAGATATCTTTATTATTACGTAATAATGTACCAAATGCATAAAATAAATCTCATAAGGGTGCATGGCAAAAAGAGGTCATATCTTTATTATTACGTTAACAAAATCCTATTGTCCACTTGAAGATATCTTCCCACGCATTTCCCCTGCCTATAAATAGAACGCACAAACGAGGAGCAAGACACTCAACAATCACTTCTCCTTCTCTATATGATATAACCTTTCTTCACTATTACTAGTAGTGTAAACACACCTGGGGAATGCCCAGTAGTTCAATATATCATCACCAATCCTCACATAGGAAAAGTGGTGTAAAACCACATATATAATGTGGGTTACCAGCAGGGAATCGCCACCCTATAAATCAACCTCCAATAAAATCCCCGCACATATTTGATACACGATAATTCGAGTCTTTATTACTCACCCATACTCAGTAAATGATGTTAAGCGTTCGGTCCATGTTCGTGATATAAATAGTCATCTGTTTATACCCGTGGCCTGGGACTGAAATTCTGCGTATCATCAACTGGCGCCATCCGTGGGACCCAAACAAATATAAAAAAACAACGTTACCATCCACTTACAACGACAAAACCATGAGCGGAGAGAATCCGACGCAAACTCCAACTCAGGAAGCAATGAATAATCAAGGCAATCCCGAAGTTGAACCAACCCTGATCTCCCACGATGCGGGAGAGCCCAGTGACCCTACCTTGGAACCAAACGCAGAAGACCCTGTGATGCATTTCGTGGTTCATAACTTTGACCGAATGAATGCCATGTACAAGGCATTCACCCAAAAGCTCAAGGATACTCCAAACCAACGAATTTTTACAAACATCGACCCACCAGTCATTGAACCATGGAATTCAGATTCAGATGAGTTACATCCAGGAAACGCAAAAGAAAACGCTTTCTTGGAAAGTGACAACAACGACCCCTCTAAAAGTCGTGCCACTATCGGAGGAACACCCTTGAAAAATATAGCCAAAGGAAGGCCAGTGCTAAATAACGATTTCTACCACGAGCCTTTTGAATTTAAAGAGGTAGAAAAAGATGTGCGCGATTTAGTAGCCTCTCCCTTTAGCAAACGGATCCGAGATTACGACATGCCAGACGGTATCAAAGTTCCCACTAACTTACGAACATACGATAGAACGACGGACCCGGACGATCACCTAACGGTGTTCATGGGAACTATGGACATACGCAAACTTACAGAGCCTGCGTGGTGTAGATTCTTCCAGATAACACTATCTAGGGCAGCCAGATTCTGGTACGACAACCTCACGCCCGGAAGCATCAACGGTTTTTACCAGCTAAGGGACAAGTTCAGGGCCAACTTTCTACAACAAAGAAGGTTCCAAAAGACCCAGGCGGAAATCCTTGGTATACAGCAACGACCCGAAGAGTCACTAAAAGACTACGTAGCCAGGTTTAGCAAAGAGACCTTGCATATGGCAGAACGCTCCGATGCCATGGTGTCCGGTGCATTCATTAGCGATTTACGCCCGGGTCGCCTGTTCAAAGACCTAATTGCCAAACCACCAACATCACTAGAATATCTGTTTACTCAAACCCACAACTTTATACGAGCCGAAGACGCCAATAATGAAAATCGTCTCAGAGAACCACTCCGAGACACAAAACAGCACATGATGTATAAAGACCTCCCACGAAGGACAATGGACAAGCATGTCTCCAGATCCGCCATTCGACAAGGTGAAAGTCATAGGTTTCACCGTGAAACTTTCACAGCATTGATAAAATCACCAGCTGAAATACTAGCTACCTCTGAAGGGAGGGGGATACTCTGACCACCACCAAAAATGTTCACCCCCGCCAACAGAAGAGATCGTACCAAATACTGTGAGTTTCACGAAGACCGCGGTCATGATACCAATGACTGCATCGATCTACGAAAAGAGATCGAAGCATGTGTTAGGAAGGGACACCTAGCTCACTTAGCCAAAGAAGCTAAGATCCATAACAATGGCCAAAATAACCAACCGTCCGGGTCAAAAGATAGTCGCGGCCCTCAGATAGACTGGGCAAGAAGACAGATGTCGACTCTAGGAAGAAGAATGAGATACACATGATTAGAAGTACATGCATGGATGCATACGAATCAAGGGTATCATTTCCTAACATTACATTCTCCAATGACGACCCAATCCCTGGGCACTGCACTGGTGACGACCCGTTGATCAGCACAACCGAAGTAGGAACAACACAAATCCACAGGGTCTATGTGGACGGAGGAAGCTCTACCAAAATCATGTACGAGCATTGTTTTGAACAACTCAAACCAGAAGAAAAAAAGCAAATGCAGCCACCAACGGCCCCGCTCGTTGGGTTCGCAGGACAAATATCGTGGCCTTTGGGGATGATCACCTTGCCTGTCACCGTATATGACTATCGCGGCTATATGAACAAAACCATAACGGTGAACTTCATGATTATAAGGGCTCCTTCGCCCTATAATATCATCCTGGGGCGTCCGGGCATGTTGAAACTCGGCGCAGTCACTTCCACCCTACATGCCCTATTGAAATTCCAAACACAAAAAGGCATCGCAATCGTGAAAGGTTACAACCACACATCTGTAATCAAATTTATCAAAAAAGGGATAGACCAGAAGGAACCATTAACACCGAAAAGGCGGAACACATAATAGTTAATGACGCATACCTAGATCAGAAGCTCCAGATCGCGGCTAACCTCCCGAAGATGCTTAAAGAAAAGCTACAACTATTCCTATGTTCTAATAAAGATATATTCGCATGGGCACTGACCGACATGACGGGCATTCCGCGAGAGTTTGCGGAGCATAAACTTAATATCCACCCTAGAACCTTTCCTGTCTGGCAGAAAAAACGAGTCATAGCAAAAGAACGAAGTAAGGCGATTACGGCAGAAGTATCTAAGCTAGTGGAAGCACGGATCCTTAGGGCAGTGTTTTTTCCGAAGTGGGTTTCCAACCCCGTGATGGTAAAAAAGGCGGGTAGAACATGGCGCATGTGCATCGACTGTATGAAGTTGAACAAAGCTTGCCCCAAGGACCGCTACCCACTACCAGAAATAGATCAGAAGATAGAATCCTTGGAAGGATACAAGCTCAAATGCTTCCTAGATGCGTACAAAGGTTACCACCAGATACGCATGGCCAAAGAAGACGAGGAGAAAACTTCATTTCACACAGAGCAAGGAACATTCTGTTACGAAAAAATGCCTTTCGGGTTAAAAAATGCTGGGGCCACGTACCAAAGACTAATGGATAACCTGTTCGCCAGTCAACTTGGTAGAAACGTTGAGATATACGTTGAGGATATGGTGATAAAAAGCAGGGGTGAAGGCGACCTAATATCAGACATCGCTGAAACATTCGACACATTCCGTAAAGCTAACATGAAACTCAATCCAAAAAAGTGTACATTCGGAATGGAAACGGGTCGATTCTTGAGGTACGTGATAACTAATGAAGGGATCCAAGTAAACCCTGAAAAGGTCCAAGCCATAATCGATATGGCCTCCCCAAGAACTTTACGTGAAGTTCAAGCACTAAACGGCAAGCTCGCAGCACTTGGACGTTTCCTGGAAAAATCAGTAGAGAGGTCATTACCATTCTTCAAAACATTAAAAGGGTGTATCAACAAAAAAGACTTTCGGTGGAACAGTGAAGCGGAAATGGCTTTCCAGGAATTAAAACACCATCTCCAATCCCTACCTGCCTTAACAATACCCAGACCCGGAGAAACATTGGTCCTCTACCTAGCAGCAGCTGCCGAGGCAATAAGTGCGGTTCTCTTGACAGACCGGGGTGGCGTTCAAAAATCGATATATTTTGTTATTAGGGCATTACAAGGATCAGAGCTCAATTATCCCAGCCTTGAGAAAATAGCTCTCGCCTTGGTACACGCGGCCCGAAGGTTGCACCGTTACTTTCAAGCGCACACGATATGTGTCTTGACCGACCAACCAATCAGGCAGGTCCTTCTAAAACCCGAGAACTCAGGACGTTTAGCCAAGTGGGCCATTGAACTTGGAGAACATGAGATAATATACAAACCTCGCCCCGCGGAGAAAGCACAAATTCATGCAGATTTCCTGGCAGAGACTCCTACGGTGAATAACATGGCATTGGAAAACGTTACTGACACATCAAGTAAAGGCAGCGCACCAAAGTGGACGTTGTTCACCGACGGCGCATCTAGCTTAGAAGGATCTGGAGCAGGGCTAATCCTAACCGACCCATACAGTCAAGAGATAACATATGCTCTTCGATTTAATTTTCGAACCTCCAATAACGAAGCTGATTATAAAGCCTTGGTGGCCGGGTTGGAACTCGCAGTTCAGATGGAAGCTCGAAAATTGGATGTATACACCGACTCCTTGCTAATCGTGAACCAAGTTAAAGGGGTATATGAGGCTCGGGAAGATTTGATTAAAAGGTACTTGTCCAAAGTCCAAGAACTACAAAAACGCTTTCAAAGCTTCACAATAACATAGATCCCTCGCTCGAAGAACAAACGAGCCGGTGCTTTAAGCAAACTGGCATCGTCATCTTTCGCCCACTTAACAAAAAATTTGTTGGTCGAAATTGTCCCATGCAGAAGTATTGACGCCAAAGTCATGGACTCCGTAAAAGATATAGGTCCTACCTGGATGGATCCAATCATAAGCTACTTGGAGACAGGAACCCTGCCGAATGACCCAACCGAGGCAAGGAAGATAAGAATCAAAGCACTACAATACTCACTCATAGAAGGCGTGCTTTACAGGAAAGGATACCTTACTCCATGGTTAAGATGTGTCGGACCTGAACAAGCAAGCTATGTCTTACAGGAAGCCCACTTCGGGGCATGTGATGCACATGTAGGAGCCCGCAGCATCGCTCAGAAAGCGGCTAGACTTGGATATTATTGGCCTACTATGTACCAGGATGCTACCAAAATTGTAGAGAAGTGTGACAAGTGCCAACAACATGCACCCACAATACGCCAACCGCAATGTAAGCTAACAAGCATTTCAAGCCCTTGGCCTTTCTACCAATGGGGAATCGACATAGTGGGACCATTTCCAGAAGCCCCAGGACGAGTCAAATTCTTGATAGTCACCATCGACTATTTCACCAGGTGGGTAGAAGCTGAACCAGTGGCGACAATAACAGGCCAAAAGATGCTCCAATTCGTGTGGCGTAATATTGTTTGTCACTTCGGCATTCCTGGTGTAATAATCAGCGATAACGGAAAGCAGTTTGCAAGTAATCCTTTTCGAGAATGGTGCGAGGAGCTTAAAATCAAGCAAAACTTCACATCAGTTGCCCATCCACAGTCCAACGGGCAAACTGAGGTTACAAATCGGACCATATTATAGGGTTTAAAGACAAGGCTCGGCAAGGCTAAAGGACAATGTGTAACAACTCGCATTTTTGGATTACTATTCATTTTTACTATTCACTATTACTATTCACATTTTACTATTCACTTTCACTATTCACTCCCGAAATTTTTATTTCATATTCTCATAAGTTAAACTATTTTAATGATAATCCGAGAATTTGACACTCGTCGGATCATTTCTGCAAAAATCACGAAACCGTGTCCGAGATTTACCTTTAGGTTTAAACATCATTCCAGCATCCCGATATGTCCATAAAACACTATAAACAATAGAAATATGATTTTCTCTCATTTTACGACAATTCCAAAAGTTTTGGAATTTTACGTTTTCCAGTCCAGCGTTTTACGCGAATTACGCATTTTAGACCCGCGTTTCCAGTTTTAGCAGCGTTTAAGCAACCCGATAGAACTTCTCACTCATTAAATATGCTAAGATAGGTTCTATTAATAAGCTTTAACATATTTATAAGTTTCATATTTTTAGAATACCCGATTTTAAGTTTCATGACTTAACGACTTACAGTTAGCGATTACTGGGACCAAAACTCACTCCGTAAGCTAGATAATACCAAGTTTATGCACCTAGTCACCCTAACCATCATATGAACGTGTATAAGGGTGATTCACCATGCCATGTGCCTAAGTAATAAGTCTTGATACTTTAGATTAGTTACAAGTGTTAAACTTGGTCACCAAGTTTTAGGAAAATATCCTAAACTTGCACCTCCTCATCTACACCTTCCTAGGCACCTTCCTAACCTCCTCATTTACACTATAAAAGCAACTCATCTTCTTCCTTTCATCTCCATAAAAACTCCACACACATAAATTCATAAACCATGATCCTTTGATTTCTAAGTTATAAGTTACATACCAAAGTTGAAGGCATAGTTAGTCTCTACATGAATCAAGAGTTTGTTTGGTGATTCCATGGTTGAATTAGGAGCTACACAAGATGTTAGGGGCTGAGGTTAAATGGTATTCACAAGGGTTATGTAAAGATTAGCAAGGGTTTACAAGAGTTGTGGTGAAGGGTTTGCAAGCATAGGTTTAGTGTCCTAGTTCATACTTGACTTCCTTTCTTTTGAAAGCCAAAAGTTGTAAGAAACCCTAATACACTTTCTTTCTCAATATCATTTTCATGCTTATTATGTTTCATTCATTCTATATATGGTCTTTGTATTATGTTCATGATGTATAAAAATTGGTAAAACAAGTTATGGAAACTATATATTAACTTATGTTAAGTAATCAAGGAAACTAGTGACTTATATTGAGAACCACGACCAAAATAGAGTAACCATGATATGATACACTTACCTACTGTTAAAGAGGGTTTTAAAAGGAAAACATAGCAATTTGAATCACCTAAAACGAGTACACGAGTCAAAAGTTATGGCTAAAAGAAGTTAGCGAACCTAAAAACCCGAAACTGCCTAATAGCATTCTGATCAAAATTTTGATTTTTTTCGAGGCCTTCTGATCCGATTCATCAAAAAGTTAAAACGCGAAAGTTGTCCGGAACGACGTTTTCGTTCAGGAATGAAGAAGCTCGAACCCTGAAAACGCATAACGAGTGATATTTTTCTTCAAATTCTTAACAGCCCATTTTAATACCCAATTGACCATTTATTGGTTATGGCTAAGTAAAACCAAGTGGTCTAATGACCTTAGAGCCGAGACCAAAACCATGGCTAAGGCCAAGGATGAGTCTCAAGACCATGGTAGCCATGACCAAAGCCACGGCAAGGCCACGGCTAAGACCTCAAGGCTTTCTAAACCGAAATCATTATAACTATTATACATGTTTTACAAATTGAATACTACAACACTAGGGAACTTCATGTGAGGGATTCCATTTGGGTAAACAGATCGACGAGTTGCTGGATTTACAAATTAAAGTGTCCTAGCTCCTCGAACGTTTACTACATGACCTCTGAATTATGACGGCCCGAACGGTAGTAAGAGATATACAAACTATACATGTTTCATAAACCATTTTTATTCAACGACTTACACTATATACTAAGTACTACATCATGAACATTATGCAAGACATATATAGGAAATTCTTCGTATTCTTAGACGTTACTCCAAACCTAAGTCGCTACGTTCTATTATAGGCTACTCTTAGAGACTTTCGCGATTCAACTACCACTTTCATTTCTCATTACATAAGCTTAAGGTGAGTTTGTAGCCCCACTTTTCTCATTTACTTGTTTTAATTCTTTGGGGGAGATACATGCTCAAATACTTGTTTTTACATATTACTGTGAGTCATAGCCCCTACTCTTTTTATACTTGTTTTAACTCTTTGGGGGAGATACATGCTCAACTACTTGCTTACTTGTACAAATACTCAAAACATTTATACTTAATTGTTTTATGCTTGATTGTCTTATACTTGATTGCATTATACTTGATTGTGTTATACCTAAACTTGTAAGTCTCCTTGTGATAACACATGCATTGGGTTTCGGAGATGAAGTAGAACCAATGCTATTACCTTCCTTGTGAGCATCATAAAGTCTCCTTGGATAACACATGCATTGGGTTTCGGAGATGAAGTAGAACCAATGCTATTACCTTCCTTGTGAGCAGCATACCCAAGTAAGGTCTTCGGAGATGAAGTAGAGACTTACGACTAATTGCTTAATTGTTGTGATGAACTTATACATGTCTTAATCATACTATATATTTTAGCAGTGGGTTGTTAACACACAGGTTGCAAGTGTTGTTATGGGCGGGACTTTTAACTGAGTGGATTCACATTGCCTTTGCTTTGTGAACATTCTTTAAGACTTTTTAATTGTTTTAAGACAAACTCTATGAACTCACCAACCATTGTGTTGACACTTTAGCATGTTTATCTCAGGTTAGTAAGGCGATAGCTAGTGCGTGGAACTTAGAGTCAAGCTGCATATTCTGAAGACTTACGCTTTTTATCATTTACCATTCAAAACATTTTGTATACATTTATGTATCATACTTTGGAATCTCATGTTTGTAACTTTGAATTCATTAATAGAATGGTAACTTTTCAAAACGTCTCATTTAGAGGTCGTTTTCTATAACTTGTACTTTGTATTATGAAGTAGCACCCCAGTGACACAGTCTTCCGCTGCGATATTTTGGGGGTTTTACAGATTGGTATCAGAGCCTTGGTTATAGAGAACTAGGTTGCATTTAGTGCCTAGACTATAACTACTATATACGTTAAGACTCTCCTCCTTATTTACCTTACACACACTACATACGCATATACTTTTTGTTAGTTATTGGTTTAGTTCCACGCTGTTAGATGATGTGACTTTAGTATTATAAGGAACCCCAGAGATTAGTCGAGTCATTAAAAATATGGAGCTCAGTAATAACTAATTATTTAACTTGATCTTATGACAGTTCTTGTTTGATGAGACATAAGGTTTGAGTTAAATAATATTATTGCTTAGCTTTAGGGATTTGATGACTTGATTATCTTATTATCTGTCTGAGAAGCGAGTTTTTGTGTCGGAAATTCTTAAGTAGGATGATTTAGAATCTCCTTATTTAAATGGATTGGGACGCCTCTTTATTTTAATAAAGAAATTGTAAATCACCGAACCATGAGTTTATGATCCCTTACTTACATAAATTTGGACGCTTCTTTATGTAAGTAATGAGTTATAAATAAGTGGGCTTATTTGTATCCGGTATGACTCCTTAACCACAACCTCAGACGAGTAAGAGTGACCACCACTATTTTAGAGATCCTGAAACCCCGAATTATCTTAGACACATCATAAGTAGTTAACATCAACTGAACTTCGAGACGAAGTTCCCTTAAGGGGTAGATACTGTAACAACTCGCATTTTCGGATTACTATTCATTTTTACTATTCACTATTACTATTCACTTTTTACTATTCGCTTTCACTATTCACTCCCGAAATTTTTATTTCATATTCTCGTAAGTTAAACTATTTTAATGATAATCCGAGAATTTGACACTCGTCGGATCATTTCTGCAAAAATCACGAAACCGTGTCCGAGATTTACCTTTAGGTTTAAACATCATTCCAGCATCCCGATATGTCCATAAAATACTATAAACAATAGAAATATGATTTTCTCTCATTTTACGACAATTCCAAAAGTTTTGGAATTTTACGTTTTTCAGTTCAGCATTTTACGCGAATTACGCATTTTAGACCCGCGTTTCCAGTTTTAGCAGCGTTTAAGCAACCCGATAGAACTTGTCACTCATTAAATATGCTAAGATAGGTTCTATTAATAAGTTTTAACATATTTATAAGTTTCATATTTTTAGGATACCCGATTTTAAGTTTCATGACTTAACGACTTACCGTTAGCGATTACTGGGACCAGAACTCACTCCGTAAGCTAGATAATACCAAGTTTATGCACCTAGTCACCCTAACCATCATATGAACGTGTATAAGGGTGATTCACCATGCCATGTGCCTATGTAATAAGTCTTGATACTTTAAATTAGTTACAAGTGTTAAACTTGGTCACCAAGTTTTAGGAAAATATCCTAAACTTGCACCTCCTCATCTACACCTTCCTAGGCACCTTCCTAACCTCCTCATTTACACTATAAAAGCAACTCATCTTCTTCCTTTCATCTCCATAAAAACTCCACACACATAAATTCATAAACCATGATCCTTTGATTTCTAAGTTATAAGTTACATACCAAAGTTGAAGGCATAGTTAGTCTCTACATGAATCAAGAGTTTGTTTGGTGATTCCATGGTTGAATTAGGAGCTACACAAGATGTTAGGGGCTGAGGTTAAATGGTATTCACAAGGGTTATGTAAAGATTAGCAAGGGTTTACAAGAGTTGTGGTGAAGGGTTTGCAAGCATAGGTTTAGTGTCCTAGTTCATACTTGACTTCCTTTCTTTTGAAAGCCAAAAGTTGTAAGAAACCCTAATACACTTTCTTTCTCAATATCATTTTCATGCTTATAATGTTTCATTCATTCTATATATGGTCTTTGTATTATGTTCATGATGTATAAAAATTGGTAAAACAAGTTATGGAAACTATATATTAACTTATGTTAAGTAATCAAGGAAACTAGTGACTTATAATGAGAACCACGACCAAAATAGAGTAACCATGATATGATACACTTACCTACTGTTAAAGAGGGTTTTAAAAGGAAAACGTAGCAATTTGAATCACCTAAAACGAGTACACGAGTCAAAAGTTATGGCTAAAAGAAGTTAGCGAACCTAAAAACCCGAAACTGCCTAATAGCATTCTGATCAAAATTTTGATTTTTCTCGAGGCCTTCTGATCCGATTCATCAAAAAGTTAAAACGCGAAAGTTGTCCGGAACGACATTTTCGTTCAGGAATGAAGAAGCTCGAACCCTGAAAACGCATAACGAGTGATATTTTTCTTCAAATTCTTAACAGCCCATTTTAATACCCAATTGACCATTTATTGGTTATGGCTAAGTAAAACCAAGTGGTCTAATGACCTTAGAGCCGAGACCAAAACCATGGCTAAGGCCAAGGATGAGTCTCAAGACCATGGTAGCCATGACCAAAGCCACGGCAAGGCCACGGCTAAGACCTCAAGGCTTTCTAACCGAAATCATTATAACTATTATACATGTTTTACAAATTGAATACTACAACACTAGGGAACTTCATGTGAGGGATTCCATTTGGGTAAACGGATCGACGAGTTGCTGGATTTACAAATTAAAGTGTCCTAGCTCCTCGAACGTTTACTACATGACCTCTGAATTATGACGGCCCGAACGGTAGTAAGAGATATACAAACTATACATGTTTCATAAACCATTTTTATCCAACGACTTACACTATATACTAAGTACTACATCATGAACATTATGCAAGACATATATAGGCAATTCTTCGTATTCTTAGACGTTACTCCAAACCTAAGTCGCTACGTTCTATTATAGGCTGCTCTTAGAGACTTTCGCGATTCAACTACCACTTTCATTTCTCATTACATAAGCTTAAGGTGAGTTTGTAGCCCCACTTTTCTCATTTACTTGTTTTAATTCTTTGGGGGAGATACATGCTCAAATACTTGTTTTTACATATTACTGTGAGTCATAGCCCTTACTCTTTTTATACTTGTTTTAACTCTTTGGGGGAGATACATGCTCAACTACTTGCTTACTTGTACAAATACTCAAAACATTTATACTTAATTGTTTTATGCTTGATTGTCTTATACTTGATTGCATTATACTTGATTGTGTTATACCTAAACTTGTAAGTCTCCTTGTGATAACACATGCATTGGGTTTCGGAGATGAAGTAGAACCAATGCTATTACCTTCCTTGTGAGCATCATAAAGTCTCCTTGGATAACACATGCATTGGGTTTCGGAGATGAAGTAGAACCAATGCTATTACCTTCCTTGTGAGCAGCATACCCAAGTGAGGTCTTCGGAGATGAAGTAGAGACTCACGACTAATTGCTTAATTGTTGTGCTGAACTTATACATGTTTTAATTATACTATATATTTTAGCAGTGGGTTGTGAACACACAGGTTGCAAGTGTTGTTATGGGCGGGACTTGCAACTGAGTGGATTCACAATGCCTTTGCGTTGTGAACATTCTTTAAAGACTTTTTATCTGTTTTAAGACAAACTCTATGAACTCACCAACCATTGTGTTGACACTTTTGCATGTTTATCTCAGGTTAGTAAGGCGATAGCTAGTGCGTGGAACTTAGAGTCAAGCTGCATATTCTGAAGACTTACGCTTTTTATCATTTACCATTCAAAACATTTTGTATACATTTATGTATCATACTTTGGAATCTCATGTTTGTAACTTTGAATTCATTAATCGAATGGTAACTTTTCAAAACGCCTCATTTAGAGGTCGTTTTCTATAACTTGTACTTTGTATTATGAAGTAGCACCCCAGTGACACAGTCTTCCGCTGCGATATTTTGGGGGTGTTACACAATGGGTCGAGGAATTACCAAATGTTCTATGGGCATATCGAACGACAGTCCGCACAGGAACCGGATGCACGCCCTTTAGCCTAGTGTATGGCTCGGAAGCTGTGTTACCACAGGAAATAGGGTTGCCCACTTACCGAATAAGCAACTTTGACCTAACCTCAAACGAGACAAGCATTCTCCTCAACCTTGATCTACTTGAAGAAAGATGAGAATTGGCCTCACTATGAAATTCAAGTTACAAAACCCAGATGGAAAGATATTACAATAGCAAAGTGAGACACACTCACCTTAAAATTGGCGATTTCGTTATGAGAAAAAATGAAGCAAGCCGACAAGAAGGGCAAAAGAAACTGGACCCAAACTGGGAAGGTCCGTACAAAGTAATAGACGCAAAGCGCAAAGGAACATACACCTTGGCTGACATGAAAGGCCGTCCCATCCCGCGAACATGGCATATTACCAACCTCCGAAAATTCTACCTCTAAGCGAAAGGGGATCCTCAACGAAGCATTTCCCCTCTACATGTATAATAAATAATAGCAAAGCTACAATAAAAAGTACCTCTTGACTATAAGAGTACTCTCTTTGTAACTTGAATATACGAGTATTACACATGTATAAAACTATTAAAGAAGAAATAAATACTTCTTGGTTTTAAATTATTCTTAAAGAAAAGGGCCCATCTGATGCATCTACGTTCCGACATCAAAGGAACTAAATACATACAAAAAAAATACACATGTACGTGTGACTATACACGAGAATACATGACCAACATCCTCCGGAAAGAAGGCGATTTTTCTCAACGTTTATATAGTGTGTTCACGAAGTACATTTCCTCACTTATTTGTCAAACACGTCAAATAAGCGATAACTTGAATATTGGAGACACATATACTCTCTGCCACCATGAAATACAAATAAAACTTTGTAAAATAACCCTACAAACTGGACCACAAAACTTTTTTGTGCTCTATGGATGAATGTACATATTGATTGAAAATTAATATAATAAGGTCTATATTTGGCTAATAATCAACTCTTGCACAGTCTCATGTATTAAATATTCCTCATCACCTTCATACTATACACCATACGTAAAACTTACATAAATTATGGCATTGTTGGGATATAAAAGATCAAGGTACTTCTATATGTCAAAGTATTGCTGCATGAAGAATAAAGTCAAAGTACTGCTGACGATAAAAGTCAAAGTACTGCTGTTTATTGAAGAATGTTCAAAGTACTTTGAAGGATAAAAGGACTTAAGTGCAATATTAGATAAAGGATTAATGTGTAATATTGAACGAATATTCTAGAATTAGTTAGGGATAATGACTTATCGTTCAAGTTATATGTTGTAAACCAACTTAAGGTTATCTATATAAGGAGCCTTAAGAGGTATTAGTCGATATATGTTTTAGAGTTGTTCAAAGTCGATAATAGTTAGGGATTGTTAGTGAATCTGTGTAACAAAGCAGGTTCAAAGTTTGGTTAATATAAAAGTTCTTCTTAAGCTTTGTGTTAGTAGATTCCGCATACTTTACAAGGTTAAACAGTGTTTCAATATTAATAGTGTTGAGTTTACTTAATATTATTAAACCTTTACAAGCTACAAAGTAGTTTGATCAGAGTACATCGATCCAACAAGTGGTATCAGAGCTTGTGTTGGAAACTCTGATTAAGAAGAAAAACCTTTAAACCGATTATACTACAAACCCTTCAAGATGTCGACAGAGGCTGCACCTGCTCCATTAATTACTGCTGTCAGAATTCCAACTATTAAGAAGGGAGAATATGACTTATGGGCCATGAAGATGAGGCAGTACATTGCCATCACAGACCATGCACTATGGGATGTGATTGTCAATGGTAATATGCAAATTAAAGAACCAGTGGAGATTCCAGGACAACCAACACCACCTAAACCAACCATACCACCTGCTACCAAAAGAAATCAAGACAAAGCTCTCAACATACTGCTCTCTACTATTCCTGATGGCCACTTATTAAAGTTTCATGATGCCAAGGATGCAAAACAACTATGGGCTGCAATTAAGAAGAAGTTTGGAGGTAATGATGCTTCCAAGAAGATGCACAGGAACGTGCTGAAGCAACAATTTGAAACTTTCACTGTTGGTGAAAGAGAAGGTCTTGATTCTGCTTATGAAAGATTCCAAAATCTTCTGAGTATTCTAGAACTATATGATGCTGAGGCATCAGTTGAAGATGCTAATTTAAAGTTCTTGAGAAGTTTGCCATCTGCATGGCATGTAGTTGCTACTATGATCAGAGGACAACCAGGGCTGGATACAATGGACTTTGATGATCTCTACAACAATCTGAAGGTGTATGAGCATGAGATGAATGGTACTGCAGGTTCAAGCACACATCAGAAACCCCAAAACATTGCTTTTGTCTCTTCTGAAAATAGAAGCAGTACTTCCAACAAAGGTACTGCTTATCCTGTCCAAAGTACTGTGACTGAAACTCAGGTTCCATGTACAACTATGGTCACTACCACTTCATCATAATCAATTACCCCCACTTCAGATGATGTTCTATGTTCATTCTTTGCTCAACAAGCATCTCTACCTGTAACCTATCAAGAGGATGTATTGCAAATAGATGATAATGCTTTGGAAGAAATTGATATCAGATGGCAAGTTGCCATGCTTACTGCAAGGATCAAGAAGTATATGAATAAGATAGGAAAAGGCATCAATTTCAGAGCTAAACAGGGAATAACATTTGATAAGTCCAAAATTGAGTACTTCAATTGTCAAAGGACTGGTCACTTTGCAAGGGAATGCAAATTTGCAAAGTATCAAGCAAACAAGATGATTGAACCACCCAAGCCTGAAAGAAAAGAGATTCCTATTACTGAACCAAAACCAAAAGCTTTGGTTGCTCAAGAGAATCTGTCAGAGATTGATTGGTCCAATGAATTTGATGATGAACCTGTAACCTATTCAATGGTTGCATTGGAAGACTAGAGCACAACTTTTGATGAAGAGCCTGGATATGCTGCTTTGGAGTCAAGAGATGGTCTAGGAAGCTTTGATTGGAGCATGGAGTTTGAAGAAAATCCTGTTCAGCTTGCTATGGTAGCTACTTCACCAAGTTCATCTACTATCTCTGAGGTATGCCCTAAGTGCAATGATATGTATCAAAAGTTACTTAGTGAATATGTAGCTGAAAGAGATAAATTTCAAAGGGCTAGGTTTGAGATAACTGGCTATCAGTTGACTTTAGTGTCAATGGTGGCCAAAATAATTACACATGAAAACAATGAAGTAGCATGGGCTGAAACATATAAGCAACAAGAATACCAAGTTAAGTTGAGTGAATGGAAATTAGGATGTAAGGTGTCTGAACTAGAGAAAGTTACTGCTGAAAGAGATAAGTTGTTAGAAAAACTTGCTGTTTGGAATGAATCAGGTCTGTCACATGTTCAATTTGTTGAAAAACAAAGAACATCAAACATTAAAACTGGCCTAGGTGATGATAATGATAGCAAAGGAGGTATTCCATTTAAGAGTAAGGAACTAAATCTTACAGTAGATACCTCAACTAGTGATGAAGAATTCATAAGTTTGGATGAAAACACTTCTAGTGATGAGGAATCCCCTAGTTCAAAACCTCCTGAATATAAGAATGACAAGGGATACAATGCAGTTCCTAATCCCCCAGGTAGCTTTCAACCACCTAGGAAAGATGTCTCTTGTTATGGGGTAGATAAACTAGAGTTTAGGAAAAAGCTTAAAAATCAATCTAATCCTGAAACTTTAGAAGCATCTGTTGAAGTACCCAGGGATGATAAGAAAATGTTTTCAAAACAAGCAGTACATTCAAACACTTTTCAAAGTACTGCTGATCACTCAGCAGTACCTCCAAGTAAATACTTTCAAAATACTGCTAATTTTAGAAAACCTTTTGGAAAGGGATTTAGGGATATTGGTCCAAAGGTCTGTTATGTATGTTATAGTCCTCATCATTTGATTAAGGACTGTGATTATCACTCAGAATACTTAAGCAAATATCCATAGACCATAACTGCACATCCAAGTCATAGGGAGAATAGGCCAAGAGAAAACAAACCAATTTGGAATTACACAAATAGGGTTAACCATAGTAATTTCTCAAAAGACTATAGGTACGCTCATCAGAAAAGATCATTCTCCAAACCTTCAGTACCTTCACAAAGGACTGACAGAAAGTTCCCTAACCAAGGTGCTGCTAGCAGACACTCAAGTGTAAGACCTATGAGATTCATTTACTACAAACCTATAAGGCCTTACAACACAAGAAAAGATGCTAGAACACAGACCCCAACTCCAAAACTAACAACTAAATGGGTTAAGAAAGAAAGTATTGCTGGGGAAGAACCAGTACCTTCAGAGGTTAAGGGTGAAAAAGGGACAATTGATCATAATAAACCAACAGTTTTGGAAACAAAAACTTTAATTCTTGATGATGTTTTCAAAGATAGTGGTGATTACATACTCAAAGAATTTGAGTATGTCACTCCACAAGGGGAACACAAGTCAGTAATGGCTTGGGTTCCTAAAAATAATTAACCTTTTTCATGTGTATGCAGGGAAACCCAGAAGAGGAGCTTAAAGATCATCTTATTGTCAGATAGTGGTTGCTCTGGAAGTATGACAGGAGAAAAGGAGCTCTTGTCAGATTTTAAAGCTTATTTTGGAGGAAAAGTTGCATTTGGGAATGATCCTGATGGAGGAAGAATAACTGGCAAAGGAACTATCAAGGCAGGAAACATTGATTTTGAGGATGTTAGATATGTGAAGGAGCTCAAATTCAATCTTTTGTCAGTCTCTCAGATTTGTAATAAGAAGTACCCTGTATTATTCTTTGACACAGAATGTCTTATACTTTCTCCTGATTTTAAGTTAGAAGATAGAAACTTGGTGATGCTGAGAGCACCAAGAACTAATGATGTGTACAGCATAGACTTAAAGAATGTTAATTCTGCTGAAAGAGCAACATGCTTAATTGCAAGAGCAACAATGGAAGAAGCACATCAATGGCACAGAAGATTGGGGCATGTAAATTTCAAGTAGGGCTGAGCAAACGGACCGGATGGACCGGACCGACCGACAAAACCGACCGGACCGAGACCGACCGGACCGGACCGACCACATTCGGTCCGGTCCTCGGTCTAAGCTTTTTGCCAAATTCGGTCCTCGGTCCGGTCGGTCCGGTCCGGTCCGGTCCGGACCGACCAAAAACCCGAAAAAACTTGCCAAATTGGACCGGACCGGACCGAGACCGGACCGACCATATTCGGTCCGGTCTCGGTCTATGGTTTTTCCGGTTCTCGGTCCTCGGTCCGGTCCGGTCTTGGTCGGTCCGGTCCGGTTTTCGCCCGATGCTCAGCCCTAATTTCAAGAACATCAATAAGCTGGTCAAAGGAAATTTAGTTAGAGGTTTACCTTCTAAACATTTAAGAATGATCACTCATGTCTTGCTTGTAAGAAGGGTAAACAGCACAAGGCTTCCTGTAAGAAGATTGATGAGAAAACCATTAGAGAGCCTTTGGAATTGCTTCACATGGATCAGTTTGGACCTGTTTCAGTTGTTAGCCTGAACAAGAAGAAGTACTGTTTGGTTGTAACAGATGACTGTAGCAGATTTAGTTGGGTCTTTTTCTTATGCTTCAAAGATGAAACTTTTGATGCTATTCATGATCTTATAATAGCACTTGAAAATCAGTTAAGACTCAAGGTTAGAGGCATTAGATGTGATAATGGTACTGAGTTCAAGAATCAGCTAATGGATGACTTTTGTGCCAAGAAAGGAATTAAAAGAGAGTTCAGTATTGCCAGAACTCCTCAGCAAAATGGAGTTGCAGAAAGAAAGAATAGAACTCTTATAGAAGCAGCAAGGACAATGCTTGTAGACTCCCAATTACCTGTTCCATTCTGGGCTGAGGCTGTAAGTGCTTCTTGTTATGTGTTGAACAGAGTATCAGTGACAAAACCTCAAATGAAGACACCTTATGAGTTACTCATGGGAAAGAAGCCTAGCATCAAGTTTATGAAACCTTTTGGATGTCCCCTAACCATTTTAAACACTGCTGATAATTTGGGCAAATTTGATAGGAAGTCAGATGAAGGATATTTATTGGGATATTGTACCAATAGCAAAGGATTCAGAGTGTACAACAGGGCTACCAAGAAGGTTCAAGAATGTCTTCATGTTGATTTTCTAGAAGAGCAAGAAAATTCTAAAGGTAAAGGTCCTGATTGGATGTTTGATCTTGATTTAATATCTTCATCTATGAATTATGTACCTGTAAGGGAAGTAAATCAAGCTGCTCCCACTGAAGAAGAAGCACAGTACATTGTTCATGATGTTAATTTAAGATCTGAAGATGAGCTAAATGATAATGTCAATGATGAGAATAAGAGTACTTCTGAGCCTCAAGGTACTGTTGAACCTCACAGTACTGTTGATCCTCAAAGTACTGTTCCACCAAAGATTCCAGTATCTGATGAAGATCAAGCCATTCAAGATGAACTTAGTAGGATGCTTTTTCAAGAAACAATGGCTAAGTCTTATGAAGATGAACAAAGGAGAGCTTATGAAGCAGAAAAGAAGAAGGCTAAAGGCACTGATAGTACTTTACCCCAAAGTGCTACTAATCCATTTGAAAGTACTTTTCAACCTTTAGATACTTCAAATTGGATAAATACTGATGCTGTGAATGATTCTAACATGCCTGACTTAGAAGATACTGATGATTTGAATGATCCAAACAAGATTACCTTAGAAGGCACTGATGATGAATTGGATCAAGAAGGCATTTTCTCATATTCTAATGAAGATCCTGATTTAACTAAATTGGAAGATAATCTTGAAGTTTCACCAACTCCTACTCTAAGAATTCTCAAAACTCATCCTGTTACCAACATAATTGGACCCTCAGCTTCAGGAGTGCTCACAAGAACTAAGGCTAAGAATATGTCTCAACAACATACTTCCTTACTTAGTTTTACCTACAAACAAAACAGGGTGAATCACAAGAATCAGAAGTTGTGTTTATTTGCTTGTTTTCTATCTCAAGAAGAGCCAAAGAATATCAAACAAGCATTAGCCAAGGAGAGTTGGGTTGAAGCTATGCAAGAAGAACTCTTACAGTTTAAACTTCAAGAAGTATGGGTATTATGTGATTTACCTGATGGTAAGAGACTGATTGGAACTAAATGGGTCTTCAGGGTAAAAAGAGATGAAAGAGGGAATGTTATTAAGAATAAAGCAAGGTTAGTGGCTCAAGGATATAGACAGGAAGAAGGAGTAGACTATGATGAAGTCTTTGCTCCTGTGGCAAGGATTGAAGCCATCAGGCTATTTTTGGCTTTTGCATCCTATATGGGATTTCCTGTATACCAAATGGATATTAAAAGTGCTTTTCTATATGGCACTATCACAGAAGAAGTTTATGTCAAACAACCTCCTGGTTTTGAAGATCCTGCACACCCAAACAAAGTCTACAAGGTTATCAAGGCTCTGTATGGCCTTCATCAAGCTCCAAGAGCCTGGTATGAAAGACTTTCCAACTTTCTATTACAGCATGGTTATAGGAGAGGAGCTATTGACAAGACTTTGTTCATCAAGAAAGATAAGAAGGATATCATGCTTGTCCAAGTGTATGTAGATGATATTATTTTTGGTGATACTAAGCAATCTATGGTGAAAGAATTTGAAGATCTTATGCAAAAAGAGTTTCAGATGAGTTTAATGGGAGAACTAACATTCTTCTTGGGACTTCAAGTGCAACAATCAAGCAATGGAATTTATATTTGTCAAGATAAATATGTTGCAGATATTCTTAAGAGATTCAATTTCACAACTGTCAAGCCTACATCTACACCAGTGGACACTAACAAACCTTTGGGAAAAGATGAAGAAGGAGAAGATGTTGATGTCACATTATACAGGTCTATGATCAGATGTCTCGTGTTTTTAACTACATCTAGACCTGATATTACTTTTGCTGTGTGTTTATGTGCAAGACATCAAGTTCATCCAAAGGTATCACACTTCAATGCTGTCAAGAGGATTTTCAGGTACCTTAGGCAACAACCTAAGCTAGGATTATGGTATCCTAGGGATTCACCTTTCCATCTACAAGCCTTTTCAGATAGTGATTATGCTAGAGATAACTATGACAGAAGATCTACAACTGGAGGGTGCCAGTACCTTGGCAGCAGATTAGTCTCATGGCAATGTAAGAAGCAAACAATTGCAGCAACCTCTTCCACAAAATCAGAGTATGTAGCTGTTGCAAGTTGTTGTGCACAAGTACTTTGGTTGCAAAATCAGCTTTTGGATTATGGATTCAACTGCAAGAATACTCCTATCAACATTGATAATGAGAGTACTATCTGTATTGTGAAGAATCCAATTTATCATTCCAAGACCAAGCACATTCAGATTAGGCATCATTTTATTAGAGATTGCTATGAGCACAGGCTTATCAATGTGGTTAAAGTTCATACTGATGATAATGTAGTAGATCGACTCACAAAGGGCTTTGATGTTTCAAGATTTACCTTTTTAGTTGTGAGTATTGGCATGATTAATAATTAAGCTATTTTTGAGGGGAGGCATTAGTAGTTAGTAGTTAGTCATTATTTGAGGGGAGGCTACATGTATCATTCATAAAGAAGAAATTTTATTCATCATTCCAAGAGGAGTTACATCAAACCATTCTACATCATGACACAGACACAGATGAAATTCAGACACAGACATGACAAACAAACGACTACCACAACCTACTACCAAGCTCCACACAACCTACTCCATAGGTCTTTTTCCCTTGCCCTCATAGCTCTGCTTTCCCTTCTAAGCAGTCTTTCTTTTGTCATCAAAAGAAGCTTGCTTTCTTGGGCAAGCCAGGCCAAGAACTTGCTTGGGTGGTTTCTCTTTCCTTGGAGCAGGCCACTTCATGTTCTGTATTGCTGATTCCAGGGCTTGAGTTAAAGCATGTGGAAGCTCATTAGCCAGAGATGAACCAGGGACAGACTTTTTCTTCTTGGGCTCTTTGTTGGTAGTGCTGGCTGCATCAGTTATGGAAGAGTTTGCAACACTCACTGATGAGGATGATCCATGGAGTCTAACAAACTCTACATGGGGAGGAATGTAATCCATCCATCCTGGATCTTCAAACTCAGAATCAGAATAATAGCTTATTTCTGAGTCTGTTGAACCATCTGAGTCTGAGGAAATGTACACAAGAGGAAAGTGACTCATTGTTAGGGTTTTTGTGTTCTGATAATGCAAGATGAGATGAATGAAGTATGTTGTTGGTAAAGTTGCTTTTATAGGCAAGGTAAAGGTATATAGGTATTAAATGAAGTTCATTGATGTTTACTTACCTTGGTAGCTTTGGGAATTAATTTGGGGAGAGAGTAATTACTCAGGGTTGACTTTCAAAGATATTTTGGTCATTTATTTTGGTCAAATAATCAACTATCAAGATATTTTGTTTGAGAAGTACTTTGGTCAAAATACTGTTTGGGTTAGTAACTGAAAGTACTGCTCCATCATCCTTGGAACGTACTGCTTGGTGATATAAAGGGTACGCTGATGTGTCAGATAGTGTTCCAACGGTCAGATTTACGGCTAACAAACTTTCGAAAGATATGGGCATGATCACTTCCAAAAATAACGGTAAAATAATTTATTAACCGTGATTTTTTGTATCCTATCCATATATACCTCATATCTTTTTTTATTTATTCACCCGTATTCATTCATCCAACCCACTCATCTTATTCACCGATTACCACTCTTCTCTCCAAACTTTCTCACAATGGCGATTCGTCGTACCAACACCAAACATAACATGATAGCAAATCTTGAGAAAACGGAAAGTAATATTGACTTTCATGGTATTGTTGATTTTCTCACTGGAACCCACATCTGTTACTCACTTTTAGTCAACCCAGAGATTATTGGCCCTTGGATACAGGAGTTTTGGGCTACGACACGGTTTGAGGTTGAAGATGGAGAGGATATTATACATGCTACAGTTGCTGGGAGAGCTATTCGTGTTACAGAAGCAACAATCAGAGAGGCTCTGTTGTTTGAAGATGAAGGAGGCTCTGTTTTGTTTGTTAAACAAGAGATATGGAATACACTAAGAGACATTGGGTATGAAGGGCCTTTGGATAAGCTTACTTTTCAGAAAGCAATGGTAAGTCCTCATTGGAAGTTTCTTATTCATGTTTTACTCAATTGCTTAAGTCCAAAGAGTACTGCTTGGGATCAATTTAGCCATTCTATAGCTTCTGCATTTGTTGGCCTGATTACCAATCAACCCTTCAATTTTTCATACATGATCCTTGATGGTATGCTCACACATATTAAGGTTGGATCCCTTTTCTGATGTATCCTAGATTTGTTCAACTTCTCTTAGAGAATCCATTAGATGGGATACCAAAACCTCAGGATTATATACCCACAATTAGGATGCCACCTAAAGTGTTCACCTTTATGTCTCACAAGGGAGTCAATTTTTTGGGTAGAAACACACCTCTCAATGCTTACATATTAGAGGTAGCATAGGCTGTTAAGGATGATATTGAAAATAGTGGTTCTGCAAATTCTGATGATGTTGATCAACCTGCTTCTTCTGAGCATTCTGCATCAGCACATACACCTACACCACCTATTGTTTCACCTCAGCATAATGTTTTAAGTGAGAAAACTCCCTCAGTGTCAGCTTCCTTGGAAAAACTTGTTTATGCTAAAGGTACTTCTCCACAAAGTATTTCTTCTCAACATACTGCTTCCAAGCATACACCAGTACCTTCTCCCATTGATTATACTCCCACAGGTGGGATTCAAACACCTGGAGGTGATGAGGGAATTGGAGGGGCTATGAATAATTATGCTTTGACTAGAGAGTTTGAGAGGATGAAGAAAACAATGGATGCTCAGGCTGCAGAAATCAAGAAGTTAAGAAAGAAGTTCAGAAGATTGAAGAAGTTTGTCTGGCCTCTTGTTCAAAATTTTAGACTTTATGTGAAGGAAAAGAAATAGTCTCAGAAGCAAAAGTCTAAATCTTCAAAGAAGACTTCTAAATCCAAGAGGAGGCATAGGAAGTCATCATCTATCAAACTGGGGAGGAATCAAGATGATAATTTGGATAGAGTTGATGCTAAGATTAAATATTCAAAAGATGCTCATCCTTGGCAATATCCAGAAAGTCCAAAGACTTTTTTGCCAGAGAAACAAGTTGAAGAAGATGAAAATATTGTTGAGCAAGAAATTGTTGAGCAGGATGTTGATGCACAGAATATTCAAAGTTCTCAAACTCAAAGTGCTGGTGTTCAAAGTACTGCTGCAGAAAATATAGGTCTGCAAGGTACTGCTGAGCAAGGTACTTCTACTGTGAATATTGATGAAAGTGGAGTTACTGCAGCTGGACCTTCTACAATAAATTTTGAAGATGAAGCTGGTCCTTCTACTTTTACATAGCGAGAAGAAGCTAAGGTGCATACTGCAAGTGATGATGAAACAATTGCTCAGATTATGATGAATTTGAATAGATCTGCTGGAGGAATACATATTTCTGAGCCTGCACAACAAGTTTCTGAAAGTACTTCTGAATCTGAAGAGTTTGATCCCAAAGACAAAGGGAAAGGGATCATGAAGCAGAAAGATATTAAGAAGAAAAAGAAGAAATTTACTCTTGCACAGATCAGAGAACTAAAGATTGCAGAGGATGCAGAGGTTGCTAGAAAGAAACAGGCTGAGTATGATGCAGAGTATTTGGCAGAAGTTAGTAGGCCAATTACAAAGAAGCCAATGACTATTGCTCAGGAAAGAAATTGGATGATAAGTTTCTTGAAAAGAAGAGGATACAAAAATTTACACAAAATGAGGTATCCAGAAGTAAAAGCTCTGTGGGAAAAAGTACAAGAGGATATCAGGAAAGAAGTAGAAAATTTTGTACCCATGGATGTTGATAGAAAGAAGAAGTTAGAAGATATTAGAAAAGAACAGGTTGAGCAAAGAAAATTGAAAAGAAAGAAAGCAGTTCAAGATGATCAACTGTCAAAAAGACTGAAGATGATTCATGAAGATACAGTTGATGAACTCAGAAATTATTTCAGAGTAGTAGATTTTGAGAATAAGAAGACTGAAGATTCTGGAAAGAAGTCCAAGATAATCTCATTTTCTGTGGTTGAAGCAAAAGAAGGAAACTATCTTATGTTCAATAGAGAAGATGAAAGCTTCACAGTATTCAATATGTTATGGGATGTTTTGCATTTTATCACAAGAGAAGATCTCTATGACTTATATATGCAAGTGCAGACATACTATGAAGAGATTGAAGCATCAGGAGTGGGATTAATTTTGCTTGGAGACTTAATTACCATCTGGGAAACTGAAGAAACAAGTGTTGATCCTCTGTGGAATGATCAAGAGAATTGGGAAATCACAAGATGGAGATTCTTTGAGTCATCAGGAGTTCATGCACTAGAGATGCAAGATGGTACCATGATTCATATGCTTGCTGAGAGGAGATATCCATTGATTAGAGAAATTATGCTCAGAATGCTGGATCATGGAATGGAACTTGAAGATGAATCTGATGTAGCTTTGGATGTTATTAAGCTATTTATCAGATGGACCAAGTCTGAAGAGTGATATTGCAAAATACTGGTATGATTTGTTTTGAATAATAAGTATTTTTCAAAGTACTGCAAAGACAAACAGTACTTTATTAAAGTACTGCTTGCTGATATAAACCAGTATAAGTCCTTTAAAATAAAATAATTTTTTTTTTTGATGTTTAAAAGTGAAGTAAAAGGATTTGAAAAGAAACACATGGTGTTAGTTTCTATATTGCACAACAAATGGTAATCAACTAACCATGTTTAATAGACAAGAAAGAGTGTGACTCATCATGAGAGTACGGCTCTGATGTGATAATCAAATCCATTTTTAGTTGACAATTTACTAAAAATTGTATGGTTTCAACTCACCATATCTGTATAAGTGAAGAGTTGGCTAGCCCACAAGGAAAAATGGCTTGTGGTAAAGGCTGTGGAAAATTCATTTTTGGTAATTAGTTCACCATGGTTGATATCAAAGAACTAACTAGTCCAAAAGCAAACGGCTATTGGTAAAGACTACTCAAATCCGTTGATAGCTGATGATTTGCTAAAAATCATATGGTTATCAATGTACCATGGTTGTTCTAACCTAAAATATTGGCTACTCCAGAGTTAATGGCTTTGGTAAAGAGACATCAAAATCCATTAATTTTCAGTGATTCACCTCTCACAGGAGTTTACACACCTGGAAGTGATAAGAATAGTATGAAACTTTATAAGATTTGATGACTATTGTACCAAAATGTTGCTGAGTAGCTGAGGAAGATTATTGCAGAAAAGATATCAATTGATGCTGATAAAGAGTACTTTGACACATGACTGATAAAAGTTGAAAAGATAAAGAAACAATCTTTCTGAATGATTAAAGATTTTGAAGATCAAAGATAACAAAGAAACTTGAAATCAAGCAAGTGGAGTTCAAGTTAGGAGAGGATTGTTGGGATATAAAAGATCAAGGTACTTTTATATGTCAAAGTATTGCTGCATGAAGAATAAAGTCAAAGTACTGCTGAAGATAAAAGTCAAAGTACTGCTGTTTATTGAAGAATATTCAAAGTACTTCGAAGGATACAAGGACTTAAGTGCAATATTAGATAAAGGATTAATGTGTAATATTGACCGAATATTCTAGAATTAGTTAGGGATAATGACTTATCGTTCAAGTTATACGTTGTAAACCGACTTAAGGTTATCTATATAAGGAGCCTTAAGAGGTATTAGTCGATATATGTTTTAGAGTTGTTCAAAGTCGATAATAGTTAGGGATTGTTAGTGAATCTGTGTAACAAAGCAGGTTCAAAGTTTGGTTAATATAAAAGTTCTTCTTAAGCTTTGTGTTAGTAGATTCCGCATACTTTACAAGGTTAAACAGTATTTCAATATTAATAGTGTTGAGTTTACTTAATATTATTAAACCTTTACAAGCTACAAAGTAGTTTGATCAGAGTACATCGATCCAACAGTCATTAAATGAGTAATAAAAGCCAAGTTTTAATTCTTCTATAGACCATACGTAAACAGCAAACATACATGAATTATGGCATTAAAGGAGTAATAAAAGCTAAGTTTTAATTCTTAAAAAATAACAACATATAGTAGATTTCCAAAAGAGGTTCGACATACAAGAACATGACATGAAACACACTTATCCAGTAGCATTACATAACCCAAAAGCACCTAAAACAACTACATGCCACCAGTTCTACAACAACCCGAACACCTAAAACATCAACGTCCCTGCATACGAAGACGAATCACCTCCTGATCCACATAGTAAAGACGTTTCCTTATGTCCTTATTGTCATGAACAAGATGCTCCACTTCTTCCTTATACTTGGAAATATCAAGTTCACGAGATAAAGCCACCCCCTGCAATTCATTACAACGGTGCTCGCAAGCAATCTTCCCAGACGACAGTTTCTCAACACGAGCATATACGTCCTTGTTATTATCACTAAGCCCGCGATAGCACTCCTCAATCCAAGGAAGACATGAAGCACCCGAAGAAGAGCCCTAACCAACATTAGAACTTACATTTACCACCGGGTTCATGACCGCCATGTCCCTATTCACAGAAGCCTGGCCACCCACGACGTCTTCGACCAAGAGCTGGGATAGAAAAGCCTTGCGCTTCCTGATAGGACGACCCCCTTGAGTAGTACTCTGTTGGATACTGTAGAAAACTAGAAGGGGCGTTGAATAGTTTTACGTCTTTTTCATTTTATAAAAGTTTGCTTCACAAAGAGTTGTTCAAGTTTATAAAAACTTTGATTCAAAAATATAGATTTTAGTTTGTTCACTATAATTGTTTTAACACCACTAAGTAAGGTTGTTGAGCAAAAACTACAAAGTTGTTTATTACACACACACGCATATATATATATATATATATATATATATATATATATATATATATATATATATATATATATATATATATATATATATATATATATATATATATATATATATATACTAGCCGAGTACCCGCGCCTACCGGCAGCGGTGTCTAGTTTCGGAAAAATTTTGACCCCAAATAATTTTTTTTGACAAACTGTATTTGTAGCTTAAAAAAAACTTCTTCGAAGGACTATTTCGCCGATAGCATAGTTGCATAGCCGTGTGGTCACGCTTAGTGGAGTTGATGTCTATTTTTTGTTAAAAATATATTGCGTCAATTAATACTTTTTTTTTTCCTCACCCCTTTTACGTTAATACAAGTGTTATTCATCAGTATAAGATATATCAATTACGGTGACGAAAGACGTCCTTTGTTATGCCACAACACTACTTTCTTTAAGGATTTAAAATTTTTAACGGACAATATACTCCATAAAGTTACTTAAGCACAAAGTCATTCTGAATATATTTTACACCCAAATTCAATATAAAAGTTATCGCAAGACTTGAGCTATAACTTCAACTTATAAGGCCTATAACCAAGAGCCACAAGCAAATTTTATTTCGAAAGGTCAATGTTCTCAAAATTTCAAAGGTATAATCCAAAAATGTAGGCCAAAGCTATAATCAAAAAAATTAGGCTCGTGTAGTTTGACAACAGAAAAAATTGCATTGTGCAAATTTGACTTGCCATAATGCAAGGGGTGTCATTCGGGTTGACCCAATCGGGTTCGGTCAACTCGGGTCGGGTCAATACGTATCGGATCAATTCGGGTCAAGGCTAAAAATAAACATACTCGAACCCGACCTTGTTTATAACTCGGGTCAATTCGGGTTGACCCGAATATAATTTTGAACTCGATTGACCCGACCCAAATTGACTCAGGTCGGATTCGGGTCGGCCCGAATAGCACCACTAATAATTCACTTTTATCAAATGTGTCTTGGCAAAATGCAAAAAGTACAGTATTAAAAAACCCAAAACAGCCTGTACAATGAGTTGAGTTATTTTACAAACCATAAAATAGTCACATATCAAGGGACAACTCCCAACCATTGATTTAAATTTGATCAACGGCTGAGATTAAACCACTTACTACTAAGAAAAAACACGGAGGGGCATTTTTGTAAACTTACAATAACACCAAAATCCAAATAACACCGTTCATTTCATCATAACTGCTCTCACCAAACACACACTAAAAACACACACTAATCATACAAAAAATCAGATCAAAAACCACCACTAAACACGCCGGATCTACTAAATCCACCGGAAATCAAACAAAAAAATTAATCAAATAACCAGTAAAAACACTATATCATGATAAGATGGATGAATCTATCGATAATTGATGGTTTACTACAAACTTTACAACTGAAAACAGTCCTATTCGATCTTCGATTCAACCTCTAATTCAAGGTAATTTTTTATGCTAAAAACTTCTTATAAATTTGCTTTTATTTTTATTTTGATGAACATATTATGTATGTATGTTCGATTGTTGAAGATATAGTTATTTTATTCTGAAAATAATGAAGCGTACTGTTCATAGAGTTTATGCTTAAGATATAGTGATTTCATTCTGAAAATATGTGATTATTAGTTTGATTGTGTTTTTAATAAACAACTGTGTGATTAGAAGTTGGTTTTCACTGTTTATAGAGATTTTGATGATGCTATTGTGATGAAAAGTACGATTTTCAGTTATAGGATAGATTATGTTGATGTTATTATGATGTTAATGGAGAAATGTATGATTAAAAGTTAGGTTTTCAATGTTTAGAAAGGATTTGTTGTTGCTATTATGATTTTAAAGACAAAATGGGTGATTGGAAGTTATTTTTTTGTAATAGAGTCATAGTGTAAGAGTACGGCAAAGCCGTAAGAGTAGCCTATGGCGAAGCCAAATGCTTAGTTTACGGTAAAGAGTTGGAATATGACATATAATAGTTGGTCTGCTTATAGTATATATCACATATGATATTAATCTATTTGTACAAATGAAGATACTAGTTTAAATCATATATGATTATTGAAATATATGCTTGTAAAAATGTAGATCCGGAAGAGAAACCAAAAGAAACTGATGCCGTAGAAGAAGCTTTAAAAACTGTATCTTCATTGTCATTTTTGAATACATCTACTAGATCCAAAAACCGCAAAAAGAAACTAGTACACTTTTTCTTATTATATATCACATGTGATATAACATAATAAATACTAATAATATTTGAAGTTATAAATCACATATGATAGTATATAAAAAGTTATAAATTTTTTGATGCATGTAAAAAGAAACTGTAGCTGGGTACTCTTAGAGAAACAGAAAGCAGCGAACAAAAGCTAGCTGAAGACAAAAGGAAAAAGCAAGAAGCAAAAATGAAAAGAGAAGGAGAAGCAAAAGGGAAGAAAGAAGAAGAAGCAAACAGGAAGAAAGAAAAAGAATCGAAAAGGAAGAAACAAGAAGAAGAAAATGAAATTTAACTGACATATGACCTTTAAGTGTACTAGTTTGATACATGTACAAGTCAATATGATAATAGTTCATGTGTGACTATGCTAATTAAAATGTTTCCATCAACATATCAACGGTAAACTGAGAAGGAAGGCCTAACAAATATATGTATATAGACTGATAACTATATATATGTGCACTTATGTTTACTTTTGATTCCTAGGTTATAAATTTGATGATGTTATAGTGATTAGTAAGCTTTAGATAGAATATGTTGATGTTTATGAAGAAAATATGTTGATGATGACCTGTTAGTGAAAATTCATATATGATAAGTTTCCTGAAAAAATTGTAAAAAATTATGTACTGCGTCATATATGATATAAGCTAGGTTTTAAGCATTTATACTATATCATATATGATAATGTGCTTGAAAATAAAATACAAGCAGTTTGTGTATAATATCATATATGATAATGTGCTTGAAATATCATATATGATAATGTGCTTGAAATCCAACTTTTTTAACACTATAATATATCATATATGATAATGTGCTACAAAGTTGGTATTGTGTATAATATCATATATGATAATAGTACTACAAAGTTGGTATTGTGTATAATATCATATATGATAATGTGCTTGAAATCCAACTTTTTTAACACTATAATATATCATATATGATAATGTGCTACAAAGTTGGTATTGTGTATAATATCATATATGATAATGTGCTTGAAATCTAACTTTTTTAACACTATAATATATCATATATGATAATGTGCTTGAAACTAAAATACAAGCAAGTCTGTCATCTCCTGGTGAGTAAAAGTTAGTTATGTGTATGATATCATATATGATAATCTGCTTTTAAGATTACAAGAATCCAAAGGCCCAAGAAGCTCAATGAAGAAGCTCATGAATATTCATTTCATGTTTAAAATGTATTCTTCGTTTTTTTCATGTAATCTCTGTATGGAGTTTTGACATCTGCGGACGATTTTGTAAATCATTGGTAACTAGTACAATGTCTTGATAATATGGTCTAACTTTCTTGTATTATGTCATGATGTTTATATTGAAATAAAAATGGCGAAACATTTACAAATGGGATTTTCGATATTTTATCTAGTTTGTTTAAGTTTTATTGCACACATTCATAATCACTTGTAAATAAATGCATTAAAAGAGAAAACATCAAGTATAATGGTTTGATAAATTAGTGATGATCATGTTAAATCATATATGATTTTTGAAAAAAAATCACATATGATAGTTTGTTACTAAGTTGTAAAATACAAAGAATCAATTAATTTGATGAATTTTCAAGAATATCACATGCGAAAAGAATCAATTAGTTTGATGAATTTATCATTGAACCAAAGCCTTCTTATTTTTGAAACAACTCTTCTTCTTCTTTAACCAATTCTTCCTCTCCTTAAATAACAACTACAAGCGGCTTTGAAACTCCAACAAGCTGCTCCAGACCTTGTCGTTCTTTAAAGTCAGTGTCATTATAGATTTTTTGCACATATCTGTAAGAAAAAACAAAAAATTAAAAAAATGAAAATAGAAATAAGTTGTTTCATGACAAAAAGTAAAAAAGCACATATGATATCACATATGATATATCAAATAAAACAGAATGTATGATATGTGATAATTTGATATCATATATGATACATCCAACAAAATGAAATATCACATGTGATATCACATATGATACATCAAACAAAATAACCTCGATTATAAACACATTAACCCAAGCTAAAATCATATATGATATACTTTATATCAGCTTATATACATCTGAATTCATGAGATGAAAAAAAAAGTAAACATAAGTGCACACACACACACACACACACATATATATATATATATATATATATATATATATATATATATATATATATATATATATATATATAGTTATCAGTCTTACAGTTGCTTCAACATACATAGTCTTTCGGGGTCCACAACCGCCTTTTAGACCTTTCACCTGCAATGAAAAGTGATAAGCATTACCATCGTTTCTTTTTGAGATCTGCATGCAAAATATGTCTATGAATTAGCAATTAGATACTTACAAATACAACTGATACATGATTGAAACCAAAAGGTCGAAAAAGCCAGTTCAGTTTATTACATCTGCTTCAGAAGCTGACAACAGAGGCATTCATCATTAACCGAAAGCTGGCTTGGGAAGGAAGGAATGCTGTTAGGAGGACACCTCATTTTTAACAGATGGTGAAGCGCTCGGAGAAGAAATAGTTGGTGACAGATGGTCCTAACAGCAGCCTTGGTGAATAGCCGACTTGCAGATGTATCTCATGTCTCATAGACTTAATATTCAGAGCGTTTGCTTCTCAACTTTAATTTTTCATGGCGAGTTTTAGATTTTTTTTTCTTTTCCATCTTCTCTGAACTATTGGAATCATGCTCCTTATCTTGGTCTCTATCTCGTTCATCATTTACATTTTGAGGCCTCTTACTGACATGTTCAGATTTCCATATGTCCCTCTCGCCATTTCTGTCCCTGTCTTTTATAGTCACAGTCATGAGTCGACCTGTCCGGGTGCTTTCTATTCCATTTGTCATCCCTTATCTTAGACTTATCCTCTTCAATTCGTGAATGAGTCTTTAGACGAAGCATCACCACCAACAAAGTCTATCAGATTCAAACTACTTGTGATAAAACTCGTCTCTTTGTATTCAACTTCCACCATTCTATCTTCTTTTAGTATGCATTGATACTACAAAAAGTGCTACAAAAGTCAATATATACAATGAGTATATTGTTTGTTGAATAATATAATTCTCACTCACAAATCCAAAGACGAATAAAACACATCTTTAGTATGCATCAGCACATAATAAAATGCAACGAAGATTCTAGGAGTGTTTATTTTGATAGTTCATATGATTGCTACATGCATTATATTTTTGCTTAACTTTCATATGATGGAGGGTGGGATGTGTCATGTGATATATTTTTGCTACTACTAGCAGACCGCCACCTGTTGTCAACCCGATTACTCCCTAGTTCACAAAAGTTTCTAATCCTAGTTCAACATCACATGTGATATATTTGACAAAAACACAACTAGTTCAACATTACATGTGATATATTTGATCAAAAGTAACTAGTTAGAAACGCTTCATTTCGACTTACATCCAACGCAAAAACACAACTATTTGCAACAAATTCATCTAAACAGTGTAAGGTCCGATCATCTAGATATCAACTAATTCACACTCACAAATACAATGATAATATGTCCATATACATCATTATCGATCAAAATTAGAACCGCTTCATTTCAACCCACATTCAAAGCAAACACCACAACATATTCGGTTACTCATTAGTTATCTAAACGGTATGAGGTCCATTCATGAATAAATCAACTCGTTAAACACTCTCATACAACTACAGTTACTATACGCACGTATACCATCGATCAAAATTAACCGATTAGAATCATTTTATTTCAACTTACATTCAATGCATTCACGGAGCGATTCACAAAACAAATTCAGTTACACATTCAGAGATTATCTAAACACTTAAAACGGCATAAGGTCCGATCATCTAGATATCAACTAGTTCAATAAATTCACAGAGTGTTTAACGAATCACTTTCAAACTGATTCATAAAAACACATGATATACAGTTATAAAACTTCACAAAAATCAGAAACTAAAAATTAGACTTGAACAAAATCATAAAGTTAGTAACTATAAGCTTACTAATAGCGTTCAGCGTTTAATCAATGTTTTCGTATGTGAGATAATATCTTCTGTAACATCTCCCTCAGTCGCAACCACATAGATGATTAAGTCATGATTGTTTATATAAAGCGTGATTGTTGATTAACCTAATGATAATGGTGATATAGAGCAGAGATCAATTTGATGAATGATTGATGAATTAAATGGTGAAATTAGGGGTTTGACTTGGTTATGGAGGTTAGGTGAGATGCACTGAAACGTCGGAGGAGAGAAAACACACATTTTGTGTGTGTAAAATATGGACTTTAAAAGAGGGGTAGCTTTAAAATATGGTTTATATATTGACGAAAGTGCCCTTGTAGTGTAAATTAGTTTGCTTAATCATAGCCATTAGATCAAAATGAATGGAAGGTGGGGATTGATCCCTTGATATGTAAACAAAGTTTGGTCCTCAAATGATCTTATATCGTGTATAATTTATTCATTTTGTACTTTTCAAACTTAAGTCTTTTGGAAATTCAAATTAGTCAAAGCATAGGGAATGACAACATGTCAAAAAGTTTCTATGTGCTGTCTATAATCTGCAGTATATGGCTAAAAAGTTGTGCCCATTGTCTCAATCAGCTTTAGAAAACATCATCTTCTTGCAAAAATTTCAGAAATGTGAAGGCTAATGAAGGTATCTCGTGAAGAATAACACTGATGAACAAAAAAAATTTGTTGTATCAAATATAAAAACATCATTGACCTAAGATTAAATCATTAGTCTCATCTTATTGTAAAAAATGCTAGTAACCAAGAATCAACCTGTACTAATCAACTTGTACTAATAATTTATGTGGAATACAAAACCAAACAGTTACAATAAGTGGCAAAATTTTCGACAACCATTTCGGAACCCGTTTTCGACAACCTTTCTACAAAAGAAATAAAAAAGAGATTAACCAATCATAAAAATTATCAAGCACAACAAAAATATTGTAACTTCTTAACCTTTCGGATGTTACGGAAGTGGCGTTTCAAGCAGTTTTCCGGCGAGATCTAAATCACAAATGTTGGTAACAAAATTGACCCATAAGATTACACTAACAGTAATTTACCAAAACTATAACAAAGTTTACTTACAAAATTATATAAAAATTACCAACGAATTTACCAACACTACACTAACCGAATCCGGGAGAAGAGAACAGATCCGACGGCAGTAAGGGAGGCGGCAGAAAAAATCCGGCAATATCGACGGCGGTGAAATAGCTCCGACAACTAATTTCTGCAAAAAATATATAGAGAGAGATCTATTAAAAGAGTATAAAAATTTGTTGAATATATAGATTTACTTAAAAAAAATAAAAAATAAATAAATAAATAAATAAAACTTCAAAAGTAAGATTTACTCGAAGAACCTTTAAAATCCCAGGTGGGGCATCGGCGGTGCAGCGGCAGCTAAACTTGTTCAGGCGACGACGGCTATGAAGATTCCGACGATGAAGAGACAAACGTCATATCTAAAAAATAAATAAATAGATCTATTAAAAGAAATTCCAATATTAAAAAAAAATAAAATAAAAAATAATAATAATGACATAGATCTATAAGAACAACTTAGATCTACAACATAAGTACATTGATCTATTAAAAATACAAACCTCATAAGATTCCGGCGGTGGTTTGCCGCGGTGGAGGTGGGGTGTCGTTGGTGGTTATTCTCCGAAGTGGTGAGTAGTAGCGGAGGTTGTGGTGGAGGATGTGAGAAAGAGATGAGAGTGTTTTAGTGAGTGTGTGTGTGTGTGTTTTGGATAGTGATGAAAGAAATAAAATGAAAGAAAATGGGTAGGGAGGTTTGGTATTTGTTTGTATGGTGGGATCTTTTTTGTTTTGGATTTTTTTGGCTTGTATGTTTGTTTGGTATTTGTAAATTTAGGTTCGGATATTGGGTTGGGTGTCTGAATCTTAAAATATAGGCTTGGATTTTGGTTGGGAGTATAGATATGAGTTAGGGTCGGGTGTTGAATCTTAATATCTAGGTTTGGAGGGTGGTTTGGGAATATATATATAGAGTGAGGATCACGTGCGGAGTTTTTTTATTTCGTGCGGATGTACGGACAAATCTTGACCGCCCATTCCAGATCTGATCTTGACTTTTTGTAAAAAAGTCAAGATCCAACGCAACTATCACGGTACCAATTGACCATTAAAACGATTTTTTTTTTAATTTTTTTCCTTTTGAGCGATCCTTACTATTGTTGTCTTCTTTACTTTTTTTATTTTTTCAGATTTTTATAAGCACTTTTTGGTTTGTGATTATGAGTGCTACCATGATATTTGAGATATTATGAAGGATTTTATGATAGTTACAGTGATATTATAAAATCAATGTGATATTAAGCTTTTTTACATGCAAAAATGAACCGTGATATTGAAAAAGTTACTTTCATATTAGTAAAAAACTTAATATCATTGTTTTTTTATTACGACCTTAAAAAGATTTACGGTGATATTAAAAAAATTCAAAAAAAAGTATGAGTGGTAGAATGATATTAATAAAAAACATAGTATCATAATATCTTTAAACCATGAAAATGATTCTTTTTTGAATTTTTTTCAGTGATTCTTAATAATTTTTTGTCCTCTTTCTTTTTGTTATTTTTTCAGATTTTTTTGCATTCTTTTTTTTTTTTTTTTTTTTTTTTTTTTTTTTAATGTTACTGTGATATTAATCCGCATATCCCTACTTAAAAGGTAATCCGCACCTGATCCCTTCCCTATATATATATATATATATATATATATATATATATATATATATATATATATATATATATATATATATATATATATATATATATATATATATATATATATATCCTTTTAGTTTGGTTTAAATAAGTTTAGTGTTGTGAGTGGAACTTAATTTGATCTTTATGTGAAATCAATATATGCACAATATAAACAACTATAACTATTTGCAATATGAAGGTAATTAATTAAGTAAGTAAGCAAAGAGTGAGAGATGGAAAGATCAAACCGAGAGACAAAGGATTATAGTGGTTCGGCTACAAGGACCCCTTCCTTGCCCTACTCCACTCCCCGAGCACCGAAATCAAGAGTTTTCTTCACTAAATCAATATGCTCCCTTATGGCGGAGAAAACCGTACACACCTTAGCTTACACCAATTTAACGACACAAAGCTAAATGTCATGTTCTAATCCTAGCTAGAACCAATCTCACAGCTTCAAACACACCACGACTTCTTCACACCCTTTTTTTCCTTCTACACTTCTTCACAACACTTATGTCTTCACTCCTTCACAACTTCTATCTTTTCACTACTTCAAATCTAATGCTTCTACACAACTTCCAAGCCTCTATGTCTTCACAACTTCAATTCTTCTATGTCACTACTTGAGGGCTTTAATCTATGATCCGCTATAAAGCTTCTTCTACTTTAAAAGCTTCTACGTCTTCACTATTCCAAGGTTTCAACGTCTTCACTACTCTAAGGCTTCAACGTCTTCACTACTTCAAGGTTTCTACACAACTATATGGCTTTTATATCTTAACTAGTCACTACCACTTCAAAGTATAATATATTCTTATACGTCCTACGACTATTCCTAACCACCTCTACTTCTTCACTTCTTGTACCACTTCACACCTTCAACAAGTCTAAATCTAACTAACTAATATGCACACCTTATACACCAAAGAATGAATGATTTACAAGATGAAATAAATAAACAACTTAGATGGCAAGATGATACTAAGTTGTAATACTTCTATTCTTTAATGATAGAAGTATTCTTCTCTTTGCACTTGAGTGTTGAGGCTAGAATCACTTTGAAACAAAGATTAATGTATATATGATCAAACGATTATAGAGGATAGAAATGGGGGTTTAGATCAGAATGTTTAGAGTGCAAAAAGGTGAGAAAAATTAGTGGAATGAACCAGTATTTAAAGGCAGAGCTGGGGGATCAGGAGCGTGCCGGTCCCCTTAATTAGGGGCCGGTCCCCTTAATTATTAAGGGGGCCGCCTAGTTAATTAAGCCCCCCCCCCAGAACGTTGCCTAGCTTTGTCTTTTTGTGAGGAAAATTTTTCTGGATTTGATTTGCCATTTTTGGTAGAAAATTTGAATTCATATATTTATAATGAATTAAACAAATTCTTTTAATTCCAAAAATGTTTTATAAAAGATATAAAATGTTTTTTGACATTTTATAAAAAATCTAGTGATTAATAAAAATGTTCCTTTGATCTTATAATGCATTAGACACTTTGTTTATTCATACCTTAAGTGATTAGATGGTAAAAGTGAGTATTTACTACTAAATACTTGTTTATGTCATGATCTTTGGTTTGATGAGTTTTCGTTTTGTGATTATCAAAACATAGAGATATCGAAAGATATGAATAACATTTTTAGGCATTTGTTTATATCAACAATCTCCCCCTTTTTGATGATTACAAAACCTAAACTCATTAAATTTAAAAATTAATTTTTAGACAAGTATTTAGTGAGTTTATATTCACTTTCTCCCCCTTTTTGTAGAATCAAAAAGGTTTAAGCTGATAAAATGAAAGCTCCCCTTGGTGTATGCTCCCTCTCGTTTGAGGGCACCAAGGGTTCGAGCTATGGAATACTTGCAAAAAAAATATTAGAAGCACAAGCAAATATATATAGCATGATAAAAACTAATAATAAGCATGGCAAAGGAGAATTAGGAACACGTATTAAAACATTCATTAATTCAAAATGATTATGTCAACCACATAATCATTGTTACATCATACATAATGCTAGAATTCTAAACCAAGTAGAATATCCTATTTTGCCAATAGAGAGTGTCATCAAACTTGCTTGTATCCCAAAAAGGTTGAATTGTTTTATTTGAAAAATAAAAAGCATAAGCATATAGAATGCTTGGGTGAGAGTGGTAAGTGGGGATCATGTTGGTGGCTTAATGGAGTTAAATTTTTGGTTTCATGGATGTTGGTGAGTTTGGTGATGTAGAGCTTGGAGGTGGTGAATTTGGAGTTGGGTTTGTTGGTTCAGGGTTTTGATGTTGTTCAAGTGATGGTGTTTGTTGAGATTTAGTGAGAAGATACTCAATCCAAGTAAAGTGCTCATCCAATGCAATTGTTTGTTTTTAGAGGAAGATGCAACAAGAGCAATTGTTGACATGCTTCTCAATTTGGTTTATGTTGTGTGGTGATGAGGGTGAGCTAGATGGAGGTGGATCCAAATTGCGTTGAGCAAGATGTAATGCTAAAAGAGCACTAAATTCATGTGCTTCTTTTAGCTCCTCAACGAACTTTAAGTGTTCGGAGGAAGGTGATGGTGGTGGAGCATGAATGTTGTCTTGGGTGAAGGTTTGAACATGCAACATAGGAATGGCAGGTGAAGTAGTAGGATGTGGTGGTGGTACTCTTGGTGGTGGAGACATGTTTGAGCTTGGGTAATCATGAAAACATGATATTGGTGGAAGAGTGGCTTCATGAGTGGATGGCGTTTTTGTTGAATGAGCAACATGTGAAGTATTGGTAATGAGGTTCGGATTGTTGTTTTGGGATTGTGCATGCTCATTACATGAAGGAGCATTAGTGAAGGCAAGAGTGGATGATTGGTTGTGAGATGGATCATTTGTGTGGGTATGAGGTTTAGTTGTTGGTTGACTTGGAACAACATCACTTGAGTTGTGACAAGAGTCAACTTTTCTCCTCCAAACGGGTGTGACGGAGATTTTTGCAACTCTTGAAAACTTGGGTCTTCGGTTGTTAGGAGATGACATGTTTGGATGGATGAGCATTTATGATGAAGTGAAAGTATTTATAATGTGGGAAAAGTGTGGTTTAGGAAGGTAAATTTTGAGGGATAGTTTAGGACAAAATGTGTTCGTGAATTTAGGGAAGTAAAGGGTGAAGTGGGTCAAAAAGTGATAAAGAAAACAGGAACCCCGAGCATCAGATGGCCGGTCCCCTTAATAATTAAGGGGGCCGCCTTGTAATTTAAGGGGCCGCCCATCTGGTGTTTTCCAGGTTACCAAAATTGGTTTATTGGCAGAAATAATTAGAGAAGGTCATGTGTTTGGGTTTAGTTTTAAGCAAGTTCACTCTATGAGGCAATATAGGACATGCTAGTCATGCACATAAAACAAATTGTATGCAAGGATTAAGAAAACAAGCATTTTCCTTTTAAAATAGTCATGCAACCTACTTATTAAACAATTACATTAAATAAGTTGTGAGACAATAAATCATGTTAATAAAATAATTAACCAAATGAGATTAATGAACTAGTTCATTGATTCAAAGTAGTGCCTATGTGCAGTAAAAGGAAAGGTATGAATGTAAGAGCAATTAAGACTTGTTGCAAGCAAGATTCATATATGCAAACCATGATTCTCTTGAAATGACTTGGTTTTGTAATGAGTGAAATGTTCACAATATTTTATGACAAATGTGAGATTATCATAGATGACATAAGAAAAATGTTTTTAGCGTTATTCAACAATGCTTCAAAGTAGATTCAAGTGTATATTTGAGTGAAAATAGATTGGGTTTTGCTTCATGAGATGTTGACAAAATAGATAAGAAAATTTTCCCAATCTTGATTTTGATTAAAACAAAGTTGTGATAGCTTATAGTCAAATATGTTATTTGAAGAAGGATGAAATAGTTATTTGAAGGATTATTTTTCAAAATGTGGGGTTTTATGCATGATATTTTATTTTTGATAGCAAGAATCACTAGTTATGGATTTATAAGGTATGTTAAAAAAAATCATGTTCAAGAGAATCGGTTGAGCCCGTTGTCACATATAATCACCTTTTATGGTAACTAAAGACATGGATAAGTGATGACATAATCTAATGGGCTTAATGCAATATACCTGAGAGGGATAAAACCAATCATCTATGGATGCAAGATTAACGCATATACATGCTAATTTCTTCATGGTATTTAATACTAACTTATCTTAATCATAAGTTATATTATAGCACATCTATTATTGCAACTAGAATGGTCATTTATCCTAAATGATAAGTATTCTACTAGTGGTCATAGATGATTTCCCAAATTAATGATGAATAAGAAAATGGGCAATAGACCTAAAATTAAGAGGGTCAACTAGACTAATTTCATGTATACATATATTAGTAATATTAATGATATATGAACAAGGCAACCTACAAACTTAAGCATATATATTAACTAATTATGGCATAATTTGATGTAATGTGATATTAACAAGTTTTTGAAAAGAAAACTTACCTCAGGTCCAGCTATTCATAAAGATAAGACGTGTGAATGTTGGTAAACATCTTCAATGTTTGCCCAAAGCATGACAAAGTAGCAAGGTATTACCCCAACGCTATTAAAGATCAAGATAACTTAATCCGAAACGCGTATTAGATCACTTCAAGCATCATGGGTCGTGTTTGTCAAAAATAATTGCGCTTGATTCCTTCATCCTGAGGTAGTAAAGAATACATCACAAAATCAACACTCTAATAGTGAAGTTCTTAACATCAATTCTTTTAATGGCCACAACAACATCATTTGCAAATCGTGTGTAGAATGTGAATCAAGGTAATATGAATCACTAGTCTTTATATGAATGATATGAAAGTGAGCGATCCATAAAGACGTCTCATCGTTCGTTTACTACCTAAACATGAAAAACAACTTGGTACCTAGATTCTCATGGGTCCGAGATGGTTAGTTGAGGACATCCATTGCATTTAAATGCACATGATGAGGATGTCGCCGAGGAGTACAAGAATTCATCAATAGTTTGTTTTAACGAACAAACAATGACTTTCTTGACTTAAGTAATTAATAATAGATACAAATAATATTAATTCTAAATTTCTCTACTAGGTTTTACAAATTTTAGTTGTCTTGATATATTTGTTGAAGGATCATTTGCAGTAAATCCTAAACCGGTTTTATCATTAAATGACTTTTGAATATTAAGTAGATATTTTAAAGATTTAGAACTATTTTCAAATTTAGCTAATATTTTTTCTTTTTCATTTTCCATTTCAAATTCATGTTTGTAGTCTTGACATTTTTTACATTCAAGACCAATTTCAATATTACTTTCAAGTCTAGACATTTTATCTTCTAAAATTATTTCTTTTTCAAAGTTACTTTCAACGGATGTTGAAGATTCATTTTTAAAAATGATTTTTGAGTCTATGTTGTAAAAATGTTTGAAGTTGTTTTCTAATTTTGGAAACTCTAATATAAATTGATCATAGCAAAAATGTTCGGTTTTGGATTGTACCTTATTTGTAGTTTTACAATCTTCACATGTTATACGATGATCATTTTCATCGTCCATGTCGCTCCATATTTTATTTATAGGTTCGCTTAGATCTTGGCGCATGTAGGCCTTGCAATCAATACTTGTATTTTCATTTATTTGAATGTCTTCACAAGCCATATTTTCATCATCTTCTTCGTCTTTGTCGCTCCATGATTTATTTACACTCTTTCTTTGGATTTGGCTCATGTATTCTTCGTTATTGATACCTTCAATAATCACATTTGAACTCGTAGTACTTGTATTTATTTCACGTAAATATTTATCTATCAAGTTTTCTAGAGTGACTAATTCTTGTGCAACATCAAGTTTATCATCTTTGGTTTTACATTTCTCTTGGTGAAAATTTAAGAGACATTTCCAAATATTATTTGCCGTTTTACAAAAGAATACTCTTTCATATTTAACTCTTGGTAGAGTTTTGTAAATCATTGATTTAGCTTTAGTGTTTTTGTCAATCTTTGTTTGAAGATGATTATATTGATTTTCAAAATCCATTTTAGTTTGTTGAAGATCAACAATTGAAATGATATGCCAAAGATCAATATCTATTGATTTCACATAATTTTCAAATTTATTTTTCCATTCAAGAAAATGATCATTTTCAAATAATGGTAGTTGTTTTTTAAATTCCCCTTCTAAATATTTTACAAATTCCATAGATCGTTCCAAGTTTTAAAATACAATATACTTTAAAAATCTCGCTTAACCTGGCTCTGATACCAATTGTGGAAAACTTGAAGGGGGGGGGGGGGGGGTTGAATAGTTTTACGTCTTTTTCGTTTTATAAAAGTTTGCTTCACAAAGAGTTGTTCAAGTTTATAAAAACTTTGATTCAAAAATATAGATTTTAGTTTGTTCACTATAATTGTTTTAACACCACTAAGTATAGTTGTTAAGTAAAAACTACAAAGTTGTTTATTACACACACACACACATACATACATACACACATATATACATACATACATACATACATACATACACAGATATATATATATATATATATATATATATATATATATATATATATATATATATATATATATATATGTTTTAACACCACTAAGTATGGTTGTTAAGTAAAAATTACAAAGTTGTTTATTACATACACACACACACACACATATATATATATATATATATATATAATATATCCTTTTAGTTTGGTTTAAATAAGTTTAGTGGTGTGAGTGGAACTTAATTTGATCTTTATGTGAAATCAATATATGCACAATATAAACAATTATAACTATTTGCAATATGTAGGTAAGTAATTAAGTAAGTAAGCAAAGAGTGAGAGATGGAAAGATCAAACCGAGAGACAAAGGATTTATAGGGGTTCGGCTACAAGGACACCTTCCTTGCCCTACTCCACTCCCCGAGCACCGAACTCGAGAGTTTTCTTCACTAAATCAATATGCTCCCTGATGTGCTCACGGTGTGTACAACTTTTAAATTTATAAACACGATTACCAGATCTAGAAATAACACATACGAGCAAGTGAACTCGTCCGATATAGCAAGATTGGGTTGGTAAGTCGGGATCATTCGCAGGGATTTGTGAGTGAATCTAAGCGTAAGTTTAAAAAGTAAATCTCTAACACTAGCGATAATGATTATAAGATAATTCAAATGATTAAAAACTACACTTGCTTAGACTAGTTAACTACTCATAAGAAAAGCATGATTGTGATAACTTCCTTAACATGTTGGTAATTAGAATTAGTTAGTGTTCTAATCTATTGTTTCTACAAGTTAAACCTTCGTCAAGATTTTAGTTTATAAAAACAAACATTAGGTTTGGACCAATCAATTCAAGGTTCATAAATTTGAGTTAACAACCTTAAACATAAAAATAGTTTCTTGTTTAATCAAATACTCTTAAGAAATGGTCAATACAAAAGGTAACCGAATCATAGACAACAAGGTTACAATTGATTATAAACAGCTAAAACTTTCGACCAATTAGACGTTTACAACCAATCCGATTTGATTAACAAATAGTATTCTCATTACAATTACACCTTAGTTCCTTTGTTTAGTCAAGAATAATTATGGTGACAAACAATCTTTCATAGACAAAAGATTATAACTAGTTGAATGATAACAACCCTTTCGGCCAATGATATTATAAGTAACTAGTTAAACTTGACTCAACGAATGTCACTATGAAACTTTAGTCTAATTGGGTTTTAGAATTGACTTGAAATTGAATTAAAACATGTTATCACAATCATAGACTAATCATTAAGTAATTAACATCATCTAAGCAAATGCAAAAGGTTACTAGCCACTCATAGCAAACATGAACATAAACTCAAAATATTGAACATTAGAAATCATAATTAAAGTCTTACAAATGTTTGGAATACGATTACATATGAGTAGGAAATGATTTCCTAAGTGTTGGTGTTGACTTCTTGAGAGTTTGACCTTCGGATGTTGACTTTTTGGACTTCCAATGCTTCCTGAACTTTTATGGACGAATTTGAGAACTTTTGGGACTAGTAAAGAGCTACTTGATGATTGCTTTGTTGTTATATGATGATGGTGTAATAGTTGTGTGTCAAATGAGATTGCAAAGCCACTATTTATACTACTCTTCAAGCCTAGGTTCATCAATGCAGCAACTTGGCCTCCAAGGTGAATAGAATGACCTAGAATACCAGAAAGAAGGGCCTAGAATCGGGTAGAGTGAAGTAGAAAACTCTTTGCAAAAGTTTAACGAGCTGACCAACCGATCGGTATCGGGCGCTAACCAATGAGTTGGATGAGACCTCTGTGTCTAACCGGTCGGTTGGATTCCAACCGATCGGTTACTTGTGACATTTTCTTCTAACCGATCGGTTAGATAGATGACCGATCGGTTACTTGCGTTCTAACAGCAACAAACTTGATCTTTAACTTGGCTCTTCGTTCTTTGTGCAAACTTGATTATTTCTTGTCAACGAACCTTGGAATGATGAAAACTTGGATTCTTCTTTGTGAAATGCTTGAACGAAATGAATCTCGAGTTGGGAATGACATATCCTTCATTTCCTTCACTTTTTCTTCCTTTTTCCTATTTTTGGCTACAAATGCTTGCAAACATACTTTGATACGATTATGTGATAAAAGCATATAAAAATAACCGAAAAACATAGAAATAACGCCACTAAAAACATGTACAATTTCAGCGTTATCAAATCCCCCACACTTGAACTTTGCTTGCCCTCAAGCAAATCTAGAAATAAAATATCATCCACATGGTACTTCAAAGATGTTTTGAAAAAATGTGATGCGAATCTTCCAAGTACAAATACAAGTTAGGTTCATCATTTTGAGCTTAAATGGTTGAAACATTGAGATGTTTGACAATACCCAAATGATTTTCTTGCTAGATGAACATTACTAATCACCTCACGAAAAAGGAATAAGATATAATTCACTATAAACACTCATTTTTTTGGTGAAGTATAAGAGAAATCACACTCATTGCTCAGTCATAATTTAAATATTACCATAGGCTTGTACAAGAAACATAACTACACCGTCAAGGCGTAAGCACCAAGTATTCATATCAAAGAGGGCTTTTATTCGGGTTTAAGGCTGAAAAGGGATAATAAAGACTTTCGTTCAACTATCTTATGTAAAACAAAATAGATCGCTGGCGCGAATTCTTGTATCAAAACAACGGATGGTCACTAAGGATATCCTTAGATCGCTGGCGCATTGTTATTTCCTCAAGAAATCGGATGGTCACTATATATCATACACTTGATAATTTCACTTGAGTCAAGGGTAGGAATAAGACATGGGATAAATTTAGAGAGTGTAATTGATAAAGAATATACAAAATAGTCAAAGTCTACTAACCGAATGTTGCTAGCTATCTTGAAATGTACTCTTTAGAACTCCATTCTTGAGTGAACAATACTTAACACTATAGCTCATTGGCTATTTTATTCGATATTTTTTTTTCACATAACATGGACATAAAATCACTTGTCACCATTCTACTTTGATGACTTATTCTCAACTTTGCTTTGATCACTTCTTCCGGAATTACTACTTTCTTTATATTCATGATTTTCCGCATAACATCCAACTTGTCATATAGCTAGCAACCAACTAAGACTTGACTAAGGGTAAGGCTAGGCTAAAAAGTGTAATTTTTTTTGAATTTTTCTCAATTTAATCAAAATAAAAGATAGGCTCAGAAGGTGTAACTAGGGGTATCTAGCGTTAAAAATGAACGCTAACAAAAAAAGGTTATGTTGGTGGTTAACTAGTCAATGAGACTAGCTAAAAAGTTATATGAAGGTTATTTGGGTTAGATCCTAAAATTGCCTCTTATCACATATGCATACTTATATCACACAAGAAATGTGATCTCACGACGATCTCGAAATGATTTACAAGCACAAGTTCTAGAATAAATAAAATCACTGGCACACTCATAACAAGAATTGAAGAAAATCCAAAATGAGTTGGATTAGGATCCCCACAACACTAGTCTTAGAGAAGCTGAAATGGTCTTCAATGGGGCATACAAGGAAGCTGTTACGGATGAAGAGAAGGTTTTGAAATAGAAGATTAAGGTTGAGTGGCTTAAAGAGGGAGATCATAATAGTGCTTATTTTCATAACTTAATGAAAGGTAGGTTTAGTAAAAGCAGAATTCTGAGCATTAAAGATGAGTTTGGTAATGTTTATCAAGACGAGGATGTTGCTGACATGTTTGTAAATCATTTTCATAATTTCCTTGGGTCCTGTGAAGATGTGTTTCCTATTGAAGACCATGAAGGGTTATTTATTAAGAAGTTGGACAGGGATATGGCTTCTCATTTAATCAAAAGTGTTACTGTGGAAGAGATAAAGGTTGCTTTGTTTGATATAGAGGACGATAAAGCACCTGGACCTGATGGGTTCACTTCCAGGTTCTTTAAGGCCTCTTGGAATACTATTGGTGTTGATTTTTGTAATGTAGTGAGAGAGTTTTTTGATAGTGGAAAGATGTTGGGGCAGATTAACACTACTCTTATCTCTTTGGTTCCTAAATGTCAAGTTCCCTCTAAAGTTACTGATTATAGGCCAATTGCCTATTGCAATGTGGTGTACAAGTGTATTAGCAAGGTTATAACCAATAGGATAAAAGAGGTCTTAAAGGATTTAATTGATGAAAACCAGAGTGCTTTTATAGAAGGCAGGCAAATAAGTGACAATATTATGCTAGCTCAAGAATTAATGTGTAGATACATTAGTAAAAAGAAGGTGGGTAGATGTGCATTCAAGGTAGACATTCAAAAAGCCTATGATACTGTCTCATGGGAGTTCTTGGAATTATGTCTTCTCAATTTTGGCTTCCATAAAGTTATGGTGAACTGGATTATGGTTTGTCTGAGATCTTCTTCTTTTTCAATCTGTGTCAATGGTGAATCTCATGGGTTCTTCAAAGCTAAGAGAGGTCTCAGACAGGGAGACCTAATCTCTCCTTACCTTTTTACTATTGTAATGGAAGTCTTCACTTTGATGCTTAGAAGACAAGTCACTAATGAAAAGAAATTTAAATATCATTGGGGATGTAAAAATCTTGGTATCTTAAGCTTATGCTTTGCTGATAACTTGATGCTCTTTTATCATGGGGATAAGATCTCTGCCTCTGTTCTTAGAAGGGCTTTGGATGAGTTCTATTTATCATCTGGACTCAGGCCTAACATGAATAAAAGTTTAGTATTCTTTGGTAATGTGAATGAATATATTAAACAGCAGATTAAACTTGTCATGCCTCTTAAGGAGGGAGAGCTCCCTATTAAATATCTTGGTATTCCACTGGATTCTAACAGAATCAATAGAAGTGATTGCTCTGCTTTGTTAGATAGTGTGAAGAGAAGAATAGATGGGTGGCAGAATAAAAGTTTATCATTTGCTGGAAGACTACAACTAATAGCATCTGTGTTAAAATCTTTGAATGTTTTCTGGGCTTCCATGTTCATTCTTCCTAAAGGTATTTGTGATGACATTGATAAGCTTCTGAAATGCTTCCTTTGGAAGACTGATGGTACTAAAATTAGTAAATACCGTGTAGCTTGGAAGGATGTTTGCTTGAAGAAAAGAGAAGGTGGCCTTTGGATTAAACCATTACATGTTTGGAATGAAGCTTTAATGGCTAAACACTTTTGGAGTGTCATTACTGATAAGAAGTCCATTTGGGTTAGGTGGGTTCAATCTCAGTGGCTCAAGGGTGACAGTGTATGGGTGGTAAAGCCTAATCAGGATACATCTTGGAGTTGGAGACAAATTCTTGGTTTAAGAGATAAAATTAGGAATTTTGTGTTGTATAAGATTGGTAATGGGCATAAATGCTTCTTCTGGTTTGATAGGTGGAATAAAAGAGTCCCTCTTTGTAACTTGATTAATTATTCATCTCTTGTTTATAGCAAGATGGATATACAGGCAAAGGTTGCTGATCTTGTTCATAATGATGGGTGGAATTGGCCTAGTGACTGGAATAACAGATTTGGGGAGATTCTTGATATTCAAGTCCCAAAACAGATTGAAAATTTGGAAGATAGAGTTAGTTGGATCAATAAGAAGGGTAAGGAGAAGAATTTATGTGTGAAAGAAGCATGGAAGGTGATGAAAGCTAGCTGTCCTAAAGTCATTTGGTATGAACACGTCTGGTTTACCCAATGTGTACCTAGACACTCATTCATCCTTTGGATGGCTGTCAAAGGTAGACTCAAAACCCAGGATAGAATTTCTAGATGGCTAAATATTCAAGATATGGCATGCCCCTTTTGTAAGCAATGCAAGGATTCTCACAATCACCTTTTCTTCAATTGTACTTTTGCTAGAAGATTATGGGAAAGATTAAAGGTCATGGCCAGGCTTGATAACATTTCAAATACTTGGGCTCAAATTGTCTCTGGTATTGTTAATCTTCCTGCAAAAAACACTATATGGAGTGTGATTCAAAGATTGGTTTGGGGTGCTTGTGTGTATTACATATGGCAGGAAAGAAATATTAGATTGTTTGGGAACTATTGTAGAACTGAGGGTGAGCTTTTCAAGATCATTACCGATGTAGTTAGGTTCAGAATCATGGGTTTGAAGGTCAATGTCACTCCAGAAGTTATTTCTGCTGCTGAGGTATGGAAACTTCCTATTAGTAAATTCCATAAGCATAAATGTATGTTGGATGATATGATGGCTGATGATATGAATATTGATGGTAATAATGGTTAATATGTATAAATTGTTAAGATATAGGGCTGTTTGGTTTCACAATCTCAGGTTGATTAGATATTGGGTTAGTACTGGTTTATGGGATTGCAATTGGATTTTTAAGGTTTTCTGTGAAGATTGTCAGAAGTTTAGTAAGTATGTTATCAGTATTGGGAGGAGTATTTGTAAGTGGTGGTATAGTAAAAAGGTTTGGTTAATGAGGATGAATATGGGTAGGCTATGCACCACAGGTAAAAGTAGGGCCAGTGATTTTAGAAACCTTGTCTCACTTGTACTCTATGAATAACCTGTGCTGGCCTATCTTTAAGGGTGTTTGGTTCTGCTATGTGAGTGACAAAGAGTTATGCACTACAGCTAAGTATTTAGACTTAGACTGCGCTGACTATGTCGCTGAGGGTGAATGGATTAGCCATCTTGTGTACAAAGAGTTATGCACTACAGCTTGGTGTTTAGACTTAGACTGCGCTGACTGTGTGGCAAGATGGTTTATGATGTGTCAGGTTTTGATTTTGATTTACTCTACAACTATATGGTCCTGCTTGTTATATGGGTTCTTGGATGATACTGTTGGCAACACATGGTGTATCCAGAATTGTTTTGGTAATAACCAGGTACCTATGGTTCTTGTTAGCCTGACTAGTCATGATATTATGTATTATATTCCATATACTCTTTTTCCTTGTTCAAGTTTTTTCCCTCAGAGTTTTGTTGGACTAGGTTTTTTAATCAGACATGGCTTGTGGGTAATTGCTTACCTGGTATTCATTCTCTTCAAAGACTGCACCAGAAGTGTTGATTTGGGCTGGATTTGTTTGATGTGATTATGCAGCTTCTGGTGATGAGTGGGACATTCCTTTTGTACTCCTGCTTATGGCTTCTAGTATGATGTTTATGTATGGCTTCTTGTATAACTATCTTTTAATAATTTTGTCTTTGCAGCCTTGCTTCCTATTTGTTGTAATATATGGTGATGTTTGAAGGTGAATTGGTTGATTCCTTTTCATTTACCCATGTATTCAGAGTATATTGGCAACAATAGTTCAAGCTCATTTGCCTGCTTTGACATTTTATTAAGGATATGTTGTTATTAGTTTTTGGATTGTAATCTAGCTCTTTTCAGTTTTATTACTTGTATTGGAGCTAGGGAATTTGTCCTATGCCATTAGTTTTTTGTGGTACAAAGTGTGGAGCTAAGGAAGTGTCTTAGTCTCTTTTTACACTTTTGTGCTTTTCTTTTGTTTACTTTGTAATGCCTTTGGGCTTTCCTTCTTTCTTAATAAAATTTACCTTTGAGAAAAATAAAAAAAGATCCAAGCATAAAAGATGTATGCTATATAAGAAATAGGCTCAAATCCTCATGGATTGTAATATTAATCAGGACACATCTCAAATTTCAAAAGTTACCGTTTTTTACCAGTGGATGGATCCAATTATTCCAATATATTATCCTAAAAGCGTGAAAACAACTAGATCATAAGGGCAGAAAATTTAAAATTAAGCTCAAAATTTACGGAATATTCTTATTTACCTATTCACCCCCCCCCCCCCCCCCCACTTAAGTTAAGCATTGTCCTCAATGTGATAAACGAACTTCAAAGTATGAAAATAGGGAAATAAGAAAATGAATAGTATTTTCCTTTGTGATTCTTAATTCCAAGTGTCCAAGTTTTCTTCATCATTTCCTGTATCAATCTTAAAACAAACAAACACAAGACTATATGTTTTATTAAAATTAGTGAAACACCCCCACACTTAAATTCAACCAAGTGATTTAAACTTTGGGGTATAATCACTGAAAATAAACTAAGAATAAAAAAAATAGCAAACACACGAGTTGCCTCCCGAGAAGCGTTTCTTTTATTTACGAGTCATCAGCCTGACTAAAATTTCACAAGAACTACATTGATGCGGTTTGGGACTTCCTCTTAGGATATTTTGGTACAAACAATACGTTTTCAATCACAATTCCTTCTCTAGTTTCATCTATATCTTCTAGTACGACATTTTCCCATGCTCTAGGAAGAGCATCATAGATAAAACCTTTTTCATGTGCCCATGGTATATTTTCCATATGAGGAGCCATGAATGTGATAGCTTCGTATTCAGATTCGGTTGGATATTCAATAGAAATTTTGCTCATTTGCTCCTTATCATAATACAACTTAATGCGGTGACCATTAACAATGAAACTTCCACCATGCTTGTCATAGAGTTCGACATATCCATATGGAAATCCATGTTTCACTATATAAGGTCCTATCCATTTGGGTTTGAGCTTAGGAGCTTTGAACTTGTATTTCATATTGAAAAGCATAACTTTATCCCTAGCTTTGAATTCTTTTCTAATTCTAAGGTTTCGGTCATGATAAGCTTTGGTTCTGGCTTTGTATAGCTTGGAGTTTTCATAGGCTTGGAGCCTCAATTCATCGAGTTCATGCAATTGCAAAAATCTTTTCTCTCCAGCTACTTTCAGATTGGGGTTACAATTTTGAAATGCCCAGTAAGCACGATGTTCGATTTCGAACGGCAAATGACATGTTTTTCCATACAAGAGTCTGTATGGTGTTGTGCCAATTGGAGTTTTATAAGCCGTACGAAATGTCCATAGAGCGCCATCGAGTTTCCTCGACCAAACGGAAGGATTATCCTTAACCGTTTTTTTCGAGTATTCTTTTTAATGCTCTATTAGTATTTTCGACTTGTCCACTAGTTTGTGGATGATATGCTTTAGCAAAACGATGATGAACTCCATATCGTTTCATGATTTTCTCCATTTGTTTATTACAGAAATGGGATCCTCTATGACTTATTAAAGCTTTAGGGATTCCATAGCGAGCAAAAAGATTTTTGAGAAAATTGACAACAACTCGTACATCGTTAGAAGGTAGGGCTTCAGCTTCAGCCCATTTGGAAACGTAATCGATTGCAACGAGAATATATTCGTATTTGTGAGATTTAGGAAATAGTCCCATAAAATTGATTCCCCAAATATCGAATATTTCGCAGACTTGAATGCTCTTCTGAGGCATTTCATCTCTACGAGAAAGACTACCGGATTTTTGGCATGCATCGCAGTTTTAAACAAGAGTATGAGCTTCTTTGAAAATTGTTGGCCAATAGAATCCAGCATCAAAAACTTTTTTAGCTGTGGTGGTAGGACCGTAATGTCCCCCTGTTGGGCCATGATGGCATTCATCAAGAATTTTTCTTGTTTCTGCGCCAGAAACACATCTTCGGATCATTCCATCGGGACACATTTTGAAAAGAAAAGGTTCTTCCCAATAATAGTGTTTTAAATCCGAAAAGAATTTACTTCGTTGAGCATGAGTTAATCCATTCTTGAGAATATTTCTACCAAAATAATTTGCAAAATCTGCAAACCACGGTATTTCCTCTTCATCAACTTTATCGATGGTCATAAGAGTTTCATCGGGAAAATAATCATCAATTTCGTCTTCCTTTAATTCTTCCAAATTTGAGTTCTCAAGACGAGACAAATGATCGGCATCAAGATTTTCTGCTCCTTTCTTATCTTTTATTTCGATATCGAATTCTTGGAGTAGTAAAATCCAGCGGATAAGACGCGGTTTTGCATCTTGTTTGGCAAACAGATATTTGAGCGCTGAGTGATTGGTGAAAACGATTGTTTTGGAAAGCACGAGATAAGATCTGAATTTGTCAAAAGCAAAAACTATGGCTAACAATTCTTTCTCTGTAACCGTATAATTTTGTTGGGCGTTGTTTAGTGTTTTGCTAGCAAAGTATATAGGACGAAAATGTTTTCCTTCACGTTGTCCTAAAACAGCTCCAACAGCAAAATCGCTTGCATCGCACATAAGTTCGAATGGTAGTGACCAATTAGGTGAAACCATAATCGGAGCACTAGTCAATTGACTCTTTAGTGTTTCAAAAGCTTTAATGCAATCTAAATTGAAATCAAAAATAGAATCTTTTTCAAGAAGTTTTGTCATAGGACGAGATATTTTGGAAAAATCCTTTTTGAAACGACGGTAGAAACCGGCATGTCCTAAAAACTTCTAACAGCTTTAGCATTAGTTGGAGGTGGTAATTTGGTGATAACATCAATTTTTGCTTTATCAACCTCCATTCCTGAACTTTAGATTTTTTGTCCTAGCACAATTCCTTCGGTTACCATAAAATGGCATTTTTCCCAATTGAGAATAAGATGTGCAGCTTCACATCTTTTGAGCATTTTGTCTAGATTTGAAAGACAAGCTTCGAAAGAATCTCCAAATACTGAAAAATCATCCATGAAAACTTCCATAGATTTTTCAAGCATATCTTGGAATATATCAATCATACACCTTTGAAAAGTGGCAGGTGCATTACAAAGACCAAAAGGCATACGCCGATAAGCATAGGTTCCAAAAGGACATGAGAATGTGGTATTTTCTTGATCAGAAGGATCAATGGGAATTTGGAAATAACCTGAAAAACCATCGAGGAAAAAAAAGTATTTGTTGCCTGCTAATCTTTCAAGCATTTGATCCATGAATGGAAGAGGAAAATGATCTTTCCTGGTGGCTTTGTTCAATTTTCTATAATCAATACATACTCGCCATCCAGTGACTGTTCTAGTAGGAACTAATTCATTCCGTTCGTTGGTCACTACAGTCATTCCTCCTTTCTTGGGAACACAATGAATAGGACTCACCCAAGGACTATCTTCAATGGGATATATGATTCCAGCATCAAGAAGTTTAATGATTTCTTTCTTGACAACTTCTTTTATATTAGGATTGAGTCGACGTTGTCTTTCAACAACAGGTTTAGCACCTTCTTCGAAATTGATTTCGTGTTTACAGAAACCAGGGCTAATTCCTGGGATGTCAGAAGTTTTCCACGCAAAAGCGCGTTTATGCTTCTTAAGAACTGAAATGAGTTTTTCTTTTTGATCATCCTTGAGCAACGAAGATATGACTACATGAAGAAGTGAATTCTTCTCCAAGTAAGCATATTCAAGATTATTTGGAAGTGGTTTAATCTCAAGATCGGTGGGTGGTTCTTGAAGAGACGTTTTGATCCTCATTTGATCATTAATGGTAATTTCTTCGAAATTCTCTTCAACTATTTCTCCTTCCTCAACTTCTTCATCATCTTCTTCAAATTTAACTTCCATAAATTCAGCGAACTCTTTATCAAGATTCGTTTCATTTATTTTCTCAGAAGTGGTTGTGAAAGGATCAGAATCGTCAAGTAATGCATCCAATTCTTCCTCAGTGACTTCATCGATTACATCAATGTTAAAACAAGTGTCATCACTGGTATATGGATATTTCATTGCTTTGTCGATTAGAAAGGTAATTCTATCTTCTCCAACTCCTAGATTGAGTTCTTTACCTTTGACTTTGATTATGGCATCAGCGGTGTTTAGGAAAGGTCTTCCTAAGATTAAGGGTACTTGTCTATCTTCCTCCATTTCTAAGATTACAAAATCCACTAGATAAACAAATTTACCAACTTGGACAAGCATGTTTTCGGTAACCCCAACAGGATATTGGTATGTGTGGTTGGCTAATCGAATAGTCATCTTTGTAGGTTTCAAAGTATTGATGGAAAGTTTAGAATACAACGAATAGGGCATCAAATTAATACTTGCAACGAGATTGGCTAAAGCATCGCATGTGATGTTGTTTCCTAACGTGCATGGAATTAGAAAACTTCCGGGATCTCCGAGTTTTGGTGGAACTTTGTTTTCAATAATGGTTGAACATTCTTCATTGAGGAAAGTAGCAGATATTTGCTCTAACTTATTTTCTGTTATTAAGAAGTTCTTTCAAAAATTTCCCATTTTTGGGCATTCCAGCTAGAACATCAACGAGGGGTATATTGAGTCTAAATTCTTTGATCATCTCAACAAACTTCTTATAACATTCCTCCTTTTTCTCTTTTCTAAGAGCTTGTGGGTACGGAATTTTTGGAGTGTATGCTTTGAGTGGTTGGGTTGTTTCTTTGGTTGGTGTTTCAGGAGTATCTTCCTTTTCTGCTTCAGCTTCTTCTTCACTATCATCATCGATGATTTGAGTTTCATTGGGATTGGTTGGTGGATCATAAGAAAGACCACTTCTTGTGAATACAGCATTGATATGCTCATTTCTGGTTTGTGATGGACGATAAGTTTTGTCATTTGATACATAAGGCTTTGGGTTGGATTGGGTATTGCTTGGTAATGTTCCAAGTGGTTGTGAAAAAAATTGATCAGAGAGTCTACCAAATTTTTGTTCAAGATCCTGAATAGAAGCTTGATGATTTTTCTGACCCTGCTCAACTTTGGTTTTGAGATTGAAAAATTGGGTTTTAACAAATTCATTTGTGGATCTTTGAGCAGTCACGAAATCTCGCATCATTTTTTCGAAATCAGTTTCTTCTGGTTTTTTGTCAGAGTTTGGTGGAGTTGGATTGTCTATTCGTGGTTGAGAATCATGGTTGTTATCCCTTTGGCGATCTTGCCAATTTCTAGAATTTATTCCGTAATAATTACCAAGAAAACCGCCTCCACGGTATCCTCCTTGGACATAATTGGCTTCCCCTTCTTTGGGTCCAACCATGGGTTGGTCGTCACATTCGGATGAAGTGTGATTACCTCCACAGTTATTGCAACCTTTTCGCATTTCTTTCATTTCTCCTTTGATATCTTTATATTGCGAGTTGATTTTGGAAGTTAAGGCTTCCATTTTCTCCATGAGTTTAGAAGTATCGGAACTTTCGGCAAAAGCAACAGTTTTTCGTAAGGGTTTGGTTTTGGAATCTTTTGACCAATCGAGTTTAAGGAGTACTCGATCTTCGAGCAATTGATATGCCTCGTTGGGATTTTTGTAAAGAAAAATTCCTCCAGCATCAAGAATTCCTTGAGATGTTTCATCAAGTCCATGGTAGAAGATTTGGATTATGGTTCCTCGTCCTAAACCATGTCCATGACAACTACGAAGTAAATCTCTCATACGAAGCCAAGCTTCAACAAGAGATTCATTGAGGTTTTGTATGAAAGCACGGATTTCTCCCATGAGACGATCAAACATGGCAGGTGGAAAGAATCAGCAAACAAAAGCTTGCCTCATCTCCTCCCAAGTATTGATAATTCCTGGGGTTAATTCGTTATACCACACTTTGGCATCTCCGGCGAGTGATGATGGGAAAAGTTTGAGTTTAATGGCATCGACATCGGTGTCGCCATATCGAAACATGCCGCAAATTTCTATGAATTCGGCAATGTGTTTGTGCGGATCGGCCCTCGAACGGCCATCGAATTGACGGTCTTTGATCATAGAAAGATGGTGTCCCTTCACGGTGAAGTTGTCACCAAGGTTAACAGCAACAATAGCAGCTCTAGGAGTGGGTGCTACGGTTTGGTTTGTGGCCCACATGGGTTGGTCATCGGCCAATGGAAATGGTTGAATGGTGAATGGGTTATAAACAACTAAGGCTTTAGAAAGGTTATCAAACGGTGGGTTTGGTACTCTTGGTACACGGTTGGTTGGTGGAACAAAAGGTGTTCTTCTTCTTCTTGGTCTACTAATCAGAATTTCGGGATTGGAAAGAGGTGAAATTGGTTCTACTCCGGTTGATCGAGTGTTCATACAATTACCGAGTGAATCTCGGAAACTTTGGAACAAACGAGCAAAGAATGGAAACAATTTGAAAAATCAGGAAAAAGGAACCGATCGGTTAGATGAGTGACCGATCGGTTGGATTGGACAATTTTGAAATACCAATCGGTTAGATGAGTGACCGATTGACTAGATGGCTCGGATTTTTTTGTTTTTTTTAGAAAACGAACAAGGAAAGAAATGGAACTTTAAAACTTACAGAAAACACAATTAAAATCCCCGGCAGCGGCGCCAAAAACTTGATGTGCTCACGGTGTGTACAAGTTTTAAATTTATAAACACGATGACCGGATCTAGAAATAATACATACGGGCAGGTGAACTCGTCCGTTATAGCAAGATTGGTTTGGTAAGTCGGGATCGTTCGCAGGGATTTGTGAGTGAATCTAAGCATAAGTTTAAAAAGCAAATCTCTAACACTAGCGATAATGGTTATAAGATAATTCAAATGATTAAAAACTACACTTGCTTAGACTAGTTAACTACTCATAAGAAAAGCATGATTGTCATAACTTCCTTAACATGTTGGTAATTAGAATTAGTTGGTGTTCTAATCTATTGTTTCTACAAGTTAAACCTTCGTCAAGATTTTAGTTTATAAAAACAAGCATTAGGTTTGGACCAATCAATTCAAGGTTCATAAAGTTGAGTTAACAACCTTAAACACAAAAATAGTTTCTTGTTTAATCAAATACTCTTAAGAAATGGTCAATACAAAAGGTAACCGAATCACAGACAACAAGGTTACAATTGATTATAAACTACTAAAACTTTCGACCAATTAGGCGTTTACAACCAATCCGATTTGATTAACAAAAATTATTCTCATTACAATTACACCTTAGTTCCTTTGTTTAGTCAAGAATAATTATGGTGAAAAACAATCTTTCATAGACAAAAGATTATAACTAGTTGAATGATAACAACCCTTTCGGCCAATGATATTATAAGCAACTAGTTAAACTTGACTCAACAAATGTCACTATGAAACTTTAGTCTAATTGGGTTTTAGAATTGACTTGAAATTCAATTAAAACATGTTATCACAATCATAGACTAATCATTAAGTAATTAAAATCATCTAAGCAAATGCAAAAGGTTACTAGCCACTCATAGCAAACATGAACATAAACTCAGAATATTGAACATTAGAAATCATAATTAAAGTCTTACAAATGTTTGGAATACAATTAAAAATGCGTAAGAAATGATTTCCTAAGTGTTGGTGTTGACTTCTTGAGAGTTTGACCTTTGGATGTTGACTTTTTGGACTTCCAATGCTTCCTGAACTTTTATGGACGAATTTGAGAACTTTTGAGACTAGTAAAGAGCTACTTGATGATTGCTTTGTTGTTGTATGATGATGGTGTAATAGTTGTATGTCAAATGAGATTGCAAAGCCACTATTTATACTACTCTTCAAGCCTAGGTTCATCAATGCAGCAACTTAGCCTCCAAGGTGAATAGAAGGACCTAGAATACCAGAAAGAAGGGCCTAGAATCGGGTAGAGTGAAGTAGAAAACTCTTTGCAAAAGTTTAACGAGCTGACCAACCGATTGGTATCGGGCGCTGACCGATCGGTTGGATGAGACCTCTGTTTCTAACCGGTCGGTTGGATTCCAACCGATTGGTTACCTGTGACATTTTCTTCTAACCAATCGATTAGATGATGACCGATCGGTTACTTGAGTTCTGACAGCAGCAAACTTGATCTTTAACTTGGCTCTTCGTTCTTTGTCCAAACTTGATTATTTCTTGTCAACGAACCTTGTAATGATGAAAACTTGGATTCTTCTTTGTGAAATGCTTGAACGAAATGAATCTTGAGTTGGGAATGACAAATCCTTCATTTCCTTCACTTTTTTTTTCCTTTTTCCTGTTTTTGGCTACAAATGCTTGCAAACATACTTTGATCCGATTATGTGACAAAAGCATATAAAAATAACCGAAAAACATACAAATAATGCCACTAAAAACATGCACAATTTGAGCGTTATTACTCCCTTATGGCGGAGAAAACTGTACAAACCTTAGCTTACACCAATTTAACGACACAAAGCTAAATGTCGAGTTCTAATCCTAGCTAGAACCAATCTCACAACTTCAAACACACCACGACACACCCTTTTATTCCTTCTACACTTCTTCACAAAACTTATGTCTTCACTCCTTCACAACTTCTATCTTTTCACTACTTCAAATCTAATTCTTCCACACAACTTCCAAGCCTCTATGTCTTCACAACTTCAATACTTCTATGTCACTACTTGAGGGCTTTAATATATGATCCGCTACAAAGCTTCTGCTACTTTAAAAGCTTCTACATCTTCACTACTCCAAGGCTTCAACGTCTTCACTACTCTAAGGCTTCAACGTCTTCACTACTTCAAGGTTTCTACACAACTATATGGCTTCTATATCTTAACTAGTCACCACCACTTCAAAGTATAATATCTTCCTATACTTCCTACAACTATTCCTAACCACCTCTACTTCTTCACTTCTTGTACCACTTCACACCTTCAACAAGTCTAAATCTAACAAACTAATATGCACACCTTATACACCAAAGAATGAATGATTTACAAGATGAAATAAACAAACAACTTAGATGGCAAGATGATACTAAGTTGTAATACTTCTAGTCTTTAATGATAGAAGTTTTCTTCTCTTTGCACTTGAGTGTTGAGGCTAGAATCACTTTGAAACAAAGATTAATGTATATATGATCAAAGGATTATAGAGGATAGAAATGGGGGTTTAGATCAGAATGTTTAGAGTGCAAAAAGGTGAGAAAAATTAGTGGAATGAACCAGTATTTAAAGGCAGAGCTAGGGGGGATCAGGAGCGTGCCGGTCCCCTTAATTATTAAGGGGGCCGCCTAGTTAATTAAGGGGGCCGCCCCTCCAGAATGTTGCCCAGCTTTGTCTTTTTTCTGGATTAGATTTGCCATCTTGGGTTGAAAATTTGAATTCATATATTGATAATGAATTAAACATATTCTTTTAATTCCAAAAATGTTTTATGAAAGATATAAAATGTTTTGTGACATTTTATAAAAAATCTAGTTATTAATAAAAATGTTCCTTTGATCTTATAATGCATTAGACACTTTGTTTATTCATACCTTAGGTGATTAGATGGTAAAAGTGAGTATTTACTACTAAATACTTGTTTACTTCATGATCTTTGGTTTGATTAGTTTTTGTTTTGTGATTATCAAAACATAGAGATATCGAAAGATATGAATAACGTTTTTAGGCATTTATTTATATCAACAGATATTACCAGCCTCGATGTCATCAAGAAAAATATTAGCATCTAAGCCCGACATGTTGGTCAGGGTACCTGAAGAATCTCCAATCGCGGGAAGCCTTTTAGTATCCGTCATAAGATCAGATTTGTGCCCGACCAAATAACCCAATGCATCTACAAAGAACACATGCATGCACCACCTTTTAGAAGCAAAAACACACAATATAAATAAGTAATTTAAAGCAACATGGTTTTTACCATTTACATAGCCGACCATCTCACATCGCCCTTCTCTAAACACGCGATTAACCTCGGAAGAAAACACAACCTTTTTGGGATCATTAGAAGGGCCGGAATGCCCTTGAGAAGTACCTCCGACACCCTGAACAACATGTGATCAAAATATTAAATGGCCACTTATGAAGGGTACTATACATAGTACCTTCTGAAAAGCTACAAAGTGAAAAGGAAATACAACATGTAATGAATACGAACTTACAGGGTCCATTTAATTCTTTGTGGATAAAAGAGTGACAGTTACATCTCTCTCTTCACTTTCCTTATGTACTAAGGGGATAGGGACCCACTGTTTGAAAGCCATGATTACAAATCCTGTGTAGAAATTTACGTGTTAACAATTCCTATGCGCATTTACACCTGTCAGAAACGGGGCTGAGCCATCACTTTAGTCCCTAATGACATCTCTCAAGCATAGTAACGTAAGTAAACAACATATAAAACTCATATTGTATTACCCTCTACAAACACATCATATGACCACCATACCAAAAAAAAAAATCATATGTGCTATGTAACCCTTTCACATATGAATTGGGGGGCTTAATGGAGTAACCATTAAAATATGCATTTTTGTTGCATGAAAATAAAACAATACCAATTGCGTAAAATCTTTTGTATAAATGTAAATTGTATAGAAACTATTTAAATATGTCAGTTGCTAGTAAATAGCTTATATATTCAAGTGGCATGAATATCATCTATAATATAATGGAAGTGGCTGGAATATCATTTATGATATCATTTATCAAAAGCAAAATATGAAAAGAATTGTATTAGGATGCATGACAGAAGATATCTTTATTATTACGTAATAATGTACTAAATGCATAAAATAAATCTCATAAGGGTGCATGGCATATCTTTATTATTACGTCAACAAAATCCTATTGTCCACTTGAAGATATCTTCCCATGCATTTCCCCTGCCTATAAATAGAACGCAGAAACGAGGAGCAAGACACTCAACAATGACTTCTCCTTCTCTATATAATACAACCTTTCTTCACTATTACTAGTAGTGTAAACACACCTGGGGAAAGCCCAGTAGTTCAATATTTCATAACCAATCCTCACATAGGAAAAGTGGCGTAAAACCACATATATAATGTGAGTTACCAGCAGGGAATCGCCACCCTATAAATAAACCTCCAATAAAATCCACGCACATATTTGATACACGGTAATTCGAGTCTTTATTACTTACCCATACTCAGTAAATGATGTTAAGCGTTCGATCCATGTTCGTGATATAAATAGTCATCTATTTATACCCGTGGCCTGGGATTGAAATTCTGCGTATCATCAGATATGTTTCTTTTTTGTACATTATCCCTAAGGAAGTGATGACATATTTCTATATGTTTAGTCCTATAGTGTAGAACGGGATTCTTACTTAAGTCTATAGCACCTTTATTGTCGTACATTATAGGAATATTTTCTAACCTAACGCCATAGTCTACGAGAGCTTGTTTCATCCGTAGGGCTTGTTGACATGCCTTTCTAGTACTTAAATATTCGGCTTTGGTGGTCGAAATATCAAGAGCGGTTTGCTTCTTGGAAAACCAAGATGTTAGGCAACATACCATGAACGTGCAAATACCACTAGTGCTCTTTCGATCCACGTAGTCTCTAGCATGATCCAAATCTGCATAGACAATGGTTTCTATGCCGGATCCCATAGGATGCTATAATCCTAAGTGTATAGTGCCGTTAATGTATCGGAAGATACGCTTAACCGCTTCTAGGTGAGAGGTTTTGGGATCCTCTTGAAAACGGGCACAAAGGCAAACATTAAACATGATATCGGGTCTACTTGCCGTTAAGTATAGTAAACTACCTATCATTCCTCTATACTTAGTGTTGTCTACGGACTCACCTTCTACATCTCTTGTGAGTTTGATTTCCGTAGACATGGGTATCTGATGAGGCGAAAAATGAACCATTTTTAGGGGGTCATTTAAGCCCGGAATTGAATTTATTTGATCAAATATTACCATAAATCGTTCCTTTTGTGATTTTAGGTACTTTGGGAGTGAATTCTGGAAAAAGAAATATTTTGGACGTTTTTGGAGCATAAAAGTGAAGAAAACGGCAAAGATTTAATTTTCCTTGCTCGGAATAGTACCTGACGGCGTCAAAAAGGAATTTTTGATGGCGTCAAGAGCAAAATGGATGACGACCCAGAGAAAATGTGACGGCGTCAGAAGTAGGGCGTCAAGAGTTATTTTGGTGACGGCCTGGAGCAGAAATACACATGATGGCGTCAGACCTAGATCTAGGCAGTCCGAGAACTTTATTGGCGGCGAGATGACGTCGTCAGAAATTTCCTCTTGACGCCGTCACCTCACAGAATCTATATATACTTTTCTATTTTTCATTCATTAAAGAGAGGAACTTGTGTGGAGAATAATAGGGCCGAACCTAATAAACCCTAGGTCGTTTGTAACAGTATTTTCAAGGGTTTTCACCCCTTGAAACCTTTCATGTTCAATTAAGATAAGTCTTTTTTCAATTCATTCAATATGTCTATGTGTTGTTTGAATATATCTTGTGCTTGTCTTGATTATAACATGCTAGGCTAGATCTTTCATGTGTTTGCTTAGATGTAATGAAACCTAGATGTTGATTATAGGTTGATTGCTGGTTTATAGTTGTAATGGATGAATGATTTCAATGTTAGGCTTAAGAAAACTGGCAGATCTCCATTGTGTAACTTGCTTGAACGTCTTAAGAAACATGAACCGATGTGTACTAGGTTTTTATGATTGTATTTAATGCATGAGCGAATTCTAGTGATCCCATGTTAGGAGCTTCTTAGCCGGCTCGACATAGGAGTGAAGTAGGAGCTTATAGGATTGGGGAAGTAAGTACGCCACCCCATGAATGGTATTAAGGAATACAATCCGTCATCCACGCAACTGTAACAAGTGATTAACCTGTAAAAGATATCTAGGGAGTAGTGAAATCTAAGTAAACACAATTCTCCCATATATTGCTCACACCAGTAGTTTAATTTAGTTTATTTTCATTTTTACTATTTTATTTTGATTGCATCTTTAGTAACTGGATTAGTTGACTAGCAACTAATTCCGCCTAATCCTCTAAAAACCGAGATTTTTATTTGCTTTTATAAAACATAAAAAATACAAAAAAAACCATCCTTCACCTCTAGACCTAGTTTTTAGGCTTTCTAATCCTAGCGACACTATTCCTGAGTTGAACGATCAATCCCCCGGTACTTGTCACTATACTATACTACAACGATCAGGTAAAGCCTGGTGCAATTCTCACGCATCAAGTTTTTGGCGCCGCAGCCCGGGGAATAGTTATTGTCTAGGTTAGAATTTCTTTTTATTAGGTCTACTTGCTAGATTCCTTTCTAGTAAGATTTTATTTTTTATTTTTAGGTTCTCTTTAGTCTATCTTATTTCTTTGTTTCCTTTGTTCGTAAACTACCTCGATGGCTAACAATAACATTGATCGGTTGAGTCCTGTTATTCGTGTTTTTCGTCACAAGATTTTCCAAATGCCCGCCCCAATCCCTTTAGTGGAAAATGAGAACCCACCTAACCTCTCGCCTAACCACCACTTTGACAATAATTCTGAGTTAGAGGAGTCTGACCATGATGATGACCATAGGGCTAGTCCTTTTTACTATTCTGACTCCGATGAGGATCTAGGTGATGGTGATGTGATTAATGAGAATAGGATGGAAGAGGAAGTGAACCCTCTTAGGTATGTCGACCCTAGAACAAGGATTGAGAGTGATAGCTCATTCAATATGTAATTTCCATGTAAGATTGGATTTAGGAGCTTTGATGCCTATCTTAACTCATCTCTCCCAATGAACATAATCTCGCGTAATGAATATAATAAAATCATGGTAGATGAGTTAGAATACAAAAGAGATAATATTATTGCTAGGGCAATGTCATTGCATGTGTTTGTAGGAAGCTTTGTTTATCTTGTTGAATTCATGGTTATGGAGAATCTAGGAGAATTTATCGATAGTAAGTTAACACAAGTTGTGTTTGGGAAACCCTTCAAAAGGTTGACCAACCTTGATGAAAATCTTCCGGAAGGGTTAATTACATTCTCGAATGAGGATGAAAATTTTGTTTACCCAATGCCCCGTGCACACCCTAGGTTAAAGGATTTCTCCATGGAGAAGTGTAGTAGGTATCCACCCCTAGAAATGCTAAGTGAGAATGATAAAAGAAAAGGGCTTAAATATACTCATGAGAAAAATAAAAGCTATTATCGTAGATGTTTAGAGTTAAGTGATGATTATAAGAAAGATGAGGCGACTATTAGATGGCTCACCCTCGGTTATGTGAGCATAAGCGACACGCGATAATCCATGACCTTGAGTCTAGCTACAAGACTCGTAAATAAAGAAAAGCGCTTCTTGGGAGGCAACCCATGTTTTGTGTGATTTTTATTTTGTTTGATTGTTATTTGCTTCCGTATGCATGTTTTATTTTTATTGTTGGTAGATCATGTTTCAAACTAAAATGGTGAAAATACTTTATTTTGTTGTTTGGCTTAGTCTTAACTTCATCCAAAGGTATTTCGCAAAAGATAAGTGTAAGGGGAAACCCCAAATATGTTTTTAAGAAACAAACTTGATCATGATTCTCCACAATATTAAGTGAACATGTGTATTCGTATTTGTTAGAGTCAAATGCTTGTATCGAGTCATAATGATGTTTTGCAGGATTTTCCAGGAAGTAGGATAAAGTTTTTCTAGAAATTTTCCGGAAACTTAACATAAGAATTTCTGCAGGTCACTTTTGACGGCGTCAGGAAGAAATTCCTGACGGCGACACGTGTAAAATTCTGGAAATTTTGCTAGTTTTGTTTTTCTAAAAGAGTCTTAAAGTTTTTGTTGAATCTTTAGTTTTATAATCTCCAGGAAATCTGCAACCATCATTCCACAAGCATTATATCTTACTTTGTTTTCTAGGATTTGTTAGCATATATAGATTGCCGCCGATTTTACGCGAGGTTGCCTTGTTTGTTTTCTCAGATTTAACAGGTTATGTATGACAAGAAGATGATTTATATTCTGGAAGGGAAGCTTTGATTGTTCATTTTCTTGGAAGAAGATCTAACCTGGTTACCATATTATCCATACCGAGCGAATCAGGGGAGTATTTGATTTCATTCTTTTACCTGTTTTACTTTTACATTCTTTTATTGAACATTGGGGACAAGGTTCATCCTAAGTGTAAGGGGAGGGTAAAATGATGATACCTTATAGATACACTTCCACTTGAGTTTGTTTATTTGATGGTAGGTGTGTAATAAAACTAAGAGAAATACTTGTTAGTGTAATTTTAGCGCCAAATTTAAAATTTTTTACAACATTTAGGAGTGAAACTTTAGCCTTAGCAAGCGTCTCATGGATAGGAGATTGTATGACTAGCACAAAACCGTACTATTCAGAAAAATTTTCCACCCAAATATGTGAGGTTCGCCTTTAGATTTGATAGGAAAAGCATTTACTATTAGTGCTTATGAGTGTACCTGTAGCATTTAGATTCTAGAACTTGCGTTAGTGATGCATCCCGAGACCGCTAGTGAGACTACATTCGTGTAGTAGGATTTACTACATGATAAGAGGCATTAGGATCACCGTTGTGTTAAACCCGTTTCATAATTACTTGACCATTTAAGTCATATTACTTGGCTAGTAAAGTCAACTAATTTTTCCCACACCCTTAGGGTTGTACTCATTTTTAGTACACGAAACCCCTAGTACACCCCGCAGAGCCTATCTTTTCATTTCTAACTTTAAGCATCTTACTTAAAGGAAGAATTTGTTACACCCCACTTAAATGTACACCCAAATCGCCTTAGCCTTCCGTGTATGCACTCATCTTTAGTGCATTATTGTTATTTGTTAAACCCTTAGTTAATTATCTAATTGATTACATGGTTGCTAAGCCGAGTCATATCCTTGTACATATTGTTTTGGGACGATTGGGACTCATGGGTAAAGTACTTATTTTATGGAGTAATGGGGAAGAACATCATATATTACCCCCATATGTACGTTAATCTTAAAAGTACTCCAAGTGTTTTGATTTTCTTAATTCGAGTCATTAGATTAGTTTATTGTAAAGTATGTAAAAATTCAAGTGTAAGGGGAATGTACATTCCCTATGATGTATTATTTTGGATGGTAGTGTAAGAGTGTATGGAAAAAAAATTCAAAAAAATTAAAATATATATATATATATATATATATATATATATATATATATATATATATATATATATATATATATAGAGAGAAAAAGGAAAAGAGAGAGAAAAAACATACGGACTACCATCCCGTTTCATTCTATGTTTATTTTATGTTTTTGTTATTTTTCATTTATTAGCTTAAGTCGAGTCTAGTCTTGGCTTAGCAACGCCATATTGTACATGTAATTAACCAAGATTATTAACTCGCCACCAGTAAAGATTGCCTATATCCAACAAAACCATGTATTTCATATCCCTACACCTAGCGTTACAACCCTTTAAAAAAAACCTCTTTGATAGTTTATCCTAGGTGCTTACGCCATGTGGTGGAGGTTTGATCCTTTCCCAAGCCTATGGTAATCTATTTTGCTATGACAGGTAGTGAGAGATGTTTTCCATTTCCATATTGTGATATTACTTTATTACACCCGAGAGATGTGAGTATCTAAACACTATTTGTGAGGTGCTAGTATATGACCTCCGTGCTTGTCTTTGGTCTTTAGCGGAACGATTATTTGTTGTAATTACTTTTATATTAGTGTTAAACGACCCCTAACTTGTATTTTGACTAGAATAAAAACGCATTTGCTTGAGGACAAGCAAATCTCAAGTGTAAGGGTATATGATGAGGCGAAAAATGAACCGTTTTTAGGGGGTCATTTAAGCCCGGAATTGAATTTATTTGATCAAATATTGCCCTAAATCATTCCTTTTGTGATTTTAGGTACTTTGGGAGTGAATTCTGGAAAAGGAAGCATTTTGGACGTTTTTGGAGCATAAAAGTGAAGAAAATGGCAAAGACTTAATTTTCCTTGCTGCGAACAGTACCTGACGGCGTCAAGAAGGAATTTTTGACGGCGTCAAGAGCAAAATGGATGACGACCCAGAGAAAACGTGACGGCGTCAGAGGTAGGGCGTCAAGAGTTATTTTGGTGACGGCCTGGAGCAGAAATACACATGACGGCGTCAGACCCAGGTCTAGGCAGTCCGAGAACTTTATTGGCGGCGAGATGACGGCGTCAAAAATTTACTCTTGACGCCGTCTCCTCACAGAATCTTATATATTTTTCTATTTTTCATTCATTAAAGAGAGGAACTTGTGTGGAGAATACTAGGGCCGAACCTAATAAACCCTAGGTTGTTTGTAACAGAATTTTCAAGGGTTTTCACCCTTTGAAACCTTTCATGTTCAATTAAGATAAGTCTTCTTTCAATTCATTCAATATGTCTATGTGTTGTTTGAATATATCTTGTGCTTGTCTTGATTATAACATGCTAGGCTAGATCTTTCATGTGTTTGCTTAGATGTAATGAAACCTAGATGTTGATTATAGGTTGATTGCTTGTTTATAGTTGTAATGGATGAATGATTTCAATGTTAGGCTTAAGAAAACTGGCAGATCTCCATTGTGTAACTTGCTTGAACGTCTTAAGAAACATGAACCGATGTGTACTAGGTTTTTATGATTGTATTTAATGCATGAGTGAATTGTAGTGATCCCATGTTTGGAGCTTCTTAGCCAGCTCGACATAGGAGTGAAGTAGGAGCTTATAGGATTGGGGAAGTAAGTACGCCACCCCATGAATGGTATTAAGGAATACAATCCGTCATCCACGCAACTGTAACAAGTAATTAACCTGTAAAAGATATCTAGGGAGTAGTGAAATCTAAGTAAACACAATTCTCCCATATATTGCTCACACCAGTAGTTTAATTTAGTTTATTTTCATTTTTACTATTTTATTTTGATTGCATCTTTAGTAATTGGGTTAGTTGACTAGCAAATAATTCCGCCCACTCCTCTAAAAACCGAGATTTTTATTTGCTTTTATAAAACATAAAAAATACAAAAAGAACCATCCTTTACCTCTAGACCTAGTTTTTAGGCTTTCTAATCCTAGCGACACTATTCCTGAGTTGAACGATCAATCCCCCGGTACTTGTCATTATACTATACTACAACGATCAGGTAAAGCCTGGTGCAATTCCCACGCATCAGTGTCTTAAGTGGCTTAGAGTCTTTTAGTCCAAATTTCTTAAGCATTTCCTTAATATACTTAGATTGATTAAAAAATATTCCGTCTTCTAATTGTTTTATTTGTAATCCTAAGAAGAAATTTAGTTCACCCATCATACTCATCTCAAACTCATCATGCATGATTTTGGCAAATTCATCACACATTTCTTGACAAGTCGATCCAAATATAATATCATTGACATATATTTGAACAATGATGAGATTCGGGTTTTTCTTTTTAGTGAAGAGAGTGTTGTCAACCATTCCCATGGAATAATCATGTTTAAGAGGAAATGATTTTAATCGATCACACCAAGCCTTGGGGGCTTGTTTGAGTCCATATAAAGCCTTCTTGACTTTATAAACATAATCAGGTTTTGCGAAGTCTATGAATCCCGGAGGTTGTGCCACATAAACCTCCTCATTGATAAAACCGTTGTGGAATGCACTCTTCACATCCATTTGGTATAACTTAAAGTCTAGGGCGCAAGTGTAAGCTAGAAGTATTCTAATAGATTCTAGTCTAGCTATCGGAGCATAGGTCTCGTCATAATCAATTCCTTCTTGTTGATTATAACCTTGGGCGACTAATCTAGCTTTATTCCTAGTTACTATTCCATTATCATCTAATTTATTCCTAAATACCCATTTGGTTCCTATTATGGTCACATTCCTAGGATTTGGGACTGGTTCCCAAACGTCATTTGTTTTAAATTGATTTATTCTTCTTGCATAGCCATAATCCAACTTTCATCCTTTAAGGCTTCATTTACATTCCTAGGTTCTATTGTTGACACAAAGCAAAAGAAGTTACTTTCGTCTTGAGCTTGTGATCTAAGGGTTCTTTGATTCAAACTACCTATGATGTTACCTAAAGGATGTGATTTTGATTCCTTAATATTTACAATCTCATTTTCTTCTAATGTTTCTACTTCATTTATCATTTCCTAAGGGCTTATTTTTACTAACCTCAATAGCTTCTTCCTCAATCACATCATCATCTTCTAAGGTAATGCTTTAGGTGGTGGAGGAGTTTCATTAAATGTTACATTTAAGGATTCTTCGGCTTTCATAGTATGTTTATTTAAAATTATATATGCTTTACTATTTTTTGAATATCCTAGAAAAATTCCTTCGTATGACGTAGGGTCGAACTTAGTAAGGTAATCTTTTGTATTAAGCATAAAGCATTTACTTCTGAATACTCTAAAGTACCCTATATTTGGTTTTCTACATCTTAAAAACTCATACGGAGTTTTTCCTAATATTCGTTTAATAGAAACCCTATTAAGTATATATGTTGATGTATCTACGGCGTGATACCAAAACTTTTGTGGGATAGATTTGTTGATATAAATAAATGACTAAAAATGTTATTCATATCTTTCGATATCTCTATGTTTTGATAATCATAAAACGAAAACTCATCAAACCAAAGATTATGACATAAACAAGTATTTAGTAGTAAATACTCATCTTTACCAATTAATCACTTAAGGTATGAATAAACAAAGTGTCTAATGTATTATAAGATCAAAGGAACATTTTTGTTAATCACTAGATATTTATAAAATGTCACAAAACATTTTATATCTTTTGTAAAACATTTTTGGAATTAAAAGAATATGTTTAATTCATTACAAATTTGTGAATTCAAATTTTCAACCAAAAATGGCAAATTTAATCCAGAAAAATTCCCCTCACAAAAGGACAAGAAAATCCAACGTTCAGGAGGGCGGCCCCCTTAATTTTACTAGGCGGCCCCCTTAATCATTAAGGGGACCGGCACGCTCCAGAACAGTATTTTCTGGCCCTATAAATATTGGATCATTTCACATATTTTTCTCACCTTTTTGCACTAAAAACTTTCTGATCTAAAGATCCTTCTCCATCCTCTAAAAATCCTTTGATCTTATATACTTTGATCTTTGTTTCAAAGTGATTCAAGCCTCAACACTCAAGTGCAAAGAGAAGAATACTTCTACCAGAAGTATTACAACTTAGTATCATCTTGCTATCTAAGTTGTTTGTTTGTTTCATCTTGTTGATCTTTCATATTTTGGTGAATAAGGTGTATGTATTAGTTTGCTAGATTTAGTTTTAGAATCTAGAATTGTTGTAAGTGTGTAGTGGAATTTGAAGTGAAGAAGTAGTGTTGGATAGTAGTGAAGATAGGAGAGAGTGGCAATAGTGACTAGTAGTGAAGAAATTGAAGCTTTCAAGTGGAGAAGACTTGAAGACATTAGTAAATTAAAGTTGTGAAGACTCTAGTGGCTTGAAGGTGCAAAGATATTATTGGTTTGAAGTTGTGAAGACATTGGTGCTTTGAAGTTGTGAAGTTGCAAGACATTGAAGTCGTGAAGAATTTTGTGATGGCGTGAAGATACTCGTGGTGTGAAGACGTATTGAAGAAGTCAAAGGTGTGAAGAAGTTGTGGTGTGTTATTTGGTGTGAGATTGGTTCTAGCTACGATTAGAACTCGACATCTTGCTTTGTGTCGTTAATTGGTGTAAGCATTTGGTGTGTACGGTTTTCTCCGCCATAAGGGAGGTTATTGACTTAGTGAAGAAAACTCTCGAGTTCGGTGCTCGGGGAGTGGAGTAGGGCAAGAAAGGTGTCCTTGTATCCGAACCACTATAAATCCTTTGTCTCTCGGTTTGATCTTTCCATCTCTCATTCTTTACTTATTTACTTACTTGCTTCTCGTACACTATTATTATTGTGTGTTGTACATATATTGGTTTCAAATAAAGATCAAACTAGGTTCCATTCAAAACATTAATTATACATTAGTAAATTAAAAGTATATACAATCATTAAAACACATATACATAATTAAGTGAGATATATGAAATTATAATTTCTATTCAACACTTTAAATAAGTAGTATCTATGTGACATATGTGAATTAATTTGTATCTATACTTTAGCTTCAAAGGTTTTTACAAATTATTATCAATTCTTTGAAAGTGAACTTTTATTAAACAAAAAAGATGCAAAACTATTCAAACCCCCCCCCCCCCCTTCTAGTTTTCCACAATTGGTATCAAGAGCCACGTCTTGCAAGATTTTTAAAATAGATTGTATTTTAAAACTTGTAACGATCTATGGAATTTGAAAAATATTTAGAAGGGGAATTTATACAACAACCACCATTATTTGAAAATGATCATTTTCTTGAATGGAAAAACAAATTTGAAAATTATGTTAAATCAATAGATCTTGATCTTTGGCATATCATTTCAATTGGTGATCTTAAACCAACCAAAATAGATTTTGAAAATCAATATAATAATCTTCAAACCAAAATTGATAAAAACACTAAAGCCAAACTACTTATTTTTAAAACTCTACCAAGAGTTAAATATGAAAGATTATTTCGTTGCAAAACGGCAAATGATATTTGGAAATGTCTTTTAAAGTTTCACCAAGAGAAATGTAAACTCAAAGATGATAAACTTGATATTGCATAAGAAATAGTTAATCTAGAAAATTTAGTAAATAAATATTTAGTTGAAACAAACACATGTACTACTAGTTCAAATGTGATCATTGAAGGTATCTATAACGAAGAATACATGAGCCAAATCCGAAGAAAGAGCGTGAACAAATCATGGTTCAACAAGTGCAAAGATGACGATGATAATACGGCTTATGAGAATATTCAAACAAATGTGAACACAAGTATTGATGGCAAGAACTACATGCTTCTAGATCCAAGCGAAACTACAAACAAAACATGGAGCGACATGGAAAATGGAATTGATCACCGTGTAGCATGTGAAGAATGTACAACTACAAATAAGGTACAATCCAAAACCAAACATTTTTGCTATGATCAATTTATATTAGAATTTTCAAAAATGGAAAACAACTTCAAACATTTTTGCAACATTAACTCAAAAATTATTTTTAAAAACGAATCTTCAACATCCGCTGAAAACAACTTTGAAAAAGAAATAATTTTAGAAGATGAAATGTCTAGACTTGAAAGTAATATTGAAATTGATCTTGAATGTAAAAAATGTCAAGACTACAAACATGAAATTAAAATGGAAAATGAAAAAGCAAAAACATTGGCAAAATTCGAAAATAGTTCTAAATCTTTAAAATATCTTCTCAACATTCAAAAGTCATTTTATGATAAAACCGGCTTAGGATTCATCGTAAATGATCCATCAACAAATGTATCAAAACAAATAAAATTTGTTAAACCTAGTGAATAAATTTTGAACTAATACTATTAACACTCATTATTTATTACTCTAGTCAAGAAAGTCATTGTTTGTTAATTAAAACAAACTATTGATGAATTCTTGTACTTATCGACGACATCCTCATCATGTGCATTCAAATGCAATGGATGTTCTCATCTAACCAACTAGGACCCATGAGAATCTGGGTACCAAGCTTTTTATCATGTTTAGGTAATTAACGAACGAAGAGTCTATTACGTGTTGATTTACTCATCTCGCTCTATTACCTTTGACGGCTATTGGTTTCTATCACGTTGTTTCACTTTCTGCAATTGTTTTGCCTATGACGTCGTTGCGGGAATCTTCTTGTCTCGGCATTTTGATTATTCACTCTTGGATTATTGGTATCATGATGTGTCCGTTACTATTTCAAGATGAAGCCTCCAAGTACAATTTTTATTAGCCTTCACGACTTGTGATGATTGGTGTGATCGATTAAGCATCTCGGATCTAGCTCCCTTGATTTCTATTGCGTTGGAGTATTTCTTGGCCACTTCAGCATGTTTTGGACAAACTTTTAAGATTTCTTCCATTACCGTCATGCCCACACTTAAAGAAAAGCTGGACCTGAGATAAGTTTTCTTTTCAAAAACTTACCAATATTACATTATATTTTAGAATGCTTTAATTAGTATGTGAATATGATTTAACTTATAAGTTGCCATGCTTTTAGATCATTAATACTAATATATGCATATATGATATTAGCATTATTAACCTTCTTGTTATTTAGTCTATTATCATTTCTCTTAATCTTCTGTGATCTATAGTAGAACCTTTCCACTTAAGCTATATGATCTTACTAGTTGCATAAATAGATGTATTATAATTGAGATTTGTTTGCAACTTGATATTATGTTGTTTTTTGTATACATATACATATATATATATATATATATATATATATATATATATATATATATATATATATATATATATATATATATATATATATATATATATATATATATACATATATATATATATACACATGTCTATCTTGTATCCATGAATTATTTACCTTGCTCCTTTCTATCCCATTGCATTTAGATCATAAATATCTACCATCTCTCTTTAATATCTTTAGGTGTCTTTAGAGATGATTATGTGTGACAATGGGCTTAATTGATTGATTGGTCCCGAACCGTCAGATTATTATTGACCAAGGTCAACAAGTCAAAGACAGCCTAGAATCAATACTCCGGTGATAGTATAGTATTTTCCCGGGTCGTTAAAGTCCCGACGAGATTGAAATGGTGCTTTTGGAATCGTTTATGAGTGAGTGGGACTGAGGACAGTAGCCCAGATGATATGGAATTGATTTTGCTACTGTTATTTTGGTATTGGTACACAGATATAATATTCACAATAATCAGATATCAGATATGTGCACAAATTCACAATTAAGATCACGTATCGGACTGGAAAAGTAGGTTTTTGGAATTTATCAAACTACAGGGGGTGCTTTTGACACTTTTCAAAACTTAAAATTGAAAATGAAAATGAAATTATGAAAAGTGATTAAAATAATATTAAACTATTATTTAATTAATTAAACTATTTAAAATCTAAATAAAAATCTGATTTAAATAAACTAAAAATGACAAATGATTTAAATTAAACTAAAAATTAACAAAAATATTTTCTAAACCTAAATTAGAACTTGAAGAAAGTATAACAAATAAAAATAAATATTTTTGTCTTTTTGTGGTTTTGTTATTAATTAAAAACTATTTAACTTAATTAAACTAATTAAACTACTTTTAATTAATACTAATACTAAATTAACTTAGAAAATTAAGATAAAATTTATAAAATTACTTAACCATCACAGGAATCCTACAAAATTATAAAAACTCTAAAAATTATGTTTTAAGATTAAACAACTAATTATTTACCTATTAATTAACTTAAGTCTATTTTAAACAAATAAAATAAGAAAAATAGAAAATGAACAGTAGAATATCAAAATTTATTTTCTAAAAACTTATTATACTATATAAGAACTAGGAAAATTATAAAAACTAGATTTAACCTTATAAAAACTAATTAAACTATTTAATACTTGATATTAATTAATAATAAAGAAAATTAAAATTAAATCTAATTAACACTAAATTACAAAATAAAAATCTAAAAAAATTATCAAAATTACTTTACTATATAAGGTATTTAATAAAAATATAAAAACACTAGTGACTTAATTAAAATATAAAAATGAAAATTAAAATTAACTTGAATTAAATAGAAACTATCACTTACTTTAACTTTGATTTTTTTGGATTTTTCTTTTACAGAACTATTTTACTACTAAATATGAAAGACTTTTGTGAAAGCACTTTGAAAATTAGCTTATTTATAAGCTGTAAACACCCCCTTGTCTTATACAGTTGACTTTGGTTGACTGTTTGGTCAATTTGGGTCAAATGGCTTTGGGTGGGGTCCACAATGGTGAAATCAGATACACACAAGCTAAGTACACTCAAATAAGCCAGATACAACTAGTAAGCAACAAAAATAAGCTGAATAAGCTAAAATAAGCACTTTGCACTTTGCACTTTTGACTCAGACCTGGGACAGACTTTAAGATGAAATCTAGGTGGGGTCCACTTGTCTTGGGGTCAAAGTATTGGTCAAAGGGGAGACTCTGGTAGGAGGGGGGTTGTAATAATCTAATTATGGGGTCTGGGGTCCACTGAGGTGGTCACAAAACACCACCAAAGTGGTGGTGGTGACTGGGTATCTGGGTGAGCAGGGCACACCTTTGCCCTGCAAGTCACTTTGAGGGTCTGTGGGACCTACTTAAGCTTCCAAATAAATCAAGCAAAAAATTAGGGGACAAAGATAAGCTGGTAGACTTTAATCACACAAAGTTTCAACCCTTAACTTCCATTACACAGCTCTCAATTAAATTTGGAAATTTGGTGAAAACCTGAGAATGCAACTTTTGACTTTTGACAAGAACTTGGAATTTTGACTTTGGTGAGATTCTAAGTGATCTAAACTACTGTTTATGATGTTTTAAGCTAATATAAGATTACTAAAAGCTAGATTAACAACTCATTATCAGATTATGAGCTTATGGACACCAAACTCATACACAGTTAACTGAGGTAGTGATTAGATCATGATTTTGACTTTTTAACTACAACCTACTGAGTTTTATGGTCAAAGTATCCTAATATTACCTAATAAAACATGTATAAAATAGCAATAACAACAAGTAACTAATGGAACACCAAGCAATCTCTTAAACCAAACACACCTTATTGGTTATCTGTCAAAGATTTTCAAAGCAATTGATGACTAGGGTTCAAGTTCTTGATTCCAACCGACTAATTATGACTAAGTGAGCTTGTTTAAGTACTTAAAAACAGATTATCACTATAATAGCATAAGTTTTACTCTAAAGCTAATCTTGACAGTTGAAATTTGAATTTATAGATAACTATTGATTCTATTGAACAAGTAAGCTTACTGAGTTACAAACTACTTAAACAAGATTTAAACCACATAAACAAGCATAAATTAACAAATTTAAACCAGCAAATGAGCATCAACCAAGAACTTAGGATTTTTGTGAAATTTCAAATATGGAAAACTTACAAGTCTATCCCTAGCATGAACAAGGGATTTTCCTTTGTAGCCTATCTTTAGATAGGCAATCTCCAACTCAATCCAGCTCCTCAATCAAGCTCAAAACCTGAAACAAGCACAAATAGGCAAACAATTGACTTATGTTGACCAATTTTAACTTTTTGATTCTCTTCTTATGTAGCTGAATTTTAAAGTCTCTAAAGCTTTGATAAGCTTATTGGAGCTTATGTGTACCTATTCAGTCCATAAGTTGAGCTTAAATCCTATCAGACCATAATGTAGATTAACAAGTGAAATTTGAAAATTGCATAAACAAAATAAGCTGAGAAAACTTGAATATATTACTGAAAATAGTTTAACAATACATGGAATTAACTTCTACAACTGCTTAAAAGCTTGTTACTACACTACAATTGCTTAAATTACTTATACGATTACAACTATAAAAAAAACTAGACAACACTTCTTCTTGCATCTCTTTGCCTTTTATAGCCCCTGATTAGGGTTTCCTGAGCATCTCTGACCATTTCCCATCTTTCATCTGAGCCATTGGATCACTTATAATCAATCTCAGCCTTTGAATTGTTTTTCGCGCCAAAATAGAAGTGGGGCAATTGGGACTGTTTAAAGTAATTGGGGGGTGGTGCATTAAATGCTGAGGTGAGGGTAGGTGCAGAGGGGTGTGGGAGGGTGATGATGGCTTGGGGCAAGTGGTGGTGGTGGTTTTGCAGGTTTACGGGTTGGTTTTTGGGGGGAGATGGTGGTTTGGTGGTATTTTGACCGAAGTCAAATGGACCCGGGTCAAAGTTGGGGTTGGACTGGGCTTAGGGTGTGGACTGGTTGTTTATTTGGGCCCAAAGGATGGACTAGGCTAGGTTTAGTGGTTTGGTTTTAGCTTATTTTGGATCCGGTTGGTTTTTAATTTCACAAGGACCATTTGTGTAATTTTGGGAAAGTTGAGGGTTGGATTTTGGCATTTTCTAAATTTGTTTCCAAGGGTATAAAATGCCAATGATGAATAGTATAAGGTTTTATTTTGAATTTTTCACTTTTAAAACCCCAGGGACTAAATCTGCCAATTCCCCAAACTTCAGGGACCTGCCTTGTAATTTCACCAAACTTTCTACCAAGGGACCAAACCTGCCATAAGAGATTAGTGCAAGGACAAAATTTGTTTTTCTCAAAGTTTTTCATATCCCAGGGACCATTTTTGACAATTTTCAAAGTTTAGGGACTAAACTTGACATTTTGTGAAACTTTTCACCAAAGGACTAATCTTGTAACTTTTTGATTTATAAGGGCCTTTGGTGACTTTTTCAAGTTTTTAGAATGACCAGGGACTAGATTTGACAACTTTTGAAAGTTGGGGGACTGAAACTGCCAATTATGCAAACTTTATGTGTTTTTCATCTGTTTTTGGTATTTTTGCATTTAAAACATGTAAAACACTTTCCTGGGATATTTTCACTATTTTGATTCATTATTGAGTGTTTTTGGATGTTTTGGCAGTTCAGAATTGGTAAAAATGATGAGTATTTACACACTCATCAATCCCCCACACTAAAACATTGCTAGTCCCTAGCAATCTTTTGAGAAAAACTTAATGGATTTGAAACTCTTTACCAAAAGCCATCACTTCTGGAGTAGCCAGGTGTAAGAACTGTGGCACACCTGATAACCGTGTGATTTTGAGCAAACCACCAGCTGTCAACGGATTTGATTTGTCTTTACCAAAAGCCGTTTGCTTCTAGACTAGCCAGCATCTTGATGGACTAAGTCAACATCTTGGTGAGCTGAATACCAATTATGGATTTTCTACTGCCTTTACCACAAGCCATAATCTTGTGGGCTAGCCAACTCATTTGCTTATGAGGATGCGGGGGAGCTGAGGAACCATGCAATTTTTGGCAAACTGCCAGCCATCAACGGGTTTGAGATGTCTTTACCAAGAGCCGTTTGCTCCTGGACTAGCCAATCCCTTTGTCATTTAGACTTTGGCGGACTGATAACCACAAAAATTTTGGAATAAAGTGAAAAATTTTGAAAAATTTTGGCCTAAAATGGGGGTACTTGGAAAGTTTTGTGATAAAATTCATAAGAATTCCCCCCCCCCCCCCCCCCACACAAGAACTGAATATTGTCCTCAATATTCAAAGTCCCGACTATTATGCCGAATCTCTGAACGGGAAAAGCTAATATTCGATTCTAACTGTGGAAATTTTTATTTTTCACTCTATTTTATCTGTACATACAATTTTTTTTTTTTTTTTTTTTTTTTTTTTTTTTTTTTTTTTGGTAATCACTACCTCCCAGGCTTGTGTCAGGTTTACCACGCTAGCTAATCACTTGTGAATGATTAACTGTAATAAATTTGCCCTGACAGCCCGGGAGTTGAATGATAAAGTAAAGAATATACATACACCTCCCAGGCTTGTGTCAGGTTTACCACGCTAGCTAATCACTTGTGAATGATTAACTGTAATAAATTTGCCCTGACAGCCCGGGAATTGAATGATAAAGTAAAGAATATACATACACCTCCCAGGCTTGTGTCAGGTTTACCACGCTAGCTAATCACTTGTGAATGATTAACTGTAATAAATTTGCCCTGACAGCCCGGGAATTGAATGACATAATATACATACAAAACATGTTTATTGAATTTTGAAACATATTTACTTTTAAAACGGTGGGGGATGGCCACTCCACACTAGGGTGGTAGAAAGTAGAAAGAAGTCAGAAATACGGGTGAAAACCCATATATGCTGCTAATTTTTGTTCACCGAGTCACTAGCTTGACTCGATCCCCGAATTCATTGGTCCATGGGGAAAGTTTGGAGATCCGGGACAACCATGGGTGGTGTGTCCTCTCCAAAATAATGTTTCAATCTATGACCATTCACTTTGAAGTTGGGACCTTCGGGTTGAGATAACTCAACAGTCCCGTATGGGTATACTTTAGCAATAGTGAATGGTCCGGTCCATCGGGTTTTTAATTTCCCCGAGAAGATTTTTAATCTTGAATTAAAAAGAAGGACTCTGTCACCGATGTTAAAAACTCGGTTCTTAATCTTAGAGTCGTGAATCTTCTTTGTCTTTTCTTTGTAGATCAAAGAGTTCTCGTAGGCTTGATCACGAAGTTCATTTAATTCATTGATTTGAACCTTACGGTGATCACCCGCTTTATGAAGGTCGTAGTTAGCATGTTTCAAGGCCCAGTAGGCTTTGTGCTCTAGCTCGATCGGTAAATGACACGCCTTCCCGTATACAAGCTTGTATGGAGTACACCCGATGGGTGTTTTGTAAGCTGTACGGAAGGCCCAGAGTGCATCATCTAGTTTATCCGACCAGGAGGCACGGTTTTCACCTACTGTCCTCTCAAGAATCCGTTTAATACCACGGTTGGAAACCTCCACCTGCCCACTTGTTTGGGGGTGATACGCGGTAGAAAGACGATGAGTAACACCGTACTTAAGCATGACTTTTGCAAATTGATCATTGCAAAAGTGAGTACCGCGATCACTAATGATGGCACGTGGGGTTCCAAAACGAGCAAAGAGGGATTTCAAGAATTTCACAACTACTCGGGCATCATTAGTGGGTAAGGCCTTAGCCTCAACCCATTTTGACAAGTAGTCAACAGCCACGAGTATGTATTTGTTTCCACGAGAAGATGGGAATGGCCCCATAAAGTCAATGCCCCAGACGTCAAAGATTTCACAAACTTGAATAGCATTTTGCAGCATTTCGTTCTTTTGTGAAATATTCCCGTGACGCTGACAAGCATCACAGGCTTTGACTAACTCGTGGGCATCCTTGTAGATTGTGGGCCAATAGAAACCGGAATCAAACACCTTTTTGGCGGTGTAGTTAGGACTATGGTGGCCCCCGGTGGGTCCAGCATGGCAAGCCTTGAGAATATCAGTGGCTTCCTGTCCGTATACACATCGCCTGATGACTTGATCGGCACAGATTTTGAAGAGGAAGGGGTCGTCCCAGAAGTAATGTTTAACGTCTTTGAAGAATTTTTTCTTTTGTTGAGACGTTAACCCCTTCACTATGAAGTTACCCACATGGTAATTTGCAAAGTCGGCAAACCATAGGGTAGTAGAGTCACCACGAAAAGCAACCGCATTGAGTGTCTCGAGAGGAAATGTTTCATTTATTTCCTTTTTCTCGGACACATCTTGATGAGGGTTCTCTAATCGTGAGAGATGATTAGCAGCAAGGTTCTCGGCTCCTTTTTTATGACGGATAATGATATCAAATTCCTGAAGGAGGAGAACCCAACGAAGAAGCCTCGGCTTTGCATCTTGTTTTGCAAATAGGTATTTCAAAGCCGAGTGATCTGTGTACACTACACATTTAGTCAAGATTAGGTATGACTAGAATTTCTCGAAGGCATACACCACAGCTAGGAGTTCTTTTTCAGTGGTGGTGTAATGACCTTGAGCCTCAGTCATAGTTTTGCTTGCGTAGTGTATGGGCTGAAAGTATTTTGCTTTTCGTTGCCCCAAGACCGCACCTATGGCAAAATCACTAGCATCGCACATAAGCTCAAAAGGTTGGTCCCAATCGGGGGCAACAAGAATCGGTGCCTCGGTAAGCTTTTTCTTTAATGTTTCAAAAGCTTCGATGCACTCAGGAGAGAAGATGAAAGGAGCATCCTTCTCGAGGAGATGGGTCATAGGCCGGGCAATCTTAGAAAAATCTTGGATAAACCTACGGTAGAAGCCGGCATGACCCAAAAAGCTCCTAACACCTTTTACGGTGGTGGGATGAGGTAATTTGGCAATGACATTGATTTTAGCTCTGTCAACCTCGATCCCATTTTTTGAAATTTTATGGCCGAGGACAATGCCCTCCTTGACCATAAAGTGGCTCTTCTCCCAGTTGAGACTTAGATTCATTTCTTTGCAACGTTTAAGCATCTGTTCCAAGTGGGAGAGGCAAGTCTGAAATGAATCCCCGATAACCGAAAAGTCATCCATGAATACCTCCATAGTTTTCCCGATCATGTCGGAAAAAATAGACATCATGCATCTCTGGAACGTGCCTGGTGCATTACATAAGCCGAAAGGCATACGTCTGTAAGCAAAAGTTCCGTAGGGGCATGTGAAGGTAGTCTTCTCTTGATCCTGGGGATCAATGGGGATTTGGAAGTAACCTGAGAAGCCATCGAGGAAGCAGTAGTATTCATTCCCCGCAAGTCTTTCGAGCATTTGGTCCATAAAAGGGAGAGGAAAATGGTCTTTACGGGTGGCTTCATTTAACTTTCGATAGTCAATACAAACCCGCCAACCCGTGACCAAGCGAGTTGGAATCAACTCGTTATCCTCGTTGGTGACAACGGTAATGCCACCCTTTTTGGGAACACAATGAATTGGGCTAACCCAAGGACTGTCAGATATAGGGTAAATCAATCCCGCATCAAGAAGTTTAAGAACTTCTTGTTTGATAACTTCGTGGATTTTGGGATTTACCCTTCTCTGATGTTGCACAGCTGGTTTAAAGTCATCCTCCATTAAGATTTTATGAGTACAAAAGTTCGGGCTTATGCCCTTAATGTCGGAGAGTTTCCAAGCAATTGCTTGCTTGTTTGACTTAAGAACCTTTAGGAGTGCAGCCTTTTCCTCATCTTTTAAGTCTTTGGCAATAATGACGGGTAATTTATTATCACCCTCCAGAAATGCATATTCTAGATGAGGAGGCAAGTCCTTGAGCTCAACCTCGGGAAAGTCTTCAGTTATTTCAACATTTTTGACTTCCGCTTTATGAAGTATTTGTGGAGACGGAGAGGGTGAAGGATCGTCATTTAACAATCTTTCAAGGAGAAGAATGTCCCCCTCCGGGTCAAGATAGTTTTCAACAACTCCATCGGGAATTGAGCTATCTTGAGCAAGAAAAGCCTCGAGCTCTTCCAAAAGGAAGTCACTTCCCTCAAACGGAGTGAGGGAAGGGGAAGAGTCAGAAATGATAGGGTCAGTAGAAAGACTGCCACTGGATGAGAAACCAAGGACCTCTTGAGAATACTCCTCAGACGCAACATCGATGATATCAATTCGGTTAACCGTTTCAGCGTCATAGTTGGAGGAGTATCTTGAAGTCTGATCAAGATTGAATGTGATGGCTTCGCCACCAACACGTAGAGTGATTTCTTCTTCGAATACATCGATTAAAGCACGACCCGTTCTTAAGAATCCCCTCCCGAGAATGAGAGGAACTCGTGGGTCAGTATCGAAATCAACAATCACGAAATCTGCCGGAAAGTGGAACTTTCCTACTTTCACAAAGATATCTTCGGCAATGCCGAGAGGACGGGATATAGTACGGTCTGCAAGCTCGAGTGTCATGCAGGTCGGAGTGAGAGTAGGTAGAGAAAGTCTTTTCCAGACTGAGTAAGGCATCAGGTTAATGCTTGCGCCAAGATCGGCCAAGGCAAAGCATTCAACCATCCCCGGGAAAATACATGGAATGAGAAATTTCCCGGGATCTCCAGGCTTTTCGGGAAGCTTTTTTAGGAGCACTGCTGAGCAATGCTCGTTAAGAGGAGTTTTTTCCATCTCACAAAGTTTTTCTTTGTTGCTTATCAGATTTTTGATTGTTGAAGCAAACTTAGGCATGAGAAGAAGAGCGTCCGCGAAGCTAATATCAAAGTGTAATTCTTGGAAAATTTGATAAAATTTTTCCATCTGATGGCTAGCTTTTTCGCGGTTCTTTTGTTCATTCACTCGTGAAGGATATGGATTTGACGGCTTAGGATTATTCTTTGAGATTTCATCAGAACTCACAGGAGGATCAAATACAACTTTCGGCTTACGAGCCGGGACCGGGACAACTTGAGGTTGGACGTTGTTGGTACCTCTGTTATTAGTAGGAAGTACCTTGTCCGTAGTGACCTCAGGTTCATGTTCCGCTACCTTAGGAGGAGAAGAAGAGGTAGAAGGAATCGAGGGTCCATTGTATGATACCCCACTTCGGGTAGTGATCGCTTTGACATCGCCCCTCGGGTTAGCGATCGTGTTGCTCGGTAATGTACCCGGGCCCGAGGGTCGATCATTTAAAGACTTCTGAAGATCAGAGATCGTTTTGATCAATAACCGATTCGTTTCCTCTTGTGCTTTCATGAATTGTTTAATTTCAGCATCGGAGGAAGACGGGGGTGGAACAACGTTTTGATTTTGAAGTGGGGGATTTTGAACACGGTTGTTTTGAAAATTCCCTTGATTTTGATTGTTGTTACCCTGAAAAGTGTTTCTCTGATTGAAATTACCCTTATTGTAATTCCCCTGATTCTGGTTTCTTTGAAAATTTCCTTGAAAACCTTGGTTTTGATTGCCATTTTGAAAATTGTTTTGATTAAACTGGCCTTGATTTTGGTTCGGGTTTTGGAAATTTGAGTTTTGACCTTGGTTAAAATTCTGATTCGCGTTACGGTTTTGATTTTGGTTAAAACCGGGAGGTCCGAGAAAGTTGTTGGAACGATAGCTTAAGAGATTACGGTCCCCTTGCGGTTGGTAAGAATTACCCCCCGTGTTATAGGAACCGTTAGCAGCATAAACGTTCTCTTGAGGAAATTCAGTAGTAGCTGGACACTCGAAATACAGATGTGGGCCCCCACAAGTTTCACAACTTCGGGCCACGGCTTTCACTTGTTGATTTTGAACCTGATGTTGTATCGTTTGGTTCATTCTCAACACAGCCGTAGAAATATCATCCATCTTTTTGGTAAGAGCGATTATTTCAGGAGATGATGATGAGGGAGTAACGGAATTACATGACGCTTCCCTCTCCGCAGAGGAATCCCAAAAGTTATGATGGGCAGTCATGTTCTCGATTAAGTCATAGCACTCCTCGGGACGCCTTTTCATAAAGGTCCCACCAGCAGCAGCATTGAGAATGTCTTGGTGCCTCAATGTCAGACCATTATAGAAGGTATCTATGATGGTAACTTGTAACATATTGTGGTTAGGGCACCGATCAATGGCTAGCTTATAACGCTCCCAAGCCTCAAAAAGAGACTCATCGGGAAGTTGCCGGAAGTTGCTGATATCATTTCGTAACTTGGTAACCATGGATGGTGGAAAATATTTTGCTAGAAACTTGGTTACCATTTCATCAAAGGTTCGAATAGAATTCTTTGGGAGTCGGTCAAACCATGCAGTGGCATGATGAGTGAGAGAATAGGGGAAGAGGTACAGCCGAAGGGCATCATCGGTGACACCATGCTGTTTCATGCTTTGGGTGACCGTAAGATATTTGTCAAGATGCTTGTTGGCATCGTCACCCGGTAATCCGTGAAATTGACACGAATTCTGGACTTGTTGGATCATGTGATGCTTGAGGCCAAAGTCCGCAGCCCCAATAGTGAGTGGTGCAATAGGCCCACCCCGCCCTTGCATGGTAGGTTGGCACAGCTCCTCCATCGTTCGGAGATCGGGAGCTGGCTCATCCCTAGGAGGGTCAGGGGGTGGTAATGGTGGTGGTGGCCCAACGGCCATTTCGGTTTCTGTATCAGAACGTAGCTCGGGTACGTCTTTCTGTTTTTTATTCTTTGCTTGAGACCGAGTGCGCATGCACTAAAAACAATTTTTCAACACAAGTTCGAGGCAAAACCACAGTGAACTTAAACCAGCAATCACAAGTGAATGGCTTCTTTGAAAAAGGTACACCACTCACAGGGATATAAAGGCAAGTTTTAATCTTAAGTTTGGGAACTTATTATGGGTTTATTAATTGATTTTTGAAAAACTGTTTTAGGCTTATGGGTGTGTGTGCAGAAAACTTGGGAAATATTTTTGGAACTGATTCGTTAACCGAAATCGTCCCTTTAAGATTACTCGCAGGCTGGCGGGAGGAAGTAAATAGGTTTCCTCTTCAGTTCGCAATTTAATGTCAGAACTTACCTTAAACCAAATGTTTCAGGTTGTAATCTTAAAGAACACGAAGTAATTTAACTTCACAGTTTGTTTTTGATTGTTTTTAATTTTTTTGGTGTTTCTCAACACTTCAGGAGAAGTGTTAATGAACGTTTTTTTTTTTTTTTATATGATTAAGTTTTTACAAAAACTTTTTACAAATTTGTGTGAAATTTGTACAGGGAGGGTTTTGAAAACCACTAAACTTAAAACGATTTTATAAAACACGCAACAACCTCCCCAGCAGCGGCGCCAAATTTTGATTGGTCCCGAACCGTCAGATTATTATTGACCAAGGTCAACAAGTCAAAGACAGCCTAGAATCAATACTCCGGTGATAGTATAGTGTTTTCCCGGGTCGTTAAAGTCCCGACGAGATTGAAATGGTGCTTTTGGAATCGTTTATGAGTGAGTGGGACTGAGGACAGTAGCCCAGATGATATGGAATTGATTTTGCTACTGTTATTTTGGTATTGGTACACAGATATAATATTCACAATAATCAGATACCAGATATGTGCACAAATTCACAATTAAGATCACGTATCGGACTGGAAAAGTGGGTTTTTGGAATTTATCAAACTACAGGGGGTGCTTTTGACACTTTTAAAAACTTAAACTTGAAAATGAAAATGAAATTATGAAAAGTGATTAAAATAATATTAAACTATTATTTAATTAATTAAACTATTTAAAATCTAAATAAAAATCTGATTTAAATAAACTAAAAATGACAAATGAATTAAATTAAACTAAAAATTAACAAAAATATTTTCTAAACCTAAATTAGAACTTGAAGAAAGTATAAAAAATAAAAATAAATATTTTTGTCTTTTTGTGGTTTTGTTATTAATTAAAAACTATTTAACTTAATTAAACTAATTAAACTACTTTTAATTAATACTAATACTAAATTAACTTATAAAATTAAGATAAAATTTATAAAATTACTTAACCATCACAGGAATCCTACAAAATTATAAAAACTCTAAAAATTATGTTTTAAGATTAAACAACTAATTATTTACCTATTAATTAACTTAAGTCTATTTTAAACAAATAAAATAAGAAAAATAGAAAATGAACAGTAGAATATCAAAATTTATTTTCTAAAAACTTATTATACTATATTAGAACTAGGAAAATTATAAAAACTAGATTTAACCTTATAAAAACTAATTAAACTATTTAATACTTGATATCAATTAATAATAAAGAAAATTAAAATTAAATCTAATTAACACTAAATGACAAAATAAAAATCTGAAAAAATTATCAAAATTACTTTACTATATAAAGTATTTAAGAAAAATATAAAAACACTAGTGACTTAATTAAAATATAAAAATGAAAATTAAAATTAACTTGAATTAAATAGAAACTATCACTTACTTTAACTTTGATTTTTTTGGATTTTTCTTTTACAGAACTATTTTACTACTAAATATGAAAGACTTTTGTGAAAACACTTTGAAAATTAGCTTATTTATAAGCTGTAAACACCCCCTTGTCTTATACAGTTGACTTTGGTTGACTGTTTGGTCAATTTGGGTCAAATGGCTTTGGGTGGGGTCCACAATGGTGAAATCAGATACACACAAGCTAAGTACACTCAAATAAGCCAGATACAACTAGTAAGCAACACAAATAAGCTGAATAAGCTAAAATAAGCACTTTGCACTTTGCACTTTTGACTCAGACCTGGGACAGACTTTAAGATGAAATCTAGGTGGGGTCCACTTGTCTTGGGGTCAAAGTATTGGTCAAAGGGGAGACTCTGGTAGGAGGGGGGTTGTAATAATCTAATTATGGGGTATGGGGTCCACTGAGGTGGTCACAAAACACCACCAAAGTGGTGGTGGTGACTGGGTATCTGGGTGAGCAGGGCACACCTTTGCCCTGCAAGTCACTTTGAGGGTCTGTGGGACCCACTTAAGCTTCCAAATAAATCAAGCAAAAAATTAGGGGACAAAGATAAGCTTGTAGACTTTAATCACACAAAGTTTCAACCCTTAACTTCCATTACACAGCTCTCAATTAAATTTGGAAATTTGGTGAAAACCTGAGAATGCAACTTTTGACTTTTGACAAGAACTTGGAATTTTGACTTTGGTGAGATTCTAAGTGATCTAAACTACTGTTTATGATGTTTTAAGCTAATATAAGATTACTAAAAGCTAGATTAACAACTCATTATCAGATTATGAGCTTATGGACACCAAACTCATACACAGTTAACTGAGGTAGTGATTAGATCATGATTTTGACTTTTTAACTACAACCTACTGAGTTTTATGGTCAAAGTAACCTAATATTACCTAATGAAACATGTATAAAATAGCAATAACAACAAGTAACTAATGGAACACCAAGCAATCTCTTAAACCAAACACACCTTATTGGTTATCTGTCAAAGATTTTGAAAGCAATTGATGACTAGGGTTCAAGTTCTTGATTCCAACCTACTAATTATGACTAAGTGAGCTTGTTTAAGTACTTAAAAACAGATTATCACTATAATAGCACAAGTTTTACTCTAAAGCTAATCTTGACAGTTGAAATTTGAATTTATAGATAACTATTGATTCTATCGAACAAGTAAGCTTATTGAGTTACAAACTACTTAAACAAGATTTAAACCACATAAACAAGCATAAATTAACAAATTTAAACCAGCAAATGAGCATCAACCAAGAACTTAGGATTTTTGTGAAATTTCAAATATGGAAAACTTACAAGTCTATCCCTAGCATGAACAAGGGATTTTCCTTTGTAGCCTATCTTTAGATAGGCAATCTCCAACTCAATCCAGCTCCTCAATCAAGCTCAAACCCTGAAACAAGCTCAAATAGGCAAACAGTTGACTTATGTTGACCAATTTTAACTTTTTGATTCTCTTCTAATGTAGCTGAATTTTAAAGTCTCTAAAGCTTTGATAAGCTTATTGGAGCTTATGTGTACCTATTCAGTCCATAAGTTGAGCTTAAATCCTATCAGACCATAATGTAGATTAACAAGTGAAATTTGAAAGTTGCATAAACAAAATAAGCTGAGAAAACTTGAATATATTACTGAAAATAGTTTAACAATACATGGAATTAACTTCTACAACTGCTTAAAAGCTTGTTACTACACTACAATTGCTTAAATTACTTATACGATTACAACTATAAAAAAAACTAGACAACACTTCTTCTTGCATCTCTTTGCCTTTTATAGCCCCTGATTAGGGTTTCCTGAGCATCTCTGACCATTTCCCATCTTTCATCTGAGCCATTGGATCACTTATAATCAATCACAGCCTTTGAATTGTTTTTCGCGCCAAAATAGAAGTGGGGCAATTGGGACTGTTTAAAGCAATTGGGGGGGTAGTGCATTAAATGCTGAGGTGAGGGTAGGTGCAGAGGGGTGTGGGAGGGTGATGATGGCTTGGGGCAAGTGGTGGTGGTGGTTTTGCAGGTTTACGGGGTGGTTTTTGGGGGGAGATGGTGGTTTGGTGGTATTTTGACCGAAGTCAAATGGACCCGGGTCAAAGTTGGGGTTGGACTGGGCTTAGGGTGTGGACTGGTTGTTTATTTGGGCCCAAAGGATGGACTAGGCTAGGTTTAGTGGTTTGGTTTTAGCTTATTTTGGATCCGGTTGGTTTTTAATTTCACAAGGACCATTTGTGTAATTTTGGGAAAGTTGAGGGTTGGATTTTGGCATTTTCTAAATTTGTTTCCAAGGGTATAAAATGCCAATGATGAATAGTATAAGGTTTTATTTTGAATTTTTCACTTTTAAAACCCCAGGGACTAAATCTGCCAATTCCCCAAACTTCAGGGACCTGCCTTGTAATTTCACCAAACTTTCTACCAAGGGACCAAACCTGCCATAAGAGATTAGTGCAAGGACAAATTTTGTTTTTCTCAAAGTTTTTCATATCCCAGGGACCATTTTTGACAATTTTCAAAGTTCAGGGACTAAACTTGACATTTTGTGAAACTTTTCACCAAAGGACTAATCATGTAACTTTTTGATTTATAAGGGCCTTTTGTGACTTTTTCAACTTTTTAGACTGACCAGGGACTAGATTTGACAACTTTTGAAAGTTGGGGGACTGAAACTGCCAATTATGTAAACTTTATGTGTTTTTCATCTGTTTTTGGTATTTTTGCATTTAAAACATGTAAAACACTTTCCTGGGATATTTTCACTATTTTGATTCATTATTGAGTGTTTTTGGATGTTTTGGCAGTTCAGAATTGGTAAAAATGATGAGTATTTACACACTCATCATTGATTCTCTTGAGCATGATAAGCTTCTATTTCAAATCCTTCACTTGCAACTTCTTGATTATCATGATCAAAACATCATGGTTAAAACTTCTCTCTTTTTGAATGAAATATTTTTTTTTCTATATTATTTCTCTTGAAACAATTTACTTAACTAAAATTTCTTTCATAACCTTATTTTAATCAAAAACAAGATTGATTTTTTTTTATTACACGTTATGAAACAAAACTCAATTTGTGTTATTGTAATGCACACTTGAATTTACTTCAAAACATTGTTGAATAAAACTAAAAACGTTTTGCTTAAAGCACATTTGACTTTCTCACATGTGTCATACACTTCTTTTGGAAATGACATTCATAATTTAATCAAATCATTTCATGAGAATCATGGCTTGCCCATATGGATCTTGTTTGTAACATGTCTTGAAGTCCATATAATCATATCCACCTATTTGTTACTTGTTAACAATCATCAACATGTTTGCTCTAGACTAAATGTTATCATCTTCATATAGTTACACATTTAACTTATTTGCCTTATTGCCTCCTTAGTTGCATATCTTAATTGATAAATTAATAGATAGCATGATTATTAGAAATTAATTGCCTAATTCAATTATTTCTATATCTATATTGCCTCAAAGAGTTGAACTTACTTGAATCCAAATCCAAAAACATAACCTTTTTGAAAATTTTCTGCCAAAAACCCATTTCTGGCATTCTGGGAATCACCAGATAGGCGGCCCCCTTAATTATATAAGGCGGCCCCCTTAATGATTAAGGGGACCGGCCCCTAATTAAGGGGACCAGCCATCTGATGGTCGGGGATACTGTTTTCTTTATCACTTTTTGACCCATTTCAGCCTATACTTCCCAAAATTCACAAACATATTTTGTCCCATGCTATCCCTCAAAATTTACCTTCCTAAACCACATTTCTCATACACTATAAATACCCTCTTCCCATCATTAATGCCATCACACCCAAACATGTCATCTCCCAACAACCAAAAACCTAAGATTTCAAGAACCGCAAAGATCTCCGTCAAACCCGTTTGGAGGAGGAAACTTGATTCTTGTCATAACTCAAGTGATGTTGTTCCAAGTCAACCAACAACTAAACCTCAAACCCACACTAATGAGTCATCCCACAACCTATCATCCACTCATGCCCTCATTAATGCTTCTTCTTATGATGAGCATGCTCAATCCCAAAACAACAATCCCAACATCTCAATCAATACTTCACATATTGCTCATTCAACAAAAACACCACTCACTCATGAAGAAACTCTTCCACCCTTTTCATGTTTTCATGACTACCCAAGCTCAACCATGTCTCCACCATCAAGAATACCACCACCACATCCTACAACCTCACATGCCATTCCTATGTTCCATGTTCAAACCTTCACCCAAGACAACCATCATGTTCCACCATCATCACCTTCCTTCGAACACTTGAAGTTCGTTGAGGAGCTAAAAGAGGCTCATGAGCTTAGTGCTCTTTTAGCATTACATCTTGCTCAACGCAATTTGGATCCACCCCAATCAAGCTCACCATCATCACCACACAACATCAACCAAGTTGAGAAGCATGCCAACAATTGCCCTTGTTGCATCTTCCTTCAACAACAAACCATTGCTTTGAATGAGCACTTCACTTGGATTGAGTATCTTCTTACAAGATCTCAACAAACATCATCACTTGAACAACATCAAAACCCTCAATCAACAAATCCTACCTCTAACCCACCACCTACAAGTTCCACATCTCCAAAGTCACCAACATTCATGCAACCAAAAGTTTATCTCCACTAAACCACCAAGCATTTTATATGCTTATGTTTCTCATTTTCAAATAAAACTCTTCAACCATTTTTGGGATTCAAGAAAGTTTGGTGACACTCCTTGTTAGCACAATAGGATGCTATGCTTAGTCTTAGTATTCTTTATTTACGGCTTTTGTAACAATGATTATGGGTTGACATAATCATTTTCTATCAATGAATGACTTAATATGTGTTCCTTATTATCTTTTGCCATGCTTATTAATTGTTGGTATTATGATATATGTGATTGCTTGTGCCATGCTTGTGCTTCTAATATTTTTCTTGCAAGAATTCCAATTCTCGCAACCTTGGTGCCCTCAAACGAGAGGGAGCATACATCAAGGGGGAGCTTCCTTTCTATTGGCTTAAATCTTTTTGATTTTACAAAAAGGGGGAGAAGTGAATATAAACTCACTAAATTCTTGTCTAAAAATTAATTTTTGGATTTAATGGGTTTAGGTTTTATAATCATCAAAAAGGGGGAGATTGTTGATATAAATAAATGACTAAAAACGTTATTCATATCTTTCGATATCTCTACGTTTTGATAATCACAAAACAAAAACTCATCAAACCAAAGATTATGACATAAACAAGTATTTAGTAGTAAATACTCATCTTTACCAATTAATCACTTAAGGTATGAATAAACAAAGTGTCTAATGTATTATAAGATCAAAGGAACATTTTTGTTAATCACTAGATATTTATAAAATGTCACAAAATATTTTATATCTTTTGTAAAACATTTTTGGAATTAAAAGAATATGTTTAATTCATTACAAATTTGTGAATTCAAATTTTTAACCAAAAATGGCAAATCTAATCTAGAAAAATTCCCCTCACAAAAGGACAAGAAAATCCAACGTTCAGGAGGGCGGCCCCCTTAATTTTACTAGGCGGCCCCCTTAATCATTAAAGGGACCGGCACGCTCCAGAACAGTATTTTCTGGCCCTATAAATATTGGATCATTCCACATATTTTTCTCACCTTTTTGCACTAAAAACTTTCTGATCTAAACATCCTTCTCCATCCTCTAAAAATCCTTTGATCTTATATACTTTGATCTTTGTTTCAAAGTGATTCAAGCCTCAACACTCAAGTGCAAAGAGAAGAATACTTCTACTAGAAGTATTACAACTTAGTATCATCTTGCTATCTAAGTTGTTTGTTTGTTTCATCTTGTTGATCTTTCATATTTTGGTGAATAAGGTGTATGTATTAGTTTGCTAGATTTAGTTGTAGAATCTAGAATTGTTGTAAGTGTGTAGTGGAATTTGAAGTGAATAAGTAGTGTTGGATAGTAGTGAAGATAGGAGAGAGTGGCAATAGTGACTCGTAGTGAAGAAATTGAAGCTTTCAAGTAGAGAAGACTTGAAGACATTAGTAGATTAAAGTTGTGAAGACTCTAGTGGCTTGAAGATGCAAAGATATTATTGGTTTGAAGTTGTGAAGACTTTGGTGCTTTGAAGTTGTGAAGTTGCAAGACATTGAGGTCGTGAAGAATTTTGTGAAGGTGTGAAGATACTCGTGGTGTGAAGACGTATTGAAGAAGTAAAAGGTGTGAAGAAGTTGTGGTGTGTTATTTGGTGTGAGATTGGTTCTAGCTATGATTAGAACTCGACATCTTGCTTTGTGTCGTTAATTGGTGTAAGCATTTGGTGTGTACGGTTTTCTCCGCCATAAGGGAGGTTATTGACTTAGTGAAGAAAACTCTCGAGTTCGGTGCTCGGGGAGTGGAGTAGGGCAAGGAAGGTGTCCTTGTAGCCGAACCACTATAAATCCTTTGTCTCTCGGTTTGATCTTTCCATCTCTCATTCTTTACTTATTTACTTACTTGCTTCTCGTACACTATTATTATTGTGTGTTGTGCATATATTGGTTTCACATAAAGATCAAACTAGGTTCCATTCAAAATATTAATTATACATTAGTAAATTAAAAGTATATACAATCATTAAAACACATATACATATATAAATACAAACTTATAATTAAGTGAGATATATGAAATTATAATTTCTATTCAACACTTTAAATAAGTAGTATCAATGTGACATATGTGAATTAATTTGTATCTATACTTTAGCTTCAAAGGTTTTTACAAATTATCATCAATTCTTTGAAAGTGAACTTTTATTAAACAAAAAAGACGCAAAACTATTTGACCCCCCCTTCTAGTTTTCCACAAGATTGCTCATTTAGCATTGTTCTACTCATTTCTTGTAAAGTCCTATTGTTCCTTTCTACTACCCCATTTGATTGAGGAGTACGAGGAGCGGAAAAGTTGTGAGATATTCTATTTAAATCATAATATTTTCCGAATTGTACTTCATTGTCAAATTCCCTACCATGGTCCGTCCTAATTGATACTATTGAGGATCCTAATTTATTTTGAATCATTTTACTAAATTTCTCAAATTTTTCAAAGGCTTCGGTTTTATCACTTAAGAACCTAGTCCACGTGTATCGTGAATAATCGTCTATTCTAACTAAGGTGTAACGGTTGCCACCGTAGCTCCGCATTGTGGATGGACCAAAAAGATCCATGTGAAGTAATTCTAAGCATCTAGTAGTGGATACCATATTTTTATCTTTGTGACTAGCATGTGTTTGTTTTCCAGTTTTACAAGCGTCACAAAAATGTTGATCATATCTTAGACTAGGCAAGTTTCTAACTAATTCCTTAGAGACTAGAGATTGTATTTGTTGCATTTTAGCATGACCTAATCTCCTATGCCACAAGGTGGAAGTTTCATCTAGAGTTGCTAAGCATATCCTATCTTCCAGTTTGTCTCCTAGTTTCATAACATATATACCTCCTTTCCTAATTCCTCTACCTATGATATTTTCATCCTTAATTATTTCACTATCTTTATCGGTAAAGGTAACCCTACACTTATTATCACATATTTAACCTATACTAATCAATTTATATGTTAGATTATCTACATGTTCAATATTTTTAATAGTAAGAGAGTCTTGAGAAATCGTACCTTTGCCTATGATTTTTCCACGACGATCGCTACCAAAAACAATGTTACCTCCATTATACACCTTGTATGTAGAAAATAGCTTGCGATTCCCTGTCATGTGTCTCGAGCATCCACTATCCTTTATCCATTCATCGGGCTCCAAATCTACTCCTAGACATACTTCATTAGATGCTTGAGCTACGAAACATTTGTGCTTCATCGTTTCGTCTTCGTCACTAAATCTTCTTCTTTGGGTTGTTTTTATTTTATCTTGTGCTCTTTGTCGCTTTTTAATAATATTCCTAAATTCTATAACGACCTTTGCATATTCTTCGTTTTCACTTTCGGAACTAGAATCGTCATCGTCACTAAGTTCCTTTTCGATCGTTATCTTTATACTACCTTCTTGTTTACTCTTGACGTGACTCATGGAATTTTCGCCATCATTACATTCACACAAAAAATTTGAACTAGTAGCACTTGTACTCATTTCAACTAAATATTTATCTACTATACTTTCATTTTCTACTATTTTGTATGCAAAATTTTCTTTGGTTGACACTTCTATTGATGAAAATTTAAAAGGCTTTTCCACATATCATTTGCCGTTCGACAAAAAAATATTTTTTCTTATTCAATTCTTGGTAAAGCTTTTTATATAATTATTTTAGCCTTATTATTTTTATCACGCAATCTTTTGAAACAATTATCTTGTTCTTGAAAAATAGTTTATATTGGTTGAAAATCACCAATTGAAATAACATGCCAAAGATCATAATCTATTGACTTCACATAACTTTCGAATCAATTTTTCCATTCAAGAAAACTTATGTTTTCGAAAAATGGTGGTTTAAATGTCATGTTCCGTTCTAAATATTTTTTCGATTCCATAGATCGATTTCAAATTTTAAAATACAATTTATTTTAAAAATCTTATTTAACGTAGCTCTGATGCCAATTGTGAAAAACTAGAAGGGGGGTTAAATAGTTTTACGTCATTTTTAAATTTATAAAAACTTTGTTTTCAAAATTTTCAATTCTAGTTTTATGTGAGATCAATACTTGCACACTTATGAACGAAAGTAACTAATAATAATATAAACAAGTAAATAAAGAGATAGAGATGGAAAGATCGGACCGCGAGACAAAGGATTTATAGTGGTTCGACAAGCTCCTCCTCGCCCTACAGCACTCCCCGAGAACCTAACTCGAGAGTTTTCTTCACTATGTTAACAAGCTCCCTTATGGCGGAGAAAAGCTTACACAACTTTTCCTTACACCAATTAACGACACTAAGCTAAATGTTGAGTTCTAATTGTAGCTAGAACCAATCTCACTACTCTTTACGACTTCTCATGACTTCTTCACAACTTGTACACACCACAACTACTACACGACCTTTCATGACTTCACAACTTCCTCTTCACAACACTACTTCTTCTTCACTACTAACACACCTAAATCTACCTATTATAAATACTCTACACCTTTACAAATAATTTACACAACTAAAAGACTATATTCACAAATCTATAATACTTCTTAACTAGATGTTGAAGGAGTATTCTTCTCTTGCACTTTGAGTGATGAAGGATTGAATCACTTGAAACAAAGACTTATAATCTTATGATCAAAGGATTTAGAAGGATGTTTGGAAAGGATTGGGACTAAAATTTTCGTGCAAAAGGTAAGGAAAAATTGCAGAAATGAACCAGTATTTATAGGCAAACAGTTCTGGCCACAGGAGCGTGCCAGCCCCCTTAAATGGTGGTCGACCCCCTTAAATGGTGGCCGGCCCCCTTAATTATTAAGGGGGTCTCCCTTCTGTAACGGTCAGACTTTTTGTCTTTTACTGGTGCAAGTTTATTTGGTAAAAATTTAACTGATTTTGGTTAAAAATTTGAATTCATATATTCATTATGAATTAAACATTTTCCTTTAATTACCAAAAGTGTTTTTCTAAAATATATAAAATGTTTATAATATTTTATAAAAATCCCTTTGATCATAAAATGTATTAGACATTTGTTTATGCATACCTTAAGTGATTTAGTTGGATGGAATGATATTTGTAACTAAATACTTGTTTACGTAATGATTTTACATTTTGTGATCGTCAAAATGCAGGGATATTGAGAAATATTAATAAAGTTTTTATGCATTATTTATATCAACAACTACAATACAACGGTTAGGTACACTGCTGATAAGGAAATATTTGTTACGCTTTTAGAGGGTCATTTAAGCCCTAAATCGTGTTTTTATGATTAAATACTAACTTAAATCGTTTCTTTTGTCAATTTAGGTACTTGGGACATGAATTCTCGAAAATGGAACATTTTGGAGCTTTTCGGACGTTTTTATGCTTAAGTATGAAGAAAACAAGAAAAGTCAAGAAATAACATGTGACGACGTCAGGCTTTACATGCTGACGCCGTCACCTTATACTAGAATGATGGTGGAATCAAAGTGAAGTTAACACCTGACGGAGTCAGGTGTTCCAGGATCAAGGCCGCCCCTCTTTAGCTCTACACGATACGGCCCATAACCCTTATAAAGGGACGACAGCAGAATTGAATCTAGGTGATCCGAGAACCCTAAATACAGCGATCTGACGACGTCAGAGGCCAAAGCCTGACGCCGTCAGACTTGTATATCTATATATATATTTATTGATTTTTCATTCATTAAGTGTGTAACTTTCGGGAGATAAAACCCTAGACGAATTTTACTCTAACTTAGGGTTTCCAAGCCCTCTTTTCCTTCATGTTCAATTGAAGATAAATCTTCTTTTTAATCATTCAATATGTCTATGTGTTGTTTGCTTAATTGTTTATCTTGTCTTTCTTTTAATATGATAGATTAATTCTTTTTGTGTTTACTTAGATCTAATGAAACCTAGTTGTTGATTATTTGTTGTTGATTTGTTATTAGTTGATTTGGTTGATTGATTATCGCGTCAGGCTTAAGAAAACTGGCCATACTCCTATATGGTAATAGGCTAGAACGTCTTAAGAAACGTAATTAGATGTGTACTATGATGTTATTGGTTGTATTTAATGCATAATTAACTGTTTACGAGGCCTGGATAGGAAGAGATAGAAGCTTAGTACACAGCTCCATGACTGATATTAAGGAATACAACCCTTCATCCAAACAACTGTAACAAATCAATTAATCAGTAAGAGATGACTATGGAGTAGTGAAATATAAGTAAATACACTTCTCCTATTATAAGAAGTTCACCACAATTTACTTTTTAGTTACTTTATTTTATTTTGTATTTGTAGTAATTTTGGGTTAGTTGACTAGCAACTAATTCCGCCCACTCTTCCAAAACCTGAGATTTTTACTTGCTTTTATAAAAAAAATATATAAATACAAAAAGAATCATCCCTCACCTCTAAACCTAGTTTAGGTAGCTTCTAATCCTGCCGACACTATTCCCCGAGAGAACGATCAATCCCCCGGTACTTGCCACTAACTATACTACATCGATCAGGTACACTGCCAGGTGGGAATTGCAAGCTTCTCAAGATCCCTTGAGAAGTAAAACCTTTTGCAAGGTTTCAAAACTACGCATCAAGTTTTTGGCGCCTTTGCCGGGGAATAGTTATTGTTTAGGTTGAATTTTGTTTTTATTAGGTCTACTCATTAGATTCCTTTCTAGTGAGATTTTTTTATTTTCTTTTTATTATGTTTTCTTTAGTCTATCTTTTTCTTTGTTTTTTTTATTTGTAAACCTTCTCGATGGATAACAATTGCATTGATGGTTTGATTCCTGTTATTCGTGTCTTTCGTCGAAGAATTTTCAACTACCCATTCTGATCCCTGTAGTCGAAAATGAGAACCCACCCAACCTCTCGCCTGACCATGATAACGACCATAGAATTAGCCCTTTTTATTATTCAGATTCCGATGAGGACTTAGGTGATGGTGAGATAGTCGATAATGTTAGGAGAGAAGAGGAAGTTGATCCTCTTAAGTATGTTGACCCTAGAACAAGGATCGAGATAGATAGCCTCTTTAATATGCAATTTCCTTGTAAAATTAGATTTAGGAGCTTTGATGCTTACCTTAACTCGCCTTTACCAATGAACATAATTTCGCGTAGTGAATATAACAAAATCATGGTGAATGAGTTAGAATACCAAGGAGATAATATTGTTGCTAGAGCAAAAACAGTGCATGTATTTGTTGGAAGCTTTGTTTATTTAGTTGATTTTATGGTCATGGAGAATTTGGGAGAGTTTATTGATGTCAAGTTAACCCAAGTCGTGTTTGAAAATCCCTTTAAAAGACTAACCAAATTAGATGAAAAACTTATAGATGGGTTAATTACCTTCTCGGACGGAGACGAGGATTTTGTCTATCAAATGCCCCGCGCACACCCTAGATTTAAGGAATTTTCTATTGAGAGGTGCAACAAACTTCCCCCTCGCGATATGTTAAGTGAGAACGATAAAAGGAAAGGGATTAAATATCTCCATGAAAAGAATATGAGATATTATCGTGGATGTGTAGGGTTGAATGATGATTATATGAAAGACGGTGCAACTATTAGATGGCTCACACTTGGATATGTGAGCATAAGTGATACACGATAGAGAGTGACTTTGAGTCTAGCTACAAGACTCGTAAATAAAGAAAAGCGCTTCTTGGGAGGCAACCCAAGCTTTTTATTCTATTTGTGTGCTTGTTTATTTGCTTTTATTTGTTTCTGTATGTATTTTTCATTCTCATTATTTATTATTCATGTCTCAAAGTAACTTGTAAAAATGCTTTATTTTGTTTTTAACTTCGACTTGATCACATATAAAGGTATTTTACAAAAGATAAGTGTAAGGGAATCTCATATTTGTTTTAAAGAACGAAGTGAACATGAACGATAATAATGAGATATGAATATACATATTAGTATTTGTTTCAGTCAAATGCTTGCATCGAGTCACAATGGATGTTTTGCAGGAATTCCAGGTCTTAAAACACAGGTTTTTCTAGAAATTTTTGGGAAAAAAAGATAAAAATTATGTCAGGTACATCCTGACGGCGTCAGGAGTTACAACCTGATGGCATCAGGCTCTGTTCCCAAAAAAAATTCCAGGTTTTGTTTGGCTGCCAGAATTGTAAAGTTTCATAAAATCTCAATTTTTTGAACTCCAAGAATCTGCAAACATTTATTTTGCAAGCATTATATCTGTACTTTCTTTCTAGGATTTAGTTTTATATATAGTATACCGCCGATTTTACGTGAGGTTCCGTGCTTTGTTTTTTTGTTATTTACAGGTTATATTGGACAAGAAGATGATCTTAATTCAGGAGTGAAGCTTTACATGTACATTTTCTTGGAAGAAGATTTAACCATGTTACCTCATTTTCCATACCGAGCAAATCAGGGGAGTACTAGTTTCTTTTATTCTTATTTGTTTTTACTTCTACGTCCTTTAATTGAACATTGGGGACAATGTTCGACTTAAGTGTAAGAGGGTAAAATTGGGATACCTTAAAAACTACAACTTCACTTGATTTTTGTTTTGTTTAGTAGTAGATGTGTAATAAAACTGAAAGAAATACTTGTTAGGGTAATTTTGGCACCAAATTTAAATTTTTTTGCAACATTTAGGAGAGAAGCTCTAGTCTTAATAAGCGTCTCATTGATAGGAGTTATATGACTAGCACAAAAAAATGTACCACTCAAAAATTTCCACCCCAAATATGTAAGGTTCGCCCCTAGATTCGTTTGGAAAAACATTCATTATTAGTGCTTGTGAGTGTACCGGTAGTATTTAGATTCTAGAACTTGCGTTAGTTATGCATCCCGAGACCGCTAGTGAGACTACATTCGTGTAGTTAGGATTTACTATATGATAAAAGGCTTTAGGATAACCCTTGTTTCAAGCCTGTAATATAATTACTTTGACTTCATTGGTCAAGTAATTTTTCAACACCTTTGCGATGTACTCATGTTTAGTACACGATACCCCTAGTGCAACCCCGAGAGCCTATCTTTTTCGTTTCTAACTTTAAGCATTTTACTTAAAGGAAGAATTTGTTTACAATCCACCCCCATATGTACACCCAAATCGCCTTAGCCTTCCTTGTATGCACTCATCTTTAGTGCATTATTGTTATTTGTTTAAACCCTTAGTTAGTTGTCTAATTAATTACATGGTTGCTAAGTCGAGTCATATCTGATACATATTGATTTGGGACAATTGGGACTTATGGGTAAAGTACTAGTGTAATAGAGTAATGGGGAAGAACATCATTTATTACCCCCATATATACGTTAATGTTTTAAAGTACTCCAAATGTCTCGATTATCTTGATTCGAGTCTTTATTTTGATTTATGTAAAAGTTCAAGTGTAAGGGGAGGGAACGAGCCCCCTTGATGTATTATTTTGGATGGTAGGGTAAGAGTGTATGAAAAAAAATTGAAAAACAAGAAAAAAATGAAAAAAAAAAAAAAGAGAAATAGAAAAGCAGAAAAAACATACGGACTACCATCCCATTCCTTTTATTTTTTTTATGTTATTTCGTTATTAGCTTAAGTTGAGTCGAGTCTTGGCTTAGCAATGCCATATTGTACATGTAATTAACTAGGACAATTGACTTGCCACCAGTTAAATATCCCTTTATCCAACAAAACCGTGTTTTCCATATCCCTACACCTAACGTTATAACCCTTTAAAATACCTCTTTGGTAGTTTATCCTAGGTACTTACGCCAAAGTGGTGGAGGCTTGATCCTTTCCCAAGCCTATGGTAATCTATTTGCTATGACAGGTAGTGAGAGATATTTCTTTCATTTCCATTTGTGATATATACACTTATAACACCCGAGAGATGAGAGTATCCAAACACTATATGTGAGGTGCTAGTATATAATTTTCATGCTTGTTTTGATTAGGGTAGAGCAATCATTTATTGTAATTACTTTTATATTAATGTTAAATGACCACTAACTTGTATTTTACTTGGTATAAAAGCTCATTTGCTTGAGTACAAGCAAATCTAAAGTGTAAGGGTATTTGATAAGGAAATATTTGTTACGCTTTTAGGGGGTAATTTAAGCCCTAAATCATGTTTTTATGATTAAATACTACCTTAAATTGTTTCTTTTGTCATTTTAGATACTTGGGACATGAATTCTGGAAAATGGGGGCATTTTGGAGCTTTTCGGACGTTATGCTCAAGTATGAAGAAAACAAGAAAAGTCAGGAAATCACACCTGACGGCGTCAGGCTTTACGTGCTGACGCCGTCACCTTATACTGGAATGATGGTGGATTTTACATGAGAGGCCCCAGAAACCAAAGTGAAGATAACACCTGACGGCGTCTGGTGTTCCAGGATCAAGGCCGCCCCTCTTTAGCTCTACACGAGATGGCCTAGAACCCTTATAAAGGGATGGCGTCAAAAGTGAATCTAGGTGATCTAAGAACCCTAAAGACAACGATCCGACGGCGTCAGAGGCCAAAGCATGACGCCATTAGACTTGTATATCTATATATATTTTTCGATTTTTCATTCATTAAGTGTAACTTTTGGGAGATAAAACCCTAGATGAATTTTACTGTAAACTTAGAGTTTCCAAGCCCTCTTTTCCTTCATGTTCAATTGAAGATAAGTCTTCTTTTTAATCATTCAATATGTCTATGTGTTGTTTGATTAATTGTTTATCTTGTCTTTCTTTTAACATGCTAGATTAATTCTCTTTGTGTTTACTTAGATCTAATGAAACCTAGTTGTTGATTATTGGTTATTGAATTGTTATTAGTTGATTTGGTTGATAGATTTTCGCGTTAGGCTTAAGAAAACTGGCCATACTCCTATATGGTAATAGGCTTGAACGTCTTAAGAAACGTAATTAGATGTGTACTATGATGTTATTGGTTGTATTTAATGCATAAGTAACTGTTTATGAGGCCTGGATAGCAAGAGATAGAAGCTTATAGAGTGGGGAAGGACGTCACAGCCCCATGACTGGTATTAAGGAATACAACCCTTCATCCAAACAACTATAACAAATCAATTAATCAGTAAGAGATAACTAGGGAGTAGTGAAATCTAGGTAAATACACTTTTCCCATTATAAGAAGTTCATCACAATTTACTTTTCTGTTATTTTGTATTTGTAGTAATATTGGGTTAGTTGACTAGCAACTAATTCCGCCCACTCTTCCAAAACCTGAGATTTTTACTTGTTTCATAAAAGAATATAAAAATACAAAAAGAATCATCCCTCACCTCTAGACCTAGTTTAAGTAGCTTTTAATCCTAATGACACTCTTCCCCGAGAGAATGATCAATCCCCCGGTACTTGACACTCAATATACTACATCGGTCAGGTACGCTGACTAGTGGGAATTGCAAGCTTCTGAAGATCCCTTGAGAAGTAAAACCTTTTGCAAGGTTGCAAAACCACGCATCAACTGCCTAGAGGATTGCAAAACTTTTTGAGATCCCCCAAGAAGTAAAACTCCTTGTGAGGTTGCAATATCTCGCATCACTTGTCTTTACTTTATTTACTTTATGCATTATTAATTTGTTTATAGATATCCCATAACTTTGAATCGAATGGTTTTTCGATAAGGAACTAAGAGTTTTTTAGAACATAATTTTAAATGGAGAAACTATTCAACCCCCCATCTAGTTTCTACAATTGGTATCAGAACGGGTCACTCAAGAACTTTAAAGTATACTGTAATTTAAAATTTGAATCGATCCATGGAGTCTGAAAGATATCTAGAGGGGCATTCTTTGAAAGGACCACCATTTTTCGAAAATATTAACTTTACCAAATGGAAAATAGTTTTGAGAATTATGTGAAATCAATAGATCAAGATCTTTGGCATGTCATTTCAATTGGTGATTTTAATCCAACGGAAATAGATTTTGAAAATCAAAGTGAAAATTTTAAAAGGAGATTTTACAAAAACATTGAAGCTAAAATTATGATTTATAATGCTTTGCCAAAAATTGAATATGAAAGAATATTTTTGTGTCAAACGGCAAATGACATTTGGAAAAGTCTTTCATTCTTTAATCAAGAAAATTTTCAAGCCAAATATAATCAAATTGATCTTGAATGAATGTATGAACAATTCATCAATTTCTTAGACGAATCCGTAGTTAAAAATTTAGAGAATTAAATGCAAGTACTACTAGTGTAAATGTTTTCATTGAAGGAAATGCAAACAAGGATTACATGGAAAGAGAACTGTGAGTCTCCTGAACATTATGAGCCTCTTCCACTTGATAACTCGATGAATGTGAAAGAAATCATTAAACCACAACTGTTTCAAGAGAAAAGAAACTTAACAGTGAATGTTTTAGGAGAAAACTTGACGAATGTAGAGAAAGCTGTTGAATTTCAGCTTTCGTAGATGATGAAACACTTTGTTCCTTAGCAATCCCATATCTAACTTCAATAAGCTCGTACACATATGTACACCCCGAACATGCTGTGAATTGGTTTAAATGGAAACAAATGGTCTTAATTATACAAAATCACAACATTTTTATGACATAAACATACTTGAGATATTCCAGCATGGGAATCTAAACTTACATTTATGATAATAATGACAAAAAATGGCTCACACAAGAAGAGCAGTTGCTTCCCCAACACTAGTACCAATCCCCACTTCAGCACCAGCATCAATTATAGCGCTAATCCCGAAAGACATCCAGAAGATGATTGCTGATGTCCTGGCTGCTGCACTTAGACATCAACCGACACCGGTAACCCATTCCAGCAATATCAATAGGACTGCTGAAGAGGCAGTGGCTCTTATACCATGAAAATGCACATACAAGGACTTCATGAGCTGTCAACCAACCTACTTCAAGGGTACCGAAGGAGCTACTACCCTAGCCCGCTGGTTTGAACGTTCAGAAACTATGTTTATGAGGAGTTGTTTCCCTGAAAACTGCAAAGTAACTTATGCAACGGGAACCCTATTGGATGAAGCCCAATCATGGTGGAATGCCATAGTTCAGAACATGGGAACAGAAGAAGCTTACCAAATCTCTTGGATTGAGTTCAAGAAGAAAATCCTTAAGAAATACTATTTAAAGTAGAGAACTGCAAAAATCCATATAATTAACAACGGTTAATTATATATTAATCTCAGTCATTATTTTAATCACCGTTTTTACAGAAAAATTTGAAATTTTTCTTATTATATTAAATGGTCATGATTACGATATCACAAAATTCACCAAATGACGAAACAAGTTCTTGACACGTTTAACGAAATATTAAACTTCACTAATCCTAATTAAATTTCCTAATCCTAAATTAATACTAAATGGGCCTTAATTAGTTTCAGCCCAACTCAATTTGAGATGTACTATTCATCAGCCCAAGTCTTAAAAGCCCAAAATCAATTATATGATTTCATGTAATTCGACTAGAATCAAGCTACAAAATGACCTTCGTTCTCTCAATTCTTAAACACGACACCTATATATTTTTGCACCATCTCGTTTCTCACCTAGCCGACTACAAGTATGCCAAATCTGATGATCATACATCGAGTTTTGCTATGTTTTCGAAAGGCAAAGTGTTTGGCAAAAGTTCACCCAATTCGACATAGTTGAAAATCCAAAACTTAACCGTTTTGACTCCGGTTTATTTCTATGAGATCCTAATAATTTTTTAAGTAGGATTTCATGTTAAAAGTCGACTTGTATAAGCTAGTAACCAAGTTGTACACGATTTATCAAGTCGTGTACGTAAATATATAGCTAGTCGACATTTCCATGACTCACCAAGACAAACACCTATCTTTTAAGCTCTCACAAACATCTCTTAAAGTCTTGGGAGGTAAGAAAAGTAATTTAAAATTGTTCATTCACTGACAATAAATAGTAGTACATGTTTCTTTGAAATATTTGCACTTACGTGTTCTAAAACTCTACTATATGTACTCTATATCCATTCGCTTGTTTCTATCATCCAAAGCACTCATAATAAACTCAAATACTCTCTCAAACTCATCTCTGAAAGACCAGAATTGAATCACTCTCACGTTTGGAAGCAAACAAGAAATAACGGGTTCAATATATAAGTTTATTACTTGGGTTATATCGAACATGATTAAATCTTGTGTTTTCCTTCTTCACACTTGACTCTCTACCACCCTAGAAGTGTAGTTCTGTATTGAAGACGTTTCCATAATCGTTCCCATAGTCTCACCCAAATTTCCTTTTTCATCATTTCCAGTATCGCTCAAGGTGAGTCATAGCCCCATTTCCAATACTTGTTTTAACTCTTTGGGGGAGATACATGCTTACATATACTTTGATAATTTTATAAGTATATGAATAACTTACATGATTCAAATCAATTTCCTAATTAATATTTATCTGATATGGTTTATGACTTAAGATGTGATATATATATGTTACTGGCAAATTGCTTAACTAGAATACTGAACTCAAATGATAATGTTTCCAAATTGATTATTGTAAGATGATATTTGATTTTACTAAACATCTTGAATGATTCCCTTATCTCTATATGATATTTCTATGTTTCAACGGAAATAATTGCTAGGAATAGCACAAATACTCTAGTTACATCATTACCTTGATATTGCCTAAGTTACCCTTATCACCATAAAGTCCCTCTATCATGAGCCATTAATCACTTGATGTGAGCGCGAATATAGTGAACAGCTTCAAAACCTATTGAGGCTTGACATCCTATCCCACTAAATACTTGACGGAATGCCTTTGTGGCTAGTCGTATTAGTCGTGATACACTATATTTGAGTAAAAATAGGAATTGGCAAATCACCTATTACACGAGGGCAATATTATCGTTGACTTGATAATCACCTCCGTTTTTACGGTATTTTGTTAACGTTTTGCGTGTCATGAGGCTTTGGGCAATATCTATAAGAAAATATATGTCTTCAAACATATATCTGGATACAGCTGTATAGGTAATTGACCAGATTTGAATTATAAATCTCACTACATTAGTATCATGAGTTTCCATCTCATGTTAGGATTATGATCCAATACATGAATTTGATTGAATAAATATATGATTTATCTGTGATTATAATCAACATCACTCAATACTTGTTCTATCACTGTTAGTATTTATTACAATTATTAATAAATATTCCTGAATCTATTGAAATAAATGGTTTTCCATTAAACTCTATGAACTCACCAACCTTTGCGTTGACACTTTTAAGCATGTGTATCTCAGGTAATTAACGGAGCAGGACAAGACACGGAGTGGGCATTTATTACTCTGATAAATTAAAATGGTGTGAAAATCAAATATGTAATTCTTACAAATCTTTATATCTTCTAATGAGATTTTTAAATCAATTGTTTCATCTTTTATCAAAAGTATTATTTGAATGACAAATAACTTTCAAAATGCCTCTTTTAAGCCATTTTACGTGATTATGATTTCGATCCTCCCCGTAACACCCAAATTACTTTTCCGCTGCTAAATCATAAATTTGGGGGTGTTACATTTAAGGTCTGAAATCAAGAAGTTGGAGGATGAATTTCATCATTTAGTGGTGAAAGGAGTTTAACTAAGGGCCTACAACCGCAGATTCTAGGAATTAGCCGCACTGTGTCCAACTACTATGCCTGATTTAGACAAAACCCTAGAAAAGTACATCGAAGGATTACCTTAGAGTATCGAAGGGAACGTTACCGCTTCCAAGCCCACAACTCTTGAGGAAGCAATGACTATTGCTCAAAAGCTACTAGACCGGGAAATTAAGCGAAAACCCACCGCGAAACGTAATGAACTCAATAGAAAGCACGATGATAGGAGAACCACCTTGCATAGCAGCAGTAGGTATAATGGTAATGAACGTAACCACAACTATCATCAGAGCCGCAACTCTTATCATCGCAGACAGAACCGTAGGCAGGAAGCTGCCAAGGCGTATGTTGCTACACCAGTTTATGCAGGGAACAAACCTTTGTGCAACAAGTGCAAGTTGCACCACATAGGACCCTTCACTGTTAGGTGCAGAAAGTGCCAAAGGATAGGGCACAACACTGTTGATTGTAGAGCTATTGGTGCGAGCATGCAACCAGTGGCTATATTGTGTCACCGCTGTGGAGAAAAAGGGCATTAGAAGAATCAATGCACGAACAGAAATGCTGATAACCCCGCACATGGAAGAGTGTACGTGTTGGGAGATGGAGATGCACCAAGGAACCCTGACGTTGTCACGGGTACGTTTTTAATTAATCAGCATAGTGCAAGAGTTTTATTTGACTCTGGTGCCGATAAAAGTTTTGTATTTGCTACATTTGCTTCTTTGCTAGACATTGCCCCAACTAAGTTAGATACCACCTATGAAATTGAGATAGCAAATGGAACTCTGATTGGCACTAACACCATAATCATAGGTTGCACCATAAATTTACAAAACAAACCCTTCCTTATCAACCTTAATGCCTATTCAACTCGGTAGTTTTGATGTTGTTATTGGGATGGATTGGTTATCCCAACAAGGTGCTAGAATAATTTGCGATGATAAAACAGTTCACATTCCTCTGAATGGCAAAACCCTCATTGTTCAAGGCAATTGAAGCAGGACCCGATTTGGAATCATCTCATTCATCAGAACGGTGAAGTACATAAATGAAGGATGTCAAGTGTTTATGGTTCAAGTAACAGAGGACAAGTCAGAGAAGGAGCGACTTGAGGATGTACCTGTAGTGAGAGATTTCCCTGAAGTATTCCCTGAAGATCTACCTAGTCTTCCACCCGTTCGTCAAATCGAGTTCCAGATTGACTTAGTGCCAGGAGCGGCACCAGTAGCAAAAGCACCATACCGATTAGCACCCTCCGAGATGCAAGAGCTATCTGAACAACTAAAAGAGCTGTCAGATAAAGGATTCATTCGCCCAAGTTCCTCACCTTGGGGAGCTCCGGTGCTGTTTGTTAAGAAGAAGGACAAATCATTTTGAATGTGTATCGATTATAGGGAATTAAACAAAATAACTGTAAAGAACCGATACCCACTACCCAGGATCGATGACTTAGTCGATCAATTGTAGGGTCGAGCATAAATTTAAAGATTGACCTACGGTCAGGATACCACCAACTGAGGGTCCGTGAAAAAGATATTCCGAAAATTGCTTTCAGAACACGTTATGGTCACTACGAGTTTCAAGTGATGCCATTTGGTTTAACCAACACACCCGCAGTATTCATGGAGTTAATGAATCGAGTATGTAAGCCATACTTAGATAAGTTGGTGATTGTGTTCATAGATGACATTCTCATCTACTTACGCAACCAAGAGGAACACGTTGAACACCTGAGAACTGTATTAGAACTACTCAAGGCAGAACAGTTGTACGCCAAGTTCCCCAAATATAAGTTTTTGGATCCCAAGTGTGCAATTTCTTGTCACGTCATCGATAGTAAAGGTATTCACGTGGACCCAGCCAAGATTAAGGCTGTGAAAGAATGGTCATCCTCTACAAACCCTACAATTGATCAAATTTTTCCAAGATTGCAAAGCCCTTAACAGAATTGACCTAGGACTTGCTGGGTATTATAGGAGATTTATCTAGAGTTTTTCCAAAATTGCAAAGCCCTTAACAGAATTGACGTAGAAGAATAAGAAGTATGAATGGGGAGAGAAACAAGAGAAGGCTTTTCAATTTCTAAAGAAGAAGCTTTGTAAAGCACCCATATTAGCTCTACCAGAAGGGAATGATGGATTTGTAGTATATTCTGATGCATCGCACCACGGATTAGGTGCCGTACTAATGCAGCAAAGTAAAGTAATAGCGTATGCTTCTCGACAGCTTAGGAAAAATGGGGAAAACTACACGACACATGACCTGGAGTTAGGAGCGGTAGTTTTCGCCCTCAAAGTGTGGAGGCATTACCTCTACGGTACCAAGTGTACTATGTACACCGACCACAAGAGCTTACAACACATCCTTGATCAGAAGGAGTTAAATATGAGGCAACGAAGATGGCTAGAACTAGTCAGTGATTATGATTGCGTGATCCGCTATCACCCTGGAAAAGCCAATGTTGTGGCTGATGCTTTAAGCCGAAAAAAGAGTATTAAACCTCTTCGAGTACGATCATTAGGAATTATGATTTGCTCACCACTTCCCTCACAAATCTTACAAGCATAGTCTGAGGCTCTCAAATAGGAGAACTGACCTCACATAAAGATTTATGAAATGCCTAAAAGTAAGAACGGCTTCGTGAAGCGAGCCGACGTAATGTTATGTTTTGGAGAAAGGAGTTGGATCCCACATCATGGAGGTATTCGAGATCTCATCATGCACTCTAACAAATCCAAGAACTCCATTCACCTTGGTTCCAACAAAATGTACCAGGACCTTAAGAAACTGTATTGGTGGCCAAACATGAAAGCCGACATTGCTAAGTATGTCGAGAAATGTTTAACGTGTTCAAGAGTAAAGGCAGAATGCCAGCGACCATCTAGATTACTCACTCAACCCCAATGTTGCAAAAATTGTGAGTCTGTAGTGAGGCAGTTAACCACCCTGTAGCATGTAATAGCCAATTACAAGGCTAATTACCTTGTAATTGCCGATTACAAGGCCGATTGCCTTGTAAAACTCAACAAGGTGGAAGGCCGTGTACCTAGTAATCACCAATTACAAGGCCGCCTAGGCTGATTTTTGCAACATTGCTCAACCCGATCTTCCTATATGAAAATAGGAACAAATTACCATGAATTTTATCACTAAACTCCCGAAAACATCCACCGGTTTAGACACCATCTGGGTCATCGTTGACCGACCCATAAAATCTGGTCACTTCTTACCCATTCGAGAAACCGATGAGGTAAGCACACTCACACAGTTGTACCAAAAGGAAATAATGACCCGACATGGGGTACCCATCTCAATTATCTCTAAGAGAGATAGCCATTTCACCTCGAACTTTTGGCAATCACTGCAAAAAGTGTTAGGCACTCGCTTAGATATGAGCACCGCATACCATTCATAGACTGATGGGAAAAGTGAGAGAACGATACAAACACTAGAAGATATGCTGCAGGCATGTGTGATTGATTTTGGAAAGGGATGGGATAAACACTTGCTGTTGGCAGAATTTTCATACAACAACAGTTATCATGCCAGTATTAAGGCAGCACCATTCGAAGCACTTTATGGTCAAAAGTGCAGATCCCCTATTTGTTGGGCCGAGGTTGAAGAAGCATAAATCACTGGACCTGAGTTGATCCATGAAACCACTGAAAAGATCGTTAAGATCAGACAACGTCTGCAAGCTGCCAGAGATAGGCAGAAGAGCTATGCTGACGTGAGGCGAAAGCCGATGGAATTTCAGGTTGGAGACAGAGTCATGTTGAAGGTATTTCTTTGGAAGGGAATAGTCCGCTTTGGAAAGCGTGGAAAACTAAACCCCCGATACATCATACCATTAAAAATCCCAGAAAGGATTGGTCTTATGGCTTATAAACTTGAGCTTCCGGAAGAGCTCAACCAAGTACACGATGTATTTCATGTGTCAAACTTAAAGAAGTGCTTATCTGATGAGTCATTGGTGGTACCACTGAAAGAGATTCAACTCGATGACAAATTCATCTTCACAAAAGAACCCATGGAGATTATGGACCGTGAAGTAAAACGATTGAAACAAAGCCGTATCCCCATCGTCAAATTTTGATGGAACTCACAAAGGGGACCTGGGTATACTTGGGAGCGCGAGGACCAGATTTGCGCCAAATACCCACACTTGTTCTTAGAGAACACACACAACTCTACACGAACTTAAATTCCTGGACGGAATTTGAATGACCGGTAGGTACTGTACTATCCTGTGAAAAACCCCAGTTATTAATAAATACTAAACATGAAGTAATTGTATGTTACTATTCATGCACCCATTTTTAGGCAAAATTTTAAACATTTATTTACAAAATGCAACTACAAATCAGTATATGTTATGTGATTCACACAACTCAAGAACGAGCTCACACGCAAACCACAATTTACTGGAAAGTGTACAACACAACCTATGGATCAGTTTTGATCACCTATGCAATACAGTACACTCAGAACCCCCTGGGACCCACTTTTCTCACAGTGGCCCCACATAGCCAATGTGAACTATTTCACACTCAAGTGGGCCCCACAAGTGATAGCCCAAAAAATTAAACGCAATTACAACCACACGAATCAAACTATACACTCCTTATGAGGTTGCAATATCTCGCATCACTTGTCTTTACTTTATTTAGTTTATGCATTATTATTGTGTTTATAGATATCATATAGGGAAAATTACCAAAATGGCCCGTTGCCCTGCGGTCTAGGCATATTTAGCCCGTTTTTGAAAAATTCCCGTTTTAGCCCAGGTTGCCCTGGGAAACTATCGTATAGACAACTGAAAGATGATAAGTGTCCTCAAGTTGCCCAAAATACAAAAAAGTTGCCCCGACGTGGCACTCTTTATTTAGACGAATCCGTAGATAAACATTTAGAGAAATTAAATGCAAGTACTACTAGTGTAAATGTTTTCATTGGAGGAAATGTAAACAAGTATTACATGGAAAGAGAACTAATTGAAGAAACATGGTGTGATACTTATGAAGAAGATAATAACTATCCCAAGTACGAAGTTTTTCAAATAGCTAAGACTTCAAATGAGGTACACTCTGAAATTGAACACTTTTATGACATATTCATTCTAGAGTTTTCAAAATTAGAAAGTGATTTTGAACATCTTTGCAATTTAAGTCTAAAAGTAATTTCGAAAAATGAACCCTTAAAATCTTTTGAAAGTAATTTGGAAAAAAATCATTTTAGAAAATAAAATGTTAGACTTGAAAGTGGTATAAAAATCGATCTAGAATTTAAATTGTGTCAAGATTATAAAAGTGAAATTAAGAAGTTTAAAGAAAATGCAAATATATTAGCTATATTGAAAAAATTCTCAATCTCTTACGGATTTACTATATAGTCAAAAGATATTCGGAGATAAAATAGGCATAGGTTTTAATTCATGTGAGTCATTGATAACATCAACTAATCCTGATTTTCTAAATGTTAATTTCCTCTTTATATTGACAAATTATACTAAAATTATTATAAGTTATGCATTATTTATTCATATTTCGTTTCAGGACCATTAATAGAGTATGGAGCGACATTTGGACGAATTTGGACTCATTGTACGTGGATCTAGAGACAACTTTTTCATTTACCATGAAGATTACAGCATAAATAAGTGATGTTGTTACGCCATATACTATTAAGACTAAGAAGGATTACTACACTATGAAGATTACGCCGTAACCATCAAAAAAGGTTACGGCGTAGAAATGACACAGAATAACATTATGAAGATTACATCGCAATTAGCATGGAGATAATGACGTAGCAGTCCACTTATGAAGACTACGACGTAACCACTCACTAGGTTACGCCATAAGTATGGATAAACTCTTAATCCAATACGTTTTTGAAGGTTTATGACGTAACCAATACATACGGTTACGCCGTAACTTTTTAGGGTTTCTTATGCCTATAAATACCACACAAATTTTGCATTCAAAATCATCTCCCCTTTCCCAAACCTGAACTAGGGTTTGGGAAGAGCAACCACACAAGAAGAATCCAGGCTTAGGAGGTCGGAAGAATGAAGTTTTCGTCTACTATCATCATTATATTCAAGTTTGATTTCTTTTATGTTTTCCTAGTAATCATACGATGAATTCATTTATCTAATTCAAGTTTTAGTTATGTCATGTTTTCTCTTTTATTTCTCTATATAGACATCTTCTTTTCCTATTCATAGACACACTAGTTTTGGTAGTATTCAAAGCTTGTTAGTATCTAGTAGGCTAGGAGAATTGACCAAAGGACCCTGGCCCACTAGATTACAAAGAATGGAAGGAATAGGCCATAGTACAACCATTCTTTGTGTGCGAATTGACCAAAGGATCACCTATCAAGCGGAGGTACTTAAGAAGTTAGAAGAAATCTAAGATCCGAGAGGTGGGATATCTCACGAATTGGGTCTAATAGATATGGTGCTTAATGACTCAACCTAGTCTACCACAACCTCCGCTTACTTCAAAGAATCGAATCTTTGGTTCCGGAAAGGATTCTAGGGAAGATATACTAAGACGAATTGACCATAGGAGTCTTAGTGATATTCACCCACTATATAGAGATAAAGAAATCAGAATTACATGCATCTAAATCTTGGTTAAGCTTTATCTTACTACACTCTAGTCCTGTATTTTAAATTTGTAAAATTAGAATTTTAGTTATTTCTATACATATTTTAATCAAACCATTTATAATTGTAATATCCTGTGAAAAACCCCAGTTATTAATAAACAATAAACATGAAGTAATTGTATATTACTGTTCATGCACCCAATTTTAGGCAAAATTTTAAACTTTTGTTGACACTATGCAACTACGAATCAGTATATGTTATGTGATTCACACAACTCAAGAACGAGCTCAAACGTAAACCATAATGTCCTGGAAAGTGTACAACACAACCTATGGATCAGTTTTGATCACCTATGCAATACAGTACACTCACAACCCCCTGGCACCCACTTTTCTCATAGTGGGCCCCACATTGCCAATGTGAACTATTTCACACTCAAGTGGGCTCCACAAGTGATAACCCATTAAATGAAAACACAATTACAACCACACGGATCAAACTATACACTCACTTGGGCCTACTATTCATAAGCCCGCTAATCTGAGCCCAAAACCAAACTAATATGTTTCGATACACACATATACATGATCACTTTGGCTCTCGTATTCACGATTTATACAAACAACATATGAAATAAAAGGCACCAACTCATTGTTCACCATCAAAAGAAACGAGATCAACTTATATCTCAACCTAATACGTATAAATGAACAGTGAAACAATAGCAAAGCTTATCAAGGTCATGACAACTCTTTAACGTACCCAACTTTGAGCACAATGTGTAAAACGCATTTCTATTGATCCCATGGAGTTCCAAAACCTCTCAAATAAAGCAACTCACAAGCCTCTCGACTCAGAAACATGCTCTAAACGAATTCTTGTGTCTTGATATATATACAAACGTACCCATAAACTCTCATAACCTACACAAACTTGCATGAGACCTTCCAAGACATTTAGAAATCCATTATTACTCACATTTAGCCAAACTATCTATGCTAAATCCATGTCTAAGCTCACAAGATCTCACAACAACATTTTCGACCTATAACAAATTAATTTGGTCACGTTCGAACTCGTTTGGACTCCTAAATGTTCCACAACTTCTACAACTCTCACAAATGACTATAAAGGTCCTATAACCCTATCCATAATCAACCACAACATCCATAAGTCACAACTCGATCATACACTTATGTTTTGGTTACGTTATAACATCAAATGGACCCTTTGATATTTCTGCTACCAAACGAACCCTTAAACATTTTCATACAGTCTCCCTTGACTACATAAGGACTAAGAGACTTCAACACAACCATTGCTTACTCGTTTCACATGTACTCGAAATAAAATCGAGCATCTAGAAGCTTTTGCCTAGTCACCACATGAACCGAACTCACATAACACTTGGGCAAGCAAATTGTAATCCAATCAAGCTATCCTACCCCCTACTCATTATCCCTGTCATATTCTCTTTGTCCCTCTAACTTGTATCCATATCCATTGTATATACTCCCATACATGTAAACTCTCACGTATAACTCATAACAATCACACACAAACTTGTTTCGTTCACTATTTGATACCAAGAAGAAACATAGAAGTCTCTAGGTGATCACGGCCTCAAACAAGCCATCCACAAGCTTTTCTCAAGCCCCTGGTGTGCTAGGAACCGAGTTGCAAGCTCTCAAGCCCTCACCTCGACACCACATATCATAAACAACCCACCTTTGAAGGTCTAGTAAGCATGTTCTCAACACATAGACTATTTTCAGTATATCTATCTTATTTCCATTCGTATATCACACCAACACTTTCACTCATATACACCTATGTCTCGATAAGCTAAGACCTAGTAAACTCACTCACTCGAATCCCTAATTGGCTAAAAATGAGATCATGAACTCTATATACACTTAACATAACATTTACACACTAAAAATCACACGTTTCTTATGTTGTGTGCACCCTTATGAAAACAGTTAACTATTTCCTTAAGTGTTACGAGTGGTTTTCTCACTTGGATTGACTCTCGAATTCGAATATTTATAAAAGTACCATATGAGTTTTATTGCTCCAACTAACTCTCTATAGTTAAAAAATCGAGGTATACTTAACTCACTCACTCACAAGCTTATTTAACCCACCTCACAAGCTAAAAGTTTAGCTGCTTCACGCGTATCACAGAAACAATAAACACCCCTTAATGGGCTTAAGCCCATCAAACTGAGAATTCATTGTGGCCTATTCCACAGCCTACCAACCCTCTTCCTCACTTTGGCACACAGCCCAATATGAGTCTAAGAACATGTCCAAGAACCTGGGAGCCCAGTGGACCTACATAACACCAATGGGCCTGAATGAATCACGAAAGCCCACTTTACATGAAAATAAGCTATAAGCTTGTATAAGCTATGAAATACGCTCACCAAAGCTCCTCTGAGCTTCTGGGAACATAAAAACCTAAAAGAAAAGAGTTCATAACCTAAAAGTGTGTTTTGGACCAAAAATGCAAATTGTTTAAACTACAAGGACTAAAACTGCAAACTATTGAAACTATGGATACAAACTGCCAAATTTGTAAATTGAGGTTACAAACAGTAAATATAAATGATTTTGGGTCATTTTTGTAAATTTGGATGTGCAGGGACTTAAAATAAACATGTTTGCCAATAAGGACTAAATTTGCAAAACTTATAAACTACAAGGACCAAAACTGTCATTTCTGTAAACTTGGTGCCAAAAAAGTATATTAAGAATATTTATGACATTTACTGGCTATTTGGTTAACATAAGTACTAAAAGTGTAAATATACATTTCACAAGGACTAAAAGTGTTACTTTTGAAAGTTAAAGGACTAATTGTGTAATTATTGGAAAAGGGGTGCCAAAAATGTCATTTTGATAAAATGAAGTTAGAAATGGAATAAATATAAACCCAAGTTGCTAAAATGTCATTTCTGTAGCTTGTAAGCTAAAAAATGTAAACTTTTCAAAGTATAAGGGCTAAAGTTGTAAATTCCACAAACTTGTGCGAAAATAGTTATTTTGATAACTATAAGGACTAAAAGTGAATATTTGAGAAATATTGATAACAAAGGTCACATTTCACTTATTGTGCCAAAAATATCATTTTCCCAAAGTACAGGGACTGAAATTGTAAAATTTCACTATAACGATTTAAAAGGTGAACCTCTGGAAACCTGAAGGGTTATTGAGTAACTTTAACAAAAACTTTGATATATGATACCCTACCACCGAACCAGAATACTCAACATTAAAAGTTGTGGGTATCGGTCAGCATTGACAATCCCGATAAGTTAAACACATAAGAACAGAATATGTTATATGTAACATTGTTATTGAACTTTAAGCATTATACACAAACACAAACAACCACACCACAAAGTAATGAGATTTCCCATATTATCCAGGTTGCGTGTTGGAGCCGTTCATTAGTTGCACTTGCTATACTTACTTGCCTACATAAACACTCATCTGAGGTGAGTTCATAGTCCCACTTTTTACATGTTTTACAACTATGTGGGGAGATACATGCTACACTTTGGAACATAAGTATTTCACTATGTATGCCAACTTGATTATTACATAAGACCAACTATGCCCGCCTTTGATTTATGAAAGTCCTTTCTATTATGAACCTTAGTCACTTGTAAGTGAACGCGAATACTGTAAATAGATCTATTTGGTTTGACAGCCCATTTGTACTAGCCGGATAGATAGCCATGGTGCTAGCCGAATTGATAGACAAATGCACATTATTTGAGATACTAGGAGAAATGGCAAACTCCTACACAAGGGCCCCTTTAGGGTATTTATGTCATGTTATGACACACACATGTTAAAGTTGCATTCATAAGACTTATGGCAATATGCATACAAAACCACAAAACTGATTGATTTTTGAGATACTTATATTGTGTTCAAATGATTTATCAAACATGAACACTATGGATTCACTCAACAAATTTGTTGACTTTTTAGCATGTTTATCTTAGGTAACTAAAGCTAGCATTGAAGGCATGGAGTGGGCATTTGACCTTGAGTCAGTGGTGTAACAATAAATTGAAACAGTCATTTTCAAACACTTATTGTGATGTATTAAACTATCGAACATCCTTGCATTTTGAATTCAATAATATGAATCTCAAAATGTCTCTTTTGAGTCATTTTCTGTGATTATGACTGTGATCCTCTACGTAACACCCAAATTAGTCTTTCGCTGTTAAAATCAAATATTGGGGGTGTTAGAATAATGCATAATACCTTAGTTCTTTAAGACAATAGCTCTTAGGGACGACACTCGAATTTACCTAGGCTTTACTACACTCGATCGGGTTCTCTGCCTGTTAGTATGTGTAATCCTTGTATGTCTTAGTTTATAAATTTAAAGCATGATGAAAAATACGCATCAAGATTTGTTATTTGGAAAACTTATTAGCACTAATGAATCTTAAGTAAAATATCTTTAGAAAAAATCTCTTATATATTAAAATGAAACTCAACTTGACATGTATCTATGGGAATCTTTTTTTGCTAACGACATCCTCATCTTATGCATGCAAATGCAAAGAATGTTTATCACTAACCATCTCGGACCCATGAGAAACTGGGTACAAGGTTTTCTTGCAAGTTATGTCTTTGATGCACGAGGAAAGCAAATTAAAGATATGAATGTAAATTCATACTCTTATTATACGTGTGAAGACTCATCGATACTCAAACCTTGCATCACGCACAACATCTATCATGGTAATGTATCTTTAGGAATAGCTAGTGGCAAAGATACGCTTTCTCAAAACCTTGATTGTCTTTTTTTCTATGTGCTTATTTGTTGCATGATGATTAATTGATTATATGTGTGGTTAGATAAAATTTAGGAAAGTAAACTTCTTTCCTAAATGCTTATCATCTGTACGATCTCAGTAAATTTTTGTAGATAATGGTCTTACCACAACCATTATCAATAGCCGACTAAGCAATCCCCGAATAGACACGTCAATCAATCACTATGGATGACGCACAATCTTATCGCCCTCAACATCTCCTCTCTCTTCTATTTCCCGTCTACGACATTTCATCCTATTTTCTTGTATCTACTCGCCATAGACATGATTGACTTCTAAACAACCCGATACAAGTCTCTTATTTGACTCTTGTCTCATCTACGTCTCTTCTTTTCTTGGGTCTCAACTCTATTCCTACTCTATATTCAGCGGGTCGTCAACATCCTTACTTAAAACAAGTCTCTCCTACTTCTTCTGTCTCGATTCTCCTCATTACCCATTCCTCTAGACTACTCATGTGTACTGTGTCTCATTCGTTTCCCCTACTTCGTGTCTAGAATTTCATATCATCTAAATTCTCATTCCTAAGCATTCTCAACAAAGTACTTTTCATAAAACTCAAGTCAAAAACAAGTTACAAAACTTTGTCTCTCAAAAATCCCTTACTGGCGATGGTCCTCCAATTGGAGACGGTCCATTATAATAAAAGGACCGTCCCATGTTTTCAAGAGGTAACCCATTTTCCTTTCTCATTTGTAGAAAACCAAAACCAAACATTTTCTCTTACTGCAGCAACAGCTAAATAATCTAAAACATAACCAAATCTTAATTCTTCCAGGAAAACATAATTCAAACTCTATTAATCAAAGACTATCAAACATTTTCTCATTCCAAACATCAATTGTAAGTCATTTCATCAATTTCCCTATTGTTTCAAGATTAGGGTTTATATGAACATGAAATCAAAAATTGGGGATCTTCAACTTTTCTTGTAATCAATTAGAATTAGCACTAAAACTTAACAATGTAATACCATTATCACTCACCTAGATGTAGGAATTGTCCAAACAAGTGTATTTTGAAAAGTGTCAAAACTTGTGATAATCCCCATATTCAAGTTGTAATAATTTATCTGTTTAGAAGCATAAGAAAAACATAATCATACATTGTTAATACATATCAAAAATGTTTCCGTAACCATGCATTAATTAGGGTCGAAATTTTTAATACAAATGAGTTGAAACTCGTACATCAATCCTTCGTGGTTGTGAAGATATTTCATTTGATGAAACTCGCCTTAAGAGGCATTCAGTAGTTTAAAATTTTCATGATGTATTCCTTAATGAACTACCAAGATTACCATCTGCATGTGAAGATGTTTTGATCTAGTTATGAGAATTTGTTTAGTCACAACTCGAGGAGAATGTGTTGCAATAAAGGCATGCGTATATGATGCAAGTATTATGACGCCTGGCCAACGTGATAATAGTTACATCGTATGACTTGAACTTATTGGGATCATTGGAGATCTTGAGCAGTGCCTAAGAACAATAAGTTTGTTGATTTAGAAACTCTATCTATATAAGAGCAACGTTTTGCCTAATTCTGAAACTTCGTATTAAACGACATCAGTTAAATGGAAAGAATTGAATGATCAACTTCTAGGAAGTAGTTTTATCTGTCTAAGGGCGTCTCTGTGTCGTGCTTTAGTTTTATTCATGGAGAAGAATGATAATAGTATGAGGTTAGGTGTTGAATTCAGGAAGTTGAACCGTATTACAGTTTTAACTGTTATCCGTTGCCTTGACTCGACGATTTGTATAATCAATTTCTGGGTGTGAAATTTCTTAATAATTGACTTAAGATCTGATTTCCTTCAGTTAGGAGCAAGATGTCGCAAGAATTTCCTTTCGTATTTGTTATGGTCTTCATGAGTATTAATGATGCCAATTGTATTGGCTACTACTCCGACTATTCTTATGGACTTGATAAACCGTGCCTTTCATGAATACTTGGACGATTTGTCATAGTATGACATATTGGTATATTCAGAGACGAATGAGAAACACGGGAATAATCTTCGTATGTGGTTGATGAGGCAAAAATGATCCGTTTTTAGGGGGTCATTTAAGCCGGAATTGGAATTTATTTGATCAAATATTGCCCTAAATCATTCCTTTTGTGATTTTAGGTACTTTGGGAGTGAATTCTAGAAAAGGAAGCATTTTGGACGTTTTTGGAGCATAAAAGTGAAGAAAACGGCAAAGTCTTAATTTTCCTTGCTGGGAACAGTACCTGACGGCGTCAAGAAGGATTTGATGACGGCGTCAAGAGCAATTTTGGTGATGACCCAGAGAAAACGTGACGGCGTCAGAACAAGGGCGTCAAGAGTAAAAGTGGTGACGGCCCAGAGCAGAAATATACATGACGGCGTCAGATCTGGATCTAGGCAATCCGAGAAGATTTTTGGCGGCGAGATGACGGCGTCAGAACTTTTCTCTTGACGCCGTTACCTCATTAAATCTATATATACTTTTCTAATTTTCATTCATTAAGAGAGGAACTTGTGTGGAGAATTTTAGGGTCGAAATTAATAAACCCTAGCACGTTTGTAACAGTATTTTCAAGGGTTTTCACCCCTTGAAACCCTTCATGTTCAATTGAGATAAGTATCCTTTCAATTCATTCAATATGTCTATGTGTTGTTTGAATATATCTTACGCTTGTCTTAATTTTAACATGCTAGGCTAGATCTCTTGTGTGTTTGCTTAGATGTAATGAAACCTAGATGTTGATTATAGGTTGATTGCTTGTTTATAGTTGTAATGGATGAATGATTTCAATGTTAGGCATAAGAAAACTGGCAGATCTCCATGGTGTAACTTGTTTGAACGTCTTAAGAAACATGAACCGATGTGTACTAGGTTTTTATGGTTGTATTTAATGCATGAGCGAATTCTAGTGATCCCATGTTAGGAGCTTCTTGCAGGCTCGACATAGGAGTGAAGTAGGAGCTCATAGAATTGGGGAAGTAAGTACGCCACCCCATGATTGATATTAAGGAATATAACCCGTCATCCACGCAACTATAACAAGTAATTAACCTGTAAAAGATATCTAGGGAGTTGTGAAATCTAAGTAAACACAATTCTCCCATTTATTGTTCACACCACTAGTTTAATTTAGTTTATTTACATTTTTCTTATTTTATTTTGATTGCAACTAATTCCGCCCACTCTTCCAAAACCCAAGATTTTATTTGCTTTTATAAAATATAAAAAAATATAAAAAAGAATCATCCCTCACCTCTAGACCTAGTTTTTAGGCTTTCTAATCCTAGCGACACTATTCCTGAGTTGAACGATCAATCCCCCGGTACTTGTCACTATACTATACTACAACGATCAGGTACACTGCCTGGTGGGGGTTGTAAGCTTCTCGAGATCCCTCGAGAGGTAAAGCCTGGTGCAATTCCCACGCATCAGTGGTGTTGAAATTTCTATGTCAGAAGAAGCTCTATGTAATATTTTTGAAGAGTAACTTTGGTTAGAGGAAGAATGAGAGGAGAATTTGGGAAAATCGGAAAATAAAATTATTTCTACTCAAGAAGGAGGATTAGTCATGCCCTTATGTAACATGGGAAGATTATTGGTTATGCATCAGTACAACTAGAACCTTAAGAGATGAGGTATCCAACGCATGACTTGGGAGTGATAGGTGACGAACATTAAGATGCTCAGGAGCAAGACAGTGGAATATGATCTATATTAGAAGAATAGAAGAAGCAGATTGGGTTGTAGCACACAGTTCTTTTACTCTATGCATCTGAGTTAGCATCAACATACAAGTGGTTTTCCTTAGCTTAGGATGTTCTTATGTGGAAGTGGAATTTAAACCTTCATGGACGTTACAACGGGATTTCCATGCACATTTAGGAAGGACAACACAAATTGAGTTATAGTGGATTGCTTGATTAGGTCGGCTCACTTGGAAGATTGGCAGAGGTTTCTTTCGGCAGAAGATTATTCAAGCTATATGGCGCACCTGCATTGATCGTGTCAAAGATTTGTGTTCTTACTTCACATTCCTAGGTAGAACTACTGAAGGCTTGAGGAACCAGACTCACGTTTAGTAATGCTTTGCACCTCCAGACTGATGGATATGCAGAACAACTATTCAAGCTTGGAAGATGTGTTGAGCAGGAAATTTGACATATATTAGTTTTGGTTGTGTTTGCTCATTAAAATAGATGACTTGCAAGTGACAAGGGTTTTTTCCTTTCGGAGTTTTGTATGAACAAAGATGTGGGGCACCTTTTGGTTGAATTAAGTCATAAAGTTACTTATTGAAGGTATGGGGTTGAATATAGTGACTAATGGATTAGTTATCATCGTGGAAGAGAAATTCTGCAACTTTACATCGGGGATTTGTGTGATCAGTATGATGTTTCCATACAGTAGTGTTAGACGTTTTAGAATAGAAGGTTTGGTTCGCAATACGTTAGTCCTTAGATTCATTCTCATCCGTACGATTATCCTACCTATCCCATTATGCCATCTGATATGTTTTGATACTCTGATATGTGCCTAGTTGATCGTTAGTACGAATAGGTTACCTACCTCTTTAGGAAACTCTTGGTACGTTTGATAATTCGATATCTGCTCCTCAGATTTTTAGTAAGATCCTTTGTTCATTCAAGACCTGATTGGATTTTTGAAGTTCCTATCGTTTTGCATCACTTCTGTATTTGTTCTAGATTTATCTGATGTTCGTGTACCTCTTTGTGAGATTACGACTATCATTTGTTACATTTTTGTTTCATATTCGTTGGATTAGATTTGTTATAGTTTGTGAGCCTGGGGCTATCTGAGTTTGTCTGAATCGAGTCATGAGAAACAAAGAATTCCGTTTGTCAAGAATCTTTTGGAAGAACCTCTCTGAGCGTGAGACTATTTATTGTCATTTCTTTTCGCGATTTGGTACGTGTTTGTCTAACTCTTGCGACTTCAATTTCGTAGACCGAATTTTTCTTTTTAAAAGGAAAGAATTATAACGCCCTGAATTTTTAAATTAACATTTTTAGTAAATATTTTGAATTTTACCCTAAGTATAAGTAATTTTTACATGCAAACCTAGATTAATAAGAGAGCTCAATTTGGTACGTAAGCGAAATAGAGCATTCATGTTAGCTAATAAAAATTAAAATTGAATAAATTATGGTCAGCATATAATTGAATTATGCAAAATTTTATTAATACACATGGCAGTGGGAGCATTTTTGGATTAAGTATAAAGACTCTTTATTGTTTTATCTATATTACTTAAAGATTGAGTGACTAAATTTAATGTGGAAGAGTGAATGTGCACAAAAGAAAATACGGTACAATCTCTTTTAAGCTCGAAAAAAAATACAAAGAGGTCTCAATTGAATGTTGTGATGGTTCGGTTATGATACACACTTTCTGATTTCTAGGTGTACTTAATGTAATTAAAACTAGTGAATTGAATTAGTCTTTTAGTTTGCTAAATCTTTTCATATTCATCTATTATATAAAGCATTTGGCTAATGAGCAAGTATAAGTATGTAATTTGATTCCTGATTTCCTCCTCATAAATTTCGACTCACATTAAATTTTCGTACAAAATGAAAAAACATAAAGGAAGATCTCAGCTTTCTTTCGTGTTGTACAATAAAACCCGAAAACCTTTACAGATCTAAGACACATGAACGCATACATTTAGACACAACCAAACCCTCACCGTCACTTTCCAACTCTCAATATCATTTCAAGACTTGAACGTAAAGCAAATCCAATGAATCTCAGATCTATTTCATGGTACTCAATGAAACATTCAAACCATTCAAGGTCTAACACACGAAATAATAATCATCATCGATCAAAAATTTGAAGCTTATACTTCATTAACTTTGCTTTATTTGATTTCCGAAACTAAAATATGTTACCCTCTTTTTCTTGGTTCGTTCAACAACAAAAGACGACTACCTCAACGTTTGTCGATCCTATCTGAGACCCTCTAAAGGACCTTGAAGCCTTCTTTGTTTCGTTTAAAGAAAACACAAAAACAAACCTTACCCAAGACCATTAACATGATCTTGGATCCAAGTCTTTGAAGTTATTAAGGGTTTATTTGTTGCTCAATCTGAACAAATAAGAACAGCTGTCACTACTACATTAATAGGAATAGAGACCCTCACATGAAGACCCTTTTACAAAAGACCAGGTCTCAACTTACCCCTCCGCCAAAAAAAAAGAATCAGGCCAGTTTCTATAGTCTAAACAGGTCTCTATTGGTAAAATATATCATGACCGGATTATATGGTAAAAGCTGGTCTATAAAAAAAAACTATCCAGACCCGTTACTAACTTAAAAACACGTCTATGTTTGCTTTACCAACAAAGACCCTTTTCTAATCTAACTTAAAAACACGTCTATGTTTGCTTAACCAACAAAGACCCTTTTCTAATCTAACACCGGTCTATCAATTATGTATGGCGGGACTTGAAAAGTTGAATTTTCATCTAAAATTTTCATTCCCTCTTAACACAGCCAAACCCTAATAAGTCCCAAACCTTCGTATTTGCTCAATTGCTCCAGCCACCAAACCCCCTCCACAACAATCGCCATCATCAAACCAAATCTAACCATAACCTTAATCTACCACTGATCGCTAACCCCCATCATCAACAACTTTGGCCACTCCACCTCACCATCTCATCTCGTCTTCTTCTTGGAGAACACAGACATCAGTTTCACCCTTCTTCTCGGAAAACACAAAGTACTTTTATATGTATTATTTTTGAATTTATAATCAATTTTACTTATTTTTATATTTATTTGTCTATTCAAATGTAGGGTTATTTGACTAAAGGTTGGATGAAGAATTAACATGATCTACACTTGATGAAGGTAATTTTAATTACATCTAGTTTTAGTCCTTTTACACTTGATGATGGTAATTTTAATCCTATTAGTGAAACAAATTGATTTATGATAAAAGGCTTAAAACTAGATGTAATTGTTTCCATGTGTAAACCTTTCAAATTGGTTATGTTAGATGCATTTATAAAAAGGTTTTGATTTTTAAGTGTAATTGATCATGTGACAAGGCTTTGAAAATACTAGTGTTCTATTGATGTTGAAGAATTCAAAGCACAATAGTTCTTAACATTAGTTTTCATACTCTGGAAAACATTATTGCTTTTCATTTATTGTATTTCATACAAATTCTAATAGCAAGCTAATACATAGGCAGAAGGCAGCAAACTAAGTGGTAAATTTGCTAGTTACACACATGCTTGGAACTTGTTTGGTCATGGAGCTGATTGATAAAGTTTCTTTAGTAACAAATATTTTTTGTTTGGAGTTAATCGATAAAGATTACCAGTTGAGAGGATTGTTAAGGTAGATCTTTATACTCCATATGCGCGCGAGATATTAGCTTTATCTTAGTTCATGTTTCTTAGTCGTTTTATTATTTGTTTATCTTTACGTTATAAGTCACTGAATTGTATTTAAATGGTAATTTAGGTGGATATATTCATTCACTAAGTTTTACTTAATCTAGCTGTTAAAATTCTTGCTTGATTTCTACAGATTGAGGATATTGTTCGTGCAACTAAAAGCCTGTTATAGACTTATATCAATGGCTACAAGTGCTTAAATGAGTGTTTACAACTTTTGGTAGATTTTTAGCTATAACTTGTTTTAGTTGTTTAGCTAAACGCTTACACATTGATACAATACATTTCATTTAGAGGTCACAAAATTGACTTGTATACTTATTAATGAATTTTTTGGTTGGCTGGAACTCAATATTACTCAAAGTGAATGATTCCTAATAACTGTTTGGGAGTGCTTATTGATCACACCTTATAGGGGTTGTTTGGGATTGCTTATTGAAACTTATAATAAGCAATCCCAAACAGCGCCCCCCCCCCCCCCCCCCCCCCCCCCTTATTTTTTTAATAAAATAGATTGACATATAGACCGGGCTTTTACCTTGCAACAGGTCTATATTAGTTTTTATAACCCTGCTTTTGTGAAGAAAACCGGTCTTGAAAACTAAATGGAGACCGGTTTAAAAACCGGTCTCATTTGATTTTCACATGGAGACCCCCCTCATAGAGACCATGTCAAAAACCGGTCTTATTCACATGTACAACAGGTCTCGAAAGGCCTTTTTGTAGTAGTGTGTGGTGTCGTGATTTGGTTAAGAAGGTAATAGAACAAATCAAGGAAAGTTTGATTGTGAGTTTCGGTTGTTGTAATGTTGTACATGAGAAGTATTTGAGTTTTCTTTATAAGAGAGATGTTAGGTGAAAATGGAGTATATGATGACTGCGTATGTTTGTGTGGGTGTAGGGTTATGAGTGAAATTAGGGAATGTGCATTTGAATGCGTATGAAGTATATAACCTAAATTAGGATTAGTAATAATGATGACTGCGTATGTTTGTGTGGGTGTAGCGCCGTGTATATACGTCCAACAAAGCTGCGTGCATGCTTTTAGCAGTCAAACATCAACTATCACGTATTTCAGTTTTCATGCTTTACATAAGATTACAACTTCACTTGAAACCTTATTTCTTAAATAGTATAAGTTGTTACTCGAAAGTGGCTCATAAATCTTCTATAATTAAAACTTAATGTAATCATTTGCTTGAGGTATGTTGGAAAATCAAAAGTAAGCATTAAAACTATTTTGCTAAAAATTGCGACACACGTTTCAATCAAATGCACTATTACTTATACTTCAACGATTTACTTTGAACATTACACAATGAACAATTTTTTACAAAATGTGTGCGGCTCACCATCACGGTAACAACTCAACAATTTACTCAAACATTACGCGATGAACAATTAGATACAATTTGTGCAACACATGAGTTCGTAAAGCCTCATTGTTTAATATAATTTACAATCAAGTCTTAAATTTACTTTAATTTGATTTTATTGACTTAATCGTACAGTTCTCAATTTTTATAACTTTTAAAAATTTATGTATTCATAGAATGTCCGCCTACTTCAAATAATAGAATTTATAAATTTAAAAAGCACGTCATGTGTTATTCGATATATGCAAGGGAACACATATTTATATTAAAGGCTAATTCCATAAAAATCATTATAGTTGTCAAAAAATCAACTTTAAAGTAGTGAACTAATAAAATATTTTTTTGAACACTAATGTTTACATTTTTATCTTCATGTGAGTAATAAAGATAAGTAAGAAAACTTTTATGATGATTATTTTACCCTTGAATTTTTAAAAATTACATCCACCGTCCCTAAGGTAAATTGCATAAATGGTCCCTGTAGTTTAGCGAAAATTGCATCCATAGTCCCTATTTTTTTTTTGGATCTGTTACATTTTTATATACGTTTTTTCTACGTTTTTATACGTTTTAATTTGTTTTTATATGTTTTCACCTGTTTTTATTCACTTTTGAATTTATTTATTTTTTGTCACAAGTAATTTTTTTGTTAGAAAAATATTACAAAAAAAATTCAAGATTTTTTTTCACATGACACGAAAAAAAAATCTAAAAAAAATTATTTCAGAAAAAAAAAAATTGAAAAGAAAAAAGAATTTTGAAAAAAAAAATCAGTGAAAAAAGAATTTCGAAAAAAAAAATTCGAAAAAAATAGGGACCAATTTTCTCCAAACGGCAGGGACCATTTATATAATTTAGCATAAGGACGGTGGATGCAATTTTCGCAAACCCAAAGGGACCATTTATGTAATTTGGAAGGGTAAAATGGTCATACTACTTAAATAAAGACAAAAGTGTCAAACATTAGTGTTATCTACGAGTATTTTTTTAGTTCGCTACGTAGAACTGATATTTTTAACAACTATGATACTTTTTTTAGAGAATTAAACCTTATATTAATTTATATGATTTTGTATTTAATTTTCATTTTAGAAAAGAAGAAAACAAAAAACCAATAAAGTTGCAACAAAAGTAATAAATAATATAAAAATAAAGTTGCAACAAAAGTAATAAATAATATAAAAATATATAAAAGCTAACAAATTTTTAAAATTTATGAACGTGAAAACGTCGCAACACGCGAAGTGCTGCAAATTGTTATATAGGAAATGTCATCTACATTTTCGTAAAATATTATCCTAAAGCAACGGACCATCCCCCTCCCCCCCAATCAAAAATGACAAAATTTTTCTTAAACTGGTAAAAGGAAACATAAATGCAAAGTTTTCACTATCAATTTAACAGAATTTCTAAAACTAATCCATTTTTCATTTTCGTGTTCACATTCTAGTTTAACAAAATAGTTTTATGAATTTAGTTTTGAGCGACTGCTATATCGTGCAACTCTATAAAAAATTTTGACATGTGTCCAAAATTAGGTGGCGTGTTTTTCGCTAAACCGAATTGTAGTTTTGTGCGACCTTTGCTAGACTGACGTAATATTTTTTTGTCTTATTAGAAATATGGAAAAGTGAGTCCCACTTTTCTTATAAGGCAAAACTCATTAATTAAAATGAAAAATGTTAATTGTGAGTGAACCATCAATCTATCAGTTATGGCTTTAAGTCTTGTTAGAGATATGTGAGATAAGTGATGTATGTAATAAAGAATTACCCTTTTAAAAATAAATAAAAATAAAAAATTCATTTTTGTATAACAAAAAATAATCTGGTCGCAGAAAATGTTTCTTCGGTCTAGCAAAAAACATCCCACTTATTTTGGCCACGTGTCAATTTTTTTATAGAGTCATACGCTCTAGCAATCAAACAAGCCTAAATTTGACAAGATTATTTATTTATTTATTTATTTATTAGAAAGTGTTGCACAAAATAAAAAATTAAAAAAAAAAAAAAAAAAAAAAAAAAAAAAAAAAAAGTTAATGATTGATGCATTAGTAAAGGTACGTGGATCCATCAATTACCACTTTTAATGAACTTCCAAAATGTTTAATAACCAGCAATAGCAATAACTTCTAGAATAGGGGCAAGAAATCAAGCTGAGTTACGCCAATATGACCGAGATATGTAGGTTTATATATATAGATATGTATATGGCAGTTAAACTTACTTCGTGTATCCCTTACAAACACATGCACAACCAAATGTTACAGTACGTTTGCACTTAATGGTTTTGAAAAGGTGAAACACCTCATCTTCAGTTTATGTATCAAATTTCTTAACTTGGTTTAAACAATCTACTACCAATATGTACATCATATTGGTTTATTTTAGTAACACAATTGACTCTAAAAGAACGCTATAAGTAAATGCTTAGATTTATATTTTACAAAAGCATCATGTTAACTAAGAACGTCATACTTAACTTTTGGATATTGGTTTGGATAAAGATGAAAAATTGGGAAAAATACTTAAATAGCTATTATGTCCTCTTTTTTTTTAAACGGTAACTTTGATTATAAAAATATTTAACACCCCCCCCCCCCCCCCCCCCCCCAGCTCGAGCAAATAATAAGTACTTTTTGAAGTTACAACATCGGATTACAAGCACAATTAATATGGATCATGAATCCAATCACTTCACACTGCATAATTTACGAGGGAATGTGCACTTTTGAAACATAGTAATTTGCAACGAATTTTGTTCCTAACCATCATATTGCAAATCCACTGCAAGAAGTACCTTACACTTCTTTCGCGTAAACCTCTGCCGTTAAATCATCCGAAATTTGGTCCTTCGGAAATACGGCGTGTGTAAATCTTTCACAAAAATATAGACTTGGCGATGTTTTAGACCATCTAGTGACTCATGAAGCAATTGCCTAACTTGACATATTTATATTATAGGATTCATGAAGCAATTCAGATAGCCTTAAGAAAATTAAATATATACTACCTATTCCACAAATTGAAACTTAAATTCTTGAATTAGTAATTGCACCTCTATTTATTTCGATAAAGATACTTGTTAATATCAAAAGACTTCTATTAAATTGGAAGTTCCCAAAGTACAATGTTTTTTTTTTTTTTTTTTTTTTTTTTTTAATGGTAACCTGAGCATGCACGTAAGTAATATATATGTGGAAGGGGAGAGAGTACATGTAGTTCCATATGTGTCTATAAAAAAGGGCATGAAAGGGTTAAGCTTATGCACAAAGAGGAAACAAGCACGTGATTCATGTATAGCTATAGATCAAGAAAGATCTACAAGAATTGGAATTTCACTATATAAGTAATTGTGGGATAGAACTTGCATAGAGTAGAGAACAATGAGACCGAGTGGTAATACGAGTTTAAAGTTGAGGAAAGGTGCATGGACTGCTGAAGAAGATATGCTTCTCAAAAAGTGCATTGAGAGGTACGGGGAAGGAAAATGGCACCTTGTTCCTCTTAAAGCGGGTAAAACTACTGTAACTAGTTATCTAGCTAGCTTGTTTCTTCCTCGGTGTCAAGAATAATAAAAAAGAAAGAAATAAATCCTTTAAATTTATTACTTCTCATTAATATCGTTTATGTGTTGATTATATGGCCAGGTTTAAATCGATGTAGAAAGAGTTGTAGGTTGCGATGGTTGAATTATCTAAGACCAAATATCAAGAGAGGAGATTTTGGGGAAGATGAACTTGATCTCATGCTAAGGCTTCACAAGCTCTTAGGCAACAAGTTAGTAAAATCTATAATATTAAACTGCCCACGAATGATATTACTATATACATAATTTTTACACGAAGGCCCATGAATGTCGTATTTGTAACAAGAAAACAACGACATTAACGGCTTCCTAAAGAGAGAAATAAGTTAATCCCTAACTGATTTAATTTGGTCTGTTAATTTTAGATGGTCTCTGATTGCGGGGAGAATACCAGGAAGAACTGCTAATGACGTGAAGAACTATTGGAACACACATATTCGCTCACGTTCTAACAAAGAAAAGGTAAAAACTAAAAGCAATGAGCTGTTGCAACAACATGCCAAGGTCTCAGTTATTAAGCCTCGACCACGGACCTTCTCTAGAACCCAAAATTGTAACCCATCCATTTCAGCAAATGAAGACAGTAACTTAGTAACGTCCACAGATCATGGTGTCAACAATGCCCTTAATATGCCCCAAGGGTTAATCTCCTCATCCATAGTATTGGATGACAAGATTGACGAGTATTTGGATGACTTATTTAACGACGAGAAGAATGAATTTGACGGAGAAATAGATTGGACATTAAATGGTTCTCCCGTGATCAATGGGGAGGATTTACGTTTGGGGAAAGAAGATGGCGAAAACAGTTTGTTTCACTTACCTGACGAAGTCATGTGGGACTTTTTAGATTCGGTATGATTCTGAGAATCCTGTATCCCTTGATATTATTATGTCGAATTCAAAGTATTTTATTGAAATTCTTTAATTTCAAGTATATGAGAACGTACATATACACCATGTGAGACATAACCGTAGAAAAATCAGTTACCGCAATTAAAAATAAAGAAAACATCTGTGAATTTAGCAAATTTAAAATCTAGTATAGCAATGTGCTCGCCCCTCCAAATATTATATCACAAAACAAGTAAAATATAGATCGAACAATACGTCCAAAACTTCTAATAAACTAGTAAAGATCTACTGTTGTCTAACGGTGCCATCTGAAACTCTGAACTATTTCATCTTTTATGTTACGTGCCCACGTTGACGTAGTAGCTAGAAACTGATTAGATTTGTCTATTCAAAACTTATACTTTGAGGAGCCGAAGAAAACTATTGCTAAGGAAAAAAAAAAAAAAAAAAAAAAAAAAGGAATGAAATTTAACGTATATAGTTGTTCAAGAATCAAGACACAAAACTGATGAAACTGCTGAGGGGTCGGTAATGTAATTTTTATAACCCTTTTGATATTGAGATATCTTATTAGCGTTAACTGTATACGGGGTATAACTTTAGTGAAGTGAATATAGCTTCTAGTCATCGTCAGCCTGTCAGGTAATATGATAACCTACTAGAATTATAATATGGAAATAAATGGTTCGCTGTTTTTAGACGTATGTTTGATGTTAGACGTCAAAATTCAATTTAAGAGTGACATGCATGTTTAACAATTATACAGTAGAATATTTACTCCGTAGCTTGTCAACGATTATGTTCATGTGGGTATTTAATTGCTAAATGTACCATTGCCAAAATTACACAGAAGGCTCCGTGGCTCCGTACGTTCTCATTTGGTGAAACATTCAAAATATTTATTTTTAAAGTCCACAATAATGTAATCATTTTACTCTTTTATCAAGTCAAAGTAGAAAAAATCCGAAAATTAAAAAAAAATAATAATAAAAAAATGAATTGCACTCTCAAGTTTTATTGAGACATTATATCCACTGCATTATGCAATTATATATTTTTTATAACATGCTTTATTGTAGTAAATAAATAGAGAAAGATTAGAATGATTTATAATCACACAATTTAAACAAGCATAAAGAAACTAAGTTGAGATGTATTCTTTTTATAGATGCATCAACCATGTAATTATGATTTATTTTCATATTTCTCATTTTAATTATACTTTTTATTTGATCTTAGCTCTAACAAAGTATCCTCTAATTCAAAAAATCAACAATATTTCATGATCATGTTCAAATCGACCTTTCAAAATTTTGCAAATTAAAACGAAAGTATTTATGCGATTAAAAAGCCAAAAGAATGATCTCATTCTCAATAATGTGAAACAACTTACCATTATGAATCTCAAATAAATATAGAAAATCTTGCATTAAATAAATAGGGTTGCATTGTAAACTACCCCCTCCATGTAATTAACGAGGTGGGAAATCCGCGCGTTACGACAGAGTGTTTTGCTAAACAAGCAGTTTACGTTGCGTTTAGTAAGTGTTGCAAATTGGAAATGGTAGCAACAATGTTTCATATTCTATCAACTTCAGAGTCGTCTAGCCCGAGCGTTGTCGCAAAAACATTGTTTCGATGCTTAAAAATGTACGCTTAAGAGATGTTTGGTTAAAAAGTTTAATACATAAGTGCAGTTGCAACATATATGAGTTAAGATAAAGAGATCATTTTAAACAATTTACTCATGAGTGGGTGGATTCTGGATATACATTATCTAGTGTATCAACAGTTGGACAAATGATAGCATTAATTAGTAGACCTTCTAAATAACTTTATCCTGAAGTAATATTATTGTTGAGATAATTGGTTGCATTATCTCTGCATATCTGACTCCTCCTAAACCAACCAGTCAATCGGGTGCAGTTGATAGGCCCACCTAGGAGAAAGGGTAAGGTATATTAAACGTGGAAATATAGGGAAATCCCCGGGTTGTTAAATCCCAACGAGATTGAAATTGTATTTTGAACATTTAGGGGAATGAGTGGTACTGAGGACAGTAACTAAAATGATTGGGGAATGATTATACTACAGATTGCTTGGTATTTGGACAATATGAAATGATATAAACAATAACAGAGATACAGATATAATCACAAAAGCACAAATTAAGAAATCAGATTACAGACAGAGAAAAGTGGGTTTTAACAAATTACAAACTACAGGGGGTACAAGTGAAACTTTTTAAAACTTAAAATAAAAAGAAAATATAAAATCAAAATAAAATTATGAAATTGATTATTTTAATATTTAATTACTATTTAATTAATTAAAACTATTTAAAAAGTAAATTAAACCTAATTTAAATAAAACTAAAAATGATAAAAACTACAGATTAAACTAAAAACTTGCAAAAATATTTTCTAAAACTTAAAATGAACTTGAAGAAAGTCTAAAAAATAAAAATAAATATTTTTGTCTTTTTATGAGTTTTTTATTAATTAAAAACTATTTATCTTAATTAAACTAATTAAACTATTTTAAATTACTATTAATACCTAAATGACTTAGAAAATTATGGAAAAACTTATAAAACTAATTAACCATCACAGGAATCCTAAAAAAATATAAAAAGTTACTAAAAATTATATTTATGCTATTTGACTAATTAATTACTTATTAATTAATTTGAATCTTATTTAATTAAATTAAATAAGAAAATTGGAAAATTAACAGTGAAAATTATGAAACTATTTTCAAAAAGTCTTAACTATTTTATAAAACCTAGAAAAAATATAAAATTCTACTGTTGTTAATTAAAATTAAAGAAAACTATTTAATTACTAATATTACCTCTTTAATTAATTAAACTGCTTTTAATTCTAATAAATAGTAAACTGTTTAGGAAAAATCTAAGAAAAATTATTATAAATATTTAAAGGTAAAAGGAATTTAAGAAAATTATAAAAATGATAAAGTGCTTATTAATAAGCTGAAATGAAAAATGAAAAAGATAGAATCTATTAAATAGAAGCTATCACTAATTTTATGTTTGGTTTTTCTTGGATTTTCCTTTTGACAGATGAATATAAGCTAAAAACAAGAACTTTTTGTGAAATGACTTTTTGATTAGCTTAAAAATAAGCTATGTGCACCCCCAAGTGCTTAACTGGTTGAATTTTAAGCTTATTAGGACTTGTGATTTGGTGAAAAGTTGTTCAAATGATCAAATAAGCTCTCACACATGTATACCAACTTGAAATAAGACTAAAAGCACAAATAAGCACTCTGGATAAGCAGTTATGAATAAATAAGCTCTTATAAAAGCCAATAGGCCAAAACAGGCCTGAGATGAGAGGTTTTGGACCTCTGTGGGGCCCACAAAAGTGATCTAGGGTCCAAACTTAAACTTGAAACTTATAAAGGGACTGATAAGCTTCAAAATAAGCCAATAAGCTAATCCTATGGCTTACTATTGAGGGTTGTGTAAAGCTTGGAAGTTGGGGTCAAACACTGACCACTCAGTATTGATTCAGACAATGGCTAAACTTGATAAAGTGTGCAGCCCTATCAAATAAGCTCTTAATAGCAAAATAAGCACTGACTTATCAAAATGGGTTGTATGGCTTTCCAAAAAGCCAATAAGCCAAAGGTGGGGCCCACTAATGAAATATCTAAGGGCTTGGGAGTTTTGCTAAAAACCTGTGCACAGGGCAAGTGTTTGCCCTGCAGGTTGAAATAAGCTAATGCACAAGCTTGTAGAAAATTCCTAAAAATAAGCTAACTATGGGCTTTTGTACACTAGGTGGTAGACTTTAACTTCTGAAAGGGGCAAGGTCTCAATGCTAACACAAAAATCACAAAAATTACTCCAAGATGTGGATTTCTGAGACAATGGTACTTTTTGTCTTTTTCAGTTTTTGAGTTAAGTTGACTAAAGTGGATTTTGATCTTAATTTTCTTACTGATTATGTTATTTTAGACTACAATGACTTGAAAATAAGCAACCTTAACCATTTATGAACAGATTTGATAAGTTTGGAAACACAAATCCTCACAGATGACTATTTATGAAAATTTGAAAGTGATTTTGACTTTTCCTAGAACAAGCACTGGTTTTTGTTGTTGTTCTGAGCTAGTTATGACCTGAGTGAATTGTGTAAACAAGAAAAAACCACAATAATACACCACAACTCCTAAGAATTCCTTGATCCAAACACACCTTATATGTTGACTGTTTTGAGTTTTGGGAAGCAAATGGCTACTAGGGCTATTGTAACTGATCCACAATGACTTTTTATGATATATTAAGTATAAATAAGCACTTAGAAACAGATCACAACCACAAATGATAGAGAGTACTAATTATGCTATTTAGATGTGAAAATAGGATTTTAAAGCAACTATGAAAATCAACAAGCAAGCTGCTGATTTAATGTTGTATTATCACTACTTAGGACTAAATAAGCACAAAGAAACTGAATAAACAAGGGAATAAGCAAAGCTACAGTAAAAAAGACAGAAATGAGATTTCAAGGGCTTACAATATGCTTTCCTGCTTAAACCAATGAACCAAGGACCTCAAATCAATCCCTATAGAATCTCCACAGATCCACTAACCCAGGGCAATCCAGAATTCACCCTGCTCCAAGTATGAACACCATGAACCTGCTACTTTGACTTTCATTGACTGTTTTTGTATTTTAGAGTTATTTATAACTAGATCATGTTTTAAGGTTTCTAAAAGCTTCAATGAGCTTCCTGGGAGCTTATGTATGCTTGAGAGTCCTTATAGTCTAATGATAACAACAACACGGCTTATCAAGAAATTTGAAATAAATATGAAAATTGCACAAACTGAGATACAAATTAAACCTTGAAATTGATTATCAGAAAATTTGAGATTACACTTGAATTAACTAACACAACACTTAAAAGCTTTTGATTTCACTAAAATAACAAGTTACAACTTATACGATTATGATTTTAACTAAAAATTGACTACTACTCTCTCTTTGCATCTTCTTTCTTTTATAGCTGAGCATTAGGGTTTGGGAGAGTCTTCTGAACATAACCTAACTCATCTTGACCATTGAATTGCTCTGAATCGATCCTGACCTTCAAAACTGATTTTGGCGCCAAAATGCTTCCACGTGTCTAGAGGTAGTTTTATTGCAATTAAGGAATTGTGGAGGCTTGTGAAGGTGGCTGGGGGACAATTGGGGATGTAGGAGAGGCTATGGGTCAAGTTGGGAGCAAAACAGGTTGTAAAGTCATGGAGGTTGAGTGCTTGATGGTGGGGATGCATTAACTGCACTTTGGATAGGTTAGTGAGGTGGAGAGGGTGAGCTGGAGGTGAGCAAGTGGTGGTGAAAAGGTGGGAATACCATGGTGGTTTTGGTGAAGCAGGGGTGAAGGTGGAGGTGGTACAGTGTTGGCGGTTTGGGGAGGTCAAACGGGTCAACGCCCATTTTTAATATAAAAGGGTGTGGGCTGGTTATGTTTTGGGCCTAAGAAAAGGGATGGGCTTGGTGTTTTGTTTTGGATTGGATTTGGTTTTGGGTTTAATAATAAAAAGGGTCCGGTTGGTTTGTTTATTAACATAGGGACCAATATTGTAATTTCTGGATTTTTGAGGGTGGATTTTGACAACTTTTCAAAAGTACTAGCAAGGGTAAAACTTGCCAAGTTTCAATAATATAAGGATCATAGTTGTCTTTTCCACTTTTTAAACTTCCAGGGACCTTTTCTGCCAAATCTTCAAACACCAAGGACCAAACATGTAATTTTCTGAAAGTTGAAGGGTTAACCTTTAATTTCTCAATAGTTATCATAAGGACCAATTATGTCATTAAAGAATAGTACAAGGTTTACTTTTAATATTTTTACATTTTCAAAACCTTAAGGACTATATTTGACTTTTTTGAAACTTGAGGGACTAAAGTTGTCATTTTGCAATTTTTTTAACTTTAAAGGACTAAACTTGACAAATTATGAATCCCTAAGGACCTTTGATGATATTTTTCATGTTTTGATTTACCAGGGACTATTTTTGCCAATTTGTAAAAGTTCAGGGACTGAAACTGTAAATTATGTGAAATATGTTGTTTTTCATCTGTTTTCAATCCTTTTGCATAAAAACACAATCCATGGATATTTTATGTATTTTAAGGCATTTCTGTGTGTTTTCAGATGTTTTTGCAGTCTAAATGTGACAAAAATGATGAGTATTTACACACTCATCAATCCCCCACACTAAACTATTGCTAGTCCCTAGCAATTTTTTGAGAAAATTTTAATGGATTTTATCTCTTTACCAAAAGCCATCACTTCTGGAGTAGCCAGATGTATCGATTCAAGTAAGAACTATGGTCCACCTGATAACCATGTGATTTTGAGCAAACCACCAGCTGTTAACGGATTTGTTTTGTCTTTACTAAAAGCCGTTTGCTTCTGGACTAGCCAACTCTTGATGGAAAAAGTCAACATCTTGGTGAGCTGATTACCAATTATGGTTTTTCCGCTGCCTTTACCACAAGCCATAATCTTGCGGGCTAGCCAACTCATTCACTTTTTAGGATATGGCGAGTTGATTTACCATACAATTTTGGGCAAATTGCAAGCCATCAACGGTTTTGAGATATCTTTACCAAGTGCCGTTTGCTCCTAGATTAGCCAATCCTTATGTTAGTTAGACATGGTGGACTGATAACCATTTATTGCATTTCTAAGTGTGAAAAAACTTTAAATTTTGATCAAATAAGGGTGCTTCATGGAACATGTGTTTAAATTCGTGAGAATCCCCCCCCCCCACTTAAAAATGAATATTGCCCTCAATATTCAAAGTACCGGGTGTTAAACCGACACTTAGAACGTAAGAAGGAAATATTATTAACCTTTATTTTAGTCTATTTAAATGTTTTTTTTTCTTTTTTTATTTTTTTTTATTTTTTTTAAGATATATACATATATACAACATGTGGGGCATCTCCCCCTAACTAGGGTGGTACACACGGGTGAAAACCCATGTTCAGCTACTGTTTTTGATTACCGAGTCGCTAGCTTGACTCGTGATGAGGCGAAAAATGAACCACTTTTAGGGGGTCATTTAAGCCCGGAATTGAATTTATTTGATCAAATATTGCCCTAAATCGTTCCTTTTGTGATTTTAGGTACTTTGGGAGTGAAATCTGGAAAAGAAGGCATTTTGGACGTTTTTGGAGCATAAAAGTGAAGAAAACGGCGAAGTCTCAATTTTCCAAGCTGAGAACAGTAGGTGACGGCGTCAAGAAGAAAATCTTGACGGCGTCAAGAGTAAATTCCATGACGACCCAGTACAGAATTGACGGCGTCACAAGGAAGGGCGTCAAGAGTAAAAGACGTGACGGCCTGGAAGACCATAACACATGACGGCGTCAGATGTAGATCAAGGCAGTCCGAGAAGTATTTTGGCGGCGAGGTGACGGCGTCACAAATTTGTTCTTGACGCCGTCAGCCCCTATTTCCTATATATAGTTTTCTAATTTTTACACATTAAGAGAGGAAGTTTTGGAGAAACCCTAAGGCCGAACTTAGTATGATTTTCACAGGTTTTTCAAGGGTTTTCAGCCCTTGAAACCTTGCAAGTGTAATTGAGATAAGTATTCTTTTAATTCAATCAATATGTCTATGTGTTGGTTGTCTATATCTTGTTCTTGTCTTGATTCCACCATGCTAGGCTAGATCTATCTTGTGTTTGCTTAGATCTAATGAAACCTAGATGTTAATTATGTGTTGATTACTTGTTTATGGTTGTATTGGATGAATGATTTCGATGTTAGGCTTAAGAAAACTGGCAGATCTCCAAATGGTAACATGCTTGAACGTCTTAAGAAACATGAACCGATGTGCACTAGGTTTTATTGGTTGTATTTACTGCATGAGTAATTTCTAATGATCCCATGTTAGGAGTTTTTAACGGCTCGACATAGGAGTGAAGTAGGCACTCATAGGATTGGGGAAGTAAGTGCGCCACCCCATGAATGGTATTAAGGAATACAATCCGTCATCCACGCAACTATAACAAGTAATTAACGTGTAAAAGATGTCTAGGGAGTAGTGAAATCTAAGTAAACACATTTTCTCCACATATTGCTCACAACCTTAGTATAATTTAGTTTTATTTTCATTTCTAGTATTTTATTTTGATTGCATCTTTAATATTGGGTTAGTGACTAGCAACTAATTCCGCCAAATCTTTCAAAACCCGAGATTTTACTTTGCTTTCTAAAAAATATAAAAATACAAAAATAATCTTCCATTATCTTTAGCACTAGTAATTAGGTTTTCTAATCCTAGCGACACTATTCCTAGCTGAACGATCAATCCCCCGGTACTTGTCACTATACTATACTACAACGATCAGGTACACTGCCTGGTGGGGGTTGTAAGCTTCTCAAGATCCCTTGAGAGGTAAAGCCTGGTGCGATTCCCATGTATCAAGTTTTTGGCGCCGCAGCCTAGGGAATAGTTATTGTCTAGGTTAGAATTTTCTTTTTATTAGGTCTACTTGCTAGATTCCTTTCTAGTAAGATTTTATCTTTATTTTTAGGTTTCTTTAGTCTATCTTATTTCTTTGTGTCCTTTGTTCGTAAACTATTTCGATGGATAACAATAACATTGATCGTTTGATTCCTGTTATTCGTGTTTTTCGTCGTAGGATTTTCCAAATGCCCGACCCAATTCCTTTAGTGGAGAATGAGAACCCACCTAACCTCTCACCCAACCACCACTTTGACAATAATTATGAGTTAGAGGAGTCTGATCATGATAATGACCGTAGGGCTAGTCCTTTTTACTATTCAGACTCCGATGAGGATCTTGATGATGGTGATGTGATTAATGAGAATAGGATGGAAGAGGAAATAAACCCTCTTAGGTATGTTGACCCTAGAACTAGGATTGATTGTGATAGTTCATTCAACATGCAATTTCCTTGTAAGATCGGATTTAAGAGCTTTAAAGCCTATCTTAACTCGTCTCTCCCAATGAACATAATCTCGCGTAATGAATATAATAAAATCATGGTAGATGAGTTAGAATACAAAGGAGAAAACATTATTGCTCGGGCAATACCATTGCATGTGTTTATAGGAAATTTGGTTTATCTTGCTGAGTTCATGGTTATGGAGAATCTAGGAGAATTTATTGATGATAAGTTGACCCAAGTTGTGTTTGGAAGACCTTTCAAATGGTTGACCAACCTCGATGAAAAATTCATAGAAGGGTTGATTACATTCTCGAATGGGGATGAAGATTTTGTCTATCAAATGCCCCGCACGCACCCTAGGTTCAAGGATTTTTCCATGGAGAAGTGTAGTAGGTATCCACCCATAGAAATGCTAAGTGAGAATGACAAGAGAAAAGGGTTTAAGTATACTCATGAAAAGAATAAAAGATACTATCGGGGATGTCTAGAGTTAGGAGATGAGTATAAGAAAGATGAGGCGACTATTAGATGGCTCACGCTTGGTTATGTGAGCATAAGCGATACACGGTAACCCATGACCTTGAGTCTAGCTACAAGACTCGTAAATAAAGAAAAGCGCTTCTTGGGAGGCAACCCATGCTTTGTGTGATTTTCATTTTATTTGTTTGTTTGTTTGTTATTTGCTTCCGTATGCATGCTTTATTTTTATTGTTGGTAGATCATGTTTCTAAACTAAAAAGTGGAAATACTTTACTTTGTTGTTTTGGCCTAGTCTTAACTCCACCTAAAGGTATTTTTGCAAAAGATAAGTGTAAGGGGAAACCCCAAATATGTTTTTAAGAAACAACTCGATCATGATTCTCCACAATATTAAATGAACATGTGTATTCGTATTTGTTAGAGTCAAATGCTTGTATTGAGTCATAATGAAGTTTTGCAGGATTTTCCAGGAAGTAGAACCAAGTTTTTCCAGAAATTTTCCGGAAACTACTTAACATAAGAATTTCTGCAGGTCAATCCTGACGGCGTCACGAGTTTACTCTTGACGGCGTCACGGGTAAAAAAATCTGGAAATTTTACCGGTTTTGTTTTTCTAACGGAGTCTTATGGTTTTTGTGAATTATTAAGTTTTATAATCTCCAGGAAGTCTGCAAACTTCATTCCACAAGCATTATATCTTACTTTGTTTTCTAGGATTTAGTAACTTATATTGGATGCCGCCGATTTTATGCGAGGTTGTCTTGTCTATTTTCTCAGGATTTACAGGTTATGTATGACAAGAAGATGATTTTTATTCTGGAAGGGAAGCTTTGATTGTTCATTTTCTTGGAGGAAGATTTAACCTGGTCACCCTAAAATCCATACCGAGCGAATCAGGAGAGTATTTGATTTCATTTGTTTTACTTTTTCACTTTTACATTCTTTACTTGAACATTGGGGACAATGTTCATCCTAAGTGTAAGGGGAGGGTAAAATGATGATACCTTACAGATACACTTTCGCTTGAGTTTGCTTTGTTTAATGGTAGGTGTGTAACAAAACTATGAGAAATACTTATTAGTGCAATTTTAGCGCCAAATTTAAGATTTTTTACAACATTTAGGAGTGAAACTTTAGCCGTAGCAAGCGTCTCATGGATAGGAGATTGTATGACTAGCACATAACCGTATATTCAGAAAAATTTTCCACCCAAATATGTGAGGTTCGCCTTTAGATTTGATAGGAAAAACATTTACTATTAGTACTTATGAGTGTACCGGTAGCATTTAGATTCTAGAACTTGCGTTAGTGATGCATCCCGAGACCGCTAGTGAGACTACATTCGTGTGGTAGGATTTACTACATGATAAGAGGCATTAGGATCACCCTTGTGTTAAACCCGTATTATAATTTCTTGACCATTTAAGTCATATTGCTTGACTACTTAAGTCAACTAATTTTTCCCACACCCTTAGCGTTGTACTCATTTTTAGTACACGAAACCCCTAGTACACCCCTCCGAGCCTATCTTTTCGTTTCTAACTTTAAGCATTTTACTTAAAGGAAGAATTTGTTACACCCCACTTAAATGTACACCCAAATCGCCTTAGCCTTCCGTGTATGCGCTCATTTTTAGTGCATTATTGTTATTTGTTAAATCCTAAGTTAACTTTCTAATTGATTACATGGTTGCTAAGTCGAGTCATATCCTTGTACATATTGTTTTGGGACAATTGGTACTCATGGGTAAAGTACTTATTTATGGAGTAATGGGGAAGAACATCATTTATTACCCCCATACGTACGTTAATCTTAAAAGTGCTCCAAGTGTTTTGATTTTCTTAATTCGAGTCATTAGATAAGTTTATTGTAAAGTATGTAAAAATTCAAGTGTAAGGGGAATTTTCATCCCCTATGATGTATTATTTTGGATGGTAGGGTAAGAGTGTATGCAAAAAAAATAAATAAAAAAAATTCGAAAAATCAAGAAAAAAAATAGAAAAAGAGAAAAGAGAAAAACATACGGACTACCATCCCTTTTTATTCTTTGTTCATTTTATGTTTTTGTTATTTTTCATTTATTAGCTTAAGTCGAGTCTAGTCTTGGCTTAGCAACGCCATGTTGTTCATGTAATTAACTAAGATTGTTAACTCGCCACCAGTAAATACTGCCTATATCCAATAAAACCGTGTATTTCATATCCCTACACCTAACGTTACAACCCTTTAAAAGACCTCTTTGATAGTTTATCCTAGGTGCTTACGCCATGTGGTGGAGGTTTGATCCTTTCCCAAGCCTATGTTAATCTATTTTGATATGACAGGTAGTGAGAGATATCTTCCGTTTCCATATTGTAGTTTATACTTTATTACACCCGAGAGATGTTAGTATCTAAACACTATTTGTGAGGTGCTAGTGTATGACCTCCGTGCTTGTCTATTGGTCTTTAGTGGAACGATTATTTGTTGTAATTACTTTTATAATAGTGTTAAATGACCCCTAACTTGTATTTTGAGTAGAATAAAAGCGCATTTGCTTGAGGACAAGCAAATCTCAAGTGTAAGGGTATATGATGAGGCGAAAAATGAACCACTTTTAGGGGTCATTTAAGCCCGAAATTGAATTTATTTGATCAAATATTGCCCTAAATCGTTCCTTTTGTGATTTTAGGAACTTTGGGAGTGAAATCTGGAAAAGAAGGCATTTTGGACGTTTTTGGAGCATAAAAGTGAAGAAAACGGCAAAGTCTCAATTTTCCAAGCTGAGAACAGTAGGTGACGGCGTCAAGAAGAAAATCTTGACGGCGTCAAGAGTAAATTCCATGACGACCCAGTACAGAATTGACGGCGTCACAAGGAAGGGCATCAAGAGTAAAAGACGTGACAGCCTGGAAGACCATAACACATGACGGCGTCAGATGTAGATCAAGGCAGTCCGAGAAGTATTTTGGCGGCGAGGTGACGGCGTCACAAATTTGTTCTTGACGCCGTCAGCCCCTATTTCCTATATATAGTTTTCTAATTTTTACACATTAAGAGAGGAAGTTTTGGAGAAACCCTAAGGCCGAACTTAGTACGATTTTCACAGGTTTTTCAAGGGTTTTCAGCCCTTGAAACCTTGCAAGTGTAATTGAGATAAGTATTCTTTTAATTCAATCAATATGTCTATGTGTTGGTTGTCTATATCTTGTTCTTGTCTTGATTCCACCATGCTAGGCTAGATCTATCTTGTGTTTGCTTAGATCTAATGAAACCTAGATGTTAATTATGTGTTGATTACTTGTTTATGGTTGTATTGGATGAATGATTTCGATGTTAGGCTTAAGAAAACTGGCAGATCTCCAAATGGTAACATGCTTGAACGTCTTAAGAAACATGAACCGATGTGCACTAGGTTTTATTGGTTGTATTTACTGCATGAGTAATTTCTAATGATCCCATGTTAGGAGTTTTTAACGGCTCGACATAGGAGTGAAGTAGGCACTCATAGGATTGGGGAAGTAAGTGCGCCACCCCATGAATGGTATTAAGGAATACAATCCGTCATCCACGCAACTATAACAAGTAATTAACGTGTAAAAGATGTCTAGGGAGTAGTGAAATCTAAGTAAACACATTTTCTCCACATATTGCTCACAGCCTTAGTATAATTTAGTTTTATTTTCATTTCTAGTATTTTATTTTGATTGCATCTTTAGTATTGGGTTAGTTGACTAACAACTAATTCCGCCAAATCTTTCAAAACCCGAGATTTTACTTTGCTTTCTAAAAAATATAAGAATTCAAAAATAATCTTCCATCTTCTTTAGCACTAGTAATTAGGTTTTCTAATCCTAGTGACACTATTCCTAGCTGAACGATCAATCCCCCGGTACTTGTCACTATACTATACTATAACGATCAGGTACACTGCCTGGTGGGGGTTGTAAGCTTCTCAAGATCCCTTGAGAGGTAAAGCCTGGTGCGATTCCCACGTATCAACTCGACCTCGAATTGATTTGTTCATGAGGATGCTACTGTTTTTGTTTACCGAGTCGCTAGCTTGACTCGACCCCGAATTTATTGGTCCATGGGGAAAGTTTGGAGATCCGGGACAACCATTGGTTGTATGTCCCCTCCAAAATAGTGTTTTAACCGATGGCCATTTACTTTGAAATTGGGACTGTCGGGTTGCAATAACTCAACAGTTCTATATGGGTATACTTTTGTTACAGTAAATGGTCCAGACCAACGGGTTTTTAGTTTACCCGAGAAAATCTTTAATCTTGAATTAAAAAGAAGAACTCTGTCACCAACATTGAAAACACGGTTCTTTATTTTAGAGTCATGTATCTTCTTAGTCTTTTCTTTATAGATTAAAGAATTTTCGTAAGCTTGATCACGTAATTCATTTAATTCGTTTAGTTGAATTTTACGGTGATCACCCGCTGTCTGAAGGTCGAAATTTGCATGTTTTAAGGCCCAATAGGCCTTATGTTCTAATTCGATCGGAAGATGACATGCTTTCCCGTACACTAGCTTATATGGAGTACACCTGATGGGTGTTTTGTAAGCAGTGCGGAAAGCCCATAATGCATCATCCAGCTTATCCGACCAAGAGGCACGGTTTTCTCCCACCGTCCTCTCCAGAATTCTCTTAATACCCCGATTTGAGACCTCCACCTGCCCACTTGTTTGTGGGTGGTATGCTGTAGAAAGACGGTGAGTTACACCATATTTCAACATTACTCTTGCAAATTGTTCATTGCAGAAGTATGTGCCACGATCACTGATAATGGCACAAGGAGTCCCGAATCTGGCAAAGAGAGACTTCAAAAATTTCACAACAACTCGGGCGTCATTGGTGGGTAAAGCTTTCGCCTCAACCCATTTAGACAAATAATCGACAGCCACGAGTATGTATTTCTTCCCTCGTGAAGACGGGAATAGCCCCATAAAATCAATGCCTCACATATCAAATATTTCACAGACTTGGATGGCGTTTTGCGGCATCTCATTATTTTTGGAAATATTCCCGTGACGCTGGCAGGCCTCACAGGTTTTGATAAGTTCATGGGCGTCTTTATAGATCGTGGGCCAAAATAATCCTGAATCAAACACCTTTTTGGTGGTGTAGTTTGGGTTATGATGTCCCCCCGTGGGTCCATCATGACAAGCTTTAAGAATTTCCATGGCTTCTTGGCCATGGACACACCGTCGGATGACTTGATCCGCACATATTTTGAACAAGTAGGGGTCGTCCCAAAAGTAATGTTTTACATCTTTAAAGAATTTTCTTTTTTGTTGGGACGACATCCCTTTCACAACGAAATTTCCCGCATGGTAATTTGCAAAGTCGGCAAACCATGGGGTAGTGGTATCATCCTGGGTAGAGATTAGATTTAGAGTCTCCAGAGGAAAAGTTTCATTAATTTCTTTTCTCTCGAGAATATCCTGACAAGGATTTTCTAACCGGGACAAGTGATCAGCTGCAAGGTTCTCTGCTCCTTTTTTTTTTATCTCTTATGAGTATATCGAATTCCTGAAGGAGCAGGACCCAACGGAGCAGTCTTGGCTTTGCGTCCTGTTTAGTGAACAGGTATTTCAGAGCCGAATGGTCCGTATACACCACGCATTTGGTTAAGATTAAGTTAGACCGAAATTTCTCAAAGGCATATACCACAACTAATAATTCTTTTTCTGTGGTGGTATAGTGCGTTTGCGCTTCACTCATGGTCTTACTTGTGTAGTGTATTGGCTGAAAATGTTTGGTTTTGCGTTGCCCCAGAACTGCACCAATAGCGAAATCGCTAGCATCGCACATAAGTTCAAAGGGTAAGTCCCAGCGGGGGCAACAAGGATTGGTGCCTCGGTGAGCCTTTTCTTTAAAGTAGAAAAAGCTTCGATGCACTCGGGGGAAAAGATGAAAGGAGCATCTTTTCAAGAAGATGAGTCATAGGCCGGGCTATTTTGGAAAAATCCTGAATGAATCTCCGATAGATCCCGGCATGGCCGAGGAAACTCCTTATGCCTTTTACAGTGGTGGGATGAGGCAGTTTAGCAATAACATCAATTTTGGCCTTATCGACCTCAATCCCACTTTTTGAAATTTTGTGACCGAGGACAATGCCCTCCTTAACCATAAAATGGCTCTTCTCCCAGTTTAGACAAAGATTAGTGTTTTCACAACGTTGAAGCACCTTTTCTAAATGGGAGAGGCATGAGTCGAAAGAATTCCCGATGACTGAGAAGTCATCCATGAATACCTCCATGGTTTTCCCGATCATGTCATGGAAAATAGCCATCATGCACCTCTGGAAAGTTCCCGGAGCATTGCATAACCCAAAAGGCATGCGACGATAGGTAAACGTTCCGTAAGGGCATGTGAAGGTAGTCTTCTCTTGATCCTGTGGATCAACGGGAATCTGGAATTAACCCGAGAAGCCGTCGAGGAAGCAATAATACTCATTCCCCGCTAGTCTCTCGAGCATCTGATCCATAAAGGGCAGAGGGAAATGGTCTTTGCGGGTGGCTTCGTTAAGCTTTCTGTAATCGATACATACTCGCCACCCTGTAACCAAACGAGTTGGTATCAACTCGTTATCCTCATTTGTGACAACCGTGATGCCACCCTTTTTTGGAACACAATGTATTGGGATAACCCAAGGACTATCTGATATAGGGTAAATCAATCCCGCATCGAGAAGTTTGATAACTTCTTCCTTGATAACTTCGTGGATTTTTGGATTTACCCTTCTTTGATGCTGCACGGAAGGTTTAAAATCCTCTTCCATTAGGATTTTGTGTGTACAAAAATCCGGGTTAATACCCTTTATGTCTGAGAGCTTCCAAGCAATTGCTTGCTTGTGGGACTTTAAAACCTTAAGCAGCGCGGTTTTCTCCTCATCCTTTAAGTCTTTCGCAATAATGACTGGTAACTTATCGTTACCTTCCAAGAATGCATATTCTAGATGAGGAGGCAGGTCCTTAAGTTCGACCTCGGGGAAATCATCATTTTTCTCAACATATTTGACTTCCGCCTTATGAAGTTGTGGAGGTAGAACAGGAATGGAAGAAGGATCTTTGTTCAATAACTTCTCAAGGAGAAGTATATCCCTCTCCGGGTCAATCTCTTGGTTATCAATTCCTTCGAGAACTGAATCACTTTTGAGAAAGGCCTCTAATTCCTCAAGGACGAAATCACTTCCCTCAAACGGAGTGAAGGAAGGAGAAGAATTAGCGATTATGGGGTGAGAAGAGGGAGTGGGATTGCCACTCGGAGAATTATCAGCGAATCCAAGGATTTCCTGAGCATACTCCTCGGATGCAATGTCAATGACATCAATTCGGTTGACCGATTCAGCATCATAATTCGAGGAGTATCTCGAGGTTTGATCAAGGTTGAACGTTATCGCTTCAGTGCCAACTCGTAACGTGATTTCCTCATCGAAAACATCGATTAATGCGCGACCCGTTCTTAAGAATCCCCTCCCAAGAATGAGAGGAACTCTTGGATCCGCATCGAAATCAACAACGACAAAGTCTGCCGGAAAATGAAACTTTCCCACTCTTACAAATATGTCCTCGGCAATACCAAGGGGACGTGAAATTGAACGGTCTGCAAGCTCGAGAGTCATGCATGTGGGACTAAGTGCCTGAAGAGAAAGCTTTTTCCAGACTGAGTGGGGCATTAAGTTGATGCTTGCACCAAGATCGGCCGAGGCAAAACACTCAACCATCCCCGGGAAAACACATGGTATTAGGAATCTCCCGGGGTCTCCTAGCTTCTCGGGAAGCTGTTTCAGCAGAACTGCAGAGCAGTTTTCATTGAGTGGAGTTCGTGCCATCTCAAACAGTTTTTCTTTATTGCTCAACAGGTTTTTGATTGTCGATGCGAATTTGGGCATTAAAAGAAGAGCATCCGCAAAACTAATATCAAAGTGTAGTTCTTGGAAAATTTGAAATTTTTTTTCCATCTGATGATTAGCTTTGTCACGGAGCTTCTGATCTTGCAATCGTGAGGGGTATGGAATTGATGATTTTGGGTTGGCTTTTGGGATTTCAACAGGACCTTTAGGAGTTTCAAATACGACTCTTTTAGGGGGAATCAGGATTGGGACAACTGGAGGAGGGATGTCAGTGGTACCTCCGTTATTAGTTGGAAGTACCGTATCCGTAGTATCCTCAGTATCACATTCCTCTACCTGGATAGGAGAAGTGGTAGAAGGAGCTGTGGGTCCTTTATAAGAAACTCCACTTCTTGTGGTGATCGCCTTTACATCGCCCCTCGGATTAGCGATCGTGTTGCTAGGTAAAGTAGTACCTGAGCCCGAGGGTCGATCATTTAAAGATTTCTTCAATTCAGAGATTTAACTAACCAACACTTTGTTCAGTTCATCTTGGGATTTCATAAACTGTTTTAATAACTCATCAGATGATGGTACAGTTGGAACATTGGCTTGATTTTGGTTTGGAAAATTTTGAGCCCGATTGTTCTGGAAATTCCCATGTTGCTGGTTGTTGTTACCCTGGAAGTGGTTTTGTTGTTGAAAATTACCCCGAGGATAATTATTCTGACCTTGATTTTGGTTATAATTCCCTTGGTTCTGATTTTGATGAACCTGGTTTTGACCAGGGTTGAAATTCCCTTGGTTGTTAAAACCTTGGTTCATTCGGTTCTGGTTCTGATTCTGGTTAAAGTTCTGGTTTCTGTTTTGACCATTTTGGTTCTGGGATTGATTAAATCCCGGTGGTCCAATGTAGTTATTAGATCGGTAGCTCAAAAGGTTTCGATCCCCTTGCGGTTGGTAAGAATTACCTCCCGTATTATAGGAACCTTGAGCTGCGTACACGTTTTCACGAGCAGAGCCACTGGAGGCTGGGCACTCTGTGTACGGATGTGGACCACCACAAGTTTCGCAACTTGGGTTAACAACTTTGACCTGATTATGATTTGTTTGATGGATAAGTAAAACTCCTGTAGACAAATCATCGAGCTTTTTAGCTAGGATGGATATCTCATTGCTTGCCGGAGTGACTGACTTAAATGAGTCGTTCCTCTCAGCAGAGGAGTCCCAAAAATTATGATGGGCAGTCATGTTTTCGATTAAGTCATAGCACTCTTCAGGGTTTCTTTTCATAAAGGTGCCCCCAGCAGCATTGATGGTGTCACGATGCCGAAGTGTCAAACCATTATAAAAGGTATTAATAATGGTGACAAGAAGCATGTTATGATTGGGACACTGATCAATAGCAAGTTTGTAGCGTGCCCATGCCTCAAATAAGGACTCTTCGGGAAGCTGTCTGAAGTTGCTGATATCATTCCTCAGCTTTGTGACCATAGATGGTGAAAAGTATTTGGCCAGAAATTTAGTGATCATCTCATCAAAAGTGTGGATCGAATTTTTCGGAAGTCGATCGAACCAGGAAGTCACATGATGAGTGAGGGAATAGGGAAAAAGGTACAAACGTAGGCCGTCGTCGGTGACGCCATTTTGTTTCATGCTCTGAGTGACAGTTAAAAATTTGTCGAGATGTTTGTTAGCATCATCACCCGGCAATCCGTGGAACTGGCACGAATTCTGGATCTGTTGTATCATGTGGTGTTTAAATCCAAAGTCCGTGGCTCCAATAGTGAGTGGTGCAATGGGTCTACCCCTCCCGTGCATGGTAGGTTGACACAATTCCTCCATTGTTCGGGTGTCGGGAACTGGTTCCACCTTGGGAGGAATTGGGGGCTCGTCGTTCATTTTTGATGGTTGCTTTTTTTCAACAGTACGTAACTTAGTTACGTTTTTTCCTTTATTACGCTTTGTTTGCGAACGAGTGCGCATGCACTAAAAACGGTATCAATCAAAACAAGACAAAGGCAAAACGACAGTGAACTTGAATCCAATAATCACAGATGAACAACTCCTTTAAAAAAAAGTACACTATTCACAAGGATACAATGGTAAGTTTTAAATCTTAAGTTTGGGAACTTATTATGTTCACACCCCCAATTGGTAGGTGTTCTGCCTTGGTTTGCGGTGGTAAACTATTATGTAATTATATTCACAGTAAAATGTTTTTGGCTTTTTGTGTATGGGTAACTTGGACTATATTTTTGGAACTGATTCGTTAACCGAAATCGTTCCTTTAAGATTACTCGCAGGCTGGCGGGAGGAAATAAATGGATCCCTCTTCAGTTCGCAATTTAATGTCAGAACTTACCTTAAACCAACTGTGTAGGTTATAATCTTAAAGATAACGAAGTAATTTAACTTCACAGTTTGTTTTGTTGTTTTTGAATTTTTTTGGTGTTTTTAACACTTCAGGAGAAGTGTTAATGAACTTTTTCAGTTTTGATTTTGATTTTCACAAAAATTTATAAAGTGGTGATATTTGTACAGGAGGGTTTTTGAAAACCACTAAACCTAAACCGTTTTGAAATACGCAACAACCTCCCCGGCAGCGGCGCCAAATTTTGACTCCTCCTAAACCAACCAGTCAACCGGGTGCAGTTGATAGGCCCACCTAGGAGAAAGTGCAAGGTATATTAACCGTGGAAATATAGGGAAATCCCCGGGTCGTTAAATCCCAACGAGATTGAAATTGTATTTTGAACGTTTAGGGGAATGAGTGGTACTGAGGACAGTAACTAAAATGATTGGGGAATGATTATACTACAAATTGCTTGGTATTTGGACAATATGAAATGATATAAACAATAACAGAGATACAAATATAATCACAAAAGCACAAATTAAGAAATCAGATTACAGACAGAGAAAAGTGGGTTTTAACAAATTACAAACTACAGGGGGTACAAGTGAAACTTTTTAAAACTTAAAATAAAAAGAAAATTTAAAATGAAAATAAAATTATGAAATTGATTATTTTAATATTTAATTACTATTTAATTAATTAAAACTATTTAAAAAGTAAATTAAACCTAATTTAAATAAAACTAAAAATGATAAAAACTACAGATTAAACTAAAAACTTGCAAAAATATTTTCTAAAACTTAAAATGAACTTGAAGAAAGTATAAAAAATAAAAATAAATATTTTTGTCTTTTTATTAGTTTTTTATTAATTAAAAACTATTTATCTTAATTAAACTAATTAAACTATTTTAAATTACTATTAATACCTAAATGACTTAGAAAATTATGGAAAAACTTATAAAACTAATTAACCATCACAGGAATCCTAAAAAAATATAAAAAGTTACTAAAAATTATATTTAGGCTATTTGACTAATTAATTACTTATTAATTAATTTGAATCTAATTTAATTAAATTAAATAAGAAAATTGGAAAATGAATAGTGGAAATTATGAAACTATTTTCTAAAAGTCTTAAATATTTTATAAAACCTAGGAAAAATATAACATTCTACTGTTGTTAATTAAAATTAAAGAAAACTATTTAATTACTAATAATACCTCTTTAATTAATTAAACTACTTTTAATTCTAATAAATAGTACACTATTTAGGAAAAATCTAAGAAAATTATTATAAATATTTAAAGGTAAAAGGAATTTAAGAAAATTATAAAAATGATAAAGTGCTTATTAATAAGCTGAAATGAAAAATGAAAAAGATAGAATCTATTAAATAGAAGCTATCATTAATTTTATGTTTGGTTTTTCTTGGATTTTCTTTTTGACAGATGAATATAAGCTAAAAACAAGAACTTTTTGTGAAATGACTTTTTGATTAGCTTAAAAATAAGCTATGTGCACCCCCAAGTGCTTAACAGGTTGAATTTTAAGCTTATTAGGACTTGTGATTTGGTGAAAATTTGTTCAAATAATCAAATAAGCTCTCACACATGTATACCAACTTGAAATAAGACTAAAAGCACAAATAAGCACTCTGGATAAGCAGTTATGAATAAATAAGCACTTATAAAGCCAATAGGCCAAAACAGGCTTGAGATGAGAGGTTTTGGACCTCTGTGGGGTCCACAATGTGATCTAGGGTCCAAACTTAAACTTGAAACTTATAAAGGGACTGTTAAGCTTCAAAATAAGCCAATAAGCTAATCCTATGGCTTACTATTGAGGGCTGTGTAAAGCTTGGAAGTTGGGGTCAAACACTGACCACTCAGTATTGATTCAGACAATGGCTAAACTTGATGAAGTGTGCAGCCCTATCAAATAAGCTCTCAATAGCAAAATAAGCACTGACTTATCAAAATGGGTTGTATGGCTTTCCAAAAAGCCAATAAGCCAAAGGTGGGGCACACTAATGAAATATCTAACGGCTTGGGAGTTTTGCTAAGAACCTGTGCACAGGGCAAGTGTTTGCCCTGCAGGTTGAAATAAGCTAATGCACAAGCTTGTAGAAAATTCCTAAAAATAAGCTAACTATGGGCTTTTATACACTAGGTGGTAGACTTTAACTTCTGAAAAGGGCAAGGTCTCAATGCTAACACAAAAATCACAAAAATTACTCCAAGATTTGGATTTCTGAGACAATGATACTTTTTGACTTTTTGAGTTTTTGAGTTAAGTTGACTAAAGTGGATTTTGATCTTAATTTTCTTACTGATTATGTTATTTTAGACTACAGTGACTTGAAAATAAGCAACCTTAACCATTTATGAACAGATTTGATAAGTTTGGAAACACAAATCCTCACAGATGACTATTTATGAAAATTTGAAAGTGATTTTGACTTTTCCTAGAACAAGCACTGGTTTTTGTTGTTGTTCTGAGCTAGTTATGACCTGAGTGAATTGTGTAAACAAGAAACAACCACAATAATACACCACAACTCCTAAGAATTCCTTGATCCAAACACACCTTATATGTTGACTGTTTTGAGTTTTGGGAAGCAAATGGCTACTAGGGCTATTGTAACTGATCCAAAATGACTTTTTATGATATATTAAGTATAAATAAGCACTTAGAAATAGATCACAACCACAAATGATAGAGAGTACTAATTATGCTATTTAGATGTGAAAATAGGATTTTAAAGCAACTATGAAAATCAACAAGCAAGCTGCTGATTTAATGTTGTATTATCACTACTTAGGACTAAATAAGCACAAAGAAACTGAATAAACAAGGGAATAAGCAAAGCTACAATAAAAAGACAGAAATGAGATTTCAAGGGCTTACAATATGCTTTCGTGCTTAAACCAATGAACCAAGGACCTCAAATAAATCCCTATAGAATCTCCACAGATCCACTAACCCAGGGCAATCCAGAATTCACCATGCTCCAAGTATGAACACCATGAACCTGCTACTTTGACTTTCATTGACTGTTTTTGTGTTTTTGAGTTATTTATAACTAGATCATGTTTTAAGGTTTCTAAAAGCTTCAATGAGCTTCCTGGGAGCTTATGTGTGCTTGAGAGTCCTTATAGTCTAATGATAACAACAACACAACTTATCAAGAAATTTGAAATAAATATGAAAATTGCACAAACTGAGATACAAATTAAACCTTGAAATTAATTATCAGAAAAGTTGAGATTACACTTGAATTAACTAACACAACACTTAAAAGCTTTTGATTTCACTAAAATAACAAGTTACAACTTATACGATTATGGTTTTAACTAAAAATTGACTACTACTCTCTCCTTGCATCTTCTTTCTTTTATAGCTGAGCATTAGGGTTTGGGAGAGTCTTCTGAACATAACCCAACTCATCTTGACCATTGAATTACTCTGAATCGATCCTGACCTTCAAAACTGATTTTGGCGCCAAAATGCTTCCACGTGTCTAGAGGTAGTTTTATTGCAATTAAGGAATTGTGGAGGCTTGTGAAGGTGGCAGGGGGACAATTGGTGATGTAGGAGAGGCTATGGGTCAAGTTGGGAGCAAAACAGGTTGTAAAGTCATGGAGGTTGAGTGCTTGATGGTGGGGATGCATTAACTGCACTTTGGATAGGTTGGTGAGGTGGAGAGGGTGAGCTGGAGGTGAGCAAGTAGTGGTGAAAAGGTGGGAATACCATGGTGGTTTTGGTGAAGCAGGGGTGAAGGTGGAGGTGGTACAGTGTTGGCGGTTTGGGGAGGTCAAACGGGTCAACGCCCGTTTTTAATATAAAAGGGTGTGGGCTGGTTATGTTTTGGGCCTAAGAAAAGGGATGGGCTTGGTGTTTTGTTTTGGATTGGATTTGGTTTTGGGTTTAATAATAAAAAGGGTCCGGTTGGATTGTTTATTAACATAGGGACCAATATTGTAATTTCTAGATTTTTGAGGGTGGATTTTGACAACTTTTCAAAAGTACTAGCAAGGGTAAAACTTGCCAAGTTTCAATAATATAACGATCATAGTTGTCTTTTCCACTTTTTAAACTTCCAGGGACCTTTTCTGCCAAATCTTCAAACACCAAGGACCAAACATGTAATTTTCTGAAAGTTGAAGGGTTGAACCTGTAATTTCTCAATAGTTATCATAAGGACCAATTATGTCATTAAAGAATAGTACATGGTTTACTTTTAATATTTTTCCATTTTCAAAACCTTAAGGACTATATTTGACTTTTTTGAAACTTGAGGGACTAAAGTTGTCATTTTGCAATTTTTTTTATAACTTTAAAGGACTAAACTTGACAACTTAAGAATCCCTAAGGACCCTTGATGATATTTTTCATGTTTTGATTTACCAGGGTCTATTTTTGCCAATTTGTAAAAGTTCAGGGACTGAAACTGTAAATTATGTGAAATATGTTGTTTTACATCAGTTTTCAATCCTTTTGCATAAAAACACAATCCAGGGATATTTTATGTATTTTAAGGCATTCCTGTGTGTTTTCAGATGTTTTTGCAGTCTAAATGTGACAGAAATGATGAGTATTTACACACTCATCAATATCCCATCTGTTCCGCAACCACATTACCCCTTTGATTGATTTCTTCAATATCTTTTAGTGGGTGACATAGCCATTTCCTTAAGAGCCGCTCAACAAATGCTTCAAGGATCAGGTCCAAAAAATGGTGCAAAAAGACACCTGCACACAAATAAAACAACCCTTCAACAATTTTTGTCACTTCAGCTAAAAAATAAGCACATGAGCATAAAAGGAGATTTTGACGAAATAAGTAGGTGGAAGTTTGGGCAACACTTCCAGCTTCTTGCAACCATCACTTCAGCTAAAAAATAAAATTGAAGCTAAAACCTATTTACTACTTTTGACGAAAATGAAGAAAACACTCGAAAGCCTACCACAACTTTCGCCATAAATATACTACTTACTTTATGAGATTGGCTTGCAGATGACTATGACGCTTGTTCAGTTCAGCTTATGTCAAACTGTTAATTAGCAGATAAGCACTTGAAGAATAAGCAATCCCAAACACCCTATAAATTGGTTCATTATTTTATCAAGGTGACATATTATTACTATTAGTATCCCGCTAAAATGAAAAACATGAAATTGTCACCTTCATTATTTTGATCTCCAACTCGGCTTTCTTCTTTTTATGATTATCTCAAGCTTGGATCTTCACCTCTTCTTGGTTGAACCTATCGGTTAACTAATTAAGACAGTTATAATTAGAAATACGTTACTGAGTCGTTAAAGCCTGTTTCTAGCAACTAAAAAATCCATACAAAACCCGATCGATAATATAAGAAGAGCATAAATAAATACAGTAAAAAGATTTGCAAAAAGAGGTTCACCTTGGCATATATTTTTCACATTCCACTTCATCCAATGCCATCGGTCGTGTTTTTTTTGGCTTGTATTTTCATAAGCTCAATAACGGTACTTAAGTAATAATCGTATAGTATTTTCACCTAAAATGATTCACTCAATTTCCTGCTTAAACATATTAAAACAAAATAAGCGTAACCCAAAGCCATCAAATTTGTAGTTAAAATCATTACACAAACCTAACGACCTTTGAATATACCTTGAGTCGTTGGAGTCCCATTTATATTGTATATTTGGTGATTGCATTTTCAGGTACGAAGATGTGCAAAGATTCAAGGGATATTTACTAATCTAATCCTTTTTTATTGGTTTACAACACATACCTCGAGCCCAAGTTTGACTCCCATTTATTGAGAAATTGTGCAAGCAACAATTCTAACAGCAGTTTGTGTTGTTAGTTTACACCCAATCTGCATGATATACAAAAAAATATATGTAACACACTTGCAACCGCATACCGACAGAAAAAAAATGATCCAATGTACCTTTCCAGCTTTAATGTAATTCTAGTTATGCTGCTTTGGCTTTTGTTATCAGCCAAGCTCATAAGACCTTACAACCTAAATCTTAGCTACAAATACAATCATATGTAATTGTAAGCACTACATCATACCTGGAAAGCTATTGTTCGTGTATCCAAACAGCTTTCATGTTTCAATAACCAATTTTGTAGCACCTATCAGTCGATAACCTATTTTCTGAACTTTGACGTTCAAACCTCAGTTTACTTCTTATCTTTTAATAGAATAGAAAAGAAGTCATTAATTGGGTCAAACTGGAACAATACCCATTACCCTTTTTTTTCCTAGGCACACTTAATATGGCTCCTATAGGCTGCAGGTTACAATTACACAAAGAAAAAAATGGGACCTAGACTGTTGATGACATATCCAAAAATAGAGGTAAATGATATAAACTTGCATTCCAATGACAGGAAGCCGAGAGTGCTCGCTTGAAGATCTTTAATATGAACATGTACCGCAAAACTTTGCTCTCTTTCTATAGCAGACCACAGGTTGAGGTAATCAATTTGAGGCAGAGACACCGACCTAAATATCAATAAAAAAAACTTATGTTACAATGTTATGTAGTAAAACAGATGTGGAAATCGTATTCGTTTTTTGTTACTATTTGATGATCATTATCAAATGATATCCTTGACTAACTAATAGGTTTCCTCAATATTTAACTATAAATGATTCTTTAATATTCCTCTTATGCCTATATAGTCTGATTAAGTAATATATTTCTGGGGAAGTAATAATAGAATAGAAAAGAAGAAAACACATTACTTGTTGGTTTAAAGGCATGTAGAGCTTTAGCTTATCTGAATTAATCTCTGGATTTGTCAAGTCATTTATAGCTTTCCTGAGCTGCTATCTCTCCTATATAATTCGTCCTCCATAATATCGAAACAAAATAAAATATAAAACGAATATCGATTGGCCTGAACACTAAACAAAAGAAATAATCACTTACTTTCAAATGGCACTTAGCCAGCTTGACATACGCAGCTGTAGCTTGGTTACCAAATTTTGGTTCCAATGATGCTGATTCCATAGTACAGGACATATCATAGCTTCCTTTATGGCTTATCTCCTAGTAGTCAAAATCTGTGACATCAAGAAACATGAATTAATACTTCTGCACACGTTATATCATACTGTATCATATAGCAACATGATATATATGCACTCTGGTAGCTTCTATTAAAATAAAACCAACACTGATTTCATATTTCCATTCAAAGCACAAACAGACATGAATAAATACATATTAGTTATTACATATATGATATTAAAAAACACAATTTGTACCCATGAAACAATGTGTTGCATTGCTTGTTCGGGACCAAAATCCTCTACAACGCGCTTCAGGCTATTAGTAGCAGCTTATCTGATGGAATAAACATGCATATATATCCCATTACCCAATATGCCTCAATGGCTATATCAATTTTCAGTGTATGTATGTGCGTGTACGTATGTGGTGAAGTGCATACCTTGTTTATGACATCAAATAAGTACATTATATTGTCATCATTTGTCCTATTTAATTGACTTGTTTTATTATATTTTGTATGAGAATTGGTGCTTAATCGTTTACTTTAGTAATTCTCAGGTAAAACCAATCAATTGGTGAAACTTGGCTATTTTAGACGAAATATGGAGATAAATGATCAAGATTGGAAAAGTCTGCTGAATTGAAGAGATTAAAGACCATTGCCTGACTTTGAAGCATGTGCCTCATCTAATTTTATCATGCGCCGCATATAAAACTTTGGTTAACGAAAAAGAACCAGCTTGTTCTACTCTAGATACGTCGCATCTCATTATCAACATGCGCCGTATCACTATCAAGACTTCACCAGATACAATCCAAGACGCTGAAGGACATGCGCCGCATAAAGATTCAAGATATGCCGCATCTAAAGGCGGTGTACGAATATTCCAGAATATATTAATCTTGGACCCCACGCGAAGTTAAGTAGATGCGCCACATCTACTTAGTCAATACGCCACATCTACCCCTCTGACAGAAACTATAAATACCCCAAGACCTAGACGACAAGACAACACAAGACACAGCTCCAAAGAAGATCTTAGAGCAGAAAGAAGGTCCTGCATTTATTTAATTCATTAAGTAGTTTTGTTTTATTGTATTAGTAAACTATAATCCATCAGGATTGATAGGCTTGTGGCTGCCATACTGCTCCCCTTAAAATTGCTTTCCCATCGATTATTAGTTTATATAATGTTTTTTTTGGTGACTCGTATATGTGCTTTGATAACTTCTGTGTCTAGCTGTGTTTTGCTTGGGCTGCCATACCCCCTCCACGCTTACTTATCTAGCGTCTAGAAAGTAAGATAGGCATAAGTGATCATTAAGAGTTTACTCGCATATATTTAGGATCTAACGAGAGAGAAGAGTTTACGATACGCATCATATAAAACTAGCAATAAAACAAGTGACAAGCTAGTTAACAAAAGGACAGGACCTCTATCTGTATCTATTATCTATCTGTATACGTGTTAGTCTATCGCTGTTTCGTTCTCATTAGTTTTATTAGTTTAATTAAATAACCAAAACTGTGTTAGTCTCTCAGGCTAAACCCCCCCCCCCCCTTTCGCATTAGATTAGATTTAAAGCTAACTTAGTATATTTAAAATACTGATTAGATCAATTAGATAATTCGTTCCACTCTTAGTGATCGACACTTTGCTTACCACTATATACATAATGATCGGGTACACTGCTCATTAGTGTGTGTGTATGTTATAGGATAAGTTGGCTAAATATAAATTTTAAACTTGAATATGCAAAATCATCCCTATACTACAGTATGACACTACACGCATCAAGTTTTTGGCGCCGTTGCCGGGGAGTGAATTGTTAATTTTATGTTTTTCTATAAGTATTTTAAATTAGGTTTTCTAACTTTTTAATTTTTAGGTTTTTAGATTCTAACCACTAACATTGTTGTATATTAGTTAGATTACATTCATTGTATATTTTGCATATTTACCATTTTTTGTGTTTTTGTTTTTCTTTATTTTTAATTTATGTGATTTTTTGTTTTTCTGTATTATCTACTGTCGCTGTACTTTGCTGATACAAACGATGCGGCGCATCTATTTTCTAGATGCGGCGTATGACGTTTTAATTTTATACAGCGCATCTAATTTAATAAATCGAGTACGGCGCATCTATCCCCTAGTTGCGGCGTATTCTGTTTTTAATCAGAAATTTTTTTCAGGAACTTTAACAGACATATGGCGCATCTGTTTTTCAGATACGACACATTAATTATTTATTAAAAATAGTTTACGTATTTATTATATTAAAGAGATACGGCGCATCGATTTTTGTCGATACGGCACATCTATATAAAAATAAAAAATCTTGTGTTCTGAAATGTAATGAAGATACGGCGTATTAGCTTTTGTTTATATGGCGCATCTATTTTTTTTAAAATATAAGTAATTTTTGATAACTTAAAAACATACAAAGCATTTAATTTCTTTGTGTGGCGTATTGATTTACTGAATAAAAGTCTGATTTAATTTTAACATATAAGATACGGCGCATCCAATTTTAGGATACGGCGCATCGTCTGCATATATCAGCAATTTTTATATTTCAAAATCCGATTTCATTGTTAGTTTATTGATATTTTACTTTATAAAACCTATCCTACTGATGCTTTTGTGATAATTTCAGGACGTGCATGACCAGAAGTTCAAATAAGAAATTGATCGAACCTTTTGAAGATCCTGAACGAGCTTTTCATTCGCTTAAAAGGCATTTCATCACAAAAAGCTTTGATCTTTCAAGTTCTTTCGAGCTTGATTATTTTTCTGAACAGGAGGAAGCTAGTGAAGAGGAAGAAATACCAAAACAATGACGGATCTTACCATGGAAGAGTACATGAACAAAACTCGAGCTGACTATGTTTCAGGTATTGAGAAGCCGAAGTTTGACAATGATACAAAGTTCGAGCTTAAAGGCCAATTTATCAAGGAACTAAGAGAAAATGCTTTCAGTGGATCTGATAATAAAGATGCTAATAAACATGTTGAAAAGATCCTTGAAATTGCTGATCTATTTACTACAGAGAAATTGACGATTGATCAACTTATGCTTTGAGTTTTTCCTATTTGCCTTATAGGAGCTGCTAACAGGTGGCTAAAGAACGAGCTAACTAGTTCGATAAAAGAATGGAAAGATTTGAAGTCTAAGTTTCTCACAGATATTGTCCACCTGCTAAAACTGCAAAGAAGATGGAGGATATCAATAACCTTAAGCAAGAGCCCGATGAAACTATTTATCAAGCTTGGGAGCGTTTCAAAGAGTTATTATTGAAATGTCCTCAACATTACCTAACAGCTATGCAGGAGATAATATTGTTTTATCAAGGAGTGGAAGTGCCTACCAGACAGATCTTGGACTCTAAGGGAGCCATACCTCAGATAAGTGTAGTTAATGCTAGGAAAGCCATCGAAGAAGCTGCTGACTATTCTCAAAAGTGGCACGATGGAGCCTCTGCTAGATCAAAGAGTAGTACTAATTTTGATGGATTTGATGCTATTCAAGATCAATTGGACAAACTTAGTAGAGAGATTAAGAAAAGAGATGAAAAAGTTTATGCTACCTAAGTTGTTGTGAATATGCCAAGGACCTCAATACACCAAACACTTCCCTTCCAAGAAGGAATGAGAAACATTTGAAGAGGCGTACTACACACAATTTGGTCAGCCATTCCAACCTTCAGGAAGATTTAGGGAAGCTGCTCCAGGTTACTATCAAAGGAACAATGTTAACCCTTCATATCAAGAGAGGAGGTAGATTCTTGATGATAATTTGAAGCAGATTATGGCTGATGCTGCTAAGAGACATGAAGAAAACATTACTATGATCAAAGAAATCCATGCTTCAACAGATACTATTACAAGAAATCAAGGAGCTTCGATCAAAGCATTAGAGTAACAAATTGGTCAAATGAGTAAGGTACTTCAAGAAAGGGGAATTGGAGGTCTACCTGGCTCAACTGAAATAAATCCAAGAGATCATATCAAAGCAATCACCATAACTGAAGAAGTCATGCCTAAAGTACCTTTTCCTGGAAGATTGACGAATGGTATGAAACCCCAATATTTCTTTAACTCTTCGATTATTGTCAGGAGATTACTTAAGGAGAAATCAAGGATTCAAGAGGAGATAAAGGCTGCAATGAAATAAGAGTGCTCTGCAACTGACTACAATGCCTTGCCTAATAAAGAAAAAGATCCAGGAAGTTTTACTTTACCTTGTTCTATTAATGATATGTCTTTCAATAATGCTTTAGCTGACTTAGGAGCTAGTGTTAGTATAATACCCTTTAAGACATTTGCTACCCTAGGCTTAGGAAAATTGATACCAACTAAGCTGCTTATTAAATTTGCTGATAAATCGGTAAAATGACCTGAGGGGATTGCTGAAAATGTGCATGTTAGGATTGAGAATTTTGTATTCCTTGTAGACTTTGTTGTGCTAGATATGCCCGAGGATATTAAGATTCTTTTAATCCTTGGAACACCTTTCTTGTCTACTGCCCATACTAAGATTGATGTTTATAAAAGAAAGATATCATTAAAAGTAGGGAATAACAAACAAATCTTTAAATGCCATAATCCTGTTAAGAGCATAATTATAGGAGTTTATATGTTAGGATTAAGAGAACGCATGGACCTTGACTTAGAAGCTAGGCTAATGGGAGAGACTTTGATCAAAAATATGTCATCTAAAACAAACCATGAAGAATTTAAAGAATTCATTGATCTTATTGTACCAACCGAACTAAGGGATGATATTATTAGTGATTCAGATGATGAGTGGTATGATTGTGAGGTTATTAACAAATGTAGGAAAACTAAGAAGACTGTTGAATACCATGAAGTGTTTGTTGAGCTACCGCCCCACGTTGTGTATACATGCTTGCTTAATAATGATAATTTTTCGTGTATTATTTTATCATCACTACCCAAAAGGGATAGAATTTCGCTTATACAGATTCTGAGAAGGAATGGTGTGGAAATCAAAAATGGGCAAGATACACTCGATATCACTAGCTTGAAGGTTCGGGAGCGTGATGCTTCCTACTTCTACAATGATGCAAAATAAGGAGCTGAACGTGAGTCTAACTTGAAGAGTCTGGAATAAAGAGAAGTGCTCACTAGGGGACAACCCGTATTATCTTTGCTGTTTTTCTGTGTAGAGTCAGTCAGATCTGCAGTAGATGCGGCGCATCTCCATCATAAGATGCGGCGTATCAACTGTACAGATCGTATTTTTTATTTTTCCGCATTTTTATTTTTTTGCACTTTATAAACTTTCTGTCAGTTTATTTAATGCGGCGCATCCCTGGTTAAGGATGCGACGCATCTTATTTTCTGATCCGTACTAATTCCAGGCTCGATACGGCGCATCTCATTCAATAGATGCGGCGTATCGACTGACCTGATGATTTTTCAAAATTTTTATTTTTATTAGGATTTTCTTTTACTAACTACTAATTGGTTATGCACTAGTTTGACTTTTTTAAATTCAGGTGTGTTAAGTGTTTAAAATTGTGCTATATTTTAGTTTTTGTACTTTCTGTGGAGACATCATTCATGGAGACTTGAACACCTCTCATCCACGAGAAAGTTGATATTGCTCAAGAAACGTATAATGGAGGATCATACCGAGCAAATCTCAGGGAAGTTCTCCGTTCTAATTCTTCTTAATTTCCCATTTTTAATTTCAATTAAAAACAACAAGGACGTTGTTTAACTTAAGTGGGGGGATGGAGAATTAGAACGTTACTTATACAAATTTTTTAAAATATGCTTTAATCTATGCTTAATATGTTAAATTTTAAAAAATTTCTAGCATATTTTTGTTAAATCTAAATTGCATAACCGCAAACCTAACTTCTATTATATAAAAGTGTGAGAATAGAGCTTATCCGTTTCCAAATTTTTACCCAAATTCCACAAAAATATGAGTGTGCCGGTGACTTGTAAACTTTAAAACTTGGCTTGTATACTATTCGAGACCACCATAATAAGTATTATTGATTTACTTGGAATGACTTGTCTAACTTGGTAAATTTCTAAGATTACAACCAAAAAGCCTATATATGTTATGTTTATTAACTAACTACATTGGTTAGTTAACCCCTGTATAAACCTTTTTGTTTACTCTCATTTTTAGAATAAGATACCCCTAGAAAAACCTCAAAACCAGTCCTTTCATTTCTTACACCTGTGTTTAATGTTTCGTTACACCTTTACACCTTAGCCTACCCTGTAGATTAATGCTTGTGGTTAATTATTTTAGGCAAAGTGTGTTTTCTTGCGTTACCTGTGTTCGTGTGAGTAAATTTATTATATTTGGTTAAGTCGGGAAATTGCACAATGCAATTGGAAGTGAAAGTAAATATTGTATATCTTTAGTTTTGATTTCCGTGTGTTTACTACTTCACTATTTTTGTTATTTCTAAATTTATGAAAAGTATGGAAAAATTATCCAGATTTATCGTTATAAGTGATGTGGTGAAATTTTACACCATTAGTATGAATTAAAAAAATAAAAAAAGAAAAAAAAAAAGAAAAGAAGAAAGAAGAAGTTGGTGAGTTTGTTATAAACCAACATGTAAAGTTTTGTATTAAGTGGTTAATATCGCCACTATTATTGTTGTATTATATTTATGGATTGAAAGGGAGTTGGCCATTATGGGATCGCCAACTAAGGATTGTTCTTTGTTTAAGATTTTATTGAGTATAATTCGTGTCTACCTAAAGCGTGAGTTACAAGTGTTAAAGCGTGAGTTATTCAATGATATGAGTCTTATTCATGGATGGTTGGGAAGTGATTAACCACACATTGGGAATTAATCTGTTTGTTTGTTTATGTTTTTTATTTAACACCAATTAATATCCTAAATATTATCCATACCGCGTATTATTATATTTGTTGTCAGCTTTCGAGCATCTGGATATAGTGATGGCTAAGTAAGAATGTTAAATTTATGAATAAGGTAGTGACCATCCGAGTATTAGATTAATGGCTAACGCGCCAGCGATCTGGTGTGTGAATTGGTGACCATCCGTTATGCAAATAAGCGATCTAAGAAGCACATTAGTGACCATCCGTTAGTTGAAGCGTCGAGGACTCGCGCCAGCGATCTACTAAGTTTTTACAAGAAATGTTTGAACGAAGCTAGGTTAAACCCTTAAGCCTCAAAACCCTTTTTACTGCTTTAGACTTGTCATTCTTTAGCTTTAGTGGTAGAGATGTGTATCCTTGCCAAGCTTATGATAGAATATTCGTCACGACCGAGCAATTGAGCGAATTAGATTAGTTGAGAGATTGAGAGAGATATATTTTATTTCTAGTTCGTTAAGTGTTTCGTTGTGTAATTATGATTAAACGAATAAATGCTTAATATAAAAATATATCCTAATTTCTTTTAGGATACATTTTCATAATTATAATCTATGGTTTACTTGGGGACAAGTAAAGTTAAAGTAGGGGATATTTGATGACATCAAATAAGTACATTATATTGTCATCATTTGTCATATTTAATTGACTTGTTTTATTATATTTTGTATGAGAATTGGTGCTTAATCACTTAGTTTAGTAATTCTCAGGTAAAAACAAGCAATTGGTGAAACTTGGCGATTTTAGACGAAATATGGAGATAAATGATCAAGATTGGAAAGTCTGTTGAATTGAAGAGATTAAAGACCATTGCCTGACTTTGAAGCATGCGCCGCATCTGATTTTATCATGCGCCGCATATAAAACTTTGGTCAACAAAGAAGAACCAGCTTGTTCTACTGCAAATACACCGCATCTCATTATCAACATGCGCCGTATCACTATCAAGACTTCACCAGATACAATCCAAGACGCTGAAGGACATGCGCCGCATAAAGATTCAAGATACGCCGCATCTAAAGGCGGTGTACGAATATTTCAAAATATATTAATCTTGGACCCCGCGCGAAGTTAAGTAGATGTGCCGCATTTACTTAGTCAATGCGCCGCATCTACCCCTCTAACAGAAACTATAAATACCCCAAGACCTGGACAAATTTAGGGAGCATCAAAACCCTAAGAAGACGAATTTAGACGACAAGACAACATAAGACACACCTCCAAAGAAGATCATAGAGCAGAAAGAAGGTCCTGCATGTATTTAATTCATTAAGTAGTTTTGTTTTATTGTATTAGTAAACTATAATCCATCAGGATTGATGGGCTTGTAGCCGCCATACTGCTCCCTTTAAAATTTCTTTCTCACCGATTATTAGTTTATATGATGTTTTTTTGGTGACTTGTATACGTGCTTTGATAACCTCTGTGTCTAGCTGTGTTTTGTTTGGGCTGCCATACCCCCTCCACGCTTACTTATCTAGCGTCTAGAAAGTAAGATAGGCATAAGTGATCATTAAGAGTTTGTTGAGGCAACATGATCAAGATCTTTTTATAATTTAGTGATGACAAATAAACCATCGAAACACATAAAATAACAAACGTTAGCCAAAATTCCCCGAATCACAAGTCTGCCGCTGGCGCGTCACCCACGCGTCAATGCGTGTGTAACGCGCCAGGCGTCTGTGAATAACGGGATGAATTTTGAAATTTGGGTTTCCCCTTACCTGATAAATGTGGATATTTCAATATAGGTATGAATATGCTATGTGCTTAATTGAGAACACTCGGAACGAGTTTTGGGATTAGAGAGATCCAACTTTTAAAGCACCCATTTACGGGAAAACACCAACTCATGCTTTCTAACTATCGCCTCTAGCCAAGGATTTTCTAAAAGGGAGCTTATATACTTTACGTAACATCATGTGAAAGCATCCATATGCTCATATCCCATGCTTACATCTTCTCTAATTACGTAACGGGTTTACTCCCTTATTGGTCAAACTAAGTCAAAAGTCACTTTGCGTAAACGCATCCTTTCCCACTTGGGTGATGCTTTACATCAAGGCAAAGCACTTAACTTGTTTGAACCATGGTATTAGTTGAGAACGTCGAGTCATGGAAAGTCACGAGATATGAAACTATGGATTCTCGACGTTGTGTTACTTGAACTTATAAGTAACCTATGATTTTCTCAACTCAAAATCTTAATTGTCTAAACTTTCTTTTCTTAATGACAATTAGATTATTTCTTAATCTTCTCTTAATCTCATTTTTACTAAAGACAACAAAACCAAATCTCCCACAATCCTTCCCAAAATCATTCCCAACATTCTCTTACACTCTCTTACAAAAGTTTACCTTTGTCCATTCACATACTCCCACACAATATTCCCTCAATCTACCAACTTCCCATACAATCCTATACACACACTTATACACCTTTTGTACACACACTTGATTTCAAAATATACACACTTCACTCACATACCTCTCTTCACACACACCTACACATTCTACACCTATACTCTCAAACACAACTCATACTTATACACATCACATCTATACAACCCACTCTTCACATACTCCCACACCTTTTCATTCAAAATACACACACAACTCACAACCCATACACACACTCACTTACACACTATTACACACTCTTACACACTTCATCTTAACCATCCATCCTCTTACAACACATCTCAACCATCCATCCAACCTCCTCTCTATTCCATCACATGTTTTTAATCTAAACCATTCATTTCAAACCAAAAACATCTCAACCATTCAATCACCCTTTCCATCCAAGCAAAGCATATTCCTTAGGAATATTCTTTCTTAACCAAATCATGGTTTACTCTCTACCCAACCATGGTTACTTCTCAACACTTAACCCTTCTCACCTAACCATGGTTACACTTTAACCTAACCTGCCTCACACTTCCCTTGAGGAATATACCATGGCATATTCTCTTCTCACTTATGTCATGTGAGGAATAACATTTCTACCCCTTCCAAATTACCCTATCTACACTTTATATTCTTGGTAATTTGTTTTATCTTTAAACACTTCACAAATGTTTTTCAAATTGGCTATTTGAGTTGGTAAACCTTAGATTGATTAATGTTAAGGTTTAATGTGAAGTACAATTGGGGGTTTAGCAAGGTAAGGTATTTACAAGGTCCAAATCTCAAGATTTGGGAAAATCATTACAGAGCCCTGGCGCGCTGCCCGCGAGTTGACGCGCGGGTGACGCGCCAGCCTCATAAAAGTTTTCCCAAATTTGGGACTTGGCCTATAAATACCTCCCTTGCCTCTTGTATTCCTCACCCCTTGCCATTACTCTTTCTCTCTACATTGTTTCTCTCTAATCCTCTAATTTTATCTCTTGTGTTCTTAGTTAAACAAACTAACATCTTTGAATGAACACATCTCCTTGCAAGTAAAGAATCACAAGAACCTAATCCACTCTTTTGATTGTGTCGAGGGTCTTCTTATCTTTACCCTTTCCACTACAATCGAGTCTCTAGGTTATGTTAGGGCTTGGTTGAACAAACATTCATTCATTCAATTGTTTGTAAGGAAAGTCTTGTGTCTTGGTGACCAAGCCTAGATCATTGGGGATCTAGTTGGGGTTTGATACTTCTGGTTGGAAGTCTTGGTAGTGGTCTTGGTGACCCTTAGGTTAAGTCGAATCACGAGATTCTTTTGGGTGGTTTCCAAGGGCGGAATACCATGGGAGTAACTCCTTCTTTGAGAGCATCGATATTGGCGAATATCGGTGGATTGAATTGTAATGGTTTGTAGTCCACGAAAATGATTATACTAGTGTAATAGTATCGGTTTAGTGGATTCGCAACTGGACGTATGGATGGTATAAACCCCCCATCCCGAACCAGTATATATCGTGGTGTCTCTTTACATGCTTTATATACATTGGTTGTGATTGTGGTTGTTGGATTTGTTGTACAACCACTTGTTGATCTTTGAGGCTTGAAGTCATTAAACTTCCAAGAAGCCGAAAAGACCGTATTCACCCCCCTCTACGGTTCTACAATTGGTATCAGAGCGGGATACTAAAGTTTTCAAGCGTTAAAACCTTCCCGTCAAGGCGTTTTAAAGTGAACACTTCTTTTTCAAAAATTTGAAACCCTAAAATCAATTTTTGAAAAAGGTGTGTATTAGATCCATGGCTCAAGAGAACCTTATGTCATTGAGGGGTAACACAAGTGGTTATGGATACTCCAACAAGAAAGATCCGAAGACATTTTATGAAGTCACATGGAGCGATAGTGATGAAGGTGATCATGAAGAAAGGAACGAATCATGTCTCATGGCTTTCAGATCTCAAGAGGTACATCTAAACCCTTCTTATTCAAATAAAGATTTAAATATTCATGATTTACAAAATGATAATTTTAAAGTCTTAGAAATGAATAATAATTGGATTAAAGAGATAAAAGCTTTACTTATAGAAAAACGTATTTTGCAACAAGAAACAAATAAACTTGCTAATAGAGAAAAGGAACTTGAACTTGAAGTTGAGACAATAAAAGTTGCAAAAACCAAAGAGGTGGTTGAATCTTGCTTAAGTTGTGAAAAACTTACACATGGGTTGACTCTTTGGAAAACAACTTGTCTAACCTTCAAGATGAAGCTCTAAGTTTTTTAAAATTCAAAAAGAGTAGTGTCACTTTAGATAATATGTTGTGTCAACAAAAATTGTCCCAAGATAAGGAAGATCTTGGATTTTCAAAAACTCATAAAACTACTCTAACGAGTCAAAGCAAACCAATCATGTTTGTAAAAGAAAGTGAAAACGTAAAGTCAAAATCCATAATTCCTCAAACTTATTTTTCAAACACTCGAGGTACTCAAGAACCCATTGCAAATCATGAAACCATAAAACAATTTTACAAACCGGTTTCAAGTAATGGATTTGATTACACCAAAACTCGAGTCGACCAAAGACCACTTCTACCAAAACCTAACTTACACAAACGACCTTCATTTCAAAAGATAAAATGTTCATTCAATAACCAAAGGTCTTCACATCATCAACCATATAACTCATCTCAAAGGAGAGATAACTCCTACCCAAACCAAAGATATTTTAGACCGAACATCTATCAAAACATTAGACCAAGTTTTCAACACCAAAGTAATTTTCAAAATAATCATTGGTCAATGTTCTCAAGGTATGGTCTTGAAACACTTAGTGTCTTACTTCAAGACCCAAGGATGTTCAACTTGGGAATGCTTTATACTAACCACAATGGACCCAACAAACATTGGGGACCAAGTTTTTGAGTTATATGTTTGTTAGGTATAGGCTTGGACCGATCTATTAGATCGTTGAAAGTGGTTGTTCCAAGCACATGACGTAGTAGAAGATTGTTTACTTCATAAGGAGTATGATGGTGTACATAAGTAAACTTTGAGGAAGGTCTTCGGTAGTCTAAACATCAATGGTGAATCTTTATCTCGTGGTCATGAAACAAAAATCATCCATTAAAGTCGAGCTAAGTTTTCCCTTATGCTTATAAATCTTTATGTGCCTTAAATGTTAGTTGTTAAAAATGCTATGTGTTTATGAAATATAGTTATGTGCTTAAAACTTGCATAACTTGAACACATCATAATCTAAGTCTTAGATCTTTAAGAACATCTAAAAACAATCAACAACTAAACCCAAAAGAATAAATTAAGTTTTAAAAGTTGCTTTAGTATTTTGATCATAATTTCTTCATCCAAACTCTGATTTAGTTGATTCAAAAGGCCACGGAAAGAGAAAAAGGAAATCTACATGATGAGAGTAAGCTGGGTTTGTTCCTGGCGTGTTGGTGGCACGTTGACGTGCCAGCCGCGGTAAAGTTTTGCAAAATTTTTGAAAAACTTTCATTTTGAGTTCATGAGTCTTAAAACTTGTTTTACACACTCCATTGGAACCCTGTTAAGTCTCTTTAAACATAAAACAAGTCAAAAAATAATTAGAAATTAGAAAACAATATTTCAAACTGAAGTGAGATGTCTAGTTGGTCATTTGTAAGGTCCTTTTGTGTGCTCTTAGAGCGTTTATGCTTATGTGACTAGGACTTATGTGAAGGAATGGAAGGAAATACAAATAAATGTTTTCCGAGAGGAAAGATATCTATCAATGCATTATTCAAATGATGGATGATAATATCTTAGAGTCTACATGTCCATACTATGTGTTATGAACAAGAAGTTTGACACAAAACATCCTACTACACTTGTTAGGTTTTGAAGTCATTTGTGTCGAATTATCAAGACTAGATAAAATTTCGGATCACAATTCATACTTGTGTTGAAGATTTTATATCTATATCTACTTGGTCAATTTATGTGAAAATTGCATGCTTTGTGTTTTTTAGGGTAGAAAAGAAAAGATAAACATATATGTAAACATATAAACTATTTACATAGTTGAAGAGAATTCCCGTGGATTGAATTCGGTATGGTATTGAATTACCAACTAAAAATACCCAATGAATAGACTTGATAAACTAAGTATTTCATCCGAAGTCTTAGAAACTTATTTTGTTAATGCAAGTGACAAATAAGGATTATCAAAGTCGACATACTACACAACAAACTATAAATCGGAGATATCATGCATTGTATATTGACTTCTATACTTGATTTCTATGCACAAACAACTACATTCTTGGGATGACTTGCATGAAAATACTTGCATTTGGGTCATGCCTGATAAGATGTAGGATCTATATTGTGTGTAAATAGAATCATTTAAATTTCAAAATGATGATCAAGGTTATATAAACAATCAACTATGATGGAAAGTATCATGCATGCATAATTATAGGAACGAACTTGTTTTACTTGATCATCCAATTTCAACCAAAAACACCAACAAAGAATTGAGATTTTTGGAACTTAAAAAAAAAAGCAAGTTGTTTTAAAGTAAGAGAAATAACAAACCAACAATAATTCCATCAAACATATAAAAGGAAATGTCTCAAGCATTAACTTACCAAACCTTTAAGAACACCATCCTAGACTTCATATAGATAGTTGCATAACATACTGGAGTGATTTTTGGGTATATGCCTACTAGCGATTGTTTGTATGTGATTATGTGACTTTTGCTATTTATGATTGAAATGATATGCTTGGCGATATGTTATGCTCACTTGTTGTAATGATTAATTGATGATAGGTTAGATACTATGTGGTTACATGCTTACTTTCTAATGTTATTAAGCGATGATATGAAAAGTATACTTGCATGAAAAACATGTTTTAATACTATTTGCTTATGTGCTTCCCTACAATGTTATTTTCTAAAATGCCATATGCTCAGTAGTTGTATGAGAAATGTGCTTATATGAGACATATGTTTTGGTGCTATTTGCTTACATGTCTACTTGCCATGATTAATTTCTCTTTGAGTTTGATGTTATGTGATTATGTGCTTACATGTCGTAATGATTAAATGGTAATATAAAACATATGTTTGCATGTGGAACATGTTTTAATGTTATTCGCTTATATGCCTACTTGTCATGATGATAAATTGGAAATTCATGGACATTATGTTTACTTGTCTTAAAGATCAATTGATTGTAAGATGGATGCTATGTGGTTATATGATTACTTGTCAGTGTGATTAATTGTATTTGCATAGGTAATATGTTTTAATATTATTTGCTTATATGCCCACTTGCCATGATGCTAGATGATTTAGTGCATATTGCTAACATGTTAATTGCTTGCAACTATTAAAGATAGTAGATCATGTCCTCACAACTTTCAAGTATTATATTTAATTAGACACTAAATGCACATGTACGTAATACTTAGACAAACAAGGTATTGCAAGCAATAGGATTAGTAAAGCAATTTCGACTAATAGAGTTTTAGAATTACTTCATATCGATTTGTTTGGTTCATCACATTTTTGAAGTTACAAAGGCAACTTCCATACTTTAATGACAATTGCTGACTATTCACATTATATATGGACTCTATTTCTAGGTGCTAAGGAAGGAAGATGCCCTAGATAAGTTTAGAATCTTATGAAGAAGATTAGAAAAACCCACTTGAGCTGTGATTCAAGCTAATCATAGTAGTTGATTTGAACATAGGGTGAAATTTAGGAATTTTTGCAAACAATATGGAATCTCACATAACTTCTCGGACATTAGTCCTACTCAAACTAATGACGTTTTCCAAAGGAAGGACAAGAAGTTACAAAAGATGTGTCGTGCATATAGCCGTGCAATCCATTTCGTAAAAAAATCTGGTGTCATGCCTTAGAAACCACGTGTTACACTTTATTCTAGGAAAATACTTCTAAGACAATTAAGTAAGCTCAGGGATATCTAATAAAACAAGTATTAGGAGAGATGAATAAGCGAACCCTTAGGACGCAAGTTAGGAATACTTAGGATTTTTCATGACACTTCCCAAAATCCTAATTGCACATTTTAAGCCATAGAAAGGATTGTTCATGGTTAATATGGACCATAGAATGTTGAGTCACTTAGAGTCTTTAGAAATACAATGCTTGCTTGATCTTTACCAAACTCTTAAAGCATGGTTAAATTATTTGCTAAGGTATTATGTGAATGAAATGGGTTGAGTTTGAACAAATTTGATTCCCAAGAAGTTGAAAATGTTGTAGTCTTTGAGGTGACCTTTACATCTGATGAGTGTGTAAATACTCATCATTTTCACCTATTCTGAGCTGCCAAAACATCTAAAAAACACTCAAAAATGCATCATAATACTGAAAATATCCCAGGAATGTGTTTTATATGTTTCAGATGCAAAATAATCAAAAACAAATGAAAAATGAACAAAGTTTGCATAATTGGCAGTTTCAGTCCCTCATCTTTCAAAAGTTGTCAAAACTAGTCCCTGGCTATTCTAAAAACTTGAAAAAGTCACCAAAGGTCCCATTTGAATCACAAATTACATAATTAGTCCTTTGGTACAAAGTTTCACAAAATTGCAAGTTTAGTCCCTGAACTTTGAAAAATTGACAAAAATGGTCCCTGGGATATAAAAACTTTAAGAAAACAATTTTTGTCCTTGTACTTCTCATTTATGGCAGGAATGGTCCTTGGTTGGAAAGTTTGGTGAAATTACATGTTTGGTCCTGGAAGTTTACACGTTTGGCAAATTTAGTCCCTGGGGAATTTAATAAATGAAATCAACAAAGGTTTCATGTACTATTCATCTTTGTCAAGTTTAATCCCTTTGTGAACTTTGGAAGAATGCCATGTTCAGCCCCTCAACTTTCGGCAAATTACACTTATGGTCCTTGTGATACTACAAACCAAACCAGACCCTTAATATCAAAACACCCCAAATCCAATCCAAAACAAACACAACCAAGCCCACTCCCTTGCCTGGCCCAATCTCCCAGCCCACACCTTTTAATGCCAAAAACCAGGGTCAAACTTTGACCCTGGTCAAATCCAGTCAAACACCAAACACCTTCCCTCTCCTTCCCCCCCCCCCACACCACTTGCAGCATCACATCACCTCCCCCTACCATCACCATCCCATCAACCGCCCAAACCCACTACATATCTACCCTCACCTCAGCATTAAATGCCACCACCCCCTTGTTTGATATCAGAAGCAAATTGCAAAATAATTTTTGGCGCCAAAACACGTGGCATCCTGTGAGAGCATCTTAGTGATCCAACGGCTTAGGAATGAGATGGGAAATGATCAGAAGGGTCCAAAGAACCCTAATTTCAAGCTATAAATAGAAGAAAAGCAAGGAGAAGATGTATGTAGTTTATTATTGTAATTGTAGTGTCGAATTAGTACTCTTTCAATTTCTAGTTTAAGTTTAAGCTTTTAAAGTGTAATTCTAGTAATCTCAGTGTACTTTGACTCTTTTTCAAGCAATGAATTAAAGTTTTCTTTACCAAATCAGTTTATGCAATTTCTCTTGATTTCATAGTTATTATTAAGCTTGTTTTACTGTTTCTATGTAAAGTTATGGACTCTTAGGATCATATAAGCTCCTAGAAAGCTTAATAAAGCTTTTAGAAACCTTAAAACACAGTTTAGTTATAAAAAACTCAAAAACACAAAAACAGTCAACAAAAGTCAACATACAGGTTTATGAAGATTTAAGCTGGAGCAGGGTGAATAGTGGATGGCCCTGGGTTAGTTGCCTTATGGAAGGCTTATAGGAATGATCTCAGGTCCTGGTTCTAGTTCAAAGATTGCTTGGAAGGCTTTTGTAAGCAAATCTACTTAAATCTCTAAGTATTCTGAGTTTGTTGTTATTATTGTTTAATGATTGTTTCTCTGTGCTTATTTTGCTAGATTATTGCTAATTAGAGTGATAGTGATCATTAGATTAAGGTTTAGACACCTTTTGATCAAGTTAGTTAACAATCTGTGTTTTAAAGTAGTGTTTGGATTGAACTGTTTCTGTGTGATTAGGCTTTTGCTTGTTGTTGTTTCCTGTTCTCACAAGCATCTTAGTGTCACAGTAACTCAGAACAACATTTAAATCCAGGTCTTGTTTGATAAAAAGTCATAACTCCTTTTAATTTGGTCTCATTTGTTGTCTGTCAAAGGATTTGAGTCCAAATCTCATCAAATCACTTCACAAGTGAATATTTTAGTTTAATTTAACTTCGTTACAGCTTAATATAACATAATAAGTACTTAGGAGTCATTAGAATCTCACAAAAGTCAACTTAGTTCAATATTTCAAAAAAGTCAAAATTGCATACTTGGGCAGAAAACCAAAAGTTCAAGGATTTTTCTAGAATTATGTATTGCAAATTAAACCCTGAGCTTTTCACAACTTAAATTCTACCAGCTTATCTTTCAATATCCACAATTGGATTATTTTTGTGATTTTTTCTCTGGCTTATGCAATGCATTATTTAGACCTACAAGGTGAGTACCTTCCCCTGCACCAGGGTAATTGACCCAACTTCCAAGGTCTCTCTTAGGCTAATTATTGGACCCCACCCCTAGATATTTAATTTTTTAGATAGCTTAATAGTAGGGCTTATTAGATTTAGGTTTGTTTTGGATCTCAGCTTATTTGCTCATAGCTTATTTAAGCCTTAAAGTCAGCCTGATCTCAACATGCATACTAAGTCATCAGTATAAGTGACCCAACTTCAATACACCATAGCTGATTCATTAGTGGGCCCCACCCTTAGCTTTTTAGATTTTTAGAAACCCCATAAGCCCAGCTTTAAGGTTTTGAGCTTAATTGCTTAATTTTGGCTTATTTGGTAGGGCTGCAAGCAGCTTAAACTTTTGCCGTTACCACTGAGTACACTGAGTACTCAATGTTTGACCACAACTTCCAAGCACCACTCAGTGCTCATTAATAAGCCATAAGCCCAACTTATTGGCTTATTTTGTAGTTGACCAGTCCACCTTCATAGTTCAAGTCTTATTTTGGACCACCCTTGACTTCTATGGACCCCACAGAGGTCCAAAGTTCTTGAATTTGGCCTGTTTTGGCCTTTTGTTGTGATAAGTGCTTATTTGCTCCATATCAGCTTATTCTGAGTTCTTATTTGTTCCCATTTGCTTATTTCAAGTTGTCAATCATCTGTTTATGCTTAGTTGTTCATTTCTCAGCTTTTTCAAATAGTGCATAAGTCCTAATAAGCTATTAAGCTAACTGTTAAGCACAAGGGGGTGCACATAGCTTATTTTTAAGCTATATCAAAAGTGTTTTTACAAAAGTTGTTCATTTTTAGCTTATTAACACCTGTCAATAAGAAAAACCAACAAAAAACCAAATTTAAAAATAGTGATAGCTTCTATTTAATAGGATTTATCTTTTTAATTTTTCTTTTCAGCTTATTAATAAGCATTTCATCATTTTACATTTTTCTTAATTTCCTGTCACCTTAAAGTATTTTCAGTAATTTTCCTAGATTTTTCTCTTTTCATTTAATAATTATTAGAATTTATAATAATTTAATTAATTAATTAAATAAAATTAGTAATTAAATAGTTTTCTTAATTTTTAATTAATAATAATAGGTTTTTATATTTTTCCTAGGTTTTATAAATCATTTAGGATTTTTAGAAAATAGTTTCTTAAACTCCACTGTTCACTTTTTAATTTTCTTAATTAATTTAGTTAAATTAGATATTAATTAATAATCAAGTAAATAATTAGTAAATTAGTCTAAATATAATTTTCATAAACTTTTTATAATTTTTTAGGATTCCTGCGATGGTTAATTAAGATTTATAAAATTTTTCTTAATTATCTAAGTCATTTTAGTATTTTTAGTAATTTAAAATAGTTTAAATAGTTTAATTAATATAATTAGTATTTAATTATTAGAAAATCCACAAAAAGACAAAAAGACATATTTTTAATTTGTAATCTTATTTTAAGTCATTTTAGATTTTTAGAAATGAATTTTGCAAATTTTCTAGTTTAAATTTGTATTATTAAGTTTTTAAGTTAATTAGTTTAATTAAATAGTTAAATATTTTTATTTAAATAATTAATAATAAATAATTAAAAATTTAAAAAAATAATTTTCTTTTTAATTTCATTTTCTTTTAAAATTAAGTTTGTAAAAGTTTCACTTGCACCCCCTGTAGTTGTAAAATTGTTTAAATCTCACCTTTTTTCTCTATCTGTAATCAAATCTGATTTTCAATTTGTGTTTGTGTAATCATATCTGTATATCTGTTATTGTTAATATTGTTTCAAATTGTCCAAATACCAAGCAATCAGTAGTATAATCAATTCCCATTCATCTTTGGTTACTGTCCTCAGTGCCACTCATTCTCAAAAACGTTTTCAAACACCATTTCAATCTCGTCGGGACATAACGACCCGGGGACAAACTATACTATCCACGGAGTATTTGTCTAAGCTGTTTTTGACTTGTTGACCATTTACCTTGGTCAATAATATCTGACTGTTTAGGACCAATCAAAATTTGGCGCCGTTGCCGTGGAGGTTGTTGCGTGTTTTAAAATCGTTTTAAGTTTAGTGGTTTTCAAAACCCTCCCTGTAATTCTCAAAAGTTCAATAATTTAAATAGCTAATATTCTCTCTCTTGGCGATTTTGGCGAAATCCCCAAACCCTAAAACAACAAGTTGATCTTCTGGCAATTTAGGATCAATTGTTGTGCTTCTATACTGTAATTCCTATTGTTTAACTTCTTTTCCATTTCCATTGATATGCCACCTGAATCCAACAAACCTCCTGACCTTATCCTTGAGGACTTCCGTACTCTCACAGGGATGGTGTCAGATGATATCAAACATAAACCTATTTTTCCTTCTGATGAAATTCATCCTCCTAAGTCGAGGGGAAGACCTAGGGGTGTTAAGAATCGGCCTAAAAGTGTGAAGATAATGGTTCGGTCACCGGGATCTACTTCTGCTGGTGCTGGGGCTATTCTCAAGAGGCTTCGTAATTCTAAGATGGCGGGATTGGGTAGAAGTCGTAGTGAAGCTGCTTCTATGGAAGGTAATAATGGTAAGCGTTCTAATTCTAGTTCTGCTCCTGTTGATGAGGCTCTTACTAAGGTCTTAAATAGATTAGCATATGATAAAAACATTTCTGAGCAAATGATTTTTAGTGAAGGTGCTAAGGATTGTGATATGAAGTCTAGTAATGTTGTTAAGAATAGTAGTGTGGCGAAGAATAGTAATAAGCATATGGTGATTGATTGTGATTTGGTTGAGAATGATGGCTCATTCATTAATGATCCTGTTAGGAGTGTTAATGATGAAAATGTGGAGCAGTCTAATAGGAGTGTTAAGGTGGAGTTTAGGGAGGATTTTAATATGGCTGATAACACTTTATCAACTGAAAATGTGAGTGTTCACAATGTGGCTGATGCAGAGCACGTTGTTGATGCTCATGTTTCTCATGTTGATAAAAGTGTTAATGGGGATGGTATTGATAAAGGAGGTTCTGGTTTTGTTTTTGGTACTAATCATGGTAGTAAAGGATTGTTGAAGAAACCTGGTATTACTATGTCTTCAGTTCAATTTGGCCCAAGTCTCTTTCATAAGCATAGCGCTTCCAATGCCTGGTCTCCTAGTAAGTTTGGTGTCAAATCTGTGAATGGTGATAGCTCTTTGAATATTGAATCATTTGCTGAAAAGATGAGAAAGGGTGTGGAGGATAGAGCACTTCAAATGAGCTATGTCCCACAGTTTGTTTCAAAACTTGATAATGGGGCTCGTAGAATTGATATATCTGTTGATGACATAAAAAAGGTTGCTGAAGCATGTTCCTTACAGCTTTATGGTTATTTTGTTGGAACGTCTATGGACTATCGTGTTGTCAATGCAAATTTGAGTAAAATGTGGAGGGTATATGGTATTGATGGGATCACTAAAACAAATTCAGGGGTTTTTTACTTTAAGTTTAAGAATGAAGAGGGGATGAAAGCAGGTTTGGAGAGTGGTCCTTGGATGGTTAACAATGTCCCGTTAGTTTTGAATATATGGGAACCGGGTATTTGGTTGGAGAAGGTTGAGCCAAGTACTATTCCCATATGGGTTTGTGTGTACTATATTCCTATGGAGTTATGTAATGGGAATGACATTGGGAAAATAATGAGTGGGGTTGGTAAGCCTATGTTGATGGATAAGATGACGAAAGAGCAATGTTTAAAGAAGACAGGGAAGCTTGATTTTGCTCGTGTCCTTGTTGAAGTTAGTGCAGAAGAGGATTTCCTCAGGTTCTAGAGATTGCCTATCCTGCTATTGGTAATAGACCTACCAAAGTGGGTAAGCTTGATGTTAAGTATCAATGGAAGCCGCCGCTTTGTACACATTGTAGGACGTTTGGTCATACAACTTCTGCTTGCAAAATTAGACCAAGGTCTGAAGAAGAAATTGCTGCTAAGACTGTTAAGGTTGCTGATAGGGTTAATTTTCAAGATGCAAGTAATAAGGATGGTGGTAATATTGATAGTGAAGGCTTTACTCTGGTTGGTAAGAACAATAAGCCTATGGTTTCGCAAGCGAATGTGTTGCAGTCAAAAGGGGAAGGTCAGAATAGAGGAAATAGAGATGGTGGTTTTCAAAATAGAAGATTTCAAAGTAATGGAAGACAAGGGTATGGTAAATCTTGTTTTGGTAGTTAAAGTTTTAATGGGCAGAAGAGGTATGGTGGTTTGGTGCAGAAGAATCAAGTGCAGCAAAAAAGTAATTTGAACAATGGTAATAATGGTAAGAATAAGAATCCAGTTCATGTGAAGTCTAATAGTTCCCTTGTTGATAAACCTGTTCTTTCTTCTACATATAATCATGATTTTAGGCCCAAAGTGTTGGTGAGAGGGTCTAGTTCTAAGGATGCTGATAAGAGTCTGGTAAGAGAAAATGTGCCTGTGGCAAATACTTTTCAAGCATTAGATGACCAGTTGATGATGGAAAAGGAGGAAAGTGTTGAAGATGATATAGAAAAGGAGTATAGAAATGGTATTGGGCCCAAGCATAAACAAGATGTTATAGATGTTATGAAATTAGGAATTTATCCGTCTAAGACAGTTAGATTAGAGTGGTCTCATCTTTAAATGGATTACTTCTATAAAAACTGTCATAATTATGGATTAGATCCTTCCTTTGAGGATGATGATGTTGCTACAGAGGATGGTGGCATGGCGAATGAAATGAGACCTGAAGATGTGGATTCTGAAGCCCGTAATATTGATAATGGGGGGGGGGTCCTTCTATTGATAATGTTTGCAATGTTTAAAGCATTTTCTTGGAATGTAAGGGGTCTAAACAATACCCCAAATAAAAAACAAGTGATTGATTTGTTGCATGATGGTGGTTTTAGCTTATGTGGTCTTCTTGAAACCAAGGTCAAAAAGAAGAATTTGCAAAGGGTTTGCTCTAGTGTATTAGGAAATTGGCAGTGGGTTTCTAATAACACCTCTTGCTCTAATGGTACTGGAATTATAGTGGGATGGGATTCTAATGCAGTTAGAGTAATGGTGATCAATCAAACTTCTCAATTAATGAATTTATATGTTGAATCTATTAATGGGCATCATAGTTTTTTCTGTTCTTTTATTTATGCCCATATAAGGTCCAGTGGTAGGAAGGCGTTATGGAAAGATTTAATTTGTCATAATTTAGTGGTCAAAGATAATCCTTGGTTGTTGATGGGAGATTTTAATGTGATATTGGATCTCTCAGAACGGTCTGTTGGGTCTTCCTCTTTTACGTCTGGTATGGAAGACTTTAGGGACTGTTTGGGTGAGATTGGGGTTGAGGACTTAGTTATGTCTGGTCTTAAGTATACATGGAACAAAAGCCCGAGGAGGACTGATGGTTTGCTTAAGAAGTTGGATAGGGTCATGAGTAATTTGCCATTTGTGGAGAAATTTGTTAATTCATATGCACAATTTCTCCCTTTTGTTGCTTCTGACCATACTCCAGCTGTAGTAGGGATTCTTGGTATTTCGAGAGCTAAGCCAAGGCCATTTAAGTTTGTCAATTATTCGGCTAACAAGGCGGAGTTCTTACCTATTGTTAAAGAGGTTTAGGACAGGCAGATTCATGGTCATGCTATGTTTTCAGTTGTTTCTAAACTGAAGCTGTTGAAGAAGCCCTTGAGAAAGCTTAAGTATGCTCAAGGAGATTTGGCTGGTAAGGTTTCTGATTTGAGGCATAAGTTGGTAAGGGTGCAAGCTATGATGGTTAACAATTCCCATAACGCTAATTTGAGGGCTGAGGAGATTGATTGTTTGAAGGCCTATAATGATGCAGTTAGAGACGAAGAATTGATGTTGAAGCAAAGGGCTAAAATTGAATGGTTGAGTGAAGGGGACTTTAATACGAAGTTTTTTCACAAGACTGTCAAGGAAAAGTTAAACAGAAATAGAATTGAAAATGTTGAAGACATGAATGGTGTTTTATTTTCTGGTCCACATGTTGGGGCTCAATTTGTTAAACATTTCCAGTATGTTCTTGGTGAAAAGAAGAGAATGGAGCCTATTATTGATCCTTCATCTTTATTCTGTAAGAAACTTTCTCCGGATGATGCTGTTTTTATGGTAAGGCCTGTGACTAGAGAAGAGATTAAAGAAGTTATTTTTGGTATGAATGATGACAAAGCTCCAGGCCCAGATGGTTTTTCGTCAAAGTTTTTTAAGGCGTCTTGGTCCGTTGTGGGTAATGAAGTATGTATTGCTATCCTTGATTTTTTCAATAATGGTAAATCGTTGAAGGAAGTGAATGCTACAATTATCGCTTTAGTGCCTAAATCTCAAACTCCTAAAAATGTCTCGGATTTTAGGCAGATCATTGCTAATAGGATTAAAGGTTTTCTAGGTAATCTGGTTGATGAATGCCAAAATGCGTTTATCCCATATAGATAGATTAGTGATAATATTCTTTTATCGCAAGAGCTTATGAGGAATTATCACAGGGATTGTGGGCCGTCTAAAGTTGCATTCAAGATTGATATTCATAAGGCATATGATTCTGTGGAATGGGATTTCCTAAAACAGTGTCTGGTTCATTTTGGTTTCCACAAAAATATGATCTCATGGATTATGAGTTGTTTGACATCTCCTTCTTTTACCATTAATATTAATGGTGATCACCAAGGTTTTTTCAAGGGGATGAGAGGTTTGAGGCAGGGTGACCCATTATCCCCCTATTTGTTTACCTTGGTCATGGAGGTTTTCTCGTTAATGGTTAGAAGGAGAATTGATGAAGACGGGGGTTTTAAATACCATTGGAGATGTGACAGGTTGAAGCTTACTCATCTCTGTTTTGCGGATGATCTTATGGTTTTCTCAAAATCCGATGTTCATTCTGTGGAAATTTTGAGTAACGCTTTGAAGGAGTTTAGTGGGGTTTCTGGTCTGGTTCCTAATCTTGATAAGAGTTTGGTGTTTTTTGGTAATGTTTCGAAAACCTTGAAGGCTGCTATTTTGAATGTTCTTCCTCTTCCTGTTGGTACTCTGCCTGTGAGGTACCTTGGTCTTCCCCTTATCTCTTCTAGACTCTACAAGCACCACTGTAATGGCTTGTTAGATAAGGTTAAGAAAAGGCTTCATAATTGGAAAAACAAATCGCTGTCATTTGCTGGTCGTTTACAACTTATTAATTCAGTGGTGAGTTCCATTCAAGTTTTTTGGTCTTCTGCCTTTATCCTTCCAAAAGCTGTGAATGCGGAAATTGAGCAATTGATGAGAGGATTCCTCTGGTCCCATGGCGTTCTTCTTAAAGGTCAAGCAAATGTGAGTTGGAAAGATGTTTGTTTTAATAAAATTCAAGGAGGTCTTGGTATTAAGTCTTTACATACTTGGAATATTTCTCTTATTGCTAAGCATATATGGAACATTGTGTCGAAGAAAGATTCCTTATGGGTTAAATGGGTTAGCTCATACAGGTTAATTGATAGGAGTTCTAACATTAGAAATTTTTGGGATATTCCTGTTATGAATGATGTTTGTTGGGGTTGGAGGAAGATCTTGCAAAGTAGGGATATTTTAAGGGAGCATATTGTTTATCGTATTGGTGTTGGCTCACAAACTTCGCTTTGGTATGATAACTGGTTATTTTTGGGCCCTCTTTCCCAATTTATTACTAAGAGAGATGTTTTTGAAGCGGGTTTGTCGTTAGATTGTAAAGTTTGTGATATGGTGGAAAATGGAGAATGGAAATGGCCTGGTGTGTGGAGGAGGAAATTCCCGTTCTTGTTTCATCTGCCTCCTCCGCTTATTATCCATGGAAGGAAGGATAGTGTGTTATGGAAATCTAATGATGGTAAAATTGGTAAGTTCTCGGTCAAAATTGTTTGGTCTGATTTAGCAGTGTCTAAGCCTAATGTTCCATGGTATAAACTTGTATGGTTTAGTCAAAATATTCCTAGACACGCGTTTATTTTATGGTTAGCTATCAAGCATAAACTGAAGACTTTAGATAGAGTTGCAATTTGGCAAGGGGTTCAGGATGTTAAATGTTCATTGTGTGAAAATGGGGTTGAATCGCATGACCATTTATTTTTTGAATGTGGTTACTCATTAGAGGTTTGGAGGCAGTTTAAAGTTTTGGTAAAGTTGGACTGTGCGCCTAATTCATTGGCTGAAATAGTCCCATATGTGTATGAAAGGCCAATGAATAGGTCTGTTTGGAGTATATTGCAAAGATTAGTTATTGGAGCATTGGTTTATTTTGTTTGGCAAGAGAGAAATTTGAGAAAATTTCAGCTTAAAAGTAGACCAGTTAAGGAGTTTTCTGGAATTATAAGAGAAAATGTGAGGCTTAGATTGCTGAGTTTGAAGATTAGAAGTTCTAGACAAGCCATGGAGGCTGCTAGGCTTTGGGGTTTTGGTGTGGTAAATTGTAATGGTGGCATGAATGTTAAGTTTTGTTTAAATGGGTAATAGAGTGTGCAGGTCTGGTGTTTGGGTGGAAATAGAGTGTTTGGAAGAGTATGAGAGTTATTATTTGGGAACTGATTCTTACTTGTTGCTGATGTGGACCAATTCATATTTAAAGACTGATGGCCGTTTTGAGCAGGAGCGTTTGGAAAAGTATTGTACAAGGTCATTTGTTATGGGCCTTAGTGTGATTATTATGTGGTCTGGTTCTATTGATATGGTGTTTTGGACTATGTCTTGGACTGGGTCAGTTTGGAAGAATCAAGACGTATTGGAGCAGTGGAATAGATTAAGTGTTTTTCTAATTTGGCCTAGCCCACGTATGAAGACTATGGATGTTCATTGGAAGCTTCCTGATATGAAGATTAAAGACTTTGAGGATCTTGTTGTTTACTTTTATTTTATCAAGGGATATGTATCTGTTGGTTTTTATCGTTGGTGCTCCTTTTTTGTTAGCTTATGTATCGGCACTTATAGGTTGGTCTCGTTATTATGCATGTTCCCAAAGCATGTTTTGGGCATGTCAGTTTTCTTTTGCATATATGGGTTTTCCATATAGTGCTTGTTTTGTAATCTTTTGTGATTAATATATTTGCCGGAGATCGTCCCTTTTTTCCAAAAAAAAAAAAAAAAAAAAACCCTCCCTGCACAAATTTCACCACTTTTGTAAAAACTTCAATCATATGAAAAAAGTTCATTAACACTTTTCCTGAAGTGTTAGCAACACCAAAAAAAATCAAAAACAACAAAACAAATCGTGAAGTTAAATTACTTCGGTTTCTTTAAGATTACAACCTACAGAGGTGGAATACGGAAGTTCTGACATTAAATTGCGAACTGAAGAGAGATCCATTCTTCTCTCCCGCCACCCTGCGAGTAATTTTAAAGAGGTCGATTTCGGTTAACGAATCGATACCAAAAATATTTCCCAAAGTTTTTTGCACACACACCCGAAAAGCCCAAAAACAATTTTTCTGTTAATATTAATTACATAAAATCTTACCACTGCAAACTAAGGAAGAACACCTACCAACTGGGGTGTGGACATAATAAGTTCCCAAACTAAAGATTAAAACTTGCCATTGTATCCCTGTGAGTGATGTACCTTTTTTAAAGAAGCCATTCACTTGTGATTATTGGTTTAAGTTCCCTGTTGTTTTGCCTCGAATTTGTTTTGAAAAATTGTTTTTAGTACATGCGCACTCGTTCACAAACAAAGCGTAAAAATCAGAAAAACGTACCCGAGCTACGTACTGTTCTTGAAGAACCAAAAATAGAAATGGACGACAGGCCACCACCACCCCCTGACCCTCCCAAGGATGAGCCAGTTCCCGATCTCCGAACGATGGAGGAGTTGTGTCAGCCTACCATGCAAGGGAGGGGCGGACCTATTGCACCACTCACTATTGAGGCTACGGACTTTGGCCTCAAGCACCACATTATCCAACAAGTCCAAAATTAGTGTCAATTCCACGGATTACCGGGTGACGATGCTAATAAGCATCTTGAAAAATACCTTACCGTCACCCAAAGCATGAAACAGCATGGTGTCACCGATGATGCCCTCCGTCTGTATCTCTTCCCCTATTCTCTCACCCATCATGCCACTGCATGGTTTGACCGACTCCCCAAGAATTCTATTCGTTCCTTTGATTAAATGGTAACCATGTTTTTAGCAAAATATTTTCTACCTTCCATGGTTACCAAGTTACAAAATGATATCAGCAACCTCCGGTAGCGTCCCGATGAGTCTCCATTCGAGACTTGGGAACGTTATTAGCTCGCAATTGATCAGTGCCCTAACCACAATATGTTACAAATAACCATCATAGATACCTTCTATAATGGTCTAACATTAAGGCACCGGGATATTCTCAATGCTGCTGCTAGTGGGACCTTCATGAAAAGGCATCCCAAAGAATGCTATGATCTAATTGAGAACATGACTGCCCACCATAACTTTTGGGATTCCTCTGCGGAGAGGGATGAGTCATGTAAATCAGTCATTCCTTCATCATCATCTCTTGATATCGCGGTTCTCACTAAAAAGATGGACGACTTTGCTATGGCTATGTTGAGGATGAATCAAACCCTCCAAAATCAACAAGTGGAAGCCGTAGCCCGAAGTTGTAAAACTTGTGGAGGCCCACATCTGTATTCCGAGTGTCCAGCTACTGCTGGTTATCCTCAAGAGAACGTTTATGCTGCTCAAGGTTCCTATAACATGGGGTAATTCTTACCAACCACAAAGGGACCGTAATCTCTTAAGCTATCGTTCCAACAATTTTCTCGGACCTCCAGGTTTTAACCGAAATCAAAAACCGTAACTCGAATCAAAATCAGAATCGAGGATATTTTAACCAAGGTCAAAACCCGAATTTCCAAAACCCGAACCAAAATCATGGTCATTTTAATTAAAACAATTTTCAAAATGGCAATCAAAATCAAGGTTTTCAAGGAAATTTTCAAAGAAACCAAGGTCAAGGGAATTACAATCAGGGTAATTTCAATCAGAGAAATAATTTTCAGGGTAATAACAACCAAAACCAAGGAAATTTTCAAAACAACCGTGTTCAAAATCTTCCTAACCAGAATCAAAGCGTTGTTCAACCCCCGTCTTCCTCCGATGAAGTGTTAAAACAATTCATGAAAGCACAAGAGGAAACAAATCGGTTATTGATCAGCAAGATCTCTGAACTTCAGAAGTCTTTAAATGATCGACCCTTGGGCTCAGGTACACTACTGAGCAACACGATCGCTAACCCGAGGGGCGATGTTAAGGCGATTACTACCCGAAGTGGAGTATCATACAATGGACCCACAGCTCCCTCTACCTCTTCTTCTCCTCCTACCCCGGTAGCGGAACGTGAACCTGAGGTTACCACGGACACGGTACTTCCTACTAATAACGGAGGTACCAACAACGTCCACCCTCAAGTTGTCCCGGTCCCGACTCGCAAGTCAAAAGTTGTATTTGATCCTCCGGAAATTCCTGATGAAATTCCAAAGAACAATCCCAAGCCTTCAATTCCATATCCTTCATGTTTGAATGATCAAAAGAACCGCGAAAAAGCTAATCATCAGATGGAAAAATTCTACCAAAATTTCCAAGAATTACATTTCGATATTAGCTTCGCGGATGCTCTTCTTCTGATGCCTAAATTCGCATCAACAATCAAAAGTTTGTTAAGTAACAAGGAAAAACTCTGTGAGATGGCTAAAACTCCACTGAACGAGCATTGCTCTTGAAAAAGCTTCCCGAAAAGCTTGGAGATCCCAGGAAATTTCTCATTCCTTGCATTTTCCCGGGGATGGTTGAATGCTTTGCCTTGGCCGATCTTGGTGCAAGCATTAACCTTATGCCTCACTCAGTCTGGAAGAAACTCTCTCTTCCTGCGCTCACTCCTACCTGCATGACTCTCAAGCTTGCAGACAGTACTATATCTCGTCCCCTCGGCATTGCCGAAGATATCTTCGTGAAAGTAGGAAAGTTCCATTTTCCGGCAGATTTCGTGATTGTTGATTTCAATGCTGACCCAAGAGTTCCTCTCATTCTCGGGAGGGAATTCTTAAGAAAGGGGCGTGGTCTAATCGATGTTTTAGAAGAAAAAGTCACTTTGCGTGTTGGTAATGAAGCCGTCACATTCAATCTTGATCAGACTTCAAAATACTCCTCCAACTATGACTCTGAAACGGTAAACCGAATTTACATCATCGATGTTGCGTCAGAGGAGTATTCGCAAGAGGTCCTCGGTTTCTCATCAAGTGGCAGTACCACCCTTTCTTCTGAGCCTATCATATCCGACTCTTCCCCTTCTCTCACTCTGTTTGAGGGGAGTGACTTCCTTTTGGAAGAGGTCGAGGCTTTTCTTGCTCAAGATAGCTCAATCTCAAATGAGATTGATGAAAACTATCTTGAATCGGAGGGGGATATTCTTCTTCTTGAAAGATTGTTAAATGACGATCCTTCACCCTCTCCGTCTCCAAAAGAACTTCATAAAGCGGAAATTAAGTCTATTGAAAAATCTGAAGAATTTCCCGAGGTCGAGCTCAAGGACTTGCCTCCTCATCTTGAGTATGCATTTTTGGAGGGTGATGATAAATTACCCGTCATTATTGCTAAAGACTTGAAAGATAAGGAAAAGACTGCACTCCTAAAGGTTCTTAAGTCACACAAGCAAGCAATTGCTTGGAAACTCTCTGACATTAAAGGTATTAGCCCGGACTTTTGTACACACAAAATCTTAACGGAGGATGACTTTAAACCAGCAGTGCAACAACAGAGGAGGGTGAATCCCAAAATCCACGAAGTTATCAAACAAGAAGTTCTAAAACTTCTTGATACGGGATTGATTTACCCTATATTTGACAGTCCTTGGGTTAGCCCAATTCATTGCGTTCCTAAAAAGGGTGGCATAACCGTTGTCACTAACGAGGAAAACGAGTTGATTCCAACTCGTTTGGTCACGGGTTGGCGAGTATGCATTGACTATCGTAAGTTGAATGAAGCCACCCGTAAAGACCATTTTCCTCTGCCTTTTATGGACCAAATGCTCGAATGACTAGCGGGGAATGAATACTACTGTTTCCTTGATGGTTTATCGGGTTACTTCCAAAATCCCCATTGATCCACAAGATTAAGAGAAAACTACCTTCACATGCCCCTACGGAACTTTTGCTTACAGACGTATGCCTTTCGGCTTATGTAATGCACCTGGCACATTACAAAGGTGCACGATGTCAATATTTTCTGACATGATCGGGAAAACTATGAAGGTATTTATGGATGACTTTTAAGTCATCGGGGATTCATTCCAGTCTTGTCTCTCCCACTTGGAAAAGATGCTAAAATGTTGTAAAGAAACGAACTTGAGTCTCAACTGGGAGAAGAGCCATTTTATGGTTAAAGAGGGCATTGTCCTCGGCCATAAAATTTCAAAAAACGGGACTGAGGTTGACAAAGCCAAAATTGATGTCATTGCTAAATTACCTCATCCCACTACCGTTAAAGGTGTTAGGAGCTTTTTGGGTCATGCCGGCTTCTATCGTAGGTTTATCCAAGATTTCTCTAAAATCGCCTGGCCTATGACCCATCTCCTCGAGAAGGATGCTCCTTTTATCTTCTCTCCTGAGTGCATCAAAGCTTTTGAAACCTTAAAGAAAAAGCTTACTGAGGCACCGATTCTTGTTGCCCCCGATTCGGACCTACCTTTTGAGCTTATGTGCGATGCTAGTGATTTTTGCCATAGGTGCGGTCTTGGGGCAACGAAAAGCAAAATACTTTCAGCGTATAAACTACGCAAGCAAAACTATGACCAAGGCTCAAAGTCATTACACCACCACTGAAAAAGAACTATTAGCTGTGGTGTATGCCTTTGAAAAATTCCGGCCATACTTGATACTGACCAAATGCGTAGTGTATACGGATCACTCGGCTTTGAAGTACCTATTTGCAAAACAAGATGCAAAGCTGAGGCTACTCCGTTGGGTTCTCCTCCTCCAAGAATTTGATATCATTATCCGTGATAAAAAAGGAGCCGAGAACCTTGCTGCTGATCATCTCTCACAATTAGAAAACCCTCACCAGGATGTATCCGAGAAACAGGAAATAAATGAAACATTTCCTCTCGAGACTCTCAATGCGGTTTCTTTTCGTGGTGACTCTTCTACCCCATGGTTTGCCGACTTTGCAAACTACCATGCGGGTAACTTTATCGTGAAGGGGATGTCGTCCCAACAGAAAAACATATTCTTTAAAGACGTTAAACATTACTTCTGGGACGACCCCTATTTGTTCAAAATCTGTGCCGATCAAGTCATCAGGCGACGTGTTTACGGACAGGAAGCCACTGATATTCTCAAGGCTTGCCATGCTGGACCCACCGGGGGCCACCATAGTCCTAACTACACCGCCAAAAAGGTGTTTGACTCCGGTTTCTATTGGCCCACAATTTATAAGGATGCCCACGAATTAGTCAAAGCTTGTGATGCTTGTCAGCGTCACGGGAATATTTCACAAAAGAACAAAATGCCACAAAATGCCATTCAAGTTTGTGAAATCTTTGACATCTGGGGCATTGATTTTATGGGGCCATTCCCATCTTCTCGTGGAAATAAGTAAATCCTCGTGGCTGTTGACTATTTGTCAAAATGGGTTGAGGCAAAAGCCTTACCCACCAACGATGCCCGAGTTGTTGTGAAATTCTTGAAATCCCTCTTTGCTTGTTTTGGAACTCCCCGTGCCATCATTAGTGATTGCGGTACACACTTTTGCAATGATCAATTCACAAAAGTCATGCTTAAGTACGGTGTTACTCACCGTCTTTCTACCGCGTATCACCCACAAACAAGTGGGCAAGTGGAAGTTTCCAACCGTGGTATTAAATGGATTCTTGAGAGGACCGTAGGTGAAAACTGTGCCTCCTGGTCGAACAAACTAGATGATGCACTATGGGCCTTCCGTACAGCTTACAAAACACCCATCAGGTGTATTCCTTACAAGCTTGTATACGGGAAGGCGTGTCATTTACCGATCGAGCTCGAGCACAAAGCCTATTGGGCCTTGAAACATGCTAACTATGACCTTCATAAAGCGGTGATCACCGTAAAGTTCAACTCAATGAATTAAATGAACTTCGTGATCAAGCCTACGAGAACTCTTTGATCTACAAAGAAAAGACAAAGAAGATCCATGACTCCAAGATTAAGAACCGCGTTTTCAACGTTGGTGACAGAGTCCTTCTTTTCAATTCAAGATTAAAGATCTTCTCGGGGAAATTAAAAACCCGATGGACTCGACCATTCACTATTGCAAAAGTATACCCATACGGGACTGTTGAGTTATCTCAACCCGAAGGTCCTAATTTCAAAGTGAATGGTCATCGTTTGAAACACTATTTTGGAGAGGACATACCATCCATAGTTGTCCTGGATCTCCAAACTTTCCCCATGGACCAATGAATTCGGGGATCGGGTCAAGCTAGTGACTCGGTGAACAAAAATTAGCAAAATATGGGTTTTCACCCATATCTCTGACTTCTTTCTAGTTTCTACCAAACTAGTGTGGGGGAGTCCCCCATGCTATTGTATATAAAGTAATCTGGAAAAAAAAAATGTTATTCCCACATTTGCCCAAGTTTCAAATTTCATATCAAAGTTTTTCAAAATATCGGCATAATGGCCGGGTACTTTGAATATTGAGGGCAATATTTAGTTCTAGTGTGGGGGGGGGGGGGGAATTCTGGCGAATTTTATCACATTTTTACTCTATAAGTGCCATACTACCCCCAATTTTAGCCCAAAAATTTTTATTAGTGGAAGTGCTTCGCACTAAACACAACAAATGGTAATCAGTCCACCATGTCTTATTCACACAAGGACTGGCTAATCCAGGAGCAAACGGCTCTTGGTAAAGATATCTCAAAACCGTTGATGGCTGACAATTTGCCAAAAATTGTATGGGAACCAGCTCACCATATCCTTAATCGTGAAGAGTTGGCTAGTCCAGAAGCAAACGGCTTCTGGTAAAGACAAATCAAATCCGTTTACAGCTGGTGGTTTGCTCAAAATCACATGGTTATCGGTGTACCATAGTTCTTACTTAAACTGAAACATTTGGCTACTCCAGAAGTAATGGCTTTTCGTAAAGAGACTTCAAATCCATTAAGTTTTTCTCAAAAAGATTGCTAGGGACTAGTAATGTTTTCGTGTGGGGGATTGATGAGTGTGTAAATACTCATCATTTTTACCTATTCTGAGCTGCCAAAACATCTAAAAAACACTCAAAATGCATCATAATACTGAAAATATCCCAGGAATGTGTTTTACATGTTTTAGATGCAAAATAATCAAAAACAAATGAAAAATGAACAAAGTTGGCATAATTGGCAGTTTCAGTCCCTCATCTTTCAAAAGTTGTCAAAACTAGTCCCTGGCTATTCTAAAAACTTGAAAAAGTCACCAAAGGTCCCTTTTGAATCACAAATTACATAATTAGTCCTCTGGTACAAAGTTTCACAAAATTGCAAGTTTAGTCCCTGAACTTTGAAAAATTGACAAAAATGGTCCCTGGGATATAAAAACTTTGAGAAAAACAATTTTTATCCTTGTACTTTGTGGAAAACTAGAAGGGGGGTTGAATAGTTTTACGTCTTTTTAATTCGTTGTAAAAAATAGTTTTAGTGTTTTCTTAGCTTTTAAAAACTTAGATTCGATAATATGTGATCTCAAGTCTTGCACAATATGAACAACCATCAATAAGTAATATATAACAATGATAAGTAATGAAATAAGTAAGAGATGGAAAGATCGAACCGCGAGACAAGAGATTTATAGTGGTTCGGCTACAAGGACACCTTCCTTGCCCTACTCCACTCCCCGAGCACCTAACTCGAGAGTTTTCTTTACTATATCAACAAGCTCCCTTATGGCGGAGAAAACCTTACACACCAATTTACACACCAATATACACACCAATTTACACACCAATATTCACACCACAACTTCTTCACACCTAAGTCACAACTTCTGCACACCTTCTTCAAATCAATCTACTTCACAACTAACTACTCCACACCTATCTTCTTCACACCAATCTAGCTCATAACCTTTCTTCTTCACACCAAGCTACTAACTAATCACACAACCTATATATCTAGCACAACTATCTACAAACAAATATTCACAACCATCTTCACTAAGATTATGTAAATAATCTTGATGATGTACCAACAACTTGGATGTGGAGATCACAACAAGTTGTAATACTTCTTGTCTTGGGGAATAGAAGTATTCTTCTCTTGCACTTGAGAGGATGAAGATTGAATCACTTTGAAATAAAGAATTATACACTTATGATCAAAGGATAAGAGAATAGAGAAATGGATCTAGATCAGAAAGTTTAGTAGTGCAAAAGGTGAGAAAATTCTGAGGGATGAACCAGTATTTATAGGGGGGGGGGGAAATACTGTTCTGGAGCGTGGCTGGTCCCCTTAATTAGTGGCCGGTCCCCTTAATGATTAAGGGGACCACCTAAGGAATTAAGGGGGCCACCCCTTCAAAACGTTGGTTTTTCTTGTCTTTTAGTGGGGAATATTTTTCTGGATAGAATTTGCCATTTTTGGTTGGAAATTTGAAATCATATATTTATAATGAATTAAACATATTCTTTTAATTCCAAAAGTAATTTTGTAAAAGATATAAGATGTTTAATGCATTTTATAAAAATTCTAGTGATTAGAGAAATTTCCTTTGATCATGAAATGTAATAAACCCTTTGTTTATTCATACCTTAAGTGATATGGAAGCAAAGACAAGTATTAAGCACTAAAAACTTGTTTACTTCATAAGTTTTAGATTAATGAGTTTATGCTTTTTAATTATCAAAACATAGAGACATTGTTAATATGCTAACAATGTTTTAAGACATTATTTATGTCAACAATCTCCCCCTTTTTGATGATTACAAAACCTTAAACTCATTAGGTCTAAAAAATAATTTTTAGACAAGAATTTAGAGTTTAACATTCTCTTCTCCCCCTTTTTGTAAAATCAAAAAGGTTAATGCTCCCCCTTGATGTATACTTCCCCTCATTTGAGAGCACCAAGGGAATGAGCTATGGAAATCTTGGCTACACAAAATATAAGAAGAGAACAAGGCACATATACATGCAAAGCAATAGTTATATATAAAAAAAATAGATTCATTCAAGCATCATAGAAAGCATTACAACATTTAATATGCTTAAGGCATATTAATCATAATAAAACAAAAGAAAAGACATAGTCCTATATTGTCTAGAAAGAGCACTTGGACTTGCTTGCAACTCATGGCTGATTGTTTTATTTGCTTGAAGGATAACATAAGCATAAAGCTTAGTTGTTAGGTGGAGAAGGATATGGAGTGGGGTATGGAGCGGAAGAGGTGGCCCTTACGATATTGTATCATGTTAGGGGTGGAATGGGATGAGGTCGAGTGAGGAGATATTCAATCCAAGAAATATCTTCACTCAAGTAAAGGATTTGTTTTTGGAGAAAGATGCAACAAGGGCAATAGTGAGTGTGGTTTGTAACTTGATCCAAGTTGAGAGAGTGAGGAAGGCAATTGTTGTAGGGTGATGATGGAGGTTGCCCTTTGTTGCGTTGTGCAAGATGCATGGCATTGAAATCACGAAGATCATGGATTTGTGATATTTCATCACGGAACTTTTGATTTTCCGTGGTAATGTGGAGAAAGTCATTGTGTTGATATGAATGAATTGGGTTTGTGTAGTTGGAGTTGTAGTGGGATGGTTGATCAAACTTGTATGGATCATTACAAGTGATAGGAGGATGAGTTGAGTGGTTTGGCATGAAGGAAGAAGTTTGGCCAATGTTGTATGGTTTGTAAAGAGGATCAAATGAATGTCCTTGTGAATTGGGTGGAAAGTTTGGGAAGTAAGTGGTTGGTGGTGTTGAGTGACATCCAACTTCATTTGTTATGATGGATTTGTTTCGAGGGCTTTTTCTTCGCCAAACGGGTTTTTCCGTCATTCTTGCAAGCATAGAGGCTTTTGGTTTTGGTTTGTTTGGAGAAGCCATGAAGGGATGAGAGAAGAGTTTTGAGGATTGGGGGTATTTATAGTGTAAGATTTGTGTGTTTATGGATGGATAAAGTTTGTTTGGAAGATTAGGACAAAATGTGTTGGTGAAAATTGGGAAATGTAGGTTGAAATGGGCTAAAAAGCAGAAAAGATTCTGTAAACCCGACCATCAGATGGCCGGTCCCCTTAATGATTAAGGGGGCCGCCTTACAAAATTAAGGGGGCCGCCCATCTGGTGATTTCCAGGTTGCCAGAATTGGGTTTTTGGCAGAAAATTTGCAGAAAGGTTATGTGTTTGGATTAGAGTTCAAGCAAGTTCAATTCCCTTAGGCAATATAGAATCTAATCTAATCAAGATATAGCATGCATGCAAGAACACATAGGCAAAAGAGCAAATAATCAAAACATAATAAGCAAGAGGAGGTAAGTAAAGGCAAGATGACTTAAGCTTCCTAAGACACCTATCTTAGATTAAAGGCAAAGGCAACTAGTGAGTGAAAAACTAGTGATGGATCAAGATGACAACATTATTAGAGAATTTGTCCTAGTGTGTGTCTATATGCAACAAATGTGGAGTTATGATTGTTTCGACTCCTAAATGCAAAAGAAAATAACGATCCTAAGAAACAATCCAAATGATCTCCTTGATTCAATTTTTCCTCGATCATGAATGTCAAAGACATATATTAGATTATATACCTTGACGATTTATGTGAGAGTTTATGCATGATTTTGAAAAACAATGTTTTTAGTATTAGTCAACAATGCAAGGAAAATGATCTTCATGTGATTCCTAGATGTGAGAACAATTTTTAAAAAACAATTGATTGGGTTTTACAAAGGAATTTATGCAACGAAGATAAATTTTCCCAATCTTTAATCTTGTGCGAAATAGATTCCTAGACTCAGAAAAGATGAAATGGAAGAAAAATAAATTTTATGCAAGTTTAAATTTGTATCAATTCAATATAATTTAGTCAACTTGTTCCATCATTCCTAATCCAAAACGCAAGTGGTTGAATAATTCACGCTTAAGGGGTTTTGTGAATATATCCGCAATGTTCTCTTCCGATGCAACCTTTTCTATAGATATATTTCCTTTTTGTACATTATCCCTAAGAAAATGGTGGCGAATCTCTATGTGTTTAGTCCTAGAGTGTTGCACCGGATTTTTACTTAGATCTATCGCACCTTTGTTATCACACATAATGGGGACATTTTCTAACCTAATGCCATAGTCTACGAGAGCTTGTTTCATCCATAGTGCTTGTTGACATGCCTTTCCAGCACTTACATATTTGGCTTTGGTGGTAGAAATAGCAAGAGCGGTTTACTTCTTCGAAAACCAAGATGTTAGACAACATCCCATAAACGTGCAAATACCGCTAGTGCTCTTTCTATCAACGTAGTCTCCCGCATGATCCGAATCCGCATAGACGATGGTTTCTATGCCGGATCCCTTAGGATACCATAATCCTAAGTGTATAGTGCCTTTAACGTATCGGAAGATACGCTTAACCGCTTCTAGGTGAGAGATTTTGGGATCCTCTTGAAAACGGGCACAAAGGCAGACACTAAACATGATATCGGGTCTACTTGCCGTCAAGTATAGTAAACTACCTATCATTCCTCTATACTTGGTGTTATCTACGGACTCACCTTCATCGTCCTTTGTGAGCTTTACTTTCGTAGACATGGAAGTTTTCATGGGTTTTAAGTCTTCTTGGCCAAATTTCTTAAGCATTTCCTTAATGTACTTAGATTGGTTAAAAAATATTCCATCTTCTAATTGTTTTATTTGTAATCCTAGGAAGAAGTTAAGTTCACCCATCATACTCATCTCAAACTCATCATGCATGATTTTGGCAAATTCATCACACATGTCTTGACAAGTCGATCCAAATATAATGTCATCAACATATATTTGGACAATGATGAGATTTGGGTCTTTCCTTTTAGTGAAAAGAGTGTTATCTACCATTCCCATGGAATAATCGTGTTTAATAAGAAAAGCTTTTAATCGATCATACCAAGCTTTGGGAGCTTGTTTGAGTCCATACAAAGCTTTCTTTAACTTATAAACATAATCAGGTTTTGCGAAGTCAACGAATCCTGGAGGTTGTGCCACATATACCTCCTCATTGATAAAACTGTTAAGGAATGCACTTTTCACATCCATTTGGAATAACTTAAAATCTAGGGCGCAAGAATAGGCAAGTAGTATCCTAATCGATTCTAGTCTAGCTACGGGGGCATAAGTTTCGTCATAATCAATTCCTTCTTGTTGATTATAACCTTGGGCAACTAACCTAGCTTTATTCCTTGTAACTATTCCATTCTCATCTAACTTATTCCTATATACCCATTTGGTTCCTATGATGGTCATATTCTTTGGATTTGGGACAAATTCCCAAACATCATTTGCCTTAAATTGATTTAATTCTTCTTGCATAGCTATAACCCAACTTTCATCCTTTAAAGCCTCGCTAATATTCTTAGGTTCTATTGCTGAGAGGAAACAAAAGAAATTGTTTTTATCTTGGGCTTGTGACCTAAGGGTTCTTTGGTTAAGATGTCCTATTATATTATCTAATGGATGTGATCTAGATTCTTTAATATTAACAGTTTTGTTATTTTCTAAGTGAATGTCTTCATTATCATTTCCTATGGGTTTTGTTTTACTAACCTCAATAGCTTCATCTTCGACTAAATCATCATCTTCTAAAGGTAATGTTTTAGGAGGTGGTGGTGTTTCATCAAATGTTACATTTAGTGATTCCTCTACTTTCATGGAGTGTTTGTTGAGTATTATATATGCTTTGCTATTTTGTGAGTATCCTAAAAATATTCCTTCATATAATTTTGGATCAAACTTAGTGAGGTAATCCTTAGAGTTTAAAATATAACATTTACTTCCAAATACTCTAAAGTAGCTTAAGTTTGGTTTTCTACCTCTTAATAACTCATAAGGAGTTTTTCCTAGAATTCTTCTAATTGATACCCTATTTAAAATATAAGTTGATGTATCTACGGCGTGACACCAAAATTTTTGTGGGATGGATTGTTCATTTAACATAGTTCTACTCATTTCTTGTAGTGACCTATTTTTTCTTTCTACTACGCCATTTGATTGGGGAGTACGAGGAGCGGAGAAATTGTGAGATATTCCATTTAACTCACAATATTTTCCGAATTGTACTTCGTTATCAAATTCCCTACCATGGTCCGTCCTAATGGCAACTATTGAGCATCCTAATTTATTTTGAATCATTTTACTAAATATTTCAAATTTTTCAAAAGCTTGGGTTTTGTCACTTAAAAACCTATTCCACGTGTATCGTGAGTAGTCATCTACTATTACTAAGGTATATTTGTTTCCTCCACAGCTCCGCACAGCGGATGGACCGAAAAGATCCATATGTAATAATTCTAGGCACCTAGTAGTGGATACTATACTCTTAGCTTTGTGACTAGCATGAGCTTGTTTTCCAATTTTACATGCATCACAAAAATGCTTGTCATATTTTAGATTAGGCAAATTTCTAACTAATTCCTTAGAGGCCAAAGATTGTATTTGTTGCATGTTAGCATGTCCTAATCTCCTATGCCACAATGTAGAGTTTTCATCTAGGGTCGTTAGGCATATCCTATCCTCAAGCTTGTTTCCTAGTTTCATAACATATATGCCACCTTTCCTAATTCCTCTACCTATAATTTTTCCATTCTTAACTATTTCGCTATCCTCTTCGGTAAATGTGACTCTACATTTATTATCGCATATTTGTCCTACACTAAGCAAGTTATATGTTAATTTATCTACATGCTCTACAATTTCAATAGTAAGAGAGTCTTGAGAAATCGTACCTTTGCCAATGATTTTTCCACGTAAGGCACTACCAAAAATAACGTTACCTCCATTGTATGCCTTGTATGTAGAGAATAGCTTGCGGTTCCCCGTCATGTGCCTTGAACATCCGCTATCTTTGATCCATTCGTCAGGTTCCAAGTCAATTCCTAAACATATTTCGTCGGTTTGTTTTGCCATGAAACACTTTTCGTCTCTTGGCATTTCAACTTCTTCTTAGTCACTATCACTCCATGTTCCACTAACAAAGGCGCCTTGATTTTCATAACCCGGTGGCTTTAGACATTCGCCAGTGAGATGATTTGGACTTCCACATCTAAAGCACTTTCTTTTCCCGTAGTTGTCACTTCTATTTCTTTGGAATGCTTTTCTTTCGTCTCGTGATGATCTAGTGAATATTCCTCGTCTCTTGAAGAACTTCTTGAATTCTCTTACGACCATTGCATATTCTTCATCTTCACTTTCGTCACTTGAATCATCATCATCACTAAGTTCCTTTTTGGGTTTTAGAGCAATGGATTTGGTTTGTTCTTTCTTGACTTTGACCGTTTCCGAATCTCTTCTTATGATTTCTTCATGAACCTTCAAGTTGCCAATTAGTTCATCTAGTGATAACGTCATCAGGTTCTTTGATTCTTCAATTGCCGTGACCTTAGCTCGCCATTTTGGATGCAATGCCCTAAGAAATTTCCTAACACAATTTTTACTAGAAAATGTCTCATCAAGTGCTTTTAAACTTGTGATAATAGTGTTAAATTTAGCAAAAGCATTATCAATTGATTCCTCTTCCGGAATCGTAAATTGTTCATATTGTTGTACAAGAAGATCTATTTTATTATCTTTGACTTGGCTATTACCTTGGTGAGTAATTAGTAATGAATCCCAAATTTCTTTGGCGGTTTTACACATAAATTTTTTTTCATATTCTTTGCGTGGTAACGCATTATAAATGACCATTTTAGCCTGATTATTTTTTGCTAATTTCTTTTTCAAATCATCATTTTGTTCTTCGAAAGATACAATTTCATTCATTTTAGTTTCAACATTATATTGAATAGGAGGAAAATCACCAAAGGTAATAATATGCCAAAGATCAAGATCTTTTGATTTCACATACGTTTCGAATCTATTTTTCCAATATAAAAATCCATCACTTTCAAATAGTGGTGGTCTTTGCATAGATTGCCCTTCTAAATATTTTTCAGATTCCATAGATCGTTACAAGTTTTAAAATACAATATATTTCAAAAATCTTGCTAGACGTGGCTCTTGATACCAATTGTGGAAAACTAGAAGGGGGGTTGAATAGTTTTACGTCTTTTTAATTCGTTGTAAAAAATAGTTTTAGTGTTTTCTTAGCTTTTAAAAACTTAGATTCGATAATATGTGATCTCAAGTCTTGCAAAATATGAACAACAATCAATAAGTAATATATAACAATGATAAGTAATGAAATAAGTAAGAGATGGAAAGATCGAACCGCGAGACAAGAGATTTATAGTGGTTCGGCTACAAGGACACCTTCCTTGCCCTACTCCACTCCCCGAGCACCTAACTCGAGAGTTTTCTTCACTATATCAACAAGCTCCCTTATGGCGGAGAAAACCTTACACACCAATTTACACACCAATATACACACCGATTTACACACCAATATTCACACCACAACTTCTTCACACCTAAGTCACAACTTCTACACACCTTCTTCAAATCAATCTACTTCACAACTAACTACTCCACACCTATCTTCTTCACACCAATCTAGCTCCTAACCTTTCTTCTTCACACCAAGCTACTAACTAATCACACAACCTATATATCTAGCACAACTATCTACAAACAAATATTCACAACAATCTTCACTAGGAATATGTAAATAATCTTGATGATGCACTAACAACTTGGATGTGGAGATCACAACAAGTTGTAATACTTCTTGTCTTGGGGAATAGAAGTATTCTTCTCTTGCACTTGAGAGGATGAAGATTGAATCACTTTGAAACAAAGAATTATACACTTATGATCAAAGGATAAGCGAATAGAGAAATGGATCTAGATCAGAAAGTTTAGAAGTGCAAAAGGTGAGAAAATTCTGAGGGATGAACCAGTATTTATAGGGGGGGAAAATACTGTTCTGGAGCGTGGCCGGTCCCCTTAATTAGTGGCCGGTCTCCTTAATGATTAAGGGGACCGCCTAAGGAATTAATGGGACCGCCCCTTCAGAACGTTGATTTTTCTTTTCTTTTAGTGGGGAATATTTTTCTGGATAGAATTTGCCATTTTTGGTTGGAAATTTGAAATCATATATTTATAATGAATTAAACATATTCTTTTAATTCCAAAAGTAATTTTGTAAAAGATATAAGATGTTTAATGCATTTTATAAAAATTCTAGTGATTAGAGAAATTTCCTTTGATCATGAAATGTAATAAACCCTTTGTTTATTCATACCTTAAGTGATATGGAAGCAAAGACAAGTATTAAGCACTAAAAACTTGTTTACGTCATAAGTTTTAGATTAATGAGTTTATGCTTTGTAATTATCAAAACATAGAGACATTGTTAATATGCTAACAATGTTTTAAGACATTATTTATGTCAACATACTTCTCATTTATGGCAGGAATGGTCCTTGGTTGAAAAGTTTGGTGAAATTACATGTTTGGTCCCTGAAGTTTACAAGTTTGGCAAATTTAGTCCTTGGGGAATTTAATAAATGAAATCAACAAAGGGTTCATGTACTATTCATCTTTGGCAAGTTTAATCCCTTTGTGAACTTTGGAAGAATGCCATGTTCAGCCCCTCAACTTTCGGCAAATTACACTTATGGTCCTTGTAATACTACAAACCAAACCGGACCCTTAATATCAAAACACCCCAAATCCAATCCAAAACAAACACAACCAAGCCCACTCCCTTGCCTGCCCCAATCTCCCAGCCCACACCTTTTAATACCAAAAACCAGGGTCAAACTTTGACCCTGGTCAAATCCAGTCAAACACCAAACACCTTCCCTCTGCTTCCCTCCCCCACACCACTTGCAGCATCACATCACCTCCCCCCACCATCACCATCCCATCAACTGCCCAAACCCACTACATATCTACCCTTACCTCAGCATTAAATGCCACCACCTCCTTGTCTGATATCAGAAGCAAATTGCAACGTGGCATCCTGTGAGAGCATCTTAGTGATCCAACGGCTAGGGAATGAGATGGGAAATGATTAGAAGGGTCCAAAGAACCCTAATTTCAAGCTATAAATAGAAGAAAAGCAAGGAGAAGATGTATGTAGTTTATTATTGTAATTGTAGTGTCGAATTAGTACTCTTTCAATTTCTAGTTTAAGTTTAAGCTTTTAAAGTGTAATTCTAGTAATCTTAGTGTACTTTGACTCTTTTTCAAGCAATGAATTAAAGTTTTCTTTACCAAATCAGTTTATGCAATTTCTCTTGATTTCATAGTTATTATTAAGCTTGTTTTGCTGTTTCTGTGTAAAGTTATGGACTCTTAGGATTGCTTGGAAGGCTTTTGTAAGCAAATCTACTTAAATCTCTTAGTATTCTGAGTTTGCTGTTATTATTGTTTAATGATTGTTTCTCTATGCTTATTTTGCTAGATTATTTCTAATTAGAGTGATAGTGATCATTAGATTAAGGTTTAGACACCTTTTGATCAAGTTAGTTAACAATCTGTGTTTTAAAGTAGTGTTTGGATTGAACTGTTTCTGTGTGATTAGGCTTTTGCTTGTTGATGTTTCCTGTTCTTACAAGCATCTTAGTGTCACAGTAACTCAGAACAACATTTAAATCCAGGTCTTGTTTGATAAAAAGTCAAAACTCCTTTTAATTTGGTCTCATTTGTTGTCTGTCAAAGGATTTGAGTCCAAATCTCATCAAATCACTTCACAAGTGAATATTTTACCTTAATTTAACTTCATTACAGCTTAATATAACATAATAAGTACTTAGGAGTCATTAGAATCTCACAAAAGTCAACTTAGTTCAATATTTCAAAAAAGTCAAAATTGCATCCTTAGGCAGAAAACCAAAAGTTCAAGGATTTTTCTAGAATTTTGTATTGCAAATTAAACCCTGAGCTTTTCACAACTTAAAGTCTACCAGCTTATCTTTCAATATCCACAATTGGCTTATTTTTGTGATTTTTTCTCTGGCTTGTGCAATGCCTTATTTAGACCTGTAGGGTGAGTACCTTCCCCTGCACCAGGGTAATTGACCCAACTTCCAAGGTCTCTCTTAGGCTAATTAGTGGACCCCACCCTTAGATATTTAGTTTTTTAGATAGCTTAATAGTAGGGCTTATTAGATTTAGGTTTGTTTTGGATCTCAGCTTATTTGCTCATAGCTTATTTAAGCCTTAAAGTCAGCCTGATCTCAACATGCATACTGAGTCATCAGTATAAGTGACCCAACTTCAATAGAACATAGCTGATTCATTAGTAGGCCCTACCCTTAGCTTTTTAGCTTTTTAGAAACCCCATATGCCCATCTTTAAGGTTCTGAGCTTAATTGCTTAATTTTGGCTTATTTGGTAGCGCTGTAAGCAACTTAAACTTTGGCCATTACCACTGAGTACACTGAGTACTCAGTGTTTAACCACAACTTCCAAGCACCACCTAGTGCTCATTAATAAGCCATAAGCCCAGCTTAATGGCTTATTTTGTAGTTGACCAGTCCACCTTCATAGTTCAAGTCTTGTTTTGGACCACCTTTGACTTCTGTGGACCCCATAGAGGTCCAAAGTTCTTGAATTTGGCCTGTTTTGGCCTTTTGTTGTGATAAGTGCTTATTTGCTCCAAAACAGCTTATTCTGAGTTCTTATTTGTTCCCATTTGCTTATTTCAAGTTGTCAATCACCTGTCAATAAGAAAACCAACAAAAAACCAAATTTAAAAATAGTGATAGCTTCTATTTAATAGGATTTATCTTTTTAATTTTTCTTTTCAGCTTATTAATAAGCATTTCATCATTTTATATTTTTCTTAATTTCCTGTCACCTTAAAGTATTTTCAGTAATTTTCCTAGATTTTTCTCTGTTCATTTAATAATTATTAGAATTTATAATAGTTTAATTAATTAATTAAATAAAATTAGTAATTAAATAGTTTTCTTAATTTTTAATTAACAACAGTTGGTTTTTATATTTTTCCTAGGTTTTATAAATCATTTAGGATTTTTAGAAAATAGTTTCTTAAACTCCACTGCTCACTTTTTAATTTTCTTAATTAATTTAGTTAAATTAGATATTAATTAATAATCAAGTAAATAATTAGTAAATTAGTCTAAATATAATTTTCATAAACTTTTTATAATTTTTTAGGATTCCTGCGATGGTTAATTAAGATTTTTAGTAATTTAAAATAGTTTAATTAATATAATTAGTATTTAATTATTAGAAAATCCACAAAAAGACAAAAAGACAAAAAGACATATTTTTAATTTTTATTCTTATTTTAAGTCATTTTAGATTTTTAGAAATTAATTTTGCAAATTTTCTAGTTTAAATTTGTATTATTAAGTTTTTAAGTTAATTAGTTTAATTAAATAGTTAAATAGGTTTATTTAAATAATTAATAATAAATAATAAAAAATTTAAAAAAATAATTTTCTTTTTAGTTTCATTTTCTTTTAAAATTAAGTTTGTAAAAGTTTCACTTGCACCCCTTATAGTTGTAAAATTGTTTAAATCTCACCTTTTTTTCTCTGTTTGTAATCAAATCTGATTTTCAATTTGTGTTTGTGTAATCATATCTGTATATCTGTTATTGTTAATATTGTTTCAAATTGTCCAAATACCAAGCAATCAGTAGTATAATCACTTCCCAATCATCTTTGGTTACTGTCCTCAGTGCCACTCATTCTCAAAAACGTTTTCAAACACCATTTCAATCACGTCGGGACATAACGACCCGGGGACAAACTATACTATCCACGGAGTATTGATATAAGCTTTTTTTGACTTGTTGACCATTTACCTTGGTCAATAATATCTGACTGTTTAGGACCAATCAACATCATATAGGTATTTTCTTGGAAAGATTGAATTAATCAAGGGAAAGGGTAATACACGGTGTTATTCACTAAATTAGGAATCTTCTTATGCCTTGTCTTGCTACTAGGTGGTAACTTGTTTTTAGGTCTTGATTTGCACTCTTAATGTATTTATATGTGTAACTATGTGCTCTAATTTGAAAATTTGTTATCTTCACTTGAGTTAGTGATATGTTTACGCTTGATTGATAGATCCGTTCCATGAACAACTATGTGAGGATGTTATGAATGTGTTTGACAACATTTGGGATATAATGCTTCGAATATGTATTATATGCATAGGTTATGATGTATTGTGCGCAAATGCATGTGATGTTATGCTTTGTCATGAATAATACATTCTTGTTGTGAACTAACCCATGTTGCAAGAATCCAAATGGTAACCTAACCCACTTTGGACTTCCACATGTAAGGATTGTTTGGTTGTTGCATGTTGTGTATGTTTTTATGTAGCTAGGCTACCATAAAGGTAAGGCTCTTGACCCATGGATCCCCGCCTTGAAACAAGGGGGAGCAACGATCTAGGGGAGCTATGTTCAAGGGGGAGCACATTCGGGTGCTAACTTACAAGCTACTACCCATTCAAATGGAAGTCCCGCCTTTTTGATTCGACAAAAGGGGGAGAAAGAAAGCAAGAGCGTGATGATTAAGCTAAATAATAGCTAAAGGCTTCACCAAATTACAAGGCAAAGGTCAAGACGTAAGCTACACCAAAGGCGCGCTTTGTCTTCGCTATGTTTTGTAATTTTATTTTGCTTTCAGTTTTTATTTGTCATCAATAAAAAGGGGGAGATTGTTGAGGCAACATGATCAAGATCTCTTTATGTTTTAATGATGACAAATAAACCATCGAAACACATAAAATAACAAACGTTAGCCAAAATTCCCCGAATCACAAGTTTGCTGCTGGCGCGTCACCCATGCGTCAACGCGTGGGTAACGCGCCAGGCGTCTGTGAATATCGGGATGAATTTTGAAAGTCGGCTTTCCCCTTACCCGACAAATGTGGATCTTTCAATACAGGTATGAATATGCTATGTGCTTAATTGAGAACACTCGAAACGAGTTTTGGGATTAGAGAGACCCAACTTTTAAAGCACCTATTTACGGGAAAACACCAACTCATGTTTTCTAACTATCGCCTCTAGCCAAGGCTTTTCTAAACTTAGGGAGCTTATATACTTCACGTAACATCATGTGAAAGCATCCATATGCTCATATCCCGTGCTTACGTCTTATCTAATTATGTAACGGGTTTACTCCCTTATTGGTCAAACTAAGTCAAAGGTCACTTTGCGTAAACGCATCCTTTCCCACTTGGGTTATGCTTTACATCAAGGCAAAGCACTTAACTTGTTTGAACCAAGGTAGTAGTTGAGAACGTCGAGTCGTGGAAAGTCACGAGATATGAAACTATGGATTCTCGACGTTGTGTTACTTGAACTTATAAGTAACCTATGATTTTCTCAACTCATAATCTTAATTGTCTAAACTTTCTTCTCTTAATGACAATTAGATTATTTCTTAATCTTCGCTTAATCTCATTTTTACAAAAGACAACAAAACAAAATCTCCCACAATCCTTCCCAAAATCATTCCGAACATTCTCTTACAATATTCTCTTACACTCTCTTACAAAAGTGTACCTTTGTCCCTTCACATACTCCCACACAATATTCCCTCAATCTACCAACTTCCCATACAATCCTATACACACACTTATACACCTTTTGTACACACACTTGATTTCAAAATACACACACTTCACTCACATACCTCTATTCACACACACTTACACATTCTACACCTATACTCTCATACACAACTCATACCTATACACATCACATCTATACAACCCACTCTTCACATACTCCCACACCTTTTCATTCAAAATACATACAATACTCACAACCCATACACACACTCACTTACACACTCTCACACACTTCATCTTAACCATCCATCCTCTTACAACACATCTCAACCATCCATCCAACCTCCTCTCTATTCCATCACATGTTTTTAATCTAAACCATTCATTTCAAACCAAAACCATCTCAACCATTCAATCACCCTTTCCCTCCAACCAAAGCATATTCCTTAGGAATATTCTTTCTTAACCCAACCATGGTTTACTCTCTACCCAACCATGGTTACTTCTCAACACTTAACCCTTCTCACCTAACCACGGTTACACTTTAACCTAACCTTCCTCACACTTCCCTTGAGGAATATACCATGGCATATTCTCTTCTCACTTATGTCATGGGAGGAATAACATTTCTACCCCTTCCAAATTACCTTATCTACACTTTATACCCTTGGTAATTTGTTTTATCTTTAAACACTTCACAAATGTTTTTCAAATTGGCTATTTGAGTTGGTAAACCTTAGATTGATTAATGTTAAGGTTTAGTGTGAAGTAAAATTGGGGGTTTAGTAAGGTAAGGTATTTACAAGGTCCAAATCTCAAGATTTTGGAAAATCATTACAGAGCCCTGGCACTCTGCCCGCGCGTTAACGCGCGGGTGACGCGCCAGCCTCGTAAAAGTTTTCCCAAATTTGGGACTTGGTCTATAAATACCTCCCTTGCCTCTTGTATTCCTCACCCCTTGCCAATACTCTTTCTCTCTACATTCTTTCTCTCTAATCCTCTAATTCTATCTCTTGTGTTCTTAGTTAAACACACTAACATCTTTGAAAGAACACATCTCCTTGCAAGGGAAGAATCACAAGAACCTAATCCACTCTTGTGATTGTGTCGAGGGCCTTCTTATCTTTACCCTTTCTACTACAATCGAGTCTCTAGGTTAGGTTAGGGCTTGATTGAACATTCATTCATTCATTCATTCATTTATTCATTCAATTGTTTGTAAGGAAAGTCTTGTGTCTTGGTGACCAAGCCTAGATCATTGGGGATCTAGTTGGGGTTTGATACTTCAGGCGTGAAGTCTTGGTGACCCTTAGGTTAAGTCGAATCACGAGATTCTTTTGGGTGGTTTCCGAGGGCGGAATACCGTGGGAGTAACTCCTTCTTTGTGAGCATCGATATTGGCGAATATCGGTGGAGTGAATTGTAATGGATTGTAGTCCACCAAAAGGATTATACTAGTGTAGTAGTATCGGTGTCGTGGATTCGTAACTGGACGTACGGATGGTATAAACCCCCCATCCCGAACCAGTATATATCGTGGTGTCTCTTTACATGCTTTATATACATTGGTTGTGATTGTGGTTGTTGGATTTGTTGTACAACCACTTGTTGATCTTTGAGGCTTGAAGTCATTAAAATTCCAAGAAGCCGAAAAGACCGTATTCACCCCCTCCCTCCGCTCTACGGTTCTACAGAGTTTACTCGCCTATATTTAGGATCTAACGAGAGAGAAGAGTTTACGATACTCATCATATAAAAGTAGCAATAAAACTCTTGTATTCCTCACCCCTTGCCATTACTCTTTCTCTCTACATTCTTTCTCTCTAATCCTCTAATTCTATCTCTTGTGTTCTTAGTTAAACACACTAACATCTTTGAAAGAACACATCTCCTTGCAAGGGAAGAATCACAAGAACCTAATCCACTCTTGTGATTGTGTCGAGGGTCTTCTTATCTTTACCCTTTCTACTACAATCGAGTCTCTAGGTTAGGTTAGGGCTTGATTGAACATTCATTCATTCATTCATTCATTCAATTGTTTGTAAGGAAAGTCTTATGTCTTGGTGACCAAGCCTAGATCATTGGGGATCAAGTTGGGGTTTGATACTTCCGGCGTGAAGTCTTGGTAGTGGTCTTGGTGACCCTTAGGTTAAGTCGAATCACGAGATTCTTTTGGGTGGTTTCCGAGGGCGGAATACCATGGGAGTAACTCCTTCTTTGTGAGCATCGATATTGGCGAATATCAGTGGAGTGAATTCTAACGGATTGTAGTCCACCAAAAGGATTATACTAGTGTAATTGTATCGGTGTCGTGGATTCGTAACTGGACGTACGAATGGTATAAACCCCCATCCCGAACCAGTATATATCGTGGTGTCTCTTTACATGCTTTATATACATTGGTTGTGATTGTGGTTGTTGGATTTGTTGTACAACCACTTGTTGATCTTTGAGGCTTGAAGTCATTAAACTTCCAAGAAGCCGAAAAGACCGTATTCACCCCCCCCCCCTCCGCTCTACGGTTCTATAGAATTTACTCGCCTATATTTAGGATCTAACGAGAGAGAAGAGTTTACGATACTCATCATATAAAAGTTGCAATAAAACAAGTGACAAGCTAGTTAACAAAAGGACAGGTCCTCTATCTGTATCTATTATCTATCTGTGTCTCGCTGTTTCGTTCTCATTAGTTTTATTAGTTTAATTAAATAACCAAAACTGTGTTAGTCTCTCAGGCTAAAACCCCTCTTTGCATTAGATTAGATTGTAAAGCAACTTAGTATATTTAAAACTTGAATAGGCAAAATCATCCCTATACTACAGCATGACACTACACGCATCACTTGTCATATAACCATTGCATGTAAAGGGCACCAAGTTTATCATCAAAAAACCCAATACCCAGCTGACTTGCCAATATAGGTAAGCCAATTGCGTGATCATAGGCAGTAAAGATTGGGACAAAAGATCGTTTCCAATTACCTGTAACAACATGCTATAAAAACCCTGTGTAAATGGCTGCTAACGTTAGTTAATCATCAAAAATAAGTCCTATGATAAAAATAGCACGATATTAACCTCGAAGTGAAACATAAGACAACAACATCCATATAGTTTTTTTCAGCAGACCCAAGCATCTTGATGACAACAGCATCGATATCCAAAAGGCCCTTTAAAAGTGCATTTTGCAAAAGCGTCCTAAACCAATTTAGTCGCAACATCAAGTTATTATTCAAAAAGGAAAAATATTCTTGTAATCTTAGTTGACACACTTACTGTTACTAAACGAAAATACGTATTCTGGAGAATAATGTTTAGGGATGACCCAACCTGTTACAACCCAAGATTACCCGGTTTTGACTCGCATACTAATCCGCCAAAACCACCCATTTGTGACCTCAAGTATTTTCCTTGAAGTTGGTGTAGCAAGGAGGCTAGGGAGTAAGGCTTAGTAAATTCCGTTTTTTGCTTGTTGAGGTCATGCCTACAAAAAATAGGTGCACTAATTATGAATACATATCGATAGTCATATGAATCATAAGTAGTATTTTACCTTGTCATAGCAAATGGCTTGGCATTCTTAAATTCTAATCACTCCGATCTTGCCTCTGCTACCCTATTAGAGAGTCATTGCGGTTGTTTGGGCTTGTACAGGAGCTGCTGATAGCGCGGGTGTTGGGGCAGCAGATACTATTGCTAAGTGTAAGCTTTGGATTTGAACCCGCTTGCAATACAAAAGCAATATGTAATGCCGCCAATGCTGCAGCCTCTTGTTATATGAAAATGTGAAGACAAATTAGCAAATAAGCACATTTTGCATAGGTTATAACTCAAACCAAGTTAGGTTGACCAGAAAGTCTAAAACACTATGAAAAAAGTAACTAAAGGCATAGACACACCTGTCTTTGCCTACAACGTTGCAAAATGCTGATGGCCACATGTAACACGGAAGATGGAACACATCAACATGAAGAAAGAAAAGCTTGTTAATCATGACCTGTATGTAAATAAAAACACAACATGTTAGCTCTTTCAATACTTATAGTAATGTAATTTCTTATTTTAAGCTCAAAGTTGAAGTTGAATCTTTTAAATTTCCCTGTCGGAGTTGAATCTAAAGAACAACTAAATAGCTATCCCACAACAAACAACATAGACCAAACATCTTAAGTTGTTTTATCATAATTTGTATGATTTAAAGCAGCATGACTAACTATTAACAACCACCATAAATGCGTATAGCCATTACCACACATAATACATAACCTGAAACAAAATGACCTCAATAGCTCTAAAACCAACGAATGAAATAACAAACTCAGCCAAAAAAAATAAAAAAATACAACAACAATAACAACAACTATTTTTCTTAACCAAAATCTTGTTTCGTTAAGTATGGATTGCTGCAAAGTTCAAAAACTCACAAAAATATATAACGAATCATAACATCCACCACCATAGACCCTAAATTACTCCTACAATAAATATATAATGAATCATCGTGCGTCGCAGCCCTAGACAAAAACTTACAAAAATTCAAAACAACATTCTAACAAACAAACTAATTAGGCGACCCTATAAACCCCTAAAATTTTCAAAAGAAATACAACATTAACAAAAAAAAACACAAATTATGACAACACCCTAATTCTACCTGCGTTAACTATTAATTAACTAATAAACAAAACTAATTAAGCAACCTCATTAACCCAAAAATTTTATTGAAAAAAAAAACAAAAACAAAAAACAAATTGAAGCGAAACCCTAATTTTACCTTCCTTAAACGTCATATTTCTAGAGAGAAATGAGAGAACAAGAGAGACAGAGAAAGGTAATTTTAGAAATTTGAAGAATCTAGAACTCACCTTTATCTTCTCACACAAAGTGGATAGAAAGATTGGGAAGACTGTATATGTAACATATAGCTTAAGCACAACCACAAAACCGTTAAACATTCAATTCACTATTGCTTTTCCTATTCATCCCTTTATAGGCAACTGTATTTGCTACAAAACCTGTAGAATACTAATCAAGTTGGAAACATGAATGCCTTGTGGTTATGTGTGGCGTTAGAGGAGAGAATAAGGAAGAAAGAGTGGAACCTTGAGAGAAAAGTAGAAAGATTAGATTAGAATGAATAAAGGTCCAACCCTCTCCACATGTGGAGAGGGGTATTTATACTAAGCTACAAACGCCCACACCCGGGCTGTGGATCAGGCATACAGTGGGTAAAGACCCGTCCTTCTTCCATGGTGTTACTTAAACTAGTACTAACTAACTAATATATAAACTAACTACGAGCGCACTTAATGCTATTACTATAATTAGGTGACCGAGACTTTTACAGGAATATGTGTATTCCTAACAATCTCCCCCTAAGCGAGGTCACCTTGGAGATTAATCTCTTTGATCTTTAAGCATTCTTTAGTCTTTGTAGCTCGTAGGTTCTGATTCTTCACTTTTCTGCACACTTTGTACTTCAAGCAAGTGAACTTGTGATTTGGATTCCTTTGTGATATGTGATCTTTGAGTTTCTTTGAGATCATCAGCCATAGTAAATCTCCAAGCTCATCCATAGTAGTATCTCCTTCATGTGACGTAGTGACTTTAGGACCATCATGCTCACACCCTTCTAGATCAGGAGACTTTACATTAGAGTTGTGGATCAGGAGACTATTTTCATCAGAGTTGCGGAAACGTTGTTGGTAGTCTCTCAACATTTGTTGTAGCAAGTCTTTCATCGTCATTGATAGTGTGGAGGATGTGTGAGCATGAGGTATGGATTGACCCGATTCAGCTAGAAATAGGTGCCATCAACGCCATCTTTATATGTGTCCCTGAAATAAAACAGTTAGCAATAAAGATAGAGAATGAATATGGCTTTGTCATTCGTTCTGCGAGGATAGACTACCCTCCGGTTTTGTGAAAACCGACCTGTGATCAGGTAGAGTTTCTTTTAAAGAAGACTCTCCTTGACAGGAATTTCCAGCTTTTAGTGATGAATATCCCAAAGAATCCGCTTTGGAATCTTCATACTTAGCTTGTTCTCATACCGGAACGTCTCAAAGCAAACAGCATGATAGAGTGAATTGGTGAATTGGTATTCACGGATTGATTAGAAATTGATTTATAGAAATCACTCGTGTGTCATATAATAAACAATTTTTGAGACACGACGAGTGTTTTATACTCAGAATCACATTTCCATCAAAAATACTTTTGTTTGAAAGGTTATACACAATCAATGTGCTCGAAAATTAGTTTGTGAGCACATTGAGAGGTTTTTTTCAAAAGTATTCGTCAATCCATTTCCTTGAACAAGTTTGATTCAAAGATGAATCGCACCATTGTTGCTTTCCAGTTGTCACTTGATCATTGATCCAAGATGGATCTCACATGTCACCTACCAAGAGCTTGAAAGATGCTCGCTCTAGAAGGATTTCCATCGTCATTGTGAATGTTTTCATATCACTCGGATGTTCTGGCAATACCACAAGGATAATGCGTAGGAGTCTAAATATTTTTTCTTATTTTCCACATTGTGTGAAACAATAAGCATATTTGGAATGTGTGTCCTAGTGAGATTTTTGGATGATCTCTTTGGCTCTAGACTCAATAGTGTGTTTTGATCCCCTCCTGGAGACTGGGGAGGCATCTCCTGTTTTAGGTATCAACATAGCTCGCAATGAGCGGTCGATACATTACACAGGGTTCCCCGTGAGATTAAAACAAGCTCCTTTAAGAGAACTTGAGTGGTTGGGAAGTTTAGTGCAGTGCGTCACTGGGTCCATGACGTCTTGTCTTCAATACTAGTGTTACCTTAGTAACCACTAGTAGATTATGAATTGAACCCGGTTTCTGCCCTAAGGTTGAATATTTGGAGGGCTTTTTCTTTTCACCCTTTCTCATTACATTTCTTTTTCATTCTTCAACCCCTTCAGTGCTTACTGAGACTTCACCACTAGAACCTTGTTAGGTTTGTTCCAGTCCTAGCTCTATCTCAGTCCGCACTCTTCCCTTTCTCACTTTTCTCATTTTTTCAATCATTCCTAAGGACTTCTAATCTATCTAAAGGATTGTCCCTGGGAAGATCCTTCCGGTTCTGGTGGATCATGGGAATTCATACCTAACCTTAACCAACCTTATAACTCTATGCATAAAGATAAATGGTCGGTCTTTGGTATAACTTCCACAAACACCTTTTGCTCCCCCTCAATATGTGCATCGATATTTGAAAGAGTTTAGCACATATGTGGGAACACATTTATTGAGTCCAAAAGATCACGTTTGATTATCAGATTTCATATTTAAAGCACATTCTCTCCCCCGATCAAAAATTTCAAATCTTTCGAGATTTTTGATCTCAATTGATTTAAATAATTTAGAGAATGTTTTGGAGAGAGAAATGCGGTTAGTTTTAATATTTTCTGATAAGAGGAACCTTTTTCTTGCTCCCCCTCAATTTGTGAGGGAGGTTGTTATGCGTCAGATTTGATGAGTTTACAAAAGATTTGGCGTTTTAACGAAAACTCTTTGAAAAGGTTCTCATTCTGACACATAACCATCACAAATCATTTTGTTGCCAGGTTTTTGTACAAAGTGTGGGGAGTTTTTGATGATACATAAAATCTTGAGAAATCACTCTCCCCCTCAATCAATGACGGATGTTAAACCTGAAATATTTTCATAAAATATTAAAGTCGTTGATTGAGTGAAAAATTTTATCAAAATTTTGAGTTCAATTTGATTTTTTAATCAAAATCTCATGGTACCACCAAGTTTTGCACAAATACATTCCGGAAAAATCATAAAAGGTAAATTATTTGGCGATAAAAAGAAGATTTCTCTTCTTTAGCAAGAAATAATGCACTGAAGCGTACATTAGATCGAGGAAACATGGATATAAAGTAATCCATGCCCAGGTGAACTTCACCCGGTAAAAGGAACAACCGTCTTTTTGGCGACGTGTTTTCCCCATTTTGAAAAATGGGTTGCTATCTGAAGTAATAGCAAGCCATATTTTGAAAGTCCGGGTTGCAGCCTGAAATGACTACAAGCCATATTTTTAAGAATGTTTTGAAAAACGACATGTTTTAGAAAAAAAACTTTATTTGAAACTGAAAAACTCTTGCTCAAGCATATGTATGATTCCGTGTCATTATTGAATGACATTTCTAGAAACGTACATAATATTGATTACACAAGAGACATGTCGAGAGAAGAATATTTTTGGATTTGATTTCTTTTTTTCTTTTTTTTCAGATTTTTATGGTTTTTATAGGTTTTATATTTTTCTATTTTCTTTTTGATTTAATACTATGTACAAAGGAGACAACCAATGAGGATATGGGAGAGCGTTGGTCAGAAAGTTCATATAGTTCAAAGTACAAAACATCACAGCATCAACAAAAGAAAACCAACATATAACATATAACAACGCACAATGAAATTTCATTCAGTGCGTTGTAGAAGACGATAGTCGCCAGCTACGAAAGATTCGCCACAACTTCAATCTTTTACGAATACCAGCCAGGAATTTCTTGTTTAGTGTCAGATCGTGATCTGTCCAGTGGTTGGTATACCGTCTTAATCCATAATGATACACATGGTATTCTTTCACTCTAAAGTCCAAAGCCTCTTCGACTATTTGTAGGGTACCATCACTGAACTTGTGTATTTCATTGAACCGTAAGACCATAGGAACATTGTATCTGTCACGAAATATCACGGCAAGTGGAGATTCCTTGACTGTAAAATCAGCAACCGGTTACATACTAGTAACATCCCAAAGAGGTCGCGTAAGATTGAGCTGAGATTGGTAGCTTTCAATTCCGAGCTGAAAGTCTTCGACCCTTTTCCTGATGACGATACCTCAGACCCAATGAAGTACAACAAACACAAGCGTCTTATTCTCACGAGGTGGTAGGTGGTGCAACTTTCCTTGAAGGTGGAGCAGATACAGATCTTCAAAATCATTAGGACGAAGATGTTTGAAGTCACCTTCGGATATGGTATAATCTTTGAAATCAGCTCGACGGAGAACCACGCTCTTGAGATAGTCATATCCGTGGATAGGGTGTATCTGTACCTTGACCACACTGATGATTTGAAGTGGTGATCGAATAGACTTTCGGTCACTTTGAACTTGAAATCGATCTATGTAAAAGCGTTGCTTTTTGAGCCACCTGCGAGAGATACCCAGAGATGCGGAAGTGTCGTAATCACATTCCTGATCAATCCACATGCTATCAGGGACGAGCTGTTCCAACCCAACATCTGTATAGTGTGCAGCTTTCATTTTGGTGATGGACAACGCCGACTTGCATTGTCTGCTGCCAAGCCTGAGATATTCAAGATCTTTGTTGAAGAAGAACTCTGCTTGGATTGTCACATGACTAGCAGTGCCGCCCAGAGGAAGGGGATTGCTGTAATTATACTTCAAGATTCCTTCATCCACAAAATCGTTAAATATCTTGTGGCATTCTTCCATTTGATATTGTAGATGATTTACATCCTGATGAAATGCTTTGACAATGTTGAATGCCGGTCCTTCAAGGTCCTTCTGAGTAAGCCTGGATAAGCCAAGCTTTTTACAAAACCATGTGATGAACGTCCCCATATCACCTGTTTGTGATAGTAGAGAGTCTTCAGAAGGAGGAACGAAGCCGGTAGTGATAGCATTAACCTAGTTGTTGTCATTGATTGGCAGATCAGAGGAAGGAACAGTCCAGTTAGGATCAGGTGAGTACGACTGCTCATCATCAGGTTTCCACCACGACTCTTTAACTTCTTTAGTGAGTAGAACAGGTGGTGGATCAGTAGAGTCACCACGGGTGAATGATTTCCACCACTGCTTTTATGGAATATGAGTCGTGGATGCATCATCTCCATCATCGTCAGAAGAGTCAGTAGGTTGTGGAATGAATGATTCTTCATTGAAGACATTATCATCATTGGCAGGAGATGCAAGAGAAGTCGTGCCAGCGTCAATGGTGGTCCATGCAGCATACTTGACCTACTTGGCCTGTTTGGATGGTGCTGTCTTAGAGGATTTGTCAGTTTGTTGTTTCTTTGATGATGAGGTGGGTTGTGATGGCCTAGTAGGAGCTTGAGAACCACCAGGTAGAGAAGGAGTGCCTGATGAACCAGATTCCCCAGCAGGTGGAGGAGGTTATGGAGGTGATCCCAATGGGGGCCTGGGATGACCCTAACGCCTCTGTTTTCTCTTTCTTTCTATTTCCATGTCTCTGGCGTGTTCCTCAGCATCATCTTGTCTTATAGAGGCTTCTAACGCTTTATATAATTTGACATGTGCCTCGTGTCCTGTATGTTGACCTTTTTCGTACATGCTGTGCTGCAGAATTACTTTCATATCATTGATGGGCAGGTCTTTGAATATGGATCTGAGGGGAGCTTCAAGAGCGATACTGACAGCTTCAGGGACTTGTTCATTGATTGCCAGAGATACTTGTTGTTCGAGATCTAGATGCTCTAACTTGTACAATCTGCTGCCGTGATTAGTAATTGTTTTAGGCAGATTGAGATTCACTATTTTTTGTATTACTGAGGCATGCTTTTCCAACTTCTCGTGGATGGTTAGATTATCTTGAACAATATCAGCTGTGATGCTAGCTAATTTATCCAGATCTAGTTTCTTCTCAGTGGTAGAAGGAGTGGAGATTGTGGCAGATTCAGTGACTTTCTCTTGAGTTGCAGCAGCTTGAGTGGTGTCTGTGTCATCAGTAGCTGTAGTAGGAGTTGGTGTAGACCTGGTAGGAATGGTGGAAATGTCTTGCTGTATGGGCACATCAACCATCGAAACAACTTCTTCTCGCTCATCACCAGACTTGTCACCTTCAGCATCATCAGGCTTATCCACTAGGAATTGATCTCCAAAAGTATCAAGGTTCTTAAATGATGCCAGAGTTCCAGTAGAGCTGTCAGGTTCCACTGCGAGCTTAGGATCACCGATCTTGAGTTTGAGATTACCTTGTAAATCGGGATAAGCAGTAGATACAAACTCGTCATGGAGTGGGTCAATTGGTGTTTCAGACTCAACAGCTTTATCCTGCACAGGTTTGTTACTGGTGACATCTTGAGTAGCTAAGTTGGAGTCATCACCCTTGAGTGCTGAGCTGGTATTAGTCTCTGAGCCACTTGAGTTAGCAGGTTGCCCTAGACTAGGTGATGATGCTTTGTCAGGGGACATTTTGGCAGATGAGGATGTGGAGATCGTCTTTTGAGGATATACTTGGAGCTGGTTGATTTGGAGGCAGGAGATGATATTTTCAACAAAGTGTGTGCAGCCAGTTCTTCCTTGGCAACATCCTTGCCTTTTCCTACCACATGCTGGAGTTGTAACGTTTTGTCTGACACAGGTTCTTTGATGCTGACACCACTGACTGGAGGCACGGGTGGGATGTACACATCCTTCAAACTTTCTGCAGTTGCCATTTAAACCAGTTCTTCTTTTGTAAAAGGCAATTGTGTGGTGCTAGGTGCAACTTTAGGATCATTAACACTTGGTGGGATATTCTTGGTGCTGGGTCTTTTTCCCCCTGTGGTGCGTTTCACCCGTTTAGTACCTTCAGAAGTCGCAGCTGAGGTTGTTACACCCTTGCGTTTCTTAGGTGAGGTTCTTTCAGACTTGGTGGACAAGGAGGGCTCATTAGCAGATGCTTCCCGACTCGCCTTCAGAAGTTTGATGTAGTCCTCATAATAAGGTGCAGTCAGAATATCACGAGTGAGTAGAGCTGTGGGAATGTCCATGCCAAATATTATCTCGCTCGTACTCTTAGCATCATACTTGAGGAACCCTACTGGATGTTCATCTGTGGGTTGATGAAGAGGAGAGTCTTCTCATCTTTTTTTGCTTCAAGATTTGCTTTATCGACCAGGATCGAGTGGATGGACTGACTAAATTCCTCCCAGATCCTTTCAGCAAAGTTGATATTCTTCCCATTAACAATACCCCAAAGGATTTGTAGAGATGGAGCTCTAAGTCTTTCGTACCCAGATGTTTTGCCTATCAGACATAAGTTGATGAGCCTTGCGATGGCTCTCCATGGCTGATAGAGGTCGTAAGTGATAATAGTGGAAAGTGTTGAAACATGAGTGGGATACCCAAGTTCATTGACAAAGTCAAGTAAGGTAGCTGGATTAGGTGGGGGAGTGTATTCCACATTATCACCAGTTGGTAATATCTGTAGTGCACTACCAAGAGTTTCCATTGTGATGTTCACCCAATGTTCATCCAGCTGACACTTGTAGGTGTTGGTTGCTCTGTCATGGCAGATAGTATTCCAGAACTGTTGAATGTAAATGGATGGGATTGTAGAGGATGCAGTGAAGGCATTGAAGAATGTGGTGTTTTTAAGTAAATCCAGGGCCATTCTGAATATAGGATGATTCTGAGGTTTATCAGTCTTAACATAACAATTACTCTTTCCAATAGCTACCCATTTACTGAACGGGAGGATATCGTTGTCTGAACGAACAGGTGGAGCAAATGGTCCTTCGATATTGAGTTCTGCCATAGTAGCTGCATTTAACACAAATTACCACAGAAAGCAAACATACGAGATAGTAAGTGTTAGTTACAAGTGAATCCATGACATCACATGACAGGGTGATATCATCAGAACCATGAGAGAACCGTAATAAGCACACATGATGGATATCATTCATCACAAGAAAACAATGGCATAGAACAACAACTTAGACTGACATGAATGAACACCATTAGATATCAATCAATTAGACATAAATTCACTCAAAAACCAAGCAATGAAATCACAGTCAGAGTAGTCACAGAGTGACATAATCGCAATGTGAATAACTCTCAATACACGTCAATGACAGGTAAGACAAATCGCAAGGCAAGTTTATCACAGGCAAACGAAGGATGAATTAACCGCAGGATTAATTAACCACAGGGCAAGATAACCGCAAGATAACGAAGCCACAAAATGAGTTAACCGCAAGGGGTCTTAACCGCAAAACTAGTTATTCGCAAGAAGAGTTTAATCGCAAAGTGAGTTAAACGCAAAGCGAGTTAATCGCAAAGTAAGTTATCCGCAAGGCGAGTTAACCGTAAAGCGAGTTAACCGCATAACGAGTTAACCGCAAGTTGACTTAGCCGCAAGGCAAGTTAAACGCAAGACGAGATAAACACAAATCTAGCTATACGCAAACTAATTGAATCGCAAGAGAGGATAATCGCACAGCAAGTTAAACACAATCTCAGTTAACCACAAAGCCAATTAATCGCAGTCACAATCATACGAGAAAAGCGCAAACAAGACATTACGCTAACCGCAATCAAGAACGGACTCTAACCACAATCAAGAACATAACTCACAAGCAGTCATATACCACCAGATCCTACTATGACTAAATTAGGTAACTGCAAGACCAACAAACAAAGGAATAATACTAACAATACTATAGTTCAAGTCCCTTCCCAACACCTAAAAACACTCCTATAAGAATCACTACTCTAAACACAACGGTTCATAGGTAATGTCTCACAATCAAATCAATGCACTAAGAAATGGAAATAACAAAGAACTAATAATCGCAACAATAGACAAACATAATCTAACCTATTATCGATAACAAATCACACGAAATTCGAGCGACGAGTTTCACCACCTAAATGATGAGAATGACGAAACAAATGAGCATATAATACAATGTAAAATTAATGAAGTAAACACAGGAAGAAACATCTAACCTACCAAGAAAATCAACAAGGGAAGCAATCTAGTTCAGTTGCGATTAGTGTGCAATGATAGGAAATAATGAGAAAGATGCAAAGTTGTGTTGTGGTTAATTGTCTAATCGCAAAAAGAAATATTTGTATGTGGGAAGACACTTAACAAGAATGACACAACTAGTCCTCATACTACAATACCACCAAGTAGACATAGATGTATGCGTTCAAAAATGGTCCCTGAAGTTATGAATGTGACACATATGATGAGATAGTCAATGGAAACCACAAATTATACCATGAGGCCAGATAAGGAAGAGAGACAACAGACCAACTAAAGCAGCACATAACAAGAAGATCAAGCATACAGACACTATAAACAGTAAATATATATAGAAAGTAAGAACACATAAAAAGGAGAATGAATGCACCACAGACAATACATATATATACACAACCTATGAATAGTAAATACACTAGGTATAAGTCAGTAAGCAAAAGGTGAAAAACGAGTCCTGAAAAGAATTAATCAGGATTCCACATGATCACACATCACATGTGAGTAGACATGTCTCCAACCGTGGGAGATATCTGTGTCTTTGGTTGCCACACAAGGACTTTCTTGGAACTGTTGTGTAGACCCTTTGAGGCTTCAATGTCTGTGGTACACACATGTGACCATTTGTAACCATTCATCATGAATGTCCTTCAGTTGGTACCCATATCCAAGAAGATTTAAGCTTATACGGTATTTCATGCATTGTGACATTCTTATGGTGAGTGGTTAGGTTATCAGATTTCCTTGGTCTATGTCTCAAAGGCATTTCAGGTTTATGACCATTTGATTTATGATATTGAACCTTATCTCGTAGGTTGACCAATTTATTATGAATTTTAGGTTTTGAGCCCACAGACTTAATCAAAGCACGTTTTTCATCGACTTGGGAGACACATCGAGTTTTCAAGAATTTTATTCTTTCAGAAATAAAAGCATTTGGTTGTCTAATGGTAGATTGATTACCAACTGTCCCAAGATAGATGGTTTTGAAAAATTAAGGTTCATTTGACTCTTTGAAACATAACTTGGCATGATTTGTGCACCAGGAAGTTTGGGACATGAAGTCCGACTTTGAGCAATGAGATCATTGTGTTTAGTGAACTGAGGGGTTGTCAGATTGATTTTCTTAGCTTTGATGTTCTTAGCTTTTATTTCTTTGATAGAATCACACAGTTCTTTGCATTGAGCTTTCAGAGTCTCATTTTCCATACGTAATTTAGCCATTTTACATTCAGTTTCATTAATATCATGTTTCCATTTGGCTTCATTACGTTGCTCATACATCTTAATTCGATTTTTAAGGCTGTTGATCGTTAAGTCCTTGTCTTACAGCTGAGTTTTCAGATTGTTTATCAAAAAATATTCATTTAGTCCAGGCAATTCCGGATTCAAACACGGTTTGCTATTTTGAAGACATTCTTCTTTTTGTTGCATTTCAATTTCAAGTGAAATGCAATGTTTTTGCAATTGTGAGAACCTTTTTAGAAGTTGATTAAATGTCTCTTTTTCAACCATGTTCTGGTCCATTGTCTTAGAAAACTCAACTTTAAGGCAAGAACTTTCATCATACAGATCACTTTCTCCCCCTTTATAACACATATTTGTTGAGTTAGAGGAGAGTAACACACTGTCAGTCTTTTTCAACAGATTTGTGTTATAACCAAGTTTAATTTGATCTGTATGATGACATACATTAGAGAATGTTTTGTGTTGATCAATTGACGATACCTCATTACTTGTGTCAAGAGATTGCACAGGTCTGAGCATGTTATCCATAGCATGGGTCACCAACTTGTCAGAGGTGACACTCTTTTCATCTTCTGAATCCATGCATTCAGTGTTGACTGACTTAGCATCAGATGTTAAACCCAAACAATCACTTGACTGTCTCCCATGTGTCTCAGCCCTGTCATCATACACAGGTTCGTGCTTTGCCCTTTTCTCGATGTACTCCTTAACCTTATCCAAGTGTTGGAGTAGCATGTCTCTGTAGGTGTCAACGTCTATATTTGTATGGTCAGCAAAACACTTCATAGTCATCTGACTCTCATAGTCATAGATCATGGAGGATTTTGAGTTAATGAAGCTATGCAGTTGTTTGCTGAGCACACATAGGGCAGCTGAGGATCCCTCATTAGTAGTTTCTTCTCGGTCCAGTTGTTGTTGTAATTGATCCAAATTCAGAATCATAATGTCTGTGAATGTTTGAACATCTTGACCGATAAGAGTTATGAATGCACGTTCAAATCCCATTTTGAATCCATTACCCTCTAATAGCACAGAAAGATGTGTCTGAAGTGTTTGAAAGCATTCAATGTGACATTCTCTTGCCAATTCAAGCAATTTACTTGACTGAGGAGTCACATTCTCTTGAGAATCCGAGCATGATTGTAAAATTGAGTCATCATCAGATACTAGTCCGTTCATTTGTAGATAAAGATTAGAAATCAACGGAACGTTAGGTGGGTTACTGTTTGCACTAGGTGTATAGTTGCGACAAGTCAAGTTACGATAAATTCAATTGAGATTGGTCAAATCGTAAGGATTAGCCCACAACGTCCAATCACAATTAGATTAATAGAGACGACTTAAGTTTCAACCAAACACTTGATGCAAAATGATTCACCACTCACACGAATCACACCACTTGATGAAATGCCAATACTTAGGATATAGTCACTTAAAAACCCAAACAAGTAGCAAAGTGTGGGTAACCGCAGGACTGAGATTACCAGCTATGAGAACCAAACTCAAAGTCAGGTGAGCTAGTCACAATCCAGGAGCAAACCGCAGAATACTCAGACCGCAAGAGAAGCTAACCACAAAGAACTAACCGCATACCACTTAACCGCAGGAAGCTAACCACAAAGAACTAACCGCAGACTACTTACCACAAAGAACTAACCGCAGACTACTTAACCGCAGGAGCTAATCGCAGTTGACAAAAGTCTAAAACTGTCACTTTCCTTGCAATTTGTTTGTATTCCCAAAATAGTAATCACAGACAAACTAACCACAGAGATCAGGAATTAATCGCAGATAAGCAACATAACAATAGAGCTAACCGCAACAATGAAATTCGCCATAAACTTAATCCAAACTTCAAATAGGATTAAGATATGGTATAACCAACTGAACCCCAATGTTGTACTAGCACCAAGGATCATAAAAGTACATCTCTTACACATTAAACAACCCAAGAAAGATCAAACCAAGATGTTTTCAATAAAACTCTTCTAACTCACATAAACTACACAAAACCACACCAAATTCGATTCTACAAGGCCCTAAGATGAAACCTTGGCTCTTGATACCAATTGTAGGATACAATTCAAGTTGGAAACATGAAAACCTTGTGGTTAAGTGTGTCGTTAGAAGAGAGAGTAAGGAAGAAAGAGTGGAACCTTGAGAGAAAAGTAGAAAGATTAGATTAGTGTGAATGAAGGTCCAACCCTCTCCACATGTGGAGAGGGGTATTTATACTAAGCGACAAACGCCCACACCCGGGCTGTGGATCAGGCATACAGTGGGTAAAGACCCGTCCTTCTTCCACGGTGTTACTTAAATTAGTACTAACTAACTAATATATAAACTAACTACGAGCTAACTTAATGCTATTACAATAATTAAGTGACCGAGACTTTTACAGGAATATTTGTATTCCTAACAAAACCCATTCGGTCGGATCGGGCAAAGGTGAATCGGCGTTGGGTTTAGGTGTTGGACTTGCACCGGTCGGATCTCAAAGAAAGACAAAGGCTGTGAGTTGTGGTGAACAGGGGGGGTCATGTAAGAAAACACAAAAGTATTATTTGGGTTTGGCTGGACTGGGTGAGAAACAAAAACGGGCTCCAAAGCCTACTCAATGTTATTTTGATATAATTATCAATCCCATGTATGTATTCCCCCATTCCCACGTGCAATAAATTCTCTAATATGTGGAATGGTGTTATCAATAACTTTTTTCATTGATTTTCAATCACTGTAAGACTGTTGTTAATGGTGATCACTATTTTCAATGATTACTAATGTTACGTCAGTCAACTCAACTTTTTCTTTCCAAAACTCCACTGATCATTAACAAATAATGGTGACCTCTATCGCGACTGTTAATAATAATTAAATTTTCATTCATAATTAAAAAAACAATACAACAATAATTCAAATAAGATATAAAAAAAGAACATTACAATAAAAATTAAAACAATCTTAAACTAATAATGTAACAATTCGCATTTTCAGGTTACTATTTATTTTTACTATTCACTATTACTATTCATTTTCACTATTCACTCCCGAAATTTTTATTTCATATTCTCGTAAGTTAAACTATTTTAATGATAATCCGAGAGTTTGACACTCGTCGGATCATTTCTGCAAAAATCACGAAGCCGTGTCCGAGATTTACTTTTAGGTTTAAACGTCATTCCAGCATCCCGATATGTCCATAAAACACTATAAACAATAGAAATATGATTTTCTCTCATTTTACGATAATTCAAAAAGTTTTGGAATTTTACGTTTTCCAGTTCAGCGTTTTACGCGAATTACGCGTTTTAGACCCGCGTTTCCAGTTTTGGCAGCGTTTAAGCAACCCGATAGAACTTGTCACTCATTAAATATGCTAAGATAGGTTATATTAATAAGTTCTAAAATTTTTATAAGTTTCATATTTTTAGGATACCCGATTTTAAGTTTCGTGACTTTACGACTTACAATTAGCAATTAACCGGACCAAAACTCACTCCATAAAAGCAAGATATTATCAAAACACATATCTAGTCATCCAAGATAGGCATTGAACGAAATTTTAGACCCCATGGGGTGTTTGTATGTGTGTCATCTAGATAAGACTAGGAAACTTACAAAGGAAGACTTATACATGTTTAAGTAAACTTAGGCTCCAAGTAAAACTTGGTCACCAAGTTTAGGAAATTTCCTAGGAGCTTTCCTAACCTCATCATCTTCACTATAAATAGCAAGCTCATCCTCTTCCTCTCTCTTCATTCCAAACACTCAACAACAAATCCATAAACCATGATCCTTTGATTTCTAAGTTATAAGTTACATACCAAAGTTGAAGGCATAGTTAGTCTCTACATGAATCAAGAGTTTGTTTGGTGATTCCATGGTTGAATTAGGAGCTACACAAGGTGTTAGGGGCTGAGGTTAAATGCTTTTCACAAGGGTTATGTAAATATTAGCAAGAGTTTGCAAGAGTTGTGGTGAAGGGTTTGCAAGCATAGGTTTAGTGTCCTAGTTTCATACTTGACTTCCTTTCTTTAGAAAGCCAAAAGTTGTAAGAAACCCTAATACACTTTCTTGCTCAATATCATTTTCATGCTTATTATATTTCATTCATGCTATATATGGTCTTTGTATTGTGTTCATGATGTACAAAAATCTTTAAAACAAGTTAAGAACACTATATGTTAACTTATGTTAAATAAACAAGGAAACTAGTGACTTATATTGAGAACCACGACCAAAATAGAGTAACCATGATATGAAAAACTTACATACTATTATAGAGGGTTTTAAAAGGAAAACATGGCAATTTGAATCACCTAAAACGAGTACACGAGTCAAAAGATACGGCCAAAAGAAGTTAGCAAAACCAAAACGCCGACACTGCCGATACCCTACTGTTTGCAATCTGACCTAAATAAACGAGGCCCTTCTGTTCCGTTTCATCAAAAAGTTAAAACACGAAAGTTGTCCGGAACGACGTTTTCGTTCAGAAAGAAAGAAGCTCAAACCCAGAAAACGCACAACGAGTGTTATTTTTCTTCAAATTCTTAACAGCCCATTTATTACTATCAAGACTATACCTTTTTGTCACGGCTAAGGAAAACCAAATGGCCTAAAGGCCTAGAGCTGAGATCACAAACATGGCTAAGGCCAAGGTTGAGATCTCAAAGACATGGTAGCCAAGACCAAAGCCACGGCAAGGCCATGGCTAAGACCTCAAGGCTTTCTAAACCGAAATCATTATAACTATTATACATGTTTTACATACTAAATAGTCCAACACTAGGGAGCTTCATGTGAGGGGTTTCATTTGGGTAAATGGATCGACTAGTTGCTGGATTTACGAATTAAAGTGTCCTAGCTCCTCGAACGCTTACTACATGACCTCTGAATTATGACGGCCCGAACGGTAGTAAGAGATATACAAACTATATATGCAAGACATATATATGCAAGACATATATAGGCAATTCTTCGTATCCTTATACATTGTTTCAAACCTAAGACATATCATCATATTCTAGGTTGCGCTTAGAGACTTCCTGGCTTACCCATCGATTCCGTTATACGTTTTGATATCATTAGTTCAAGGTCAGTCATAGCCCCTACTCTTTTCAATACTTGTTTTAACTCTTTGGGGGAGATACAGGCTCAACTACTTGCTTACTTGTACAAATACTCAAACCATTTATACTTGATTGCATACATACATGACTGTGTTATACTTAATTGCATTATTCTATTTAGTGGCTAGTAGTTATCTTTGGGAATTGGCTCCCAGTTGTCTTTGGGAATTGGCTCCCAGTTGTCTTTGGGAATTGGCTCCCAAGTGAGGTCTTCGGAGATGAAGTAGAGAGTCACGACTAATTGCTTAATTGTTGTGATGAACTTATACATGTCTTAATCATACTATATATTTAGCAGTGGGTTGTGAACATACAGGTTGCAAGTGTTGTTATGGGCGGGACTTGCAACTGATTGGATTCACAATGCCTTTGCTGTGTGAACATTCTTTTAAGGCTTTTCAATTGTTTTAAGACAAACTCTATGAACTCACCAACCATTGTTTTGACACTTTAGCATGTTTATCTCAGGTTAGTAACGGGATAGCTAGTGCGTGGAACTTAGAGTCAAGCTGCATATTCTGAAGACTTACGCTTTAATCATTTATCATTCAAAACATTTTGTATACATTTATGTATCATACTTTGGAATCTCATGTTTGTAACTTTGAATTCATTAATCGAATGGTAACTTTTCAAAACGTCTCATTTAGAGGTCGTTTTCTATAACTTGTACTTTGTATTATGAAGTAGCACCCCAGTGACATAGTCTTCCGCTGCGGTATTTTGGGGGTGTTACAGATTGGTATCAGAGACTTGGTTATAGAGAACTAGGTTGCATTTAGTGCCTAGACTATAACTACTATATACGTTAAGACTATCCTCTTTATTTTCCTTACACACACTTCATACGCATATGCTTATTGTTAGTTGTTGGTTTAGTTCCACACTGTTAGATGCTAGGACTTTAGTATTATAAGGAACCCTAGAGATTAGTCGAGTCATTAAAAATATGGAGCTTAGTAATAACTAATTATTTAACTTGATCTTATGACAGTTCTTGTTTGATGAGACATAAGGTTTGAGTTAAATAATATTATTACTTAGCTTTAGGGATTTGGTGACTTGATTATCTTATTATCTGTATGAGAAAGCGAGTTTTTGTGTCGGAAATTCTTATGTAGGATGATTTAGAATCTCCTTATTTAAATGGATTGGGACGCCTCTTTATTTAAATAAAGAAATTGTAAATCACTGAACCATGAGTTTATGATCCCTTACTTACATAAATTTGGACGCTTCTTTATGTAAGTAATGAGTTATAAATAAGTGGGCTTATTTGCATCCGATACGACTCCTTAACCACAACCTTAGATGAATCAGAGTAAACACCTTTAGAGATCCTGAAACCCCAAATTCTCTTAGACACACCGTAAGTAGTTAACATCAACAGAACTTCGGGACGAAGTTCCCTTAAGGGGTAGAGACTGTAACAATTCGCATTTTCGGGTTACTATTCATTTTTACTATTCACTATTACTATTCACTTTCACTATTCACTCCCGAAATTTTTATTTCATATTATCGTAAGTTAAACTATTTTACTGATAATCCGAGAGTTTGACACTCGTCGGATCATTTCTGCAAAAATCACAAAGCCGTGTCCGAGATTTACTTTTAGGTTTAAACGTCATTCCAGCATCCTGATATGTCCATAAAACACTATAAACAATAGAAATATGATTTTCTCTCATTTTATGACAATTCCAAAAGTTTTGGAATTTTACGTTTTCCAGTTCAGCATTTTACGCGAATTACGCGTTTTAGACCCGCGTTTCCAGTTTTGGCAGCGTTTAAGCAACCCGATACAACTTGTCACTCATTAAATATGCTAAGATAGGTTATATTAATAAGTTCTAACATTTTTATAAGTTTCATATTTTTAGGATACCCGATTTTAAGTTTTGTGACTTTACGACTTACAGTTAGCAATTAACGGGACCAAAACTCACTCCATAAAAGCAAGATATTATCAAAACACATATCTAGTCATCCAAGATAGGCATTGAACGAAATTTTAGACCACATGGGGTGTTTGTATGTGTGTCATCTAGATAAGACTAGGAAACTTACAAAGGAAGACTTATACATGTTTAAGTAAACTTAGGCTCCAAGTAAAACTTGGTCACCAAGTTTAGGAAATTTCCTAGGAGCTTTCCTAACCTCCTCATCTTCATTATAAATAGCAAGCTCATCCTCTTCCTTTCTCTTCATTCCAAACACTCAACAACAAATCCATAAACCATGATCCTTCGATTTCTAAGTTATAAGTTACATACCAAAGTTGAAGGCATGGTTAGTCTCTACATGAATCAAGAGTTTGTTTGGTGATTCCATGGTTGAATTAGGAGCTACACAAGGTGTTAGGGGCTGAGGTTAAATGCTTTTCACAAGGGTTATGTAAAGATTAGCAAGAGTTTGCAAGAGGTTAAATGCTTACCTTGTTTGGACTCCTGCTCTCGTACCAATTAGAATCTTTAGTGCTTGTGAAACCTATGCACTAAGAAAATAAACAACACCGTTAGGCTTATCGTGGGATTGTCTCCCACGATTAGACTCCGGCGTGAGAGTAAGTAATCGGTTTTAGGGTTTAGTTGAAGAGTTAGGGATTGTGTAAATCGTACCTTTTAATGAGAATATATCATTCTATATATAGGGCGCAGAAACCGTGTAGGTTTCTTGCTCCTTACTCTTCCCACTCGTGGTGCTTATCCGGGGTAAGGATATCTATTCCATAAATAGAAGATCCTTATCCTTTAACCGGTCATTTTGGTTGGGCTTTGGGCTTCGTGAGTCCAAGCCATTGGTATTTATGGCCCAAGTCATTTGTCATGATAGCCCACTCGTGGTGGGTTTGGGCTTAGTAATGCCTATAATTTGGGCTCGTAGCCCAACTATAGGTTATATGTCATCATGTCCCCCCAGTCTAGTGTGCGCGGCTCGTAGCCGCAGATACTAGACTAGTGAGACTAGCGGTAAGCGTGGCGCGAAGAAATTAAATACTTCCCGCCCAAAAAATGGGAACAATGTATCAAGTCCCAAAATATCACAAAGAGTGCTTCGAAAAACGGGGAGGTTGTCTACGTGTGCCTCGAGAAAAGGGAAAAAGTGTTGTACTGTTCGTCTCCCAGCCACACGTTTTGTTAGTAGGATCCACGTGGCATCCCATTTAGGGTTTCTTGGTTGCCTATATAAATCACTGCCCCCATTTCACTGTGGTTCACACAGTCAAAATTATTTTCACCATTTGCAAACCTTTCCAAGCTTTTCTCTCTTCGATCTCCTATTCTTATTAGGTAACTGCGCGTGAGCAATTTTTAGTACACCGTATTTATATCTTGAAAATGGTTGCTCAGTTACACGAGTTCCGCTCTAGGTTGGATGAGGATGATGTACGCCAATTTTCTTCTGACTACTTCATTCCTCTTGACATCCATCCTGAAGCACCAGATGTGGATGCGTGTATTGCCGATTTCCCCGATGGGAAGATCGGTTTGTATATACGCTTTTTTGATTACGCGAATTATCGCGTACCCATTTCTGTATTTTTGAGCAACGTGCTCAATCACTACCAACTCCATATCTCACAGCTGCACTGTATAGGTGCGGCGAAGATATCAAATTTTGAAATAAATTGTCGGTTACTTGCTATCAGTACGACAGTTGACCTATTTCGTGCGTTTTACCACACAACGTGGTCGCATGGATGGGTTTCTTTTGCGAAACGCGCAGGGCACCTTCAATGTTACACCGAGAAAGTAGATTCGCTAAGGCATTGGAGAGAGTACTTTTTCTGGGTGGATGATGTTGTCTTTCCATCGCGCTTTGAGTTCTATACTCAAGGGTCGCTGCCGAGGGATGAGCGTCCTATCCCTAGTTCTTACAGCGTCGCGGATGCGGACATAATTGATAGTAACCATATTCCCATTAACTCCTATCCTGAGGAGTTCTTGGTGTATATGGGGCTGAGTCGCAATTATTTTGATGGTGCGGACGAGGTTCCAACCTTCATTGATGAGAACAGCCAGGGTGGGTACTCATCTTTTATTGCCTCTATAATGTAAGTATTTTGTTTATTTTGCTTGAATAACTAAGCTGTTCTTGTTATTTGTCTTTTGTCTGTCGCAGAGATGGATCTGTTCACTGTTGTGAAGCTGAAGGAGCCCAAGCGTGTGATAGTGGGGGTGCGTCCCCTGAGGGAGGGTGAGCAGCCCATTTTACAGGCCACGGAGGGGCACCTGACGGTGTTTGGGCCTGTTGCGCGTGCAGATTCTCCCCCCGCAGCTGTGCTTGTTACGCCAGTGCAGGTTGTGCCACCTACTGAAGAGAAGTCTCCCGTGGAGGAAGAAACGCATGTGGAGTCATCCAATAGTGTGGAGATCTTGGAGCCTGTTGCAGAGGTTCGTAGAGAGAAGAGCAAGGAAGCGTCTTATGGTGGTTATGGTGTTGGTACCTCCAAAAGGAGGCGCCACCTGATTGCTGATGAGGAGTCAGTTGCGCCAGATGATATGTCCGCTACCAGGGCGAAGAAGAATCAGGCCAAGTCCCCACCTCTTGTGTAAGTATCTATAACTATAATCTTCTTTATTTGCCGTATCCGCGTACTAACTGTACCTTCTTCGTGTTGCAGGGACCATGCTGCAGATGGTGATGCGGCTTTTGCTGATCGTGCCGCATCGCCACAGACTACTAATGTGGAGGAGCCTTTGAAGGCGGCAGCGCAGATGTCTGCGCAGGAGTTGGTGGAGGAGCTGGCTGGTGTTGCTGCTCGCCAAGCTGAGTTGGTCACTCAGCTAAAGGCGCGGTCCGTCGTGGAGGGAGGCAGCCTTGCTCAGAAGGATGAGCAAATCGCTCAGCTCAAAGCGCAGGTGGCTGAGGCGCAGGCAAAGGTATTAGCTGCCGATGAGCGCGCCAAGAAGGACACTGAGGAGAAGCTAACTGTTATGGCTGAGCTGCAGCGCGAACGTGGAGAGTCGCAGCAGTACAAGGCTGACCTCGCCTGGGGGGTTAAGTACCTGGAAGAGAAGAAGACGGAGTTGTGCAATCAGCTTGCCGTCTTTGGCAAGAAGGTAGAAAACTCCGTAGAGGCGCAGGAAGAAAAGCTGCATAGGCTGAGCATAGAGTATGATGAGGAGTTGTATCCTTATCTTATGTCTACGATTGCGGAGCGCAGGTACTTGTTGTACATTCCTCGTTAATTCTTGTATCTTTTTTGTTTTTCTAATGCATTTGTTGCTGCTTGTGCAGGTGGTTGATCAGCCATGGCTTGCGCCTGGCTGCCATGGGCATATTGGAATCCTCAGAGGTCGTGGGTGCCTTTAGTAAGGTTGTGGAATGTGTCATTGCTCGTGGCAAGGCGCAGGTTGTGGAAGAGCTTGCTGAGGGTCAACTGCTAACGGTTTCCCCCGCTGAGGTTCCTGACTATAATGCTGGTACCTTTGATGAACTTGTGGAGGCGATGGAGGGAATGAGGCTCTTCGAGCTTCCGCACATTGCGCAGCTGGAGCGCGACCAAGATTATCCTATCAGATTTATCATGCAGGGATTAACTCTTGGGAGGCACATAGCAGAGAACGCAGAGGCTGAAGCTAACTTTTTCTTGAAGCCTGATGAGTCTCAATTGCAGGTTCCAGTGTTCGTGTAGCCGTGTGACATCCTTAACCCCTTCGCCCTTGAGACGGAGGTCCCTTTGAAGGAAGTTTTGGAGCATCATACAGAGAGGGCAGCCAAGAAGAAGGGTGTCAAGGGAAAAGCCACTCTCTACGGTGTAGGCACTGCGCACATCCCTAGATTAGATGGGGTTGCGGTCAGTGTGGCAACCGTGTCCCCAAAAGATGCGTTGATTTTGGAGAAACTCCAAGAGGCTGGGAGTTCTGCTGATCAAGGACGCAGCCCTCAGCGCTACCGTAGTTTGTAGATATTTATGTATAACTTGTAGTTATTTGTTGTAAAAACTCATGGTTTTAGGTAAATAAAAGTATGGAACTTTTTGCACGTGTATATCGTTTTGTACTTAGATTTTTGTCTTTAGTACGTGAAAGACTTTTCCAGAGGTACGATGTGCATATAATATCTTGTATTGAGCCCATAACTTATGCATTAAGTCCGTAACTTAATAAACGTTTGTGTTAGCAATACGTACAAGTAGATGTGTAGCGTGCTACATTTTATAATTTTTAGGGACCAAGTGTCTTGGTTACTTAGTTTATCTAAACTTGTTGTTGCGTATTCATTATGGGGTACGTACTAAATTCATAGTCTTGTATGAAGTTAGTGAGTTTGTTTATGAATTTAGGAGTCAATTATTTTGAGTCCGTGTGGTGGAGTGCAGCGTACTGCGAATTCCACTCTTTTAGGAGTCAATTGTTTTGAGTCTGTGTGGTGGAGTGCAGCGTACTGCGAATTCCACTCTTTTAGGAGTCAATTGTTTTGAATCCATATTTTGTTAAACGCGCACAGTGTGCGATAAAGCGCATCCATCGTGGGATGTACTGTTAACTTACTCCAACGTCTTGATAGTAAGGTGTTTAACAGGGATACGTGATCCAATGTTGATGGGTTTGTAACCCTCTTACTCAACGAGTACTTTAGTAGGTTTACTCATCCAGTCTGCCCTCGTGCGGTCTTAATATGTGCATGCACGCCATGTAGGCAATAATATAAACAGAATTGAAACATAAATGAATGATGTAAGCAACAATGTTTAAATGTGTTGTGGAGTTAGCTAGAAACCACAACGTTTTATTACTTCTTGCAAGTGAAAAAAGACAATTTCCTAAGAAGAAAAAAAATAAATATACCGACATTTATTGAGCGCTTACTAAAGTGCGAAGGTGTCAGTGTGTGGGCCGTGGCCTAAAGGTAGCATCTCTTGAGATTGCAAATGTTCCAGGTGCGTGGTAGCTCGTGGCCTTTCATGTCGCGTACTTTGTACGCACCGTCGCCTAATGCCTCTGTGACCTCGTAAGGTCCTTCCCATTTAGGTCCGAGCTTGCCCGTCTTCTGCGTGGCTTGCATCGTTGGCGCGGTATACAAAGTCCCCTGGTTTGAAAGAAGTGTTTCTGACTCTTGCATCATAATACTTCTTCATCTTTGATTTAGCTTTTGCTTCGCGGATAGCTGCCCTTTCGCGTCGTTCCTCCAACAGATCTAAGTCAATGCGTCGTTCATCATCGTTTGTTGTGACGTTGACTTCCGATGTACGGATTGTTGGCATTCCAATTTCTGTTGGTATAACAGCGTCTGTCCCATAGACAAGAGAAAAAGGTGTATCGCCGTTGCTGACTTTGATTTCTGTGCGGTGGGCCCACAGGACATGCGATAATTCGTCCACCCATCTTCCTTTGTGTCTGTCCAGGCGCTCCTTAATTCCTTCACCCAGACTACGATTCGCGCGTTCTACTAATCCATTTATTTGTGGATGTTTAACTGATGCGAAATGCTGTGTGATGTTTAACTGCGCGCACCAGTCTTTGAATGGGTTATCACATAATTGTTTTCGGTTTTCCGAAATAATCTCTCCAGGTAGGCCAAAGCGGCATACAATATTATCCCAAATAAATCGTTTGACCTGGTTGCCTGTGATACTCGCTACTGCTTTTGCCTCGATCCATTTGGTGAAGTAGTCAATGGCGACAATGAGGAACTTAAGCCCTCCTGTCGCGACTGGAAAGGGTCCTGCAATGTCAATTCCCCATTTATAGAATGGCCATGGTGAGGTGATGGGTGTTAACTCATGTTGTGGTCGACGCAGAATGGGTCTGTGGACTTGGCAGTCGTTGCATCTTCTAATCATGTCTCGCGCGTCGCCGTGCATGGTGGGCCAATAGTACCCGGATCGCAAGGCACGCGCTACAACAGACCGTGGTCCTGAGTGCATGCTGCAAGATCCGGAGTGGATTTCCCGGAGTACATAGTCTGCCTGAAGAGGTCCAACACACCTAAGCCATGGTTGTAGGAATGAACGCTGATATAGGATACCATCTCGAAGTTCAAATCTCTGCGCTGTGCGCCGCATCCGTCGAGCGTCCTTTTGTTCCTGGGGGAGTGTTCCCTTGCTAATAAAATCCATGATGGGTGTCATCCATGTAGGATGTTCTTCTTCTATCACTGTGGATACTTCCATCTCAGAAATGGATTTGTTCTTCAAGGTTTCCACCAATACCTGTTTTGACAGGTGTGCGAAGCTTGTGGATGCGATCTTACTTAGCGCATCTGCTTTTTTATTGTCTCCTCGTGGGATTTGTTTGATGGAAAACTTGTCAAAATTCTTGATCAAGGACTTGGCCTTATCGAGGTATTGGATCGTGTGTTCCTCTTGGGTCACATACTCGCCTAACACGTGGTTAGCTACTAATCGTGAATCCACATTAGCTTCGAGGTTGCGTATATCCATTTGATTTGCTATGCGGAGTCCAGCCAGTAATGCTTCATATTCTGCCTCATTGTTTGTGGCTATGAATTCGAAACGCAGTGCGTAAGTGTGTTCTGTTCCATCTGGGCTGGTAAGGATAAGGCCTGCGCCTGATCCTTCTGCGCACGAGGATCCGTCAGTAAATAGAACCCACGGGTCTTGTAGTGGTGCGTCAACCGTTGGTGATGGAGTATCAGCATCTGGCTTCTCGATAATGAAATTAGCCAATATCTGTCCCTTGATCGCGGTGCGCGGTCTATAAGAAAAGTTATGCTCACTCAATAACAAGCTCCACTTTTGTTGCCTCCCTGATGCATCAGGTTTAGAGATAACTTTCTTGATGGGTTGGTCCGTAATTACGGCTATTGGATGCGCTTGGAAGTACCTGCGCAGTCTCTTAGCCGCAAATACTATGGCCAGGACCAGTTTCTCCATAGCGGTGTAGTTAGTCTCTGTCTTCTTGAGGGCTTTGCTTACGAAGTATATAGGTGTTTGAACAGAGTTTCTGTCTGTCAGTAGCACCGCGCTGACTGCTCCATGGGTCGCTGAAAGATACATGATCAGTTCTTCCCCTTGTCGGGGTGCGACAAGCTTTGGTAGGTCTGCTAGGTTTTGTTTGAACTGCTGGAAAGCTTCTTCCGCTTCTGGAGTCCATCGAAAATCTCCCTTTTTTGTACACTTCGTGAGTGTTTTAAAGAGAGGAAGTGATTTGTCCGCTGATTTGGACAAGAATCGATTTAGCCCGGCTAATTTGCCGTTTAGTGACTGGACTTCTTTTAGTGTGCGCGGTGAAGGTAGTTCGATGACCGCTCTTGTTTTTTCTGGGCACAGTTTAATACCATCGGGTTCTATTAGGTATCCAAGAAACATGCCTTCTGTTGCTCCAAAAGTACACTTCTTGGGATTCAACTTCATGTTTATTCTGCCCAATGTCTTAAACGTCTCCTCTATGTCACGCACCAATTCCTCTTCGGTATGGCTTTTTATGACTAGGTCATCAACATAGACCTCCAAATTGCGGCCCACTTGCTTCGCAAATGCGTTATCCACTAACCGTTGGTATGTGGCTCCTGCATTTTTTAAACCAAAGGGCATTTTTGTGTAGCAATACACCCCTTGACTCGTGTGGAAGGCTGTTTTTTCTTCATCCTCCTTGGCCATTTGAATTTGATGGTATCCTTTGTATGCATCTAGGAAGCATTTGAAAGGATATTCGCACAAGGATTCAACTTTCCAATCAATTTCTGGTAGCGGATAGCAGTCTTGTGGACATGCTTTGTTTAGATCGGTGAAGTCCACGCACATTCTCCTGCTACAATCACTTTTCTTCATCATTACTGGGTTGGAAAGCCAATCGTGGTAATAAACTTCTCGCATGATCCCTGCATCTACGAGCTTGTGCACTTCCTCCAGGATAGCTTTTGCGCGTTCTGGGGCCTGGCCACGCTTTTTCTGCCGTATTGGAGGATATCCTTGTCAGATTTCTAGCTTGTGTTTCGTAATGGCTCTTGGCACTCCGGTCATGTGTTTGGGTTCCCATGCAAAGATGTTTAGGTTCTTTTGCAATAATGTGCACACCACTGCTCTGCCCTTGTCGGACAGCGATCCCCCAATTGATATCTCTTGGTCAGGATAATCTGGGTGGATTGCAACTTTCAGGTTTGTCACCTTAGTTGTGTGTTGTTCTGAAGCGTGCGGAACTTCATCTGTCACTATGGTGCATTCTCGTGGAGATGCGGTAGTGTTGTAAAGGGTAACGATTCCTCCTTCCACTGGGAACTTAAGCATCCCATGTGCTATGGATGGAACTGTGTGCAATGCTGATATCCCTGGTCTCCCAATGATGCCATTGTACGACGAGGGGGACCTGATTACCATGAAGTTCATCCAGGCTGTTGTGGAATGGTATTCATTACCGATTACCACAAGTATGCGTAATTGTCCCATGGGCCAAATCTTTTCGCCTGTGAATCTAGTTAGCGACGTTGTGGCCGGAATTAACTGGTTCTGTATCTCAGGTTTTAGCCTTTTGAAGCAATGTTCGTACATGATGTCCGCAGACGCTCCTCCATCGACATACATGCGGTGGATATCGTGACCTCCCGCTTGTATCTCGATGGTGAGTGGTTCTACCACTGCGTTGTCCGCAGTGAGAGTGGGGAAAGAGATTTGGTTTCCCTTGGAAAATCTTTGGCTGACTTTTTGTTTCGTGTTTTGCTGCCATGATTGTATCATGTATATCGTATCAGCCTTATTTTTTGGTATCTCCTTTTTGGCCCCATTCTTTTGTCTATCTTTCCCCTCTTTGATGTTTTTAACGAGGTGGTCCATCTTCCCTTCTCTTACTAATTTATCAATTAGCTGACGTAGTTGAACGCACTCGTTAGTAGTGTGACCCTTCTGTCCATGGTATTCGCAATATCCTCCTCCAATGCGCTTTTCTTCTGGAGTGCTCATGGGTGGAGGTTTTGGAAAATTTGCTCCTTCTGTCATGAATATTTCCTTAGGGGTTTTTGTGAATGGGACATACTTGTCGTTATCCCTTCCATTACCTCGGTTGCGGTAATTCCTGTTGCGGTTGCCACTTTGGTCATTGGATTGTCTCCTAGACTGTTCTTGTGGTTTAAAGGTTGAGTAACCTTTTTTGCTGTCTGCCGCCGCCGCTTCCCCTTGGATGAAGGATCTGGTGCGCTTTGTTAGCTCATCAAAGCTTTGGGGTACTTTATCGTTTAGCTTCCGTATCAGCTCTGGGTTATTGATCTCATTCATGAACCCTGAGATTTTTAGTACCTCAGGGCATGCCTTGACTTGCATGCATTCATCCTTGAAGCGCTCCATGTAAGCGCTTGTGGATTCCCCTTGGCGCTGTTTCACTCTGGCTAGTTCCACAGGGTTCTTTGCGCACTTCTTTCGTTGCGTGAAATTTAGGCGGAATGCTTTCCGCAACTCTTCAAACCCATTTATGCTTCATCGTGGAAGCTTGCTGAACCATGTTCGTGCATTCCCTAATAGGGTAGAGTTGAACATATGGCACCACGCAGGTTGTGGCCAATTTTTAATAGCAGCTGCTGACTCGAAAATTTTTAGGTGATCATCAGGATCACCTGTTCCATCATATGTTTTAACATTGGTAGGCATGCGCCTTCTTTTGTCATCTGAGAAATCGCTTATGCGTCGTGTGAACGCATCAACCTTCTGGCGACGCCAGGGAAGGGAAATATCTTCATCCTCCTTGTACCGGCGCCGGTTTTTAGATTTCCAATGTCCCGTCTCCCTATCCTCGTTGTCTGAGGAGCTGCTAGAAGAGGAGTTATTCCTTCTGTGGCGCTTGCGCCATTTTTCTTCGAAGTCCGAGTTCGAAGGGCTTTCACTTGGGGAGTGGTGTTTCCCAAGCCTATCTTGGATTCTTCTGCTTCCTGACCTTGAGACGCTTACGCTTGGTGAACTTTGTCGTCCAAGTCTATCTTGTATTCTGCGACTACCAAGCCTAGCGTGGACATTAGTGTGCCGCACGTTGTCTTCGTAATCCTCCGACTATTGAGAGCTAGATAATGTACCAAGTCTATCGTGAACATTGGTGCGCCTCTCATTGTTTCTGCGCTCATAGTGGTGCGGTGGAGATTTTTCTTGGTTAAAGTCTAGCTGGTTTTGTAGATCGCGGCTTGACCTTCTTCTTGCTTCCTCTTGCATGAGACTAGTTAAAGTCTCATAATGTTGGGACACAAAATCGTTTAATGTCACCTCAGGTGCATCCTCTTCTACTGCGAGGATGTCCGTCTCCGCATGGGGTTCCCTCTCTCTATTAGGTGCTCCTGGTGGCATAGTGCTGTCCACTATGGATGCTACTTGGTGGGGAGTGGTAAAGAGAGTGCGCTGAATGTCCTCAGCGCTTGAGACTACGGTAGTAGTTTGGGTTGTCCCCAAAGGCAATTCTACCGTGGTAGGGATTGGAGTTACATTCGACTCACGATGACTAGGCGCACTGGTTGTTCCAGAGGTCGGCTTAGGAGTCGAATCTTGATGCTTCTTCCTATGTGAATCATCACGTGTTTTCTCCGGCTGCGAAGTCCACTGGCCTGAGTTCTTGTTTTTCGGCATTCTGGTCTTGAGTTCTTAGTGTAGGGTCCCACGGATGGCGCTACTTGTTGATACAAAAGTTGGGCTTACCTTGTTTGGACTCCTGCTCTCGTACCAATTAGAATCTTTAGTGCTTGTGAAACCTGCGCACTAAGAAAATAAACAACACCGTTAGGCTTATCGTGGGATTGTCTCCCACGATTAGACTCCGGCGTGAGAGTAAGTAATCGGTTTTAGGGTTTAGTTGAAGAGTTAGGGATTGTGTAAATCGTACCTTTTAATGAGAATATATCATTCTATATATAAGGCGCAGAAACCGTGTAGGTTTCTTGCTCCTTACTCTTCGCACTCGTGGTGCTTATCCGGGGTAAGGATATCTAATCCGTAAATAGAAGATCCTTATCCTTTAACCGGTCATTTTGGTTGGGCTTTGGGCTTCGTGAGTCCAAGCCATTGGTATTTATGGCCCAAGTTATTTGCCATGATAGCCCACTCGTGGTGGGTTTGGGCTTAGTAATGCCTATAATTTGGGCTCGTAACCCAACTATAGGTTATACGTCATCATTCATGATGTACAAAATTCTTTAAAACAAGTTAAGAACACTATATGTTAACTTATGTTAAATAAACAAGGAAACTAGTGACTTATATTGAGAACCACGACCAAAATAGAGTAACCATGATCTGAAACACTTACATACTATTATAGAGGGTTTTAAAAGGAAAACATGGCAATTTGAATCACCTAAAACGAGTACACGAGTCAAAAGATACGGCCAAAAGAAGTTAGCAAAACCAAAACGCCGAAACTGCCTATACCCTACTGTTTGCAATCTGACCTAAATAAACGAGGCCCTTCTGGTCCGTTTCATCAAAAAGTTAAAACACGAAAGTTGTCTGGAACGACGTTTTCGTTCAGGTTGAAAGAAGCTCAAAGCTTGAAAACGCATAACGAGTGTTATATTTCTTCAAATTCTTAACAGCCCATTTATTACTATCAAGACTATACCTTTTTGTCACGGCTAAGGAAAACCAAATGGCCTAAAGGCCTAGAGCTGAGATCACAAACGTGGCTAAGGCCAAGGTTGAGATCTCAAAGACATGGTAGCCAAGACCAAAGCTACGGCAAGGCCACGGCTAAGACATCAAGGCTTTCTAAACCGAAATCATTATAACTATTATACATGTTTTACATATTAAATACTACAACACTAGGGAGCTTCATGTGAGGGGTTTCAATTGGGTAAACGGATCGACGAGTTGCTGGATTTACGAATTAAAGTGTCCTAGCTCCTCGAACGTTTACTACATGACCTCTGAATTATGACGGCCTGAACGGTAGTAAGAGATATACAAACTATACATGTTTCATAAACCACTTTTATTCAACGACTTACGGTATATACTAAGTACTACATCATGAACTATATGCAAGACATATATAGGCAATTCTTCGTATCCTTAGACATTGTTTCAAACCTAAGACATATCATCATATTCTAGGTTGCGCTTAGAGACTTCCTGGCTTATCCATCGATTCCGTTATACGTTTTGATATCATTAGTTCAAGGTCAGTCATAGCCCCTACTCTTTTCAATAATTGTTTTAACTCTTTGGGGGAGATACATGCTCAACTACTTGCTTACTTGTACAAATACTCAAAACATTTATACTTGATTATATTATACTTGATTGCATACATACATGACTGTGTTATACTTAATTGCGTTATTCTATTTAGTGGCTAGTAGTTATCTTTGGGAATTGGCTCCCAGTTGTCTTTGGGAATTGGCTCCCAAGTGAGGTCTTCGGAGATGAAGTAGAGAGTCACGACTAATTGCTTAATTGTTGTGATGAACTTATACATGTCTTAATCATACTATATATTTAGCAGTGGGTTGTGAACACACAGGTTGCAAGTGTTGTTATGGGCGGGACTTGCAACTGAGTGGATTCACAATGCCTTTGCTGTGTGAACATTCTTTTAAGGCTTTTCAACTGTTTTAAGACAAACTCTATGAACTCACCAACCATTGTGTTGACACTTTAGCATGTTTATCTCAGGTTAGTAAGGCGATAGCTAGTGCGTGGAACTTAGAGTCAAGCAGCATATTCTGAAGACTTACGCTTTTATCATTTATCATTCGAAACATTTTGTATACATTTATGTATCATACTTTCGAATCTCATGTTTGTAACTTTGAATTCATTAATCGAATAGTAACTTTTCAAAACGTCTCATTTAGAGGTCGTTTTCTATAACTTATACTTTGTATTATGAAGTAGCACCCCAGTGACACAGTCTTCCGCTGCGGTATTTTGGGTGTGTTACAAATAATCTAAGTTGTAGCAGATGAGGCGAAAAATGAACCGTTTTTTGGGGGTCATTTATGCCCGGAATTGAATTTATTTGATCAAATATTGCTCTAAATCGTTCCTTTTGTAATTTTAGGTACTTTGGGAGTGAATTCTGGAAAAGGAAGCATTTTGGACGTTTTTGGAGCATAAAAGTGAAGAAAACGACAAAGTATTAATTTTTCTTACTGGAAACAGCACCTGACGGCGTCAAGAGCAAAATGGATGATGACCCAGAGCAAACGTGACAGCGTCAGATCAAGGGCGTCAAGAGTAATTTTGGTGACGGCCCAGAGCAGAATTACACATGACGGCGTCAGCTATAGATCTAGGCAGTCCGAGAACTTTGTTGGCGGCGAAATGACGGCGTCAGAGTTTTCCTCTTGACGTCGTCACCTCCTAAAATCTATATATACTTTTCTAATTTTCATTCATTAAAGAAGGAACTTGTGTGGAGAATTTTAGGGCCGAACCTAATAAACCCTAGCTCATTTGTAACAGTATTTTCAAGGGTTTTCACCCCTTGAAACCCTTAATGTTCAATTGAGATAAGTATTCTTCCAATTCATTCAATATGTCTATGTGTTGTTTGAATATATCTTACACTTGTCTTGATTTTAACATGCTAGGCTAGATCTATTATGTGTTTGCTTAGATGTAATGAAACCTAGATGTTGATTATAGGTTGATTGCTTGTTTATAGTTGTAATGGATGAATGATTTCAATTTTAGGCTTAAGAAAACTGGCAGATCTCCATTGTGTAACTTGCTTGAACGTCTTAAGAAACATGAACCAATGTGTACTCGGTTTTTATGGTTGTATTTAATGCATGAGCGAATTCTAATGATCCTATGTTAGGAGCTTCTTAGCCGGCTAGACATAGGAGTGAAGTAGGAGCTTATAGAATTGGGGAAGTAAGTACGCCACCCCATGAATGGTATTAAGGAATACAATCCGTCATCCATGCAACTGTAACAAGTAATTAACCTGTAAAAGATATCTAGGGAGTAGTGAAATCTAAGTAAACACAATTCTCCCATATATTGTTCTCACCACTACCTTAATTTAGTTTATTTTCATTTTTGTTATTTTATTTTGATTGCATCTTAGTTATTGGGTTAGTTGATTAGCAACTAATTCAGCCCACTCCTCTAAAAACCGAGATTTTTATTTGCTTTTATAAAATATAAAAATACAAAAAGAATCATCCCTCACCTCTAGACCTAGTTTTTAGGCTTTCTAATCCTAGCGACACTATTCCTGGGTTGAACGATCAATCCCCCGGTACTTGTCACTATACTATACTACAATGATCAGGTACACTGCCTGGTGGGGGTTGTAAGCTTCTCGAGATCCCTCGAGAGGTAAAGCCTGGTACAATTCCCACGCATCAAGTTTTTGGCGCCGCAGCCCGGGGAATAGTTATTGTCTAGGTTAGAATTTCTTTTTATTAGGTCTACTTGCAAGATTCCTTTCTAGTAAGATTTTATTTTTATTTTTTAGGTCTTCTTTAGTCTATCTTATTTCTTCGTGCCCTTGTTCGTAACTATTTACCATCCGACATCATGGAAGGTGGTAACATCTTTGAACCCATCAACCCACCACAACAAGACCAGCCACAAAACCCACCACTAGCTAACCAACCTCTTAGGCCCTGAACCCTAGGAGAGTACTCCCGACCTAGCCACCAAGGCTATCGAAACACCATTGAGCTCACCTAAGGAGCCAATGTGTCTCCCTTGCGATCCGACACCATCCGGTTGGTGCAAAGCGGATGTGCATTCCATGGACTTCGTTCCGAAGATCCAAATCAACATCTCAAGGACTTCCTTAAAATTGTAGATTCTATAGACCTTGATGTTGCAACTAGAGAGTCGACCCGATTACGCCTATTCCAATTCTCTCTACGTGATTAAGTTAGTCAATGGCTTGAACGTTTCCCCGCGGGATCCATCACCTCATGGGATGATCTCACCACTCGTTTCCTTACCCAATTCTTCCCACCAGGGAAGACAGCGATGCTTAGAAATGACATCTTGATGTTTGACCAACATCAGAGTGAAACTTTCTACGAAGCATGGGCTCGTTTCAAGGATCTACTCCACAAAGTCCCTCATCATGGTATAAATCTTTGGTTATTAGTTCAGATCTTCTGTGACCATGTCGACTATCACACTAAACGTACCATCGACAGAGCCGCAGGAGGTAGATTGCGTGATAAGAACGCCGAGGAATCTTGGGCAATTATTGACGAGCTTGCCGCCGATAATCGAGAGTTATGGGAGTTTAATCACACTATAAAAGCGGCCATCAACGCAATCTCGACACCTGGAGGGACTAATCAAATCTCTGATGAACTCCTTTGCAAACTTGAGGCAAAAGTTAACTATTTTGAGGAAAGGCAAAAGAGACCCTTAAGTCCTAGACGGGCTGCTGTCAATTCTGCCTCTAAAATGACTTCAACGCCGTTATCAGAGTCACCCTCTAGAGAGAATGTTGAGACTTTTCAAAACTATGCCCCACCTTATTCTTCTCCCGAGAAACTTAGCCCAAAATTTGAAGCCAGAATGAGGGAATATATGGCAACCCTCTGAGCGGCTTGCTAGATTCGAGGAAGCGGTTTATAAACAAAAGGAGGAGATGCAGGAGAAAATGAATGAGATGATGAGCCTAGTGGAGGAGTATGCCAACCAGAAAACCCCTGAAAGGATGTTACTGAGGAAAGAAAGCATCATCCCCACTACCCGATTTGTTAATTCCATCACAATTGTCCACACGGATAATGAGAAAGCAGAAACCCCTAATGAACAAACCTCAGAAGAACAGCCAAAATCCCAATCCTTAAGTTACTACCTGAAACATGATATAAACAAAAACACTATAACTAATTGGATAAAGGGTGACGGGCGTAACCAATCTTCCAAACAGGGTTCAGAGAAGGAGGAAGAGGGAAAAGATGAGTATGATACATTACCTGTGGGGCTGATATTCGAGAAACTATTGGTACAAAAGGTGGCTACTAAGCAGATGGCGTGTGGGAACTTTGAGATACCGGCCAGCATTGGGAATTTGAAATATCTAAACACTTTCGCCGACCAAGGATCGGAAGTAAATCTTATGCCCCTAACTATCTACACCCAACTAACGTAAAAAATGCCAGCCCCCACTCGCGTTAGGCTATCCTTCGCTGGACACTCTTACGTGTACCCCTTGGGAATTGCAGAAGATGTGTTGGTGAATGTCGCAGGATTCATGTATCCCGTTGATTTCATGATCATCGATGATAAGGGAGGTGGATGCATGCCAATAATCCTTGGGGCACCATTCCTTACCACCGCAAGAGTTGTCATTAAGTATGAAAATAGGAAAATTGAGCTTAAATCAGGAAAAAGAAAGATTAGTTTTTCCATGACCCCGCGATATGCGCAAGAGAGTTTGATGGGGAGAAAGCTCAAAAACAACATTGACACATCACCTATTCATGTTCAAGAAAAGATACTTGCATGGGAGGCAAGAATCAAAAGCTATCAAGAAACTAAACACGAAGGAAGCAAAAGCAAAGGCAAAAGCAACAAAGTTCATGTCGAGCTTGAACATAATAAACCAACGAGGAACCATGTACCATTCGAAAAAGGGGACTTAGTACTCTTAAGGCACATGGAAATAACGATACCTCCCGATAAACCGAGTCCCTGGTGGTATGGGCCTTTCACAATTGAAAGCATAAGCCAAGATGGGATGGCTAACTTGAGAAGTAACGGAGGAAGTGAGGTGATTGCAAGTATCGACAGATTGAAACACCACCACCACAATAGTAATGATCGCAACTATATGGGGTACATCATCTCGAGAGATGTGGTCACGTAGTAACCCATGACCTTGAGTCTAGCTACAAGACTCATAAATAAAGAAAAGCGCTTCTTGGGAGGCAACCCATGTTTTGTGTGATTTTTATTTTGTTTGATTTTTATTTGCTTCCGTATGCATGCTTTATTTTTATTGTTGGTAGATCATGTTTCAAACTAAAATGGTGAAAATACTTTATTTTGTTGTTTGGCTTTGTCTTAACTTCATCCAAGGGTATTTTGCAAAAGATAAGTGTAAGGGAAAACCCCAAATATGTTTTTAGGAAACAAAATTGATCATGATTCTCCACAATATTAAGTGAACATGTATATTCGTATTTGTTAGAGTCAAATGCTTGTATCGAGTCATAATGATGTTTTGCAGGATTTTCCAGGAAGTAGGACAAGGTTTTTCCAGAAATTTTCCGGAAACTTAACATAAGGATTTCTGCAGGTCACTTCTGACAGCGTCAGGAAGAAATTCCTGAAAGGCGTCATGTGTAAAATTCTGGAAATTTTGCTAGTTTTGTTTTTCTAACGGAGTCTTAAAGTTTTTGTTAAATCTTTAGTTTTATAATCTCCAGGAAATCTGCAAACATTCATTCCACAAGCATTATATCTTACTTTGTTTTCTAGGATTTGTTAGCATATATAGATTGCCGCCGATTTTACGCGAGGTTGCCTTGTTTGTTTTCTCAGGTTTAACAGGTTATGTATGACAAGAAGATGATTTATATTCTGGAAGGGAAGCTTTGATTGTTCATTTTCTTGGAGGAAGATCTAACCTTGTTACCATACTATCCATACCGAGCGAATCAGGGGAGTATTTGATTTCATTCTTTTACCTGTTTTACTTTTACATTCTTTAATTGAACATTGGGGACAATGTTCATCCTAAGTGTAAGGGGAGGGTAAATGATGATACCTTATAGTAGACACTTTCTCTTGAGTTTGTTTGTTTGATGGTAGGTGTGTAATAAAACTATGAGAAATACTTGTTAGTGTAATTTTAGCGCCAAATTTAAAATTTTTTACAACATTTAGGAGTGAAACTATAGCCTTAGCAAGCGTCTCATGGATAGGAGATTGTATGACTAGCACAAAACCGTACCATTCAGAAAAATTTTCCACCCAAATATGTGAGGTTCGCCTTTAGATTTGATAGGAAAAGCATTTACTATTAGTGCTTATGAGTGTACCGGTAGCATTTAGAGTCTAGAACTTGCGTTAGTGATGCATCCTGAGACCGCTAGTGAGACTACATTCGTGTAGTAGGATTTACTACATGATAAGAGGCATTAGGATCACCCTTGTGTTAAACCTGTATCATAATTACTTGACCATTTAAGTCATATTACTTGGCTAGTAAAATCAATTAATTTTTCCCACACCCTTAGCGTTGTACTCATTTTTAGTACACGAAACCCCTAGTACACCCCTCCGAGCCTATCTTTTCGTTTCTAACTTTAAGCATCTTACTTAAAGGAAGAGTTTGTTACACCCTACTTAAATGTATACCCAAATCGCCTTAGGCTTCCGTGTATGCACTCATCTTTAGTGCATTATTGTTATTTGTTAAGCCCTTAGTTAATTATCTAATTGATTACATGGCTGCTAAGTCGAGTCATATCCTTGTACATATTGTTTTGGGATGATTGGGACTCATGGGTAAAGTACTTGTGCTATGGAGTAATGGGGAAGAACATCATATTATTGCCCCCATATATGCGTTAATCATAAAAGTACTCCAAGTGTTTTGATTATCTTAATTCGAGTCATTAGATTAGTTTATTGTAAAGTATGTAAAAATTCAAGTGTAAGGGGAATGTTCATTCCCTATGATGTATTATTTGGATGGTAGGGTAAGAGTGTATGCAAAGAAATATATATATATATATATATATATATATATATATATATATATATATATATATATATATATATATATATATATATATATATATATATAGAAAGAAAAGACAAAAACATACGGACTACCATCCCATTTTATTCTATATTTATTTTATGTTTTTGTTATTTTTCATTTATTAGCTTAAGTCGAGTCTAGTCTTGGCTTAGCAACGCCATATTGTACATGTAATTAACCAAGATGATTAACTCGCCACCATTAAAGATTGCCAATATCCAACAAAACCGTGTATTCCATATCCCTACACCTAACGTTACAACCCTTTAAAAGACCTCTTTGATAGTTTATCCTAGGTGCTTACGCCATGTGGTGGAGGTTTGATCCTTTCCCAAGCCTATGGTAATCTATTTTGTTATGACAGGTAGTGAGAGATGTTTTCCATTTCCATATTGTGATATATACTTTATTACACCGAGAGATGTGAGTATCTAAACACTATTTGTGAGGTGCTAGTGTATGACCTCCGTGCTTGTCTTTGGTCTTTAGTGGAACGATTATTTGTTGTAATTACTTTTATATTAGTGTTAAATGACCCCTAACTTGTATTTTGACTAGAATAAAAGCGCATTTGCTTGAGGACAAGCAAATCTCAAGTGTAAGAGTATATGATGAGGCGAAAAATGAACCGTTTTTAGGGGGTCATTTAAGCCCGGAATTAAATTTATTTGATCAAATATTGCCCTAAATCGTTTCTTTTGTAATTTTAGGTACTTTGGGAGTGAATTCTGGAAAAGGAAGCATTTTGGACATTTTGGAGCATAAAAGTGGAGAAAACGGCAAAGTCTAAATTTTCCTTACTGAAAACAGTACCTGACGACGTCAAGAAGAATTTTATGACGGCGTCAGGAGCAAAATGGATGACGACCCGAAGAAAACGTGATGGCGTCAGATCAAGGGCGTCAAGAGTAATTTTGGTGACGGCCCAGAGCAGAATTACACATGACGGCGTCAGCTCTAGATTTAGGCAGTTCGAGAACTTTATTAGCGGCAAGATGACGGCGTCAGATTTTTCCTCTTGACGCCGTCACCTCCTAAAATCTATATATACTTTTCTAATTTTCATTCATTAAAGAAGGAACTTGTGTGCAGAATTTTAGGGCCGAACCTAATAAACCCTAGCTCGTTTGTAACAGTATTTTCAAGGGTTTTCACCCCTTGAAACCCTTCATGTTCAATTGAGATAAGTATTCTTCCAATTTATTCAATATGTCTATGTGTTGTTTGAATATATCTTACACTTCTCTTGATTTTAACATGCTAGGCTAGATATATTGTGTGTTTTTTTAGATGTAATGAAACCTAGATGTTGATTATAGGTTGATTGCTTGTTTATAGTTGTAATGGATGAATGATTTCAATGTTAGGCTTAAGAAAACTGGCAGATCTCCGTTGTGTAACTTGCTTGAACGTCTTAAGAAACATGAACCGATGTGTACTAGGTTTTTATGGTTGTATTTAATGCATGAGCGAATTCTAATGATCCTATGTTAGGAGCTTCTTAGCCGGCTCAACATAGGAGTGAAGTAGGAGCTTATAGAATTGGGGAAGTAAGTACGCCACCCCATGAATGGTATTAAGGAATATAATCCGTCATCCACGCAACTGTAACAAGTAATTAACCTGTAAAAGATATCTAGGGAGTAGTGAAATCTAAGTAAACATAATTCTCCCATATATTGTTCTCACCACTACCTTAATTTAGTTTATTTTTGTTTTTGTTATTTTATTTTGATTGCATCTTAGTTATTGGGTTAGTTGATTAGCAACTAATTCCGTCCACTCCTCTGAAAACCAAGATTTTTATTTGCTTTTATAAATTATAAAAATACAAAAAGAATCATCCCTCACCTCTAGACCTAGTTTTTAGGCTTTCTAATCCTAGCGACACTATTCCTGAGTTGAACGATCAATCCCCCGGTACTTGTCACTATACTATACTACAACGATCAGGTACACTGCCTGGTGGGGGTTGTAAGCTTCTCGAGATCCCTCGAGAGGTAAAGCCTGTTGCAATTCCCACGCATCAGTAGCGCTCTTCGATTTGTTACTTCAAGGCCAAACACCTCTGTAGTGCTTTCCTAGTCAAATGCTCACAGGATTTAGTGTAGAGCATAATTTCTTTCTCATTTTTTTTCTTGTTTTTGCCATTCATATTGTACACGTTGACTCAAGTTGTTGTCTCTCGTGTGCAAGCCTTTATGCTTCAATTTTCCGTTGTTGAGCAAGTTGTTTTTCGTCCATTCTTTCTCCTTTTCATGCTTTAGTTTCTCCAATTCCAATTCCTTCTCTTTTATTCTCAAATATGAACCTGAAGATTCATGCCTTTGGGAAAAATAATAGGGGCGCAACATCTTACCATTTATTGAGCAACGCGTTATAAAGACCAGGGTCAACAGCAACATGTATCGTATGAACGTTTGATAAGTCCTATATTGTTGAATACTTATCGCATGTTATTTGCTCATATCTTCAAAGACACAAAAAGAATACATGATTTGGAGCTATTCTGTATGCAAGCTGTAAAAGAGCATACGACATAAGAAACTCTGGCCTTACGCCATATTGGTACCTGGAAATTCACTAAATCTTAGTGAATATTGAAGAATACGACTCATCTAGCTCTAGCAATGCATCGTAATTGAAAGCTCTGTGGAAAACTAGAAGGGGGGGTTGAATAGTTTTGCGTCTTTTTCGTTTAATAAAAGTTCGCTTTCAAAGAATTGATGGTAATTGTAAAAACCTTTGAAGCTAAAGTGTGCATACAAATTAATTCACATAGATACTACTTATTTAAAGTGTTGAATAGAAATTATAATTTCATATATCTCACTTAATTATAAGTTTGTATTTATATATGTATATGTGTTTTAATAATTGTATATGCTTATATTTTACTAATGTATGATTAATGTATTAAATGGAACCTAGTTTGATCTTTATGTGAAATCAATATATGCACAACACACAATTATAATAATGTACGAGAAGCTAGTAAGTAAGCAAGCAAAGAATGAGAGATAGAAAGATCAAACCGAGAGACAAAGGATTTATAGTGGTTCAGCTACAAGGACACCTTCCTTGCCCTACTCCACTCCCCGAGCACCGAACTCGAGAGTTTTCTTCACTAAGTCAATAACCTCCCTTATGGCGGAGAAAACCGTACACACCAAAAGCTTACACCAATTAACGACACAAACCAAGATGTCGAGTTCTAATCGTAGCTAGAACCAATCTCACACCAAATATCACACCACACCTTCTTCACACCTTTTTACTTCTTCTATACTTCTTCACACCACAAGTATCTTCACACCTTCACAAAATACTTCACGACTTCAATGTCTTGCAACTTCACAACTTCAATGCACTAACGTCTTCACAACTTCAAACCAATAATGTCTTCTCACCTTCAAGCCACTAGTGTCTTCACAACTTCAATCTACTAATTGTCTTCTAGTCTTCTCCACTTGGAAGCTTCAATTACTTCACTACTAGTCACTATTGCTACCATCTCCTATCTTCACTACTATCTAACACTACTTCTTCACTTCAAGTTCCACTTCACACTTACAACAATTCTAGATTCTACAACTAAATCTAGCTAACTAATACATACACCTTATTCACCAAAATATGAAAGATCAACAAGATGAAATAAACACACAACTTAGATAGCAAGATGATACTAAGTTGTAATACTTCTAATAGAAGTATTCTTCTCTTTGCACTTGAGAGTTGAGGCTTGAATCACTTTGAAACAAAGATCAAAGTATATATGATCAAGGGATTTTTAGAGAAAGGAAATGAATGTTTAGATCAGAAAGTTTCTAGTGCAAAAAGGTGAGAAAAATATGTGGAATGATCCAATATTTATAGTGCCAGAAAATACTGTTCTGGAGTGTGCCGGTCCCCTTAATTAGGGGGCAGTCCCCTTAGTGATTAAGGGGGCCGCCTAGTAAAATTAAGGGGGCCGCCCTCCTGAACGTTGGATTTTCTTGTCCTTTTGTGAGGGAAATTTTTCTGGATTGGATTTGCCATTTTTGGTTGAAAATTTGAATTCACAAATTTGTAATGAATTAAACATATTCTTTTAATGCCAAAAATGTTTTACAAAAGATATAAAATGTTTTGTGACATTTTATAAATATCTAGTGATTAACAAAAGTGTTCCTCTGATCTTATAATACATTAGACACTTTGTTTATTCATACCTTAAGTGATTGAATAGTAAAGATGAGTATTTACTACTAAATACTTGTTTATGTCATAATCTTTGCTTTGATGAGTTTTCGTTTTGTGATTATCAAAACATAGAGATATCGAAAGATATGAATAACGTTTTTAGTCATTTATTTATATCAACAATCTCCCCCTTTTTGATGATTACAAAACCTAAACTCATTAAATCCAAAAATTAATTTTTAGACAAGTATTTAGTGAGTTTATATTCACTTCTCCCCCTTTTTGTAAAATCAAAAAGGTTTAAGCCAATAGAAGGGAAGCTCCCCCTTGATGTATGCTCCCCCTCGTTTGAGGGCACCAAGGGTTCGAGTATTGGAATTCTTGCAAGAAAAATATTAGAAGCACAAGCATGGCATAAGCAAACACATATATCATAGTACCAACAAATAATAAGCATGGCAAAAGATAATTAGAAACACATATTAAGTCATTAATAGAAAATGATTATGTCAACCCATAATCATTGTTACAAAGGCCATAAATATAGAATACTAAACTAAGTAGAGCATCCTAATGTGCCAACAAGGAGTGTCACCAAAATTTCTTGAATCCCAAAATGGTTGAAGAGTTTTATTTGAAAATGAGAAACATAAGCATATAAAATGCTTGATGGTTTAGTGGAGATAAACTTTAGGTTGCATGGATGTTGGTGAGTTTGGAGATGTGGAGCTTGTAGGTGGTAGATTTGAAGTAGGGTTTGTTGATTGAGGGTTTTGATGTTGTTCAATTGATGGTGTTTGTTGAGATCTAGTAAGAAGATACTCAATCCAAGTGAAGTGCTCATTCAAAGCAACGGTTTGTTGTTGAAGGAAGATGCAACAAGGGCAATTGTTGACATGCTTCTCAATTTGGTTGATCTTGAGTGGTGATGATGGTGAGCTTGATTGGGGTGGATCCGAATTGCGTTGAGCAAGATGTAATGCTAAAAGAGCACTAAGCTCATGAGCCTCTTTTAGCTCCTCAACGAACTTCAAGTGTTCGGAGGAAGGTGTTGGTGGTGGAACATGATAGTTGTCTTGGGTGAAGGTTTGAACATGCAACATGGGAATGGCATGTGAAGTTGTAGGATGTGGTGGTGGTACTCTTGGTGGTGGAGACATGGTTGAGCTTGGGTAGTCATGAAAACATGAAAAGGGTGGAAGAGTTTCTTCATGAGTGAGTGGTGTTTTTGTTGAATGAGCAACATGTGAAGTATTGATTGAGATGTTGGGACTGTTGTTTTAGGATTGAGCATGCTCATCATTAGAAGAAGCATTAATGAGGGTATGAGTGGAAGATAGGTTGTGAGATGACTCATTAGAGTGGGTTTGAGGTTTAGTTGTTGGTTGACTTGGAACAACATCACTTGAGTTATGACAAGAGTCAAGTTTCCTCCTCCAAACGGGTTTGACGGAAATCCTTGCGATTCTTGAAATCTTTGGTTTTTGCTTGTTGGGAGATGACATGTTTGGGTGTGATGGCATTAATGATGGGAAGAGGGTATTTATATTGTATGAGAAGTGTGGTTTAGGAAGGAAAATTTTGAGGGATAGTATGGGACAAAATATGTTTTTGAATTTTGGGAAGTATAGGTTGAAATGGGTTAAAAAGTGATAAAGAAAACAGTATCCCCGACCATCAGATGGCCGGTCCCCTTAATTAGGGGTCGGTCCCTTTAATCATTAAGGGGGCCGCCTTATATAATTAAGGGGGTCGCCCATCTGGTGATTCCCAGAATGCCAGAAATGGGTTTTTGGCAGAAAATTTTCAAAAAGGTTGTGTTTTTGGATTTGGATTCAAGTAAGTTCAACTCTTTGAGGCAATATAGGGCATACTATTCATGAATGTAGAGAGTGATATAGAAATAATTAAATTAGGCAATTAATTTCTAATAATCATGCTATCTATTAATTTATCAATTAAGATATGCAACTAAGGAAGCAATAAGGCAAATTAGTAAAATGTGTAACTATATGAAGATGATAACATGTAGTCTAGTGCAAACATATTGATGATTGTTAACAAGTAACAAGTAGGAGGATATGATTATATGGACTTCAAGATTTGTTACAAACAAGATCCATATGGGCAAGCCATGATTCTCATGAAATGATTTAATTAAATTGTGAATGTCATTTCCAATAGAAGTGTATGACACATGTGAGATAATCAAATATGTTTTGAGCAAAACGTTTTTTGTTTTATTCAACAATGTTTTGAAATAAATTCAAGTGTGCATTTCAATAAAATAAATTGAGTTTTGTTTCATATCATGTAATAAAAGAATTTCAATCTTGTTTTTGATTAAAATAAAGTTATGAAAAATTATAATTAAGCATATTGCTTGAAGAAACCAATATAGATATTTGAAAGATTTTTATTCAAAGAGATAGAAGTTTTGGACATGATGTTTTGATTATGATAACAAGAAATTGCAAGTGAAGGATTTGAAATGGAAACTTATCATATTCAAGAGAATCAATTAAGCCCATTGTCATATATAATCATCTCTAATGACAACTAAAGATATGGAAGAGAGATGGTAGATATTTATGATCTAAATGCAATGAGATAGAGAGGAACAAAGTAAATCATTTATGGATACAAGATAGACATATGTATATGTGTATATATATATATATATATATATATATATATATATATATATATATATATATATATATATACAAAGAACATTATAATATCAAATTACCAACAAGTCTCAATTATAATACATCTATTAATGCAACTAGTAAGATCATATAGCTTAAATGGAAAGTATTCTACTATAGATCATAGAGGATCTTCAATATAAATGAAGACTAAGAAAAATGATAATAGACTAAACAACAAGAAGGGTAATAATTCTAATATCATATATGCATATATTAATATTAATGATCTAAAAGCATGGCAACTTATAAGTTAAATCATATTCACATACTCATTAAAGCATTCTTTAATATAATGTAATTTTGGCAAGTTTTTGAAAAGAAAACTTACCTCAGGTCCAGCTTTTCTTAAAGAGTGGGCACGAGGGAAATGGAAGATATCTTAAAAGTTTGTCCAAAACATATCGAAGTAGCAAAGTGACATTCCAACGCAATAGAAATCAAGGGAGCTTTATCCGAAATGCTTAATCGATCACACCAATCATCACAAGTCGTGAATACTAAGAATAATTGTGCTTTGGAGCCTTCAACTTGAAATAGTAACGGACACACCATGATACCAATACTCCAAGAGTGAAGAACAAAATACCGAGACAATAGATGACCGCAACAACGACATAGGCAACACATTTGCAGAATGTGAAACATAGTGATAGGAACCAATAGCCGTCAAATGTAATAGAGCGAGATGAGCAAATCAACACGTAATAGACTCTCGTTCGTTAATTACCTAAACATGATAAAAAGCTTGGTACCCAGATTCTCATGGGTCCGAGTTGGTTAGTTGAGGACATCCATTGCATTTGAATGCACATGATAAGGATGTCGTCGATAAGTACAAAAATTCATCAATAGTTTGTTTTAATTGACAAACAATGACTTTCTTGACTAGAGTGATAAATAATGAATGTAAATAATATTAGTTCTAAATTTCTCCACCAGGTTTAACAAATTTTATTTGTTTTGATATATTTGTTAAAGAATCATTTGCTGTAAATCCTAAACAGGTTTTATCATAAAATGACTTTTGAATGTTAAGAAGATATTCTAAAGATTTAGAACTATTTTCGAATTTTGCCAATGTTTTTGCTTTTTCATTTTCCATTTTAATTTCATGTTTGTAGTCTTGACATTTTTTACATTCAAGATCAATTTCAATATTACTTTCAAGTCTAGACATTTATCTTCTAAAAATATTTCTTTTTTAAAGTTGTTTTCAGCGGATGTTGAAGATTCGTTTTTAAAAATAATTTTTGAGTCAATGTTGCAAAAATGTTTGAAGTTGTTTTCCATTTTTGAAAATTCTAATATAAATTGATCATAGCAGAAATGTTTGGTTTTGGATTGTACCTTATTTGTAGTTGTACATTCTTCACATGCTATACGGTGATCAATTCCATTGTCCATGTCGCTCCATGTTTTGTTTGTAGTTTCGCTTGGATCTAGAAGCGTGTAGTCCTTGCCATCAATACTTGTGTTCACATTTGTTTTAATATTCTTACAAGCCGTATTATCATCGTCTTCTTCGTACTTGTTGCACCATGATTTATTAACGCTCTTTCTTCGGATTTGGCTCATGTATTCTTTGTTATAGATACCTTCAATGATCACATTTGAACTAGTAGTACATGTGTTTATTTCAACTAAATATTTATTTATTAAATTTTCTAGATTAACTATTTCTTGTGCAATATCAAGTTTATCATCTTTGGTTTTACATTTCTCTTGGTGAAACTTTAAAAGACATTTCCAAATATCATTTGCCGTTTTACAACGAAATAATCTTTCATATTCAACTCTTGGTAGAGTTTTGAAAATAAGTAATTTGGCTTTAGTGTTTTTATCAATTTTGGTTTGAAGATTATTATATTGATTTTCAAAATCCATTTTGGTTGGTTTAAGATCACCAATTGAAATGATATGCCAAAGATCAAGATCTATTGATTTCACATAATTTTCAAATTTGTTTTTCCATTCAAGAAAATGATCATTTTCAAATAATGGTGGTTTTTGCGTAAATTCCCTTTCTAGATATTTTTCGAATTCCATAGATCGTTACAAGTTTTAAAATACAATATATTTTAAAAATCTTGCTAGACGTGGCTCCTGATACCAATTGTGGAAAACTAGAAGGGGGGTTGAATAGTTTTGCGTCTTTTTCGTTTAATAAAAGTTCGCTTTCAAAGAATTGATGGTAATTGTAAAAACCTTTGAAGCTAAAGTGTGGATACAAATTAATTCACATATATCACATAGATACTACTTATTTAAAGTGTTGAATAGAAATTATAATTTCATATATCTCACTTAATTATAAGTTTGTATTTATATATGTATATGTGTTTTAATAATTGTATATGCTTATATTTTACTAATGTATGATTAATGTATTAAATGGAACCTAGTTTGATCTTTATGTAAAATCAATATATGCACAACACACAATTATAAAAACGTACGAGAAGCTAGTAAGTAAGCAAGCAAAGAATGAGAGATGGAAAGATCAAACCAAGAGACAAAGGATTTATAGTGGTTCGGCTACAAGGACACCTTCCTTGCCCTACTCCACTCCCCGAGCACCGAACTCGAGAGTTTTCTTCACTAAGTCAATAACCTCCCTTATGGCGGAGAAAACCGTACACACCAAAAGCTTACACCAATTAATGACACAAAGCAAGATGTCGAGTTCTAATCGTAGCTAGAACCAATCTCACACCAAATATCACACCACACCTTCTTCACACCTTTTTACTTCTTCTATACTTCTTCACACCACATGTATCTTCACGCCTTCACAAAATACTACACGACTTCAATGTCTTGCAACTTCACAACTTCGAGGCACTAACGTCTTCACAACTTCAAACCAATAATGTCTTCACACCTTCAAGCCACTAGTGTCTTCACAACTTCAATCTACTAATTGTCTTCTAGTCTTCTCCACTTGGAAGCTTCAATTACTTCACTACTAGTCACTATTGCTACTATCTCCTATCTTCACTACTATCCAACACTACTTCTTCACTTCAAGTTCCACTTCACACTTACAACAATTCTAGATTCTACAACTAAATCTAGCTAACTAATACATACACCTTATTCACCAAAATATGAAAGATCAACAAGATGAAATAAACACACAACTTAGATAGCAAGATGATACTAAGTTGTAATACTTCTAATAGAAGTATTCTTCTCTTTGCACTTGAGAGTTGAGGCTTGAATCACTTTGAAACAAAGATCAAAGTATATAAGATCAAGGGATTTTTAGAGAAAGGAAATGAATGTTTAGATCAGAAAGTTTCTAGTGCAAAAAGGTGAGAAAAATATGTGGAATGATCCAATATTTACAGGGCCAGAAAATACTGTTCTGGAGCGTGCCGGTCCCCTTAATTAGGGGGCGGTCCCCTTAATGATTAAGGGGGCCGCCTAGTAAAATTAAGGGGGCCGCCCTCCTGAATGTTGGATTTTCTTGTCCTTTTGTGAGGGAAATTTTTCTGGATTGGATTTGCCATTTTTGGTTGAAAATTTGAATTCACAAATTTGTAATGAATTAAACATATTCTTTTAATGCCAAAAATGTTTTACAAAAGATATAAAATGTTTTGTGACATTTTATAAATATCTAGTGATTAACAAAAGTGTTCCTTTGATCTTATAATACATTAGACACTTTCATTATTCATACCTTAAGTGATTGAATAGTAAAGATGAGTATTTACTACTAAATACTTGTTTATGTCATAATCTTTGGTTTGATGAGTTTTCGTTTTGTGATTATCAAAACATAGAGATATCGAAAGATATGAATAACGTTTTTAGTCATTTATTTATATCAACAAGCTCTACAGTTAAAGCCCAAGTCAACCATTGAAGGATTACGGCATATGAAACTCTGGTCATACACCGTAATAAAGATCTTATCCCCCATCCAAGTATATCAAAGATTTAAAGGTTACGGCGTAACACACCTCTAGTTTACGCCTTATTTTAGAATATACGTAGAATATTCTTGGAATATGTTTTCTTCGTCAGTAATCAAGATATCCAGATTACGGCGTATTTCCTATGGATTACGCCGTATTCTAACCCTGATAGAATACTATAAATATAAGCCCTAAACGGGAGTTTTTAATATCTTTCACTCACCACTCTAAACTACAGCTGAATTTCACTATTCCAAGGCCCCAAGATCAGTCCCAAGAGCTAGGATAACAAGAAGAGAAGGTCCCGTATCATCACATTAGGCTTAATCATTCAGTTTGCATATTGATTTCATTATGATTTCCATTTGTGTATCGTTTGAATTATCTCTTTGTACTTTTACATACAGTATGGGCTAACACCCTTGGGTGTTAGCCATGCTTATGAATATTCTATGATAGTTATTTCCGTTTTTGTTTAGATCTAATGTATTGTATTGCTTAGTTTTGTGTTTATAGTTACCATGCTCGTTTATTTGTTTGAGTAGTTTAAGTCTAGTATCGCATGAACCAAATGGATATTGGATGTATATTATTAGAACATTTAAGTAGGCGCTTACTCTTCTTACATGGACCAAGTGGGGGAATGGGTAAGGTATCGCATGGACCAAATGGATACCACTGATAAATCACAAACATTAGTTGGCATGACTTAATACATGCTTGTAGTCCGATAGGTGCATGGACCAAATGGCCTAGGAGATTGCATGTATAGTAGCTAGTTTCATGGACCAAGTGGACTAGTTTTGGTTAGATAGGAGTATGGGGATGTTGTCTGGACTAAAGAGATATTCCCAACATATCCTGACGTCACTAGTACTTTATAGTTAGATCATTGTACTAATAAATGGATGAATAGAATGGAATATGATTAACATGGATAGCACTACTTTCTCTTATTGATCACAACCTTAGTATAATTTACTTTAGTTTACGTTTTATGTTTTTAGTAGTTAATTAATTAAATCAATCAAAACCCCCTTCTTTAACTTATAAAATACACTAGATCTAAGCATACTATTCCCGAGATCGACCTCGTACTTACCCCACTAGCTACATCTGATCGGGTACATTGCCTGTGAAAGTATGTCGTTAAGGTATAAGTTCTGTTAAATATAAATTTAAAACTAGACCATAAAAATGCCTACAACGAAACACACATCAACGTTTGAATTATCCCTTAAAATTACCTTAATTAAGGGGGTCAGCTGAACCCTATAAATCCTTAGGGTTTGTGGTTTTGTCTTGTAGTACTTATATATTTATCCTAGATAGCTATATATATATCAAGGATAATTACCATTGTACCCCTTTATAAGAATTTTAGCATATTCTCATTTTCTATTCATTTCAATTTTATTTCGTCACTCTGTTCTTATTTCCGCATGCATGTCCCTTTTAGTCTGCACTTGTGTGACATATCAGCATTTCTATGAACACCCGTTGTCAAAGAAGTTGTTATTTGCTCACAAATCCTTTCAATTAGTCCATACATGAACATATGATATGAAACGTCATCCATGGTTGCTGCTTTTGCTATACTTTTAGGCATGTCCATAAAATATTAGTCATCGTCTTTTGTTCAACAAACTTATGGCAATATGTTGTTAATTATACGAGACGACAACTTAGTAAAATACAAAAGCGCATATACGACGACACCTTAATAAAATTGTAAACGTATATACGACGACATTACCGCTCATTTATGATTAGAAAAATAAACGCTGCAAATTTATCTTTTCTCACAAAATATTTCTAATAATTTATGTTTTCCATTATATTTTAGTTAATTTATAATTTTCATGCATATAAATGACTAGTTTATATTTCTAGACCAATTTTTTAATAATTTAGTTCGTTAGGGAAGACATTGCATTTACAGCAACGACAATTTATTTGCAAAAGGTCTTGCGGAAAACTTTTATTTTGGAGCGAAACTTGTTAATACAAATAAACCTTAAAAACGTTTAATTATATTTTACGATCTTCTAATGTTTTATCGATAACAAACGTAAAATCATTTTAACGAGACTTATAAAATACGTAACGATTTGAGCCAAAAGGTTACTAACTTATTTTATTAAACAAATAAACCTTAAACATATTTATTTAACAAGTTTACATAAAACCAAAACCATTTTTTAATAACACTTAAGTAACTTAGTTATTTACATTTTATAAAGTACATGTTACTTGTGAAAATAAACTAGAAAAGACTTGGACTATCCATGACCCAAAACCAAGTCCATAACCCATAACTCATGGAGCTTGATCTATAACCCATGACCCATTGCATGACATCATGCATGACACCAAAATGGGCAAAGACCCAAAGTCCATAACTCATAACCCAAAGTCCATAACCCATGACCCAAGATGTCCTTGACATCATGCATGACATCACATGAACCACGGATTATAACCCATAACCCAAAACCCGGAGTTGTAACCCAAAATCCGAACTGTTGATACTAGATGGTTGGATCCTTGGGTTTACACTAGCCGGATCCCTGTGGTAAGGGATCCGGTGGAACCGGGTGAACAGTGCTCACATTTGCGTATAAATAGTGAGCCATTTCTCTATTATTTCACCCCTTTTAGACATATCTTCTATCTATGTTCTAAACTCTCTAACCTCATATCAAAGGATCTTTCTATGTAGTCTTTCTTTGTGATTCTCAAGGTTCCTTCTAAAAGGTGAGATCACGACCTCTCGAAGACTTGCAAGCTCGTGACATGAGTTGCTAGGATTCTTCTTTCCTAAGATCACATAAGTGCAATCTTGCTTTTTCTTCTTCTCAAAGGGTGTTTGTAGATGTGTTGAATCGTTAAGTGTAAAAGGACGTTGGTTCCTTTAGTTGTGTTGTGCAAGTTGTGTTGATCGGGTGGTGGTTCCTCCTTTTATTGAAACCCGGTATCTAGCCTTGTACAGGATAAAGTGTAGGCGACGAAGGTTTGGCTCTACCTCATGGAAGAGCTCGGTATTTAGCATTGTACCGAATAAAGTGTGAGCGACGTTGTGAAGGCTTCTCCGCAGGTGAAAGGAGTTAGTCTTGTGTAGTGTTTACGGAACTCTCGAGTTGGGTACTCGGGGAGTAGAGTAGGGCAAGGAAGGTGTCCTTATAGCCGAACCACTATAAATACACGTGTTGTGGTTGTGTCTCTCTAACTCTATCTCGTAGTTTAGTTTATATGCTTTTATTGCTATCAGTATCCAATACGTCAAAACTAGATTGACATAAGTCGATCTATAAGTTTTAAAATGAAGCTTTAATCGGTAAAACTATTCAACCCCCTTCTAGTTTTCTACAAAATTTTTTATTCAAACAAGACCAAAAAACATCCCACGGTCATACCTATAGCGACGACACTAGATAAAAGTCTTTGTCAATTTGAACTTTTTTTTTTGGTCTTTGTCTTCATTGAACTTTTAGCGACGACATGTCATTGCTAAAAGTTATAGTCAAAGTTAGAGAGTTATGAAACTGAGTTTTTGTTGTTTAGCAGACCTATTGCAACAATATACGTCTTCGCTAAAAAGTAACTATCCTGAGAAGTCTAAAATCTTATAATGTTTTTGTAAGAATTATAAAACAATAAAATGATCATAATAACCGGCCAAAAGAATAAGTGGTCGTTGTGAGTTAAAGTCCTAGCAAGACAAATGGCAGAGTTAAATGGGCCATCGAGGGAGACAAGAACACCAAATATTTTCACTCGATCGTGAACAAGAAAGGTAGAAGAAAACAAATTAATGGTCTAAATATAAATGGGAACTAGGTTGAGAACCCAACCGCCATTTATTCTGAGGCTATTGTCCACTTTTCTAATCGTTTTCATGATTCTGAACCCAATCGCCCAAAATTTAAATGTGAACTTTTCTGACAGTTGGATCGTAATGATAGGTGCTTTCTCGAATCTTCGTTCACTTTAGATGAGGCTAAAGAGGCTGTTTGGAATTGTTGTGACTCAAAGTCTCTAGGTGGTGATGGTTTGAATTTCAAATTTATTAAAGGTTATTGGGATATTATTAAAATCGAACTCTTCAATTTCGTAAAATACTTTAATAAGTATGGATGTTTAGCAAAAGGCTGCAACGCTTCTTTTATTGTTCTCATCCCAAAGACCTCAGACCCGTTGGATTTACGAGACTACCGACCCATTAGCCTTATTGGATGCATGTATAAAGACTTATCGAAACACCATGTTAGTCGTTTAAGCAAGGTTATCCACAAGCTGATTAGCCCAAATCAGTCAGCTTTTTTGGCTGGCAAACAAATTTTGGATGGAAGTTTAATCGCAAACAAAATAATTAATGTTGCTAGAAAAGAAAAACTTAGACTTCTCCTTTTCAAAGTCAACTTCAAAAATGCGTTTGACAGTGTGAATTGGAGCTTCCTTATAGACATCATGGCTCAAATGGGGTTTGGTTTAAAATGGCGTAAATGGATATATGCATGCCTTTCATCAGCTTCAATATCTATTCTCATCAATAGTTTTCCCTCGAAAGAGTTTCCAGTGAAGCGCGGTCTAAGGCAAGGGGGCCCTCTTTCGCCTTTCCTTTTTCTTATTATTGCAGAAGCTCTGCAAGTTATGGTTATTGATGCTTGTAATAAAGGCGTTTCAGGGCTAAAAATAAATATCTCCAAGTGTAGGTTGTTTGGCATCGGGGTTCCTATGAGAGATGTCGAGAGTGTAGCGAGGGCCTTCAATTGTTCACACGGGTCTCTTCCATTCTCTTACTTAGGTCTGCTTGTTGGAAGATGTATGAAGATAATTGTGGATTGGACCGAGGTGGTTAAGAGATTTTCTTAAAGGCTTGCTTCTTGGAAAGCAAACTTGATTTCAATAGGAGGTAGACTTACTCTTGTGAAGTCGGTTCTTGGAAGTCTTCCTTTATACTTCTTGTCTTTATTCAAGGCTCCTGAGGCGATTATTACTAAACTTGAATCTTTGAGAAGAAACTTTTTTTAGGGAATGAGGGAAGGTGTTAAAAAGATTAGTTGGGTAAGTTGGAATAAAGTCTTAGTATCCAAGAATGATGGCGGTCTCGGGGTTGGTAGTATTATAGCAAAAAACATGGGGCTCCTCGGAAAATGGAAATGGCGTATTATCAATGAACAAGGAGCGCTATGGAGAAAAGTAATCGCTGAAATTCATGGTTCAAGTGGTGGTTTTGACTTTATGGTCAGGTCTAGAAATAAAAGCATGTGGTCTTATATTGTGGGTACCTGTAATAAGATTGAACAATTGGGTGTTCCTCTGAATAATCTTATGGTTAGGAAAATATGCCTTGGAACTCAAACTTCATTCTGGATGGATAACTGGTTAAACAATTTGGGACCGTTAAAAGATTGTTTCCCTCGTCTTTTTGCTTTAGAAAGATATAAAAATCGTCTTGTGGCGGACATATGGGTTTTAGAAGAAGGTGTATGGCAAGGTAAGTGGGTTTGGATTAGGCAACCTAGTAGACGAGCTGATGGAGATCTTACATAGCTAGTGACCGACTTCCTTTCAATTGGAACTCATGGGTACCTCATAAGGTAAACGTGTGTGCTTGGTGCATTGCTCTAGATCGTCTTCCAACCAGTTTGAACTTATGCCAACGTAGAATCAATCTTCCTATGCCGGTATGTTTATTTTGCGGGTTGTCTGATGAATCTCGTGATCATTGTTTCTTTTTATGTCCTAAAGTTAGAGTAGTGTGGTTGAAATTTTAGAGTTGGTGGAAAGTCCCTTCTCGGTTCTCTTTAAGTGACATTCTTAAAGGAAACTTTAATTTCATCAAAGATAAGTGGACAATGAAGCTATTTCACGCTATTTGCTTGTGTCTAATTTGGTATGTGTGGAAGTGGAGGAATAAATTATTGCACGCTTCGTCAGATGAAGAGGTATCTTCGGCTCAACAAGAGGACGGTGATCCAAAGATTATCTCTGTTGTGGACTTCAAACTATGCCTCTAAATGTCACTTTACTTGGTGTCATTTGATTAGAGCTCCCGGAGAAGTGGCTAATTTATAGTATGTAGTTCCGGCTTAGCTTGGAGTTGGTGCTTGGGTGTTTATCTTAGTGTAGTGGTGATGTTTGGTTGTATTTTTTCTTTACTATTGGCTCTTGCTTAGAGCTGTCTTCTGTTTATTGCTTTGGCATTTTGTTTTTTTTAATAATATCTTTGCCTTTTTTTTAAAAAAGTTTGCTTTTCTGTGAAGTAAAAATAAAATGTTTAAAACAAATACTAAACTTATCAAAGTTTTATCTAAGAGCATGAGGAATCGTAACATGTTATAACACCAACACCGTCGTCATGTCAGCGCCACGTCATTTCAACACCAAAAACCACCAGGAAATCATAACACACAATAACATCACTTTTTACAAATTTACAAATTCTACCCTCAACAAATTCATTTATTAAACATTCAAACATTTCATTAATAAAACTAAACATTACAATACGAAATAAAAACATTACAATTAAAAAAAAAACGACATAAAAGAAATTACGAAAGAAACTACGAAATAAAATACGATAAGTAGATAATTTAAACTAGTCGATTGGCGGATGTTGCAACTTATATTTATCTTTGATTCTCTGTTTTTTCATTTTGATCCAATGCGCCTCCTCCGGATCTATGTCACTCATTTTCATACCGAGAAATTTAAATTCTTCTAAACGCGTAGCCGTCTCGTCTTTCACTTTTGCCGCTTCGTACGCCGCTTTGGCCGCTTCCCGTCTAAGTCGAAGCTCGTTTGTCATAGAATCCAAATTGCTTAACGCACTTCCCCCAGTGCTAGTCAATGTATCGGGCTTTTGTTTTTTTTTTCCGGTACGTGGTTTCCCGGCCGGACGTGGTCGTGCATCATCACCGAAAAGCTTTGGTTGCTTTGACCGGGGACGTCTCTGGTTAAGTCAATCGGTTCCGGCGCGTCCCATTTTGGACATGCCCTCAAAATCAACCACGCTTCCTCTTGAGCAAACGAAACACCTTTATGCTCGTCACAATACATTTGTCTAGCATGCCTCATATCATCCATTTCACTTTCACAACTTTTTGTTAAACGTTTAGCACGTTTGTAAGCCGTTTCGAACTTTTGGCAATTTGCGTTCAACGTATGCCACTTGCTTGACAGCATATCTTTGTTACGAAGTTAGAAATTTTTCCGGTTGAACTCGTTCATAACCCGATACCAAAACGTGGTGGACTTTTGATAAGCTCCAACATTCTTATCCTCGGAAACGGCCACCCAACACACGGCAAGTAAAACTTCTTCTTCCGATGTCCAACGTAATGTAGTACCGCTCACGTCGGGATTTTTTGTCATTATACACCTCCGGGTCTTTGGATTTTTTTGCCATACGTTTACTTCAACGTTTTTGTTTTCGCGGAGACGTAGCTTCGGGTTCCACGGACGCCGCTTGTGAGGATTGGGTTTGTGGTGTTGGCGGTGCTTGTTGCTCGGTTTGGGTTTGTGAGAAATTTTGTTGCCACAATAACATAAATTGTTGTTGTTGTTCGGGTGTGAAATTAAGTGGGTTAGGAGTTGAAGAAGATCCGATGTTCGGGTTAGGATTTCCAAAACCCAATAAGTTCAAAAAACTTGCATCGTCACGTCCCGACATTTTTTTTTTCGTTTGTGATATAGGATTGATTTTTTTTTTTTTTTTTTTTTTTTTTGGTTGAGTGTATGGTGACTATATGTGACTACTTATATAAGACTTTAAAAAACTTTTTTTTATACCGTTACACACCACGGTAAATAAGATCATTTAATTTTTTCCCATCCAAATCTAGCCATTGGCTATCCTCCAAACGGTAACATTTTTAATGCAAAGGGCTCTTTTGAAAATGCATTGTAAATCCAAAATGCAAGTTGATACATTAACGTAAACGAAAACGCAAGTCAAACAAACACCCCCTGAAACTAGTGTTAACGCCATAACGGCGTTGGAATTCGGCCACATCACCCAAAACGCCAAAATGCCGTTACGATTCCCTTGGCTCTAATTAAGGGTGCGTTTGGTTTGTAAGTGGGATTGGAATTAGATTCGGATTTGAAAAATGTTTAAAAGAAAAGGTGAAGAGAGAAAATAAAAAAATGTTTAAATTATATAATTTTTTATATGTAAATTAAGATATTATATGTTATTATAAAGGGTTTTTCTAACATATGTCTTCAGGGCACATGTTAAGTGCACCAAAATACACATGAGACCCACTGAAAAGTATCAAAAAGTACTCAGTGACCCACAAATTAGGTGTGTTTTTTTGTACTTTTCAGTGGGTCCTCTGGGTACTTTTGTGTGCTTAACATGTGTCCTAGGGCATATGTTAGAAAAACCCTGTTGTAAAATTGAAAAATAAAAGATATAATAATTAAATATGTGGTTGAGAAAAAAAGAAAAAAATATAAAACCAAATTCTAATTGGTTGGATTTGAACAAAAGATGCTAATGTACTAAAGAATGAATGTTTCATTCAATACACGTGGGCCCCGCAAAAAAAAGTGTACCAAATAATTTTTATAAAGTTGCTTTGATTCTAAACCTCCCCATACCACTATACCAAACGGACCCTAAAAGAAACAAATCCATCTAGCTTCTATAACGAAATATTAAAATTAAAATGTTTAAAACAAATACTTAACAGATCAAAGTTTTTATGGAGTTTAAAGAAACTACATTCATCTAACTTCTATAACTTTATTTATCTAAGCAAAAAGATTAATTTTTCTAAAGCTGAATTAAATTTCCCATGAAAACTAAAAGCATGTCTCTTCATACTCATGATCTCACACAATCGATCAGTTTATCGGGACATATTGACCAAAGCCAATGTCACTAAGCTTTAATAAAAGTAAACAAAGGCAACTCAAGATGGCCAGAGAAATTGGTGTCATAGCTCACTAATTAATTGAAGTACAATGATATAACTGTTACAATAATAACTAATATATAGGTAAACGATAAGGTTTACATGTTAAGATCATCCGTGGAGGGTAACTAATTGGCTCAGATGCATGTTGGCTGAAATGTATGTGGCTTAAACTGGTATATCTCCATGACCGTTCTTAGCATTTTCTTAAGCCACCCCTAATGATTGACAAACTAATTAACGTTTTTAATTAGTCTGCATATGATGTTTACATATATAACAGCAGATTTGTCCGTTCCCCCTTTTAACAACTATAGTTTACTCCCTCCGTCCCAAAATTATAGTCCTCCTTTGACTTTTTCGGTATTTCTTTTCTCAACTTTGACTTTAAATATTTTTGTTTGTGTTACACAATATTTGATGAAAATTAAATCAATGAAAAATATATTTAAAACTCAATACATTCATATATTTTACATCAAATATTATATAATATAAACAAAAATATTTTAAGGTCAAAGTTACAAAAGAAAGACCGTAAAAGTCAACGGATGACTATAATTTTAGGACGGAGATATAAATTAGGGTAAATTGCAAAAATGGTCCTTGACGTTTCACAAAATAGCAAAAATGGGACCGAGACAAAAAGTAGCGCAAAAAAGACACCCACGTTTCACATTTTTGCAAAATCGCCACTGAGAGGCCTTTTCCGTTAACTTCCGTTAGTTTTCCTCTTTAAGTGCAGTGAAATGACTAATATACCCTCGTCTTCTTCCCCATTTGAATTTCTTTTTAATTTATATTTAACTTTAATAAAAATTGAAGAACATCAAGAGCAAAAACACAGGCATTCAAATCAAAACCCATATCCAACAATATATAACTAACATTCTTTTCCTTAATCTCATAATCCATAATACTTTAAACTGATCATTTAATTCTCGAACATTTCACTGCAATTAAAAAGAAATACAACTAATTTTGCTCAAGAACACTCATGCTGAAGCTACCAATCTCCATAAACTGCAGGTTTTATAGTGAATGAGGGAGATGATCACGATGCAAGGATGATGCGTCATCGTCCTTTGCCTACACTTGAAGATGAACAGGAAGATGTTGAAGCTCTTGAGAGAGAAATTCAGGAGAGATATGGTAGGAATCGGTCAGATTATGTTGATGATGATGATGATGAAGATTATGATGATGATCAGACTGAGGTGGAACAACAAGCTCTGTTGCCATCTGTTCGTGATCCAAAGTTGTGGATGGTGAAATGTGCGGTATGCCTTGAGTTCTTCTCTTTCTATCATTAATGGTATATTTACTTAAGTGGGTCGATTTGGTGTTTACGGGCGGAAAGATGCTCAAGTCCCTTAGAAACTGATCAATGTTTTTTTCACAAGTATTTAGATGATTGCTGTTATTTGTCCATGTTTATTAAAGGTGAAAGTTTGCATTAGAAGCCAGTTTCTCTACTAAAATGACACATCTTAACACTAATTGCTGTAACCCGTTTCTTATGATGCCTAACTTGCCACCTGTATTATCTTCTATGGAGAGTTAGTACATTGATTATCTAATCTTTTATTTATGTGCTAGATTGGCCATGAGAGAGAGGTGGCTGTTTGCCTAATGCAGAAGTGCATTGATAAAGCTGTCGGGATGCAGATTAGGACACCCATTTCCCTTGACCATTTGAAGAACTATATCTACATTGAAGCAGATAAAGAAGCCCATGTCAGAGAGGTACGTCTTTAGATCACATGAACAGATCAGTTGGCTGTATTGACAAGAAATTTTATGAGAACAGTTATATAATTCTTTTGTCAGGCTTGCAAGGGTATGCGTTATATATTTACTGGTAGCAAGATTTTGCTAGTCCCTATAAGTATTTTATAACAGCAATTCTCAAAATACTTTGATCAGTTTAGAAATACTTGTGAAAAAAACATTAAAGTTATAGAAACTGATCAATGAGTATTTAGGCTTGAAAGTCACCCAGTCTATTTTGAATGCATTAAACCGCTATATATCATAAAAATCAAAAGTAAAAATTGATAAAAAGGGGTTTGCAGTTAAACCCAACCAAACCCTTGTCATACCAAAACCGTTTTGACATTTTATCCAAATGCCGACCCACTCATCTTGCTACCTGTACTGACTCTTCTGTAGATTTGGGTAACACCCCCAAAATACCGCAGCGGAAGACTGTGTCACTGGGGCGCTACTTCATAATACAAAGTACAAGTTATAGAAAACGACCTCTAAATGAGACGTTTTGAAAAGTTACCATTCGATTAATGAATTCAAAGTTACAAACATGAGATTCCAAAGTATGATACATAAATGTATACAAAATGTTTTGAATGGTAAATGATAAAAACGTAAGTCTTCAGAATATGCAGCTTGACTCTAAGTTCCACGCACTAGGTATCACCTTACTATCCTGAGATAAACATGCTAAAGTGTCAACACAATGGTTGGTGAGTTCATAGAGTTTGTTTAACAAATAAAGCCTATAGAAAAAGATCACACAGCAAAGGCATCGTAAATCCACTCAGTTGCAAGTCCCGCCATAAGAGACTTGTAACATGTGTGTTCACAACCCACTGCTAACATATAGTATAATAAAGACATGTATAAGTTCATCACAACAGTTAAGCAATTAGTCGTGAGTCTACACTTCATCTCCGAAGACCTCACGTTTATGATGTATCCAACATTCGCAAATGTTAGGATGTACCAAAGCTAATGGTCATCCAACAACTTAATTTGGAGCCACTAGATAGCCTCAATGGTCATCCAACAACTTAATTTGGAGCCACCGGAAGTCTCAATGGTCATCCAACAACTTAATTTGGAGCCACTGGAAGTCTCACAATTAAGTATAACGCAGTTAAGTATAACACAATCATGTATATATGAAATCAAGTATAATGCGATCAAGTATAAGACAATCAGGTATAAAACAATCAAGTATAAATGTTTTGAATATTTGTACAAGTAAACAAGTAGTTGTGCATGTATCTCCCCCAAAGAGTTAAAACAAGTATGAAAAAGTAGGGGCTATGACTCACCTTAAGCTTATGTAATGAGAAATGAAAGTGGTAGTCGAATCGCGAAAGTCTCTAAGAGCAGCCTATAATAGAATGTTGCGACTTAGGTTTGGAGTAACGTCTAAGAATATGAAGAATTGCCTATATATGTCTTGCATAATGTTCATGATGTAATACTTAGTATATAGTGTAAGTCGCTGGATATAAGTGGTCTATGAAACATGTATAGGTTGTATATCTCTTACTACCGTTCGGGCCGACATAATTCAGAAGTCATGGAGTAAACGTTCGAGGAGCCAGGACACTTTAATTCGTAAATCGACAACTCATCTCGACAGCTTACTTAATGAACTCCTCACATGACGCTCCCTACTATTGTAGTATTTGATAACATATATATAAGTTTTTGGATCTTTAAAAGTTATATGGTCTTTAGCCGTGCCCTTGCCGTCACCTTGGTCATTGTTACCATGGTCTTGAGACTCAACCTTGGCTTTAGCCATGGTTGTGGTCTTGGCTTTAGGTCATTAGACCTCTTGGTCTTATCTAATTATAAGCATTATATAGTTACTTTGGTATATATGAAATAGCAGTTAAGAAACTGAAGAAAATCTCATTCGTTATTGGTTTTCTGGAGACGTGCACCTGAGTTTTTGAAGAAAACGTGATTCCGGACAACTTTCGTGCTTTAACTTTTTGATGAAACGGACCAGAAGGGCCTCTTTTTGCGTGTTTTATTTTCTGTCACAGAAAGTATTTGGCAGTTTTGCCGTAAAGTTTTGGTAATTTCAAATGGTCATAACTTTTGAGTCGGGTACTCGTTTTGGGTGATTCAAATTGCTATGTTTTCCTTGTTAAGTCCTTTCTAACAGTAGGTAAGTGCCAAATATCATAGTTATACTATTTTGGTCATGGTTCTCCATAAAAGTCACTAGTTTACTTGTTTAAATATCATAAGTTAACATATATATATACCATAACTTGTTTTACTAGTTTTTATACATCATGAACATAATACGAAGACCATATATAGCATGAAAGAAACATAATAAGCATGAAAATGATATTGAGCAAGAAAGTGTAATAGGATTTCTTACAACTTTTAGCTTTCTAAATAAAGGAAGTCAAGTATGAAACTAGGACACTAAACCTATGCTTGCAAACCCTTCACCACAACTCTTGTAAACCCTTGCTAATCTTTACATAACCCTTGTGAATACCATTTAACTTCAGCCGCTAATCACCTTGTGTAGCTCCTAATTCAACCATGGAATCACCAAACAAACTTAAGAACTAGGTAGAGAATACTAAGACCTTGAACTTTGTAGTGTAACTTGTAGTTTGAAGATCAAAGGATCATGGTGCTAAGGATTTATGTGTGTGGCGTTTTGGTGATGAAAAGATGAAGGTAAATGTGTTTTCTAAGTCATGAATAAGGATATATATATAAGCTAGGATGAGGAGGTGCAAGTATTAGATATTTTTCTTAAACTTGGAGACCAAGTTCACACTTGTAACCATCCTAGAGTTAGAAGCATGAGATCAAGACACATGGGCTGATTCCCCCCCCCCCCCTAGAGGCGGTTCACAAAGGGATAGGAAGGATGACTTGGTCTTGGTTGATATTATCCTACTTATGTGACTAGTTTTGACTCCGTAAATTGCTAACCGTAAGTTGTTAAGTCACGAAACGTAAAACCGGGTATCCTAAAAATATGAAACTTGTAAATATGCTAGAACTTATCAATATACTCCATATTAAAATATAAAATAAGCGGTAGGTTCTATTGGGGTGCTAAAACCCTGCTAAAACTGGAAATACGGGTCTAAAACGCATAATACGTAAAACGTACGAAAGTTGCGTAAATTTGAGAAAAGTAAAATGTAACTTTTCTAATAGGATAATAATGACTTAAAATGACCTATAATGTCTAGGCTGGGCTCAGTCTAGTGTCGGTTGGTATTTAATGCCTTTAAACTTAAAATCGTAAGCCTAAAAATCAAGGAATGATTTATAAAATCAAGGAATGATTTTTGGTCAAAAGAGGAGGGAAAAATATGTTGACTTATTCCAAAAATATGAAAACTCAAATTGTCTTAGAAACACGGTGCAGGTTACGGCTAAGTAAAAGTGCTTAAAAACGAAAATTCCTGTTTCTCACGGCCGAGGTTTATTTGGTCATATTTTTTTTAGTCATGATTAATTCTCTAATTAATCATGAGAGTACTAAACATTTTTCTGATGCGGGGTCACTTAACGCGGTCAAGTTTCGTTGTGCGTAGAATTTTTGAATGATGTTTTACCCTAAAACGTGTAATTCCTTAATAACTTTCACGAAAATGATCTGATGAGTGTCAAACTTTTAATTTGCTATGGAAATGATTTATCACTCGAGGCCATGAAACAAAAATCAAATTTCGGGAAAAATGAATAGTAAAAATGAATAGTGAAATTTTTGGGAATAGAAGTTAACCTGAAAATGTGAATTGTTACAGTCTCTACCCCTTAAGGAGAACTTCGTCCCGAAGTTCAGTTGATGTTAACTACTTACGGTGTGTCTAAGAGAATTCGGGATCTCTAATATAGTGGTGTTTACTCTGATTCGTCTAAGGTTCTGGTTAAGGAGTCGTATCGGATCCAATTAAGCCCACTTATTTATAACTCATTACTTACATAAAGAAGCGTCCAAATTTATGTAAGTAAGGGATCATAAACTTATGGTTCGGTGATTTACAATTTCTTTATTTAAATAAAGAGGCGTCCCAATCCATTCAAATAAGGAGATTCTAAAACATCCTACTTAAGAATTTCCGACACAAAATCCGCTTTCTGAGGCAGATAGTAAGATAATCAAGTTATCAAATCCCTAAAGCTAAGCAATAATATTATTTAACTCAAATCTTGTGTCTCATCAAACAAGAACTGTCACAAGATCAAGTTAAATAATTAGTTATTACTGAGCTCCATGTTTTTAATGACTCGACTAATCTCTGGGGTTCCTTATAATACTAAAGTCACATCATCTAACAGCGTGGAACTAAACCAACAACTAACAAAAAGCGTATGCGTTTGTAGTGTGTGTAAGGCAAATAAAGAGGAGAGTCTTAACGTATATAGTAGTTATAGTCTAGGCACTAAATGCAACCTAGTTCTCTATAACCAAGGCTCTGGTACCAATCTGTAACACCCCCAAAATACCGCAGCGGAAGACTGTGTCACTGGGGTGCTACTTCATAATACAAAGTATAAGTTATAGAAAACGACCTCTAAATGAGATGTTTTGAAAAGTTACCATTCGATTAATGAATTCAAAGTTACAAACATGAGATTCCAAAGTATGATACATAAATGTATACAAAATGTTTTGAATGGTAAATGATAAAAACGTAAGTCTTCAGAATATGCAGCTTGACTCTAAGTTCCACGCACTAGGTATCGCCTTACTATCCTGAGATAAACATGCTAAAGTGTCAACACAATGGTTGGTGAGTTCATAGAGTTTGTTTAACAAATAAAGCCTATAGAAAAAGATCACACAGCAAAGGCATCGTAAATCCACTCAGTTGCAAGTCCCGCCATAAGAGACTTGTAACATGTGTGTTCACAACCCACTGCTAACATATAGTATAATAAAGACATGTATAAGTTCATCACAACAGTTAAGCAATTAGTCGTGAGTCTACACTTCATCTCTGAAGACCTCACGTTTATGATAATGTTAGGATGTATCAAAGCTAATGATCATCCAACAACTTAATTTGGAGCCACTAGATAGCCTCAATGGTCATCCAACAACTTAATTTGGAGCCACCGGAAGTCTCAATGGTCATCCAACAACTTAATTTGGAGCCACTGGAAGTCTCACAATTAAGTATAACGCAGTTAAGTATAACACAATCATGTATATATGAAATCAAGTATAATGCGATCAAGTATAAGACAATCAGGTATAAAACAATCAAGTATAAATGTTTTGAATATTTGTACAAGTAAACAAGTAGTTGTGCATGTATCTCCCCCAAAGAGTTAAAACAAGTATGAAAAAGTAGGGGCTATGACTCACCTTAAGCTTATGTAATGAGAAATGAAAGTGGTAGTCGAATCGCGAAAGTCTCTAAGAGCAGCCTATAATAGAACGTTGCGACTTAGGTTTGGAGTAACGTCTAAGAATACGAAGAATTGCCTATATATGTCTTGCATAATGTTCATGATGTAGTACTTAGTATATAGTGTAAGTCGTTGAATATAAGTGGTCTATGAAACATGTATAGGTTGTATATCTCTTACTACCGTTCGGGCCGACATAATTCAGAAGTCATGGAGTAAACGTTCGAGGAGCCAGGACACTTTAATTCATAAATCCACAACTCATCTCGACGGCTTACTTAATGAACTTCTCACATGAGGCTCCCTACTATTGTAGTATTTGATAACATATATACAAGTTTTTGGATCTTTAAAAGTTATATGGTCTTTAGTCGTGGCCTTGCCGTGACCTTGGTCATTGTTACCATGGTCTTGAGACTCAACCTTTGCTTTAGCCATGGTTGTGGTCTTGGCTTTAGGTCATTAGACCTCTTGGTCTTATCTAATTATAACCATTATATAGTTACTTTGGTATATATGAAACAGCTGTTAAGAAACTGAAAAAAAATCTCATTCTTTATTGGTTTTCTGGAGACGTGCTCCTGTGTTTTTGAAGAAAACGTGATTCCGGACAACTTTTGTGATTTAACTTTTTGATGAAACGGACCAGAAGGGCCTCTTTTTGCGTGTTTTATATTCTATCACAGAAAGTATTTGGCAGTTTTGCCGTAAAGTTTTGGTAATTTCAAATGGTCATAACTTCTGACTCGGGTACTCGTTTTGGGTGATTCAAATTGCTATGTTTTATTTGTTAAGTCCTTTCTAACAGTAGGTAAGTGCCAAATATCATAGTTATACTATTTTAGTCGTGGTTCTCCATAAAAGTCACTAGTTTACTTGTTTAAATATCATAAGTTAACATATATATATATATATATATATATATATATATATATATATATATATATATATATATATATATATATATATATATATATATATATATATATACCATAACTTGTTTTACTAGTTTTTATACATCATGAACATAATACAAAGACCATATATAGCATGAAAGAAACATAATAAGCATGAAAATGATATTGAGCAAGAAAGTGTAATAGGATTTCTTACAACTTTTGGCTTTCTAAAGAAAGGAAGTCAAGTATGAAACTAGGACACTAAACCTATGCTTGCAAACCCTTCACCACAACTCTTGTAAACCCTTGCTAATCTTTACATAACCCTTGTGAATACCATTTAACTTCAGCCCCTAATCACCTTGTGTAGCTCCTAATTCAACCATGGAATCAACAAACAAACTTAAGAACTAGGTAGAGAATACTAAGACCTTGAACTTTGTAGTGTAACTTGTAGTTTGAAGATCAAAGGATCATGGTGCTAGGGATTTATGTGTGTGGCGTTTTGGTGATGAAAAGATGAAGGTAAATGTGTTTTCTAAGTCATGAATGAGGATATATATATAAGCTAGGATGAGGAGGTGCAAGTATTAGATATTTTTCTTAAACTTGGAGACCAAGTTCACACTTGTAACCATCCTAGAGTTAGAAGCATGAGATCAAGACACATGGGCTGATTCCCCCCCCCCCCCCTAGAGGCGGTTCACAAAGGGATAGGAAGGATGACTTGGTCTTGGTTGATATTATCCTACTTATGTGACTAGTTTTGACTCCGTAAATTGCTAACCGTAAGTTGTTAAGTCACGAAACGTAAAACCGGGTATCCTAAAAATATGAAACTTGTAAATATGCTAGAACTTATCAATATACTCCATATTAAAATATAAAATGAGTGGTAGGTTCTATTGGGGTGCTAAAACCCTGCTAAAACTGGAAATACGGGTCTAAAACGCCTAATACGTAAAACGTACGAAAGTTGCGTAAAATTGAGAAAAGTAAAATGTAACTTTTCTAATAGGATAATAATGACTTAAAATGACCTATAATGTGTAGGCTGGGCTCAGTCTAGTGTCGGTTGGTATTTAATGCCTTTAAACTTAAAACCGTAAGCCTAAAAATCAAGGAATGATTTATAAAATCAAGGAATGATTTTTGGTCAAAGGAGGAGGGAAAAATATGTTGACTTATTCCAAAAATGTGAAAACTCAAATTGTCTTAGAAACGCGGTGCAGGTTGCGGCTAAGTAAAAGTGCTTAAAAACGAAAATTCTTGTTTCTCACGGCCGAGGTTTATTTGGTCATATTTTTCTTAGTCATGATTAATTCTCTAATTAATCATGAGAGTACTAAACATTTTTCTGATGCGGGGTCACTTAACGCGGTCGAGTTTCGTTGTGCATAGAATTTTTGAATGATGTTTTACCCTAAAACGTGTAATTCCTTAAGAACTTTCACGAAAATGATCTGATGAGTGTCAAACTTTTAATTTGCTATGAAAATGATTTATCACTCGAGGCCATGAAACAAAAAATCAAATTTCGGGAAAAATGAATAGTAAAAGTGTTTAGTAAAAATGAATAGTGAAATTTTCGGGAATAGAAGTTAACCTGAAAATGTGAATTGTTACAATTTGTACTATTACCATCTTAATGAGTATTAAAATTGAAGTTAAAGAATCTGATATAAGTACCAATAATGCAGCTACGGTGTTTGACAAGAATGGAAAACCAATCAGAGTTGACCCTGAGGGAAGAAGAGGGAATGCCTTTGACTACGGCACTGGCTTTCTTGACCCTTCAACGGTCCTTGACCCTGGTCTTGTCTATGATGCAAAGCCCGCAGACTACAAATCCTTTCTTTGCTCGATAGGTTATAATGAGAAATTGCTTCGCCCAATAACCAGAGACAACAACACTTGTAACAACCAAGCATTCTCAAAGCCCTCTAGCCTAAATTATCCTGCAATTTTAGTTCCCAACCTCAAGTCAAGTTTCTCGGTTACTAGAACTTTGACTAATGTTCGAAAGCAGAGGCAAAAAGCTACTTACAGAGCAGCAGTTTCTACTCCACACGGGATTCAAGTTAGTGTGCTTCTAACTAGATTAGTCTTCTCCCGCTATGGTCAAAAAGCCAACTTCACGGTCACTTTCAATGTTTCTGCACCATCTCAGGGTTACGTATTTGGTTACTTACAGTGGAAAAACAGACAGTCACGTGTTACTACACCTCTAGTTGTCCGAGTTGCGCCTTCTAATTTGGGTGAAGACGTATAACCACGAGCCAAAGATGTGTGAAACACTGAAGACCATCTGTATCTGGCAGTTTCAGAAGAAGATATATAGCTTATGGCTAGAAGATATACACATATGTTTTCTTTATTCTGTTTTGTGCACATTTTGAACATGGTATATATCTGTTAGCATTAAGAAATTGTAAATGTAGCATTACTATTTATTATCAAATAGAACAGTACATTTAAGCTGCAAATTCAGGCACCAAGAGTTAAACACTCACAGGACGGCAAGTTTTACATACACAATTCAGCTATAAACTTGTTAATTGGTTTAACAATACATGAAAAGTTATGGTAAATGCCGACTGGTGTCCATCTCCGACGGGTCAACTAGGCCTTCCAACACAACGAGTTCATCCAAGAGTGCGAGTTTTTCCTCCTCGAGAGATTTAACTGCATCTTCAATCTCTCTTGTTTCTCTTCCCAAATTGAAGCTTTCTTCTTCCAGCAGTAAGTACTTTCGTCTCAGGGAACGATAATCGTTACCAGTAGCAGAGTCAGGTAACGAATCTGAAGTTGAGTTTTTTGGTTGTTGAAAGATTAGGGGTGGTTCGGTTTTGGAGCTTCTTTTGGAAGGGCGAATTCCTTCGTGACCACCATACACATTGATTTCTTGTATCTGATTCTTTGGAAGTTTTTGTGTAGCGGGTTTCCTTTTTATTGGATTTGGTGCCATCTTTTCCTCATGTTGACTTATCCCATGATCTTGCATTTTCTAACCTTCTGTAGTATCAATCTGAACATAAAAGGAGTGATGATATGAAAACCATATGAACCTACCAACTCTATAAATCATGAAAGATTATTCAGAACATGAAAAGCAGCATGCCCTCAAAGATAACAGAGGCCACTTGAAGTCATGTATAGAAACTGATGTTATAACCAGTTTGTATAGAAACGAATTGATTAATAGTAAATTTATAACCAGTTTGTATAGAAACTGATGTTATCATTCACTTCTTTTGTTTTTGATAGTGGGATCTTCTTTTGAGAGATTACAAGGAAGCTACAGAATATATTGAAGACATCAAAGATATTTGTGTGGTTTTTGATTTGATTTTCTGGGTTTTTGTTCTTGATGTTCTTCATTATATATTAAAGTTAAATATAAATTAAAAAGAAATTCAAATGGGGAAGAAGACGAGGGTATATTAGTCATTTCACTGCACTTAAAGAGGAAAACTAACAGAGGTTATCGGAAAAGGCCTCTCAGTGGCGATTTTGCAAAAATGTGGAACGCGGGTGTCTTTTTTGCGCTACTTTTTGTCTCGGTCTCATTTTTGCTATTTTGTGAAACGTCAAGGACCATTTTTGCAATTTACCCTATAAATTATAACAAATATAAAAATATAACAGAGGAATGAAAAGTAAAGTAAAAACAATAAAGTAACCCAAAATGGTTAGTACTGATCAAACATGTCAAAGAGAAAAAAGAAATACAAAAAATGTACCATACATCTTTATGAGTCAATTGTTTTTATTATTAAAAATAGAAGTATAAAAAGATCAACTTATAGTCATTTTCCCTTAAAAGAATACTGCATGTTAATGTTTATAACCACGATGACCAATGGCATACCACATGACCTAGAGGCAGACGGGTCCAACAATCGCCTACTCAATCAAAATCAAAATCACAAGTCACAATTCCAAAGCGTCGGTGTCATTTTAATTACTAAATCAGACAGTTTATTTAATGCGAAAGGTGTAGACTTTTCTCTTACGGAGTATTATACATGCACATGACACCAGGGATGAAATTTGAACACTATTAGTGTGGTCAACTTGAAAATTATTTATTTAACGGAGGTTGATGTACAATATGCTGAAATTTTTGTATTAAAAATGATTCAAATCATATATAAAAAGATATAAAATGTATATAAGGTCAAAAAATTTGGAGGGCCGCAGCCCCCTCGATCCCTTCTAAATTTCGTCCATGCGTGACACGTTCCAATTGTTTTGAATAATAATTCAGATGTCATTCGCAACAAACCAAACGCACGCTTCTTTAATCTTTAACATATTTTGATATAGTAACAAAACATCTTAATTTTAATTTTTGTGCCTACAAAGAGTATATTATTTAGTTTTAATAATACAATTAATTAAGAATGTAGTTTTTTATTTTGTAAACTTTTATTTACTTGTAGTATAGTAAAGTATGTCAGAAAGCATATACGGAATTATTAAATAAGATTTTTCTATATTATGTAAAATGTTATATACTTATATAGTTATATACTCGCGCACGTGTGGGTTTTAATATAAGATTTTCTTTATGTATTGATACCGGTTAATATTTAGTATATTTTATATAGATAAAGAATGATTTGACTTTGTATAATTGGCATGGTATTGGTGTTGATATTATTTGAAGGGTTAACAAAACCCTTGTTTGAATTACCAATTGATATCATGTTTAGACATAATGATGTTTAATTGCACGTAATGACATTTAAAAAATGATTTTCTGGATATCTTTATTTAAACTTAAAAAAGTAATTACATGCGTCGTTATATGTTTTCATCTCATAGTAACCTATCAATAGTACCTCATGTTGATATTTATATTTCTATTAAAAACAATTTTACCCGTTTTTTATTTTTAAACACGTGTACACGCGGATTAATCTTATAAAGATTAATAACATGATTCGTTATTAAACGTGGATAGTAAAAAGAAAAAGTAATTTTTTAGACATCATCACTTAATCTCATAAAGAGAAATAACACAAGTTGGTCGTGTATGTACAATCTTGTGTATTAATTTAGATATCACAGTAATTCATGTTTTCATTTTGATACTTATTAGTCATATACATTAATTTAGCATATTAACGTTGATAATATTTATAAATAAAAATAAAATATAAAGTTTAGGGGGTATAAAGTGTAAGAGTACTTAATTTAATATAATTTATGTAAAATTTAACAAATAAAGTTTATTAACGCGTAATAACAGGCAAGGATAGACAATGCTAACACGTAACAAATACCGGAATTCAACATAGGAATTTACGTGGTTGGACTTGTTACATCCACGGGCGAAAAGAATTCTTATATGTTATTACGAATGTACAAGTTTACAAGGTTACAACCCGCAAGAAAACCAATTCCTTTTAACTCTACGAGGCATGTTGCCGAACCCTAACCCTCCATATGCAACTGAAGGAACCTCCTGAGGTAAACGGTAAACCACCGAGGAAACCTCCCGAAGGAGCCTCTTGTACACGTGACAAGTGAAACACTTAGGGCCCGTTTACTTTGAGGATTTGTAATGAATTTTTTGTTGATGTGACACTAATTAGTTGTTTGGTATTGAAGTGATTCCATCATACAATCAAAAAAAGAAATCAATGTAAATAAAATCATTCCACTTCGAAAGGGTAGGATTGACAATTGATTCCATCTCACGATGTATTTAAATGTAATTGGTCCCACTTTTTGATTTATTTAATCTTATATATCTTTATTTTAAAAAATCATGTGGTTGTGAACTGATGACGTATAGTCCATACTTGGGTCACGAACCCGATTAATGAACATTACTAAGACCCAAACCCACCACGAGTGGGCTATCATAACAATGATTGGGCTACCATACTAAAGGTTTGGTCTCACGAAAGCCCAAACCCAAAGTTATTTATGGTTTTGATATAGATATCTCTTATTTAAGGGATATATATCAACCGGATATATACCGAAGAGTAAGGAGCACGTATCCAATAAGGATTCCGTGCCTATACAAACAAAATCATAACTCTCGTTAAAGGTACGACTTACAACCCTAACTCTTCAATATAACCCTAAAAACCGATTACTTACTCTCATGCCAGAGGATAATCGTGGGAGACAATCCCACGATAAGCCTAACGGTATTTGTTTGTTTTCTTAGTGCGCAGGTCTCAAGCATTAAGATCGGATTGGTACGAGAATAGGAACCCAAATAAGGAACGCCCAACTTTTGTATCAACAAGTGGCGCCATCCGTGGGACACGACACTAAGAACTAGAATGACGAAACACAAAAACTCAAACCAGCGGACTCCGCAGTTGGAAAAAACACATGGTGAATCCCAGAGGAGGAAGAATCAAGATTCGATCCCTCGACGGGCCTCTGGAACAACCAGCGCGCCTGGTCACCAAGAAACGGGCCCAACCCTACCTCTCCCAACGGTAGAATTGGCCACAGGGGCTGCTCAGACCACCACGGTGGTTCCAAGCACTGAAGAACTTCAGCGCACTCTTTTCAATACTCCCAATCAAACGGCACCCATCGTGGATGATGAGTGCTCAAACACTCATCATTTTTTGTCAAATCTGAACTGCAAAACATATAAAAACACTCAGAAATGCATCAAAATACTAAAAATATTCCAAAATTGTGTGTTGCAAAATGAGTAAAAACAGATGAAAAACGTACAAAGTTTGCAAAATTGGCAGTTTTAGTCACCCAACTTTCATAAAATGTCAAAACTAGTCCCTGGTCATTCAAAATATGGAAAATTATCACCAAAGGTCCTTTTACAATCATAAGTTGTCATATTTTATCCTTTGGTGAAAAATTGGAAAAGTTTTGGAAAATTACAAAATTAGTCCCTGTAGTTTCAATTTTGTCAGATTTGGTCCCTGGGAAATATTTTTGGATGGAAAAGTCAACAAAAGTCTTTGAAAAATCAAAAGTTGGCAAAAATGGTCCTTGGATGAAAAGTTTGGAGAAAAGTTCATTTTGGTCCCTCAAGTTTCAATAATTTGCAATTTTAGTCCCTGAAGGACCAAAAGTGAAAAATTATATTTTTAAACCTTGGACTATTGAAAGTTGACAAATTTCACCCTTGAAGATACTTTGAAAGTTTGGCAAAATCAGCCCCTCCATTTTCAGAATTTTTACATGCATGGTCCTTGTGATTTTGCTACTAAACCAAACCAATACCAAAACCAAAACACATCCAAACCTGATCCAACAAAACACCCCAAGCCCAAACTCACCCTGGCCCAATCCCTTAAACTAATACCACCCCAGGTCAAACGGTCAACACGCAGGGTCAAAACACCAGTCAACACCACTGTACACCCATCCCCTTCCCCTGAATACCCGTTCCATGTTCCCCCTCCTCCTCTCACCTTTTCACCAAACCACCAATTTCATTAAACACTTCTCACCAAAACCTTCCCCCTCATTTATTACACCCAACCTCCTCACCTGTTCCACTCAAACTCCCAATATAAATTTTTCCCGCCAAATTTAAATAGACGGCTCAGATGAAAGATAGCCATCCAATGGCTCAAAAGCTAAGTAGGAAAGAGTGAGAATGCTTCCAGGGACTATAAAAGTGAAGAAAGAATGCAGAAGGAGAGTGTTAGAGTAGTATTAGTTTTAGTTTAATATAGCTTAGGTCGTTTTTAGTATAATCTCATTTGGATTTGTAATTTTTAGTGCAAATCAGTTGTAATAAGTTATTTTGATGTAATGTAAACTTTCTTAACACTTAATTTCAAGTATTGTGGTTTAAAATTTGAATTTGCAATTTTCATTTGAAATCTCATTTAGTTTCAATATTGTTTAAAGTTGTCGACTAATGATCCAGCATGTTCATTTAAGCTCACCTAAAAGCTTTTTAAGGTTTTCAAAGCAGTTAAATAAGCTCTTAGTTAAAAATCTGAAATAAGCAAAAATTACTAAAAAATCTATGAAAAAACAAAAATCTGTGGAGAAGAAGATAGAAGCAAGGAGTGTTGCTGATTTTGATTGTCATGGTTTAGAGCCTTTTGGAAGGCATTAGGTTGTGGTTGGGTTCATTGGATTACTTGATTCTCAGATTAATCCCATTGTAAGCCTATTTCATCTTTTTAGTGTTTCATTGTAGCTTAGCTTATTAGTGCTTATCTGTGACACTATGTGCTTATTTAAGGTAGTTAAGTAATATTATTGGTTTATATAACCTAATAGTTAATCAAGTTTCATTGTTGCATTATTGTTCATTTCCTCTACATTTTTAGATTAGTATTGGTTTTTTGAGTTTTTGTTGTTATTGTTGTTGTTTATGTGATCACTTAAGATCATTTTATCATAATGTGACATTAGGAACCAGTTTCATGAATCAATTCAGTGTAATGCCTTGATCATAACATTTTTATCATTTTTAAAGGGGTGTTTGGATCAGTGGTTTTGACCACTGAGTCCTGTTTTTGGATTGTTGTTTTTGGTTGTATTAAGTCTCATTAGACTAGTGTGAGTTAAATTAACCATAAACTTGCTTCCTTATAAGCAGAAAAGACAAAAACACCTCTTGATTCCCTTTGGCAGTTCACTGTTAGGTGATTGCACCTCTAATCTCATTATGCAACTACATAAGTTGGTTATGTAACCTAATTCAGTTTCCTTTTACCTTATTACACCATATTAAATCATTAGGAATCAGTGGAAGTTCAAATAAGTCAAATATCAAGTTTTTATCATAAAGTCAAAGGTGTATGTTTGGCAGTTTTCCAATATTTCAAAGAATTATGTGGAATTTTGTGTTAGGATTTAGGTTATGAAAATTCTTGGGTGAATAGCACCCCAGCTCATCTTCAAAATCCCATAGTTTTTATATTTTTGTGAATTTTCCTCTGGGTCCCACATTGCTTCAAACTCAGCTGCAGGGAAGGGACTTCCCCTGCTGCAGCAGGCCCTCAGTCACCACACCACCTTTGGTGGTGGTTTCTAGCCACCACAGTGGGCCCCACAACCACAACTTTGGTTCTTTGAACCCCCCTCCTGGTACTCTTCAATATTTGACCAATCCTTTGACCTCAAACCATGTGGACCCCACTTGGAATTGCCCCTCTTATCTGTCCCATTTCTGAGTTGATAAGGAATTTGGAAAGAGCTTGTTCAGGCTTTTTGGCTTATTCTAATTGCTTATTTGAGTGAAACCTGCTTAAACATGTCCAAGCAACTCAAGTGAACCAGAATTAACCCTAGTGGACCCCACACAAGCTAGTTTGAGCTTATTTCCTCATTTGGTCAAAGATAGTCAACTGTCTAGGCTTTTTAGCTTATTCTGGCTTATTTTTTATTTCCAAAAAATTTGTTTTTACAAAAGTTTCTTGTTTTTAAGTGTAAAATATATTTCTAAAACAAAAATCTAGAAAAACCAATTTAATAATAAGTGATAGTTTCTATTTAATGTAATTTAAATTTTAATTTTCATTTTTATATTTTTTTTAAGTACTTGGCATTTTTATATTTTTATTAATTTCCTTTTATGTTAAAGTAATTTTAATAATTTTCTCAGATTTTTATTTTGTCATTTAGAATTTATCAGATTTAATATTAGTTTTATTAATAATTAATTAATATTAAGCATTAAATAGCATAATTAATTTTTATAAAGTAACACCTAGTTTTTATATTTTTCCTAGCTTTTATATACTATAATATAATTTTTGGAATTTTTCTAGAATTTTTATTGTTCATTTTCTATTTTTTATAATTTAAATAGTTTAATTAGTAATTAATTAATATTTAATATAATAATTAGTAAAATAGTGTAAAAATATATAAAACAAACTTTTTATAATTTTTTAGGATTCCTATGATGGTTAATTAGATTTTTAAAATTTTTCTTAATTTTCTAAGCCTTTTTAGTATTTTTAATAATTTTAATTAATTTAATTAGGTAATTAATATTTAATTAGTAATTAATTAATATAAAAACCACAAAAAGACATATACTTAATTTTAAAATTTGTTTTTAGTTATTTTATAATTTTAGAAATTTAGTTTTCACTTTTCTAGTATTAAATTAATATTATATTATATTTAAGTTATTTAAGTATTAATAATTAGTATTTAATTAATATTAAATAATTAATCAACGTAAAAAATATTTTTTCTTTTTCTAAAAATTTTCTTTTACCCTTAGGTTTGTAAAAAAGTCATTTTCACCCCCTAGGTGTTTTCAGATTTCAGATTTCAGTTTTCACGTTTTATTTTGTACGTTTACGTAAATTTAAATGTAAACGTACGCGTTTAAACGTTTCTGGTTTTTCCAAACTTCCAGTCTTGTTCTTATAGCTTATTTAAGCTATTTCATTTTATAAATCAGTAGCATAATCAATCTCAAACCCTTTCCGTCCAAATTCACCCGATCACAAACCCGTTTGAATACAATCCACACCTCTTCGGGACATAACGACCCCGGGGAAACCCTATATTCCACGGAACATTGAGCCTAAGGAGTTTGACTTTGTTGACCACATCCGTGGTTGACTTTAGTTGACTGCTTTTGCCTCTATCAAAATTTTGGCGCCGCTGCCGGGGAGGTTGTGCTCGTTTATCTAAAAACGGTTTGCTGATTAGTGCTTTTGGAATTCATTCCATTGTACATTTATCCATCCTTGTTCATATTCTCTTCTTATTTTCATATAAAAACAAAACCGTTCCCGAAAACATTTTAAACTCAGTTTTCAACGAACACAAAAACACAAAAACATTTTCATTCTTATTTGTATAAAATGTTTATCCAAAAATCCAAAAACATTCACCTTTACCCTCTCACATTTTTGATTCTTCCCTACCCCTTTATGAACTTTTGATTCTTTCTATGTCTCATCCATACCTTCTTATTTGCCAATGGTGTGGTAATCCTCACAATGGTGGTAATTGCCCCAATTGAGGCATGGTAGAGTCAGGAAACGGGTCTGTCTATAACCAGAATCCCTATTCCTACCATGACACGACTGATTCATTCCATCAGTTACCACACCATGAGACTCGGCAGTTTTACTGTTGTGAGTACTGTGGTGGTTCACATTACAGTTATGATTGTCAATCGGGAAACACGCTTGTCTATGAGCAGTTTCCTGATAACAATAATGACTCTAGCACATACGACTCACAGCCACATCAGTTTTACTGTTGTGATTACTGTGGAGGTCCACACTTCAGCTCCGATTGTCAAACAAGGAATCCATTTCCTTGTAACAATTTTGACACATCGTATTATGACGAACCTCCATCTCCACCAATTCCTCAAAGTCTTCTCCTTGATCTTTTGGATTTAGTGAAAGACTTAAAAAGAATAACACATACCCCAGATAATCCAAAACAAAAATCGATGGAAGAATTGTTAGCTGACGAACAGGCTGCTAAAATAAATTCCCAGGATGCTTATGAAAGATCTATTAGGGAATCAATTGCAAAAGAAAAAGCAGCCAGATCTAGCTCTCGATTTCGTTTCATTCCTGATGACAGTGATGATGAGGATACACTTGATATCCTTGAATTTTATAAAGATTCATCAGGTTCATCAGATGAAATTCCATCAGTTGAGATTCCATCTCAACCCACTCTTATCACACCCGAGGTTCCCACTCACTCTTTGAGCATGGGGGACGAGCATCTTGACACTGTTCCTGAAAGGGAATCGGACGAATTCATAAAGTCTAGTGCTGAGAACCTTGTCTCAATCCCAAGAGAGTCACAGGGAACTCTTGATCATTTGTGTGATATTCCTCCTCCTCTATTCTTCCCAACTGATCATGTTGAGATGTTCTCCGATTCTACTGATGACGACTCGTTATCTTGTGGAGACATCGTTTTTATGGAAGAATTACCCTCTAAGCTAGTTAGCTTAGAAGAAGAGAATGATGAGATTGACACTTAAATCAAGGATGAAGCACTTCGTGCAACATTATTGAATGTCGATCTCCTCATTTCTAAAATTGAGGCTTTCAAAGATAAACCTATTTCATCTCCTATCCCCATAAAGGATAGTGACATCTTCTCCGATGATCCTATTCCGGAGTTTGAAGCCCTTACTTTTGATCATATGGGAGAGAAGATTAGTGGCAATACCACTTCTCATTCTCAAATTTCTCTCCCCGAGTATGGTTCATTCACCTTTGAGGAGTTCTCCGGTGAACTCACTCATATCATATCTCCACCGGAGTATGATAACTTCTACTTTGATCTAGACAAAGATAATCTTTGTGTTCCGGAGGGAAATATTCTCAACCTTGAGAATATGATTGATATCAAAATCCCAACCCTCCCACCCATAATCTGTCTAGATCATACGAGCTTAAATGATGAGATTCATGATACACCAATTATGGATTCTCTTTTTGATGATGATGACTTTATCTTGATTGTCATCAAGATCTTTCTCCCTTTCTTCACATATCGGGTGACTTCTCCTGTTCTTCACTCCTTCGGGAATGAAGATATTATCTTTGATCCCGGCATTTTCATGTATCATTATCTTGAGCTGGATACTTATCTCATCGGTGTGGAACTTTCACATGCTTCAAATGTTTGTCCAAACATCTTGAATGAAAGTCCGATGGAGATTGCTTCTTCCACATCATGCTTCCCCAAGGACAAATGAATTCGGGGTCGAGTCAAGCTAGCGACTCGGTAAACAAAAACAGTAGCATGTACTTAGGGTTTTCACCCTAAGTGTGGGGGAGTTACCCCTACTGTGGTTACCAATACAGTGAAAAAGCAAAAATGGTGTTTCCACATTTAGCTTGTAATGTTGCCCTTTTACATTTAAAGAGTCGGCATAATAGCCGGAACTTTGAATATTGAGGACAATATTCATTCTAAGTGTGGGGGGTATTCTAGCGAATTTCATCACATTTTACTATCTAGTACCCCCGTTTTGGCCAAAATTTCAAAATTAAAAAAAAAAATTCACTAAAGTTTCAAAATTTTTTGTGGTTATCAGTCCGCCATGTCTAAACGACAAAAGGATTGGCTAATCCAGGAGCAAACGGCTCTTGGTAAAGATATATCAAATCCGTTTACGGCTTGCAATTTGCCCAAAATTGTATGGTACCTCAACTCGCCATATCCTAAAAAGCAAATGAGTTGGCTAGCCCGCAAGATTATGGCTTGTGGTAAAGGCAGTGGAAAAACCATAATTGGTAATCAACTCACCAAGATGTTGACTTTATCCATCAAGAATTGGCAAGTCCAGAAGCAAACGGCTTTTGGTAAAGACTAATCAAATCTGTTGACAGCTGGTGGTTTGCTCAAAATCACATGGTTATCAGGTGGACCATAGTTCATACTTGAATCAATACATCTGGCTACTCCAGAAGTGATGGCTTTTGGTAAAGAGTTTAAAATCCATTGAATTTTCAAAACAGTTTATTGCTAGGGACTAGCAATAGTTTAGTGTGGGGATTGATGAGTGCTCAAACACTCATCATTTTTTGTCAAATCTGAACTGCAAAACATACAAAAACACTCAAAAATGCATCAAAATACTAAAAATATTCCAAAATTGTGTTTTATATGTTTTAGATGCAAAATGAGTAAAAACAGATGAAAAACGTACAAAGTTTGCAAAATTGGCAGTTTCAGTCCCCCAACTTTCATAAAATGTCAAAACTAGTCCCTGGTCATTCAAAATATGGAAAATTATCACCAAAGGTCCTTTTACAATCATAAGTTGTCATATTTTGTCCTTTGGTGAAAAATTGGAAAAGTTTTGGAAAATTACAAAATTAGTCCATGTAGTTTCAATTTTGTCAGATTTGGTCCCTGGGAAATATTTTTGGATGGAAAAGTCAACAAAAGTCTTTGAAAAATCAAAAGTTGGCAAAAATGGTCCTTGGATGAAAAGTTTGGAGAAAAGTTCATTTTGGTCCCTCAAGTTTCAATAATTTGCAATTTTAGTCCCTGAAGGACCAAAAGTGAAAAATTATATTTTTAAACCTTGGACTATTGAAAGTTGGCAAATTTCACCCTTGAAGATACTTTGGAAGTTTGGCAAAATCAGCCCCTCCATTTTCAGAATTTTTACATGCATGGTCCTTGTGATTTTGCTACTAAACCAAACCAATACCAAATCCAAAACACATCCAAACCTGATCCAACAAAACACCCCAAGCCCAAACTCACCCTGGCCCAATCCCTTAAACTAATACCACCCCAGGTCAAACGGTCAACACGCAGGGTCAAAATACTAGTCAACACCACTGTACACCCATCCCCTTCCCCTGAATACCCGTTCCATGTTCCCCCTCCTCCTCTCACCTTTTCACCAAACCACCAATTTCATTAAACACTTCTCACCAAAACCTTCCCCCTCATTTATTACACCCCAACCTCCTCACCTGTTCCACTCAAACTCCCAATATAAATTTTTCCCGCCAAATTTAAATAGACGGCTCAGATGAAAGATAGCCATCCAATGGCTCAAAAGCTAAGTGGGAAAGAGTGAGAATGCTTCCAGGGACTATAAAAGTGAAGAAAGAATGCAGAAGGAGAGTGTTAGAGTAGTATTAGTTTTAGTTTAATATAGCTTAGGTTGTTTTTAATATAATCTCATTTGGAGTTGTAATTTTTAGTGCAAATCAGTTGTAATCAGTTATTTTGATGTAATGTAAACTTTCTTAACACTTAATTTCAAGTATTGTGGTTTAAAATTTGAATTTGCAATTTTCATCTGAAATCTCATTTAGTTTCAATATTGTTTAAAGTTGTCAACTAATGATCCAGCATGTGCATTTAAGCTCACCTAAAAGCTTTTTAAGGTTTTCAAAGCAGTTAAATAAGCTCTTAGTTAAAAATCTGAAATAAGCAAAAATTACTAAAAAATCTATGAAAAAACAAAAATCTGTGGAGAAGAAGATAGAAGCAAGGAGTGTTGTTGATTTTGATTGTCATGGTTTAGAGCCTTTTGGAAGGCATTAGGTTGTGGTTGGGTTCATTGGATTACTTGATTCTCAGATTAATCCCATTGTAAGCCTATTTCATCTTTTTAGTGTTTCATTGTAGCTTAGCTTATTAGTGCTTATCTGTGACACTATGTGCTTATTTAAGGTAGTTAAGTAATATTATTGGTTTATATAACCTAATAGTTAATCAAGTTTCATTGTTGCATTATTGTTCATTTCCTCTACCTTTTTAGATTAGTATTGGTTTTTTGAGTTTTTGTTGTTATTGTTGTTGTTTATGTGATCACTTAAGATCATTTTATCCTAATGTGACATTAGGAACCAGTTTCATGAATCAATTCAGTGTAATGCCTTGATAATAACATTTTTATCATTTTTAAAGGGGTGTTTGGATCAGTGGTTTTGACCACTGAGTCCTGTGTTTGGATTGTTGTTTTTGGTTGTATTAAGTCTCATTAGACTAGTGTGAGTTAAATTAACCATAAACTTGCTTCCTTATAAGCAGAAAAGTTAAAAACACCTCTTGATTCCCTTTGGCAGTTCACTGTTAGGTGATTGCACCTCTAATCTCATTATGCAACTACATAAGTTGGTTATGTAACCTAATTCAGTTTCCTTTTACCTTATTATACCATATTAAATCATTAGGAATCAGTGGAAGTTCAAATAAGTCAAATATCAAGTTTTTATCATAAAGTCAACGGTGTATGTTTGGTAGTTTTCCAATATTTCAAAGAATTATGTGGAATTTTGTGTTAGGATTTTGGTTATGAAAATTCTTGGGTGATTAGCACCCCAGCTCATCTTCAAAATCCCATAGTTTCTATATTTTTGTGAATTTTCCTCTGGGTCCCACATTGCTTCAAACTCAGCTGTAGGGAAGGGACTTCCCCTGCTGCAGCAGGCCCTCAGTCACCACAGCACCTTTGGTGGTGGTTTCTAGCCACCACAGTGGGCCCCACAACCACAACTTTGGTTCTTTGAACCCCCCTCCTGGTACTCTTCAAGGTTTGACCAATCCTTTGACCTCAAACCTTGTGGACCCCACTTGCAATTGCCCCTCTTATCTGTCCAATTTCTGAGTTGATAAGGAATTTGGAAAGAGCTTATTCAGGCTTTTTGGCTTATTCTAATTGCTTATTTGAGTGAAACTTGCTTAAACATGTCCAAGCAACTCAAGTGAACCAGAATTAACCCTAGTGGACCCCACACAAGCTAGTTTGAGCTTATTTCCTCATTTAGTCAAAGATAGTCAACTGTCTAGGCTTTTTAGCTTATTCTGGCTTATTTTTTATTTCCAAAAAATTTGTTTTTACAAAAGTTTCTTGTTTTTAAGTGTAAAATATATTTCTAAAAGAAAAATCAAGAAAAACCAATTTAATAATAAGTGATAGTTTCTAATTAATGTAATTTAAATTTTAATTTTAATTTTTATATTTTTATTAAGTACTTGGCATTTTTATATTTTTATTAATTTCCTTTTATGTTAAAGTAATTTTAATAATTTTCTCAGATTTTTATTTTGTCATTTAGTATTTATCAGATTTAATATTAGTTTTATTAATAATTAATTAATATTAAGTATTAAATAGCATAATTAATTTTTATAAAGTAACACCTAGTTTTTATATTTTTCCTAGCTTTTATATACTATAACATAATTTTAGGAATTTTTCTAGAATTTTTATTGTTCATTTTCTATTTTTTATAATTTAAATAGTTTAATTAGTAATTAATTAATATTTAATATAATAATTAGTAAAATAGTGTAAAAATATATAAAACAAACTTTTTATAATTTTTTAGGGTTCCTGTGATGGTTAATTAGATTTGAAATATTTTTCTTAGTTTTCTAAGCCTCTTTAGTATTTTTAATAATTTTAATTAATTTAATTAGGTAATTAATATTTAATTAGGAATTAATTAATACAAAAACCACAAAAAGACATATGTTTAATTTCAAAATTTGTTTTTAGTTATTTTATAATTTTATAAATTTAGTTTTCACTTTTCTAGTATTAAATTAATATTATATTGTATTTAAGTTATTTAAGTATTAATAATTAGTATTAATTAGTATTTAATTAATATTAAATAATTAATTAATGTAAAATTTATTTTTTCTTTTTCTAAAAATTTTCTTTTACCCTTAGGTTTGTAAAAAAAGTCATTTTCACCCCCTGGGTGTTTTCAGATTTCAGTTTTCACGTTTTATTTTGTATGTTTACGTAAATTTAAATGTAAACGTACGCGTCTTAGGTTTTAAACGTTTTTGGTTATTCCAAACTTCCAGTCTTGTTCATATAGCTTATTTAAGCTATTTCATTGTATAAATCAGTAGCGGAATCAATCTCAAACCCTTTCCGTCCAAATTCAGCCGATCACAAACCCGTTTGAATACAATCCACACCTCGTCGGGACATAACGACCCGGGGAAACCCTATATTCCACGGAACATTGAGCCTAAGGAGTTTGTCTTTGTTGACCACATCTGTAGTTGACTTTAGTTGACTGCTTTTGCCTCAATCAGTGGACAACACTGTGCCGCTAGGCGCGCCTAACCGAGATAGGGGACCAAATACGGAAGCAAATATCTTTGCGCTGAAAGAGAACGCGCCTGAGTTAAGGTTAAGTAATTTTGTATCTCAAAATTACGAAACTTTAACCAACCTCATGCAAGAGGAAGCTGTTGAGGGTCGTTTACACGGTAAGGTGGTTAAACCTTCGTTCTTTGTGTATGAGATATGTTTGTGTGAATATGATTAAGTATGCGGAATCTACTTAACCACACTTAGAAGATTTATGTTTATTGTTATGGAAATGGAATAGTTAACACCAAACGATTCAATATTATTCAAAAAATAATACGAGTGATCTTTAGCTTATCACTAGGGTTACAAAGACCTTGAATCTTATGTTTGTTCTTCCTATTGTCTGTATATGAGAGTTGTGTATGGCATTGTCACTCTCTGTATTGTCTCTCGTATTTTTTCACACTTATCTACATATCTAAGATTTTCCTTTTATAGTCCAAGGAAATATCTTTTACAAACTACATGACTCAACAAATAACTAGCTTATGACTAATCACTATTCTAGTTTAGTCATACAAGATACATCATGTATCTAGGATAAACAACTCACTTGGAGTGTTCAATTTGATGACTAGAACTAAGATATTATCTTCTTATGCAAGTGTTGAATAAGTCGGTCTTATCTACACAGCTGTTTGTTATGAGTCATAGCTGCACAGTCATAGCAGCAGCAGAATCAAGCATCAGTATTCAGCAGCAGAATCATCAGCAGCAGAATAAAGCAGCAGCAGAATCAAGCAATAGTATGATTCAGCAGCAGAATCACCTTCAGTGGAAACTCGCTTTGATTCTTCTGATATTTAATTCCTAACAATCCTCCCCTAAACATGTGAATCACATTCAAACATGTTTTTCTGAATTAAATGAGGACTTTGTGAAGATCTTTCAAACACTTCATTGTCAGATTTGGTTGATCTGAACTTTCTTCTCTTCTGAGTGAATGAACTTATCTTTCTCTGGAACTTATCTGCTTTCTGATCTTTCAACAAGTGATGAACAAACGTAGTGAACTGAAATTGAATCTTTTCAACTTTTTGACCTAGATAGAACTTTCTCCTTTGAAATGCTTCATCCTTTCTGAATACAACATTTAAGAATGTTCTTGTCATTTTCAACCTCTATGTCATCATCTTGTATGATCTTGTCTTTTCTTTTGGTTAATCTTCCTTAAACTGGGCTTGTATTTCCTCCCCTGAGATTCAAATATCATCTTATATTGATATCCTCCCCTTGTTTGAAAGATTTTCTCACAATCATAACATCATCATCTGATTTAGCATTGTTCCATGTTTTCAGACAATTTGTACATGAAGCCATCAATTCCTTAAGAGTTTAAGATTCTGTCCTCATCACTTCTAGGTGTGTTAACTCCTATGAGAGGTGATTCAATGGACATTTTTGACTTATGGTCCATCATTTGATGGTTTTTAAAGTCATCTTTTGAAAATCCTTTTAAGAAACTTTTGCCTTAGCAGTATGTATATGATTTTATTATGAAAAATCATACTGCTTACAACCATTTTGAAAGGATTAAGTGTGTAACAGACACTCAATCAAAATTTCGGTTTAAAGCAACCTCTGGTTGTGTGAGAACCAATGTTTTCAGTTATAAATAACCGCCTGTGTATAGATAAACCTATTCAAAAGGCTTTCTTTACAGGGTTTCCAGCTCGTGGCATTTGTTACCTCTAACACAAGTGTTAGATTCACTTTTGCTCGCTATTCTTTCTATCAGATATCCGTAGATTAGTCACATTATACTTAAAAGTATAAAATGATAGAAAGTGAGTTGTATCAGTGATTAACTGATCAACTAATTTGTCAATTCAAAGTGAAACATCATAATCAGATTTCAAGAAAGAAGTTTTAAGGAGTTTTGAAGTCCCAAACTTTTTCTATCATGAACCTATTATATCAGCAGCAATGATCAGCTTTCAGCAGTAATGATCAGCAGCTTTGATCAGTAAATTTCACTTGAAATAACCTTTCAGCTTAAACATTCATACCTGAAGTTGTTAGTCTAAAACCAAAAGAACAAAGTACAAAGTACTTGTCTTGAATTAGAATAATCATAGAACTAACTGTATGAATAACTTCAGATATTGTTAATAGTAGACTTAGATAACAAAGTTAGATGCATTAACAAAATCTATATACAAAAACACATTATATTGAAAAATTTAAAGATTAAGCATTCCAATACTTGCTACCAAGTACTGAAATCTTCCAACATCAAAAGCTTTGGTAAGAAGATCTGCAAAGTTTTGTTCTGAAGCAATTTTCATTACTTGAATTAACCTTTTCTCATTGCAATCTCTTATAAAATGATGTCTTATTTCAATGTGTTTTGTTTTAGAATGTTGCACTGGATTTTTAATAATGCAAATTGTACTACTATTATCAATATGTATAATGGTATGTAAGAAATTGTACCCATAATCAAGAAGTTGGTTTTGAAGCCATAGAACTTGACCACAGCAACTTGCAGCAGCTACATATTCAGCTTCAGTTGTTGAATTTGCCATAATTGTTTGCTTCTTACACTGCCATGAGATAAGTCTGCATCCAAGGAATTGACATCCTCCGGTTGTTGACTTTCTGTCCAAGCTAGCACCAGCATAGTCACTGTCTGAGAATGCTATCAAGTCAAATGGTGATTCTCTAGAGTACCATAAACCCAACCTTGGTTGACCTTTTAGATATCTAAAAATTCTTTTGACTGCTGTTAAATGAGAAACCTTTGGAGTTACTTGAAATCTTGCACAAGCACAAACAGAGAACATGATATCAGGTCTTGATGATGTAAGATACATCAAAGAACCTATCATAGATCTGTATGTATGTATATCCACATTTTCTCCATCTGCATCTTTAAGAAGAGGCTTCTCAGTATCTATTGGGGTGCTTGCTATTTTTGAATCAGCAAATTGAAATTTTCTAAGTATCTCCGCAACATATTTGTCTTGACTAATAAATATGCCTTCAGATGATTGCTTAACTTGCAGACCCAAAAAGAATGTAAGTTCTCCCATAGAACTCATTTGAAACTTATCTTTCATAAGTTTTTCAAAGTCTAAACACATCTCCTTCCTTGTAGATCCAAAGATAATGTCATCCACATACACCTGTACTATCAGAAGATCTTTCTTGTGTTGTTTGATGAAAATTGTCTGATCAATCTTTCCTCTTTGAAATCCATTCTCTAATAAATAGGAAGCTAGTGTTGCATACCAAGCTCTTGGTGCCTGATGTAGGCCATATAGAGCTTTAACTACCTTGTACACTTTGTCTGGATGGTCAGGGTCAGTGAAGCCTGGAGGTTGTGTAACATACACCTCTTCTTCAATTGAACCATATAAAAATGCACTCTTGACATCCATTTGGTAAACTGTGAAGTTCATAAATGAAGCATAAGCTAAGAAAAGCCTAATTGCCTCAATTCTAGCTACTGGAGCATAAACCTCATCATAGTCTATCCCTTCTTCTTGTGTGTACCCTTGTGCTACTAATCTAGCCTTATTCTTAATCACTATGCCTCTTTCATCCCTTTTATTTCTAAAAACCCATCTAGTGCCAATTACTCTTACACCATTAGGTAAATCAACTAGCACCCATACCTTTTGAATTTTGAACTGAAGAAGCTCCTCTTGCATAGCCTCTAACCAGCTTGAATTTTCTAGGGCTTTATGAATATTCTTTGGTTCATCTTGTGAGAGAAAACATACAAACAAACAGGAGTTTGAAGACTCATGTTGCTTTGAAGCATAAAGGGCATCAAGAATCCCTTTTTGATCTGAAGACATCAATTGTTGTCTTGTCTTCACACCAGATTGTACATCTCCAATCACATTTTCTAGGGAGTGGACTTTGTGAATCCTTGTTTGTGGAGTGGAAGGAACTGGATAATCAGATGGAATATTGCTCAAATCCACCTCATCTTCTGAAAAGTCTGATTTTGTTTCTTCTGAAGGACCATCAGCAGAGACAATTTGCTTATCAGCAGGAATTGTTTGATCATCAGCGGGAACATTTTGCTCATCAGCAGGAACATTTTGCTGTTCTTCTGTTCTTCCTTCTCTGATTTTATCTTCAACATCTTCTTTAGCTTTGCCAGAAGAAGATTCTCCATTGGTTGAAGTTGATTCCACATTGGTATTTGACCATATTGGCATCATCACATAATCTTGATGTGTCTTCTTGTCTAACTTTGCCTCATCTGTTGCTTGTGAACCTGAAAAATCATTAGTTTCTGCAACAACAGGCACATAATTCATTGAATGGGTTAGAGTTTCAAGATCAAATAGCCATTTTGGTCCTTGACCTTCTACATTAGACTTGTTCTCTAAGAACTTTATATGTAGACTCTCTTCTACTCTCTTAGTTCTTATGTTGTATACTCTAAAAGCTTTGCTATTGAGAGAATATCCAACAAAGAAACCTTCATCTGCTTTACCATCAAATTTTCTCAAATGGTCTAAGGTATTCAGAATTGTCACATGACATCCAAAAGGTCTAAGAAATCCTATTGCAGGAGTTCTACCTCTAAAAAGCTCATATGATGTCTTATTGTGAGGCTGTACTATTAAAACTCTGTTCTGAACATAACAAGCAGTGTTGACTGCTTCAGCCCAAAAAGTTATAGGCAACTTTGAATCAGCTAACATAGTTCTAGCAGCTTCTATTAGTGTTCTATTCTTTCTTTCAGCTACTCCATTCTGTTGAGGAGTTCTAGCAACACTAAATTCTCTTTTAATACCTTTTTCTTTGCAGAAATCATCCATAACTCTATTTTTGAATTCTGTTCCATTATCACATCTAATGACTTTTACTCTTTTGCTTACTAGGTTTTCTATCTCTGTAATGAAGGTCTTAAGGATGCTAGAAGTCTCATCCTTAGTTCCTAAAAAGAATACCCATGTAAATCTACTATAGTCATCAGTAACAACTAGACAAAATCTCTTATGCATTATACTACTTATTGAAACAGGTCCAAATAAGTCCATATGAAGCATAAACAATGATTGACCGATAGAGTTAAAAATCTTGGGCTTACAAGTGACTTTGTGTTGTTTGCCTTTAAGACAAGCAATGCATGTTTGATCATTTTCAAAACGTTTTTGGGGTAAACCTCTTACCAAACCATTCTTAACAATTTTATTTATGGTTTTGAAGTTAATATGACCAAGTCTCCTATGCCATAACATAGATTCATCTAATGTGGCTTTTGCAACAAGGCAAGTTAAAGCATCTTTAGAAACAATGTTATTCATATCAACACTGTACATATTGCCCTTCCTAGGAATTTTAAGAAGCACTTGACTTTCATCAGGCATCTTAAAATCAGGAGAAAGTACAAGACATTCAGTCTCAGTAAAAAGAACATTATTCTTTCTGTCACACATTTGTGAGACACTAAAGAGATTATACTTAAGCTCTTGCACATAAAACACATCTTCAAAATCTAATTTACTGGTTTTAATAGTACCTTTACCAGTAATTTTTCCACCAATTCCTCCTCCAAAGGTAACATATCCACCATCAATTGATTGAAAGTTGGAAAGATAAGACATGTTGCCTGTCATGTGCCTTGAACACCCACTATCTGAATATCCTTGATCTTCATGATCTGTTGGTGAATGTCCCTGCACAAAATAAAAGAATTAGTTTTCTTTGGGGATCCAAGCCAACACTGACTTGGATCTGCCTCTTGCATCAATGAAATGTAATCTCTTGAGGACTGTTGATGCAACATTGGATTTAAGAATCCAACATGCTGAGGCCTTAACAGCATTTTCCCTGTTATCCTTAGCAGCAGTATGCTTAGCAGAAGAAACTGCTAGCTTTGGTCTCCAAACTTGTTTTTGGACCACTGCTTTTGTTTGAATGGGCCTTTGAACAATATTAGATGCATGTTTGAAAGTTGTTTTTGCACCTTTAATTGTTGATTTTGGGTAAACAGTCATATATGGTTTTTCAGCAGAAACCATTTTCCTTTCAGTAGGAACAGTTTTTGTGACTGTTTTGGGTTTTGATCTTTTAGAATTAGAGTGAAAATGAGATTTAGGTGTTTGCCTTTTGTAGTTCACTCTATTACTTTCATACCCAGATACCCATTGGTTACAGAAAGCTGCAAGATGGTCAAAACTACCACAAATGAAACAAGCTTTATTGTGAAAAGCAAAGTCATCACCTAGTTGGTAAGACTTGAGGTTATTCCAATTTCTTTGGTTACCTCTGGGCTTGTTTGTGGTTCTATATTGTTCACAATATCTAACTGGTTGCCTAACATATTTTTCATTGGTTTTAGGACTATCAGTATTGTGTTTGACTATCTTAGGAACTCTTGTTCTTGCTTTCTTAACCACTTCAGGTTTAGACATAACCTGTTTATTTACAAAGGACACCTTGTCCTGAAAAAGTAATGTTTTACATGAACATTTACTTTCTTTCTTAGGCTCATCAGCTACTATGTTAGAGTTTGGTTGAACTCCATATTGTAACTTAGGCAGCTGAAATTCAGGCAATCCTGAATGTTCTAGGTCTATCCCTGGGGGTTTTGGGATACCTCTATAAGGGGGTGGGGCTGCATTATATCCTAATCCTGACTTAACTTTATTATTCACTTGACTGTCTATTATTTTGTTTACATTTTTAGAAGCATGTTCAAGCTTCTCTTTAGTCAATTGAATGTTTTCTTTCTCAGTCTTAACCCTATCCAATGCTTCTTTTAAAGCCTCAATGATTTGATCTTTAAATTGATTATCATTTTCAAGTAAAGTTTTAGCATCAGTAAAGGTAAGTTCATTCCTTTTATAGTGTAGGATTTGTCTCTCTGCAGATTCTAAACCACTTTTATAATTGAAACAATCTAGATCAGATTTGGCGTATCGAACCTTTTGGTCATCATACTGTTTAATTAAGATTTTTAAGTCTTTAAGAGCAGTACAAGTATTTGAACAGGTTTTATGATCATGTACCTCAGGTGCAGTAAATGCCATAAGAGCCATCTGTGAAGAACCCATTTCTTCATCATCCATGAAGCTCCAATCAAAACCTAACCCATCAATTGCTACCATAGCTTTTGGTTCAGACATCTCCCCTGTATTGGATTTTCTTCCAACATCTCTATTTCTGCTATCTTGCTGTCTTGGCCTTCTACATTCTCTTGAGAAGTGTCCCATCTTGTGACAGTTGTAGCATTCTATCTTTGACTTGTCATAACCAGCAGGATCATTGCTACTGATTGTGATCTTCTTCCCCGTCCTTTGATAGAATTTCTTAGCTCTCATGCTAAGAAGAGAAATTTGCCATTTTAGATCCATTTCCTCCAGATCATCATCATTGATCTCTTGAAGGTCTTCATGAGTTAACATGGATCCATTATGTTTGCTTGTGAAGAAAGCACAACATGTTTTCTCATCCAAAATTCCAAAAGTACTGCTTGATGAACTTGCAGCACTTGCAACATCATGAACTTTTTCATTAGTAACTGGAACTGAATTACTAGGAGATGACATAAATGCCATGTTCCCAGTGCTTGAACTAGTACCTCCAGTTTTCTTCAAATCTTGCTCAACAATCTTAAAGTTGCTATACAGATCCATAAGATCCATGGTGTCAATGTCTGATTTGTTCTTCCAGACAACAACATGCATAGCCCATTCTTCAGGTAAGCTTCTCAGAAATTTTGAGTTTAAATCTTCTTGAGGTATTTCAACTCCAAGAATAGCAAGTTGACTCACAATATTCTGTAGCCTGTTGAACATATGGTCTAAAGATTCATGGTTGGTTGATGTGAAATTTTCAAACTGTTGCTTAAGAAGAGTCTTCTGGGTCTTCTTGGTGGCTTCATTCCCACCATACCTTGCAATAATGGCCTCAAATAGTGACTTTGCATCTTTGAATTTGCTGAAGTTTATAAGTTGATCATTTGGAATGGTCATCATCAGCATGCTTCTGGCCTTTAGGTCATTCTTCTTCTTAATTTTGTCTTCTGCAGTTTGTGGCTTGGTTTGCAGCTTATCAACTTCCTTACCATCAATTGTTGATGTAGTGGTTGTAGGCTTGTAAGAATCTCCATCTTCAATGATTTCCCACAGTGCATAATCTTGTACTTGAAAATATTGTTCTATTCTTAACCTCCACATCTCAAACTCATTCTGTTTGAGCATTGGTAACTTAGCAGCAACATTTGTTTGAATAGACTCAACATCCATTTCTAACTTCTTCTTCTAAAACAAAAATATCAACTTGTAGCTCTGATACCACTTGTTGAGGGTCGTTTACACGGTAAGGTGGTTAAACCTTCGTTCTTTGTGTATGAGATATGTTTGTGTGAATATGATTAAGTATGCGGAATCTACTTAACCACACTTAGAAGATTTATGTTTATTGTTATGGAAATGGAATAGTTAACACCAAACGATTCAATATTATTCAAAAAATAATACGAGTGATCTTTAGCTTATCACTAGGGTTACAAAGACCTTGAATCTTATGTTTGTTCTTCCTATTGTCTGTATATGAGAGTTGTGTATGGCATTGTCACTCTCTGTATTGTCTCTCGTATTTTTTCACACTTATCTACATATCTAAGATTTTCCTTTTATAGTCCAAGGAAATATCTTTTACAAACTACATGACTCAACAAATAACTAGCTTATGACTAATCACTATTCTAGTTTAGTCATACAAGATACATCATGTATCTAGGATAAACAACTCACTTGGAGTGTTCAATTTGATGACTAGAACTAAGATATTATCTTCTTATGCAAGTGTTGAATAAGTCGGTCTTATCTACACAGCTGTTTGTTATGAGTCATAGCTGCACAGTCATAGCAGCAGCAGAATCAAGCATCAGTATTCAGCAGCAGAATCATCAGCAGCAGAATAAAGCAGCAGCAGAATCAAGCAGTAGTATGATTCAGCAGCAGAATCACCTTCAGTGGAAACTCGCTTTGATTCTTCTGATATTTAATTCCTAACAGAAGCGAGGAGAAGGTCAAGTCAGAGCCTACAAGCCCGGCTTAACTTTAACCAACCTCATCACGCTATCAGAAGGAGGGGCGCGAGAGGCGTACCAATGTCCACGATAGACTTGGTAATCGCAGGATTCAAGATAGACTTGGACGGCAACGCTCACCGAGCGAGAGCTCTTCAAGGTCTGGAAGCGGAAGGATCCATGATAGACTGGGAAGACGAATTTCCCCAAGTGAAAGCCCCTCAAACTCAGACTCTGAAGAAAAACGGCGTAAGCACCGCAGAAGGGAGAACTCTTCCTCAAGTGACTCCTCGAACAACGAGGACAAAGAGACAGGACACTGGAAATCCAGAGGAAGACACCGCGAAGAAGATGACAAAGATATATCTCTTCCTTGGCGCCGCCAAAAGATTGATGCATTCACACGGCGCATCAGCGATTATTCGGATCACAAGAAAAGGCGCATGCCCACCAATGTTAAAACATATGATGGAACGGGTGTTCCTGACGATCACCTAAAAATTTTCGAATCCGCTGCCGCTATCGAATACTGGCCACAACCTGTGTGGTGCCATATGTTTAACTCCACATTGGTAGGGAATGCGCGAACTTGGTTCAGCAAGCTTCCACGAAGAAGCATAAACGGGTTTGAAGAGTTGCGGAAAGCATTCCGTTTGAACTTCACTCAAAGAAAAAAGTGCGCCAAGAACCCTGTTGAACTGGCCAGAGTAAAACAGCGCCAAGGGGAATCAACAAGTGCTTACGTAGAGCGCTTTAAGGATGAATTTATACACGTCAAGGCGTGTCCTGAAGTGCTGAAAATCTTAGGGTTAATGAATGGGATTAATAACCCAGAACTCATTAGGAAATTAAATGATAAGGTTCCCCAAACCTTTGATGAACTAATGAAGCGCACAAGGTCCTTTATCCAAGGAGAAGCAGCTGCTGCGGATAGCAAAAAAGGCTACTCAAATTATAGGCAGCAAGAACAGCCTAGGAGACAATCCAATGATTAGAGTAGCAATCGCAGCAAGAATTATCGTAGTCAGGGAAGCGGACGAGATAATGACAAATACACCCCCCTTACAAAGACTCCGAGGGAGATATTTGTAACAGAAGACGCAAACTTTCCAAAACCCCCACCAATGCGCACTCCAGAAGATCGGCGTGTAGGGAATGGATACTGCGAATACCATGGACAAAAGGGCCATACCACCAACGAGTGTGTCCAACTACGACAACTAATTGACAAATTAGTAAAGGAGGGTAGAATGGATCACCTCGTTAAGAATATTAAAGAAGAAAATGATAAAAAAAAGGATGGAGGTAAGAATGAGCCACCCAAAGATAAGGCTGACATTATTCACATGATACAGTCATGGCAGCGTAAGACAAAGTAAAAAATCAGCCAAAATTTCTCTTTTGGGAATGAAATATCCTTCCCCACTCTAGCTGCGGACAACGCAGTAGTAGAGCCGCTAACCATTGAGATACATACTGGGGGACACGATATCCGCCGCATGTATATTGATGGAGGAGCATCCGCAGAAATTCTGTATGAACATTGTTTCAAGAGGCTGCGACCTGAGATACAAAGTCAGTTAATTCCGGCCACGACGTCGCTGACTGGCTTCACAGGAGAAAAGATATGGCCTATGGGGCAATTGCGCTTACTTGCAGTCGTTGGTGATGAACAACACTCTACAGCAACCTGGATACACTTTATGATAATCAAGTCTCCTTCACCATACAACGGCATCATTGGGAGACCTGGAATATCATCCATGCGCGCTGTACCGTCCACAGCGCATGGGATGCTCAAATTCCCAATAGAAGGAGGCATTGTCACCCTCTACAATACCACTGTGGCACCTAAAGAATGCAACACAGTAACCAGTGAAGTAGAGAATGTTCTAGAACAGCGCGCAGCTAAAGTACAAAACCTAAAAGTTGCCATTCATCCTGACTACCCAGATCAACAAATATCAATTGGAGGGTCGCTATCTGACAAAGGCAAAGCAGCAGTGTGCGCAATCTTGCAAAAGAACCTATATATCTTTGCATGGGAACCAAGGCACATGACTGGAGTGCCACGATCTATCACGGAGCACAAGCTATAAATCCGACAAGGATATCCTCCAATACGACAGAAAAAGTGCGGCCAAGCTCCAGATCGTGCAAAAGCCATCCTGGAAGAAGTACACAAACTTGTAGACGCAGGTGATGAGGCGAAAAATGAACCACTTTTAGGGGGTCATTTAAGCCTGAATCCGAATTTATTTGATCAAATATTGCCCTAAATCGTTCCTTTTGTGATTTTAGGTACATTGGGAAATAAATCTGGAAAAGGAAGCAATTCGTACGTTTTTGGAGCATAAAAGTGAAGAAAACGCCAAAGTCTTAATTTTCCATGCTGGGAACAGTAGGTGACGGCGTCAAGAGCAAAACCTTGACGGCGTCAAGAGCAAATCTCATGAATTTCCATGACGACCCAGAACGGATTTGACGGCGTCACGTAGGAAGGGCGTCAAGAGTAAAAGAGTCGTGACGGCCTGGAAGTATATATGTCTTGACGGCGTCAGAAGTGGATCTAGGCAGTCCGAGGAAAGTTTTGGCAGCGAGGTGACGGCGTCATGTTGTTTGTCTTGACGCCGTCAGACCTATTTTTCTATATATAGTTTTCTAATATTCACACAAAGAGAGAAGTTTTGGGAGAAACCCTAAGTACGATTTTGGTGTAACTTTACAGGTTTTTCAAGGGTTCCAACCCCTTGATACCTTGCATGATTAATCAAGATAAGTGTTCTTCTAATTCAATCAATATGTCTATGTGTTGGTTGTCTATATCATGTTCTTGTCTTAATTCTATCATGCTAGGCTAGATCTCTTTTGTGTTTGCTTAGATCTAATGAAACCTAGATATTGATTATGTGTTGATTACTTGTTTATTCTTGTCTTGGATGAATGATTTATATGTTAGGCTTAAGAAAACTGGCAGATCTCCAAATGGTAACATGCTTGAACGTCTTAAGAAACATGAACCGAGGCGCACTAGGTCTTTATTGGTTGTATTTAATGCATGAGCCACTGTTTACAATCCCTATAATTGTGCTGGGCATGGTGTAGGAGGAGATAAGAGCTCATAGAATTGGGGAGTTATGTGTGCCACCCCATGAATGGTATTAAGGAATACGATCCGTCATCCATGCAATTATAACAAGTAATTAACGTGTAAAAGATATCTAGGGAGTAGTGAAATCTAAGTAAACACATTTTCTCCAATTACTGCTCACAACTTTAGTTTAATTAGCTTAATTTTCATTTTTAGTATTTTATTTTGATTGCATCTTAGTATTGGGTTAGTTGAATAGCAACTAATTCCGCCCACTCTTCCAAAACCCGAGATTTTACTTGCTTTCATAAAAATATAAAAACACAAAAATAATCATCCCTCACCTTTAGAACTAGTATTTAGGCTTTCTAATCCTAGCGACATTATTCCTAAGCTGAACGATCAATCCCCCGGTACTTGTCACTATACTATACTACAACGATCAGGTACACTGCCTGGTGGGGGTTGTAAGCTTCTCGAGATCCCTCGAGAGGTAAAGCCTGTTGCGATTCCCACGCATCAAGTTTTTGGCGCCGCAGCCCGGGGAATAGTTATTGTCTAGGTTAAAATTTCTTTTTATTAGGTCTACTTGCTAGATTCCTTTCTAGTAAGATTTTATTTTTATTTTTAGGTTTTCTTTAGTCTATCTTTTCTTTGTGTCTTTGTTTGTAAAAACCTTTCCATTGACTATTCCGTTTGCCATTATGGAGAACGCGAATCCACCAAGTCCGACACTAGAGTTTTACCAGAAAAAATATAATTACACTAGTTTGGATATTACAAGATGGAGGAACGAAATGAGGAGGACAAGATCTTATATTGATTTTATTGAGTACCTTGAGAAAAGAGGCCAAGTGCATAATGCTTTTAGAGAATTCCCCTTAAGAGCTCCATCAACCCCTCAAAATGCCTCATTTAGTGAAACCTATGCACCATATGAGCTTTCACCTAGGATAGTTTCGTATGAGCCACCTAGCTGCATGTCTTGGTTAGGCCCTACCAGAATACATGATGAACACATAGGTGACCTTGATGTGATGGAGGATGTAGCCGAACATGATCACATTAATCAAAAAGACCTAGGTTTTATGATCGATGATGATGAATCTCAAGAAACAGATGATGAATCTCTTGCGCAATTTATATATAGCAGTCAGAATACTGAGGATGACCCATATGATTCGGACATAGAAGTTGAGATGCCTAGAGAAGCACGTGAGATACTTGGGAGAATGTTAGGGCTAGATCCTGACACATGGAATGATGAGGTGAATAACATAAGCTCACTGAGTACCCCACAAGTCCTGCCATCATTTGAGGCACACATACCACCCGTAACTTACCCGGAAGAAGTAGAAAAGACAATAGGAATCCGAATTGAGGTAGAACTTTTGAACCAAACACAACTAGAGGATATAGGTTTGAATACTTATAGTGATAACCTTACTCTTAGTTCTAGGGAAGTTCCTAGTTTTAATGAACCGGAGCCTCAACTAAAACCGTTACCTAATCTTCCATCCTTGGATGAAAGTTTAGGAATTGAAAAAGGTCCCGATCCACCCATCAAACCATATAGTCCGGGTAGTCTTAGGATAAAGGTAGTGGACTCTAAGCCTTGTAGAGAGGGAGCCAATATAGGAGTGGAAAATGACCTTACATACTTACATCACCCATTCATGATTGATCATAAGAAACATTATGGGTTTAAACCAGGTTTATTAGGTCAAGATGGATTCCCAACTAGGAGTTTCTCAAAGTTGATAGAAGATGATCCCTTTCTAGGAGAAAATCTTAATCCACCCATTAACCCGATTGAATTAGGTAAGGTTATGATGATAGGAGCACACCCCTTTGAGCATATAATTCATCCACTATTCTTTCCTCACATGGCATATTTCCACCCTAAGGGTGTGTATCACTACTTTCACCCGCACTTAACCCTAAGTGTAGGGAAAACCTTCCCTATTTTTGTTAAATAAGGGTAGAGTCAGGCTCGTGACTCGAACAAAAACAAGCGCTTCTTGGGAGGCAACCCATGTTTTGTGTGATTTTTATTTTGTTTATTTGTTATTTGCTTCCGTATGCATGCTTTATTTTTATTGTTGGTAGATCATGTTTCTAAACTAAATAGTGGAAATACTTTACTTTGTTGTTTTGGCCTAGTCTTAACTCCACCTAAAGGTATTTTTGCAAAAGATAAGTGTAAGGGGAAACCCCAAATATGTTTTTAAGAAACAAACCGATCATGATTCTCCACAATATAAAATGAACATGTGTATTCGTATTTGTTAGAGTCAAATGCTTGTATTGAGTCATAATGAAGTTTTGCAGGATTTTCCAGGAAGTAGGACCAAGTTTTTCCAGAAATTTTCCGGAAACTTAACATAAGGATATCTGCAGGCCAATTCTGACGGCGTCAGGGGTTTACTCTTGACGGCGTCAGGAGTTAAAAATCTGGAAATTTTACCGGTTTTGTTTTTCTAACGGAGTCTTATGGTTTTTGTGAATTATTAAGTTTTATAATCTCCAGGGAATCTGCAAACTTCATTCCACAAGCATTATATCTTATCTTGTTTTCTAGGATTTAGTAACTTATATAGAATGCCGCCGATTTTACGCGAGGTTGTCTTGTCTATTTTGTCAGGTTTTACAGGTTATGTATGACAAGAAGATGATTTATATTCTGGAAGGGAAGCTTTGATTGTTCGTTTTCTTGGAGGAAGATTTAACCTGGCCATCCTATTATCCATACCGAGAGAATCAGGGGAGTATTTGATTTCATTCTCTTTACTTTTTCACTTTTACATTCTTTACTTGAACATTGGGGACAATGTTCATCTTAAGTGTAAGGGGAGGGTAAAAAAGATGATACCTTACATATGCACTTTCGCTTGAGTTTGCTTTGTTTGATGGTAGATGTGTAATAAAACTATGAGAAATACTTGTTAGTGCAATTTTAGCGCCAAATTTAAAATTTTTTACAACATTTAGGAGTGAAACTTTACCATAGCAAGCGTCTCATGGATAGGAGATTGTATGACTAGCACATAACCGTATATTCAGAAAAATTTTCCACCCAAATATGTGAGGTTCGCCTTTAGATTTGATAGGAAAAGCATTCATTATTAGTGCTTATGAGTGTACCGGTAGCATTTAGATTCTAGAACTTGCGTTAGTGATGCATCCCGAGACCGCTAGTGAGACTACATTCGTGTGGTAGGATTTACTACATGATAAGAGGCATTAGGATTACCCTTGTGTTAAACCCGTATTATAATTATTTGACCATTTAAGTCATATTACTTGGCTAGTTAAGTCAACTAATTTTTCCACACCCTTAGCGTTGTACTCATTTTTAGTACACGAAACCCCTAGTACACCCCTCCGAGCCTATCTTTTCGTTTCTAACTTTAAGCATTTTACTTAAAGGAAGAATTTGTTACACCCCACTTAAATGTACACCCAAATCGCCTTAGCCTTCCGTGTATGCGCTCATTTTTAGTGCATTATTGTTATTTGTTAAACCCTAAGTTAACTTTCTAATTGATTACATGGTTGCTAAGTTGAGTCATATCCTTGTACATATTGTTTTGGGACGATTGGGACTCATGGGTAAGTACTTATTTTATGGAGTAATGGGGAAGAACAACATATATTACCCCCATATATACGTTAATCTTAAAAGTGCTCCAAGTGTTTTGATTTTCTTAATTCGAGTCATTAGATTAGTTTAATGTAAAGTATGTAAAGATTCAAGTGTAAGGGGAATTCTCATCCCCTATGATGTATTATTTTGGATGGTAGGGTAAGAGTGTATGCAAAAAAAAAAAAAAAAATAAAAAAAAAAATAACATACGGACTACCATCCCGTTTCATTCTATGTTTATTTTATGTTTTTTGTTATTTTTCATTTATTAGCTTAAGTCGAGTCTAGTCTTGACTTAGCAACGCCATATTGTACATGTAATTAACCAAGATTGTTAACTCGCCACCAGTAAAACTTCCTTTATCCAACAAAACCGTGTATTTCATATCCCTACACCTAACGTTACAACCCTTTAAAAGACCTCTTTGATAGTTTATCCTAGGTGCTTACGCCATGTGGTGGAGGTTTGATCCTTTCCCAAGCCTATGGTAATCTATTTTGCTATGACAGGTAGTGAGAGATATCTTCCGTTTCCATATTGTAATCTATACTTTATTACACCTGAGAGATGCGAGTATCTAAACACTATTTGTGAGGTGCTAGTGTATGACCTCCGTGCTTGTCTATTAGTCTTTAGTGGAACGATTATTTGTTGTAATTACTTTTATATTAGTGTTAAATGACCCCTAACTTGTATTTTGACTAGAATAAAAGCGCATTTGCTTGAGGACAAGCAAATCTCAAGTGTAAGGGTATATGATGAGGCGAAAAATGAACCACTTTTAGGGGGTCATTTAAGCCCGAATCCGAATTTATTTGATCAAATATTGCCCTAAATCGTTCCTTTTGTGATTTTAGGTACTTTGGGAAAGAAATCTGGAAAAGGAAGCAATTCGGACGTTTTTGGAGCATAAAAGTGAAGAAAATGCCAAAGTCTTAATTTTCCATGTTGGGAACAATAGGTGACGGCGTCAAGAGCAAAACCTTGACGGCGTCAAGAGCAAATCTCATGAATTTCCATGACGACCCAGAACAGATTTGACGGCGTCACGTAGGAAGGGCGTCAAGAGTAAAAGAGTCGTGACGGCCTGGAAGTATATATGTCTTGACGGCGTCAGAAGTAGATCTAGGCAGTCCGAGGAGAGTTTTGGCGGCGATGTGACGGCGTCATGTTGTTTGTCTTGACGCCGTCAGACCTGTTTTTCTATATATAGTTTTCTAATTTTCATATAAAGAGAGAAGTTTTGGGAGAAACCCTAAGTACGATTTTGGTGTAACTTTACAGGTTTTTCAAGGGTTCCAACCCCTTGATACCTTGCATGATGAATCAAGATAAGTGTTCTTCTAATTCAATCAGTATGTCTATGTGTTGGTTGTCTATATCATGTTCTTGTCTTAATTCTATCATGCTAGGCTAGATCTCTTTTGTGTTTGCTTAGATCTAATGAAACCTAGATATTGATTATGTGTTGATTACTTGTTTATTCTTGTCTTGGATGAATGATTTATATGTTAGTCTTAAGAAAACTGGCAGATCTCCAAATGGTAACATGCTTGAACGTCTTAAGAAACATGAACCGAGGTGCACTAGGTCTTTATTGGTTGTATTTAATGCATGAGCCACTGTTTACAATCCCTATAGTTGTGCTGGGCATGGTGTAGGAGGAGATAAGAGCTCATAGAATTGGGGAGTTATGTGTGCCACCCCATGAATGGTATTAAGGAATATGATCCGTCATCCATGCAATTATAACAAGTAATTAACGTGTAAAAGATATCTAGGGAGTAGTGAAATCTAAGTAAACACATTTTCTCCAATTACTGCTCACAACTTTAGTTTAATTAGCTTAATTTTCATTTTTAGTATTTTATTTTGATTGCATCTTAGTATTGGGTTAGTTGAATAGCAACTAATTCTGCCCACTCTTCCAAAACCCGAGATTTTATTTGCTTTCATAAAAATATAAAAACACAAAAATAATCATCCCTCACCTTTAGAACTAGTATTTAGGCTTTCTAATCCTAGCGACACTATTCCTAAGCTGAACGATCAATCCCCCGGTACTTGTCACTATACTATACTACAACGATCAGGTACACTGCCTGGTGGGGGTTGTAAGCTTTTCGAGATCCCTCGAGAGGTAAAGCCTGTTGCGATTCCCACGCATCAGCAGGCATCATGCGGGAAGTCTACTACCATGACTGGCTTTCCAATCCAGTAACGGTAAAGAAGACTGATGACAGTTGGCGAATGTGCGTAGACTTTACTGATCTTAATAAAGCATGTCCACAGGACTGTTACCCGCTACCAGAGATAGACTGGAAGGTAGAATCTCTGTGTGGATATCCCTTTAAATGTTTCCTAGGCGCATACAAAGGGTACCATCAAATTCAGATGGCGGAGGAAGATGAAGAGAAAAAAGCCTTCCACACAAGTCAAGGGGTCTATTGCTATACAAAAATACCCTTTGGTCTAAAGAATGAGGGAGCAACATACCAGCGATTGGTGGACACGGCGTTTGAAAAGCAAGTAGGTCGCAACCTGGAAGTTTATGTCGATGGCCTTGTCATCAAGAGTCATACTGAGGAAGAATTGGTGCGCGACATCGAGGAGACATTCAAAACACTGGGAAAGATAAACATGAAGTTAAACCCCAAGAAGTGTACTTTTGGCGCGAAAGAAGGCATGTTTCTTGGATATTTAATAGAACCTGATGGCATCAAGCCCTGCCCAGAAAGGACAAAAGCTGTCATTGATCTCCTTTCACCACGCACATTGAAAGAAGTCCAGTCATTAAACGGAAAGCTAGCTGGGCTAAATCGATTCTTGTCCAAATCAGCAGACAAGTCACTCCCTCTCTTTAAAACACTCACGAAGTGCACAAAAAAGGGAGACTTTCGTTGGATTGAGGAGGCGGAGGAAGCTTTTCAACAGCTTAAGCAACAACTTGCAGCGCTTCCCAAACTTGTCGCACCCTGACCAGGAGAAGAATTGATCATGTACTTATCTGCAACTCATTGAGCAGTCAGCGCGGTGCTATTGATAGATAGGAACTCCGTTCAAACACCCATATACTTTGTAAGCAAAGCGCTTAAAAATACGGAGACTAACTACACTGCTATGGAAAAACCGGTCCTAGCTTTAGTATTTGCAGCTAAAAGACTGCGCAGATACTTTCAGGCGCACCCAATAGCTGTAATAACAGACCAACCTATTAAACAAGTTATCTTTAAACCTGACACATCAGGACGGCTATAAAAATGGAGTGTGTTATTGAGCGAGCATAACATCTCGTATAGACCACGCACTGCAATCAAGGGGCAGATATTAGCCGACTTTATTATTGAGAAGCCGAATACCGATACTCCACCTCCAACGAGAAAGGTAGAATTACAAGAACCATGGATTCTATTCACAGGTGGATCCTCGTGCGTGGATGGATCAGGCGCAGGCCTAAACCTCACTAACCCAGACGGAGTGGAATTCACTTACGCACTGCGTTTTGAATTCACAGCCACAAACAATGAGGCAGAATATGAAGCTCTACTTGCTGGACTACGCATTGCAGCTCAAATGGGTGTACGCAACCTAGAGGAAAACGTAGATTCCCGGCTAGTAGCCAACCACGTACTAGGTGAATATGAGGCTAAAGAAGAGAACATGGTCCAATACCTCGAAAAAACCAAGTCTTTAATTCATAATTTCAATAGGTTCACCAACAAACAAGTCCCTAGAGGGGAAAACAGGAAAGCTGACGCACTTAGCAAGATCGCATCTACAAGATTTGCGCACCTATCAAAACAGGTATTGGTGGAAACTCTGAAAAATAAATCAATCTCGGAGATGGAAATATCCACGGTGATAGAGGAACAGGATCCTACGTGGATGACACCTATCATTGAATTTATAAGCAAAGGGATCTTACCACAAGAACAGAAGGACACTCGTAGGGTACGGCGCACAGCGCAGAGATTTGAACTCCGATATGGCACCCTACATCGATGTTCATTCCTACAACCATGGCTCCGGTGCGTTGGACCTCTTCAGGCAGATTAAGTACTCCGAGAGATCCACGCTGGTTCATGCGGTATGCACTAAGGACCACGGTCTGTTGTGGCGCGCGCCCTGCGGTCAGGATACTACTGGTCTACTATGCACCGCGACGCGTGGGATATGATAAAGAAATGCAGCGATTGCCAAGTCCACAGGCCAATTCTGCGCCGACCACAACAAGAGCTAACTCTCATCACCTCACCATGGCCATTCTATAAATGGGGCATTGACATCGCAGGCCCCTTTCCAGTTGCAGCAGGAGGGCTAAAATTTCTCATCGTTGCTATAGATTATTTTACTAAGTGGATTGAGGCAAAAGCAGTGGCAAGCATCACAGGAAACCAAGTCAAACGCTTCGTTTGGGGCAACATTGTATGTCGCTTTGGCCTACCTGGAGAGATTATTTCGGACAATGGAAAACAATTCTGTGACAACCCGTTCAAAGACTGGTGCGCGCAATTAAACATTACATAACACTTTGCTTCAGTTAAGCACCCACAAACCAATGCCTTGGTTGAGCGCGCGAATCGCAGTTTGGGTGAAGGAATAAAAGTGCGCCTTGACAAACATAAAGGAAGGTGGGTGGATGAATTGTCACATGTTTTATGGACGCACCGCACGACAATAAAAACCAGTACTGGAGACACACCATTCTCTTTTGTCTATGGGACAGAAGCTGTCATACCAGCTGAGATTGGAATGCCAACTATCCGTACGGCGGAAATAAATGTTACAACAAATGACGATGAACGGCGCATAGACTTGGATCTGCTGGAAGAAAGGCGCGAACGCGCAGCTATACGTGAAGCAAAGGCTAAGTCAAAGATGAAAAAGTATTATGATGCAAAAGTCAAACACACTTCTTTCAGGCCAGGAGACTTTGTATACCGCGCCAATGATGCAAGCTACGCAGAAGACACGGGCAAGCTTGGACCCAAATGGGAAGGACCCTATGAAGTCACAGAAGCACTAGGCAACGGCACATACAAGCTGCGTAATATGGAAGGTCATGAGCTAGCACGCACTTGGAATATCTGTAATCTCAAGAGATGCTATTTTTAGGAAAGGCTATGGCCCACGCACAGACAACTCTGCACTTTAGTACGTGCCTAATAAATGTCCGTGTATTTGAATTTTCTTTTTTAGGAAATTGTCTTTTATTTTCAAAAAACTTGCAAGTATTAATAAAATGTTGTGGTTTCTAGCTAATTCCATAACACATTTAACTTTATTGCTTACATTTTTTCTTATGTCTCAATATTGTTACTTTATATTTTGCCTACATGGTGTGCATGCACTTACTAAGACCTACGATGGCAGAAAGGATGAGTAAACCTACTAAATAACTCGTTGAGTAAGAGGGTTGCAAACCCATCAACACTGGATCACGCATCCTTGCTAAACGCCTTACTTTCAAGACGTTGAAGTAAGTTTAACGCGCATCCCATGAAGGATACGTAAAACAACGTACACTGTACATGTTTAGCAATTTATGAGCCAAGACTCTTGGTCAATTGATATAGTATTTGCAACATGATGCCGATCTATCCTTACACTTATGTCTTTTTTTTGTTAAGTTATGCACTTAATACAAATCATCCTAAAGTATGTCTTGGTTTTAGTTTGACTCTTGGAAAGTCTTTCACAAAAAAGACAAAACTATCTAAGTACAAATAATACAAACAAGGCATACGAAAAAGATAAACATTATCATTCACCAAAGCCACAAGCTTACACAGAATATAGATTTTACGGGCACATGCGCCACAAAATGTAAATCTATCAAAATAACAACAAGTTGAGGTAGCCTAAATGCTGTGACGACGCTCTAGTTTGGGGCTACCCTCACTGTTCGCTGAACTCCCAGCCTCTTGGAACTTCCTCAATAGCAAACAATCTTTGTCTGACATGGTCGCCACGCTCACAGGAACTCCATCCGACCTAGGAAGATGCGCGGCGCCGACACTGCAAAGGATGGCCTTCCCATTCGTACCCTTCTTCCTTGCGGCCCTCTCCAGATGGGCCTCTAAGCAATCTTTCAAGGGGACCTCCTTCTCAAGGGCGAAGGGGTTAAGGATATTGCGTGGACATGCGAACACAGGCACTTGCAGCTGCGACTCGTAAGGCTTCAAAAAATAATCAGCCTGAGCCTCCGCATCTTCCAGAATATGCCTCCCTAGGACCAACCCCTCCATTATCACTTTAATGGGTTGATCCTGGTCGCGCTCCAGCTGCGCGATCCGCGGAAGCTCAAATAGCTTCATCTTCTCCATGGCCTCCACAAGCTCATCATAAGCATCCGCCCTGTAACCAGGCACTTCTGCAAGCGGCACCGTCAGCATCGTGCTCTCATGAAGCTCCTCCGCAACCTGAGCCTTGCCACGTGCCATGGCACACTCTACAACTTTCCCAAAGGCCTCCACGACCTCTTGGGACTCCAACGTACCCATAGCGGCCAATCGGAGACCATGACTGATTAACCACCTACAAAACAACACAATCATCAAATAATAATTCTAAAGGATGCAAGTCTTAGAAGCAAAAAATAAAGTTTACCTGCGCTCAGCGATGGTGGATAACAGATGTGGGTACAGCTCCTCGTCATACTCTATGCTGAGTTGGCGCAACTTACCCTCTTGGCGCTCTAACGCCTTATTCACAAACTCGATCAGCTCATCCAACTTCGCGAAGTGGCTGCCCTTGTTCTACTCTAGGTACTTTAGAGCCCAATGACAATTGCTCTTGTACTCCTCATACGCAGACCGTACTTGGCCCACTTGGACAAGCAAGGAGACCTTCTCCTCAGCCAACTTTTGAGCATACAAGTTTGACGACTCCACCTCAGCACGCGCACTCTCCAACTGCGCCCTCAACAGTGCAATCTCCCCATCCTTATGTGCGAGGCTGCTACTTTCACCAGCATACCGAGCCTTGAGCTGAGTAATTAACTCAGCCTGACGATCAGCAGCAACACTCAACTCTTCCATCAGTTGCTGCGCAGACATCTCCTCATGCACCCTCAACGGCTCCTCCACATGATCATGAGCCGCTTGGGGTGGCACCGACCCCTCAACAAATGTTGCATTACCCCTGCAGCTTTGTCACTACACGCAAACAGAAAGAAGTCAAAGAATTGCATGGCGAATAAGGAGAAAGAAAATAAAAATCAAACAATTGTTACTTACGTAGGAGGTGAAGTCTCAGCATTCTCATGCGCAGAAAAGGATAATGACATCTCCTCATCTGTGGACTCATCCACAATGATAGTATGACGTCGGCGCTTGGAGGTACCCTCACCACCATCATCAGCAGCCTTGCGCTTGGCACCTTGGCGCTCCTCCTCAGAGTCAGTGTCAACCTTTAGGATCCCAACACTGTCAGACGACTCAATGCGCACGGGCTCAGGAGCCGCCACTCCCTGCGCGGGAACAGTCTGCATCGGTGTCGCATTCACAATAGGCTGTGTTGCATCATAGGACTCTTCTTGCGCAGGCTCTAGAAGACGTCCGGCGGTAGCCTCCAACATAGGCAATTCACCCTCCCTCAGAGGGCGCACACCCACAGTTACCTGCGTGGGCTTTGTCAACCTCACCACGGAAAACATATCCATCTCTGCGCAACACATGAACAAACAAGAAAAGAACAAGTTAGTTGATAAAATTAAAATATACAAGAGCGCTTACATTATAAACGCGAGGATAAGAAAGGACAAGCACCCACCCCGACCGCTTCCATCCAAAAATGTTGGCACTTCATCACTTCCTCCGAAGTAGTTGCGACTCATCCCCATATGAACCAGAAACTCCTTGGGATAGGAGTTGATTGGGATGCGGTTACCGTTAATGGTCTCCACATCCTCCACATTGTACGTACCGGGATCTAGGCGCTCATCCTTTGGAAGCGTTCCCTGAGTATAAAACTCAGAGAGCGTGGTGAATACCCTATCATCTATCCAGAAGAACTTTTCCCTCCAACCCCTACGGGCGTCTACTTTATCAGTGTAACACTGATAGCGCCCTGGGCACTTTGAAAACGTTATCCACCCGTTCGACCACGTTGTGTGATAAAACGCGCGGAAGAGGTTGATAGTAGGATTTATCGCAAGTAAGCGACAATTTAACTCAAAATTTGTTATTTTTGCTGCACCTATACAGTGCAGCTGAGAGATATGCAGACGGTAGAAGTTGAGCACGTCACTCAAGAATAGGGATATAGGCACGCGCTGGTTCGCAAACTCAAAAAAGCACGTGTATACCCCTATTTTCCCCTCAGGGAAGTCTGCGATACATGCGTTCGCATCCGGTACTTCCGGATGCACCGCGAGAGGGATGAAATAGTCGGAGGTGAACTGACGAAGTTCATCCTCGTCCATCTCAGAACGGAACTCCTCTAATTGATGAACCATTTTTCCTAAGGTGCGCACACGCAATTACCTTCGAAGATAATAGCTTTTTCTTGAACAAGGATTCGAAATAGGGAGGAAATGGTATTTTTCACTATGGTAAACACATTGAAAATGGGGACCCTTTATATAGGGTTTCCGCTTGCCTTGGATGAACGACACGTGGATCCCACTACCTTCATCGTGTGGCTGGAATACCATAGGGTACAAGCACTTTTTCACGTTTTCCGAAGGACACGTGGATGACCTCCTCATTTACCGAGGCATTCTTTAGACTTTTTTGGACTAGATACATGGTTCATATTTTTCGGCGGTGAATATTTGAATTTTTCACCGCGCTTACCGCTCACATTACTAGTCTAGCATCCGCGGTAAATACCTGCGCATACTAGACTGGGGGGACATGATGACGTATAGTTCATACTTGGGTCACGAACCTGATTAATGAACATTACTAAGACCCAAACCCACCACGAGTGGGCTATCATAACAATGATTGGGCTACCATACTAACGGTTTGGGCTCACGAAAGCCCAAACCCAAAGTTATTTATGGTTTTGATATAGATATCTCTTATTTAAGGGATATATATCAACCGGATATATACCGAAGAGTAAGGAGCACGTATCCAATAAGGATTTCGTGCCTATATAAACAAAATCATAACTCTCGTTAAAGGTACGACTTACAACCCTAACTCTTCAATATAACCCTAAAAACCGATTACTTACTCTCACGCCGGAGGATAATCGTGGGAGACAATCCCACGATAAGACTAATGGTGTTTGTTTGTTTTCTTAGTGCGCAGGTCTCAAGCATTAAGATCGGATTGGTACAAGAATAGGAATTCAAATAAGGAACGCCCAAATTTTGTATCAACATGAACCATTTATAATTTATTTTCTTTTTATTTTTTATTTTATTTTAAAAAACACATATTTTTAACACATTTTTTTTATATAAATAAAATACTTTAAATAATAATATCTTTTTCACTCATACTTTTTTTTTTCAAACAAATAAAAATTCAAATTCAGTTTTAAACCCACTTACAAATCAAACGAACCTTAGTTTCCTCTCACCCCTGACAAGATGCAAAAGCATAAGTCTTTAAAGAATATTTATGATGCGACTTTATAAGATTTTGCAATATATATTGGGTTTAATTGAATGTTGAATTGAAACTAAACTTGGAAAACAGAGAAAGCTTTGACCGTTAACAACCCGGTTGCACGGTTTCATCTACTGTTCGCAACAAAGAAAAACCTTTTAGGCACAATATGGGCATATAACTCTAGATCAATTTATGTCTAAAAATATCACACAATTAAAATATTCAATAAGAGTTCCTTTCTTAAAGTTACACAATTAAAATCTTTAATATCACACAATTAAAATCACAAAATATTGTATATAACTCTAGATTAATTTCTTAAAGTTTGATACTTCTTTTGTAGGAATCCAGGTATGTTTCTGGATTTTTGTATCTATACTACATAAAAAGAGTATATAGTTAAACATTTAAAATAGAAATCTTGAAAGTCAAATGTGAGATAAATGCATAGTATAATTAATACTCTTATTAAAACACCTCATAACTTAAATGTACAATAATTTATTCACATTATACAACTAATTAAAATCATATCTATCAAATTAAAAACAACCGATTAAAACACCTATTACTAAAAAGTACAATAAAAATTTCACAATGTACACTTTAAACAAGCTACAATATAATTTAAAATATAAAATAATTAAACACACTAATTAATGTTATTTTTAAAATACCCTAAAATGAAAAGTATATATGTTATTATACACATTATACAAATTAATAAAACACACAAAGCTTCATACAAGCTAACAAGTTGATGGTACATATAGTTTTGAAAAATAGACAGGACCAACGGGTTTAACCGGAAACCGGTTCGTCCAACCAATAAAAGCCATCCGAAAACATATATTTCAAAAGGAAACTATTAATACACATCGAAAACCGGGTTGACCCAAGACGCTTCAAACCCGTCGGGTTGACCCGGTTTAATTTGACCCGTTTTCGACCCAACCCGTAGGGTTGACTCGGTTTAAATTCACCCGTTTTCCGACCGGAATGGCTCAACCGGTTGAACTACTCGGGTCGAACCGGGTTTCAAAACATTATGTTTAATTCCCAAATCTTTAAACTTTTATTATTTTTCGTTTATAACCCATAAATTTTTTTTTATCAGTAAATGATTTGTCGCTATAAAATCCCGTTACTATGCACGGGTACTCGTCTAATGTCAAAAGATGTCGTAACTTTAGAAGTTGTACCATTGTTAGTTGAGTCCACAACTACTCGGTTCATGTATGATTCATACATCATCAGACCAAAGGCGTTTAGTAAAGTATCATCATTGCACACAATATAAAATGTATGATATCATTATTAAGCACTTAAGGTGTGTGATAAGTTAAATAGAAATCGGCCAATAGTTGTATAATGTTTGTTTAGATTACGTTTGGTATCCCACTATGGGAATGAATTTATAACTTTGAAAGTTATTAATGTTGTTTGGTTGGTTATGAGGTCCACCACAATGGAATGAGAGTACCCATGATATGTGGGTTTCCTCATATGAGTATGATTTGGTGGATATGTGGATACCTATGAAAAATGATATCTACAAACCCATTTCCATTCCACTCTATTCTCAAACCTATAGCTATAGTGATTCTATCAACCATTTAGAAAAGCTTGTGTGTGCTCTGTAGTCCATTATAGAAGGTACTTATCAAATATCTAAACCTTAAGTAAGAATAAATAACAAAACCACATTCAGTAACTGAAAGTCTGAAACATTGACATTTTCTATAAAAGGCCCACGGGCCACGGCAGCAGCATAAATAAGCTATTCGCCCAACAGCTTCATAAGGCCCAGTCCAAATAGCTTCAAGTGCTCAGAGAATAAACCTATTAACTCCGCATAAATTAAACAAAAAATAGAATGAGTAAATTGCAAAAATCGTCCCTAAACTTTGGTCAATTTGCATGTTTCGTCCCAGAACTGTTGAAACTGCAAAAATTGTCCCTGTGGCAAACTTTTGGGGCAAATATCGTCCCTGACCAACATCAAATGACTAAAATACCCCTGTTCAAACTTTAGGGACGATTTTTGCAATTTACTCTTATTCATTTCATTTTTAGTTTTTTACCCAAATGGTCCCTGTGTTGCGTCAAGTTTTACAGTTAGTCCTTAATTTTGTGCAGTTAGTTTATCTGTTAAGTTATTTGCACAGTTAATCCTTAGTTAATATTTTTTGCAAAGTTAGTCCTCATTTTCTAAAAAAGTCCTTATTTTTTGCACCGTTAGTCCATCCGTTAATATTTTTTACACCGTTGTCAATCCGTTGATATTTTTTATGTTCTCGTCTATTTTTTAACGTTTTTGTCTATTTTTTTTACGTTTTTCTCAATTTTTTTACGTTTTCGTCTATTTTTTTTTACGTTCTAGTCCGTTTTTTTAACATTTACGTCTATTATTTTTTACGTTTTTGTCAATTTTTTTACGTTTTCGTCTATTTTTTTTTTACATTCTCGTCCGTTTTTTAAAACATCATTCCGGACAACTTTTGTGTTTTACACTTTTGATGATTCGGACCAGAAAAGGGTCAAAACCGTGAGTTAAAATCGAAACGAAAACTTTTTTTTTTTTTATCAAATGTCAAGTTTTCTTCTAGTATACTTACCTAATCACAAAAAAGGGCGAAAACGGATAAAAAAAACATATGAAAATAGACGAAAACGTAAAAAATCGGATAAAAACGTAAAAAATGGGACAAAAACGTAAAAAATAGACGAAAACTTTAAAAAACGGACGAGAATGTAAAAAAAATAGACGAAAACGTAAAAAATTTGACAAAAACGTAAAAAAAATAGACGAAAACGTTAAAAAAACAGACGAGAACGTAAAAACAATAGACGAAAACGTAAAAAAATAGACAAAAACGTTAAAAAATGGACGAGAACGTAAAAAATATTAACAGATTGACAAAGGTGCAAAATATTAACTTTGCAAATAACTTAACGGATGGACTAACGGTGTAACAAAATATTAACGGATGGACTAACGGTGCAAAAAATAGGACTTTTTTAAAAAATGAGGTCTAACTTTGCAAAAAATATTAACTGAGGACTAACTGTGCAAATAACTTAACGGATAAACTAACTGCACAAAATTAGGGACTAGCTGTAAAACTTGACGCAACACAGGGACCATTTGCGTAAAAAACTAAAAATGAAATGAATAAGAGTAAATTGCAAAAATCGTCCCTAAAGTTTGAACAGGGGTATTTTAGTCATTCGATGTTGGTCAGGGACGACATTTGCCCCAAAAGTTTGCCAGAGGGACGGTTTTTGCAGTTTCAACAGTTCTGGGATGAAACATGCAAATTGGCCAAAGTTTAAGGACGATTTTTGCAATTCCCTCAAATAGAATGGATAAATCACGTTTGTAGAGAAAACAAAAAAGATTATCATTTGCAGCCTTTGCGTTATTAGATTCTGTAAGGCTAGCAAAATAAGTATGTTAGTTTTGGCATACAGTTTTTATACGTATTTAAAGCGTTTAAAAAGAAAGGTTATTTTCACTTGGACCCCTAGTTCATGTAACCTTTTAGTGAATGTTGAAAGATTGTGTAATCTGTTCTTCGTTTACTAATGGTTACATTTTATACGTTGTTAATTTGTTTTGTTGCCCATAATTTTCTCCTAACATATGATAGAATTTTTTTCACCTTAGAAACAGAAGGTAATCCGTTTTCCAAGGACATCCATATTTCTTTTGTTGTCTACAACCATTTTATAAACATACCTAAAGGTATTAGAAACCAAATAATTAAGCATAAAACCGGAATCAACATTGTTTATTGCTACCACTAGAAATATATAATGGCTGATGAAGACAAGGCAGAATGTGATCGCATCTTTGGCGCATTTGATAAAAATGGAGACGGTAAGATCTCTGCAGCTGAGCTTGGAGAATCTTTGACGAAGCTCGGCTCTGTATCACCTGAAGAGGTCCAAACTATGATGGATGAACTTGATACCGATGGAGATGGGTACATTTCTTATGATGAGTTCGCTGAATTTTTTAACGCAAACCGGGGCTTAATGAAGGACGTTGGAAAAATCTTCTAACTGTTGACAATCTTGAGATCTTGTTTTTGGCAATACCTTTCTCAATTGATAAGTATCAGTTGCTTTATATCTTTTGTTTATTTATGTTTGTGCTAACAGTTAATGGTGACATATTTATGTAAGATATATAAAATTACAAGCAATTATTTGCAATAGAAAAGATTGTTCAATCTGGTGTATTTACTTTTATTTTTGGGTAAATTGCAAAAATGGTCCTTCACGTTTCACGAAATTGCAAAAATGGGACCGAGACAAAAAGTAGCGCAAAAAAGCCACCCACGTTCCACATTTTCGCAAAATCGCCACTGAGAGCCATTTTCCGTTAACTTTCCCGTTAAATGCCATGTCACTAGGGGTAGTATCGTCATTTTACTGTTTCAAATCTATCCACTGTTTTCTTTAATGGAGATGGTCACAAAGATGTCAATTAGATTTTCACATTTTCTTTAATTTCCAACTTTTTTGAAGCTTACTACTAGTAATTTCAATATCAATATAGTATAATAAAACCTTGTTAAAAAAAATATGATGTCCCCAAATCATACTACTCCTGATGATCGACCAGCCAATAATAATTTCAGGTATTATTTATTTCTTATTATTTCATGCTAAAACCCCAATAATTTTCTACAAATTATTTGACCAATCTTATTAGAAATTGTTGCTCATTTATTATTGGTATATTAAGTCTATTTAGAGGGTATAATTTGGGTAATAGTGTTTTGATTTGCTTATTCTGTTAAAAAAAATGTAATTATTGGCCCTGAATCCATTTTGATCAAGGGTTTTAGGTTAGAGATGAGTTCAAATAAGTAATTTTGGTTATCGAAAACTGCGTGTTTGTCCCCAAATTAGGAGCTATTTCCGTTAGTTTATTTACAACAATACGCCCATTCTAGTGTTTGGATAAGCTTAGGCTTATAGATTTATTTACGCTAGTTGGAGGAACTATAATTGTTTCAATTGGAAGCTCTTTTTTATTAGATTATTATTGTAAGGCAATTCAAATGCTAAGCAAGAGCTTATGAGCTTATTCATCATAACTCATAATCTTTGTAGCAAAAATAACCCTTATTCATTCTCCAATGTCTGTTCCAATTCATTTATGCTTTGTAGTTTGGTTGTGACACCCTAAGTACTAAGTGTAATTTCAGGGCTATATTGGCAGAGTATTCAGGTGCTGTTCTTGGTGTGCTTTCTGCAGTATTGTATGGGAGGAGGGGGAATATCTGGAAAAAGGTAAATGCTACATGTGGTTGGTTTCTATCTCAAGATGTCAGTGTTTAGTGTAGCTTCAGATGTTTAGTTATACTTTTAACCAAAGGTGCCCCAAAAGTTGCTGTTTATATCTTCGTTGAGGTTGTAACTTTTTGAGTGATATGACTTTGTATAACATCCCGATACAACGTGATCATCACTCCCCTCTCTTGAACCCAAAATGGGAACATAGGTCTACCCACATGTTTGGAGGACCTTTCTCGCAGAATATGGCCATCTATAAGGGTAGTATATGCTGGATGGCTGATTATAACATGATTTTGGCTATGTTTTCTGCTTCATTTTTGTTAAAAAATCTGAATATCGCTTAGCAAAATAATATATCAGCAAGTGTTTGACAACTGTGTGACATAGTTGATGACTTGATGTATGTTAGATTTGCTGTTGGTTGCACTTAACAGCGGAATAATTATTTTTTACTTCTTGTCTCAAGGATGGGCCATGGCCACACACTCTCCATTCTATATCCTCTCAAAATTGTTGTACTATGATATTATTATTTTTTTATTTTACCACAATAAACAAAAGGATCTGTATGCTTTTATGATAGCCTTAACTAGAAAATACCATTTAGTGATAGCCTAGAGAGTGAGGGTCAAATAGAACACGTGTTGGATCTGAAGAGCATGATAGCTCCCATCTTAGCTGGGATCTTATCAACATTGAGAAGGGTTATTGCAAGACGTATCTCTCTGAAGGTATGTATTTAATTATGATAGTCTTATTTCAATGTCTAGTGGCCAATACTTTAGTAGTTTAGTGACATTCAAATACCTGAAAAATAATAAAATTACTGTGACTTTTTATCTTCAGAATCAACTGAAGAGGAGGCTTCATGCTATAACAATTGCATCTGCGACTTGCTTTCTCTTTCCTGTTAATGGAGATGGTAACAAACATGTCAAGACTGCCAACAATGAAGATGGTACAGCTATACAATGGATCAAAGAGGATCTTCTCTTCACTGACTTCATGCAACTACTTACACCACCACAAATGTCTTGTAACTTGTAATGCTATGCAAATAAGTAGATTGTACAGAGCAGTAGTGTAGCTTAGTTGATTCTTAGCTTAGATAGAAAAGTCAATGCGGGTCAACTCTTTTAAAAGTATGTTAGAGTTTTTCCCGGCAAGACTATTGTGTATATAAACTGTTGTAACCCTCATTTTTCAATGAATGAAATAATCTTTCACAAACTCTCTCTGCTTTCTCATTAGATGTTTATGTATGAATGAAATCCAAAGTCTGTTTCTATTTGGCTATATCGTACTTTGCAGTTTACAGAAGTACGATCTTTTTCCCAGCGTTGCTCCTTCAGAACTTACCAACAAGGCGCCAACAACAGGTGATTAATTGTTAGTATTACTTTATCATCAAAGACACATTGTATGTATAAAGTAGTTCACTAAATGTTATGCTATTATGGGATATAGCATAACAACGATGATGCGGTGATAGCGAAAATGAATCGAGTGATAACAAACCTTTTTGGTGATGTTGATAACGCAAATGAACTGAGCGATAACAACCCTTTCAAGGCCAAGGGTGTTTTCGATGATGCTGATAGTGAAAATGAATCGAGTGATATTTTTAGAGAAGGCTGCTGATTTGTATGATGCCAATGGCGACAATTATCACGGATGATTGGAGGATAATGATCGCTAAGATGCTGACAAAGAGATTTTTCATAAAGGTATGGTCAGACTCGGTATATTTATACGAGTTAGAGAGTTTAGGGATTAGGGATATGAGGATTAGTTAAGTGTAGTTTTGATACATGGGAATCGCACCAGGCTTTACCTCTCAAGGGATCTTGAGAAGCTTACTGATGAGGCGAAAAATGAACCACTTTTAGGGGGTCATTTAAGCCCGAAATTGAATTTATTTGATCAAATATTGCCCTAAATCGTTCCTTTTGTGATTTTAGGTACTTTGGGAGGGAAATCTAGAAAAGGAAGCAATTCGAACGTTTTTGGAGCATAAAAGTGAAGAAAACGCCAAAGTCTTAATTTTCCTTGCTGGGAACAGTACGTGACGGCGTCAAGAAGGAATTCCTGACGGCGTCAAGAGTAAATTTCATGACGACCCAGTACAGAATGGACGGCGGCACGAAGTAGGGCGTCAAGAGTAAAATTTATGACGGCCTGGAAATGATAATGTATGCCTAGCACATAACCGTATATTCAGAAAAATTTTCCACCCAAATATGTGAGGTTCGCCTTTAGATTTGATAGGAAAAGCATTTACTATTAGTGCTTATGAGTGTACCGGTAGCATTTAGATTCTAGAACTTGCGTTAGTGATGCATCCCGAGACAGCTAGTGAGACTACATTCGTGTAGTAGGATTTACTACATGATAAGAGGCATTAGGATCACCCTTGTGTTAAACCCGTATCATAATTACTTGACCATTTAAGTCATATTACTTGGCTAATTAAGTCAACTAATTTTTCTCACACCCTTAGTGTTGTACTCATTTTTAGTACACGAAACCCCTAGTACACCCCTCCGAGCCTATCTTTTCGTTTCTAACTTTAAGCATTTTACTTAAAGGAAGAATTTGTTACACCCCACTTAAATGTACAACCAAATCGCCTTAGCCTTCCGTGTATGCGCTCATTTTTAGTGCATTATTGTTATTTGTTAAACCCTAAGTTAACTTTCTAATTGATTACATGGTTGCTAAGTCGAGTCATATCCTTGTACATATTGTTTTGGGACGATTGGGACTCATGGGTAAAGTACTTATTTTATGGAGTAATGGGGAAGAACATCATATTATTACCCCCGTATATACGTTAATCTTAAAAGTACTCCAAGTGTTTTGATTTTCTTAATTCGAGTCATTAGATTAGTTCATTGTAAAGTATGTAAAGATTCAAGTGTAAGGGGAATTTTCATCCCCTATGATGTATTATTTTGGATGGTAGGGTAAGAGTGTATGCAAAAAAAAAAATAAAATAAAAAATAAAATAAAATAAAATCGAAAAATCAAGAAAAAGAAAAAAAATAGAAAAAGAAAAAGAGAAAAAACATATGGACTACCATCCCTTTTTATTCTATGTTTATTTTATGTTTTTGTTATTTTTCATTTATTAGCTTAAGTCGAGTCTAGTCTTGGCTTAGCAACGCCATATTGTACATGTAATTAACCAGGATTGTTAACTCGCCACCAGTAAAACTTCCTTTATCCAACAAAACCGTGTATTTCATATCCCTACACCTAACGTTACAACCCTTTAAAAGACCTCTTTGATAGTTTATCCTAGGTGCTTACGCCATGTGGTGGAGGTTTGATTCTTTCCCAAGCCTATGGTAATCTATTTTGCTATGACAGGTAGTGAGAGATATCTTCCGTTTCCATATTGTAATTTATACTTTATTACACCCGAGAGATGTGAGTATCTGAACACTATTTGTGAGGTGCTTGTGTATGACCTCCGTGCTTGTCTATTGGTCTTTAGTGGAACGATTATTTGTTGTAATTACTTTTATATTAGTGTTAAATGACCCCTAACTTGTATTTTGACTAGAATAAAAGCGCATTTGCTTGAGGACAAGCAAATCTCAAGTGTAAGGGTATATGATGAGGCGAAAAATGAACCACTTTTAGGGGGTCATTTAAGCCCGAAATTGAATTTATTTGATCAAATATTGCCCTAAATCGTTCCTTTTGTGGTTTTAGGTACTTTGGGAGGGAAATCTGGAAAAAGGAAGCAATTCGGACGTTTTTGGAGCATAAAAGTGAAGAAAACGCCAAAGTCTTAATTTTCCTTGCTGGGAACAGTAGGTGACGGCGTCAAGAAGGAATTCCTGATGGCGTCAAGAGTAAATTCCATGACGACCCAGTACAGAATGGACGGCGTCACGAAGTAAGGCGTCAAGAGGAAAATTTATGACGGCCTGGAAATGCTAATACATGACGGCGTCAGAAGTAGATCAAGGCAGTCCGAGAAGAATTTTGACGGCGAGGTGACGGCGTCACAAGCTTTGTCTTGACACCGTCAGACCCTATTTCCTATATATAGTTTTATAATTTTCACATTAAAAAGGAGAGAAGTTTTGAAGAAACCCTAAGTACGAACTTGGTGCGAATTTTACAGGTTTTTCAAGGGTTCTAAGCCCTTGATACCTTTCATGTGTAATTGAGATAAGTATTCTTTTAATTCAATCAATATGTCTATGTGTTGGTTGTCTATATCTTGTTCATGTCTTAATTCCATCATGCTAGGCTAGATCTATCTTGTGTTTGCTTGGATCAAATGAAACCTAGATGTTAATTATGTGTTGATTACTTGTTTATAATTGTTTTGGATGAATGAATTTAATGTTAGGCTTAAGAAAACTGGCAGATCTCCAAATGGTAACATGCTTGAACGTCTTAGGAAACATGAACCGATGTGTACTAGGTCTTTATTGGTTGTATTTAATGCATGAGCCACTGTTTATAATCCCTATGGTTGTGCTGGGCATGGCATAGGAGGAGATAAGAGCTCATAGGATTGGAGAGTTAAGTGCGCAACCCCATGAATGGTATTAAGGAATACAATCCGTCATCCATGCAACTATAACAAGTAATTAACGTGTAAAAGATGTCTAGGGAGTAGTGAAATCTAAGTAAACACATTTTCTCCACTTATTGCTCACAACCTTAGTTAATTTAGTTTATTTTCATTTTTAGTATTTTATTTTGATTGTATCTTTAGTATTGGGTTAGTTGACTAGCAACTAATTCCGCCCAAATCCTTCAAACCCGAGATTTTTACTTGCTTTCTAAAAAATATAAAAATACAAAAATAACCATCTCTCACCTTTAGAACTAGTATTTAGGTTTTCTAATCCTAGTGACACTATTCCTAGCTGAACGATCAATCCCCCGGTACTTGTCACTATACTATACTACAACGATCAGGTACACTGCCCGGTGGGGGTTGTAAGCTTCTCAAGATCCCTTGAGAGGTAAAGCCTGGTGCGATTCCCACGTATCACTTACAACCCCCACCAGGCAGTGTACCTGATCGTTGTAGTATAGTATAGTGACAAGTACCGGGGGATTGATCGTTCAGCTAGGAATAGTGTCGCTAGGATTAGAAAACCTAATTACTAGTGCTAAAGATGATGGAAGATTATTTTTTGTATTTTTATATTTTTTAGAAAGCAAATAAATATCTCGGGTTTGAATGATTTGGGCGGAATTAGTTGCTAGTCAACTAACCCAATACTAAAGATGCAATCAAAATAAAATACTAAAAATGAAAATAAAACTAAATTATACTAAGGTTGTGAGCAATAAGTGGAGAAAATGTGTTTACTTAGATTTCACTACTCCCTAGACATCTTTTACACGTTAATTACTTGTTATACTTGCGTGGATGACGAATTGTATTCCTTAATACCATTCATGGGGTGGCGCACTTACTTCCCCAATCCTATGAGTGCCTACTTCACTCCTATGTCGAGCCGTTAAAAACTCCTAACATGGGATCATTAGAAATTACTCATGCAGTAAATACAACCAATAAAACCTAGTGCACATCGAAATCATTCATCCAGAAATTACTCATGCAGAAATTACTCTGCCAGTTTTCTTAAGCCTAACATCGAAATCATTCATCCAATACAACCATAAACAAGTAATCAACACATAATTAACATCTAGGTTTCATTAGATCCAAGCAAACACAAGATTGATCTAGCCTAGCATGATGGAATTAAGACAAGAATAAGATATAGACAACCAACACATAGACATATTGATTGAATTAAAAGAACACTTATCTTAATTACACATGAAAGGGATCAAGGGCAAAGAACCCTTGAAAAACCTGTAAAATTCGCCTTAAGTTCGGACCTAGGGTTTCTCCAAAACTCCTCTCTAAAACTCCTCTTTTTTTAATGTGAAAATTAGAAAACTATATATACGAAATAGGGTCTGACGGCGTCAAGAACAATTTTGTGACGCCGTCATCTCGCTGCCAAAATACTTCTCGGACTGCCTTGATCTACTTTTGACGCCGTCATGTGTTAGAATTTTCCAGGCCGTCATGCATTTTACTCTTGACGCCCTACATCGTGACGCCGTCAAATCTGTACTGGGTCGTCATGGAAAGTTATGGAATTTACTCTTGACGCCGTCAGAAATTCCTTCTTGACGCCGTCACCTACTGTTCCCAGCTTGGAAAATTGAAACTTTGCCGTTTTCTTCACTTTTATGCTCCAAAAACGTCCAAAATGCTTTCTTTTCCAGATTTCACTCCCAAAGTACCTAAAATCACAAAAGGAACGATTTAGGGCAATATTTGATCAAATAAATTCAATTTCGGGCTTAAATGACCCGCTAAAAGTGGTTCATTTTTCGCCTCATTATATACCCTTACACTTGAGATTTGCTTGTCCTCAAGCAAATGTGCTTTTATTCTAGTCAAAATACAAGTTAGGGGTCATTTAACACTAATATAAAAGTAATTACAACAAATAATCGTTCCACTAAAGACCAAAGACAAGCACGGAGGTCATACACAAGCACCTCACAAATAGTGTTTAGATACTCACATCTCTCGGGTGTAACAAAGTATAAATTACAATATGGAAGCGGAAGATATCTCTCACTACCTGTCATAGCAAAATAGATTACCATAGGCTTGGGAAAGGATCAAACCTCCACCACATGGCATAAGCACCTAGGACAAACTATCAAAGAGGTCTTTTAAAGGGTTGTAACGTTAGGTGTAGGGATAAGAAATACACGGTTTTGTTGGATAAAGGCAGTCTTTACTAGTGGCGAGTTAACAATCTTGGTCAATTACATGTACAATATGGTGTTGCTAAGCCAAGACTAGACTCGACTTAAGCTAATAAATGGAAAATAACACAAATATAAAATAAACATAGAATAAAAAGGGATGGTAGTCCGTATGTTCTTTTTTTCTTTTTTTTTTTTTTTTTTTTTTTTTTTTTTTTTTTTTTTCTATATTTATTTATTTATTTTTTTTGATTTTTTTGATTTTTTTTCATACACTCTTACCCTACCATCCAAAATAATACATCATAGGGGATGAATATTCCCCTTACACTTGAATCTTTACATACTTTACAATAACTAATCTAATGACTCGAATTAAGAAAATCAAAACACTTGGAGCACTTTTAAGATTAACGTACGTATGGGGGGTAATATATGATGTTCTTCCACATTACTCCATAAAATAAGTACTTTACCCATGAGTCTCAATCGTCCCAAAACAATATGTACAAGGATATGACTCGACTTAGCAACCATGTAATCAATTAGATAGTTAACTTAGGGTTTAACAAATAACAATAATGCACTAAAAATGAGCGCATACACGGAAGGCTAAGGCGATTTGGGTGTACATTTAAGTGGGGTGTAACAAATTCTTCCTTTAAGTAGGATGCTTAAAGTTAGAAACGAAAAGATAGGCTCGGAGGGGTGTACTAGGGGTTTCGTGTACTAAAAAATGAGTACAACGCTAAGGGTGTGGGAAAAATTAGTTGACTTAGGTAGTCAAGTAATTATAACACGGGTTTAACACAAGGGTGATCCTAATGCCTCTTATCATGTAGTAAATCGTACCACACGAATGTAGTCTCACTAGCGGTCTCGGGATGCATCACTAACGCAAGTTCTAGAATCTAAATGCTACCGGTACACTCATAAGCACTAATAGTAAATGCTTTTCCTATCAAATCTAAAGGCGAACCTCACATATTTGGGTGGAAAATTTTTCTGAATATACGGTTATGTGCTAGTCATACAATCTCCTATCCATGGGACGCTTGCTATGGCCAAAGTTTCACTCCTAAATGTTGTAAAAAAATTTAAATTTGGCGCTAAAATTGCACTAACAAGTATTTCTCATAGTTTTATTACACATCTACCATTAAACAAAGCAAACTCAAGCGGAAGTGCATATGTAAGGTATCATCATTTTACCCTCCCCTTACACTTAAGATGAACATTGTCCCCAATGTTCAAGTAAAGAATGTAAAAGTGAAATACGTAAAACAAATGAAATCAAATACTCCCCTGATTCGCTCGATATGGATAATAGGGTGGCCAGGTTAAATCTTCCTCCAAGAAAATGAACAATCAAAGCTTCCCTTCCAGAATATAAATCATCTTCTTGTCATACATAACCTGTAAATCCTGAGAAAATAGACAAGACAACCTCGCATAAAATCGGCGGCATCCTATATAAGTTACTAAATCCTAGAAAACAAGATAAGATATAATGCTTGTGGAATGAAGCTTGCAGACTTCCTGGAAATTATAAAACTTAATAATTCACAAAAACCATAAGACTCCGTTAGAAAAACAAAACCGGTAAAATTTCCAGATTTTTTTACCCGTGACGCCGTCAAGAGTTAACTCGTGACGCCGTCAGGATTGACCTGCAGAAATTCTTATGTTAAGTTTCTGGAAAATTTCTGGAAAAACTTGGTTCTACTTCCTGGAAAATCCTGCAAAACTTCATTATGACTCAATACAAGCATTTGACTCTAACAAATACGAATACACATGTTCATTTAATATTGTGGAGAATCATGATCGAGTTGTTTCTTAAAAACACATTTGGGGTTTCCCCTTACACTTATCTTTTGCAAAAATACTTTTAGGTGGAGTTAAGACTAGGCCAAAACAACAAAGTAAAGTATTTCCACTATTTAATTGAGAAACATGATCTACCAACAATAGAAATAAAGCATGCATACGGAAGCAAATAACAAAACAATCAAACAAATAAAATGAAAATCACACAAAGCATGGGTTGCCTCCCAAGAAGCGCTTTTCTTTATTTACGAGTCTTGTAGCTAGACTCAAGGTCATGGGTTACTACGTGACCTCATCGTTGGTTCCACTCTCCGATTGTAGATATTCTTTGTAGAAACCAATCACGTTTTTCTCAATCGCCCCCATCATCATTTGGGCAAATTCCTTATCGACTTTATACCTTGGTCCTAGGGCCAAGCAATCTTTGTAATAAAGACTCCTTTTTTGCCATACATAATCCATGCCCTTTTTCTTATCCTCTTCATTGATGTTCTCAAAAGCACCAACGTTATCCTTATCAAACCGGGATATAAAGCGAAATTCTTTCATCCTATTTGGCATCCAATAAGTGATACTATCGGTGCTACTTGCAAATCGGATCGTTCCTTCTATCTCATCATATTCCAACTTAGACTCCTCAACAAACGGTTTGACAAACACAACATTGGATAATCGACAATCAATAACATTAGCAAGATCTTCCACAATCATAAAGTCGGTGACAAAAGTGAAATTACCAACAAAGACATGTAGACCTTTGACTCCCTCGACAAAGTTGCAAACACCACCGGGGTATTTGGGATCTTTTCTAGGTTCAAGTCTTGTTTTCACTATATCATTATAAACAGTTGAGGACATAATGTTGATTGGAGATTTAAAGTCAATGTAAGCATTGCTAATGTGCCTATACCCAATCATACATGGTATCTTAGCATTCTTAGGATCGCCTCTCTTTATTTTAGGTTCAATTATAGTGAAAGGAGATCGCGGGTTATCAATAAGATTATTATAATATGTAATCTCCTCCTTAGTGGGGTATAGATTAAAATGGTCATTAAGCTTCGGATCTATTTCCCCCTCTTCTTGTCCCTCAATCACATTCACAAAGTCATTAGGCCCTAGGTCCTCATTTGAATACAAGGCGGTTGCTAGGTCACTAAATGCATGTTCGAGCTCAACCTTAATTAACCTATTAAGCTCCCTAAGTTCCCTAATCTCACTCTCGATTTGTTCACGTAACACAGCCACTTCTCTAGGGGAAAGGGGTGGATTCGCGTTTTCCATATTGGTCAACGGAATAGTCAATGAATTTTAATTTACTAACAAAGGCACAAAGAAATAAGATAGACTAAAGAAACCTAAAAAATGAAAATAAAATCTTACTAGAAAGGAATCTAGCAAGTAGACAAAAACTTGATACGTAGGAATCGCACCAGGCTTTACCTCTCAAGGGATCTTGAGAAGCTTACAACCCCCACCAGGCAGTGTACATGATCGTTGTAGTATAGTATAGTGACAAGTACCGGGGGATTGATCGTTCAGCTAGGAATAGTGTCGCTAGGATTAGAAAACCTAATTACTAGTGCTAAAGATGATGGAAGATTATTTTTTGTATTTTTATATTTCTTAGAAAGCAAATAAATATCTCGGGTTTGAATGATTTGGGCGGAATTAGTTGCTAGTCAACTAACCCAATACTAAAGATGCAATCAAAATAAAATACTAAAAATGAAAATAAAACTAAATTATACTAAGGTTGTGAGCGATAAGTAGAGAAAATGTGTTTACTTAGATTTCACTACTCCCTAGACGTCTTTTACACGTTAATTACTTGTTATAGTTGCGTGGATGATGGATTGTATTCCTTAATACCATTCATGGGGTGGCGCACTTACTTCCCCAATCCTATGAGTGCCTACTTCACTCCTATGTCGAGCCGTTAAAAACTCCTAACATGGGATCATTAGAAATTACTCATGCAGTAAATACAACCAATAAAACCTAGTGCACATCGGTTCATTTTTCTTAAGACGTTCAAGCATGTTACCAATTGGAGACCTGCCAGTTTTCTTAAGCCTAACATCGAAATCATTCATCCAATATAACCATAAACAAGTAATCAACACATAATTAACATCTAGGTTTCATTAGATCCAAGCAAACACAAGATAGATCTAGCCTAGCATGATGGAATTAAGACAAGAACAAGATATAGACAACCAACACATAGACATATTGATTGAATTAAAAGAACACTTATCTTAATTACACATGAAAGGGATCAAGGGCAAAGAACCCTTGAAAAACTTGTAAAATTCGCCTTAAGTTCGGACCTAGGGTTTCTCCAAAACTCCTCTCTAAAACTCCTCTTTTTTTAATGTGAAAATTAGAAAACTATATATAGGAAATAGGGTCTGACGGCGTCAAGAACAATTTTGTGACGCCGTCACCTCGCCGCCAAAATACTTCTCGGACTGCCTTGATCTACTTTTGACGCCGTCATGTGTTAGCATTTTCCAGGCCGTTATGCATTTTACTCTTGACGCCCTACATCGTGACGCCGTCAAATCTGTACTGGGTCGTCATGGAATTTACTCTTGACACCGTCAGAAATTCCTTCTTGACGCCGTCACCTACTGTTCCCAGCTTGGAAAATTGAGACTTTGCCGTTTTCTTCACTTTTATGCTCCAAAAACGTCCAAAATGCCTTCTTTTCCAGATTTCACTCCCAAAGTACCTAAAATCACAAAAGGAATGATTTAGGGTAATATTTGATCAAATAAATTCAATTCCGGGCTTAAATGACCCCCTAAAAGTGGTTCATTTTTTGCCTCATCAAGTTTATAAGTACTTAAAATATGAGTTGGTGCTGAATAGGCATTTTCTTGAACGAGTGATTTGTTATTCACAGTTTCTTGCAAGGTAGTGTGAATCGTGTGCGGAATTGGGTATTGTTGTCGTTTTTGGGTCTTGAATCATGTATTTCCATCAACGCATTTGACTTCTCGATATTGACTTGGTATGACAGTACAGTGTGGCAATCCAAAGATCTGGCTTTTTTCTAGCCATTTTTGCACTTTCGTTTGGTGACTGAATTACAAAGTGAGTTACACCAGATGAGGTTTCATTTGTAGCAGTGATGCTTTTCAACAGGACTAATGTGTCTCCATCATGAATGAGAGCTTATTTCAAAAAATCACTCAGGATCGACTAAAATTAGCCGTTTTAACCTATGCAATCAATGTAAATAAGAACCAAGTAAATATGACAGCAGAATCAACTAAACAAACAAAAGAAGCAAAAGGGTTGCATAATTGAATGCCCAACTTTAATACTCATAGCCGTTTACAATTCTTCAAAAACTTTTAAGTTGTGACAGAGAAAACAAGAGCTCGTTAACATTGCCGGACATACCAAAATCTTGATTAGACAAGAAAAATAAAATGTATCAATCGAAAACATAGTAAACATTGTTTCTAGAACAAAACTGGACATCCCAAAACCGAACACTCAGAATATGTAAAATCTATGATCGGTTGCCGCCCTTGCCCTTGTTTTTTTGAAGCTGGGTTTTGAGTTGGGGTGAGGAGTTGACTGGTGACCACCTTTCTTTCCATCTGCAAACAACAGTGAATGTCAAGTTAGTTTATATTGAACAACAATAATAACTGTAAGGGTGGTGGTGGTGGCGGTAGAGGGTTGTGGTGTTGGTTTTGTGGTGGTAGAGGGTGGTGGTGGTGGTGGCGGTAGAGGGTGGCGGCGGTGGTAGAGAGTGGTGGTGGTGGTGAAGTGAAATAAAGTATCAAACTCAAATTGCAAATTTAGTCCTTTAATCAACAGTAGTAATGAAATGACGATAATGCCCTCGATGACATGGCACTTAACGGGAAAATTAACGGAAAAGGCCTCTCAGTGGCGATTTTGCGAAAATGTGGAACGTGGGTGGCTTTTTTGCGCTACTTTTTGTCTCGGTCCCGTTTTTGCAATTTTGTGGAACGTGAAGGACCATTTTTGCAATTTACCCTTTATTTTTTTTAACACATGAGCTATTGTATCTAGGCTTAGTCCACTTCTAAAATGTTTATTCACTTCTAAAATGTTTATTGTGTAATTATCTATGTTACAGTATAAAATATTTGGAATATTTCTAAAATGAAAGGACTAAAAAATTAAGATTCAATACTTGTTTATAATGACAAATTTTAATAATTATATCTATAATAGCATTAGTTGCAACACTTTAAAGCAAACTAGTAAGGAGCTAGAGAAAATTACAAAGGCTTCATAAGCTAAAAGTTCCAACAATATACATTACGCCATCTACTTTTAAGCCAAGAGAAAGAAAAAGTACGGATGGAATTGAAAATGTCACTTTTCCTCTACGAGTGAGAGGAAAAAGTAACTCTATTGCGATAATGCCATAAACACCATAACAACGCCACTACAATGATGTACATTACACCCACTACAATGACCTGACCCATTTCAGAAACTAGAGAATCTAAGCCAGCTTCATTACGGGAGCCTTCGACTTGCCTCTTCCAATTCCAAACCCAAGAATCATTTACTCTCTGATGTGAGAGTAAGCAGTTCGTATTTGCATCTAGGTGATATAACCTGTTAAACCTAGACATTAACGTGCAATTTCCATTCCGTGGGTCTTTCCAAAATCGAATAGAAAGACCGTTACCCACTTTACGATTAAGAGTACTCATTGACATAAGGTTACGTTGATGAAACATGAAGTATGTCGAAATGATTGATGCCCAAACGCCACTACAGTTGCATCCTTTGAGATCAATAACGGCTTCTACGCCATGAATAGCCACAATGACACAAGCCCATAGAGAATTTGGATTGTTTACAAGAAGGCATTTCCATTTTTGGAGAACACGAATGATATTATTCATATCTTGCCTATTCCAATCTGAAATGATCACAACATCATCCGCATAAAAACGGTGAGAAAATTTAAAACCTGAATCTCCTACCGAAGCCCCGTAAATAAGACCCGAAGAGACCGCATTTTTTAACGCGAAGTGAAGCCCTTCCATAATAATAATGAATAAGAAAGGACTGTAACACCCCCAATTTCGTGATACGCAGCGGAATTCAAACTGGGTGTTACTTCATGGCACAACAGTTATAACAATAGAAAATGAACTCTAATTGAGTCGCTTTAAAATATTTATCATTCGAATTATATAAATATCAGATTTTACAAAATGAGGTCCCAGATGGTTCCATGATTACAAATTATATTAAATGAGTTTCCGAATGATAATAAAATTTATAGCCCTCTTGAATATCTGTGCTTCTCCGTGCCAGCCTCTAACATCATGGACCTGAAATACATGCTTAAAACTGTCAACACAAAGGTTGAGTGAAATTCATAGAGTTTATTAAATGGTTGAACACAATATGTTTGTAGTGTGAGTTAATTAGACTCATGATGAGTGTCTAAATACTCATCATTTTATACCAATCTGAACTGCCAAAACATACAAAAACACTCAAATATGCATCATAATAATTAAAATATCTTAGAAGTGTGTTTTATATGTTTCAAATGCAAAATATGCAAAAACAGATGAAAAACGTATAAAGTTTGCATAATTGGCAGTTTCAGTCCCTCAAGTTTCAAAAGTTGTCAAATCTAGTCCCTGGGAAATCAAAACATGAAAAATATCATCAAAGGTCCTTAGGGATTCATAAGTTGTCAAGTAAAGTCCTTTAAAGTTAAAAAATTACAAAATGACAACTTTAGTCCCTCAAGTTTCAAAAATGTCATAATTAGTCCTTAAGGTTTTAAAAATGGGAAATTAATAAAATAAACCTTGAACTATTCTTAAATGAAAAAATTGGTCCTTATGATAACATTTTGAGAAATCACATCTTCAGTCCCTTAAAAATCCAAATTTACAGAAATGGTCCTTGGAGTTTGAGAAATTGGCAGAAAAGGTCCCTGGGATTTTGAAAATGGAAAAATACATCTTTTGTCCTTGTGTTATGGTTTAAATACAGGTTTAGTCCTTGAAAGAAGTTTGGGAAAGTGGCAAACTCAGCCCCTTAATTTTGCAAAAATTACAAAATTGGTCCTTGTTTAATACCACTAAACCAACCGGACCCTTGTAATTATTAAATCCAAATCCAAACACAACACAAAACCAAGCCCACCCCCTAGGCCCATTCCAACCTCAGCCCAGTCCACTCCCTTTTATTAAATAAAACGGGCGTTGACCCGGTCAAACACCCCAATACCGCCAAACCACTACCACTGTAGCACCTCCACCTTCAACCCTGCTTCACCTAAAACCATGGTGGTTTTCCACCACCTGTCTACCCCAGCTCACTACCTACTCTCCCCTCAACTCTTTTCCACCTCACAGCCTATCCTACACCTCATTTAATGCAATTCCCACCATTTTTCCCTCCAAACCACTCCACACCCTCTGTTTTCATCATGAAACCTCAACTTGGCCTCCAAACCTTCCCAATTGTCCCCTGACACCTCCACATACTCCCAAAATTCTTTAATTGATTAGCTTTGTCCCCAAGTTAACTTGGAAGACTTTTGGCGCCAAAAACAGATTTGAAGGTCAGGATTAAATCAGAACAAATCAATGGTCAAGATCAAGTGGGATGTATTCAGAGTGCTACAAGGAACCCTAATTGGAGCCTATAAAAGGAAGTGAAGTGCTGAAGACCAAGATATAGTTTAATTTAGCTTAATCAAAATTGTATAAGTTGTAACTTGTTATTTCAGTTAGTTCTCAAGCTTTTAAGCTTTGTGTTAGTCAATTAAGGTGTAATATCAGCTTTTATGATAATCAAATTCAAGTTCTAAGTCATATCTCAGATTGTGCAATTTTCAAGTTTATTTCAAATTTCTAAATAAGTTGTATTGTTATTGTTGTTAGATTATATGAGTTCATAAGCTAATATAAGCTCCTCAGAAAGTTTATGAAAGCTTTTAGAAATCTTTAAAGCAGTTATAATAGATAAACTCATAAATCATAAAAAAATAAGAAAAATAAAGAAGAAAATTAAAAATCATGGTTATGGTGATCATCAAGTAGGAGCAGGGTGTATCTTGGAAGGCCTTGGGTTAGTGAATCTGTGGAGATTCTTTAAGATTGTTCTTGGTTCATGGTTTGAGCAGGAAAGCTTATTGTAAGTTATCAAAAATCTCATATCTGTCTTTGTACTATAGCTTTGCTCATTGCTTGCTTTTTCAGTTGCTTTATGCTTATTCAGTCCTAAATAGTGATAATATAACATAAAATTGGTATCTTGTTTGTTGGAATTTCTAGTTGCTAAAATATCAAAGTTTCACAGTCAACATAGCTTATTTAGTATTCTTGTGTATCTGTGGTAATTTCCTGTTTCTAAGTGCTTAATTATACTTAACATAACATAATAAGTCACTGTGGATCAGTTTCATAAGCTCTTTAAGCATTTTACTACTTAAATCATAAAAAAGTCTAGTATAAGGTGTGTTTGGATCAGGTTGTTCATCTGTGCTAGAAGTGGTTTGAGTTGTTGTTTTTGCTTGCTTTATGTCACTTAGGGTAATATCAGCTCAGAATAACCTTAACAATTAATGTCCTAGAGTAAAAAAGTCAAAATCACAAGTAATACATCACCACAATTAACTGTGGTGATATTTGAGTCCAAGTCTCATCATATCATCTCATAAGTTAATAACCTAGCTTAATTTAACTTAATATTAGCTTATAACAACTTATTAAATAAGTAGGATCAATCAGAAGTTCACATAAGTCAAAGATAGTTCATCATTCAAAAAGTCAAAGTGTGTTGCTCTCAGATTTCTCAAAACTTGGGTGATTTTTCTAGAATTTAGGAAGCTAATTTAGAGCTTGAAACTTCTTGTGCTTATAATCTACCACCTAAACTCTAGGAATCAAAGCTTATTTGATTTTTAAGATTTTTTCTCAAGCTTGTGCAAGAGCTGAAAGTACCCTGCAGGGCAACCCAGTGCCCTGTGCACTCAGACCCTATTTCACCCACCCAACTTTGGTGGTGATTTGTGGTTACCCCAGTGGGTCCCACACCTCATACTTTGGTTCGTACAACCCCCCTCCTACCAGTGTTTGAAAGTTGACCCTTAGTTTGACCATTAGATCAGTGGACCCCACTTAGTTTTGCATCAAAACTCTGTCCCATTTCTGATCCAGAAACTAAATAAGCAGTTGCTTATTATAGCTTTTTAGCTTATTGATTGATGCTAAACCACCAACTTATATTGAACAAAGAATGATCAACAAAGTCAAATAGACTAGGTCAATGCTCCGCGGAATATAGTGTTTCCCCGGGTCGTTATGTCCCGACGAGGTGTGAATGGCTAACAAATGGTTAAGTGATCGGGTGAATTTGGACAAGAAAAGGTTTGTGAGTGATTAAGCTAAGGAATCTACAAAGAAATAGCTTAAATAAGCTATATGAATAAGACTGGAAGCTAGGAAAAACAAGAAACGTTTAAAACTTAAAGCGCGTACGTTCACGTTTAAATAAAACGTAAACGTACGAAATAAAAAGTGAAAACGGAAATCTGAAAACACCCAGGGGGTGAAAATGACTTTTTTACAAACTAAAAGTTAAAAGAAAATTTTTAGAAAAAGAAAATAAATTTTTACACTATTTAATTATTTAATAATAATTAATTACTAATTAATACTTATTATTAATATTTAAACCACTAAAATACAATATAATATTATTTAAATACTAAAAAGATGAAAATAAAATTTCTAAAATTATAAAATAACTAAAAACAACTTTTAAAATTAAAAATAAGTATTTTTGTCTTTTTGTGGTTTTTCTACTAATTAATTACTAATTAAACATTAATTATCTAATTAAACTATTCTAAATTGAGAAAAATAGAAAATGAACAGTAAAAATTACAAGAAAATTTCTAAAATTATTTTATAACATATAAAAGCTATAAAAAAATATAAAAACTAGGTTTTACTTAATAAAAACTAATTATGCTATTTAAAACTAATTATTAATTAATTATTAATAAAACTAAGATTAATTCAAATAAATACTAAATGATAAAATAAAAATCTGAGAAAATTATTATAAATAATTTAATATAATAGGAATTTAAGAAAAATATAAAATAGCTAAGTACTTAATAAAAATATAAAAATGAAAATTAAAATTGAAATAAAATTAAATAGAAACTATCACTTAAAAAATAAATTTGATTTTCTGGATTTTCTTTTTGGAAACTTGATTTATACCTAAAAGTAGAAACTTTTTGTAAAAACAAACTTTTTGGAACTCAAATATAAGCACAACAAGTGCTTATTAGCTTGACAGTTGACTTTGGTCAACTGTCCAAGCAATAAGCTTGAAACAAGCTTTAAGCTGAGAACCAGGGTTGGATTAGGATGCAAACAAGCTAAAGTAACATGGTTAAGCTAAAAAAAAGCAATGGTGAAGCCTGAATAAGCCAATAAGTTGACTAAGCTCAAATGAGCACCTTGTTCAAAACAGAAAAAGGGACAAAGTTAATGGCTGTCTAGGGGGCCCACAAAGGTGAATGGGGGCACAAACTTGGGTGCAATGTGGAGCCACCCACCTTGGGAGTTCAAAGAAGCAATAATTGAACCATGGGACCCACTAGGGTAGGCTGCAGCCACCACCAAAGGTGGTGGAGTGGTGGTGATGCTGCTGATGCAGGGCAAGGCTCAGCCCTGCAGCTGTCTTTGGAGCTAAGTGGGGCCCACACAAAAATTAGTAAAAATCTAAGGATGCTAGGACATGAAAGTTGAGCTGGTAGAGTACAAATAGGAACAAGTTTTAACCTCTAAATCAACTCACATAAATCACAATAATTACCACAATATTTGGAAAAATCTGAGAGAATGACTTTTGACTCTTTAGTTTTGTGACCTAGTTTGACTTATATGGATTTCCAAAGCTTCTAATAAGCTGAAAGTGTTATGATAAGCTAATGTAAAGCTAAAATGAGCTACATGGATCAAATATGAGCTATTGTTCAAGGTTTAGGGTACCAACTGTATGACAGTTAACTCATAAGCTCAATCAAAAGTGAATTTTGACTTTGGTATAAAAGACATGTAAGTTTTATTGTCCAAATGTCCTAATTATACCTAATAAAACATGGTTGAGTCAAAAATTCAACAAAACAACAGGAGGAACATAGGTAACAAAGCTGTTCCAAACACCCATTTAAAACCTAGATTACACTACAAATCTAAATGTTAGACTTATACCAACTGATGTAATGATTGAAACTTAGTACCCTACCATTATTAGAGCTATAGGAACAAAAATATAACACAAAAAACACCTAGAACATACAAATGCAGTTTACACTAAAAACAAGCAGTAGAAATGGAAATGTAAGCTAGAGCATTTAACATCTAAACATAAATACTCAAATAACTATAATAAACAGTAAAAAATGGTAATAAGCTAAAAATTACAAGATACAAGCTGATATGAGCAAAATGCAAAATATTGAATGAAAAACTCACTTTAAGATAGAACAATGGCAGTGGAACTGAGCTAGAGTGTGAGATGAGCTCAAAGAAGTTATCAATAAGCTTTCTGAGCTTATCAGAGGGTGTTTTGAGTCTATACACACAGGGCACAACAACTTTCAATAATATAACAGGGCACAACAACTTTCAATAATATAACAAGAAATTATATTTAAGACTGAAATTGCAATTTTTGATATTCAAACTGAAAACCTTAACTTGATGAGTAAATTGAGTTTTAGAAACACTAAACAACACTTATTACAAGGATTCTGAGCAAAAAAAACTACAACAACTTTGGAAATTAAACTAAAGCTTGAAAACTAAATTACACTAATCCTAAGCTACATTATCTACTACTCCTTTCTCTCTTTTTCTTTTCTTTTTATAAGCCCTGGAGGATGTCTCGACATTCCCACTTCTTCACAGCCATTGGATTGGTCTCAATTGATCTCAACCGTTTAAAACCTTTTTGGCGGGAAAGCAGGGATTGGGCAGATAATGGGTTTGGTGTGGTATTAATTGAAGAGGGGGGGGGGGAAGGTAAGGGTGTAGGTGATAGTATTAATGATAGTTGGAGTTGGTGAGGACTTTGGAGAGGAGGGGGGAGATAGTGAAGCTTGAAACCAGGGAAAGGGGATGGAAGGGGTGAACAGTGGTCGGTTGGGGTGGTTTGACTGAGTCAAAGACGGGGGAGTTATACTTTTGGTGTGGGCCGGATGTGGTGGGCTTTTGGGGTGTTGATGGATCAGGGTTCGGGGATGGGCTAAAGGGTGGTTTGGTTTGTTTGTTTATTTGGTTAGTTAATAAAACCACAAGGACTATTTTTGTAATTAATGAAAAGTGAGGGGCTGATCATGAAACTTTCCAAAATATAGCATGAGAACCAATTTTGACAACATTTGAGTATTACAAGTACAAAAATTTATATTTTCCAAAATTAAAATACCCGGGGACCAAAATTGCAAATTTCCAAACTCCGGGGACTAAACTTGTAATTTTCTCAAAATTTTCATCCAGGGATTAAAAGTGATTTTTGTGAATTCCCAAGGACCAAAATTGATTTTTCATTCAAAATTATCCCACCAGGGACTGAATCTGCCAAAATCTGTAACTCCAGGGACTAAATTCTAATTTTTCAAAACTTTTATGATTTTTCACCAAAGGACAAAATATGACAACTTATGATTGTAAAAGGACCTTTGGTGATAATTTTCCATATTTTGAATATCCAGGGACTAGTTTTGTCATTTTATGAAAGTTGGGGGACTGAAACTGCCAATTTTGCAAACTTTGTGCGTTTTTCATTTGTTTCTGCTCATTTTGCATCTGAAACATATAAAACACAATTTTGAAATATTTTTAGTATTTTGATGCATTACTGAGTGTTTTTGTATGTTTTGCAGTTCAGATTAGACAAAAAATGATGAGTGTTTGAGCACTCATCAATCCCCCACACTAAACTATTGCTAGTCCTTAGCAATACACTGTTTTGAAAACTTGATGAATTTTAAACTCTTTACCAAAATCCATCACTTCTGGAGTCGCCAGGTGTAAGAACTGTGGCACACCTGATAACCGTGTGATTTTGAGCAAACCACCAGCTGTCAACGGATTTGATTAGTCTTTACCAAAAGCCGTTTGCTTCTGGACTAGCCAGCTCTTGATGGAATAGTCAACATCTTGGTGAGCTGATTACCAATTATGGATTTTCCACTGACTTTACCACAAGCCATAATCTTGCGGGCTAGCCAACTCATTCGCTTTATGGGATATGGGGAGTTGATGAACCATACAATTTTGGGCAAAGTGCAAGCCATAAACGGATTTGAGTTGTCTTTACCAAGAGCCGTTTGCTCCTGGACTAGCCAATCCCTTTTGTCGGTTAGACAAGGCAGACTGATTACCACAAAAATTTTGAAGCACCAGTGAAAAATTTTTAAAATTTTTGAAATTTTGGCTAAAAACGGGGGTATTATATAGTAAAATGTGATAAAATTCGCTAGAATAGCGAAATACCCCCCCACACTTAGCATGAATGATACGTGGGAATTGTACCAGGCTTTACCTCTCGAGGGATCTCGAGAAGCTTACAACCCCCACTAGGCAGTGTACCTGATCGTTGTAGTATAGTATAGTGACAAGTACCGGGGGATTGATCGTTCAGCTTAGGAATAGTGTCGCTAGGATTAGAAAGCCTAAATACTAGTTCTAAAGGTGAGGGATGATTATTTTTGTATTTTTATATTTTTTAGAAAGCAAGTAAATATCTCGGGTTTGGAGGATTTGGGCGGAATTAGTTGCTAATCAACTAACCCAATACTAAGATGCAATCAAAATAAAATACTAGAAATAAAGATAAACTAAATTATACTAAAGTTGTGAGCAATAAATGGAGAAAATGTGTTTACCTAGATTTCACTACTCCGTAGACATCTTTTACACGTTAATTACTTGTTATAATTGCATGGATGACGGATCGTATTCCTTAATACCATTCATGGGGTGGCACACATAACTCCCCAATTCTATGAGCTCTTATCTCCTCCTACACCATGCCCAGCACAACTATAGGGATTGTAAACAGTGGCTCATGCATTAAATACAACCAATAAAGACCTAGTGCGCGTCGGTTCATGTTTCTTAAGACGTTCAAGCATGTTACCAAGTGGAGATCTGCCAGTTTTCTTAAGCCTAACATATAAATCATTCATCCAAGACAAGAATAAACAAGCAATCAACACATAATTAACATCTAGGTTTCATTAGATCTAAGCAAACACAAGATAGATCTAGCCTAGCATGATAGAATTAAGATAAGAACAAGATATAGACAACCAACACATAGACATATTGATTGAATTAAAAGAACACTTATCTTAATTACAATGAAAGGTATCAAGGGTTCGGAACCCTTGAAAAACCTGTAAAAGTTGCACCAAAATCGTACTTAAGGGTTTCTCCAAAACTTCTCTCTTAATGTGTGAAAATTAGAAAACTATATATAGAAAAATGGGTCTGACGGCGTCAAGACAAAACCTGTGACGCCGTCACCTCGCCGCCAAAACTATTCTCGAACTGCCTTGATCTACATTTGACGCCGTCAAGACTTAATCATTTCCAGGCCGTCATGACTTTTAACTCTTGACGCCCTACCTTCATGACGCCGTCAAATCTGTACTGGGTCGTCATGGAATTCTGCTCTTGACGCCGTCAGAGAATTACTCTTGACGCCGTCACCTACTGTTCCCAGCATGGAAAATTAAGACTTTGGTGTTTTCTTCACTTTTATGCTCCAAAAACGTCCGAATTGCTTCCTTTTCCAGATTTCTCTCCCAAAGTACCTAAAATCACAAAAGGAACGATTTAGGGCAATATTTGATCAAATAAATTTGAATTCGGGCTTAAATGACCCCCTAAAAACGGATCATTTTTCGCCTCATCATATACCCTTACACTTGAGATTTGCTTGTCCTCAAGCAAATGCGCTTTTATTCTACTCAAAAGACAAGTTAGGAGTCATTTAACACTAATATAAAAGTAATTACAATAATTAATCGTTCCACTAAAGACCAATAGACAAGCACGGAGGTCATATACTAGCACCTCACAAATAGTGTTTAGATACTCACATCTCTCGGGTGTAATAAAGTGTAAATTACAATATGGAAACGGAAGATATCTTTCACTACCTGTCATAGCAAAATAGATTACCATAGGCTTGGGAAAGGATCAAACCTCCACCACATGGCGTAAGCACCTAGGATAAACTATCAAAGAGGTCTTTTAAAGGGCTGTACCGTTAGGTGTATGGATATGAAATACACGGTTTTGTTGGATAAAGGAAGTTTTACTGGTGGCGAGTTAACAATCTTGGTTAATTACATGTACAAGATGGCGTTGCTAAGCCAAGACTAGATTCGACTTAATCTAATAAATGAAAAATAACAAAAACATAAAATGAACATAGAATAAAAAGGGATGGTAGTCCGTATGTTTTTTTTTTTTTTTTTTTTTTTTTTTTTTTTTTTTTTTTTTTGCATACACTCTTACCCTACCATCCAAAATAATACATCATAGGGAATGAACATTCCCCTTACACTTGAATCTTTACATACTTTACAATAAACTAAACTAATGACTCGAATTAAGAAAATCAAAACACTTGGAGCACTTTTAAGATTAACGTACATATGGGGGTAATAAATGATGTTCTTCCCCATTACTCCATAAAATAAGTACTTACCCATGAGTCCCAATCGTCCCAAAACAATATGTACAAGGATATGACTCGACTTAGCAACCATGTAATCAATTAGAAAGTTAACTTAGGGTTTAACAAATAACAATAATGCACTAAAAATGAGCGCATACACGGAAGGCTAAGGTGATTTGGTTGTACATTTAAGTGGGGTGTAACAAATTCTTCCTTTAAGTAAAATGCTTAAAGTTAGAAACGAAAATATAGGCTCGGAGGGGTGTACTAGGGGTTTCGTGTACTAAAAATGAGTATAACGCTAAGGGTGTGGGAAAAATTAGTTGACTTAACTAGCCAAGTAATATGACTTAAAGGGTCAAGTAATTATGATACGGGTTTAACACAAGGGTGATCCTAATGCCTCTTATCATGTAGCAAATCCTACCACACGAATGTAGTCTCACTAGCGGTCTCGGGATGCATCACTAACGCAAGTTCTAGAATCTAAATGCTACCGGTACACTCATAAGCACTAATAGTAAATGCTTTTCCTATCAAATCTAATGGCGAACCTCACATATTTGGGTGGAAAATTTTTCTGAATATACGGTTATGTGCTAGTCATACAATCTCCTATCCATGAGACGATTGCTATGGCTAAAGTTTCACTCCTAAATGTTGTAAAAAAATTTAAATTTGACGCTAAAATTGCACTAACAAGTATTTCTCATAGTTTTATTACACATCTACCATTAAACAAAACAAACTCAAGCGAAAGTGCATATGTAAGGTATCATCTTTTTACCCTCCCCTTACACTTAAGATGAACATTGTCCCCAATGTTTAAGTAAAGAATGTAAAAGTGAAAAAGTAAAGAGAATGAAATCAAATACTCCCCTGATTCGCTCGGTATGGATAATAGGATGGCCAGGTTAAATCTTCCTCCAAGAAAATGAACAATCAAAGCTTCCCTTCCAGAATATAAAGCATCTTCTTATCATACATAACCTGTAAATCCTGATAAAATAGACAAGACAACCTTGCGTAAAATCGACGGCATCCTATATAAGTTACTAAATCCTAGAAAACAAGATAAGATATAATGCTTGTGGAATGAAGTTTGCAGATCTCCTGGAGATTATAAAACTTAATGATTCACAAAAACCATAAGACTCCGTTAGAAAAACAAAACCGGTAAAATTTCCAGATTTTTACACTTGACGCCGTCAAGAGTAAACTCATGACGCCGTCAGGATTGACCTGCAAAAATTCTTATGTTAAGTTTCCGAAAAATTTCCGGAAAAACTTGGTTCTACTTCCTGGAAAATCCTGCAAAACTTCATTATGACTCAATACAAGCATTTGACTCTAACAAATACGAATACACATGTTCATTTAATATTGTGGAGAATCATGATCGGTTTGTTTCTCAAAAACACATTTGGGGTTTCCCCTTACACTTATCTTTTGCAAAAAATACCTTTAGGTGGAGTTAAGACTAGGCCAAAACAACAAAGTAAAGTATTTCCACTATTTAATTTAGAAACATGATCAACCAACAATAAAAATTAAGCATGTATACGGAAGCAAATAACAAACAAACAAAAAATAAAATCACACAAAGCATGGGTTGCCTCCCAAGAAGCGCTTGTTTTTGTTTGAGTCACGAGCCTGACTCTACCCTTATTTAACGGAAATAGGGGAGGTTTTCCCTACACTTAGGATTAAGTGCGGGCGGAAGTAGCGATACACACCCTTAGGGTGGAAATATGCCTCGTGAGGAAAGAGTGGTGGATGAATTATATGCTCGAAGGGGTGTGCTCCTATCATCATAACCTTACCTAATTCAATTGGGTTAGTGGGTGAATTAAGATTTTCTCTTAGAAAGGGATCATCTTCTATCAATTTCGAGAGACTCCTAGTTGGGAATCCATCTTGACCTAATAAACCCGGTTTAAACCCATAATGTTTCTTGTGATCAATCATAAATGGGTGATGTAAGCATGTAAGGTCATTTTCCACTCCTATATTGGCTTCCTCTCTACAAGGCTTAGAGTCCACTACCTTTATCCTAAGACTACCCGGACTATATGGTTTGATGAGTGGATCGGAACCTATTTCAATTCCTAAATTTTCATCCAAGGATGGAAGATTAGGTAACGGTTTTGGTCGAGGCTCCGGTTCATCAGAACTAGGAACTCCCCTAGAACTAAGAGTAAGGTTATCATTATAAGTATTCAAACCTATATCCTCTAGTTGTGTTTGGTCCAAGGGTTCTACCTCTATCGGGGCTCCTATAGTCTCTTCTACCTCTTCCGGGTAAGTCACGGGCGGTGTGTGTGCCTCAAATGATGGTAGGACTTGTGGGGTACTTGGTGGGCTTAGATTTCTACTTCATCATTCATCTTATCAAGATCACCTATATCCTCAACATGTGTTTCATTATAATCCAACCCTAACATTTTACCAAGTATCTCACGTGCTTCTCTAGGCATCTCAATTTCTATATCCGAATCATAAGGATCATCATCAGGATTCTGACTGCTATATACAAATTGCCCAAAAGATTTATCATCTGTTTCTTGAGATTCATCATCATTGATCATAAAACCTAGGTCTTTCTGATCAATGTGATCATGTTCGGCTACATCCTCCATCACATCAAGGTCACCTATGAGTTCATCCTGTATTATGGTAGTGCCTAACCATGACATGCAGCTAGGTGGCTCATACGAAACTATCCTAGGCGAAGGTTTATATGGTGCATAGGTTTCACTAAGTGAGCCATTTTGAGGGGTTGATGGAGCTCCTAAGGTGAATTCATTAAAAGTCTTATGCACTTGGCCTCTTTTCTCAAGGTACTCAATAAAATCAATATAAGATCCTGTCCTCCTCATTTCATTGCTCCATCTTGGTATATCCAAACTAGTGTAATTATATTTTTTCTGGTAAAACTCTAGTGTCGGACTTGGTGGATTCACGTTCTCCATAATGGTGAACGGAAGAGTCAATGGAAAGGTTTTTACGAACAAAGACACAAAGAAAAGATAGACTAAAGAAAACCTAAAAATAAAAATAAAATCTTACTAGAAAGGAATCTAGCAAGTAGACCTAATAAAAAGAAATTCTAACCTAGACAATAACTATTCCCCGGGCTGCAGCGCCAAAAACTTGATGCGTGGGAATTGCACCAGGCTTTACCTCTCGAGGGATCTTGAGAAGCTTACAAGACCCACCAGGCAGTGTACCTGATCGTTGTAGTATAGTATAGTGACAAGTACCGGGGGATTGATCGTTCAACTAGGAATAGTGTCGCTAGGATTAGAAAGCCTAAATACTAGTTCTAAAGGTGAGGGATGATTATTTTTGTATTTTTATATTTTTTAGAAAGCAAGTAAATATCTCGGGTTTGGAGGATTTAGGCGAAATTAGTTGCTAATCAACTAACCCAATACTAAGATGCAATCAAAATAAAATACTAGAAATAAAGATAAACTAAATTATACTAAAGTTGTGAGCAATAAATGGAGAAAATGTGTTTACTTAGATTTCACTACTCCGTAGACATCTTTTACACGTTAATTACTTGTTATAATTGCATGGATGACGGATCGTATTCCTTAATACCATTCATGGGGTGGCACACATAACTCCCCAATTCTATGAGCTCTTATCTCCTCCTACACCATGCCCAGCACAACTATAGGGATTGTAAACAGTGGCTCATGCATTAAATACAACCAATAAAGACCTAGTGCGCGTCGGTTCATGTTTCTTAAGACGTTCAAGCATGTTACCAAGTGGAGATCTGCCAGTTTTCTTAAGCCTAACATATAAATCATTCATCCAAGACAAGAATAAACAAGTAATCAACACATAATTAACATCTAGGTTTCATTAGATCTAAGCAAACATAAGATAGATCTAGCCTAGCATGATGGAATTAAGATAAGAACAAGATATAGACAACCAACACATAGACATATTGATTGAATTAAAAGAACACTTATCTTAATTACAATGAAAGGTATCAAGGGTTTGGAACCCTTGAAAAACCTATAAAAGTTGCACCAAAATCGTACTTAGGGTTTCTCCAAAACTTCTCTCTTAATGTGTGAAAATTAGAAAACTATATATAGAAAAATGGGTCTGACGGCGTCAAGACAAAACCTGTGACGCCGTCACCTCGCCGCCAAAACTATTCTCGGACTGCCTTGATCTACATTTGACGCCGTCAAGACTTAATCATTTCCAGGCCGTCATGACTTTTAACTCTTGACGCCCTACCTTCGTGACGCCGTCAAATCTGTACTGGGTCGTCATGGAATTTTGCTCTTGACGCCGTCAGAGAATTACTCTTGACGCCGTCACCTACTGTTCCCAGCATGGAAAATTAAGACTTTGGTGTTTTCTTCACTTTTATGCTCCAAAAACGTCCGAATTGCTTCCTTTTCCAGATTTCTCTCCCAAAGTACCTAAAATCACAAAAGGAACGATTTAGGGCAATATTCGATCAAATAAATTTGAATTCGGGCTTAAATGACCCCCTAAAAACGGATCATTTTTCGCCTCATCATATACCCTTACACTTGAGATTTGCTTGTCCTCAAGCAAATGCGCTTTTATTCTACTCAAAAGACAAGTTAGGGGTCATTTAACACTAATATAAAAGTAATTACAACAATTAATCGTTCCACTAAAGACCAATAGACAAGCACGGAGGTCATATACTAGCACCTCACAAATAGTGTTTAGTTACTCACATCTCTCGGGTGTAATAAAGTGTAAATTACAATATGGAAACGGAAGATATCTCTCACTACCTGTCATAGCAAAATAGATTACCATAGGCTTGGGAAAGGATCAAACCTCCACCACATGGCGTAAGCACCTAGGATAAACTATCAAAGAGGTCTTTTAAAGGGTTGTAACGTTAGGTGTAGGGATATGAAATACACGGTTTTGTTGGATAAAGGAAGTTTTACTGGTGGCGAGTTAACAATCTTGGTTAATTACATGTACAAGATGGCGTTGCGAAGCCAAGACTAGACTCGACTTAAGCTAATAAATGAAAAATAACAAAAACATAAAATGAACATAGAATAAAAAGGGATGGTAGTCCGTATGTTTTTATTTATTTATTTATTTATTTATTTTTTTTGCATACACTCTTACCCTACCATCCAAAATAATACATCATAGGGAATGAACATTCCCCTTACACTTGAATCTTTACATACTTTACAATAAACTAAACTAATGACTCGAATTAAGAAAATCAAAACACTTGGAGCACTTTTAAGATTAACGTACATATGGGGGTAATAAATGATGTTCTTCCCCATTACTCCATAAAATAAGTACTTACCCATGAGTCCCAATCGTCCTAAAACAATATGTACAAGGATATGACTCGACTTAGCAACCATGTAATCAATTAGAAAGTTAACTTAGGGTTTAACAAATAACAATAATACACTAAAAATGAGCGCATACACGGAAGGCTAAGGTGATTTGGTTGTACATTTAAGTGGGGTGTAACAAATTCTTCCTTTAAGTAAAATGCTTAAAGTTAGAAACGAAAAGATAGGATCGGAGGGGTGTACTAGGGGTTTCGTGTACTAAAAATGAGTACAACGCTAAGGGTGTGGGAAAAATTAGTTGACTTAACTAGCCAAGTAATATGACTTAAAGGGTCAAGTAATTATGATACGGGTTTAACACAAGGGTGATCCTAATGCCTCTTATCATGTAGCAAATCCTACCACACGAATGTAGTCTCACTAGTGGTCTCGGGATTCATCACTAACACAAGTTCTAGAATCTAAATGCTACCGGTACACTCATAAGCACTAATAGTAAATGCTTTTCCTATCAAATCTAAAGGCGAACCTCACATATTTGGGTGGAAAATTTTTCTGAATATACGGTTATGTGCTAGTCATACAATCTCCTATCCATGAGACGCTTGCTATGGCTAAAGTTTCACTCCTAAATGTTGTAAAAAAATTTAAATTTGACGCTAAAATTGCACTAACAAGTATTTCTCATAGTTTTATTACACATCTACCATTAAACAAAACAAACTCAAGCGAAAGTGCATATGTAAGGTATCATCTTTTTACCCTCCCCTTACACTTAAGATGAACATTGTCCCCAATGTTTAAGTAAAGAATGTAAAAGTGAAAAAGTAAAGAGAATGAAATCAAATACTCCCCTGATTCACTCGGTATGGATAATAGGATGGCCAGGTTAAATCTTCCTCCAAGAAAATGAACAATCAAAGCTTCCCTTCCAGAATATAAATCATCTTCTTATCATACATAACCTGTAAATCCTGATAAAATAGACAAGACAACCTCACGTAAAATCGACGGCATCCTATATAAGTTACTAAATCCTAGAAAACAAGATAAGATATAATGCTTGTGGAATGAAGTTTGCAGATCTCCTGGAGATTATAAAACTTAATAATTCACAAAAACCATAAGACTCCGTTAGAAAAACAAAACCGGTAAAATTTCTAGATTTTTACACTTGACGCTGTCAAGAGTAAACTCATGACGCCGTCAGGATTGACCAGCAAAAATTCTTATGTTAAGTTTCCGGAAAATTTCTAGAAAAACTTGGTTCTACTTCCTGGAAAATCCTGCAAAACTTCATTATGACTCAATACAAGCATTTGACTCTAACAAATACGAATACACATGTTCATTTAATATTGTGGAGAATCATGATCGGTTTGTTTCTTAAAAACACATTTGGGGTTTCCCCTTACACTTATCTTTTGCAAAAATACCTTTAGGTGGAGTTAAGACTAGGCCAAAACAACAAAGTAAAGTATTTCCACTATTTAATTTAGAAACATGATCAACCAACAATAAAAATTAAGCATGTATACGGAAGCAAATAACAAACAAACAAAAAATAAAATCACACAAAGCATGGGTTGCCTCCCAAGAAGCGCTTGTTTTTGTTTGAGTCACGAGCCTGACTCTACCCTTATTTAACGGAAATAAGGGAGGTTTTTCCTATACTTAGGATTAAGTGCGGGCGGAAGTAGCGATACACACCCTTAGGGTGGAAATATGCCTCGTGAGGAAAGAGTGGTGGATGAATTATATGCTCGAAGGGGTGTGCTCCTATCATCATAACCTTACCTAATTCAATTGGGTTAGTGGGTGAATTAAGATTTTCTCTTAGAAAGGGATCATCTTCTATCAATTTCGAGAGACTCCTAGTTGGGAATCCATCTTGACCTAATAAACCCGGTTTAAACCCATAATGTTTCTTGTGATCAATCATAAATGGGTGATGTAAGCATGTAAGGTCATTTTCCACTCCTATATTGGCTTCCTCTCTACAAGGCTTAGAGTCCACTACCTTTATCCTAAGACTACCCGGACTATATGGTTTGATGAGTGGATCGGAACCTATTTCAATTCCTAAATTTTCATCCAAGGATGGAAGATTAGGTAACGGTTTTGGTTGAGGCTCCGGTTCATCAGAACAAGGAACTCCCCTAGAACTAAGAGTAAGGTTATCATTATAAGTATTCAAACCTATATCCTCTAGTTGTGTTTGGTCCAAGGGTTCTACCTCTATCGGGGCTCCTATAGTCTCTTCTACCTCTTTCGGGTAAGTCACGGGCGGTGTGTGTGCCTCAAATGATGGTAGGACTTGTGGGGTACTTGGTGGGCTTAGATTTCTACTTCATCATTCATCTTATCAAGATCACCTATATCCTCAACATGTGTTTCATTATAATCCAACCCTAACATTTTCCCAAGTATCTCACGTGCTTCTCTAGGCATCTCAACTTCTATATCCGAATCATAAGGATCATCATCAGTATTCTGACTGCTATATACAAATTGCCCAAAAGATTTATCATCTGTTTCTTGAGATTCATCATCATTGATCATAAAACCTAGGTCTTTCTGATCAATGTGATCATGTTCGGCTACATCCTCCATCACATCAAGGTCACCTATGAGTTCATCCTGTATTATGGTAGTGCCTAACCATGACGTGCAGCTAGGTGGCTCATACGAAACTATCCTAGGCGAAGGTTTATATGGTGCATAGGTTTCACTAAGTGAGCCATTTGAGGGGTTGATGGAGTTCCTAAGGTGAATTCATTAAAAGTCTTATGCACTTGGCCTCTTTTCTCAAGGTACTCAATAAAATCAATATAAGATCCTGTCCTCCTCATTTCATTGCTCCATCTTGGTATATCCAAACTAGTGTAATTATATTTTTCTGGTAAAACTCTAGTGTCGGACTTGGTGGATTCACGTTCTCCATAATGGTGAACGGAAGAGTCAATGGAAAGGTTTTTACGAACAAAGACACAAAGAAAAGATAGACTAAAGAAAACCTAAAAATAAAAATAAAATCTTACTAGAAAGGAATCTAGCAAGTAGACCTAATAAAAAGAAATTCTAACCTAGACAATAACTATTCCCCGGGCTGCAGCGCCAAAAACTTGATGCGTGGGAATTGCACCAGGCTTTACCTCTCGAGGGATCTTGAGAAGCTTACAAGACCCACCAGGCAGTGTACCTGATCGTTGTAGTATAGTATAGTGACAAGTACCGGGGGATTGATCGTTCAGCTAGGAATAGTGTCGCTAGGATTAGAAAGCCTAAATACTAGTTCTAAAGGTGAGGGATGATTATTTTTGTATTTTTATATTTTTTAGAAAGCAAGTAAATATCTCGGGTTTGGAGGATTTGGGCGGAATTAGTTGCTAATCAACTAACCCAATACTAAGATGCAATCAAAATAAAATACTAGAAATAAAGATAAACTAAATTATACTAAAGTTGTGAGCAATAAATGGAGAAAATGTGTTTACTTAGATTTCACTACTCCGTAGACATCTTTTACACGTTAATTACTTGTTATAATTGCATGGATGACGGATCGTATTCTTTAATACCATTCATGGGGTGGCACACATAACTCCCCAATTCTATGAGCTCTTATCTCCTCCTACACCATGCCCAGCACAACTATAGGGATTGTAAACAGTGGCTCATGCATTAAATACAACCAATAAAGACCTAGTGCGCGTCGGTTCATGTTTCTTAAGACGTTCAAGCATGTTACCAAGTGGAGATCTGCCAGTTTTCTTAAGCCTAACATATAAATCATTCATCCAAGACAAGAATAAACAAGTAATCAACACATAATTAACATCTAGGTTTCATTAGATCTAAGCAAACATAAGATAGATCTAACCTAGCATAATGGAATTAAGATAAGAACAAGATATAGACAACCAACACATAGACATATTGATTGAATTAAAAGAACACTTATCTTAATTACAATGAAAGGTATCAAGGGTTTGGAACCCTTGAAAAACCTGTAAAAGTTGCACCAAAATCGTACTTAGGATTTCTCCAAAACTTCTCTCTTAATGTGTGAAAATTAGAAAACTATATATAGAAAAATGGGTCTGACGGCGTCAAGACAAAACCTGTGACGCCATCACCTCGCCGCCAAAACTATTCTCGGACTGCCTTGATCTACATTTGACGCCGTCAAGACTTAATCATTTCCAGGCCGTCATGACTTTTAACTCTTGACGCCCTACCTTCGTGACGCCGTCAAATCTGTACTGGGTCGTCATGGAATTCTGCTTTTGACGCCGTCAGAGAATTACTCTTGACGCCGTCACCTACTGTTCCCAGCATGGAAAATTAAGACTTTGGTGTTTTCTTCACTTTTATGCTCCAAAAACGTCCGAATTGCTTCCTTTTCCAGATTTCTCTCCCAAAGTACCTAAAATCACAAAAGGAACGATTTAGGGCAATATTTGATCAAATAAATTTGAATTCGGGCTTAAATGACCCCCTAAAAACGGATCATTTTTCGCCTCATCATATACCCTTACACTTGAGATTTGCTTGTCCTCAAGCAAATGCGCTTTTATTCTACTCAAAAGACAAGTTAGGAGTCATTTAACACTAATATAAAAGTAATTACAACAATTAATCGTTCCACTAAAGACCAATAGACAAGCACGGAGGTCATATACTAGCACCTCACAAATAGTGTTTAGATACTCACATCTCTCGGGTGTAATAAAGTGTAAATTACAATATGGAAACGGAAGATATCTCTCACTACCTGTCATAACAAAATAGATTACCATAGGCTTGGGAAAGGATCAAACCTCCACCACATGGCGTAAGCACCTAGGATAAACTATCAAAGAGGTCTTTTAAAGGGTTGTAACGTTAGGTGTAGGGATATGAAATACACGGTTTTGTTGGATAAAGGAAGTTTTACTGGTGGCGAGTTAACAATCTTGGTTAATTACATGTACAAGATGGCGTTGCTAAGCCAAGACTAGACTCGACTTAAGCTAATAAACGAAAAATAACAAAAACATAAAATGAACATAGAATAAAAAGGGATGGTAGTCCGTATGTTTTTATTTATTTATTTATTTATTTATTTATTTTGCATACACTCTTACCCTACCATCCAAAATAATACATCATAGGGAATGAACATTCCCCTTACACTTGAATCTTTACATACTTTACAATAAACTAAACTAATGACTCGAATTAAGAAAATCAAAACACTTGGAGCACTTTTAAGATTAACGTACATATGGGGGTAATAAATGATGTTCTTCCCCATTACTCCATAAAATAAGTACTTACCTATGAGTCCTAATCGTCCCAAAACAATATGTACAAGGATATGACTCGACTTAGCAACCATGTAATCAATTAGAAAGTTAACTTAGGGTTTAACAAATAACAATAATGCACTAAAAATGAGCGCATACACGGAAGGCTAAGGTGATTTGGTTGTACATTTAAGTGGGGTGTAACAAATTCTTCCTTTAAGTAAAATGCTTAAAGTTAGAAACGAAAAGATAGGATCGGAGGGGTGTACTAGGGGTTTCGTGTACTAAAAATGAGTACAACGCTAAGGGTGTGGGAAAAATTAGTTGACTTAACTAGCCAAGTAATATGACTTAAAGGGTCAAGTAATTATGATACGGGTTTAACACAAGGGTGATCCTAATGCCTCTTATCATGTAGCAAATCCTACCACACGAATGTAGTCTCACTAGCGGTCTCGGGATGCATCACTAACGCAAGTTCTAGAATCTAAATGCTACCGGTACACTCATAAGCACTAATAGTAAATGCTTTTCCTATCAAATCTAAAGGCGAACCTCACATATTTGGGTGGAAAATTTTTCTGAATATACGGTTATGTGCTAGTCATACAATCTCCTATCCATGAGACGCTTGCTATGGCTAAAGTTTCACTCCTAAATGTTGTAAAAAAATTTAAATTTGACGCTAAAATTGCACTAACAAGTATTTCTCATAGTTTTATTACACATCTACCATTAAACAAAACAAACTCAAGCGAAAGTGCATATGTAAGGTATCATCTTTTTACCCTCCCCTTACACTTAAGATGAACATTGTCCCCAATGTTTAAGTAAAGAATGTAAAAGTGAAAAAGTAAAGAGAATGAAATCAAATACTCCCCTGATTCGCTCGGTATGGATAATAGGATGGCCAGGTTAAATCTTCCTCCAAGAAAATGAACAATCAAAGCTTCCCTTCCAGAATATAAATCATCTTCTTATCATACATAACCTGTAAATCCTGATAAAATAGACAAGACAACCTCGCGTAAAATCGACGGCATCCTATATAAGTTACTAAATCCTAGAAAACAAGACAAGATATAATGCTTGTGGAATGAAGTTTGCAGATCTCTTGGAGATTATAAAACTTAATAATTCACAAAAACCATAAGACTCCGTTAGAAAAACAAAACCGGTAAAATTTCTAGATTTTTACACTTGACGCCGTCAAGAGTAAACTCATGACGCCGTCAGGATTGACCAGCAAAAATTCTTATGTTAAATTTCCGGAAAATTTCTGGAAAAACTTGGTTCTACTTCCTGGAAAATCCTGCAAAACTTCATTATGACTCAATACAAGCATTTGACTCTAACAAATACGAATACACATGTTCATTTAATATTGTGAAGAATCATGATCGGTTTGTTTCTTAAAAACACATTTGGGGTTTCCCCTTACACTTATCTTTTGCAAAAAATACCTTTAGGTGGAGTTAAGACTAGGCCAAAACAACAAAGTAAAGTATTTCCACTATTTAATTTAGAAACATGATCAACCAACAACAAAAATTAAGCATGTATACGGAAGCAAATAACAAACAAACAAAAAATAAAATCACACAAAGCATGGGTTGCCTCCCAAGAAGCGCTTGTTTTTGTTTGAGTCATGAGCCTGACACTACCCTTATTTAACGGAAATAGGGGAGGTTTTCCCTACACTTAGGATTAAGTGCGGGCGGAAGTAGCGATACACACCCTTAGGGTGGAAATATGCCTCGTGAGGAAAGAGTGGTGGATGAATTATATGCTCGAAGGGGTGTGCTCCTATCATCATAACCTTACCTAATTCAATTGGGTTAGTGGGTGAATTAAGATTTTCTCTTAGAAAGGGATCATCTTCTATCAATTTCGAGAGACTCCTAGTTGGGAATCCATCTTGACCTAATAAACCCGGTTTAAACCCATAATGTTTCTTGTGATCAACCATAAATGGGTGATGTAAGCATGTAAGGTCATTTTCCACTCCTATATTGGCTTCCTCTCTACAAGGCTTAGAGTCCACTACCTTTATCCTAAGACTACCCGGACTATATGGTTTGATGAGTGGATCGGAACCTATTTCAATTCCTAAATTTTCATCCAAGGATGGAAGAGTAGGTAACGGTTTTGGTTGAAGCTCCGGTTCATCAGAACTAGGAACTCCCCTAGAACTAAGAGTAAGGTTATCATTATAAGTATTCAAACCTATATCCTCTAGTTGTCTTTGGTCCAAGGGTTCTACCTCTATCGGGGCTCCTATAGTCTCTTCTACCTCTTCCGGGTAAGTCACGGGCGGTGTGTGTGCCTCAAATGATGGTAGGACTTGTGGGGTACTTGGTGGGCTTAGATTTCTACTTCATCATTCATCTTATCAAGATCACCTATATCCTCAACATGTGTTTCATTATAATCCAACCCTAACATTTTCCCAAGTATCTCACGTGCTTCTCTAGGCATCTCAACTTCTATATCCGAATCATAAGGATCATCATCAGTATTCTGACTGCTATATACAAATTGCCCAAAAGATTTATCATCTGTTTCTTGAGATTCATCATCATTGATCATAAAACCTAGGTCTTTCTGATCAATGTGATCATGTTCGGCTACATCCTCCATCACATCAAGGTCACCTATGAGTTCATCCTGTATTATGGTAGTGCCTAACCATGACATGCAGCTAGGTGGCTCATACGAAACTATCCTAGGCGAAGGTTTATATGGTGCATAGGTTTCACTAAGTGAGCCATTTTGAGGGGTTGATGGAGCTCCTAAGGTGAATTCATTAAAAGTCTTATGCACTTGGCCTCTTTTCTCAAAGTACTCAATAAAATCAATATAAGATCCTGTCCTCCTCATTTCATTGCTCCATCTTGGTATAACCAAACTAGTGTAATTATATTTTTTCTGGTAAAACTCTAGTGTCGGACTTGGTGGATTCACGTTCTCCATAATGGTGAACGGAAGAGTCAATGGAAAGGTTTTTACGAACAAAGACACAAAGAAAAGATAAACTAAAGAAAACCTAAAAATAAAAATAAAATCTTACTAGAAAGGAATCTAGCAAGTAGACCTAATAAAAAGAAATTCTAACCTAGACAATAACTATTCCCCGGGCTGCGGCGCCAAAAACTTGATGCGTGGGAATTGCACCAGGCTTTACCTCTCGAGGGATCTTGAGAAGCTTACAACCCCCACCAGGCAGTGTACCTGATCGTTGTAGTATAGTATAGTGACAAGTACCGGGGGATTGATCGTTCAGCTAGGAATAGTGTCGCTAGGATTAGAAAGCCTAAATACTAGTTCTAAAGGTGAGGGATGATTATTTTTGTATTTTTATATTTTTTAGAAAGCAAGTAAATATCTCAGGTTTGGAGGATTTGGGCAGAATTAGTTGCTAATCAACTAACCCAATACTAAGATGCAATCAAAATAAAATACTAGAAATAAAGATAAAATAAATTATACTAAAGTTGTGAGCAATAAATGGAGAAAATGTGTTTACTTAGATTTCACTACTCCCTAGACATCTTTTACACGTTAATTACTTGTTATAATTGCAAGGATGACGGATCGTATTCCTTAATACCATTCATGGGGTGGCACACATAACTCCCCAATTCTATGAGCTCTTATCTCCTCCTACACCATGCCCAGCACAACTATAGGGATTGTAAACAGTGGCTCATGCGTTAAATACAACCAATAAAGACCTAGTGCGCGTCGGTTCATGTTTCTTAAGACGTTCAAGCATGTTACCAAGTGGAGATCTGCCAGTTTTCTTAAGCCTAACATATAAATCATTCATCCAAGACAAGAATAAACAAGTAATCAACACATAATTAACATCTAGGTTTCATTAGATCTAAGCAAACACAAGATAGATCTAGCCTAGCATGATGGAATTAAGATAAGAACAAGATATAGACAACCAACACATAGACATATTGATTGAATTAAAAGAACACTTATCTTAATTACAATGAAAGGTATCAAGGGTTTGGAACCCTTTAAAAACCTGTAAAAGTTGCACCAAAATCGTACTTAGGGTTTCTCCAAAACTTCTCTCTTAATGTGTGAAAATTAGAAAACTATATATAGAAAAATGGGTCTGACGGCGTCAAGACAAAACATGTGACGCCGTCACCTTGCCGCCAAAACTATTCTCGGACTGCCTTGATCTACATTTGACGCCGTCAAGACTTAATCATTTCCAGGCCGTCATGACTTTTAACTCTTGACGCCCTACCTTCGTGACGCCGTCAAATCTGTACTGGGTCGTCATGGAATTCTGCTCTTGACGCCGTCAGAGAATTACTCTTGACGCCGTCACCTACTGTTCCCAGCATGGAAAATTAAGACTTTGGCGTTTTCTTCACTTTTATGCTCCAAAAACGTCCGAATTGCTTCCTTTTCCAGATTTCTCTCCCAAAGTACCTAAAATCACAAAAGGAACGATTTAGGGCAATATTTGATCAAATAAATTCAAATTCGGGCTTAAATGACTCCCTAAAAACGGATCATTTTTTGCCTCATCAATGAATATTGTCCTCAATATTCAAAGTCCCGGCTATTATGCCGACATTTTGAACGACAAAGGGCAACATTATAAGCTAGGCGTGGAAAATACCATTTTGTATTTTCACTTCTTTTGTAACCATAGCATGGGGGACTCCCCCACACTTAGGGTGAAAACCCTATAAACATGGTACTATTTTTGTTTACCGAGTCGCTAGCTTGACTCGACCCCGAATTCATTTGTCCTTGGGGAAGCATGATGAGGAAGAAACAATCTCAATCAGACTTTCATTCAAAATGTTTGGACAAACATATGAAGCACGTGAAAGTTCCACACCAATGAGATATAATCCCGGCTCAAGATAATGATACATGAAAATGCCGGGATCAAATATAATGTCTTCATTCCCGAAGGAATGAAGAGCAGGAGAAGTCACCCTGTAGGTGAAGAAAGGTAGAAAGATCTTGATGACAATCAAGATTGATTCATCATCATCGGAAAGAGAATTCATGATTGGTGTATCATGAATCTCATCAGTAAAGCTCGTGTGATCTAGACATATTATGGGTGGGAGGGTTGGGATTTTGATATCAATCAAATTCTCAAGGTTGAGAATATTTCCCTTCGGAAAACAAAGATCAACTTTGTCTAGATCAAAGTGAAAGTTATCATACTCCGGTGGAGATATGATATGAGTGAGTTCACCGGAGAACTCCTCAAAGGTGAATAAATCATATTCGGGGAGAGAAATTTGAGAATGAGACGAGGTACTGCCACTAATCTTCTCTCCCATATGATCAAAGGTAAAGGCTTCAAACTCCGGAATAGGATCGTCGGAGAAAATGTCACTATCCTTTATGGGGATAGGGGAAGAAATAGGTTTCATATTGAAAGCCTCGATTTTAGAAATGAGGATACTGACATTCAATAATGTAGCACGAAGGGCTTCATCTTGGATTTCAGTGTCAATCTCATCATTCTCTTCTTCCAAGCTGACTAGCTCAGAAGGTAATTCTTCCACGTAACTGATGTCTCCACAAGATAACAAATCGTCATCATCAGAATCGGAGAACATCTCAACATTATCATTCGGGAAGACAAGAGGAGGAGGGATATCACACATATGATCAAGAATTCTCTGTGACTCTCTTGGGATTGAGACAAGGTTCTCAACACTAGACTTTATGAATTCGTCCGATTCCTTTTTAGGAACAGTGTCAAGATGCTCGTCCCCCATGCTCAGAGAGTGAGTGGGAACCTCGGGTGTGATAGCAGCAGACTCAGGGGGTTGAGAAGGACTAACAGTCATGGATTCTACAAGTTCCATTTGTTCTACTACTAGTGATTCAGTCATGTTCTTTTCTCCCTGTATGTCTACTGAAACAGTTTCTACTGAAGTCGAATCAAAAGGCTTCTCAGATACCTTTGGGATTGGAACAAGGTCATTTATTTCCTTGAGAGGATCGACTTTGACTTCCTTCTCCCCTATTATCAAGGTATCTGAAGTTTCCTTAGGGATTTCTTCTTCAAAGGGTTCATCCTCATCACTTTCATCCTCAAGATAAAATGAGTTAACAGGAGGTTTTTGTCTCCTGAGAATCAGATCTTTAAGACAGTTTATTTCCTCTTGAATGTTCTGGTTGAATTGAGTTTGATTGATAATCATTTTATTAATCAATTCAGCTCTAGCTAACTCGTCTTGAGGAGGTGGTTGAGGGGTTGTGTATAGTGGAGGCTGGTTAAAACCAAATTCATGATTGTTACAAGGAACCTGTTCATAGACAAACTGATTCCTCGTTTGACAATCAGAGCTGTAGTGAGGGCCTCCACAGTACTCACATGAATATGTGTTCATCTCGGGGTATGGGGGTTGGTTAAAGAAGCTGGTTGTTTCATTGTAGGGACTTTGGTCATAGACAAACCCGTTTCCCAAACTCACAATGCTACAACCGGGGCAATTTCCACCGTTATAAGGACCACCACACCTTCGACAAACAAGAAGGTGAGGATGAGACATAGAAAGAATCAAAGGGTTTTGGAGGGTGAGAAATGTAGAATCAAAAATGTAGGAGGGTAGAGATGGATATTTTTGAGATTTTGGAAATACATTTTATATACAAATGATAGAGAAAATCTTTTTGGGTTTTTTGTGAAAAGGGTATGGACAAGGATGGTAAATTTACAAAGAAGTGAATTCCAAAATCACTAATCAGCAAACCGTTTTTAGATAAACGCGCACAACCTCCCCGGCAACGGCACCAAAAATTGATTGATGCTAAACCACCAACTTATATTGACCAAAGAATGATCAACAAAGTCAAATAGCCTAGGTCAATGCTCCGCGGAATATAGTGTTTCCCCGGGTCGTTATGTCCCGACGAGGTGTGAATGGCTAACAAACGGTTAAGTGATCGGGTGAATTTGGACAGGAAAAGGTTTGTAAATGATTAAGCTAAGGAATCTACAAAGAAATAGCTTAAATATGCTATATGAATAAGACTGGAAGCTAGGAAAAACCAGAAACGTTTAAAACTTAAAACGCGTACGTTCACGTTTAAATAAAACGTAAATGTACGAAATAAAAAGTGAAAACGGAAATCTGAAAACACCCAAGGGGTGAAAATGACTTTTTTACAAACTAAAAGTTAAAATAAAATTTTTAGAAAAAGAAAATAAATTTTTACACTATTTAATTATTTAATATTAATTAATTACTAATTAATACTTATTATTAATATTTAAACAACTAAAATACAATATAATATTATTTAAATACTAAAAAGATGAAAATAAAATTTCTAAAATTATAAAATAACTAAAAACAACTTTTAAAATTAAAAATAAGTATTTTTGTCTTTTTGTGATTTTTCTATTAATTAATTACTAATTAAACATTAATTATCTAATTAAACTATTCTAAATTGAGAAAAATAGAAAATAAACAGTAAAAATTACAAGAAAATTTCTAAAATTATTTTATAACATATAAAAGCTATAAAAAATATAAAAACTAATTATTAATTAATTATTAATAAAACTAAGATTAATTCTAATAAATACTAAATGATAAAATAAAAATCTGAGAAAATTATTATAAATATTTTAATATAATAGGAATTTAAGAAAAATATAAAATAGCTAAGTACTTAATAAAAATATAAAAATGAAAATTAAAATTTAAATAAAATTAAATAGAAACTATCACTTAAAAAATAAATTTGATTTTCTGGATTTTCTTTTTGGAAACTTGATTTATACCAAAAAGTAGAAACTTTTTGTAAAAACAAACTTTTTGGTACTCAAATATAAGCACAACAAGTGCTTATTAGCTTGACAGTTGAATTTGGTCAACTGTCCAAGCTATAAGCTTGAAACAAGCTTTAAGCTGAGAACCAGGGTTGGATTAGGATGCAAACAAGCTAAAGTAACATGAATAAGCCAATAAGCTGACTAAGCTCAAATGAGCACCTTGCTCAAAACAAAAAAAGGGACAAAGTTAATGGCTGTCTAGGGGGCCCACAAAGGTGAATGGGGGCACAAACTTGGGTGCAATGTGGAGCCACCCACCTTGGGAGTTCAAAGAAGCAAGAATTGAACCATGGGACCCACTAGGGTAGGCTACAGCCACCACCAAAGGTGGTGGAGTGGTGGTGATGCTGCTGATGCAGGGCAAGGCTCAGCCCTGTAGCTGTCTTTGGAGCTAAGTGGGGCCCACACAAAAATTAGTAAAATCTAAGGATGCTAGGACATGAAAGTTGAGCTGGTAGAGTACAAATAGGAAAAAGTTTTAACCTCTAAATCAACTCACATAAATCACAACAATTACCACAATATTTGGAAAAAACTGAGAGAATGACTTTTGACTTTTTAGTTTTGTGACCTAGTTTGACTTATATGGATTTCCAAAGCTTCTAATAAGCTGAAAGTGTTATGATAAGCTAATGTAAAGCTAAAATGAGCTACATGGATCAAATATGAGCTATTGTGCAAGGTTTAGGGTACCAACTGTATGACAGTTAACTCATAAGCTCAATCAAAAGTGAATTTTGACTTTGGTATAAAAGACATGCAAGTTTTATTGTCCAAATGTCCTAATTATACCTAATAAAACATGGTTGAGTCAAAAATTCAACAAAACAACAGGAGGAACACAGGTAACAAAGCTGTTCCAAACACCCCTTTAAAACCTAGATTACACTACAAATCTAAATGTTAGACTTATACCAACTGATGTGATGATTGAAACTTAGTACCCTACCATAATTAGAGCTATAGGAACAAAAATATAACACAAAAAACACCTAGAACATACAAATGCAGTTTACACTAAAAACAACCAGTAGAAATGGAAATGTAAGCTAGAGCATTTAACATCTAAACATAAATACTCAAATAACTATAATAAACAGTAACAAATGGTAATAAGCTAAAAATTACAAGATACAAGCTGATATGAGCAAAATGCAAAATATTGAATGAAAACTCACTTTAAGATAGAACAATGGCAGTGGAACTGAGCTAGAGTGTGAGATGAGCTCAAAGAAGTTATCAATAAGCTTTCTGAGCTTATCAGAGGGTGTTTTGAGTCTATACACACAGGGCACAACAACTTTCAATAATATAACAAGAAATTATATTTAAGACTGAAATTGCAATTTTTGATATTCAAACTGAAAACCTTAACTTGATGAGTAAATTGAGTTTTAGAAACACTAATCAACACTTATTACAAGGATTCTGAGCAAAAAAAGTACAACAACTTTGGAAATTAAACTAAAGCTTGAAAACTAAATTACACTAATCCTAAGCTACATTAACTACTACTCCTTTCTCTTTTTTTCTTTTCTTTTTATAAGCCCTGGAGGATGTCTTGACTTTCCCACTTCTTCACAGCCATTGGATTGGCCTCAATTGATCTCAACCGTTTAAAACTTTTTTGGCGGGAAAGCAGGGATTGGGCAGATAATGGGTTTGGTGTGGTATTAATTGAAGAGGGGGGGGGAAGGTAAGGGTGTAGGTGATAGTATTAATGATAGTTGGAGTTGGTGAGGACTTTGGAGAGGAGGGGGAGACAGTGAAGCTTGAAACCAGGGAAAGGGGATGAAAGGGGTGAACAGTGGTTGGTTGGGGTGGTTTGACTGAGGTCAAAGATGGGGGAGTTATATTTTTGGTGTGGGCCGGATGTGGTGGGCTTTGGGGGTGTTGATGGATCAGGGTTAGGGGATGGGCTAAAGGGTGGTTTGGTTTGTTTGTTTATTTGGTTAGTTAATAAAACCACAAGGACTATTTTTGTAATTAATGAAAAGTGAGGGGCTGATCATGAAACTTTCCAAAATATAGCATGAGAACCAATTTTTACAACATTTGAGTATTACAAGTACAAAAATTTATATTTTCCAAAATTAAAATACCCGGGGACCAAAATTGCAAATTTGCAAACTCCGGGGACTAAACTTGTAATTTTCTCAAAATTTTCATCCAGGGATTAAAAGTGATTTTTGTGAATTCCCAAGGACCAAAATTGATTTTTCATTCAAAATTATCCCACCAGGGACTGAATCTGCCAAAATCTGTAACTCCAGGGACTAAATTCTAATTTTTCAAAACTTTTATGATTTTTCACCAAAGGACAAAATATGACAACTTATGATTGTAAAAGGATCTTTGGTGATAATTTTCCATATTTTGAATATCCAGGGACTAGTTTTGTCATTTTATGAAAGTTGGGGGACTGAAACTGCCAATTTTGCAAACTTTGTGCGTTTTTCATTTGTTTTTGCTCATTTTGCATCTGAAACATATAAAACATAATTTTGAAATATTTTTAGTATTTTGATGCATTACTGAGTGTTTTTGTATGTTTTGCAGTTCAGATTAGACAAAAAATGATGAGTGTTTGAGCACTCATCACTTATCCCATGAGCTTATCTCATCAAATCTAGTTTAAATAAGTCAAAATAACTTAGGTGAATCTGATTTAGCCAGTGTGGACCCCACATAGCCCCAACTTAGCTTATTTCATTGTGTGGTCAACTCTAGTCAACTGTATAAGCAAATAAGCACTCTCAGTGCTTATTCTGAGGTTCCAAAGTAGTTTTCTTTGTAAAAGTTTCTTATTTTAAGTGTTTTAATAGTTTTATAAAAGAAAAATCAGAAAAAGCAAACTTTAATTATAGTGATAGCTTCTATTTAATAGAAATTATATATTTAATTTTCATTTCAGCTTATTAATAAGCACTTTTCCAATTTTATAATTTTCTTAATTTCTTAGTACCTTTAAGTAGTTAAAATAATTTTCTTAGATTTTTTCTAGGCAGTTTACTATTTATTAGATTTAAAAGTTGTTTAAATAATTAAATAGGTAATATTAGTAATTAAATAGTTTTCTTTAATTTTAATTAACAACAGTAGAATTTTATATTTTTCCTAAGTTTTATAAAGTAGTTAAGACTTTTAAAAAATAGTTTCATAATTTCCACTGTCCAATTCTAATTTTCCTATTTAATTTAGTTAAATTAGATTTAAATCAATTAATAAGTAATTAATTAGTCAATTAGCTTAAATATAATTTTTAGCAAGTTTTTATAATTTTGTAGAATTCCTATAATGGTTAAGTAATTTTATAAATTTTGTCATAATTTTCTAAGGTAATTTAGTATTAATAGTAATTTAAAATAGTTTAATTAGATTAATTAAGTTAAATAGTTTTTAATTAATAGAAAACTCATAAAAAGACAAAAATATTTATTTTCATTTTTTATACTTTCTTCAAGTTCTAATTAAGGTTTAGAAAATATTTTTGCTAATTTTTAGTTTAATTTGTAATCCTTGTTATTTTTAGATAATTTTATTTAAGTTTTAAATTAGATTTTAATTAGTTTTATTAATTAAATAATATTTAAATATTAAAATAATCAATTCTATAATTTCATTTTCACTTTCAGTTTTCTTTTTAATTTTAAGTTTTAAAAAGTTTCAATTATACCCCCTGTAGTTTGTAATTTGATATAACCCGCTTTTATCTGTCTGTTATCTGAATTTCTTATTTGTGCTTTTACGTGTATCTCTGTTATTGTTTATATATTTTCATATTATCTAAATACCAAGCAATCAGTAGTGTAATCATCCCTCAAATCATTTTTGTTACTGTCCTCAGTACCAATCATTCTCCTAATCGTTCCAAAATACAATTTCAATCTCGTTGGGACTTAACGACCCGGGGATTTCCCTATATTTCCACGGTCAATAATAACTTGCACTTTCTCCCAGGTGGGCCTATCAGCTGCACACGGTTGACTGGTTGATTTGGGAGGAGTCAAAATTTGGCGCCGCTGCCGGGGAGGTTGTTGCGTATTTCAAAACGGTTTAAGTTTAGTGGTTTTCAAAAACACTCCTGTACAAATACCATCACTTTGTAAACTTTGTGAAAATCAAAATCATATCTGAAAAAGTTCATTAACATTTCTCCTGAAGTGTTGACAACACCAAACAAATCATAAACAACAAAACAAACTGTGAAGTTAAATTACTTCGTTATTTTTACGATTACAACCTATACAGTTGGTTTAAGGTAAGTTCTGATATTAAATTGCGAACTTAAGAGGGATCCATTTATTTCCTCCCGCCAGCCTGCGAGTAATTTTAAAGGAACGATTTTGGTTAACGAATCAGTTCCAAAAATATTGTCCAAGTTTTTCACCCATACACAAAAAAGCCAAAAACATTTTACTGTGAATAGAATTACATAAAAGTTTACCACCGAAAACCAAGGCAGAACACCTACCAACTGGGGGTGTGAACATAATAAGTTCCCAAACTTAAGATTTAAAACTTACCATTATATCCTTGTGAATAGTGTACCCTTTTTAAAGGAGCTGTTCATTTGTGATTAGTGGATTCAAGTTCACTGTCGTTTTGCCTCTGTCTTGTTTTGATTGATACCGTTTTTAGTGCATGCGCACTCGTTCGCAAACAAAGCGTAATAAAGGAAAAAACGTAACTAAGTTACGTACTGTTAAAGAAAAACAACCAATAACAATGAACGACGAGCCCCCATTCCCTCCCAAGGAGGAGCCAGTTCCTGACACCCGAACAATGGAGGAACTGTGTCAACCTACCATGCAAGGGAGGGGTGGACCAATTGCACCACTCACTATTGGAGCCACGGATTTTGGATTAAAACACCACATGATACAACAGATCCAGAATATGTGCCAGTTCCATGGATTGCCAGGTGATGATGCCAACAGGCATCTCGACAAATTTTTAACTGTCACCCAGAGCATGAAACAACATGGCGTCACCGACGACGGCTTACGTTTTTACCTTTTTCCATATTCCCTGATTCATCATGCGACTTCCTGGTTCGATCGACTTCCAAAGAATTCGATTCACACTTTTGATGAGATGATTACCAAATTCCTGGCCAAATACTTTCCACCATCTATGGTCACAAAGCTGAGGAATGATATCAGCAACTTCAGACAGCTTCCTGACGAATCTTTATTCGAAGCTTGGGAATGCTACAAACTCTCCATTGATCGATGTCTCAACCATAATATGCTTCTTGTCACCATTATTGACACCTTCTATAATGGTTTGACTCTTCGCCATCGGGACACCATCAATGCTGCTGCAGGGGGCACCTTTATGAAAAGGACCCCTGAAGAGTGCTATGACTTAATCGAAAACATGACTGCCCATCATAATTTTTGGGACTCCTCTGCTGAGAGGAACGACTCATTTAAGTCAGACACTCCGGCAAGCAATGAAATATCAATCCTAGCTAAAAAGCTGGATGATTTGTCTACAGCAGTTTTGCGTATCCATCAGACAAATCCTAATCAGGTCAAAACTGTTAACCCAAGTTGTGAAACTTGCGGTGGTCCACATCTGTACACAGATTGCCCAGCCTCCGGTGGCTTTACTCGTGAAAACGTGTCCGCAGCTCAAGGTTCCTATAATACGGGAGGTAATTCTTACCAACCGCAAGGAGACCGAAACCTTTTGAGCTACCGTTCTAATAACTATCTTGGACCACCAGGGTTTAATCAGCCTCAAAACAGGAACCAAAATTTTAACCAGAATCAGAACCAGAACCGAATGAACCAAGGTTTTAACAGCCAAGGGAATTTCAACGCTGGTCAAAACTAGGTTCAACAAAATCAGAACCAAGGGAATTATAATCGTAATCAAGGTCAAAACAATTACCCACAGGGTAATTTTCAACAACAAAACCACTTCCAAGGTAATAACAACCAGCAACATGGGAATTTCCAGAACAATCGGGCTCAAAATTTTCCAAACCAAAATCAAGCCATTGTTCCAACTGGACCATCACATGATGAGTTATTAAAACAGTTTATGAAATCCCAAGAAGAACTGAACAAAATGCTGGTTAGTCAAATATCTAATTTGCAGAATTCTTTAAATGATCGACCCTCGGGCTCAGGTACTACTTTACCTAGCAACACGATCGCTAATCCGAGGGGCGATGTAAAGGCGATCACCACAAGAAGTGGGGTTTCTTACCAAGGACCTACAACTCCTTCTACCTCTTCTCCTATCCCTGTAGAGGAATGTGAAACTGAGGATACTACGGATACGGTACATCCTAATAATAACGGAGGTACCAATGACATCCCTCCTCCAGTTATCCCGGTCCCGACTCCTCCTAAAAGAGTCGTGTTTGAAACTACCGAAGGTCCTGTTGAAAATCCAAAAGCCAACCCAAAACCAACAATTCCATATCCCTCACGATTGCATGACCAGAAGCTCCATGACAAAGCTAATCATCAGATGGAAAAATTCTTTCAGATTTTCCAAGAACTACACTTTGATATTAGTTGATGCTCTTCTTTTAATGCCTAAATTCGCATCGACAATAAAAAACCTGTTGAGCAATAAAGAAAAACTGTTTGAGCTGGCACGAACTCCACTCAATGAGAACTGCTCTGCAGTTCTGTTGAAACAGCTTCACGAAAAGCTAGGAGACCCCGGGAGATTCCTAATACCATGTATTTTCCCTGGGATGGTTGAATGTTTTGCCTTGGCCGATCTTGGTGCAAGCTTCAACTTAATGCCTCACTCAGTTTGGAAAAAGCTCTCTCTTCAGGCACTTAGTCCCACATGCATGACTCTCGAGCTTGCAGACCGTTCAATTTCACGTCCCCTCGGTATTGTCGAGGACGTATTTGTAAGAGTGGGAAAGTTCCATTTTCCGGCAGACTTTGTCGTTGTTGATTTCGATGCAGATCCAAGAGTTCCTCTAATTCTTGGGAAGGGATTCTTAAGAACGGGACGTGCATTAATCGATGTTTTCGATGAGGAAATCACGTTACGAGTTGGCAATGAAGCGATAACGTTCAACCTTGATCAAACCTCGAGATACTCCTCGAATTATGATGCTGAATCGGTCAACCGAATTGATGTCATTGACATTGCATCCGAGGAGTATGCTCAGGAATTCCTTGGATTCGCTGATAATTCTACGAGTGGCAATCCCACTACTTCTTTTGATCCCATAATTGCTAATTCTTCTCCTTCTCTCACTCCGTTTGAGGGAAGTGATTTCGTCCTTGGGGAATTAGAGGCCTTTCTCAAAAGTGATTCAGTTACCGAAGGAATTGATTACCAAGAGATTGACCCGGAGGGGGATATACTTCTCCTTGAGAAGTTATTGAACAAAGATCCTTCTCCCATTCCTGTTCTACCTCCACAACTTCATAAGGCGGAAGTCAAATATGTTGAGAAAAATGATGATTTCCCCGAGGTTGAACATAAGGACATGCCTCCTCATCTAGAATATGCATTCTTGGAAGGTAACGATAAGTTACCGGTCATTATTGCAAAAGACTTAAAGGATGAGGAGAAAACAGCGCTGCTTAAGGTTTTAAAGTCCCACAAGCAAGCAATTGCTTGGAAGCTCTCAGACATAAAGGGTATAAACCCGGATTTTTGTACACACAAAATCCTAATGGAAGAGGACTTTAAACCTGCCGTGCAGCATCAAAGAAGGGTAAATCCAAAAATCCACGAAGTTATAAAGGCAGAAGTTATCAAACTTCTTGATGCGGGATTGATTTACCCTATATCAGATAGTCCTTGGGTTAGCCCAATACATTGTGTTCCAAAGAAGGGCGGTATTACGGTTATTACAAATGAGGATAACGAGTTGATACCAACTCGTTTGGTTACAGGGTGGCGAGTATGTATTGATTACAGAAAACTTAACGAAGCCACCCGCAAAGACCATTTTCCTCTACCCTTTATGGACCAAATGCTCGAAAGACTAGCGGGAAATGAGTATTATTGTTTCCTCGACGGCTTCTCGGGTTACTTCCAAATTCCCATTGATCCACAGGATCAAGATAAGACTACCTTCACATGCCCTTACGGAACATTTGCCTATCGTCGCATGCCTTTTGGGTTATGCAATGCTCCGGGCACTTTCCAGAGGTGCATGATGGCTATTTTCCATGACATGATCGGGAAAACCATGGAGGTATTCATTGATGACTTCTCAGTCATCGGGAATTCTTTCGACTCATGCCTCTCCCATTTAGAAAAACTGCTTCAACGTTGTGAAAACACTAATCTTTGTCTAAACTGGGAGAAGAGCCATTTTATGGTTAAGGAGGGCATTGTCCTCGGCCATAAAATTTCAAAAAGTGGGATTGAGGTCGATAAGGCCAAAATTGATGTTATTGCTAAACTGTCTCATCCCACCACGGTTAAAGGAATAAGGAGTTTTCTCGGCCATGCCGGGTTCTATCGGAGATTCATTCAGGATTTTTCTAAAATAGCCCCGCCCATGACTCATCTTCTTGAAAATGATGCTCCTTTTATCTTTTCCCCCGAGTGCATCGAAGCTTTTTCTACTTTAAAGAAAAGACTTACTGAGGCACCAATCCTTGTTGCCCCCGACTGGGACTTACCCTTTGAACTTATGTACGATGCTAGCGATTATGCTATTGGTGCAGTTCTGGGGCAACGCAAAACCAAACATTTCCAGCCAATACACTACGCAAGTAAGACCATGAACGAAGCTCAAACACACTATACCACCACAGAAAAAGAATTATTAGCTGTGGTATATGCCTTTGAAAAATTTCGGTCTTACTTAATCTTAAACAAAAGCGTGGTGTATATGGACCATTAAGCTTTGAAATACCTTTTCACTAAACAGGACGCAAAGCCAAGACTGCTCCAATGGGTCCTGCTCCTTCAAGAATTCGATATTCTCATAAGAGATAAAAAAGGAGCAGAGAACCTTGCAGCTGATCACTTGTCCCGGTTAGAAAATCCTCATCAGGATATTCTCGGGAGAAAAGAAATTAATGAAACTTTTCCTCTGGAGACTCTAAATCTAATCTCTACCCAGGATGATTCCAATACCCTATGGTTTGCCGACTTTGCAAATTACCGTGCGGGAAATTTCGTTGTGAAAGGGATGTCGTCCCAACAGAAAAGAAAATTCTTTAAAGATGTAAAACATTACTTCTGGGACGACCCCTACTTGTTCAAAATATGTGCGGATCAAGTCATCTGACGGTGTGTCCATGGCTAAGAAGCCATGGAAATTCTTAAAGCTTGTCATGATGGACCCACGGGGGGACATCATAACCCAAACTACACCGCCAAAAAGGTGTTTGATTCGGGATTCTTTTGGCCCACGATATATAAAGACGCCCATGAACTTATCAAAACCTGTAAGGCTTGCCAGCGTCACGGAAATATTTCCAAAAAGACTGAGATGCCGCAAAACGCCATCCAAGTCTATGAAATATTTGATATGTGGGGCATTGATTTTATGGGGCCATTCCCGTCTTCACGAGGGAATAAATACATACTCGTGGCTGTCGACTATCTGTCAAAATGGGTTGAAGCAAAAGCTTTACCCACCAATGATGCCCGAGTAGTCGTTAAATTTTTAAGGTCTCTCTTTGCCAGATTCGGGACTCCTCGTGCCATTATCAGTGATCGTGGCACTCACTTCTGTAATGAACAATTTGCAAGAGTGATGCTGAAATATGGTGTAACTCACCGTCTTTCTACAGCATATCACCCCCAAACAAGTGGGCAGGTGGAGGTCTCAAATCGGGGTATTAAGAGAATTCTGGAGAGGACGGTTGGTGAAAACCATGCCTCTTGGTCAGATAAGCTGGACGATGCATTATGGGCTTTCCGCACTGCTTACAAAACACCTATCGGGTGTACTCCATATAAGCTAGTGTACGGGAAAGCATGTCATCTTCCGATCGAATTAGAACATAAGGCCTATTGGGCCTTAAAACATGCAAATTTCGACCTTCAGACAGCGAGTGATCACCGTAAAGTTCAACTAAACGAACAAAATGAATTACGTGATCAAGCTTACGAAAATTCTTTAATCTATAAAGAAAAGACTAAGAAGATACATGACTCTAAAATTAAGAACCGCGTTTTCAACGTTGGTGACAGAGTTCTTCTTTTCAATTCAAGATTAAAAATTTTCTTGGGAAAACTAAAAACCCGTTGGTCTGGACCATTTACTATAACAAAAGTATACCCATATGGAACTATTGAGTTATTGCAACCTGACGGTCCCAATTTCAAAGTAAATGGTCATCGGTTAAAACACTATTTTGGAGGGGAAATACAACCAATGGTTGTCCCAGATCTCCAAACTTACCCCATGGACCAATAAATTCGGGGTCGAGTCAAGCTAGCGACTCGGTTAACAAAAACAGTAGCTTCCCCAAGGACAATTTAATTCGGGGTCGAGTCAAGCTAGCGACTCGGTAAACAAAAACAGTAGCTTCCTCATGGACAATTCAATTCGAGGTCGAGTCAAGCTAGCGACTCGGTAATCAAAAACAGTAGCAATATGGGTTTTCACCCATATTTCTGTCTTCTCATCCCTTTCTACCACCCTAGTATGGGGGAGACGAACCACATGTTGTACATATATATAAATTTTTTCAAAAAAAAAAAAAAAATAGTTAAACTTTGTATGTAAATAGACTAAAATAAAAGGTTAATAGTATTACCTTCTTACGTTCTAAGTCTTGGTGGGACACCAAGTACTGTGAATATTGAGGGCAATATTCAGTTCTAAGTGTGGGGGAGAGTTGTCACGAATTCAAAACACATGTTCCATCAAGAACCCCCATTTGATCAAAATTACCAGTTTTTTCACACTTAGAAATGCAAATAATGGTATCAATCCTCCATGTCTAACCTACAAAAGGATTGGCTAGTCCAGGAGCAAATGGCTCTTGGTAAAGACATCTCAAAACCGTTGATGGCTTGCAATTTGCCCAAAATTGTATGGTACCTCAACTCGCCATATCCTAAAAAGCGAAGGAGTTGGCTAGCCCGCAAGATTATGGCTTGTGGTAAAGGCAATGAAAAAACCATAATTGGTAATCAGCTCACCAAGATGTTGACTATTCCATCAAGAGTTGGCTAGTCCAGAAGCAAACGGCTTTTGGTAAAGACAAATCAAATCCGTTGACAGCTGGTGGTTTGCTCAAAATCACACGGTTATCAGGTGTGCCACAGTTCTTACACCTGGCTACTCCAGAGGTGATGGCTTTTGGTAAAGAGTAAAAATCCATTAATTTTTTCTCAAAAGATTGCTAGGGACTAGCAAAAGTTTAGTGTGGGGGATTAATGAGTGTCTAAATACTCATCATTTTATACCAATCTGAACTGCCAAAATATACAAAAACACTCAAATATGCATCATAATACTTAAAATATCTTAGAAGTGTGTTTTATATGTTTCAAATGCAAAATATGTAAAAACAAATGAAAAACGTACAAAGTTTGCATAATTGGCAGTTTCAGTCCCTCAAGTTTCAAAAGTTGTCAAATCTAGTCCCTGGTAAATCAAAACATGAAAAATATCATCAAAGGTCCTTATGGATTCATAAGTTGTCAAGTAAAGTCCTTTAAAGTTAAAAAAATTACAAAATGACAACTTTAGTCCCTCAAGTTTCAAAAATGTCATAATTAGTCCTTAAGGTTTTAAAAATGGGAAATTAATAAAATAAACCTTGAACTATTCTTAAATGAAAAAATTGGTCCTTATGATAACATTTTGAGAAATCACATCTTCAGCCCCTTAAAAATCCAAATTTACAGAAATGGTCCCTAGAGTTTGAGAAATTGGCAGAAAAGGTCCCTGGGATTTTGAAAATGGAAAAATACATCTTTTATCCTTGTGTTATGGTTTAAATACAGGTTTAGTCCTTGAAAGAAGTTTGGGAAAGTGGCAAACTCAGCCCCTTAATTTTGCAAAAATTACAAAATTGGTCCTTGTTTAATACCACTAAACCAACCGGACCCTTGTAATTATTAAATCCAAATCCAAACACAACACAAAACCAAGCCCACCCCCTAGGCCCATTCCAACCTCAGCCCAGTCCACTCCCTTTTATTAAATAAAATGGGCGTTGACCCGGTCAAACACCCCAATACCGCCAAACCACTACCACTGTAGCACCTCCACCTTCAACCTTGCTTCACCCAAAACCATGGTGGTTTTCCACCACCTGTCTACCCCAGCTCACTACCTACTCTCCCCTCACCTCTTTTCCACCTCACAGCCTATCCCACACCTCATTTAATGCAATTCCCACCATTTTTCCCTCCAAACCACTCCACACCCTCTGTTTTCATCATGAAACCTCAACTTGGCCTCCAAACCTTCCCAATTGTCCCCTGACACCTCCACATACTCCCAAAATTCTTTAATTGATCAACTTTGTCCCCAAGTTAACTTGGAAGACTTTTGGCGCCAAAAACAGATTTGAAGGTCAGGATTAAATCAGAACAAATCAATGGTCAAGATCAAGTGGGATGTATTCAGAGTGCTACAAGGAACCCTAATTGGAGCCTATAAAAGGAAGTGAAGTGCTGAAGACCAAGATATAGTTTAATTTAGCTTAATCAAAATCGTATAAGTTGTAACTTGTTATTTCAGTTAGTTCTCAAGCTTTTAAGCTTTGTGTTAGTCAATTAAGGTGTAATCTCAGCTTTTGTGATAATCAAATTCAAGTTCTAAGTCATATCTCAGATTGTGCAACTTTCAAGTTCATTTTAAATTTCTAAATAAGCTATATTGTTATTGTTGTTAGATTATATGAGTTCATAAGCTAATATAAGCTCCTCAGAAAGTTTATGAAAGCTTTTAGAAATCTTTAAAGCAGTTATAATAGATAAACTCATAAATCATAAAAAAATAAGAAAAATAAAGAAGAAAATTAAAAATCATGGTTATGGTGATCATCAAGTAGGAGTAGGGTGTATCTTGGAAGGCCTTGGGTTAGTGAATCTGTGGAGATTCTTTAAGATTGTTCTTGGTTCATGGTTTGAGCAGGAAAGCTTATTGTAAGTTATCAAAAATCTCATATCTGTCTTTGTACTATAGCTTTGCTCATTGCTTGCTTTTTCAGTTGCTTTATGCTTATTCAGTCCTAAATAGTGATAATATAACATAAAATTGGTATCTTGTTTGTTGGAATTTCTAGTTGCTAAAATATCAAAGTTTCACAGTCAACATAGCTTATTTAGTATTCTTGTGTATCTGTGGTAATTTCCTGTTTCTAAGTGCTTAATTATACTTAACATAACATAATAAGTCACTGTGGATCAGTTTCATAAGCTCTTTAAGCATTTTACTACTTAAATCATAAAAAAGTCTAGTATAAGGTGTGTTTGGATCAGGTTGTTCATCTGTGCTAGAAGTGGTTTGAGTTGTTGTTTTTGCTTGCTTTATGTCACTTAGGGTAATATCAGCTCAGAATAACCTTAACAATTAATGTCCTAGAGTAAAAAAGTCAAAATCACAAGTAATACATCACCACAGTTAACTGTGGTGATATTTGAGTCCAAGTCTCATCATATCATCTCATAAGTTAATAACCTAGCTTAATTTAACTTAATATTAGCTTATAACAACTTATTAAATAAGTAGGATCAATCAGAAGTTCACATAAGTCAAAGATAGTTCATCATTCAAAAAGTCAAAGTGTGTTGCTCTCAGATTTCTCAAAACTTGGGTGATTTTTCTAGAATTTAGGAAGCTAATTTAGAGCTTGAAACTTCTTGTGCTTATAATCTACCACCTAAACTCTAGGAATCAAAGCTTATTTGATTTTTAAGATTTTTTCTGAAACTTGTGCAAGAGCTGAAAGTACCCTGCAGGGCAACCCAGTGCCCTGTGCACTCAGACCCTATTTCACCCACCCAACTTTGGTGGTGATTTGTGGTTACCCCAGTGGGTCCCACACCTCATACTTTGGTTCGTACAACCCCCCTCCTACCAGTGTTTGAAAGTTGACCCTTAGTTTGACCATTAGACCAGTGGACCCCACTTAGTTTTGCATCAAAACTCTGTCCCATTTCTGATCCAGAAACTAAATAAGCAGTTGCTTATTATAGTTTTTTAGCTTATCCCGTGAGCTTATCTCATCAAATCTAGTTTAAATAAGTCAAAATAACTTAGGTGTATTTGATTTAGCCAGTGTGGACCCCACATAGCCCCAAATTAGCTTATTTCTTTGTGTGGTCAACTCTAGTCAACTGTATAAGCAAATAAGCACTCTCAGTGCTTATTCTGAGGTTCCAAAGTAGTTTTCTTTGTAAAAGTTTCTTTTTTTAAGTATTTTAATAGTTTTATAAAAGAAAAACCAGAAAAGCAAACTTTAATTATAGTGATAGCTTCTATTTAATAGAAATTATCTATTTAATTTTCATTTCAGCTTATTAATAAGCACTTGTCCAATTTTATAATTTTCTTAATTTCTTAGTACCTTTAACTAGTTAAAATAATTTTCTTAGATTTTTACTAAGCAGTTTACTATTTATTAGATTTAAAAGTTGTTTAAATAATTAAATAGGTAATATTAGTAATTAAATAGTTTTCTTTAATTTTAATTAACAACAGTAGAATTTTATATTTTTCCTAAGTTTTATAAAGTAGTTAAGACTTTTAAAAAATAGTTTCATAATTTCCACTGTCCATTTTCTAATTTTCCTATTTAATTTAATTAAATTAGATTTAAATTAATTAATAAGTAATTAATTAGTAAATTAGCTTAAATATAATTTTTAGCAAGTTTTTATAATTTTGTAGAATTCCTGTAATGGTTAAGTAATTTTATAAATTTTATCATAATTTTCTAAGGTAATTTAGTATTAATAGTAATTTAAAATAGTTTAATTAGATTAATTAAGTTAAATAGTTTTTAATTAATAGAAAATTCATAAAAAGACAAAAATATTTATTTTCATTTTTTATACTTTCTTCAAGTTCTAATTAAGGTTTAGAAAATATTTTTTCTAATTTTTAGTTTAATTTGTAATCCTTGTTATTTTTAGATAATTTTAATTAAGTTTTAAATTAGATTTTAATTAGTTTTATTAATTAAATAATATTTAAATATTAAAATAATCAATTCTATAATTTTATTTTTTCTTTCAGTTTTCTTTTTAATTTTAAGTTTTAAAAAGTTTCAATTATACCCCCTGTAGTTTGTAATTTGATATAACCCACTTTTATCTGTCTATTATTTGAATTTCTTATTTGTGCTTTTATGTGTATCTCTGTTATTGTTTATATATTTTCATATTATCTAAATACCAAGCAATCAGTAGTGTAATCATCCCTCAAATCATTTTTGTTACTGTCCTCAGTACCACTCATTCTCCTAATCGTTCCAAAATACAATTTCAATCTTGTTGGGACTTAACGACCCAGGGATTTCCCTATATTTCTACGGTCAATAATAACTTGCACTTTCTCCCAGGTGGGCCTATCAGCTGCACACGGTTGACTGGTTGGTTTGGGAGGAGTCAACTCACACCAATGGTTTGAAAATAAAACGGTTATTATTTTATAATTGGACTAAGTCCTATTTGTATCCTTAATCTTTGTATAGGCTACGTTGTTATACACTCCATAGCGTTAAACATTGTCTTGTATTTATTACACTAAGCTCATGCAACCAAAACGTTAAGGGGTTACCAAAATTAATTGGCGGATTTGTGCCCGGTAGGTATTGTAGTTTACCCTATTCAAATATAATGTGTTTGATTGAACGTACCGGGCCAATACAAACGGGATTCATTAATCCCAATAGATCTATTTACAATATTCACGCTCACTAAAGCTAGTGATTCACTGGTTCATGATAAGGGACTTATGTTTGATAGCAATAGTACTTAGTGACAATAAAACAATTGGATAAGCATACAATTTAAAGGCATTGTGTTCAGTTGAAAATAATAGCATGTATTCCTCCCAAGGGTTTGTAAAACAATTAAGTAATAGAAAGTGGTGCTATGCACTCACCGTGAGTTGGATGATATCAAATGTATAATAAGAATGATGGATATGCCGTGAGAACTTCTACGAGCAACCTAGAATATGGTATCGTGTCTTAGTTTATGGAATAGTGATGCAAAAGCATAAACGAGTCTATATATGTCCTTATATTAATCATGATGTAGTACTTGGTAGTTTTGTATATGTCGTTTCATAGAAATGGTTTATGAAACATTTTTAGTTTTAGATATCGCGTATTACCGTTCGGGCCATCATAATCCATAGGTCATGTAGTAAACATTCGAGGAGCTAGGACACTTTAAATCGTCAATCCAGCAACTTGTCGATCCGTTTACCCAAATGAAACCCCTCACATGAAGTTCCTTAGTATTGTAGTGATTAATATAGAAAACATAAGTTTTACTTGTTTGATTACGTGACATATAAGTTAAGTGGTTACATGGTTTGCAAATAAGTTTGGTCATAATCCGCAAGTGAGTTTGGGTAAATCTAAATGTCTAATGAAAGTTATATGGTACTTGATTTAGTGTAAGTAACTTAAATGGAAGTTCTCGTCATTTACCAAAAGTTACTATTCCGAAGGTAAAATAAACATAGGAAAATTTATTTTGAATGAAGATTGTTATTTTATAACTTTATTAAGTCTAGTATGGATGTAATTTACTTGAAAAATCCCATGGTTTTATTAATGAAGTAGATCCAAATTGTATTGTTTTGTTAAAACTAAAACTTTAGTTCAATGGTTTCGGCTTAGAAAGCCTTGAGGTCCTAGCTGTGGCCTTTGTCTTGGTTACTATGTCTTTGAGATCTTTACTTTGGCCTTAGCAGCGTTTGTGATCTCATTCCTAGGCCTTTACGCCATTTGATTTACCTTAGTCGTGACAAAAGTAAAGTCATTTAGATACATAAAGGGGCTGTTTAGAATTTGAAGAAAAATATCATTCGTTATGCGTTTTTAGGACTCGAGCTTCTATGCTATTGAAGGAAAACGTCGTTCCAGACAACTTTCGTGTTTTAAATTTTTGATGAAATGGACCAGAAGGGCCTCACTTAAAAAGGTCAGCTGCTTAACAGCTTGTTTTGGCAGTTTCGGCATTTTGGTTTCGCTAACTTCTTTTTAGTCGTGTACTCGTTTTAGGTGATTCAAATTGCTATGTCTTTGTTTTAATGTTGTCTAACTGATTTTTAAGTTTATGTAGACTCCTAATCAATAGTTTGATGTAGAAACTCAATATACTACAAGTATATTAACAAGTTATGACAACTAAGATTCTAACAAGTTTTATCCTAACTTCAACATGTAAGTTATAAGTTCTAGATTTGTTTTAATAAACTTGTACATCATGATCTAATATAGAGAACATATATACTGTATAGAGATTATGAAACTATAGTAAGGATGATGAGTATAAGTTTCCTTACAACTTTTGGCTTTCTAATAGAAAGGAAATCAAGAACTTAGAACTAGGACTTTGATTGAGCAATTTCCCACAACTTAGCAATCCTTCTACAATCTTGTATTCTTGAAGAGTTTTTGATGAGATCTTAGGTGACTTGAGTAGAATTAAACTCAAGAGGATCACCTAAACTTGCAAGGATTTGATGCATTTTGCTTGTAGCTTGAATACTTGAGATAATACTTGAAGTAGAGAGACAATTAGGAGTGTGTTTGTGTGTGTGATGGAATGAACGACCAAAGTGGGAGGGGAAGGGGTTTTATAGAGCCTTAGTTAGTCAAAAGAGGTTCCAAGAGTGGTGATTCATCTTACTTTTTAGCTAAGGATTGCCATGTGTCATTAGATTAAGCATAACTTAGACATTAAGTTAGTATAGGTGTAGAGATCTTGGACAAGGCTAATAAAACCATTCCAAGCGCCCTTGTGACTTATAAAAATGCCACCTAGGGCTGGAGTTGAGGAGGTTATGAGTTTAGGATATTTGTCTTGTCTTTACGGAGTGAGTTTTGGTCTCGGTAATCGCTAACAGTAAGTCTTTAAGTCACGAAACTTAAAACTGGGTATCCAAAAAATATGAACTTCTAAGAAATGTTAAAACATATCAATATACTCTAAAAAGTATATTAAATGAGTAATAAGTTTTATCGGGGTACTTAATTGTCGTAAAAACATAAAACCGGAATTGTTAAATATCTATTTAAGATATTTAGGAAGCAAATTTCAACTTGACATCTCTTAGTGAGATACTTTGAAACATATTATCTAAATAATATCTAGTTGATGACTAGATATATGATTAGGCAAGGAAATTTTTAAATGTATTAGTCAAAAGGTGGTGCTGGTATCGGGAGTGAATAGTAAAAGTGGATAGTGAAAATCAATAGTAACCCAAAAATGCGAATTGTTACAGTACCTACCCCTTAAAGGGAATTCCGTCTAGGAATTCAGTGTGTGTTATCTTGTGTTGAAGTTTTTAGGAGAGAGTGTGGGTATATGTGGCGAATTCTAATCTTCGTGTTCCCAAGTTCCTAGTCATAGAATGTGTTATGTACCATTCTATGTTTTTGGTGGCGGCTTAAGTTGGTAATTGTTAGGAATATAAATATTCATATAAAAGACTCGGTCACCCTGAGTATCTAATAGCATTAGGTTAGCTCGTAGTCGATACTATATTAGTTAATCTTAGTTTAGTTTATGTAACATCGTGGAGGAAGAACGGGTCTTTACCCACTGTATACCCGATTCACAGCCCGAATAAAGGGCATTTTGTAATAAGTGTAAATACACCTTCCCTAGCAAGGAAGGGGTTGGACCTTTCACTTCAATCTAATATTCCACAAGTTTTTCTCAAAGGCTCCCATCTCTTTTCTTTCTCTCTCTAACATCTCTTTAGTTTTTCTTCTTCTTAATTCGACCCATATTACAAAACCATAAGAGTTTAAGGTTATGAGTATCCTAAAATTGGTATCAAGAACCATGGTTACTTCTAAGGGACTTGGTATACTTGGATTTGAGCTTGGTTTTTGGTTTTATGTTTGGTTCGAATGGTATTTCTTGAAAACATCTTGGTTTGATCTTGTTTGTGATTGGATACGTGATATTCTTGGGCTTTCATGTTTAGAGGTGTTAGAAGTACTTAGTTTTTCATTTGGATAGACTGAATCATTCATTGGTTGGGTGTTTGAGGCAATTTGTGTTGAGTTTCATAGTAGCGATTTGCTTCTCGGTGTCATATTCATTATAGCGATTTGGTGAATTTGGATAGCGATTTGGTTAGTTCAGGGTTAGCGATTTGCTCTATTTGCTATTTTGAGATAAAAGGACAAATCTATAGATAGTCACAGTTTTTTCTCATTCCTTAGCGATTTGTCAGACTTGTCTTTTTGTGGTTTAGCGATTTGGTTCAGCGATTTGCTTATCCAGTGATTTGCTTCTTCCAACGATTTACCTTTGTAGAGATTTGCTGTTATAGCGATTTGCTTCTCAGAGACAAATAACGATTTGCTTCCTAAAGATTTGCTCTTTTTAGCGATTTGGTTCAGCGATTTGCTTATCCAGTGATTTGCTTTGATTTGCTTTTGTAGCGATTTGCTGATCTAGCGATTTGCCATTCAGAGATTTGGTTTTTCCAGCATTTTGCTTTTCAGAAACAACTATTTGTATCTCAGAGACAAGTAGAGATTTGCTTCTCGGTTTTATTCATAAGTGTGGTTGAATCCTGTACATAAGTCCGCAATGACTACTGACTCAGATCCTCCAATGTCAGAGAAACTCAAATTGGATAATACAAATGTTGATATTGTGAATTCTAACCAAATGATACAACTGAACGTATCTGAATCTATCAATGCCAATATGGAGTCAATCTGCTCAAATTCACAAGTTAAAGAGGATAAAGAGGTTTATCAGCCACCTGTGTTACCAGTGACTACGAAAAGTGGCATAGAAGGCTTTCGATTGCTTCACTCACATCTCAAGAGTCTCTTTGAACAACCTGGATACCTAGGAGGAGACAAACGTGCATTTGAAACGCTCTTTGGTCAAGATGTTGGGAACTTCACTGTCACAATGACATTGTACTTAGATCAACTCCAACAACAACTTGACAAAGAAGAATTTTCTAAAAGTAGCTCTATGGCCTCATTCGGTGTGATCTGCAAACAACTCCAAGTGTTTATTGACTCGAAATTCACAGTGGAGTATGATCATGACTGTTAGATGACGAGTAAGTGTTTTGCCAATTACACTGGAATCAAGGTTGATACCTTCAGATTCACACTACTCCAACTCACTGGGAATGTTAAGGAGTTCATTGAGGCACGGGCACTTCATCAGCAATGCAGTGACACGGTTACTGACAAGATGATTACTAATCACTCTTCTGGGATGTCTTCCACCCTTATCTTGGATGCTGATCATCAATGAGATAAGGACCAAATCCCACCTTTAGAGGTACATGTCACTGATCATCATGTTGTGCTTTATGATAATGATATGCATGCTGAGCAAGGGTTCTCCCCACTTATGACACATATTCATTGGAAAAGACTACTAGTGATACCATGTCTAAACCAACCAATATGGGTCATAAAGGGGGAAAATGTGATCAGGATGCTACACTTGGTGATGAGTCAAGTCATATTGTTTCAGCTAACCCTATTAAATCTACTGAAGTGGTTGATATGAATGCATTCAAAGAACTTTCAAAAAGATTTTCTCAACTTGAAAAACATTGTATTTATCTTGAAATTGCAATGCAACAAAATGAAGAAAGTTTTCTGATTAACCAACCATGCATACCTTCGGAACTTCCTGAGCTCCCTGAATAGTTTATGATAAATGATTTAAAAGCTCAGCTTGAAACCAAAGACTTGACAATCAACCACCTTAAACACAATATTGCTAAGATAAATGAGGTGTGTAGTAATATTAAAGAGAAAGCTTTACATAACAGTAATATTGACTCTACAACAATTACTGAATTGGTGCGCAAAGTGGCTGTATTGCATAATGAAAATTAGACCTTGAAAAGACACTGTAAAACCCTGAATGAGTATATCAATGAAGAAAGGTCTATGACCACTAAACACACAACGTCTTTAAATACTAAAAATGATGGGCTTATGATTGGTGCTGAATGGTCAACTAAAGTCAACCACGGATGTGGTCAATATAGCCAAACAGCCTAGACCAATGCTTCCGGTTAGTACAGAGTTTCCCCGGGTCGTTTTATCCCGACGAGGTGTAGACAGGTATTTTGAACGTCTTGTGATTGGGTGATTTTTCACAGGAAAGGGTTATGATTGGTAAAATTTTAGAATTATTAAATGGAATAGCTTAGGAAAGCTAGGTGAATGATTACGTGAAATAAGATTGAGAAGAAACGCGTTAAATCCTAAAAACGTACATTTTAATTACAAACAGACGCAAACGTACGTGAGAAAAAGTGGAACGATAGAAATAAAAGGCCTACAAATATGAAATTGATATTTTTAGAATCCTAATAAATAAAGAAAATTTTTGGAAAAAGAAAAATAATTTTTTACACTATTTAATTAATTATTATTAATTAATTACTATTTTTCTAATTACTTTTAATTATTTAAATTACCCTAAATTATAACTAATTATGATTTTACACTAGAAAAATGAAAATTTAATTTGGAAAAATCTAAAATAACTTAAAACAAATCTTAAAATTAAAATTATATTTTTCTGACTTTTTAAATAATTATTATTAATTAAAACTAATTATTAATTAATTTAAACTACTTTTAATTAAGAAAAATAGCAAATGAACAGTAAAAAATCTAAAACTTTTCTTAAAATTATTTTATGATATCAGGAACCTATGAAAATTATAAAAATGAAAATTGCTTTTGTAAAAAGCTGAAAATAAGCCAAATGGCTTAAATAGAAGCTATCACTTTTTGTATTTTTGTCTTTTCTTGGATTTTCTTTTTTAAAACTATTTATACACTGATTATAAACAACTTTTGTGAAGGAACTTTTTCTGGAAATAAAAAATAAGCATGTTGCGAGCTTATGTGATAAGTAGAATAAGCATAAAGCTTATTAGGATTTTGCTTGACTTGAAAAAGCTACACAAAGACTATACTAGAGTACCATAGACCAAAATAAGTTAACAACAGATTAAGTTATGATAGAAAGAAGAAAAAGGAACAAATAAGCACACAAAATAAGCTGAAACAGGCCAATAAGCACTTTGGTTTAACAAACAGGCCAAATAGGCCAAGAAGGGTCAACTGCAGCCTTCTCTGGGACCACTAGGGGGTTCAGGAGTCCAAAACTAGGGTTGAACCTTCAAGATGGACTGGGGGTCTTGCAATTGAGCCAATAAGCAATCCCTGAGGATCACTAATAAGCTCAGAATAAGCCTTTGAAATAAGCCAATAAGTCTGAGATGCTCAGTATGTAGGGTGAGACATGCCAACTTGCAGGCCTTGGTGGGGTCCACACAAGAGATCAGGGATCCAAATTAAAGCCTGAATCTTAAAGATAAGCTAGAGGGCTTTCAAATAAGCCAATAATCAGGATCTAACACTCACTAATAAGCTGGTTATGAGGGATTGAAAATAAGCCAAAACACACTTAAGTCTTAGGATACTTGGTGAAATGAACAAGTTACATGCACTGATTCCTATGTCCAAATAAGTTCACAAGTTCAAAATAAGCACTAATGTAGTAAGTTGGCTTATTGCGGTTTCCAAAAAGGCAAAAAGCACAGGGTGGGGCCCACTATTGAACAAGCTATGGTCTGTTGAACTTGGTATGTCTATGCTGAGTACTCAGTACACAAGGGTGAAATAAGCAACTTTCAAAGCCAAAATAAGCTATTCAAATGACTATTGAGATCCAATATTAATTGAAATCTAGAAAGGCACACTGATAAGCTTTCCAAAAAGCTAAAAATCAAGGTCTAGAGTTTTCAAATGCACCCAGGAGGGGGAAATGAAATTTGACCAAAATCACAAGTACCCTGGTGTAGGGCAGTACCTTGCCCTGCAGGTCTTTTCACATATCAAAATAAGCGCTTTAAAAATTTCTAAAAAATAAGTTGACAATGTGATTCACTAGTTCAGGTGATGGACTTTAATTTGTAAAACGCTCAGACCTTGAAAGTGCCACAAAATTCATGAAAAATCCTTGAAGTTTTGGTTTTCTTCAAAGTACTTTGAATTTGACTTTTTGATTTTACTCCTAGTTTGACTAAAATGAGTTTTGATCTTAATTTATTGACTGAATATGGTTAGTTAAGCTATATTAAGACTAAATTAAGCTACAATACATACTTATGAGTTGATATGAAGCTTATGCCACTTTAAAATCCACACAGAAAGTGTTTAGGCCAAGATTAAAGTGATTTTGACTTTGAAGCTTACAACCACCTAAATTATGCTTGTTCTAGACTACTTTGGTACTGAGAATGGTGTGTGAACAAGTTGTAACCAATGAATTCCACAGATACATAACCACACAGTCTAAACCAAACAACCTGATAAAATTGTGATTTTATAGAAACTTGAACCAAAGTCTAAACTATGAATCAGAAATTATCTAATAAGCAACAAACAAGTAAAAGAAGCACAGATAAGCAGGAAATAAGCACAATGAATAAGTAACACATATTATACAATATTACACTTGAAAATGCAAATTTTGAACCAAGAAAGCTTTGAAACCTGCCTAGCTTTTACTAGGGCCCCTTTCTCAGCTACAATCTCCTAGCTTATCAAGGATAAGCTCGGTAAAAATCCATCTACCAATTCATTACTTGGTACTGACTCCTCCCAAACCAACCAGTCAACCGGGTGCATTTGATAGGCCCGCCTGGGAGGGGAAGTCAATTGTTTTTAAATCCATGGAAGTACAGGGAAATCCCATGGTCGTTAAGTCCCAACGAGATTGAAATTGTATTCTGAACGTTTTTGGGAATACGTGGTTCTAAAGACAGTAACCAAGCAGATTGGGGAATCATTACACTACTGATTGCATGGTATTTGAACAATTTAGAATAATATTAACAATCACAGAAATACAGATATAATCTCAGATACACAAAATGGAAATCAGATTATAGACAGCGAAAAGTGAGGTTTAACAATTTTACAACTACAGGGGATGCAAGTGAAACTTTTTCAAACTTAAAATAAAAAGAAAATTTAAATTTAAAATGAAAATGAAATTATTTAAATTATTATTTTAATATTTAAATATTACTTAATTAATAAAAACTATTTAAAAAGTAATTTAAATCTAATTTAAATCAAACTAAAAATGACAAAGGCTACAAATTAAACTAAAAACTTGCAAAACTATTTTCTAAACCTTAAAATGAACTTGAAGAAAGTATAAAAATTAAAAAGAAATATTTTTGTCTTTTTATGGGTTTTTCTATTAATTAAATACTCATTATATTAATTATACTAATTAAACTATTTTAAATTACCAATAATACTAAAATGACTTAGAAAATTATGGAAAAATTTATAAAACTAATTAACCATCACAGGAATCCTAAAAAATTATAAAAAGTTGGTTTTATGTATTTTTAAACTAATTTACTAATTATTATTCTAATTATTAATTAATTACCAATTAAACTATTTATATTATAAAAAATAGAAAATGAACAGTAGAAATTCTAGAAAAATTCCTAAAAATGTTTTATCTTATATAAAAGCTAGGAAAATTATAAAAACTAGGTGTTACTTAATAAAATCTAATTTTTCTATTTAATTCTTTAATATTAATTAATAATTAATTAAAATAATATTAATTCTAAATATCACTAAATGACAAAAGAAAAATCTGGAAAAATTTATAAAAGTACTTTAATATAAAAGAGATTTAATAAAAATATAAAAATGCAAGAGTGCTTATAAATAAGCTAAAAAGAAAATTTCTATTAAATAGAAGGTATCACTAATATTAAATTTGGCTTTTTCTAATTTTTCTTTTATAGAACTACTAAAATACTAACATTAAGAAACTTTTGTAAAAACAACTAATTTGGAAATAAAAAATAAGCACTGTGAGTTCTTATTAGCTTTGACAGTTGGCTATGTTTGACCAAACCAAGAAATAAGCTCAAATGAGCTTAAGTGGGGTCCACAAGGGTGAATTCTGGTTCAATTGAGTTACTAGGATATGTTTAAGCAAGATTAATACAAATAAGCTACATGAATAAGCCAAGAAGCCAGAATAAGCACTTGATTTCTTAATTTTCTACTGAAAAATGGGACAGAGTTCAAGGGAGGATTCAGGTGGGGTCCACTGAGCCTAAGCTTGCAAGCTTGCTCAAAACATGAAGGTGGCCAGGAGGGGGTTTGAAGGAACCAACTTGGGGCCTATGGTACCCACTGAGTTGCTCAGGATCAACCACCAAAGTGGTGGTGATGGTGGTGCAGTGACTGTGCACAGGGGAGGTACTTCCCCTGCAAGTCAGTTTGAGCCTGTGTAACTTGCACAAGAAAAATCACAAAAATATTTTGATGATGGGATTCAATAGTTTAACTGGTGTACTTTCATATGTAAAAAGCTCAGGGTCTAGTCTTGATTACAAAAATCAGGAAAATTCTTTGGAAATTTGGATTTCTGTCAAACTAGAAAATTTTGACTTTTGAAATTACACTAATACTTTGACTAAAGTGAACTTTGATCCTTAATTACTAACGGATTATGTTATATTATACTAGTGAGATGTTAAATTAAGTTATGCTAACAAGTTTTGAGCTTATATGATGAAAATTAACAAGCTAAGTATCACAGATTGCAAATTAAGTGAGATCAAAGATGATTTTCACTTCTTAACCAAGAAGCACTGGGTTTGACTGTTTCAATGAGTTATATAGTACTTATGTATCATACATCAGACAAGAACAACAATACATAAACCCTCAAACACAGTTTACACAGCAAATCCAAACAACCCTTTATCAATTCTAATTTGTGAATTTCAAAGCAACTGAATGTTTTGATCCTCAAATCTGTTCTCAAACCTTATACTATCATCATCAAAGATCAAAGAAACAAGAAACAGCAAAAACATGAGCATCAAACACAGAAATGACCAAAGTGGTATTTTGACTGTTAATATGAGATTATTAGCATCTAAGAAATCCAATACATAACTATGCAATTTTAAGCTATAATATCACTAACTAACAACATAGGAACATAAAAATATCAAGATCTGAGCAAATAAAATACTTAAACAGTGAAATGGTAAAATGGATACAAAAGCTTTCAAATGGATTAGGCTGAGAACTAGTAAACCATGGACCAAGAACCTTCCTAATAGCTTACCACTAAGCTTCTAATACCATTGCCATCCATAATTAAAAATGCTCCAGCTGTGATCATCTTGTACAATGATTTTTTTTTTCTCACTCTATTTTTCTTGATTTTTATATATTTTTGATTTTTATGACTACAACTGCTTTTAAGGTTTCTAAAAGCTTTCAAAAGCTTCCTGAGGAGCTTAAGTGAGCTTGTGAGTCCATAACAACAACTATAAACAATATTCAGATACTATTGAGATTTTTGAAGTAAAATTGCATAAACTGAATTTAAAAGATAATACTTGAAATTGATACTGAAAGTAACTTTGATTCACACTGACTTATCTTAAAAAGAAGCTTAAAAGCTTGGAAATACACTGGAAATGGAAATTTGACTAATACGATTTAAGAAAATTACAATTACACTAGATGATCTTTTCCTCTGGTTCTTCTTGCTCCTTTATAGACTTTTTAAGTTCCTACTTGCTTTTGAGCATTTCCCACTTTTAATCTGAGCCCTTGAATCACTGAAATTGATCCTAGCCTTTAAACCGATTTTGGCGCCAAAACTCATACACGTGGCTAGGGCTTGATTAACCTCAATTAAATTATACTGAGTGCTTATAGAGGTCAAGTGGGATTTTTTAGAGGTAATCATGGTTATTGTGTGCTGGAAGGGTGCACAGAGCATAAGGGTGTTGTTTGGCAGAGAAAAGTGGTATGGGAGCATTTATTGTGGATGGCTAAGTTTGTAGGGGTACGGGTGAGTGGGAGGAGTAGACTGGGTGGTGGTGAGGTGGTGAAAACCTCCCTGGTTTTGGGTAAGCAGGGGTGGAGGTGGATGATGAACAGTGTTGGTTGTTTTAGCGGTTTTGGGGAAGTCAAACGGGGTCAAACCCGTTTTATATAAAAAGGGTGGAGGTGGGCTTTTATGTTTTTGGGCTTGGAAGAGATGTGTGCTGGGTAAGGGTGTTGGTTGTGGTTTGTTTGTTTATTATTAAGGGTCCGGATGGTTTATGGTATTTAAGTCCCAAGGACCATAAGTGTAATATTTGGATTTTTGAGGGACTAAACCTGTAAATATCACAATGTTATCACAAGGACCAATTATGCCATGTATGAATAGTACAAGGTTTGTTTTTAATATTTTTCCATACTTGATGGACTAAAGTTGTCATTTTGCAATTTTTAACTTTAAAGGACTAGACTTGACAACTTATAAATCCCTAAGGACCTTTGATGATATTTTACATGTTTTGGAGTACCAGGGACTATTTTTGCCAATTTGTCAAAGTTCAGGGACTGAAACTGTAAATTATGTGAAATATGTTGTTTTTCATCAGTTTTCAATCTTTTTGTATAAAAACACAATCCAGGGATATTTTATGTATTTTAAGGCATTCCTGAGTGTTTTCAGATGTTTTTGCAGTCTAAATGTGACAGAAATGATGAGTATTTACACACTCATCAATCCCCCACACTAAACTATTGCTAGTCCCTAGCAATCTTTTGAGAAAATTTTAATGGATTTTTGTCTCTTTACCAAAAGCCATCACTTCTGGAGTAGCCAAATGCCTCAGTTCAAGTAAGAACTATGGTTCACTTGATAACCATGTGATTTTGAGCAAACCACTAGCTGTCAATGGATTTGATTTGTCTTTACCAAAAGCCGTTTGCTTCTTGACTAGCCAACTCTTGATGGACAAAGTCAACATCTTGGTGAGCTGATTACCAATTATGGTTTTTCCACTGCCTTTACCACAAGCCATAATCTTGCGGGCTAGCCAACTCTTCACTTTTTAAGATATGGCGAGTTGAGATACCATACAATTTTGGGCAAATTGTAAGCCGTAAACGGATTTGAGTTATCTTTACCAAGAGCCGTTTGCTCCTGGATTAGCCAGTTCTTTATGTGGGTTAGACATGGTGGACTGATAACCATTTATTGCATTTCTAAGTGAAAAAAAAACTTTAAATTTTGATCAAATGAGGGTGCTTGATGGAACATGTGTTTGAATTCGTGAGAATCCCCCCCACACTTAGAAATGAATATTGCCCTCAATATTCAAAGTACCGGGTGTTAAACTGATACTTAGAACGTAAGAAGGAAATACTAATAACCTTTATTTTAGTTAATATACAGGGTTTTTTTTTTTTTCTTTTTTTTTTTTTTTTTTTTTTTTTTTTTTTTTTGAAGATATATACATATATACAACATGTGGGTTAGTAACTCCCCCACACTAGGGTGGTACACACGGGTGAAAACCCATGTTCAGCTACTGTTTTTGATTACCGAGTCGCTAGCTTAACTCGACCTCGAATTAAATTGTTCATGAGGAAGCTACTGCTTTTGATAACCGAGTCGCTAGCTTGACTCGACCCCGAATTTAATTGTCCATGGGGAAAGTTTGGAGATCCAGGACAACCATTGGTTGTATGTCCCCTCCAAAATAGTGTTTTAACCGATGACCATTTACTTTAAAATTGGGACCGTCGGGTTTCAATAACTCAATAGTTCCATATGGGTATACTTTTGCTACAGTAAATGGTCCAGACCAACGAGTTTTTAGCTTACCCGAGAAAATTTTTAATCTTGAATTGAAAAGAAGAACTCTGTCACCGACGTTGAAAACGCGGTTCTTTATTTTAGAGTCATGTATCTTCTTAGTCTTTTCTTTATAGATTAAAGAATTTTCGTAAGCTTGATCACGTATTTCATTTAATTCGTTTAGTTGAACTTTACGGTGATCACCCACTGTCTGAAGGTCGAAATTTGCATGTTTTAAGGCCCAATAGGCCTTATGTTCTAATTCGATCGGAAGATGACATGCTTTCCCATACACCAGCTTATATGGAGTACACCCAATGGGTGTTTTGTAAGCAGTGCGGAAAGCCCATAATGCATCGTCCAGCTTATCCGACCAAGAGGCACGGTTTTCACCAACCGTCCTCTCCAGAATTCTCTTAATACCCTGATTCGAGACCTCCACCTGCCCACTTGTTTGGGGGTGATATGCTGTCGACAGACGGTGAGTTACACCATATTTCAGCATCACTCTTGCAAATTGTTCATTGCAGAAGTGTGTGCCATGATCACTGATAATGGCACGAGGAGTCCCGAATCTGGCAAAGAGAGACTTTAGAAATTTAACAACAACTCGGGCGTCATTGGTAGGTAAAGCTTTTGCCTCAACCCATTTAGATAAATAATCGACAGCCAAAAGAATCCTGAATCAAACACCTTTTTGGCGGTGTAGTTTGGGTTATGATGTCCCCCCGTGGGTCCATCATGACAAGCTTTAAGAATTTCTATGGCTTCTTGGCCATGGACACACCGTCGGATGACTTGATCCTCACAGATTTTGAACAAGTAGGGGTCGTCCCAGAAGTAATGTTTTACATCTTTAAAGAATTTTCTTTTCTATTGGGACGACATCCCTTTCACAACGAAATTTCCCGCATGGTAATTTGCAAAGTCGGCAAACCATGGGGTAGTGGCATCATCCTGGGTAGAGATTAGATTGAGAGTCTCCAGAGGAAAAGTTTCATTAATTTTTTTTCTCTCGAGAATATCCTGATGAGGATTCTCTAACCGGGACAAGTGATCAGCAACAAGGTTCTCTGCTCCTTTTTTGTCTCGTATGAGTATATCGAATTCCTTATGGAGTAGGACCCAACGAAGCAGTCTTGGCTTTGCGTCCTGTTTGGTGAACAGGTATTTCAAAGCCGAATGGTCCGTATACACCACGCATTTGGTTAGGATTAAGTAAGACCTAAATTTCTCAAAGGCATATACCACAGCTAACAATTCTTTTACTGTGGTGGTATAGTGCATTTGAGCTTCACTCATGGTCTTACTTGCGTAGTGTATTGGCTAAAAATGTTTTGTTTTGCGTTGCCCCAGAACTGCACCAATAGCGATGTCGCTAGCATCGCACATAAGTTCGAAGGGTAAGTCTCAGTCGGGGGCAACAAGGATCGGTGCCTCGGTGAGCCTTTTCTTTAAAGTAGAAAAAGCTTTGATGCACTCTGGGGAAAAGATGAAAGGAGCTTCCTTTTCAAGAAGATGAGTTAATGGTTGGGCTATTTTGGAGAAATCCTGAATGAATCTCCGATAAAACCCGGCGTGGCCAAGGAAACTCCATATTCCTTTAACAGTGGTGGGATGAGGCAGTTTAGCAATAACATCAATTTTGGCCTTATCGACCTCAATCCCACTTTTTGAAATTTTATGGCCGAGGTCAATGCCCTCCTTAACCATAAAATGGCTCTTCTCCCAGTTTAGACAAAGATTAGTGTCTTCACAACATTGAAGCATCTTTTCTAAATGGGAAAGGCATGAGTCGAAAGAATTCCCGATGACTGAGAAGTTATCCATGAATACCTCCATGGTTTTCCCGATCATGTTGTGGAAAATAGCCATCATGCACCTCTGGAAAGTGCCCGGAGCGTTGCATAACCCAAAAGGCATGCGACGATAGGCAAATGTCCCGTAAGGGCATGTGAAGGTAGTCTTCTCTTGATCCTTAGGATCAATGGGAATCTGGAAGTAACCCGAGAAGCCGTCAAGGAAGCAATAATACTCATTCCCCGCTAGTCTTTCGAGCATTTGATCCATAAAGGGCAGAGGAAAATGGTCCTTGCGGGTGGCTTCGTTAAGCTTTCTGTAATCGATACATACTCGCCACCCTGTAACCAACTGAGTTGGTATCAACTCGTTATCCTCATTTGTGACAACCGTGATGCCACCCTTTTTTGGAACACAATGTATTGGGCTAACCCAAGGACTGTCTGATATAGGGTAAATTAATCCCGCATCGAGAAGTTTAATAACTTCTTCCTTGATAACTTCGTGGATTTTTTGATTTACCCTTCTTTGATGCTGCACAGCAGGTTTAAAGTCCTCTTCCGTTAGGATTTTGTGTGTACAAAAATCCGGGTTAATACCCTTTATGTCTGAGAGCTTCCAAGCAATTGCTTGCTTGTGGGACTTTAAAACCTTAAGCAGCACTGTTTTCTCCTCATCTTTTAAATCTTTCGCAATAATGACTGGTAACTTATCGTTACCTTCCAAGAATGCATATTCTAGATGAGGAGGCAGGTCCTTAAGTTCGACCTCGGGGAAATCATCATTTTTCTCAACATATTTGACTTCCGCGTTATGAAGTTGTGGAGGTAGAACAGGAATGGGAGAGGGATCTTTGTTCAATAATTTCTCAAGGAGAAAGATATCCCTCTCTGGGTCAATCTCTTGGTTATCAATTCCTTCGGGAACTGAATCACTTTTGAGAAAGGCCTCTAATTCCTCAAGGACGAAATCACTTCCCTCAAACGGAGTGAGGGAAGGAGAAGAATTAGCGATTATGGGTTGAGAGGAGGGAGTGGGATCTCCACTCGGAGAACTATCAGCGAATCCAAGGATTTCCTGAGCATACTCCTCGGATGCAATGTCAATGACATCAATTCGGTTGACTGATTCAGCATCATAATTCGAGGAGTATCTCGAGGTTTGATCAAGGTTGAACGTTATCGCTTCATTGCCAACTCGTAATGTGATTTCCTCATCGAAAACATCGATTAATGCACGACCCGTCCTTAAGAATCCCCTCCTAAGAATGAGAGGAACTCTAGGATCTGCATCGAAGTCAACAACGACAAAGTCTACCGGAAAATGGAACTTTCCCACTCTTACAAATACGTCCTCGGCAATACCAAGGGGACGTGAAATTGAACGGTCTGCAAGCTCGAGAGTCATGCATGTGGGAGTAAGTGCCTGAAGAGAAAGCTTTTTCCAAAATGAATAGGGCATTAGGTTGATGCTTGCACCAAGATCGGCCTAGGCAAAGCAATCAACCATTCCCGGGAAAATACATGGTATTAGAAATTTCCCGGGTCTCCTAGTTTCTCGGGAAGCTGTTTCAACAGAACTGCAGAGCAGTTTTCATTGAGTGGAGTTCGTGCCATTTCAAATTGTTTCTCTTTATTTCCCAACAGGTTTTTGATTGTCGATGCAAATTTGGGCATTAATATAAAAGCATCCGCGAAACTAATATCAAAGTGTAGCTCTTGGAAATTTTGGAAAAATTTTTCCATCTGATGATTAGCCTTTTCACGGAGCTTCTGATCTTGCAATCGTGAGGGATATGGAATCGATGGTTTTGGGTTGGCTTTTGGGATTTCAACAGGACCTTCGGGAGTTTCAAACATGACTCTTTTAGGGGGAGTCGGGACCGGGACAACTGGAGGAGGGATGTCATTGGTACCTCCATTATTTGTAGGAAGTACCGTATCCGTAGTATCCTCAGTATCACATTCCTCTACCTGGACAGGAGAAGTGGTAGAAGGAGCTGTAGGTCTTTTATAAGAAACTCCACTTCTTGTGGTGATCGCCTTTGCATCGCCCCTCGGATTAGCGATCGTGTTGCTAGGTAAAGTAGTACCTGAGCCCGAGGGTCGATCATTTAAAGACTTCTTCAATTCAGAGATCTGACTGACCAGCATTTTGTTCAATTCATCTTGGGATTTCATAATCTGTTTTAATAACTCATCAGATGATGGTTCAGTTGGAATAATGGCTTGATTTTGATTTGGAAAATTTTGAGCCCGATTGTTCTGGAAATTCCCATGTTGCTGGTTGTTATTACCCTGGAAGTGGTTTTGTTGTTGAAAATTACCCTGAGGGTAATTGTTCTGACCTTGATTACGGTTATAATTTCCTTGGTTTTGATTTTGTTGAACCTGGTGTTGACCAGAGTTGAAATTCCCTTTGTTGTTAAAACCTTGGTTCATTCGGTTCTGGTTCTGGTTCTGGTTAAAGTTCTGGTTTCTGTTTTGACCATTTTGGTTCTGGGACTGATTAAATCCCGGTGGTCCAATGTAGTTATTGGAACGATAACTCAACAGATTTCGGTCTCCTTGTGGGTGGTAAGAATTACCTCCCGTTTTGTAGGAACCTTGGGCTGCGAATATGTTCTCTTAAGTGAAGCCACTGGAGGCTGGGCACTCATGGTACGGGTGTAGACCACCACAGGTTTCACAACTGATAGTTTTATTCTGCTGATTGTGATTTGTTTGGTGAATTCGGAGAACCGCTGCAGACAAATCATCAAACTTTCTGGTAAGGGCAGCTATTTCATTATTTGCCGGAGTGACTGACTTACATGAGTCATTCCTCTCTACAGAGGAGTCCCAAAAATTATGATGGGCTATCATGTTTTCGATTAAGTCATAACACTCTTCAGGGGTCCTTTTCATAAAGGTGCCCCCAGTAGCAGCATTGATGGTGTCACGGTGACGAAGTGTCAAACCATTATAAAAGGTATCAATAATGGTGACAAGAAGCATGTTATGATTGGGACACCGATCAATAGCAAGTTTGTAACGTTCCCATGCCTTAAATAAGGACTCTTCGGGAAGCTGTCTGAAGTTACTATAAACGCAGGCCGTCTTCGGTGACGCCATTTTGTTTCATGCTCTGGGTGACGGTTAAAAATTTATCGAGATGCTTGTTAGCATCGTCACCTGGCAAACCGTGGAACTGACACGAATTCTGGACCTGTTGTATCATGTTGTGCTTTAGTCCAAAATCCGAGGCACCAATTGTGAGTGGTGCAATGGGTCCACCCCTCCCGTGCATGGTAGGTTGACATAGTTCCTCCATTGTTCGGGTGTCAGGAACTATCTCCTCCTTGGGAGGGATTGGGGGCTCGTCGTTCATTTTTAACGTGTGTTCTTCTTCAACAGTACGTAACTCGGTTACGTTTCTATGACGATTACGTCGTGATTGTGAACGAGTGCGCATGCACTAAAACAATTTTTTCAAAACAAGCTCGAGGCAAAACCAGAGTGAACTTAAATCCAATAATCACAAGTGAATGGTTTCTTTGAAAAAGGTACACCACCCACAGGGATACAATGGCAAGTTTTTATCTTAAGTTTGGGAACTTATTATGTTCACACCCCCAGTTGGTAGGTGTTCTGCCTTGGTTTGCGGTGGTAAACTTTTATGTAATTATATTCACAGTAAAATGTTTTTGGCTTTTCGTGTATGGGTGAAAAAACTTGGACAATATTTTTGGAACTGATTCGTTAACCGAAATCGTTCCTTTAAGATTACTCGCAGGCTGGCGGGAGGGAATGAATGGATCCCTCTTCAGTTCGCAATTTAATGTCAGAACTTACCTTATACTAACTGTTTCAGGTTGTAATCTTAAAGATAACGAAGTAATTTAACTTCACAGTTTGTTTTGTTGTTTTTGATTTTTTTGGTGTTGTTAACACTTCAGGAAAAGTGTTAATGAACTTTTTCAGTTTTGATTTTGATTTTCACAAAAATTTACAAAGTGGGATATTTGTACAGGAGGGGTTTTGAAAACCACTAAACCTAAAATGTTTTGAAATACGCAACAACCTCCGCGGTAGCGGCGCCAAATTTTGGCTCCTCCCAAACCAACCAGTCAACCAGGTGCAGTTGATTGGCCCACCTGGGAGGGGAAGTCAATTGTTTTTAAATCCGTGGAAGTACAGGGAAATCCCCGGGTCGTTAAGTCCCAACGAAATTGAAATTGTATTCTGAACGTTTTTGGGAATACGTGGTACTAAAGACAGTAACCAAGCTGATTGGGGAATGATTACACTACTGATTGCTTGGTATTTGAACAATTTAGAATAATATTAACAATCACTGAAATACAGATATAATCTCAGATACACAAAATGGAAATCAGATTATAGACAGAGAAAAGTGGGGTTTAACAATTTTAGAACTACAGGGGGTACAAGTGAAACTTTTTCAAACTTAAAATAAAAAGAAAATTTAAAATGAAAATGAAATTATTTAAATGATTATTTTAATATTTAAATATTACTTAATTAATAAAAACTATTTAAAAAGTAATTTAAATCTAATTTAAATCAAACTAAAAATGACAAAGGCTATAAACTAAACTAAAATCTTGCAAAACTATTTTCTAAACCTTAAAATGAACTTGAAGAAAGTATAAAAATTAAAAAGAAATATTTTTGTCTTTTTATGGGTTTTTCTATTAATTAAATACTAATTATATTAATTATACTAATTAAACGATTTTAAATTACTAATAATACTAAAATGACTTAGAAAATTATGGAAAAATTTATAAAATTCATTAAACATCACAGGAATCCTAAAAAATTATAAAAAGTTGGTTTTATGTATTTTTAAACTAATTTACTAATTATTATTCTAATTATTAATTAATTACCAATTAAACTATTTATATTATAAAAAATAGAAAATGAATAGTAGAAATTCTAGAAAAATTCCTTAAAATGTTTTATCTTATATAAAAGCTAGAAAAATTATAAAAATTAGGTGTTACTTAATAAAATCTAATTTTGCTATTTAATTCTTTAATATTAATTAATAATTAATTAAACTAATATTAATTCTAAATATCACTAAATGAGAAAAGAAAAATTTGGAAAAATTTATAAAAGTACTTTAATATAAAAGAGATTTAATAAAAATATAAAAATGCAAGAGTGATTATAAATAAGATAAAAAGAAAATTAAAAAGATAATTTCTATTAAATAGAAGCTATCACTAATATTAAATTTGGCTTTTTCTAATTTTTCTTTGATAGAATTACTAAAATACTAAAATTAAGAAACTTTTGTAAAAACAACTAATTTGGAAATTAAAAATAAGCACTGTAAGTTCTTATTAGCTTTGACAGTTGACTATGTTTGACCAAACCAAGAAATAAGCTCAAATGAGCTTAAGTGGGGTCCACAAGGGTGAATTCTGGTTCAATTGAGTTACTAGGATATGTTTAAGCAAGATTCATACAAATAAGCTACATGAATAAGCCAAGAAGCCAGAATAAGCACTTGATTTCTTACTTTTCTACTGAAAAATGGGACAGAGTTCAAGGGAGGATTCAGGTGGGGTCCACTGAGCCTAAGCTTGCAAGCTTGCTCAAAACATGAAGGTGGCCAGGAGGGGGTTTGAATGAACCAACTTGGGGCCTGTGGGACCCACTGAGTTGCTCAGGATCAACCACCAAAGTGGTGGTGATGGTGGTGCAGTGACTGTGCACAGGGGAGGTACTTCCCCTGCAAGTCAGTTTGAGCCTGTGTAACTTGCACAAGAAAAATCACAAAAATATTTTGATGATGGGATTCAATAGTTTAACTGGTGTACTTTCATATGTAAAAAGCTCAGGGTCTAGTCTTGATTACAAAAATCAGGAAAATTCTTTGGAAATTTGGATTTCTGTCAAACTAGAAAATTTTGACTTTTGAAATTACACTAATACTTTGACTAAAGTGAACTTTTATCCTTAATTACTAACTGATTATGTTATATTATACTAGTGAGATGTTAAATTAAGTTATGCTAACAAGTTTTGAGCTTATATGATGAAAATTAACAAGATAAGTATCACAGATTGCAAATTAAGTGAGATCAAAGATGATTTTGACTTCTTAACCAAGAAGCACTTGGTTTGACTGTTTCAATGAGTTATATAGTACTTATGTATCATACATCAGACAAGAACAACAATACATAAACCCTCAAACACAGTTTACACAGCAAATCCAAACAACCCTTTATCAATCCTAATTTGTGAATTTCAAAGCAACTGAATGTTTTGATCCTCAAATCTGTTCTCAAACCTTATACTATCATCATCAAAGATCAAAGAAACAAGAAACAACAAAAACATGAGCATCAAACACAGAAATGACCAAAGTGGTATTTTGACTGTTAATATGAGATTATTAGCATCTAAGAAATCCAATACATAACTATGCAATTTTAAGCTATAATATCACTAACTAACAACATAGGAACATAAAAATACCAAGATCTGAGCAAATAAAATACTTAAACAGTGAAATGGTAAAATGGATACAAACGTTTACAAATGGATTAGGCTGAGAACTAGTAAACCATGAACCAAGAACCTTCCTAATAGCTTACCACTAAGCTTCTAATACCATTGCCATCCATAATTAACAATGCTCCAGCTGTGATCATCTTGTACAATGATTTTTTCTCACTCTATTTTTCTTGATTTTTATATATTTTTGATTTTTATGACTACAACTGCTTTTAAGGTTTCTAAAAGCTTTCAAAAGCTTCCTGAGGAGCTTAAGTGTGCTTGTGAGTCCATAACAACAACTATAAACAACATTCAGATACTATTGAGATTTTTGAAGTAAAATGGCATAAACTGAATTTAAAAGATAATACTTGAAATTGATACTGAAAGTAACTTTGATTCATACTGAATTATCTTAAAAAGAAGCTTAAAAGCTTAGAAATACACTGGAAATGGAAATTTGACTAATACGATTTAAGAAAATTACAATTACACTAGATGATCTTTTCCTCTGGTTCTTCTTGCTCCTTTATAGACTTTTTAAGTTCCCCACTTGCTTTTGAGCATTTCCCACTTTTAATCTGAGCCCTTAAATCACTGAAATTGATCCTAGCCTTTAAACCGATTTTGGCGCCAAAACTCATACACGTGGCTAGGGCTTGATTAACCTTACTTAAATTATACTGAGTGCTTATAGAGGTCAAGTGGGATTGTTTAGAGGGTAATCATGGTTATTGTGTGCTGGAAGTGTGCACAGAGGATAAGGGTGTTGTTTGGCAGTGAAAAGTGGTATGGGAGCATTTATTGTGGATGGCTAAGTTTGTAGGGGTAGGGGTGAGTGGGAGGAGTAGACTGGGTGGTGGTGAGGTGGTGAAAACCACCCTGGTTTTGGGTAAGCAGGGGTGGAGGTAGATGATGAACAATGTTGGTGGTTTTGGCGGTTTTGGGGAAGTCAAACGGGGTCAAACCCGTTTTATATAGAAAGGGTGGAGGTGGGCTTTTATGTTTTTGGGCTTGGAAGAGGTGTGGGCTGGGTAAGGGTGTTGGTTGTGGTTTGTTTGTTTATTATTAAGGGTCTAGATGGTTTATGGTATTTAAGGCCCAAGGACCATAAGTGTAATATTTGGATTTTTGAGGGTCTAAACCTGTAAATATCACAATGTTATCACAAGGACCAATTATGCCATGTATGAATAGTACAAGGTTTGTTTTTAATATTTTTCCATTTTCAAAACCTTAAGGACTAATTTTGACATTTTTCAATACTTGTGGGACTAAAGTTGTCATTTTGCAATTTTTAACTTTAAAGGACTAGACTTGACAACTTACGAATCCCTAAGGACCTTTGATGATATTTTACATGTTTTGGATTACCAAAGACTATTTTTGCCAATTTGTCAAAGTTCAGGGACTGAAACTGTAAATTATGTGAAATATGTTGTTTTTCATCAGTTTTCAATCTTTTTGCATAAAAACACAATCCAGGGATATTTTATGTATTTTAAGGCATTCCTGAATGTTTTCAGATGTTTTTGCAGTCTAAATGTGACAGAAATGATGAGTATTTACACACTCATCAGTACTTCCATATGCTTTCCACAATTTGCTAAGGTACCCTGTGGATTTCTTGTGATTGTTTCTATGATTCTTTTTGGTTTATTTTTATATTTTAAGATACTGAGAGAGCTTATTATAGCTTATAAACAGATTAGAACAACTATTGAGCTTTTAAGAAAATACTTGAATTGCTTATTGAAATTGAAATTTGGAACAAAGTATTTTAAAACGAAGGAACTTTCATTAATTTGAAAAAGATATTCCAACTGAAAACTAGATTCTAAATTGACTAAGTTACAAGATTACATGCCTCATAAGGCTTACAATGGCTTATACTTATACTAAAAATGAAAATAAAGATTCAAAACCTCCATGTGTGTTTCCTGTGCACTTTGGCAGTACCATTGGCATCCATGCTGACCCTTGACCAAATCGCAGCCATCAATTTAAGCTTTCCATGATCCTAGCCCTTTATTTCCATTTTGGCGCCAAACTGTTTTTAGTGGAAAATGGGACCATGGTTTGGGGAGTTGTTGAATTACAACTAGGGTGGTTATGTAGAGTGGCTGGTGAGAGGAGGGGGAGACAAATAGGGTGGAAGGTGAGGAAATGGCGGAGGGAGCAGGGGAGCGGGAAATGGGGGAAAGAGAGGTACGGGGTGATGGTTGGTTTGACTAGGTGTTGACCAGTTGACCATTTGACCCTGGAAAGCATTAGAAGGGGTTTTGGGCTTGGGGTATTGGGCTAGGTGGTTGGGTTGGATTTGATTTGGAAGTGGATTTGGTTTTGAGTAATAAAAAGGGTCTGGTTTGGTTAATTGTTTATCACAAGGACCTTTTGTGTAATTTTTGAAAGATGGAGGGCTGGAATTGCCAACATTCCAAAGTTAGTCCTAGGGTGAATTATGCTAAGTTTGAATAACCAAAGGACCATAATTGCAATTTTCCACTTTTTGATATTTCCAGGAACTATTTTTGCCAAATTTGAAACTTGAGGGACTAATCTTGCAATGTCCTCAAACTTTTCATCAAGGGGCCATTTGTGATAACTTTTGAATTCCCAAGGACCAATATTGACTTTTCTTCCAAAAATATTCTACCAGGAACCAAATCTGCCATTTTCTAATTGTTTAGGGACTGATTCTGCCAATTCGGCATACTTTGCTCATTTTTCACCCGTTTTCAATCCTTTTGTACCTGAAACACATAAAAACATAATCCAAGGATATTTGCAGTATAATTATGCATATTTGGTTGGTTTTAGTGCTTTTACAGTCCAATATGGGAACAAAATGATGAGTGTTTGAGCACTCATCAGCTTAAAGCTCAACTTCTGGAGAAAGATTTCACTATTACGACCTTAAGGAATGAATTGAGAAAATTAGCTAGAAATGATGTGAATACTAAGTTTGCCAAACCATCTATCTTAGGGACACCACTTTCACCACCTCTTAGGAAACAAAGTGTTGTTAGGTAACCAACTGCGTTTAGAAATGACCGCTCAAAATCTTCTAAATCAAGGTGTGCCACCCAAGTTGATGCGAAACAAATTTTGTCAAAACCAGTCACTTCACAAGCGAGACCAATTGATCAAAAAGCTAATTCTCATTTTATGGATCAAAACTATAAGTCAAAGGCAAAGAATGCAGATACTCAAGATATGACTAAAGCTTCATCTCATATGACTATAAAACATAACCACCTCATGTAACATAGGAATCATACTCCGAAACCTAATAGGCAGAACTCTGTAGGACTAAGGACTTCTAGTTACGAGCCTCCTAAATCTTGCCTTAAGTGGTTACCAACAAGTAGAATCTTTAAATTGGTTGGTCTTAGATGGATACCCATAAGTACGGCGTGCAAAACCAAGGTTAACTATGAAAACCCAACTGGTCGGGACCCTGACATCACTAACTCATATAAATGCAAGCAAAATCTAAGTGTTAGTCAGAGTATTCTTACTTAAGTGCAGGTACTTCGGCCATGTTCATCAAAAAGAAAGTCAGAGTTTGGCAACCTAAAGGACTGATACCTCCCAGATCGGGAACTCAGAAAACTCAACGGTGATGTATTTTGCATGATGACTCCTGAATACATTATTTTAGGGCTCGGACACCAAAAATTGTGACGAGAATGAACGTTGATGTTTATTCTTTCAGTATCCTTTTGTACATATCTCATACAATATAGAATAAGTTAATATTCCTGGATTCTTGGTATATTTAACATACTTTACAATTTTTTATTGGCATGTCTTCTGGCATCGATAACATTTACGGTCCTAGAAATGTCATTCAACAATGGCATGGGTCTTTAAATGAAGTTCGAACAGAAGTGTAAAACATGCCTTCATGGCTTGCTATTACTTCTGATAGCAAACCACTCTTATATTTGAGGAAATCTCATCGTCAAATTGACGGCTGTCCCTAGCACTAGGTGAAGTTCACCTTGGAACGGATTACTTTATATCCGTATTTCCTCGTTCTTTTGTATGATTGTACCAGGATTGGTATAGATATTGTCTCTCTACTCGTCATGTAGTTCTCATAAATATTTCTCGCTCAATCAATAACCATTGTACTCTGATTGGTAATCAGGTCATTGATTGAGGGGGAGAGTGAATGAAAATTGATGTTCTTGTCTTGTGCTATGATTGATAGCTTGTGCATTTATTTGTTGTCTTGTGCCTTGTTAATTTTTGATTTAATTCTATGAGTCTTGTGTGCTATTTGATATGTAGAGGTACCATAATTGCTATATCATGTGAGTTATAAAGTAAATGGACCATTACTGCCATATCTCGTTAGTTGTAAAGGGTGTTGGGTATAAATGGTGAGAACTAGCGATTTACCCTTTTTAACTATTTCACTTCCATTATAATACTTTCTCCCAAATCGCCACTTCCCTCTAATAATCCTCGGTCATCAAATCGATTAGGTAAACTCATCATGTCCTTTTGTATAGCTTACACTATGATTTATTATCTCATGTTTTGCATTAAACTGGTTTTCACATGGTTTTCACCTAGGTCGCGTTTCAACTTCACTGCCGATTATTGGTTAATGTTTATTTGTGTGTCGTGATTGTTGGGATTTGTTTATTTTACTACAAAGATGCTGTCCCACTTGTATTACTGCCTATTGCTTACCCCTAGTGTCTCTAGTTTGTTTTGGTAGAGTTTTATTTGGGTTGGGTTAATGCGTTAGTTGGATTGAAAGCGTTCAATGATTGTGTTTGAATGGTTTTCTTGGTTGCCCGTGCGTTCGTAGGATTGAATGATCTTTAGTGGTTAAGGTTCTTGAATGGCGATTAGGGATATGTTAATGTTGGCGAGTTACCTGTTGTTCTTAATAGCGATTTGCATATGTTCTTATTAGCGAGTTGTTGTTGTTCTTAATAGCGATTTGCTTATGTCCTTGTTAGTGAGTTGCCTGTTGTTCTTAATAGTGATTTTCTTATGTTGTTATTAGCTAGTTTCCTGTTGTTCTTACAAGCGGTTTGCTTACATTCTTGGTAGCGATTTGATTACATCCTTGGTAGCGATTTGCTTACATCATTGGTAGCGATTTGCTTACATCATTGGTAGCGATTTGCTTATATTATTGGTAGTGAATTGCTCACGTGCTTGGTAGCGATTTGCTTAGTAAGCGTGTAACATCCCGCCTACTCAGACCACAATATTGTCCGCTTTGCCCGCAGGCTAACGACATTGTTTTTGTGGCCTCATTTAAAGACTTCCTGATAGGTCACCCAAGCCAGTACTACTCTCGCATGAGCATGCTTAACTGCCAGTTACTAAGAACTCCAACCGCAGTAGACCACAAAACGCGTTGTGTCATTGTAAGGCGAATGCTATCTTATGAACCAGCATCTCTCCAGGCCTCAGCCGATGTGGGATTTGCCTAGGGTGTTACAATCAAACTCCTTAAGGACTCATCATCCTCGATGAGATTTGCCCCACCATCTCGAACGGCTCAGGAGTGGCTCTGTGAGTGTAGTATTGACTTGTGTGACCTGCCGGGAAGTCTTCAAATGAGGCCACAAAAACAAAGTCGTGAGCCTTGATGTGCGTTTTGTTAGTGCAAGTTTTAAATTTATAACGGTGAATTACCAAATCTAGAAACAACACATACGAGCAAGTGTACTCGTCCGTTATAGCAAGATATGATGGTAAGTCGGGATCGTTCCCAGGGATTTGTGAGTGAATCAAAATATAAGTCTAAAAGTAAATCTATAATGTACGCAAATAAGATAATAAGCAAATTCAATAATTTAAAAACTACACTTGTTTAGACTAGTTTTCTACTTAATGACACACATGATTGTGATAACTTTTGATAACATGTTGGTTGTGATAATTAGATGGTGGTCTAATCTATTGTTTCTACAAGTTAAACCTTCGTCTAGATTTTAGTTCATAAAAACAAGCTTTAGGTGTAAACCAATAAATTCAAGATCCATCCAAGGTTCATAAGGTATGGTGAATATCTTAAACACAAGAACAAACTCTTATTACAAATAAAATACTCTTAGGAAATGGTCATTACAAAAGGTAACCCATTCATAGAGAAAAAGGTTACAATTGTTTATAAACATCTAAACTTTCGTCCAACTAAAGGTTTACAAACAATCTGATTTGATGTAATAAAAGCATTCTCATTACAATCATACTTCTTGTTTCTTTGTTTAGTCAAGAATAATTATGGTGAAAAACAATCATTCATAGACAAATGATTATAACTAGTTGAATAATAACAAATCTTTCGACCCTTGAAACTATTATCAATTAGTTAACCTTGGCTCAACAAATGTCACTATGAAACTTAAGGTACAATTGGTTCTTAGGATTGACTTGAAATTGAATTAAAACATGTTATCACAATCATAACTATCACTAAGCATAAAACATCATCAAAACAACTGTAAAAAGACTACTAGCCACTTATAACAAACATGCAAATAAACTCAGAATATTTAACATTAGAATTCATGGTTTTAAGTCTTACAATACTTTGGAATTGATAACAAATGACAAGGTATTGTTAACCTAAGTATTGGTGATGATTTCTTGAGATTTTTGGCCTCCAAATGTTGCTTCCTTGGTCCTCCAAAGTTCCTGGTTCTTTCTGCACGAATTTCCCTTCTTTGAGAGCTAGATGATGATAATAATTGAGAGTAGTAATGAGAGTAAATGATCTCTTGAATTGTGTTCAATTGTGTACTCTTGGGGTCCTTTTAGGCTTGTCAAATACTCCTAGTAATGAATAGGGACATAAATGCTGGAGCTTGGACAACAAGACACTAAGAAGGCCCTAGAACAATGGGACAAAAGACCAAGATTCATGCACAAGAAGTTGGTATAAACAGGCAGAGATGTCCATCCGATTGGTTGCGGGTTGGCACCGATCGGATGGATGTGGTAGTTGTGGCTATCCGATTGGTTGTACTCTAACCGATCGGATGGTAGGTTCTGGTTGCTTTGGACATTGACTTTTCCTTGTGTAGTTCTTTATGCACTATCCAAACTTGATTAACTCTGAACTTGGAACTTTGAGATAACAAAACTTAGGTTCTCCTGATACAGATTGGACTTTTGAACTTGGGAATCTTCGTGTAATTGCATATACTTCATTTTCTTCACTTTTTCTTCATTTTTCCTACATTTGGCTACATATGCTACAAAAACATACTTTGATACGATTTAGTGGCAAAAGCATTTAAAAACAACCAAATAACATACACAAAAACACTAATAACGCTTATAAAAACATGTGTGCTAGCAAACGTTATCGATCCAAAAGTGGTTTGCAATATTAATCGGGACACATCTCAATTCTTTCAAAATTACTGATTTTTCCAATGGATAGATCCAGTTATTCTAATAAATTACTCCTAAAAGTGTGAAAACAACTAGATTATAAGGACAAACAAAATTTAAAAATTAACTTGATATTAGACTTAATTTCTTATTTACCTACTCACCCTCCCCCCCCCCCCACACTTAAGTTAAGCATTGTCCTCAATGTGATAAACGAACTTAAAAGTATGAAAGTAGGGAAAATGAGAAAATAAACCATGATATCCGGTTTTATGTTTCTATCCAATCTTCTATTTCTTCCAATCAACACCTGCATTATTAGAAACAAAAACAAACAAACAAAAATTATTGCAATTTTATTAAATTAGTGGCACACCCCCACACTTAAGTTTGACCAAGTGGTAAAACTTTGGGGTGTAGACACTGAAAAAGAAAATATATATATATATATATATATATATATATATATATATATATATATATATATATATATATATATATATATATATATATATATTAAAAATAAACACACGGGCTGCCTCCAAAGAAGCGCTTGTTTTATTAACGAGTCCTCAGCCGGACTCAAACTTCGAATAGATTATGTAGTTTTAGTATTACATTTCCTTTTAGGGATGTACACCACATTTCCTATCACAATTCCCTCCCCTGTTTCATCTATATTTTCCAATGTAACTTTTTCCCATGCTCTAGGAAGAGCATCATAGATAAAACCATTATTGTCTGCCCAAGGGATCATTCCCTTGTGTGGAGCCATGAATGTGATAGCTTCATATTCAAATTCGGATGGAATTTCTTCATTAGAAATTACGTTTAATTGCTCTTTATCATAATAGAGTTTAATTCGGTGCCCATTTACAATGAAACTTCCACCATGTTTGTCATAAAGTTCAACATAACCTGATGGAAATCCATGTTTCACTACATATGGTCCAAACCATTTTGGCTTGAGTTTCGGAGTTTAAACTTGTATTTCATATTGAAGAGCAGAACTTTATCTCCAGCTTTGAATTGTTTTCGAATTCTCAGCTTTCTATCGTGGTAAGCTTTGGTTCTTGCTTTGTACAGCTGGGAGTTCTCATAAGCTTGAAGTCTTAACTCATCGAGTTCATGCAATTGCAAAAATCTCTTTTCTCCAGCTAGTTTTAGATCAGGATTATATGTTCTTAGCGCCCAGTAAGCACGGTGCTCAAGTTCGAACGGTAGATGACATGTTTTCCCATACAAGAGTCTGTATGGTGTTGTACCAATTGGTGTCTTATATGCTGTAAAAAATGCCCATAGAGCGTCATCTAATTTCCTTGACCAAACGGAAGGATTGTCCTTAACCGTTTTTTCAAGTATTCTTTTTATAGCTCTATTGGTATTTTCGACTTGACCACTAGTTTGTGGATGATAAGCTGTAGCAAAACGATGATGAACTCCATATCGTTTCATTACTTTCTCCATTTGTTTATTACAGAAATGGGATCCTCTATCACTCATTAAAGCTTTAGGAATTCCATAGAGAGCGAAAAGCTTTTTGAGAAAGTTGACAACAACTCGTGCATCGTTAGTAGGAAGAGCTTCAGCTTCAACCCATTTGGAAACATAATCGATTGCAACGAGGATATATTCGTATTTGTGTGATTTAGGGAAGGGTCCCATAAAATCAATTCCCCAAATGTCGAATATTTCGCAGACTTGAATGCTCTTTTGAGGCATTTCGTATCTTCGAGAAAGGTTACCGGATTTTTGGCATGCATCGCAGTTTTGAACGAGAGTATATGCTTCTTTGAAAATTGTAGGCCAATAGAATCTAACATCAAAAACTTTTTTAGCTGTAGTGGAAGAACTATAATGTCTCCCAGTTGGGCCATGATGACATTCATCAAGAATTTTTCTTGTTTCGGCACCCGAAACACATCTTCGTATCATTCCATCCTTGCACATTTTAAAAAGGTAAGGTTTCTCCCAATAATAGTGTTTTAGTTCTGAAAAGAACTTACTACATTGGTAGTGACTCATCCCTTTTTTAAGAATATCTCCTGCAAGATAATTTGCGTACTCTGCAAACCATGGTACTTCCTCATCATCATCTTTATCTATCGTCATGAGAGTTTCATCTGGAAAATAATCGTTAATTTCATTTTCTTTTAATTCTTCCAAATTCGGATTCTCGAGACGTGACAAATGATCAGCTGTAAGATTTTCTGCTCCTTTCTTGTCTTTTATTTCGATATCGAATTCTTGCAGTAGTAAAATCCATCTGGTAAGACGCTGTTTTGCATCTTGTTTGGTAAACAGATATTTGAGTGCGGAATGATCTGTAAAAACTATTGTTTTTGAAAGCACGAGATAAGATATGAATTTGTTGAATGCAAAAACTACGGCTAATAATTCATTTTCCGTAACCGTATAGTTTTGTTGAGCATTGTTGAGTGTTTTACTAGCAAAGTATATAGGACGAAAATGTTTTCCTTCACGTTGTCCTAAAACAGCACCAACAGCGAAATCGCTTGCATCACACATGAATTCAAATGGTAGTGACCAATTAGGTGCAACCATAATTGGGGCACTAGTCAATTGACTTTTCAATGTTTCGAAAGCTTTAATGTAGTCTGCATTGAAATCAAATACAGAATCCTTTTCTAAAAGTTTAGTCATAGGACGTGATATTTTTGAAAAATCTTTGATAAATCGGCGGTAAAAACCGGCATGTCCTAGAAAACTTTTAACGACTTTAACGTTAGTTGGTGGTGGTAATTTGGTGATAACATCTATTTTAGCTTTATCTACTTCCATTCCTGAACTTGATATCTTGTGTCCTAACACAATTCCTTCAGTTACCATGAAATGACATTTTTCCCAATTGAGAACTAGATGTGCAGCTTCACATATCTCAAGCATTTTATCGAGATTGGAAAGACAAGTTTCAAAAGAATCACCAAAAACTGAAAAGTCATCCATGAAAACTTCCATAGATGTCTCAAGCATGTCTTGGAATATTGCGATCATACACCTTTGAAAAGTTGCAGGTGCATTACATACACCAAAGGGCATACGTCGGTAAGCGTAGGTTCCAAAAGGACATGTAAATGTGGTTTTCTCTTGATCGGCTGGATCGATAGGAATTTGGAAATATCCCGAAAAACCATCAAGGAAGCAAAAGTATTTGTTTCCTGCTAATCTTTCGAGCATCTGATCCATGAACGGTGGAGGAAAATGATCTTTCCTGGTGGCTTTGTTAAGTTTTTTGTAATCAATACATACTCGCCATCCAGTGACAGTTCTAGTAGGAACTAATTCATTCCTTTCGTTGGTCACTACAGTCATTCCTCCTTTCTTCGGAACACAATGAATTGGACTCACCCATGGGCTATCCTCGATAGGATAAATAATTCCTGCGTCAAGAAGTTTGATAATTTCCTTCTTAACAACTTCTTTCATATTGGGGTTGAGTCGACGTTGTCTTTCTACAACGGGTTTAGTACCTTCTTCACAATTGATTTTGTGTTTGCAAAAATCTGGGCTAATTCCTTGTCACAACTCGTAATTTCAGATCCCTTGTTCAGATGTCAAAATTTCATTATTCATCTCGGGAAGTTACTATTCACTGATCACTATTCATCATTTTACTATTCATCATTTTTGGTGTCAGTTTGAGATTCCGAGAAGCGTTCAAAAAATTCACTATTCACATGACACTATTCAATTCCGAAGAGAAAACACTATTCATGCGCATCACTCATTTCATCGTAAATTTAGTTTACGGATATTTACATTCGCGTAACCGGTCAAGTTAAGCTGTGAATTCATGCATCACCGAAATTTACATTCGCGTAACCAGTCAGGTTTAGCTGCGAATTCAAGCATCATCAGTAGGGACACTTCATATGGTCTAGAAATAGCTTACATATCATCATAATAACATTTGCATACTATTCTACTCGTAGGATATTTCAATTACTATTTTTGGTATAATTGACTTTTTACGTATGTTTATTTTTAAATAAACGTTAACACGCAACCAATAATGTGACTAACACGTTCGACGCTCCCGACAATGATCCTAATATATTTTCATACTCATTATAATGATTTATAAATTATATTATTATTTTACCCGGTATTTTGGAAATTTATTTATTTCGTATCGTAAGTTTAATATAATTTCGACGGTTTTCATAGAAACTAAACAATAAACATCCAAACACTCAATATTTATACCCAAGATATTTTTACAATTTTTATGACTTTATTATGTCCCGGCTAACTTCGTTAAAATTCATTTCTAGTTAACTCGGAACCCGGTATCCTCTAAAACTAATAATATCTACATAATCTTACAAAACTCATTTCTTCACTCCACCCCATCACCATTTCCACGCCTCCCCTAGGTATTCCATTCCGCTGCCATTCAGGTACAAGGAGGATTCCTCAATACAAGAAAAACAATGAAAGGATTACAACACAATTAACCAGGACTAGGAGTATATAGTAGGACAATTCATAACTCAACAACAATTCTAAGATACCACGAGACTATCCGAACCACCATCTCTGACCTAGTTGTCCAATTCTATCATTCAAAGTTACTAGCTAGATTGAGTTACAGGATCGAACACACTGTGAAGGTACGCTAAGCAACACTATAGAAATAAACCAAGCCTCCCAACTGATATTGTAGAGCCTTTCATTTAAACATGGCCTCATCCATACGCAAACTTCCCTGCAGTGAGTTTATGCCAAGAATGATTGATTCGAATTATGGATATCGATATAGATTCCCCTAAAGCGTTGTGTCCTCGAGAAATTATAGATAACCTCACCTATACATCAAGAGAGGCATCAGGCCTAAGCATATCTCCCCAGCTTCATGTGGAAATAAAATAGACATTCATCAACATAGTATCAATGGACACCCTCATTTTGCCAACATGATGACAATTTCAACGATAAACCATTTCAGGACTTAAGTTGGTTGAATACCTAGGCTTGTAGTTTTGCCAAATACCCACCAATAGGCATCTTCCAATATCAGGAACTGAATGATAGACATCTATGCATTTATGCGAACATTACCTATCCTACTATTTTATCCTTGTTAGTATTTTTACTTTTAAATGAAGTTGATTTAAAAATTGTGTTTATACAAGTCACATATCTCGTAGAAAATAATTTTTGAATTGCCTATTTTGAACAAATACAATCCTTTTAGTCAATATTTAGCAAAACCATTGTACAATGAGAACTATTTAAACATCAAACTTTGGTAAACAGTCCTATTCACAACATGTTTGAAAATAGCGTCACATTTCATAACTACTGAATTTTGAATCATCAAGAAAGATATTACATAGTAAACCAATTGTTCCATTTCCTAAATTCGTTTATTCAAAAAAAAAAAAAAAAAAAAAAAAAAAAAAAAAAAGATTTCGACCAAAAACTCAAAATCGTGAGATAAATTTTGAAAACAAATCACCATACTACATCGCTTATGCATTTAGGGCTTTGTGATTTGACAATAAGGAATATTGGAATATGAGATCGATTACAAACGTCAGCAATGGAGACCAAGCACAATAGGCAAAGAAAGACACATGTCTTAGCACCATTAGACCAAAACACAAGGAATCAAAGTGTTACCTATATTCTATCTTCTTCGTATAACGCCCTTTTCGAAAAGTATAACGTTGTAGAATTAGTCAACAGATTCATTGTAACCGTTTCAATTATTCTTGATCAAGGTGATCGAATCACCTCAGACTTCTAGCAATCATTTTAAGATTTCCTTCGGAACCCCTTTTAGATGTAAACACCGCCTATCATCCTCAGACCAATGGTCAGATCGAGAGGACAATTCAAACATAGGAAATATATGCTTAGAGAGTGAGCGATTAACTCTAGAAATGGTTGGACTAACCATTTATCATAAATCAGATTCGTTTGCAACGATAGTTATTGCACGAGCGTAGAGACTACACCAATTGAGACACTCTAAGGTCGAAGTACCAATTACCCATTTACAGACCGAAATCGGAAAGTTAAATTCATTGGTCTAGAACTAAACTATGGAACAACAAAGGAAATTTCACAAGTCAAGAACCAGTTACAAGCAACGAGAAACTGGTAGAAGTTAGGTTGGTGCATGACGCACATCATGCGGATTGGGTATCCCTGAACATCAAACCAACTAGATTCAAGTGGGAGAACGAACTAAGTTGAAAGCTTTGCCTTGGAGAGGCAAGATGCAATTTTGGTAACACGAGAGATTGAACCTCTAGTATATTGGACCATTTAAGATTCATTTTAGAATCGACCAGCTAACATACAAATTTGAGTTCTGGCAGAGTTCAGCAACATATATTACCCATATCACATTGTAAACCTCAAGAAGCGCTGATCATCTATTGACGGACCGAACGCGGAAAAAGCCAAACTCACTATTCCTGTAAGCACTCATGAAATAACCAGGAATTTCCTGCAAATCAAGAATCAGTTACAAGTCGATAAGTTGTAAACCCTTAGAATTTCAAGTTGGTGGTAGGGTCACGTTAAAAGTTCTACCTAGGAAAGGCATGATACCATTCAGAAAAAAACCGGGAAGTTAAATTCGATGTACACTGGACCATTAATATTTCAGACAGAGTAGGCCAGTAACCCTCAGACTTGAGCCTTGTTGGAAAGTAGCAGGATTACACAAACATGTTTCACAATTTCAAATCCCGAGAAATGATTTTCAGGTTAGTGACTCATGATTCCATTGAAAGGAATCCAACCCAATGACAAACCTAAACCTTGTAGGAGAACCATTAGAAATCATGGACCGTGAGGTCGAACGGTTGAAGCAAAGTAGAATTCCTATCGTGAAAGTTCGCTGGAATTCTTAACGAGGTCCCGAATTTACTTGGGAACTGGAAGACCAAATGCAACTCAAGTATCCATGTCTTTTTACCGAATATACTTCAGAGACCACCCAAAACTGAACTTCGGGACGAAGTTCCCTGTAGAGGGGAAGACTGTCACAACTCGTAATTTCAGATCCCTTGTTCAGATGTCAAAATTTCATTATTCATCTCGGAAGTTACTATTCATCAGTTACTATTCACCAATCACTATTCATCATTTTACTATTCATCATTTTTTGTGTCAGTTTGAGATTCCGAGAAGTGTTCAAAAAATTCACTATTCACATGACACTATTCATTTCCTAAGAGAAAACACTATTCATGCGCATCACTCATTTCATCATAAATTTAGTTTACGGATATTTACATTCGCGTAACCGGTCAGGTTAAGCTGCGAATTCATGCATCGTCAATATTTACATTCGCGTAACCAGTCAGGTTTAGCTGCGAATTCAAGCATCATCAGTAGGGACACTTCATATGGTCTAGAAATAGCTTACATATCATCATAATAACATTTGCATACTATTCCACTCGTAGGATATTTCAATTACTATTTTTGGTATAATTGACTTTTTACGTATGTTTATTTTTAAATAAACGTTAACACGCAACCAATAATGTGACTAACGCGCTCGACGCTCCCGACAACGATCCTAATATATTTTCATACTCATTATAATGATTTATAAATTATATTATTATTTTACCCGGTATTTTGGAAATTTATTTATTTCTTATCATAAGTTTAATATAATTTCGACGGTTTTCATAGAAACTAAACAATAAACGTCCAAACACTCAATATTTATACCCGAGATATTTTTACATTTTTTATGACTTTATTATGTCCCGGCTAACTTCGTTAAAATTCATTTCTAGTTAACTCGGTACCCGGTATTCTCTAAAACTAATAATATCTACATAATCTTACAAAACTCATTTCTTCACTCCACTCCATCACCATTTCCACGCCTCCCCTCCATCTTTGTCTTACACAATATTGAAAACCTATACTAACTCTCATAAATGTTGCTACTTTATGTCTTGAATATAATATACATCAAGACTTAGATATTTTTACTTCATTTTCTTTACATATACTAAACATAAAACTAGCAAACATTTCTCTCATCTTTTCCTTCTCTCTAAGTTTTAGCCAACAACAAAGATCAAGCAAGAATCCATAGATTTTTGAAGTTCAAGTGATAAACAAGTCTCTTTAGTGTTCCTTGTTAAGGTTTTGAAATAAAAACCTCAAGGATAATTAAGTATTTTTCACCAAAAACTCTCTAATCTTTCAAGTAAGTACGTCAAACTTATTTTTATAATTTTTCCAAGTTCTTATTATGTTCATATGATTTTTATACAAGATCTACATGCATATGTTAGTTTATACCACTCTATTTAAACTTTTATATCTTTTAATCCTTAGAAATGGATAATAGGTAGATCCTTGTTAGATCCACTTGATTTATGATGTTTAGGAACCCATGACACCCTAAGAAGGTGTATGGTAAGATTATACTAGATTTGTGGTGATTGAAAGTGATTTGGTTGAAGTTGAAACTAGTTTGAAACCCTATAATTGATTTTTGAAACTATATATATACCTACTGTCCTTATTTTAAAAACGTGGGAAAATCAGTAGATTGTAGGTAATTTTTTATCAAAGATTTAGAAAATACTTTCAAAAACGAAACTTTTGGCGAAAGAACGGATTAAAACGAGTTTATAATGAAGGAGATATGATTTTTGCAAGTTTAACGACGAAAACTATTTTCTGAAAATATAACGTGCTGTTGGACGATTTTCGACGGACAAAGAGAGGTGTTAGACGTAATATAACGGAGCCGAACTATCAAAAATATATTAATACATGTTAAGACGAATCCGTGGATATAAAGAACGAGGGAAATGAACTTAAAACGACAAAGATATACACGTTTCAAAATCGTCAAAACTATATATATATATTTGTAGTCACTAATAAAAATAATGAACTACGTACTAAATGCTATATTTTCTAGAAATATTATTAAAGAGCTATATTCTCAACAAATGAAGTACGTATGACCCAAAGCTTATTTATACGACTAATTGACATTACTTTAAGGTTTTCAAAACGAGGAATATAACACTAACATTTTATATACGATATATTACGACAAGTTTTTATAAGTCTAGTTGGACTTATTTTTCCTAAGTATGGAAAATACCTTACTTTGACAATAACAAGTATTTTCAAGTTACGAGTGGTATAGGTATCATGTGCATGAATATTCATTACATCATTTCATGATCTAAAGTAGATCATATTCATTCCTTTAGGTTGCAGCTAGTGTTCGCGCCTTGTTGTCCCGATCATTTCATCACATTGTACTATCACTTCAGGTGAGTTTTCATAGCCCCGTTTTCAATTACTTATTTGATTTCAAATCTCACGGGGGAGAATACATTGCATCAATGATTTTTGTACATGCCCAAGTATTAAATTCCATACATTGCTTAAGTTGCCTTGCTACCAAGTTAAGTCCCCTTTATTATCATGGATCATGATAATAATGCCAAGCGAGAGTGAGTGAATAGATCTACTGAGGGTGATGCCTCCATCCGTGTTTGGGTTGCTCCAACGGAATTACGGATGCATTTCATGTCTAAACTATTTGAGTGCCTGGTAAACACTCCTTTGGGGCCAATACAATATTATGTCTAGCTTCGGGGTCATGAGCTTAAGAGACAATGTAGCATTTTTGACATTTTGTCGGTTTACTTTATACTTGTGGCTAATGTACACACGATTTAACTTACAAACTATGGAATTCACCAACATTCGTGTTGACGTTTTAGCAATGTACTTTCAGGTTATTAAGGTAGCTCCTGCTAGCATGCATTTGGACCTTCATGGAGTCGCGGAGTCGACGCGTCTCACATATATATATTTCCTGCACTTATGAAACGTTTGATCTGGATTGAACTTGTTTTTCATAAACTTGCAACACCTTTTTGGGACCTATGTTTTGTAAACTCTGAATGTTTTAATGATCAAACGATGTATTTTTCCAAACGACACTTTAGGTCGTTCAATATAACTGTAACTATGGTGCTATGAAAGTCACCCCCAGGTATTCCATTCCACTGCCATTAAGGTATTTTGGGGATGTGACATTCCTTGAATAACAGAAGTTTTCCACGCAAAAGCGCGTTTATGCTTCTTAAGAACAGAAACGAGTCTTTCTTTTTGATTTGTTTCGAGCAACGACGATATGACTACTGGAAGAAGTGAATTTTCTTCTAAGTAGGCGTATTCGAGATTATTTGGAAGGAGTTTGAGTTCCAAATCAGTGGGTGGTTCTTCTAGAGATGATTTGATTTTCATTTGATCTTTTTCAGTGATATCTTCAAATTTCTCTCCTTTCTCTTCTTCTAATTTTACTTCCATGAATTCCTCAAATTCTTTATCAGAATCTGTTTCACTGATCTTTTCTAAAGTAGTCATGAATGGTTTCAAATCGTCAAGTAATGTATCTAATTCTTCTTCAGTGACTTCATCAATTACATCGATGTTATAGCATGTGTCATCGGTGTATAAGGTTTTATTGGTGGAACGGTATTTTCTTTGGTTGGTGTTTGGGTTGGTTTTTCTTTAGCTGCTTCTTCTTCAGCTTCTTCCTCCTCCTCATATTGAAAGATAGTATTATTGGTAGGAATGGGTGGTGGATCATATGAGAGATCACTTCGAGTGAATACAACATTGATATGCTCATTTCTGGTTTGTGGTGGACGATAACTCTTATTGTTTGATCCAGAAGGTTTTAGATTGGATTGGGTGTTACTTGGTAATGTACCAGGAATTCGAGAAGAAAATTGATCAGAAAGTCTACCAAATTTTTGTTCAAGATCCTGGATAGAAGCTTGATTATTTTTCTGACCTTGCTCAACTTTGGTTTTGAGATTGAAAAATTGAGTTTTTACAAACTCATTTGTAGCTCTTTGAGTAGTTACGAAATCTCGCATCATATTTTTGAAATCAGATTCTTCTTTTTTATCAGAATTTGGTGGGTTTGGGTTGTCTGTTCGGGGTTGAGAATCACGGTTGTTATCCCTTTGTTGGCGGTCTTGCCAATTTCCAGAACTTCTTCCGTAATAATTACCATGAAAACCTCCTCCAGGATATCCTCCTTGGACATAATTGGCTTCCCCTTCGTTGGGTCTATTCATAGGTTGGTCATCACACTCGGATGATGTGTGATTTCCTCCACAATTATTACAGCCATCTCGCATTTCTATCATTTCTCCTTTTATATCTTTGTATTGCGAGTCGATTTTAGAAGTCAAGACTTCTATTATCTCCATGAGTTTCGAATTATCTGAACTTTCGGCAAAAGCAACGGTTTTCCGTAGGGGTTTGGTTTTGGAATCTTTTGACCAATCGAGTTTAAGGAGTACTCGATCTTCGAGAAGTTGATATGCCTCGTTAGGTGTTTTGTAAAGAAAAATTCCTCCGACATCAAGGATTGCTTGGGATGCTTCATCAAGACCATGATAAAAGATTTGGATTATTGTTCCTCGTCCTAAATTATGACCATGACAATTTCGAGGCAAATCTTTCATGCGAAGCCAAGCTTCAAGAAGAGATTCATTAGGATTTTGTGTAAAAGCACGGATTTCTCCCATTAATCTATCATACATGGCAGGTGGAAAGAATCGGCTTACAAAAGCTTGCCTCATCGTCTCCCAATTATTGATAGTTCCTGGGGTTAATTCGTTATACCATACTTTGGCATCTTCGGCGAGTGATGATGGAAAAACTTTGAGCTTAATAGCATCGACTGTAACACCCCCAAAATACCGCAGCGGAAGACTGTGTCATTGGGGTGCTACTTCATAATACAAAGTACAAGTTATAGAAAACGAACTCTAAATGAGACGTTTTGAAAAGTTACCATTCGATTAATGAATTCCGAGTTACAAACTTGAGATTCCAAAGTATGATACATAAATGTATACAAAGTTTTGAATGGTAAATGATAAAAGCGTAAGTCTTCAGAATATGCAGCTTGACTCTAAGTTCCACGCACTAGCTATCGCCTTACTAACCTGAGATAAACATGCTAAAGTGTCAACACAATGGTTGGTGAGTTCATAGAGTTTGTCTTAAAACAGTTGAAAAAGCCTTAAAGAATGATCACACAGCAAAGGCATCGTGAATCCACTCAGTTACAAGTCCCGCCATAAGAGACTTGTAACCTGTGTGTTCACAACCCACTGCTACAATATAGTATAATAAAGACATGTATAAGTTCGTCAAAACAATTAAGCAATTAGTAGTGAGTCTCTAGTTCATCTCCGAAGACCTCACTTTTATGATGTATCCAACATTCGCAAATGTTAGGATGTATCAAAGATAACTGGGAGCCACTTCCCAAAGAAAACTGGGAGCCACTTCCCAAAGATATAAATTTACTAGGAGCCACTTCCCAAAGATAAAAGACAGTCATATATGTATGAAATCAAGTATAAGACAATCAAGTATAAAACAATCAAGTATAAATGTTTTGAGTATTTGTACAAGTAAGCAAGTAGTTGAGCATGTATCCCCCCCAAGAGTTAAAACAAGTACGAAAAGAGTAGGGGCTATGACTCACCTTAAGTCTATGTAATGAGAAATGAAAGTGGTAGTCGAATCGCGAAAGTCTCTAAGAGCAGCCTATAATAGAACGTTGCGACTTAGGTTTGGAGTAACGTCTAAGAATACGAAGAATTGCCCATATATGTCTTGCATAATGTTCATGATGTAGTACTTTAGTATAATGTGTAAGTCCTTGAATAAAAGTGGTTTATGAAACATGTATAAATTGTATATCTCTTACTACCGTTCGGGCCGACATAATTCAGAAGTCATGGAGTAAACGTTCGAGGAGCCAGGACACTTTAACTCGTAAATCCACAACTCGTCTCGACGGCTTACTTAATGAACTCCTCACATGAGGCTCCCTACTATTGTAGTATTTGATAACATATATATATAAGCTTTTTGATCTTTAAAAGTTATATGGTCTTTAGCCGTGGCTTTGCCGTGACCTTGGTCATTGTTACCATGGTCTTGAGACTCAACCTTGGCTTTAGCCATGGTTGTGGTCTTGGCTTTAGGTCATTAGACCTCTTGGTCTCATCTAATTATAATGATTATATAGTAACTTTGGTCTAAAAATGGGCTGTTAAGAATTTGAAGAAATTTATCACTCAGAAAGCGTTTTCAGGGCTCGAGCTTCTTTGATCCTGAACGAAAACGTCGTTCCGGACAACTTTCTTGTTTTAACTTTTTGATGAATCAGACCAGAAGTGGGACTTTCAAAATCATAATTTGATCAGAATGCTATTTAGGCAGATTTGCCGTTTTGGTTTCGCTAACTTCAAATGGTCATAACTTTTGACTCGTGTACTCGTTTTGGGTGATTCAAATTGCTATGTTTTCCTTGTTAAGTCCTCTTTAACAGTAAGTAAGTGTCAAATATCAAAGTTATACTATTGTGGTCGTGGTTTTCCATAAAAATCACTAGTTTGCTTGTTTGCTTGTCATAAGTTAACATATGTATACCAATACTCGTTTTATCCATTTTTAAACATCATGAACACAATACAAAGACCATATATAGCATGAAAGAAACATAATAAGCATGAAATGATATTGAGCAAGAAAGTGTATAAGGGTTTGCTTACAACTTTTGGCTTTCTAAAGAAAGGAAGTCAAGTATAGAACTAGGACACTAAACCAAATCTTGTAAACCCTTTACCATAACTCTTGTAACCCTTGCTAGCCTTGATATAACCCTTGTGAAAATCATTTAACTTCAGCCCTAGTAACCTTGTGTAGCTCCTAATTCAACCATGGAATCACCAAACAAACTTAAGAACTAGGTAGAGAATACTAAGACCTTGAACTTTGGTATGTAATTTGTAACTTGAAGATCAAAGATGATGAAGCTATGGAATTATGTTGGGAAGTTTTAAATGGTGATGAAAAGAATGAAGAGATGAGTTTCCTTTTATAGTGCAAGTGAGGAGGTTAGCTAGTACTTACTTGTGGTTAAAATTGGAACACATGAAGTATAATGAACTAATGGTTAAAAACTAAACACATCTATGCATACTTGGTTGTTCTTAGACCACATACTTTCCTAGGCTTATTATCAAGCCACCAAGGCCACCATATACACGTTCATGGACAAGGGGAAGGGACTAGGTGGATGAATCTTGGCCTTATATAAGTTACGTAGTGAGTTTTGGTCCCGTTAATCGCTAACCGTAAGTTGTTAAGTCACGAAACGTAAAACCGGGTATCCTAAAAATATGAAACTTATAAATATGGTTAAACATGTCAATATAGTCCATAATAAAATATAAAATGAGTGGTAGGTTCTATCGGGTGCGAAAACCCTGCTAAAAACTGGAAACACGGGTCTAAAACGCGCAATTCGCGTAAAACGCTGAACTGAAAAACGTAAAATTCCGAAACTTTTGGAATTGTCCTAAAATGAGAGAAAATCATATTTCTATTGTTTATAATGTTTTATGGACATATCGGGATGCTAGAAGGACGTTTAAACCTAAAAGTAAATCTCGGACACGGCTTTGTGATTTTTGCAGAAATGATCCGACGAGCGTCAAACTCTCGGATTATCGTTAAAATAGTTTAACTTACGAGAATATGAAATAAAAATTTCTGAGATGAATAGTGAAAAGTGAATAGTAAAAAGTGAATAGTAAAAATTCTGGAATAAAAGTTAACCTGAAATTGCGAATTGTTACAGTCTCTACCCCTTAAGGAAACTTCGTCCCGAAGTTTAGTGTGTCTAGGAGAATTCGGAATCTCTAATATATTGGTGTTCACTCTGATTCGTCTAAGGTTCTGGTTAAGGAGTTGTATCGGCTACAATTAAGACCACTTATTTATAACACATTACTTACATAAAGAAGCGTCCAAATTTATGTAAGTAAGGTCTCATAAACTTATGGTTCGGTGATTTACAATTTCTTTATTTAACTGAAGAGGCGTCCCAATCCATTTAAATAAGGAGATTCTAAAACATCCTACTTAAGAATTTCCGACACAAAATCCGCCTTCTGAGGCAGATGGTAAGATAATCCAGTCATCAAATCCCTAAAGCTAAGCAATAATATTATTTAACTCAAATCTTGTGTCTCATCAAACACAAGATTAAGTTAACTAATTAGTTATTACTGAGCTCCATGTTTTTAATGACTCGACGAATCTCTGGGGCTCCTTATAATACTAAAGTCACATCATCTAACAGCGTGGAACTAAGCAAACCTCTAACCAAAAAGCATAAGTGTATGTATTGTGTGAAAGGCAAATAAAGAGGAAGGTCCCAACGTATATAGCAGTTATAGTCTAGGCACTAAATGCAACCTAGTTCTCTATAACCAAGGCTCTGGTACCAATCTGTAACACCCCCAAAATACCGCAGCGGAAGACTATGTCATTGGGGTGCTACTTCATAATACAAAGTACAAGTTATAGAAAACGAACTCTAAATGAGACGTTTTGAAAAGTTACCATTCGATTAATGAATTCCGAGTTACAAACTTGACATTCCAAAGTATGATACATAAATGTATACAAAGTTTTGAATGGTAAATGATAAAAGCGTAAGTCTTCAGAATATGCAGCTTGACTCTAAGTTCCACGCACTAGCTATCGCCTTACTAACCTGAGATAAACATGCTAAAGTGTCAACACAATGGTTGGTGAGTTCATAGAGTTTGTCTTAAAACAGTTGAAAAAGCCTTAAAGAATGATCACACAGCAAAGGCATCGTGAATCCACTCAGTTACAAGTCCCGCCATAAGAGACTTGTAACCTGTGTGTTCACAACCCACTACTACAATATAGTATAATAAAGACATGTATAAGTTCGTCAAAACAATTAAGCAATTAGTAGTGAGTCTCTAGTTCATCTCCGAAGACCTCACTTTTATGATGTATCCAACATTCGCAAATGTTAGGATGTATCAAAGATAACTGGGAGCCACTTCCCAAAGAAAACTGGGAGCCACTTCCCAAAGATATAAGTTTACTAGGAGCCACTTCCCAAAGATAAAAGACAGTCATGTATGTATGAAATCAAGTATAAGACAATCAAGTATAAAACAATCAAGTATAAATGTTTTGAGTATTTGTACAAGTAAGCAAGTAGTTGAGCATGTATCCCCCCCAAGAGTTAAAACAAGTACGAAAAGAGTAGGGGCTATGACTCACCTTAAGTCTATGTAATGAGAAATGAAAGTGGTAGTCGAATCGCGAAAGTCTCTAAGAGCAGCCTATAATAGAACGTTGCGACTTAGGTTTGGAGTAACGTCTAAGAATACGAAGAATTGCCCATATATGTCTTGCATAATGTTCATGATGTAGTACTTTAGTATAATGTGTAAGTCCTTGAATAAAAGTGGTTTATGAAACATGTATAAATTGTATATCTCTTACTACCGTTCGGGCCGACATAATTCAGAAGTCATGGAGTAAACGTTCGAGGAGCCAGGACACTTTAACTCGTAAATCCACAACTCGTCTCGACAGCTTACTTAATGAACTCCTCACATGAGGCTCCCTACTATTGTAGTATTTGATAACATATATATATAAGCTTTTTGATCTTTAAAAGTTATATGGTCTTTAGCCGTGGCTTTGCCGTGACCTTGGTCATTGTTACCATGGTCTTGAGACTCAACCTTGGCTTTAGACATAGTTGTGGTCTTGGCTTTAGGTCATTAGACCTCTTGGTCTCATCTAATTATAATGATTATATAGTAACTTTGGTCTAAAAATGGGCTGTTAAGAATTTGAAGAAATTTATCACTCAGAAAGCGTTTTCAGGGCTCGAGCTTCTTTGTTCCTGAATGAAAACGTCGTTCCGGACAACTTTCGTGTTTTAACTTTTTGATGAATCAGACCAGAAGTGGGACTTTCAAAATCATAATTTGATCAGAATGCTATTTAGGCAGATTTGCCGTTTTGGTTTCGCTAACTTCAAATGGTCATAACTTTTGACTCGTGTACTCGTTTTGGGTGATTCAAATTGCTATGTTTTCCTTGTTAAGTCCTCTTTAACAGTAAGTAAGTGTCAAATATCAAAGTTATACTATTGTGGTCGTGGTTTTCCATAAAAATCACTAGTTTGCTTGTTTGCTTGTCATAAGTTAACATATGTATACCAATACTCGTTTTATCCATTTTTAAACATCATGAACACAATACAAAGACCATATATAGCATGAAAGAAACATAATAAGCATGAAATGATATTGAGCAAGAAAGTGTATAAGGGTTTGCTTACAACTTTTGGCTTTCTAAAGAAAGGAAGTCAAGTATAGAACTAGGACACTAAACCTAATCTTGTAAACCCTTTACCATAACTCTTGTAACCCTTGCTAGCCTTGATATAACCCTTGTGAAAATCATTTAACTTCAGCCCTAGTAACCTTGTGTAGCTCCTAATTCAACCATGGAATCACCAAACAAACTTAAGAACTAGGTAGAGAATACTAAGACCTTGAACTTTGGTATGTAATTTGTAACTTGAAGATCAAAGATGATGAAGCTATGGAATTATGTTGGGAAGTTTTAAATGGTGATGAAAAGAATGAAGAGATGAGTTTCCTTTTATAGTGCAAGTGAGGAGGTTAGCTAGTACTTACTTGTGGTTAAAATTGGAACACATGAAGTATAATGAACTAATGGTTAAAAACTAAACACATCTATGCATACTTGGTTGTTCTTAGACCACATACTTTCCTAGGCTTATTATCAAGCCACCAAGGCCACCATATACACGTTCATGGACAAGGGGAAGGGACTAGGTGGATGAATCTTGGCCTTATATAAGTTACGTAGTGAGTTTTGGTCCCGTTAATCGCTAACCGTAAGTTGTTAAGTCACGAAACGTAAAACCGGGTATCCTAAAAATATGAAACTTATAAATATGGTTAAACATGTCAATATAGTCCATAATAAAATATAAAATGAGTGGTAGGTTCTATCGGGTGCGAAAACCCTGCTAAAAACTGGAAACACGGGTCTAAAACGCGCAATTCGCGTAAAACGCTGAACTGAAAAACGTAAAATTCCGAAACTTTTGGAATTGTCCTAAAATGAGAGAAAATCATATTTCTATTGTTTATAATGTTTTATGGACATATCGGGATGCTAGAAGGACGTTTAAACCTAAAAGTAAATCTCGGACACGGCTTTGTGATTTTTGCAGAAATGATCCGACGAGCGTCAAACTCTCGGATTATCGTTAAAATAGTTTAACTTACGAGAATATGAAATAAAAATTTCTGAGATGAATAGTGAAAAGTGAATAGTAAAAAGTGAATAGTGAAATTTTCTGGAATAAAAGTTAACCTGAAATTGCGAATTGTTACATCGACATTGGTATTTCCATAACGAAACATGCGACAAATTTCAATGAATTAGGCAATGTGTTTATGCGGATCGGCCCGCGAACGGCCATCAAATTGACGGTCTTTGAACATAGAAAGATGGTGACCTTTAACGTTAAAGTTTTCACCAAGGTCGGCGACAACAATAGCAGCTCCAGGAGTAGGTGCTACGGTTCGATTGGCGGCCCACATGGGTTGATCGTCAGCCATGGGTATTGGTTTAAAAAGATCTGAAATCGGATGTTCTTCGGAAAGATTATCAAACCAATTAAGAATAGATGAAGATCTCTTCTTACGAAACAAACTTTCGGGATTGGATAAAGGTGTACTAAGCTTTTCAGTAGTAGAACGAGTGTTCATACAACTACCAAGAGAATCGAGTCAATTACCTAAACAAAAGAACAAGAAAATAAAATTTTCGAAAACAGAGAGTTCTATCCGAATTGGTTGGATGTCAAACCGATCGGATGGATGTTACGGTAAAATTAAAAAAAACTAGGAAAACCTGGGAAACCGATCGGTTGGATGTCTATCCGATCGGTTGGATACTTCTGTTAGTTTTTTTTTTTCTTTTTTTTTTTTTTTTTTTTTTTTTAGAAAACGAACACGAAAAGTAATGGACTTTTAAAACTTAAAAGAAACACAAACAAAATCCCCAGCAGCGGTGCCAAAAACTTGATGTGCGTTTTGTTAGTGCAAGTTTTAAATTTATAAGGGTGAATTACCAAATCTAGAAACAACACATACGAGCAAGTGTACTCGTCCGTTATAGCAAGATATGATGGTAAGTCGGGATCGTTCGCAGGGATTTGTGAGTGAATCAAAATATAAGTCGAAAAGTAAATCTCTAATGTACGCAAATAAGATAATAAGCAAATTCAATAATTTAAAAACTACACTTGTTTAGACTAGTTTTCTACTTAATGACACACATGATTGTGATAACTTTTGATAACATGTTGGATGTGGTAATTAGATGGTGGTCTAATCTATTGTTTCTACAAGTTAAACCTTCATCAAGGTTTTAGTTCATAAAAACAAGCTTTAGGTGTAAACCAATCAATTCAAGATCCATCCAAGGTTCATAAGGTATGGTGAATATCTTAAACACAAGAACAAATTCTTATTACAAATCAAATACTCTTTGGAAATGGTCATTACAAAAGGTAACCCATTCATAGACAAAAAGGTTACAATTGTTTATAAACATCTAAACTTTCGTCCAACTAAAGGTTTACAAACAATCTGATTTGATGTTATAAAAGCATTCTCATTACAATCATACTTCTTGTTTCTTTGTTTAGTCAAGAATAATTATGGTGAAAAACAATCATTCATAGATAAATGATTATAACTAGTTGAATAATAACAAATCTTTCGACCCTTGAAACTATTATCAATTAGTTAACCTTGGCTCAACAAATGTCACTATGAAACTTAAGGTACAATTGGTTCTTAGGATTGGCTTGAAATTGAATTAAAACATGTTATTACAATCGTAACTATCACTAAGCATAAAACATCATCAAAACAAGTGTAAAAAGACTACTAGCCACTCATAGCAAACATGCAAATAAACTCAGAATATTTAACATTAGAATCCATGGTTTTAAGTCTTACAATGCTTTGGAATTGATAACAAATGACAAGGTATTGTTAACTTAAGTATTGGTGATGATTTCTTGAGATTTTTGGCCTCCAAATGTTGCTTCCTTGGTCCTCCAAAGTTCTTGGTTCTTTCTGCACGAATTTTCCTTCTTTGAGAGCTAGATGATGATAATAATTGAGAGTAGTAATGAGAGTAAATGATCTCTTGAATTGTGTTCAATTGTGTACTCTTGGGGTCCTTTTAGGCTTGTCAAATACTCCTAGTAATGAATAGGGACATAAATGCTGGAGCTTGGACATCAAGATACTAAGAAGGCCCTAGAACAATGGGACAAAAGACCAAGATTCATGCACAAGAAGTTGGTATAAACAGGCAGAGATGTCCATCCGATCGGTTGCGGGTTGGCACCGATCGGATGGATGTGGTAATTGTGGCTATCCGATCGGTTGTACTCCAACCGATCGGATGGTAGCTTCTGGTTGCTTTGGACTTTGACTTTTCCTTGTGTAGTTCTTTATGCACTATCCAAACTTGATTAACTCTGAACTTGGAACTTTGAGAAGACAAAACTTAGGTTCTCCTTATGAAATGCGTCATAGATTGGACTTTTGAACTTGGGAATCTTCGTGTAATCGCATATACTTCATTTTCTTCATTTTTTCTCCAGTTTTCCTACATTTGGATACATATGCTACAAAAACATACTTTGATACGATTTAGTGGCAAAAGCATATAAAAACAACCAAATAACATACACAAAAACACTAATAACGCCTATAAAAACATGTTAACTTTGAGCGTTATCAAGCCTACGAGCAAAGCGAACAATATTGTGGTCTGAGTAGGCAGGATGTTACAAGGCTCTATAAGGCTCTGATACCACTTGTAACATTCCGCCTACTCAGACCACAATATTGTCCGCTTTGCCCGCAGGCTCACGACTTTGTTTTTGTGGCCTCATTTAAAGACTTCCCAGCAGGTCACCCAAGCCAATACTACTCTCACATGAGCACGCTTAACTACCAGTTACTAAGAACTCTAACTGCAGTAGACCACAAAAAGCGTTGTGTCATTATAAGGCGAATGTTATCTTATGAACCAACATCTCTCCAGGCCTCAGCCGATGTGAGATTTGCCTAGAGTGTTACAAAGTGTGTTAACGATTTCCTCAATGCTAATTTGTCTAACAGTCTTTGCGATTTGCTTAATATTCTTATTAGCGATTTTCCTAATTGTCTAAGTAGCGATTTGCTCAATGATTGATATCAGTGATTTGCTCAATGTTGGTGTTAGCAATCTGCCCTAAGTCATTATTAGTGATGAGCTTTATGTCATTATTAGCAATTTGCTCAAGGTTCTTGGTAGTGAGTTGCTCCATGTACTACTTGGTGATTTGGCATTCTCTGTGTGTAGTCATATGTCATCCCTGTATGTTGGGCATGAGATTTATTCTGGTGTTTTCTTCATTATTAGTACTGCTTGTCATATACCTGTGCTTGCTTGTTTGCCGCACTATGTGACTCCATTCTGTTCACTGTATCTCATGAATGTTTGACTCAAAGGATTCCCTAGTCTCGTCAACCTGATTTGAATTCAGGCTCTCACTTATGTCTAACAATGCATACGTACTCGTCTTTCTTGTGAATGTGGTTATGCAGATATAATGGCTGACACTAACGATGACATTCTTGCTGCACATGCTACTGCTCCACCACCACCTACTCGAACTGATGATGAGATTATGCCTTATAGTGAGTGGGTCACCATTGGAAAGAGCAACTGTTACTTTGATGCTGACAAATCTCAAACCAATCCCATTTTCAAGATTGCTATGGATTTACTGAGAAATACCTCATTCTTTTGGGCGTTTACAACATCTTCTTCGATCCCATCCATCTACATTCAACAGTTCTAGAACACCATGACTTATGACATCAACAATGCTACATATCAATGTCAAGTTGATGAACAATGGTTTGAGATCACCAAAGAGACACTCAGGAAGCACTTCAGATCACACCAATCCGTGAAGATAATCCATTCATCACTCCACCAAACCCTGAAGTTCTCTTGAATTTTGTCAATGATCTGGGTTACCCTAAAGAGGTTACTATCATATCTTCTGTCATCACAAATGATATGTATCAACCCTGGAGAGTAATCATCACTCTCATTAATATGTGCCTCATGGGAAAAACATCAGGGTATGAGAGACTACGAGCTCCAGCACTTCATATTCTTTGGGGTATAGTTAAAAGGAAAAACATTGATTTTGCTGAACGGATCTGGGAGGAATTCACTCACTCAATCCACACATTTATCGAGGACAAAATGAAACTAGCAGCACATCAAGAAAATAAAAAGAAGAGTACTAAGCTGTTGATCCCAAGTGTCAGATTCACAAAACTTATGATCCTTCACCTTCAACAAGTTTATAACTTCCATCCACGAATAGGCTCACCTCTTCACATGGCAACTGATGAACACGGTGTTGGATACCTTAAGTTTACTGCCAAAGGTACCGATCAAGTAATCTTTGGAATGCCTAGTCCAGAGTCTCTCATCTCCAGTGAAATACGGAAAGCTCCTTACTATCAAAATTACTTGGATAAAGTTGCTGCATTTCATAAACACATGGCCGGTGAACAAGTTGCTGAAACCGAACCTCCAACATCTAAAACTACCAAACCCAGCAAGCCAAGATCCAAGAAACGTATGGAAGCTTCAACTACTTGAGGCTTCGGGCCGTACTAAGAAATCTAAACGGGGCGGTGTTATCAGGAAACCGGGCTCCAAGAAACCACAACCATCACAAGCTACAAGTAATGATGCTTCTATTCCTGAACAAATATCACCAGAAGAAGCTGCGAATATTCAAAAGGCTATGAATGAAAGCCTGAAAGATATTGATGAACAATTGGGTCATCCCATGATAGGTGTAAACATCAAGGAACCTGACAGTGGGAGACTGAAACCAATGTCGGAGGCTGAAGGGAAAGGGAAGGGCTTAGCAACTGAAGAACAAGCTGCTCAAACACTGCTACATATCTCATCACCTGCATCTAAGTCAAAAGATCTTCAGTATATCTTCAAGAAAACGTCCCCAGGTACATCAAAGACAAATGTGGAATCCTCTGAAGACACACAGGAGCAATTACTGTCATAACTCGTAATTTCTGGTCATTTTCTAAACCTCGATAATTTACTATTCACAAGTTACTATTCATCATTTACTATTCATCGATCACTATTCATCGTTTTCGAGGTCAATTTGATGTTCTGAGAAGCGTTCAGAAATTTTTACTATTCACTTGACACTATTCATTTCCGGAAGAAATATCACTATTCACGTGCATTACTCATTTCATCGTAAACATAGTTTACGGGTATTCAAAAATTCGCGTAACCGTATTGGTTCAGGAGCGAATTCATGCATTATCATTGGGACACTTCATATAGACTAGAAATAGTCTGCATATCCTCATTGCGGCACTTGCATACTATTCCACTCGTAGGATAATTTAACTAATACTTTTGGTATAATTAACTTTTACGTATGTTTATTTCAAATAAACACTAATACGCGAACTATAAATGTGACTAACATGTCCGACACTCCCGACTATTATCCCAATATATTTTTATACTCATTTTTATAATATAAAAATTATAATATTAATTTACCCGGTATTTTGGAAATTTATTTATTTCGTATCGTACGTCTAATTTAATAACGACGGTTATCATAAAAATTAAACAATAATCACCTGAACTCTCCGTATTTGTACCCGACATATTTTTACAATTTTTATAACTTTATTATGTCCCGGTTAACTTCGTTAAAATTTATTTCTAGCAAACCCGGTACCCGATTATAGCTAAAACTAGCTACAACTACACTAAAACTACACTAATATCCTAATTAAATCCAAGACATGTCCCCCCCTTTCCCTCCTTTGTGAACCGCCCCCCCCCCCCCTCCTAAGCCATTTCATGAGCTAATCTCACCAACCAAATTTATTACAAACCTAACTTTTGTCCCCTAAGTATATATTAAACTTTTTCATCCATTTTCTCACAATTATCATTCAAAGTGCAAGTAAAAAGTTTTTCTCTCATTTTCTCTATGGTGTAAATCGACCTAGGTGATCCAAGAAGCAAGAACAACAAATTTTCCAAGATCTAGGTGTAAACTTGTTCACTTAGTCATCCTTGTTGGAGTTTTGAAATAGAAACTCAAGGATTAGTAGGTTTTTCATCATCTAAACTCCCTAAACCTTCAAGTAAGTTAACAAACTCATTTTTATAATTTTTACAAGTTATTACTATGGTTATATACTTTTCTTACAAGAACTCATGCATATAATAGCTTATACCACTTTATTTTATAAACTTTTAACTTTTGAACCTTAGAAAGTGATTATTGTTAGATCTTTGTTAGATCTACTTGGTTATGATGTTTAAGGACCCATGACACCCTAAGAAGGTGTATGGTAGGATTAGACTAGTTTTGTGGTGATTGAAAGTGGTTTGATTGAAGATGGAACTAGATTAGAACCCTAGAAATGATTTTTGAAACAATAAGAATACCTACTGTCCCTATTTTTGATTCGTGGGAAAATCAGTAGATGGTGGTTAAGTTTTGACCAAATATTTAGTAAATACTTTTAAAAACGAAACTTTTGGCGAAAGAACGAATTAAAACGAGTTTATAACGAAGGAGATATGATTTTTGCAAATTTAACGGAAAACTATTTTTATAAAAACTGCATGCTGTTTGGAAATTTTCGACGGACAAATAGAAGCGTTAAACGTAACCTAGAGGAGCCGAGTTATCAAAAATATATTAGTATATACAAAAACGAATCCGTGGACATAAAGAACGAGGAAAATGAACTTAAAACGACCAAGTTATACGCGTTTTAACATCGTCAAAACTATATATATATATATAGTCACTACTAGAAAATAATAACTTACGCACTAAATGGTATATTTTCTAGAAATGTTACTAAGGACTATATTCTTAACAAATGAAATACGTACGACCCAAAAGAATATTTATACGACTTAACGACGTTATTTTAAGGTTTTCGATACGAGGAATACAGCGCTAACATTTTTATACGATATATATTACGACAAGTTCTTATAACTCCAATCGGACTTATTTTTCCTAAGTATGGAAACTATTTTACTTAGACGATGATTAGTATTTCCAAATTACGAGTGGTATAGGTATCATGTGCATGTGCATTCATTACATCACGGCATGATCTAAATTAGATCACGATTATTCATTTAGGTTGTGGCTAGTGTTCGCGCCTCATTGTCCCGACTACTTTACCATCATTGTACCATCTTTGTACTATCACTCCAGGTAAGTCTTCATAGCCCCGTTTTAATTACTTATTTGATTTTAAATCCCACGGGGGAGAATACATTGCACAATTATTTTTTGTACATGCCCAAGTATTTCAAATTCCATACATTGCTTAAGTTGCCTTACTACCAAGTTAAGTCCCCTTATATATCATGGACCGTTAATTATAGTGCTAAGCGAGAGTGAGTGGATAGATCTATCGAGGGTGACGCCTCCATTCGTGTTTGGGTTGCTCCAACGGGACGAATTCATTTCATGTCTTATCATAATTGAGTGTCTGGTAAACACTCTGGTGGGGCCATTACAAAGTCTAGCTTCGGGGTCATGAGCTTAAGAGCCAATGTAGCTATTTTTGACATTCTTGTCGGTTTACTTATTACTTGTGGCTTATGTACATACGATTTAACTTATAAACCTATGATTATTCACCAACATTCGTGTTGACCGTTTTTCGCAATGTATTTCTCAGGTTATTAAGGTAGCTCATGTGCATACATTTGGACCTTCATGGAGTCGCGGAGTCGACGCGTCTCACTATATTTTCTGCACTTATGAAACGTTTGATCTTGTTGAACTTATTTTAACTATATTGGCAAACTCTTTTGGGACCTAAGCTTTGTAAACTCTGAATGTTTTAATGATCAAACGCTGTATTTTCTAAACGACACTTTAGGTCGTTCAATATAACTGTAACTATGGTGCTATGACCGTCACCCCCAGGTATTCCATTCCGCTGCCATTCAGGTAAATTGGGGGTGTGACAGATTGGCATCAGAGCTAAGGTTATAGCGAACTAGGATGTATCTTGGACCCTAGACTATAACCACATCATCATAGCATCTCATCATTTCATCATAGGTGCATATTCACTATACATGTTGTTTTACGCACACACTGTACGAGTTATTCATACCCATACTCATATATATATATATATGATTATATTGACCTGGTTTACAAGTGACATGTCTTCAGATACCCACGCCGTTATCCTTTCGTCGGATTCCGACATTGAAGATGCCTTGTCATCTTTCACTACCATTATACCACCAGCTGTACTTACACCACCATTAGCACTATTGAATTGTCATAAGAGCAAGGTTCTCATTCAGCCTGTACATAGAATGCCGTTTGGTAGAGTATTCAGACTTAATTTTAATGGACTTATTAGGATGCTTATTAGAAGGGAGATAGCATGTTTTCTTTCCTTCACTAGTAGGACGCTTACTACTTAGGCACTACCACCACCGTTGGTTACTTATTACACTATTGGTCGTCCCATAGTGCGTATTTCAGCTTTACCTCTTAGATGTCGCGAGATAGCGCGAAAGAGGGTAGTATCCTATTCCCTATTATCACCATTATCTCCTAACTCATCACTGGGATTCCATCGTCATCAATGTTATTCTCATCCTTTAGAATACCACCATTGTCAGTTCCCTTTTCCATTTTCACTTGCCATGAATTAGATAACGCATTATGGATTATACCAAGAATTATGGACTGAACAGGAACATCCGCAGATTCCTCGGGATTAGTTTGGAACTTACACTATCTAGGACTTGATTGATGCACAACTACAGATACCACTTCAGGACTATCTCGACCTTATGACGCCATAAACCTGATTTCACTTAGAGGGACTACAGGAAATCTTTAAACTAGATTTATATCTTTGCTAGCTTTTACTATTATCCTAACCACGAGAAGTGTGGCATAGTTAAAGAAACTGGTAGTATTTTGATTGTTGTACAAACGGAATCACCAAGTATTGACTCTACTATAGGGGAATGGTTGTGCTATCTATGATATTGGTCCATATTGACCGAAACTTTCATGTATTATATTCATGTGTTATGAATATGATGATTGTTATTACCTATAGATTCTCATGGACTCTTATGATTTGATGGAAATAGATTTAAGCAAACAACTCCAAGCATGACGCAAACTGCTGTTGGACAATCCATTGCCAGGAACGTAACTACCGTCCTCACCAAGGAACTTACTCACGTGGAATTTATGGGTTGTAATCCCTCCTCCTTTAGCGGAAATATAGACACAAAGGAATTTCTCAAATGGTTCGGAGAATTAGAAACAATCTTTCAAAGTGGTGACTGCCGTAAGGAAGACAAAGTTAAGTTCGCCACTTGCACTTTTCAGAAGCATGCCCAGAAATGGTGGACTAAGTATGTCCAGGTAGTAGGAGTTGATGCTGCTTACTCACACTCTTGGGAGAAACTAAAAAGGATGATGAGTTTGAAGTTCTGTGTGAAAAGCGAATTGCAAGCAATTGAACAGGAAACACTAAACCTTACCATGGTAGGAGATGATGTTGTTAAGTATACTGCTTCTTTTTATGATTTCGCTCGACTAGGCTCTGCAATGGATGAACCAGAAAGCAAGAAACTTGAAAGGTACATCGGAGGACTTTCTCCTGAAATTCATATGTTGGTCAACTCATTGGAACACGATACCATGCCTAAAGCTATCAGGATAGCGATCGAAGCAAAGGAACGCATAGCTCACCCCAAGATCTTAGGAAGAAAAAGTGACAATAAAAGGAAGTGGAATAACAACCGAGGTGAGAATGCCACACAAGGACCACACAAGAGACAAGGAGTTGCTAAACCTAATGTTACAGGTCTAAAGGAAAAGAATGATTACCTTGGTGTTTTACCTAAGTGTGAAGAGTGCCAACATCATCATAACCCAGGACGTTGCCCGGAACCATGTGGCAACTGTAAGAAGATCAGACACAAAGCCAAGTATTGCAAGGCTCCCACCCTCGCAATGCATCAGAAACTCACGGCAGTTCATGTTTTAAAACCATAGTTCGAGCCCTCTAGGGTTGTACTTCCTTTTGGTACTTTCCATAAGTACGTCGGTGTAACCTAGTTATATTAAGCACTTTCCTATCTAATGTAATGACTATCTTTAGTTATCTCTGTGATAATCGTAACCTTCGTTTATTCCATTTTCTATTGCGATTGTGCAATTTTCAATCATTTCGTAACATTATACCATTGTCTTATTAGGGATTAAGCCGAGTTCGTATTTGACGGATTAATAGATTATTACCATTCCATAGTATTTACCCATGTATCCAATAAACCATTCCACGAGTTTTATTTCAAACTATTTTACTACCTTATGGGGAAATTGTTTTTACTGAATTTCTAAAAAAAGCTGTTTTGTTACCGTACTATAAACTGATTTTTCCGATATTACTCCAAATATTTACTATTATTACGTGAAACAATTTTTATATTACTTTGAAAGGAAATATTTAGTATACCATTTTTAATAACAATGCGTTGAACACCATCTAAAGCTTTTGAGAAAAATAATATTATTTTGACTAAATCAAGCATCGCATCATTAGTCCTCAACTATACATAGCCTGATCACCTATGTATAATTTAGGAAGGATTATGCCATGAAGGGAATAGTTACTTTTTAAAGTATTGCTAATAACAATCTTCATTTAAAAGCGTTTTAAACAAGTAAACTCTTGTATAAATATCTTTTTCTGACAAACTCTCTCTGGATACTTACCCCACCTGTCACCTACTTAGCCATTAAGTTGGATTGTTCCATTGACTTCTCTAGGAGAGACTTTCCATATCAATTACGAGTAGGATTCCTCGATACCAGAAAAGCAAGGAAAGGATTTCAGAACTACTAACCAGGACTAGAAGTATATAGCAAGAAAAATTCATAACTCAACAGCAATCCTAAGATACCACGAGACCATCCGACTCACCATCTCTGACCTAGTTGGCCAATTTTATTATTCAAAGGTACTAGCTAGACCGAGCTATAAGATCAAACACTTGGTGAAGGTATGCTAAGCAACACTATAGAAATAAACCAAGCCTCCTAACCGATACTGTAGAGTGTTTCGAATTAACATGGTCTCATCCATACACAAACTTCCTTGTAATGAGTTTTCACCGAGGATAATTGATTTGAATTAAGGATGACGATATAGACTCCCTTAAGGCATTGTGTTCTCAGGAAATTCTAGATAACCCCACCTATACATCAAGAGAGGCATCAGACTCAAGAATATCTCCCCAACTACATGTGAAGACAATACGGAAATTCATCGACAAAGTATCAATTGAAACCCTCATATTGCCAACATGATAACAATTTCAACGATAAACCATCTCAGGACTTAAGTTGGTTGAATACCTAGACTTGTAGTTTTGTCGGATAATCGCCAATAGGCATCTTCTAATATCAGGAACCGAATGTTAGACACCTATGCATTTATGCGAATATTTCCTATCCTACTATTTTATCCTTGTTAGTATTTTTACTTTTAAATGAAGTTGATTTCAAAATTGTGTCCATACAAATCACATATCTCGTGGAAAATAATTTTGAATTGCCTATTTTGAATAAATACGACCCTTTTTAGCCAGTATTTACTTGAACCATTATACAATGAGAAATGTTTAAACATCAAACTTTGGTAAACAGTTCTATTCACAACATGTTTGAAAACCACGCCACATTTCATAACTATTGAATTTTGAATCATCAATAAAGGTAATATTGAGTATACTATTTGTTCCATTTTCTAAATTTGTTTATTCAGAAAAAGATTTCGACCAAAAACTCGAAAATCGCTAGATAAATTTTGAAAACAAATCACCATACTATATCGCTTATGCATTTAGGGCTTTGTGACTTGACAATAAGGAATATTGGAATATGTGATGAAGGAAATTAGGAGGAACACCATAGAACGATTGCAAACGTCAGTAATGGAGACCAAGCACAGTAGGCAAAGAATGACACATGTCCTAGCAATCCATTAGACCAGAATACAAGGAATCAAAGATTGTTACCCATATTCTATCCCCTTTAAATGACGCTGAATTCGAAAGGCATAACGTTGAGGAATTAGTCACAAGATTTATTGTACCTATTTCAATTGTTCCTGATAAAGGTGATCGAATCACCTTAGATTTCTAACAATCATTTTAAGATTTCCTTCGGAACCCCATTTAGATGTAAACACCGCCTATTATCCTCAGACCAATGGTCAAGACGAGAGAACGATTCAGACATAGGAAAGTTGTGCTCAAAGAGTGAGCGATTGACTTTAGAAATAGTTGGACTAACCATTTACCATAAATCAGATTCGTTTGCAACGATAGTTATCGCACGAGCATAGAGACTACACCAATCGAGGCACTTTATGGTCGAATTACCAATTACTCATTTACAGACCGAAATCGGAAAGTTAAATTCACTGGTCTAGAACTAAACCATGGAACAACAAAGGAAATTTCACAAGTCAAGAACCAGTTACAAGCAACGAGAAACTGGTAGAAGTTAGGTTGGTACATGACGCACATCATACGGATTGGGTATCCTTGAACAACAAACTAACTAGATTCACGTGAAAGAACGAACTAAATTGAAAGCTTTGCCTTGGAGAGGCATGATACGATTTTAGTAACACGAGGGATTTAACCTTTAGTATATTGGACCATTTAAGATTCATTTTAGAATCGACCAACTGACATATAAGATTGGAGTTCTGACATAGTTCAGCAACATATATTACCCATATTACATTATAAACCAGAAGAAGCATTGATCATCTATTGACGAACCAAACTCGGAAAAAGCCAAACTCACTATTCCAGTAGGCATTCATGAAATAACCAGAAATTTCCTACAAGTCAAGAATCAATTACAAATTCTATAAGTTGTAAACCATTAAAACTTCAAGTTGGTAGCCAGATCATGTTGAAAGTTCTGCCTAGGAAAGGCATGATATCATTCAGAAAACTGGGAAAGTTGAACCCGATATACACTGGACCACGTAATATTTCAGACAGAGTAGGCCTAATGGCCGTCAGACTTGAGCCTTGTCAGAGAACAGCTGGATTACACAACCATGTTTCACCTATTCAAATCCCAGGAAATAACTTTCAGATTAGTCACTCGTAATCCCATTTGGAAAGGAATCCAACCCAAGAACAAACGTAGACTTGGTAATAACCAATAGAAATCATGGACTGTTAGGTCGAACGATGAAACAGAGTCGAATTCCTATCGTGGAAGTTCGCCAGAATTCTCAATTATTATCATCTTTTCACCAATACCACCTCAGAGACCAACACAAACTGAACTTCGGGACGAAGTTCCTGTTAGAGGGGAAGACTGTCACAACTCGTAATTTCTGGTCATTTTCTAAACCTCGATAATTTACTATTCACAAGTTACTATTCATCATTTACTATTCATCGATCACTATTCATCGTTTTCGAGGTCAATTTGATGTTCTGAGAAGCGTTCAGAAATTTTTACTATTCACTTGACACTATTCATTTCCGGAAGAAATATCACTATTCACGTGCATTACTCATTTCATCGTAAACATAGTTTACGGGTATTCAAAAATTCGCGTAACCGTATTGGTTCAGGAGCGAATTCATGCATTATCATTGGGACACTTCATATAGACTAGAAATAGTCTGCATATCCTCATTGCGGCACTTGCATACTATTCCACTCGTAGGATAATTTAACTAATACTTTTGGTATAATTAACTTTTACGTATGTTTATTTCAAATAAACACTAATACGCGAACTATAAATGTGACTAACATGTCCGACACTCCCGACTATTATCCCAATATATTTTTATACTCATTTTTATAATATAAAAATTATAATATTAATTTACCCGGTATTTTGGAAATTTATTTATTTCGTATCGTACGTCTAATTTAATAACGACGGTTATCATAAAAATTAAACAATAATCACCTGAACTCTCCGTATTTGTACCCGACATATTTTTACAATTTTTATAACTTTATTATGTCCCGGTTAACTTCGTTAAAATTTATTTCTAGCAAACCCGGTACCCGATTATAGCTAAAACTAGCTACAACTACACTAAAACTACACTAATATCCTAATTAAATCCAAGACATGTCCCCCCCTTTCCCTCCTTTGTGAACCGCCCCCCCCCCCCCCCCCCTCCTAAGCCATTTCATGAGCTAATCTCACCAACCAAATTTATTACAAACCTAACTTTTGTCCTCTAAGTATATATTAAACTTTTTCATCCATTTTCTCACAATTATCATTCAAAGTGCAAGAAAAAGTTTTTCTCTCATTTTCTCTATGGTGTAAATCGACCTAGGTGATCCAAGAAGCAAGAACAACAAATTTTCCAAGATCTAGGTGTAAACTTGTTCACTTAGTCATCCTTGTTGGAGTTTTGAAATAGAAACTCAAGGATTAGTAGGTTTTTCATCATCTAAACTCCCTAAACCTTCAAGTAAGTTAACAAACTCATTTTTATAATTTTTACAAGTTATTACTATGGTTATATACTTTTCTTACAAGAACTCATGCATATAATAGCTTATACCACTTTATTTTATAAACTTTTAACTTTTGAACCTTAGAAAGTGATTATTGTTAGATCTTTGTTAGATCTACTTGGTTATGATGTTTAAGGACCCATGACACCCTAAGAAGGTGTATGGTAGGATTAGACTAGTTTTGTGGTGATTGAAAGTGGTTTGATTGAAGATGGAACTAGATTAGAACCCTAGAAATGATTTTTGAAACAATAAGAATACCTACTGTCCCTATTTTTGATTCGTGGGAAAATCAGTAGATGGTGGTTAAGTTTTGACCAAATATTTAGAAAATACTTTTAAAAACGAAACTTTTGGCGAAAGAACGAATTAAAACGAGTTTATAACGAAGGAGATATGATTTTTGCAAATTTAACGACGAAAACTATTTTTATAAAAACTGCATGCTGTTTGGAAATTTTCGACGGACAATTAGAAGCGTTAAACGTAACCTAGAGGAGCCGAGTTATCAAAAATATATTAGTATATACAAAAACGAATCCGTGGACATAAAGAACGAGGAAAATGAACTTAAAACGACCAAGTTATACGCGTTTTAACATCGTCAAAACTATATATATATATATATATATATATATATATATATATATATATATATATATATATATATATATATATATATATATATATATATAGTCACTACTAGAAAATAATAACTTACGTACTAAATGGTATATTTTCTAGAAATGTTACTAAGGACTATATTCTTAACAAATGAAATACGTACGACCCAAAAGAATATTTATACGACTCAACGACGTTATTTTAAGGTTTTCGATACGAGGAATACAACGCTAACATTTTTATACGATATATATTACGACAAGTTCTTATAACTCCAATCGGACTTATTTTTCCTAAGTATGGAAACTATTTTACTTAGACGATGATTAGTATTTCCAAATTACGAGTGGTATAGGTATCATGTGCATGTGCATTCATTACATCACGGCATGATCTAAATTAGATCACGATTATTCATTTAGGTTGCGGCTAGTGTTCGCGCCTCATTGTCCCGACTACTTTACCATCGTTGTACCATCTTTGTACTATCACTCCAGGTGAGTCTTCATAGCCCCGTTTTAATTACTTATTTGATTTTAAATCCCACGGGGGAGAATACATTGCACAATTATTTTTTGTACATGCCCAAGTATTTCAAATTCCATACATTGCTTAAGTTGCCTTACTACCAAGTTAAGTCCCCTTATATATCATGGACCGTTAATTATAGTGCTAAGCGAGAGTGAGTGGATAGATCTATCGAGGGTGACGCCTCCATTCGTGTTTGGGTTGCTCCAACGGGACGAATTCATTTCATGTCTTATCATAATTGAGTGTCTGGTAAACACTCTGGTGGGGCCATTACAAAGTCTAGCTTCGGGGTCATGAGCTTAAGAGCCAATGTAGCTATTTTTGACATTCTTGTCGGTTTACTTATTACTTGTGGCTTATGTACATACGATTTAACTTATAAACCTATGATTATTCACCAACATTCGTGTTGACCGTTTTTCGCAATGTATTTCTCAGGTTATTAAGGTAGCTCATGTGCATACATTTGGACCTTCATGGAGTCGCGGAGTCGACGCGTCTCACTATATTTTCTGCACTTATGAAATGTTTGATCTTGTTGAACTTATTTTAACTATATTGGCAAACTCTTTTGGGACCTAAGCTTTGTAAACTCTGAATGTTTTAATGATCAAACGCTGTATTTTCTAAACGACACTTTAGGTCGTTCAATATAACTGTAACTATGGTGCTATGACCGTCACCCCCAGGTATTCCATTCCGCTGCCATTCAGGTAAATTGGGGGTGTGACAGATTGGCATCAGAGCTAAGGTTATAGCGAACTAGGATGTATCTTGGACCCTAGACTATAACCACATCATCATAGCATCTCATCATTTCATCATAGGTGCATATTCACTATACATGTTGTTTTACGCACACACTGTACGAGTTATTCATACCCATACTCATATATATATATATATATGATTATATTGACCTGGTTTACAAGTGACATGTCTTCAGATACCCACGCCGTTATCCTTTCGTCGGATTCCGACATTGAAGATGCCTTGTCATCTTTCACTACCATTATACCACCAGCTGTACTTACACCACCATTAGCACTATTGAATTGTCATAAGAGCAAGGTTCTCATTCAGCCTATACATAGAATGCCGTTTGGTAGAGTATTCAGACTTAATTTTAATGGACTTATTAGGATGCTTATTAGAAGGGAGATAGCATGTTTTCTTTCCTTCACTAGTAGGACGCTTACTACTTAGGCACTACCACCACCGTTGGTTACTTATTACACTATTGGTCGTCCCATAGTGCGTATTTCAGCTTTACCTCTTAGATGTCGCGAGATAGCGCGAAAGAGGGTAGTATCCTATTCCCTATTATCACCATTATCTCCTAACTCATCACTGGGATTCCATCGTCATCAATGTTATTCTCATCCTTTAGAATACCACCATTGTCAGTTCCCTTTTCCATTTTCACTTGCCATGAATTAGATAACGCCTTGTGGATAATACCAAGAATTACGGACTGAACAGGAACATCCGCAGATTCCTCGGGATTAGTTTGGAACTTACACAATCTAGGACTTGATTGATGCACAACTACAGATACCACTTCAGGACTATCTCGACCTTATGACGCCATAAACCTGATTTCACTTAGAGGGACTAATGGAAATCTTTAAACTAGATTTATATCTTTGCTAGCTTTTACTATTATCCTAACCACGAGAAGTGTGGCATAGTTAAAGAAACTGGTAGTATTTTGATTGTTGTACAAACGGAATCACCAAGTATTGACTCTACTATAGGGGAATGGTTGTGCTATCTATGATATTGGTCCATATTGACCGAAACTTTCATGTATTATATTCATGTGTTATGAATATGATGATTGTTATTACCTATAGATTCTCATGGACTCTTATGATTTGATGGAAATAGATTTAAGCAAACAACTCCAAGCATGACGCAAACTGCTGTTGGACAATCCATTGCCAGGAACGTAACTACCGTCCTCACCAAGGAACTTACTCACGTGGAATTTATGGGTTGTAATCCCTCCTCCTTTAGCGGAAATATAGACACAAAGGAATTTCTCAAATGGTTCGGAGAATTAGAAACAATCTTTCAAAGTGGTGACTGCCGTAAGGAAGACAAAGTTAAGTTCGCCACTTGCACTTTTCAGAAGCATGCCCAGAAATGGTGGACTAAGTATGTCCAGGTAGTAGGAGTTGATGCTGCTTACTCACACTCTTGGGAGAAACTAAAAAGGATGATGAGTTTGAAGTTCTGTGTGAAAAGCGAATTGCAAGCAATTGAACAGGAAACACTAAACCTTACCATGGTAGGAGATGATGTTGTTAAGTATACTGCTTCTTTTTATGATTTCGCTCGACTAGGCTCTGCAATGGATGAACCAGAAAGCAAGAAACTTGAAAGGTACATCGGAGGACTTTCTCCTGAAATTCATATGTTGGTCAACTCATTGGAACACGATACCATGCCTAAAGCTATCAGGATAGCGATCGAAGCAAAGGAACGCATAGCTCACCCCAAGATCTTAGGAAGAAAAAGTGACAATAAAAGGAAGTGGAATAACAACCGAGGTGAGAATGCCACACAAGGACCACACAAGAGACAAGGAGTTGCTAAACCTAATGTTACAGGTCTAAAGGAAAAGAATGATTACCTTGGTGTTTTACCTAAGTGTGAAGAGTGCCAACATCATCATAACCCAGGACGTTGCCCGGAACCATGTGGCAACTGTAAGAAGATCAGACACAAAGCCAAGTATTGCAAGGCTCCCACCCTCGCAATGCATCAGAAACTCACGGTAATCTGCCAAGAATGTGGAGTAGTGGGACACTCCAAGAGTGAATGCCCGGTGTTGAGAGACCGGAACTGGAGGAGGCAGTTCATGTTTTAAAACCATAGTTCGAGCCCTCTAGGGTTGTACTTCCTTTTGGTACTTTCCATAAGTACGTCGGTGTAACCTAGTTATATTAAGCACTTTCCTATCTAATGTAATGACTATCTTTAGTTATCTCTGTGATAATCGTAACCTTCGTTTATTCCATTTTCTATTGCAATTGTGCAATTTTCAATCATTTCGTAACATTATACCATTGTCTTATTAGGGATTAAGCCGAGTTCGTATTTGACGGATTAATAGATTATTACCATTCCATAGTATTTACCCATGTATCCAATAAACCATTCCACGAGTTTTATTTCAAACTATTTTACTACCTTATGGGGAAATTGTTTTTACTGAATTTCTAAAAAAAGCCGTTTTGTTACCGTACTATAAACTGATTTTTCCGATATTACTCCAAATATTTACTATTATTACGTGAAACAATTTTTATATTACTTTGAAAGGAAATATTTAGTATACCATTTTTAATAACAATGCGTTGAACACCATCTAAAGCTTTTGAGAAAAATAATATTATTTTGACTAAATCAAGCATCGCATCATTAGTCCTCAACTATACATAGCCTGATCACCTATGTATAATTTAGGAAGGATTATGCCATGAAGGGAATAGTTACTTTTTAAAGTATTACTAATAACAATCTTCATTTAAAAGCGTTTTAAACAAGTAAACTCTTGTATAAATATCTTTTTCTGACAAACTCTCTCTGGATACTTACCCCACCTGTCACCTACTTAGCCATTAAGTTGGATTGTTCCATTGACTTCTCTAGGAGAGACTTTCCATATCAATTACGAGTAGGATTCCTCGATACCAGAAAAGCAAGGAAAGGATTTCAGAACTACTAACCAGGACTAGAAGTATATAGCAAGAAAAATTCATAACTCAACAGCAATCCTAAGATACCACGAGACCATCCGACTCACCATCTCTGACCTAGTTGGCCAATTTTATTATTCAAAGGTACTAGCTAGACCGAGCTATAAGATCAAACACTTGGTGAAGGTATGCTAAGCAACACTATAGAAATAAACCAAGCCTCCTAACCGATACTGTAGAGTGTTTCGAATTAACATGGTCTCATCCATACACAAACTTCCTTGTAATGAGTTTTCACCGAGGATAATTGATTTGAATTAAGGATGACGATATAGACTCCCTTAAGGCATTGTGTTCTCAGGAAATTCTAGATAACCCCACCTATACATCAAGAGAGGCATCAGACTCAAGAATATCTCCCCAACTACATGTGAAGACAATACGGAAATTCATCGACAAAGTATCAATTGAAACCCTCATATTGCCAGCATGATAACAATTTCAACGATAAACCATCTCAGGACTTAAGTTGGTTGAATACCTAGACTTGTAGTTTTGTCGGATAATCGCCAATAGGCATCTTCTAATATCAGGAACCGAATGTTAGACACCTATGCATTTATGCGAATATTTCCTATCCTACTATTTTATCCTTGTTAGTATTTTTACTTTTAAATGAAGTTGATTTCAAAATTGTGTCCATACAAATCACATATCTCGTGGAAAATAATTTTGAATTGCCTATTTTGAATAAATACGACCCTTTTTAGCCAGTATTTACTTGAACCATTATACAATGAGAAATGTTTAAACATCAAACTTTGGTAAACAGTTCTATTCACAACATGTTTGAAAACTACGCAACATTTCATAACTATTGAATTTTGAATCATCAATAAAGGTAATATTGAGTATACTATTTGTTCCATTTTCTAAATTTGTTTATTCAGAAAAAGATTTCGACCAAAAACTCGAAAATCGCGAGATAAATTTTGAAAACAAATCACCATACAATATCGCTTATGCATTTAGGGCTTTGTGACTTGACAATAAGGAATATTGGAATATGTGATGAAGGAAATTAGGAGGAACACCATAGAACGATTGCAAACGTCAGTAATGGAGACCAAGCACAGTAGGCAAAGAATGACACATGTCCTAGCAATCCATTAGACCAGAATACAAGGAATCAAAGATTGTTACCCATATTCTATCCCCTTTAAATGACGCTGAATTCGAAAGGCGTAACGTTGAGGAATTAGTCACAAGATTTATTGTACCTATTTCAATTGTTCCTGATAAAGGTGATCGAATCACCTTAGATTTCTAACAATCATTTTAAGATTTCCTTCGGAACCCCATTTAGATGTAAACACCGCCTATTATCCTCAGACCAATGGTCAAGACGAGAGAACGATTCAGACATAGGAAAGTTGTGCTCAAAGAGTGAGCGATTGACTTTAGAAATGGTTGGACTAACCATTTACCATAAATCAGATTCGTTTGCAACGATAGTTATCGCACGAGCATAGAGACTACACCAATCGAGGCACTTTATGGTCGAATTACCAATTACTCATTTACAGACCGAAATCGGAAAGTTAAATTCACTGGTCTAGAACTAAACCATGGAACAACAAAGGAAATTTCACAAGTCAAGAACCAGTTACAAGCAACGAGAAACTGGTAGAAGTTAGGTTGGTACATGACGCACATCATACGGATTGGGTATCCTTGAACAACAAACTAACTAGATTCACGTGAAAGAACGAACTAAATTGAAAGCTTTGCCTTGGAGAGGCATGCTACGATTTTAGTAACACGAGGGATTTAACCTTTAGTATATTGGACCATTTAAGATTCATTTTAGAATCGACCAACTGACATATAAGATTGGAGTTCTGACATAGTTCAGCAACATATATTACCCATATTACATTATAAACCAGAAGAAGCATTGATCATCTATTGACGAACCAAACTCGGAAAAAGCCAAACTCACTATTCCAGTAGGCATTCATGAAATAACCAGAAATTTCCTACAAGTCAAGAATCAATTACAAATTCTATAAGTTGTAAACCATTAAAACTTCAAGTTGGTAGCCAGATCATGTTGAAAGTTCTGCCTAGGAAAGGCATGATATCATTCAGAAAACTGGGAAAGTTGAACCCGATATACACTGGACCACGTAATATTTCAGACAGAGTAGGCCTAATGGCCGTCAGACTTGAGCCTTGTCAGAGAACAGCTGGATTACACAACCATGTTTCACCTATTCAAATCCCAGGAAATGACTTTCAGATTAGTCACTCGTAATCCCATTTGGAAAGGAATCCAACCCAAGAACAAACATAGACTTGGTAATAACCAATAGAAATCATGGACTGTTAGGTCGAACGATGAAACAGAGTCGAATTCCTATCGTGGAAGTTCGCCAGAATTCTCAATTATTATCATCTTTTCACCAATACCACCTCAGAGACCAACACAAACTGAACTTCGGGACGAAGTTCCTGTTAGAGGGGAAGACTGTCACAACTCGTAATTTCTGGTCATTTTCTAAACCTCGATAATTTACTATTCACAAGTTACTATTCATCATTTACTATTCATCGATCACTATTCATCGTTTTCGAGGTCAATTTGATGTTCTGAGAAGCGTTCAGAAATTTTTACTATTCACTTGACACTATTCATTTCCTGAAGAAATATCACTATTCACGTGCATTACTCATTTCATCGTAAACATAGTTTACGGGTATTCAAAAATTCGCGTAACCGTATTGGTTCAGGAGCGAATTCATGCATTATCATTGGGACACTTCATATAGACTAGAAATAGTCTGCATATCCTCATTGCGGCACTTGCATACTATTCCACTCGTAGGATAATTTAACTAATACTTTTGGTATAATTAACTTTTACGTATGTTTATTTCAAATAAACACTAATACGCGAACTATAAATGTGACTAACATGTCCGACACTCCCGACTATTATCCCAATATATTTTTATACTCATTTTTATAATATAAAAATTATAATATTAATTTACCCGGTATTTTAGAAATTTATTTATTTCGTATCGTACGTCTAATTTAATAACGACGGTTTTCATAAAAATTAAACAATAATCACCCGAACTCTCCGTATTTGTACCCGACATATTTTTACAATTTTTATAACTTTATTATGTCCCGGTTAACTTCGTTAAAATTTATTTCTAGCAAACCCGGTACCCGATTATAACTAAAACTAGCTACAACTACACTAAAACTACACTAATATCCTAATTAAATCCAAGACATGTCCCCCCCCTTTCCCTCCTTTGTGAACCGCCCCCCCCCCCCCCTCCTAAGCCATTTCATGAGCTAATCTCACCAACCAAATTTATTACAAACCTAACTTTTGTCCCCTAAGTATATATTAAACTTTTTCATCCATTTTCTCACAATTATCATTCAAAGTGCAAGTAAAAAGTTTTTCTCTCATTTTCTCTATGGTGTAAATCGACCTAGGTGATCCAACAAGCAAGAACAACAAATTTTCCAAGATCTAGGTGTAAACTTGTTCACTTAGTCATCCTTGTTGGAGTTTTGAAATAGAAACTCAAGGATTAGTAGGTTTTTCATCATCTAAACTCCCTAAACCTTCAAGTAAGTTAACAAACTCATTTTTATAATTTTTACAAGTTATTACTATGGTTATATACTTTTCTTACAAGAACTCATGCATATAATAGCTTATACCACTTTATTTTATAAACTTTTAACTTTTGAACCTTAGAAAGTGATTATTGTTAGATCTTTGTTAGATCTACTTGGTTATGATGTTTAAGGACCCATGACACCCTAAGAAGGTGTATGGTAGGATTAGACTAGTTTTGTGGTGATTGAAAGTGATTTGATTGAAGATGGAACTAGATTAGAACCCTAGAAATGATTTTTGAAACAATAAGAATACCTACTGTCCCTATTTTTGATTCGTGGGAAAATCAGTAGATGGTGGTTAAGTTTTGACCAAATATTTAGAAAATAATTTTAAAAACGAAACTTTTGGCGAAAGAACGGATTAAAACGAGTTTATAACGAAGGAGATATGATTTTTGCAAATTTAACGACGAAAACTATTTTTATAAAAACTGCATGCTGTTTGGAAATTTTAGACGGACAAATAGAAGCGTTAAACGTAACCTAGAGGAGCCGAGTTATCAAAAATATATTAGTATATACAAAAACGAATCCGTGGACATAAAGAACGAGGAAAATGAACTTAAAACGACCAAGTTATACGCGTTTTTACATCGTCAAAACTATATATATATATATATATATATATATATATATATATATATATATATATATATATATATATATATATAGTCACTACTAGAAAATAATAACTTACGCACTAAATGGTATATTTTCTAGAAATGTTACTAAGGACTATATTCTTAACAAATAAAATACGTACGACCCAAAAGAATATTTATACGACTTAACGACGTTATTTTAAGGTTTTCGATACGAAGAATACAACGCTAACATTTTTATACGATATATATTACGACAAGTTCTTATAACTCCAATCGGACTTATTTTTCCTAAGTATGGAAACTATTTTACTTAGACGATGATTAGTATTTCCAAATTACGAGTGGTATAGGTATCATGTGCATATGCATTCATTACATCACGGCATGATCTAAATTAGATCACGATTATTCATTTAGGTTGCGGCTAGTGTTCGCGCCTCATTGTCCCGACTACTTTACCATCGTTGTACCATCTTTGTACTATCACTCCAGGTGAGTCTTCATAGCCCCGTTTTAATTACTTATTTGATTTTAAATCCCACGGGGGAGAATACATTGCACAATTATTTTTTGTACATGCCCAAGTATTTCAAATTCCATACATTGCTTAAGTTGCCTTACTACCAAGTTAAGTCCACTTATATATCATGGACCGTTAATTATAGTGCTAAGCGAGAGTGAGTGGATAGATCTATCGAGGGTGACGCCTCCATTCGTGTTTGGGTTGCTCCAACGGGACGAATGCATTTCATGTCTTATCATAATTGAGTGTCTGGTAAACACTCTGGTGGGGCCATTACAAAGTCTAGCTTCGGGGTCATGAGCTTAATAGCCAATGTAGCTATTTTTGACATTCTTGTCGGTTTACTTATTACTTGTGGCTTATGTACATACGATTTAACTTATAAACCTATGATTATTCGCCAACATTCGTGTTGACCGTTTTTCGCAATGTATTTCTCAGGTTATTAAGGTAGCTCATGTGCATACATTTGGACCTTCATGGAGTCACGGAGTCGACGCGTCTCACTATATTTTCTGCACTTATGAAACGTTTGATCTTGTTGAACTTATTTTAACTATATTGGCAAACTCTTTTGGGACCTAAGCTTTGTAAACTCTGAATGTTTTAATGATCAAACGCTGTATTTTCTAAACGACACTTTAGGTCGTTCAATATAACTGTAACTATGGTGCTATGACCGTCACCCCCAGGTATTCCATTCCGCTGCCATTCAGGTAAATTGGGGGTGTGACAATTACAGAGCCAAGAACCTGTTATACAATCTAGTGACTCAGAATCGGACATGAAGGCATCAAAGGAAGAAGAAATTGCACCTAATACAACTACTACAGGACTTGTTCAGGAAAATCCTGTAATGGACTCTCCTTCTTACAACAAAGAACAAACGATGGAACCTCATTCTTCCTTGCAAGATGAGTTTGTGGCAACAATATATCCAAGTGTTCAAGGGAACCTGAAGTTGAAATCCGATGAACAAAAGCTCACCATACAACCTGATACCTCAACGGGAACACTCTCCTCCTTCAAGCAGCTTGATCAAGACTTTATCTATGGGGATCTTTCTGTCGATGACAAACCCGCGGACACAAAAACAGAAAAGACAAGTGATGAAAAGGAAGTCATGTCAATGGTGAGTATCCCTATTGAACAAGACACTTCTGCAATTCCCACCATGACTATTCCAACGCCTACTACAACATCTCCAATGACAACTCCCACACCTGCAACCACAACATCAGAAAACTGCCACCACTACCACAAGAATACCAACAACTCTAGCAACTCATGCAAGTCTCGAATCTCGTGTTGAAAAGGCTCTCACCACAACTGCAGGTGCAGTCCAAGAAAATCTGGTCATCAATGAGAAGCTTGAACAGCACAGGGCCGTACTGAAAGATCTCCAAAAGCTTAATCTTCACAAATTAATCAAACATCACGAGACTAGACTTACTAAGCTAGAGAATCTCAATGTTGAAATGATGGCACAAGAAGCTGTTGAGGAACAAGTGTCTAATGCGGTGAGACATGCTATGGAGGCACCACTCAAAGGTCGCTTCCGAGATCTGTCCACTTATGACATTGTTGATGCATAACGTATGTTTGAAACAAAACAACACAACAGTCATGAGGTACATCAAAGGTTATACGAGGCTCTGGATCTTTCCATGCAACTTGAAAACTCTGAACAAATCGGTAAAGATATAGCTGAGGAACGCAAGAGAAAGAAGAAGCGACTGGACACTCCGAAACCTCCTTCAGGGTCTCCTCCTAAACCACCTCCTCCTCCACCACCATCTGCTCATCCGGGGCTACATGGACATCTGGGGTAGCTGGATCACATCAGGCTCAACCTTAACATCAATCTCATCCATCATCTTCCAAGAATGATCAGCCTGGACACTCAACCGGTCCAAGATCATCCAAGCAAACTGAGCAGACTCCATACGCAGCTTAGACAACAACATAGATCAGATTTGATCCTACGATTCTATCTGCTTTTGAAAATCTGGCCATAGATGATGAATTTGATATGAATGAACCAGGATCGTCTTCTGATGATGATTATGATATTACTGCTGCTAAACCCCTCAAACGGGATCAATGGTGGAAATCTTACACAAGAGCAGATAGCATGCCAAACCCGGATGTTACAATGACTGATGAACTAAAGAAAACATGGTGGAAACCCGAACAAGTTGAAGAAAGACCCTCCTCACCTGAACCCGAATAGTCCATTATTCCCACAGATAATCAAGATCCTAATAATAATTGGGCCGATGTTATTGCAGCTAAATACGTTCCTCCACCGGAGAGCTCCCTACTTGCACAGACGGGAGACATGGCTACCTTCATCTAGTGGTACTGTGAAAAAAGAGGTATTATCCGTTTAACACTGTAACACCCCGCCTTATAGACCACAATATTGTCCGCTTTGCCCGAAGGCTCACGGCTTTGCTTTTGTGGCCCTCATGTGAAGACTTCCCGGCAGGTCACCCAAACCAGTACTACTCTCACATGAGCACGCTTAACCGTATGGCCGATTAACCGTTCCACCACAAAACGCGTTGTGTCATATAAGGCGAATGTTAACATATATGTCCCAGCATCACTCCAAGTCACAGCCAATGTGGGATTTGCCTGGGGTATTACATTCACCCCCCGTAGGGACTCATCATCCCCGATGAAGTTTGCCCCATATCCCGAACGGCTTGGAGTGGCTCTGATACCATCTGTAACACCCCGCCTTATAGACCACAATATTGTCCGCTTTGCCCGAAGGCTCACGGCTTTGCTTTTGTGGCCCTCATGTGAAGACTTCCCGGCAGGTCACCCAAGCCAGTACTACTCTCACATGAGCACGCTTAACCGTATGGCCGATTAACCGTTCCACCACAAAATGCGTTGTGTCATATAAGGCGAATGTTAACATATATGTCCCAGCATCACTCCAAGTCACAGCCAATGTGGGATTGCCTAGGGTATTACAAAAGCTATACAACCTTACGACACCATTTTGAGAAAAGGAAACGTGATATGAAATATCTTATAAAATCCCGAAACAACGCATCTAAAGGTAATATGCAAGTATACCATTTTTGAAAAATATGGGAAAAATGTGAGCGTGACTCTCCCTCAACACTTGTAAAATAACAAGGTGTTGAAAGAAAGTGATATACTTGCGGGTTTTTTTTTGTTTTTCTTTTTCTTTTTTTTTTTTTTTAAGAGCAAAAGAAAAATATTTTTGTGTTTTTGAGATTAAAGAAAAATAATACAAAAATTATTTTACAAAGATAGTGTTAGTTTTGATGTTTGACATTTTAGTTTAGTTTAAGAAACTTTTCCAGATCCACTGGTGTCAAACATCACATACCAATTTGGTGAACTAAACTTGCAAACCTTGATGGAGTTAAGGGTTTTATAAGTAAGTCCGTCAATTGGTACTCAGTACCCACAAAATATAGTTCAACTGTACCCTTCTCGACATGCTCCTTGATGAAATGATATCAGAGATCAATGTGTTTGGATTTGCAGTGATGAACTATGTTGCAGGAGATTGCAATGGCACTTTTGGAATCGCAGTAGATCGGAATCCTATTGAATAGGTAGCCATAGTCTTTAAGTTGTGATCTCATCCAAATGACTTGAGCACAACAAGAAGACATAGCTACGTATTCAGATTCTGTAGATGACAGTGAAGTGCAGTCCTGCTTCTTTGATTGCCAAGACACAAGTTTATATCCAAGAAACTGTAAGCCACCTGATGTAATTTTTCGCGAGTCTAAGCATCCTGCATGGTCTGCGTCTGAAAAAGCTATTAGTTCAAAACCAGAATCCTTCAGATACCAGATCCCCAAGTGGATGGTTCCCTTTATGTATCGAAGGATTCTTTTAGCCTCATTGAGGTGTTTTTCAGTTGGATTAGACTGGTATCGAGAACACATAAAGACAACAAATACAATGTCAGGTCTGCTAGATGTGAGGTACATGAGGGACCCAATAATACTTCGGTATTTGGTAGGGTCAACAGGAGTCCCATGTAGATCAACATCTAGTTTTGTGGAACTGGCCATAGGTGTATACATTGTGTCACAGCTTTGCATTCCATGTTTCTTTAAAATCTCAAGAGCATATTTGGACTGATTTAGAAAAATTCCATGGGGTGATTGATGAACTTGTAGTCCTAAAAAGAACATAAGTTCACCCATCATGGACATTTCGAAATTATCTGTCATTAATTTTGCAAAATCCATTGAGTAATTTTAGTTGGTTGAAGCAAAAATAATGTCATCGACATAAATTTGAACGATTAATAAGTCCATCCCGTATGTTTTTGTAAACAGTGTTGGATCCACCGAGCCTAGAGTAAAATCATTAGCCAACAGGAATTTAGAAAGCTTATCATACCACGCCCTGGGGGCTTGCTTGAGACCGTAGAGAGACTTCTTAAGCTTGTAGACATGATTGGGACGTTCTGGATCAACGAATCCTGCAGGTTGACTGACATAAACCACTTCTCGGAGTTGACCGTTCAGAAAAGCCGTTTTCACGTCCATTTGGTAAACAATCATATTTCGATGAGCATCAAATGCTATGAATATCCGTACAGCTTCAAGTCTAGCTACTGGAGCAAATGATTCTTCAAAGTCGATTCCTTCTTCTTGAGAGTATCCTTTTGCTACCAAGCGTGATTTGTTGCGTATGACAGTGCCTTCTGCATCCAGTTTGTTTTTCCAGATTCATTTCAATCCAATGACAATGATTCCTTCTGGTTTTTCAATCATTTCCCAGACTTCTAATCTTTGAAAGGATTCGAATTCTTCTTGCATAGAATCAATCCAGTTTTCATAAGTCATAGCTTCTTTGACGTTTTTAGGCACGGTTTCACAAACTGTGAGTGCATAAATGCAAGTTTCACCGTCTGTGTGAAGGCGTTGTCTTGTCATAATTGGTGCATCTGGATGGCCAATAATTTGAACTAAGGGGTGATCTCTAGTCCATATGTGTGTCGAGGGATGAAGTTGATAAGTATCTCGCAAGTGAGCAGGACCAAAATAGCGTGTAGACGACTCAGCAATATCGGGGACAGGTTGAGCATTTGCAAATGGGTTAATGAAGGGTTCTGGGTCATGCTCTGTGGGTTGTGGAACTGATAAAGGTATGGAGTCTCCAGCTGATTGTCGTGAGTTGGACCCGGTTTGTTCAGTTGTTGTAGGTGATATGACTAGAGGACCGTCTCTTCCAACAGTAGTTGTTGTTTGTTGAGGTGTATCAGGTACTTGATGTTGATCAAGATGTGCAGCGGAATTTGGTGTGGCCTCAGAAGGACGGTTAACAGGTGTATCATCAAACAATGGAGCAAACAAGGTTTCCACTTCTTTACGAGAAAGTGACAACGGTTCAGCTGAAGATACCGGAAAGTTAAGACGGTTGGTTGCGGGTCCTAAGCTGTTTTGTTCAGAAGCCATTTGAGTGAGTTCATCGAAATTAGCATGAATAGTCTCTTGAATTTCCCAAGTACGACGATTCCATATCCGAAAGCCTTTTGAATTTTCACAGTATCCTATAAATATGCCAATGTCAGCCTTTGCTTTAAGTTTACCTAGATCATCACGATCATTAACTGGGTAACATAGAGCTCCAAATCCATGAAAGTAACTGATGTTCGGTTTCCTTTTGTGAACAATCTGATATGGGGTTTTGTGATGGCGTTTTGTGATCATACAACGGTTTTGAGTGTAGCAAGCGGTTGAAACAGCTTCCGCCCATAAGTAATCTGGTAATTGAGCATTGATTAACATCGTTTGAGCAGCTTCCACTAACGTTCTTTTGCTTCTTTCGACTACTCCATTCTGTTCGGGTGTTTGTGGAATAGATGTTTGATGTTCACTTTCTCAAAATACGACCTTAGAGTCTAATTCTTAAATTTTGTGCCATTGTCAGTTCTAACAATTTTGACTGTGTTGCGTAGCTGAACTTGTATTTTGATGAGAAAGGTGATGATCATTTGAGGAGCTTGATCTTTACTTCGAAGAAAATAAACCCAAGTCCAATGAGAGTAATCATCAACAATTACTAAAATGTAGCGTTTGCCGTTGATTGTTTGAACACACATCGGACCACACAAATCCATATGAAGCATTTGTAAAACATGATTAGTACTGTGTTCAGGTTTTCAGGGAAAATGAGCACGGGTACTTTTTCCTTGTTCACAGGCTGGACATAGGTGATCTTTGGCATAACGGAATCTTTGAAAGCCTTCAACTAATTTGTGACGAGCGAGATCAGTCATCGTTTTGAAATTCAAATGAGAAAGGCGTTTGTTCCATAACCAGGATTTAGTCGTTTCAGCTTTGGATAGAAGACAGATTTGCCTGACATCAAATCATTTCCTTGTAAATCACGAACAAAACAAGTTTTCTCTCGAAATGCTACTTCTAAATCTCCATCATAAAATTGACCGACTGAAAAGAGGTTGTGACCCAAGCCTTCAACATAATATACTCTGCTAATAACAATAGTCCCATTCACATAGTCTCCGTAACCCATGATTAAAGCGTATTGATCATTCCCGAATCTGACAGTTATAACAAACTTTGAGACAAAGTTAGTTAACAGTTTGAGATTGCCTGTCATATGTCGGGTGCAACTGCTATCAACAATCCAGAGAACGATCTGAACCACCTACATCACAAGTAGACGACAGAGATGGAACAGAAGTAAGGGTGGAAACCGAGGAAATAATGGGTTCCTGTTGGTTAGAAACACAAGTATTAACTGCTTAGGAATCCATTTAAAGTTTGGTTTGTATTGTAACCAACGTTGCCAATTCCAACTAGTTTTTGCTTTGTTTTTAGTAAATGCACTAGTTTTTGGCGTGTTCCTAGATTTGTTGATTTCTGCTCTTGGGTTGACTACAACATCATTTGAAACGGTAGTTGGCGTTTTTCCTAAGGTAGACTTAGAGGCATTAGTGGGCCTAGAAGGAAAGCCTGATCTACGTTTCTTTTTACGATGTAAGAGATTATTAGCTACACATTTAGTATGATCACCAGATAACACACTTTGACGACAAAACACACAAGATGCATTAATATTCAAAACATTTGAAGGTGCAGCATTCGTTACATTAAGATTTTGATTACAATTTGCCAGATTAGAATCTAAATCAGATGCAACATGAGTTTTATTCAAGTTCCTAAGGTGAGCTTCTACTTCTTGCACTTCTAGTGTTCCTCTTCTACGTTGCCAGAGTCTAGTCTTTTTAGTCTTCTTAACGCTTTTTGGCTTTGGGCTGCTAACGCTCTTAGGGGAAACTAGTCCTGTGGAAGTGGAAGAACTAACATTAGAACTCTTAGCATGATTACTCTTATCTGTTCTGTGTATTTGAAACATTCCTGGTGCTATCACTGTGGTGTCAATAAACTTTCCTTTTTGAAGTAGCTTAATTTTCTCTTTCAAATCAATGATGATGTGATTTTTATCTTGAATATCAGACTCAAGTAAACCATTGCACTAACGAATGTCATCGCGGGTTTGTTGCCATTCGACGTTTTCAATTTTTAAATCCGCAATTTCTTTTTCATATTGAAGACGTTTGTTTTTGAGAAAAGCATTTTTACTTCGTAGTGGCAACTCGGTTTCAATACTTTGAGCTTGACACCAATCAAGCTTTTGTTTGAGTTGACAAATTTCGTTTGAAAGTTTGTTTATCACATCATCATTGTTTTGACACAACGTTTCATAATTTTGTTTCAATGTTTCAGCTTTAGACTTCAGCAAATCAATATCAGCACAGTAATCTTCAAATACCGTAGCATTGCTGGAATAATAGAGATCATTCATGATGAGAGTATAAATATCAGCATGGAGAAGTTTTTCCAAGAGTCGATCAGAATCTGTTTTCAAAAATCGGTTTTTGCGTTGTTGAACCAAAATTGCATTTTCATTTAAAGCGAAAATGTTTTTCATGTCTGTAACTTCTTTTTAGAGTTCATGTTCCCAACGAGTAGCACAATACTACAAATTTTGAACTAAAGGCAGAATTTGTTTTTGAAAAATGTCTCGCTTTTCTCGCTCGTAAGCTGATTGAAAAGTAGCAATTTTAATTTGCGAATGATGTTCAATTACGTTTTCCAAGTTATCGATGCCTTTCATGAATGTTTGAAAATAGTCTAAGACTTTACAACGTGTAGGTAATGGTGTCACAGTACCAGAAGATAGAAGTGGACCATTTACTTGTGCCACGGGTTTGACAGGAGCTCCATTGGAAGATGAAACATAAGACTCAGTTACAGACCATGATTTCTCAGGTATTTCTCTTGACGGAACAAAAGATTTTGAAATGTCACAGCTTTTGAGTAATCATATGGTTTGCAGTATTCAACTTGACCCATTTTTTATCGACTCTTTTCTTCAAGTTCGTATTCTTCCACAGTATTATGTACAATAACACGCACAACATTATTATCCATCAATTGGTCCATACTGTAAAGCTTAGGAATTGTTTCGAATGCAGTGCGAAGAAAAGTGGATCTGTAATCGCCAAGAGCAAAACCTTTATCTTGTCTTGGTTTTAAAGTAAACTTTTGAATTGTCGTTACAGATTCTCCATGTTTATAAACGATATTTGAAAAAGCTTTAATTTGACGTTCGAGAGCTAAATTTTCTTCAATTAAAGAATTTTCTTTTTCTCGTTTTTGCACTTTATGTTCATAAAATTCCTGTTTGCGAGTTGTTACCTCTTCTTGTGTTTTTGAAAGTTCCTTTTGAAGTTGTACTACTTGTTTTTGAAGATCATGTTTTTCATTTTCCAGTTTGGAAACCAATTTACCGTTTGACTCAATTATGTCATATATTTGCTTTTGAAGATTTTGTTCTTTGACATATGATTCCTGAAATGACTTTTCAAAGCACTTTTCACGTTGAACTGCAGTTTGAAAATGTGAAAGCTGTATTTTATAACATTCAATGTCCTTTTTCAAATCGGCATTATTTTGTTTCAAAACTTTAGTTTGCTCGTCCATTATGTGAGTAGTAAGAAGTTTTTCATTGAGTTGTTTGGCCATGACAGTACAGTCAGGATCTGGATCAGAAGAAGGTTCATGTTGTTCAATATAGTCATTTTTGTCTTGCTCAATAGGATCATCAAATGAAACGACAGTGTCATCATTAAATATAACAACTGTGTCTAATTGTTCATCCTCTTGAGGAGATAAAAATGATTCAGATGGAACAACTTGCGCCTGATCTGATTCAGAAGTAGAGGGTGACGCATTAAATTCTATGGAGCATGTGGTTAGGTCATTTACCTGAGACAAACCATCAGTGGTGAACACTGGGCCTGAATCATTCAACTGATGTTCTTGCATGTTGGCTATAAGCATCACAGCTGCATTGGCTTCAAGATCTTCCATATCATCATCGTTGTAAGCATTAGCAAAGAAACTGTTCTCTTGTGCATTGAAAGTTCCTTCTTTTTCATCTTTGAGAGCCATTAGTAATACCTGCTTGTGAAACTGACTGCTGCGGGTTCTCGGTTTAGGACATGTTGTTTCAATTTGACCTTTTTCATTGTAGTTGTAGCACCATATTGATTTCCCAGATACTGTATTACTATTTGCCACATTGTCATTACTTCGCTGAGGAGCACCTGAATTGTTTCTGAATCCCCCATTGTTGTTGAATTTTTGTCCATACCCAGAATTTCCAGTATACCCTCCTGAGCCTGAACGTCCAGGATTACGGTTCTGAATCTCAACTCGACCATCTTGAATGACAGCTTGATTTCTTGTATTTGATGAAGAACGAAGACGGTTGTTGGTTTTGTTAGAGAATTTGCTAAAGGCACGAGCAATAAGAGTAAGTCCTTGATTCAACGTATGGACGTCATCATCATCATCTTCAATCTGATTAGAATAATACATGCTATCATGGTTGTCATATACAGGAGGTTGAGGAGAAGCGTGTTGCGAGGATGATTCATATGGGACCATTTTGTGTGAAGTAGCAGGTTGCTGGTAACTGAGATAATTCTGTTCCTGATCATAAGCATGATTAGACATCGGAGGATGTGTAGCATGAGATTGAGCAACGAGTGCTAGGGGATTAGAAGTGGGTGGTGGTGTATATCCTCCTCGTGCGGCTCTATCTTTTTCAACTTCAGACTCATAGTGCTTCAGATAGTCGTACAACAAACCATATGGATCTCTATGAAGATTCTTAGCTTGTCTCACAAATGTCACATACTTTTGCCACTCAGAACCCAGACTACTAACAAACTTTGTATTGACAGCGATCCTTGGAAGGTGTACTTCATGTCTCTCTAAATCGTTGACGACATTGGTGAAACGATGAAAGTAAGATTCAAGTGATTCCCTTGGTTCGATCATGATATTAGTGTATTCCAAGTAAAGTTTAGATTCCATATCTTCCTTGTTCAGTTGTGTGCCTTGCATAAGTAGATGGACGTGTTCCCACATAGCTTTTGCAGTTGTCTGAACATCAACACTTCTGAATATGATATTTGGTATTCCTTGAAGTATGTAAGACATAGCATACTCATCTGCTTCACTATGGTGGTGTTGTTCACCAGTAAGTGAAGACTCAGGAACTAGCACAGCAGTTGGAGCTACTGGAGGATCAGCAGATGGGTCACCACCAACGTAGTTAACAGGCCACGGAAATGGTCCTTCAAGGATAACTTGTTTCATGTACTTACCATTGGGTTTCTTGAGTTCTATAAACCTTAAGAATCGACTTGCCCACTGAACATAATTACCCGGTGTTAGCATTGGTGGGGTGTCAATAGATCCTGCTTCATGTCTGGATTGTTGAGTTGAAATGACTTCACACATCCTGTCAAACCAGTGAGTAGGTTTTGATGGGAGTTGGCTTTTTTGTGGTGACATGGGATAGGATTTTTGCATTGGAACCATCTGATGTTGTTGCATGAGAAGATGTTGTTGTGAGTAAACCGGTTGTTGATAATATTGTGGTGATTGTTGATACTGTTGTTGTTGCTGATGATACTGTTGATTCTGGTATTGCTGAGGATGGTTAAAGTTGTAGTACGGCGGTTGAGACATATTGAAACACTTGTGTGAAAAGATGGATCTTGTAGAAGGTATAGGCCAAATCTCGAAAACATGCACTTAGACTTGAGTGATTGCGAAAATTTGACTTGAGTGATTGCGAAAAGAAGGATCTCGAAATTGTGAGATTTCGAAACCTTGTTGCTTTAGAAATTCGCGAAACTTAGTGAATGTTAGGTATCTTTTCGAAACTATGAAAGTTTGCGAGAAAAGAAATGTGATTTCGAAAAAATTGACTTTTTCGAGAACACAGATTCGCTAACCCTCTTTCGAAATTATACAATTTCGAAAGTTATCCAAAAGTCGAAGTACTTTTCTTTCTTATACAAGGGAGAAAAAACTGAGTCCACAAAACTGAAGTCGATGAGAAGCAAGTAGTGTAGATCTCGAAATAGGGACAATATCACGATCTCGAAACTGGGGCAAGTTTTGTTTTCAAAGAAAGCTAACCAAAAACGCGTTTTTATTTAAAGATTCTTGTACTTTTAGGTATAAGATGATGATTTCTTGAAGAAAGTTGAAAACTTGATAAACTTTTTCAAAAATGAAAATGTTTTTGAAAAATAGTACAAAATCCAAATCGTATATTTTGATTGTAAATGTTGAAACTTTTTGTTTGTTATGTTTTGTACTACAAGTTTGTAAGCAAAGATGTGATATAAAACAAGAAACAAACAAGAAATTGCAAAAAATTCAATAAAATAACGAAATAAAAACACTTGTTGGATCGATTTCTAAGAGAAAACAACTATACCTTCATATGGCGAATGATACCACTTAGTTTTAAAACTAAACTAAGTTTTCCACACACATACACACACACACACACATACACACACACACACACACACACACACATATATATATATATATATATATATATATATATATATATATATATATATATATATATATATATATATATATATATATATATATATATATATATATATATATATATCGAGCTCCCTGATTGGATGAAAAAATTCGACTGCCACGTGGAACCCTAAATTTCCGCTTAGTTGGCATAAATGATCGGTTTTGAACATTAGGATACATATCCATTCCCTAAATATAGCTTCGTTAATTATAAATATAAAAAAAACCCCCACTTTACACAAAAACAAAAACGTGCGCTTCTTTTTCTCACCATCATCAGCTAATCGAATAATTTTAATCAAACACAATTGATGCGTGGGAATTGCACCAGGGTTTACCTCTCGAGGGATCTAGAGAAGCTTAGAACCCCCACCAGGCAGTGTACCTGATCGTTGTAGTATATAGTATAGTGACAAGTACCGGGGGATTGATCGTTCAACTCAGGAATAGTGTCACTAGGATTAGAAAGCCTAAAAACTAGGTCTAGAGGTGAGGGATAATTCTTTTTGTATTTTTTATATTTTATAAAAGCAAATAAAATCTCGAGTTTTTAGAGGAGTAGGCGGAATTAGTTGCTAATCAACTAACCCAATAACTAAAATGCAATCAAAATAAAATAACAAAAAATGAAAATAAACTAATTTAACTAGTTGTGTGAACAATATATGGGAGAATTGTGTTTACTTAGATTTCACTACTCCCTAGATATCTTTTATAGGTTAATTACTTGTTATAGTTGCGTGGATGACGGGTTGTATTCCTTAATACCAATCATGGGGTGGCGTACTTACTTCCCCAATTCTATAAGCTCCTACTTCACTCCTATGTCGAGCCGGCTAAGAAGCTCCTAACATGGGATCACTAGAATTTGCTCATGCATTAAATACAACCATAAAAACCTAGTACACATCGGTTCATGTTTCTTAAGACGTTCAAGCAAGTTACACAATGGAGATCTGCCAGTTTTCTTAAGCCTAACATTGAAATCATTCATCCATTACAACTATAAACAAGCAATCAACCTATAATCAACATCTAGGTTTCATTACATCTAAGCAAACACACAATAGATCTAGCCTAGCATGTTATAATCAAGACAAGCGTAAGATATATTCAAACAACACATAGACATATTGAATGAATTGGAAGAATACTTATCTCAATTGAACATGAAGGGTTTCAAGGGGTGAAAACCCTTGAAAATACTGTTACAAACGAGTTAGGGTTTATAAAGTTCGGCCCTAAAATTCTCCACACAAGTTCCTCCCTAATGAATGAAATTTAGAAAAGTATATATAGATTTTAAGAGGTGACGGCGTCAAGAGGAAAATTATGACGCCGTCATCTCGCCGCCAATAAAGTTCTCGGACTGCCTAGATCCAGAGCTGACACCGTCATGTGTAATTCTGCTCTGGGCCGTCACCACTTTTACTCTTGACGCACTTGTTCTGACGCCGTCACGTTTTCTCTGGGTCGTCACCAAAATTGCTCTTGACGCCGTCATAAAATCCTTCTTGACGCCGTCAGGTACTGTTCCCAGCAAGGAAAATTAAGACTTTGCCGTTTTCTTCACTTTTATGCTCCAAAAATGTCCAAAATGCTTTCTTTTCCAGAATTCACTCACAAAGTACCTAAAATCACAAAAAGGAACGATTTAGGGAAATATTTGATCAAATAAATTCCAATTTCAGCATAAATGACCCCCTAAAAACGGTTCATTTTTTGCCTCATCGTATACCCTTACACTTGAGATTTGCTTGTCCTCAAGCAAATGCGCTTTTATTCTAGTCAAAATACAAGTTAGGGGTCATTTAACACTAATATAAAAGTAATTACAACTAATAATCGTTCTACTAAAGACCAAAGACAAGCACGGAGGTCATACACTAGCACCTCACAAATAGTGTTTAGATACTCACATCTCTCGGGTGTAATAAAGTATATATCACAATACGGAAATGGAAAACATCTCTCACTACCTGTCATAGCAAAATAGATTACCATAGGCTTGGGAAAGGATCAAACCTCCACCACATGGCGTAAGCACCTAGGATAAACTATCAAAGAGGTCTTTTAAAGGGTTATAACGTTAGGTGTAGGGATATGGAATACACGGTTTTTGTTGGATATATGCAATCTTTACTGGTGGCGAGTTAATCATCTTGGTTAATTACATGTACAATATGGCGTTGCTAATCCAAGACTAGACTCGACTTAAGCTAATAAATCAAAAATAACAAAAAACATAAAATTAACATAGAATGAAACGGGATGGTAGTCCGTATGTTTTTTTCTCTTTTTCTTTTTCTATTTTTTTTTTCTTTTTCTTGAATTTTTTTTTTTTTCATACACTCTTACCCTACCATCCAAAATAATACATTATAGGGAATGAGCATTTCCCTTACACTTGAATTTTTACATACTTTACAATAAACTAATCTAATGACTCGAATCAAGATAATCAAAACACTTGGAGTACTTTTAAGATTAACGCACATATGGGGGTAATAATATGATGTTCTTCCCCATTACTCCATAACATTATTACTTTACCCATGATTTCCAATCGTCCCAAAACAATATGTACAAGGATATGACTCGACTTAGCAACCATGTAATCAATTAGATAATTAACTAAGGGTTTAACAAATAACAATAATGCACTAAAGATGAGTGCATACACGGAAGGCTAAGGCGATTTGGTTGTACATTTAAGTGGGTTGTAACAAATTCTTCCTTTAAGTAAGATGCTTAAAGTTAGAAACGAAAAGATAGGCTCGGAGGAGTGTACTAGGGGTTTCGTGTACTAAAAATGAGTACAACGCTAAGGGTGTGGGAAAAATTAATTGACTTAACTTGCCAAGTAATATGACTTAAATGGTCAAGTAATTATGATACGGGTTTAACACATGGGTGATCCTAATGCCTCTTATCATGTAGTAAATCCTACTACATGAATGTAGTCTCACTAGCGGTCTCGGGATGCATCACTAACGCAAGTTCTAGAATCTAAATGCTACCGGTACACTCATAAGCACTAATAGTAAATGATTTTCCTATCAAATCTAAAGGCGAACCTCACATATTTGGGTGGAAAATTTTTCTTAATGATACGGTTTTGTGCGAGTCATACAATCTCCTATCCATAAGACGCTTGCTAAGGCTAAAGTTTCACTCCTAAATGTTGTAAAAAATTTTAAATTTGGCGCTAAAATTACACTAACAAGTATTTCTCATAGTTTTATTACACACCTACCATCAAACAAACAAACTCAAGCGAAAGTGTATCCTATGAGGTATCATCATTTTACCCTCCCCTTACACTTAGGATGAACATTGTCCCCAATGTTCAATTAAAGAATGTAAAAGTAAAACAGGTAAAAGAATGAAATCAAATACTCCCCTGATTCGCTCGGTATGGATAGTATGGTAACAAGGTTAGATCTTCCTCCAAGAAAATGAACAATCAAAGCTTCCCTTCCAGAAATATAAATCATCTTCTTGTCATACATAACCTGTTAAACCTGAGAAAACAAACAAGGCAACCTCGCTTAAAATCGGCGGCAATCTATATATACTAACAAATCCTAGGAAACAATGTAAGATATAATGCTTGTGGAATGAGTATTTGCAGATTCCCTGGAGATTATAAAACTAAAGATTCGACAAAAACTTTAAGACTCCGTTTGAAAAACAAAACTAGCAAAATTTCCAGATTTTTACACATGACGCCGTCAGGAATTTTTTCCTGATGCCGTCAGAAGTGATCTGCAGAAATTCTTATGTTAAGTTTTTGGAAAATTTTTGGAAAAACCTTGTCCTACTTCCTGGAAAATCCTGCAAAACATCATTATGACTCGATTCAAGCATTTGACTCTAACAAATACGAATATACATGTTCACTTAATATTGTGGAGAATCATGATCAATTTTGTTTCTTAAAAACATATTTGGGGTTTCCCCTTACACTTATCTTTTGCGAAATACCTTTGGATGAAGTTAAGACTAAGTCAAACGACAAAATAAAGTATTTTCACCATTTTATTTTTGAAACATGATCTACCAACCATAAAAATAATGCATGCATACGGAAAAAAATAACAATCAAACAAATAAAAATCACACAAAACATGGGTTGCCTCCCAAGAAGCGCTTGTTTTTGTTCGAGTTACGAGCCTGACTCTACCCTTATTTAATGGAAATAGGGGAGGTTTCCCTACACTTTGAATTAAGTGCGGGTGGAAGTAGTGATACACACCATCTCTGTGCAAGTATTCCACGTGAGGAAAGAGTGGTGGATGAATTATATGATCAAAGGGTTGTGCTCCTATCATCATAACTTTACCTAATTCAATCGGGTTAATGGGTGGATTAAGATTTTCTCCTAAAAAGAGATCATTTTCAATCAACTTCAAGAGATTACTAGTTGGGGATCCATCTTTGTCACAACTTGAAATTTCAGGTCCTTTTTCAAACGTCGAAATTTCATTATTCATCTCAGAAGTTACTATTCATCCGTTACTATTCATTATTTACTATTTACTGATCACTATTCATCATTTTACTATTTATCATTTTCGGAGTTAGTTTGAGATTCCAAGAAACGTTCGAAAATTTCACTATTCACAAAACACTATTCATTCCTGGAGGAAAATCACTATTCACGATTGTCGTTCATCATTTCGTAAATCTAGTTTACGGGTATTTAAATTCGCATAACCGGATTGGTTTAGCTGCGAATTCATGCATCATCAGTAGGGACATGTCATATAGACTGGAGTAGTCTACATATCATCAGTAACATCATCAACACTTTAGATCATGCACGGATATGCATTATTTCAATTTACGTATGCTTAATTTGTAATTAACGTTACCATTCAGTTTTTATACTAATATATATACCCGATACTTCCGTCTACGATCCTAATATATTTTCATACTCATTATAATAATATAAATTTTATATTATTAATTTACCCGGTGTTTTGAAACCATTTGCTATATTTTCAGGTATACGCTGAAAATTACGTCGAATCACGATATTTCAACCCGACAATTATTTTAATACCCGATTCACATCAGGAATGTAATTTCATAATTTTTACAACGTCGTCATATTTTGTTTGGTACCGTTAAACTTTATTTATAGCAAACTCGGTACCCGGTATCCTCTAAAACTATTAATATCTACACAATATTACCTAACATCTTACAAATTCACCCATTTTTCTTCACCCCCATCACTTTACTTACATGTTTGACATTTTTTTTGCTAACCTTCAATTAATGAATGTACCTTTAACCAAAAACCTAGCCAATCTATATTTTATAACTTCAATTATACACATAGTTCATGTAAGTGAAAAATAAAATACTCTCTCTTTCTCCCTTGCTCCATCCCACAGCAAAAGGAAGAACACCAAGAGAAATCCACAAAGTTTTCAAGATCAAGTAATAATCTAGTCATATATATACTCCTTGCTAGGATTTTGAAATAAAAATCCGAAGGTTCTTTAAGTATTTTCATCCAAATCATCTCAAAACATCAAGTAAGCTTCAAGTAAATATTTTTAACTCTTCATACTTTCATTTAATATATTTTGATGTTTTAGTAACTAGCTATGCAAATATATGTGTTATATATACCACTTTATACAATAATACTCTTTAATCTTAGATCTATAATTTTTATTAGTAACTTCAAGAGATCCACCAAGATTGGTGATGTTTAGGACCCCATGACACACTAAGAAGGTGTATGGTAGGATTGAGTACTTGGGGAGTTGAATTGAAGTGGTTTGATTATGTTTTGATCAAGTCTTAAACTAGAAAAATGAGTTTTAACAACAATAGAAAAGGTTCTGTCCTTAATCACGAAATTTGGAAAACTCAGTAACTCAGGGGATATTTTGGCTTAAATATTTAGAAAATACTTTCAAAAACGAAGCCATGGGCGAAAGAACGGATTAAAACGATTTTATAACGAAGGAGATATGATTTTTGCAAGTTTAACGACAAAAACTATTTTCTGAAAATGTACTTGCTGTTGGACGAATTTCGACGGACAAAAAGAGGCGTTAGACGTATTCTATAGGAGCCGACCTACTGAAAATATATTAGTATATATTAATACAATTCCGGGGATATAAATAACGTAGAAAACAAGCTTATAACGACCAAGATATACACGTTTGAAACCCGACGAAACTCTATTTATTTTGACAGCTTTTACTATAATAGAATTTTTCTAAGTATTGAACATTATATTTTCAAGTAACGACATTGGAAGCGATATTTCTTAATCGTCGAGGCGCGTACGATCAAAAGTTAAATGAGACAACACCTAGATAATGTTACAAGGTTTTCAAAAACGCTGAGTTTGACCATTAACACTTAACGTATAATATTTTGCGACTAGTTTTGCGAGGCCATTTTGGTCATATTTTCAAGTAATGAAAATGTCATTTTGCGACGAAAATACTATATTTACCGGTAAAACACCAAACGAGGATCGTGGAGTACCGTTTCAACGTATTTACATGGAAAGTGGTTATTAACTTAACGAGACGTCAAAAATATATTTTTCGACGATAAAGGTTATTTTCAAATTCACAAGTGGTATCGATAACATACGTAATTGCATGTGTAGCATCATTTCATTTCTTACATTAGATCATATCATTCATATTAGGTTGCGGTTAGAGATCGTGCCTTATTTCAGTGTATCCACTTTTGTCATCGTAGCTATCGCTCCAGGTGAGTCATAGCCCCTACTCTTTTAATTGTTTTGTAAACTCTTTGGGGGAGAATACGTGCTCGTTTTACTTAAACGCATTACTCACTTTACATGGTTGATTACCTGTATTTCATTGGTATGTTTGATTACCTGCATTTCATTGGTATGTTTGATTACCTGTATTTCATGTGATTTGTCTCCTAAACATTATTACTTATTTTATATGACCTCATTGTCATAATTGTTTATCTGGCGACATTGTCAGACTTATTTACATGACCTCATTGTAATATTGTGGTTTCCCCACTTAGCTGTGATGTCAAATGTAATATTGTTGTTTTCCTACTTGACTGATTTATCATATGACCTCCTTGTAATATTGTGGTTTCCCCACTTAGCTGTGATGTCAAACGTAATATTGTGGTTTCCCCACTTGGTTGTGATGTCAAACGTATTGTGGTTTCCCCATTTGGCTGTGATGTCAAACGTAATATTGTGGTTTCCCCACTTGGCTGTGATGTCAAACGTAATATTACGGCTTCTTCGATTTACTGATTTATCTATATAGCGACATTGTCCGATTTCTTTATATGGCCTCATTGTCAATAATTGTTTTATAGCGGTATTGCTATATTTATCTTTGAATCTAGATACAAGTATTACTTTTGTTCACATAACTAAATCATATTTGGCAGTGGGTCGTAAACACACAGGTTACAAGTCTGTTATGGCGGGACTTGGAACTGAGTGGATTTACGAGGCCTTGCTGGGAAATCTTCATTCATATGCATTACATTCTTTTTCACAAGACTCTATGAACTCACCAACCTCGTGTTGACACTTTAGCATGTATTTTCAGGTATTAACCAATGGCACGCTACTGGAGGTCTTGGCAGGGCATGGCATGGTCATAGAAGACTCTGATATTCATTTGGGGACCGTCTTAAACTATTTTAAGGGCCTACTTTCGCACTACTTTTAATAATGTAAATCCAACCCTTTTGGTTAAACGATTTTATTCTAAATGATTGAAATGAAAACCATTTTGTACTTGTGTTGTGGTACCAATTGAGTTACACCCTAGCTACATGTATGCTTCCGCTGGACCCGATTTTGGGGGTGTGACAGATGGGTATCAGAGCTTTGGCTATAGCGAACTAAGTGTTTTTAAAACCTAGACTATAGCTACTTTCATGGAAACTTAACCGTATAACCGTCACGTGCCTGCCTGCCAAGCTGAAGCCTCATTTGTGGTTAGTTGCTGACATAGGTGATGAGATTTGTGTCTCATTATCTGATATATTATATTCATTTATTCTAGTTGATTACTATAATTTTCTTGCATATAAGCATGCTCATGTATCATATATGTCACCGCGTTATGTTTTTCCTTGCATAGTTTCATCATTTGACCTCGAGTTGGTCACCTGCCTTAGTCTTTCAGAACGTCTTGGTATTTGTGAAGGACATAGTATTAGTATAACTGAACTGAGTATTTCAAAATTCATAGAACTTTGGTGGAATGTAGACTGGTCATCTACATTCGACCCGGGATAGTGGGATATAGGCTGACCACCTATGTCTGACTCAGAGATGAATTTTGCAACACTGAGAATAGTTATAATAAGATTTTGTCTGGATTGAAATCTCTACCCAATTTCCAAATGTTTCATTCTACATCACAGTATTCTCTTTCATCACAATCTCATTATGTCGCAGTTGTCACAGTCTTTTCCCTTCTCACCATCACTATCATTTCCTTTCCCTATCCCCATATATAAATATAAGGAATTAGGTGACACTCTATAGATTTCTTATGTCACTCATCCCTCACTACTCCTAATATTGATAAGTGGATATTATCAATGACCTCCCTAGGAAAGACTTTCCATACCTTCTATGAGGAGGATCCCTCGGTACATTAAGACCATTCAAAACTCAACAGAAACCTCAAGATATCACAAAACCATTCGAACCACTATCACTGGCCTGATCACCAAAATTCTACCATCTAGAAAGTATTTGCTTGACTGAATTACAAGATTAGTTTCGATGCGAATGCTCACTAAGCAACACTATAGAGATACATCTAGCCTTCTAACTAAGACTATAGAACCTTCAATTAAACATGTCCTCACCAATAGACTTTATCCAAACATGTTAGACACCTATGCATTTGTGCAAACATACCTACCCGACTATTTTATCCCCTTAATACTTTCACTTTTAAATGGATTTTTCTCTAAACTACAGTTATACAAAACATATATCTTGTAAGAAATACTTTTCCGATGCACTTATTTTGACAAGCAAATTCCTCTTGGTTAATCTTTTACAAAACTATTGAATGTTAAGAAATTTTAAACATCGATCTTTGGTAAACCGTATTATCCACCTCATGTTGAAAACAGTCCTATCTTGCATAACTATTAAATTTTGAAACATCAAGAAAGATGTTACTTAGAAAGACTTTTGCTTAAAATTGTAAATTCATTTATTCAGGGAAGGTTTATGAACAAAACACACAAACTCAAAACAAACTTTGAAGATCAATCATTATATTATATCGTTTATACATTTAGGATTTTGTGATTTGACGATATAGAGCTTAGGGAAAATCTTAGTAATAGAGACTAAGCATCGTAGGTGGAGAGAGACCCAATTCATGACATTCCAGCGGAGGATCACAACCTTATCCTAACCTAATCTTTCTAATAACACCCTTTGATGGACTTAACCTTGTAAGATTTTTTCCACAAGATTCATGATACCTATTTCAATTATTCCTAATATAGGAATTTGATTCACCTCAAACTCCTAGCAATTTCATTAAGATTCCTTTGGAACCACACCACCTATCATCTTCAGACCAATGGTCAGGATTAGAGAAAGATTCAAACATATGGAGATATGCCCACATCGGGTGTGATTGACTCTAGAAATGGTTGGGCTAACCATTTGCTATAAATCTGATTCATTGACAACAATAGCTATCACAAGATTCCAAAGACAACACCATTGAGACACAATACACAAATATGGAGAGATAAACCCGAGATACATTGGACCATTCAATATTTCAGATAGAATGAGCCTAGTGGCCTACAGACTTGAGCTCCCATTAGAGCTTAGTAGTTTACACGATAAATATCATCATCTTTTCACCAATACCACTGTAGAGACCAACACAAACTAAACTTCGGGACGAAGTTCCTATTAGAGGGGAAGACTGTCACAACTTGAAATTTCAGGTCCTTTTTCAAACGTCGAAATTTCATTATTCATCTCGGAAGTTACTATTCATCCGTTACTATTCATTATTTACTATTCACTAATCACTATTCATCATTTTACTATTCATCATTTTCGGAGTTAGTTTGAGATTCCAAGAAACGTTCGAAAATTTCACTTTTCACAAAACACTATTCATTCCTGGAGGGAAATCACTATTCACGATTGTCGTTCATTATTTCGTAAATCTAGTTTACGGGTATTCAAATTCGCGTAACCGGATTGGTTTAGCTGCGAATTCATGCATTATCAGTAGGGACACGTCATATAGACTGGAGTAGTCTACATATCATCAGTAACGTCATCGGCACTTTAGATCATGCACAGATATGCATTATTTCAATTTACGTATGCTTAATTTGTAATTAACGTTACCACTCAGTTTTAATACTAATATATATACCCGATACTTCCGTCTACGATTCTAATATATTTTCATACTCATTATAATAATATAAAATTTATATTATTAATTTACCCGGTGTTTTGAAACCATTTGCTATATTTTCCGGTGTACGCTGAAAATTACGTCGAATCACGATATTTCAACCCGACAATTATTTTAATACCCGATTCACATCAGGAATGTAACTTCATAATTTTTACAATGTCGTCATATTTTGTTTGGTACCGTTAAACTTTATTTATAGCAAACTCGGTACCCGGTATCCTCTAAAACTATTAATATCTACACAATATTACCAAACATCTTACAAATTCACCCATTTTTCTTCACCCCATCACTTTACTTACATGTTTGACATTTTTTTTACTAACCTTCAATTAATGAATGTACCTTTAACCAAAAACCTAGCCAATCTATATTTTATAACTTCAATTATACACATAGTTCATGTAAGTGAAAAATAAAATACTCTCTCTTTCTCCCTTGCTCCATCCCACGGCAAAAGGAAGAACACCAAGAGAAATCCACAAAGTTTTCAAGATCAAGTAATAATCTAGTCATATATATACTCCTTGCTAGGATTTTGAAATAAAAATCCGAAGGTTCTTTAAGTATTTTCATCCAAATCATCTCAAAACATCAAGTAAGCTTCAAGTAAATATTTCTAACTTTTCATACTTTCATTTAATATATTTTGATGTTTTAGTAACTAGCTATGCAAATATATGTGTTATATATACCACTTTATAAAATAATACTCTTTAATCTTAGATCTATAATTTTTATTAGTAACTTCAAGAGATCCACCAAGATTGGTGATGTTTAGTACATGGCACCCTAAGAAGGTGTATGGTAGGATTGAGTACTTGTGGAGTTGAATTGAAGTGGTTTGATTAAGTTTTGAACAAGTCTTGAACTAGAAAAATGAGTTTTAACAACAATAGAAAAGGTTCTGTCCTTAATCACGAAATTTGGAAAACTCAGTAACTTAGGGGATATTTTGGCTTATATATTTAGAAAATACTTTCAAAAACGAAGCTATGGGTGAAAGAACGGATTAAAACGAGTTTATAACGAAGGAGATATGATTTTTGCAAGTTTAACGACGAAAACTATTTTCTGAAAATGTACTTGCTGTTGGATGAATTTCGACGGACAAAAAGAGGCGTTAGACGTATTCTATAGGAGACGACCTACTGAAAATATACTAGTATATATTAATACGATTCCGGGGATATAAATAACGTAGAAAACAAACTTATAACGACCAATATATACACGTTTGAAACCCGACGAAACTCAATTTATTTTGACAGCATTTACTATAATAGAATTTTACTAAGTATTGAACATTATATTTTCAAGTAACGACCTTGGAAGCGATATTTCTTAATCATCGAGGCACGTACGATCAAAAGTTAAATGAGAAAACACCTAGATAATGTTACAAGGTTTTCAAAAACGCCGAGCTTGACCATTAACACCTAACGTACAATATTTCGCGACTAGTTTTGTGAGGCCATTTTGGTCATATTTTAAAGTATTGAAAATGTCATTTTGCGACGAAAATACTATATTTACCGGTAAAACACCAAACGAGGATCGTGGAGTACCGTTTCAACGTATTTACATGGAAAATGGTTATTAACTTAACGAGACGTCAAAAATGTATTTTTCGACGATAAACTTTATTTTCAAATTCACAAGTGGTATCGATAACATACGTAATTGCATGTGTAGCATCATTTCATTTCTTACATGAGATCATAAAATTCATATTAGGTTGGGGTTAAAGATCGTGCCTTATTTAAGTGTATCCACTTTTGTCATCATAGCTATCGCTCCAGGTGAGTCATAGCCCCTACTCTTTTAATTGTTTTGTAAACTCTTTGGGGGAGAATACATGCTCGTTTTACTTAAACGCATTACTCGCTTTACATGGTTGATTAACTGTATTTCATTGGTATGTTTGATTACCTGCATTTCATTGGTATGTTTGATTACCTGCATTTCATTGGTATGTTTGATTACCTGTATTTCATGTGATTTGTCTCCTAAACATTATTACTTATTTTATATGACCTCATTGTCATAATTGTTTATCTGGCGACATTGTCAGACTTATTTACATGACCTCATTGTAATATTGTGGTTTCCCCACTTGGCTGTGATGTCAAACGTATTGTGGTTTCCCCACTTGACTGTGATGTTAAACGTAATATTGCTGTTTTCCTACTTGACTGATTTATCATATGACCTCCTTGTAATATTGTGGTTTCCCCACTTGGCTATGATGTCAAACGTAATATTGTGGTTTCCCCACTTGGCTGTGATGTCAAACGTATTGTGGTTTCCCCACTTGGCTGTGATGTCAAACGTAATATTGTGGTTTCCCCACTTGGCTGTGATGTCAAACGTAATATTACGGCTTCTCCGATTTACTGATTTATCTATATAGCGACATTGTCCGATTTCTTTATATGGCCTCATTGTCAAGAATTGTTTTATAGTGGTATTGCTATATTTATCTTTGAATCTAGATACAAGTATTACTTTTGTTCACATAACTAAATCATATTTGGCAGTGGGTCGTAAACACATAGGTTACAAGTCTGTTATGGCGGGACTTGGAACTGAGTGGATTTACGAGGCCTTGCTGGGAAATCTTCATTCATATGCATTACATTCTTTTTCACAAGACTCTATGAACTTACCAACCTCGTGTTGACACTTTAGCATGTATTTTCAGGTATTAACCAATGGCACGCTACTGGAGGTTTTGGCAGGGCATGGCATGGTCATAGAAGACTATGATATTCATTTGGGGACCGTCTTAAACTATTTTAAGGGCCTACTTCCGCACTACTTGCAACAATGTAAATCCAACACTTTTGGTTAAACGATTTTATTCTAAATGATTGAAATGAAAATTATTTTGTACTTGTGTCAAGATACCAATTGAGTTACACCCCAGCTACATGTATGCTTCCGCTGGACCCGATTTTGGGGGTGTGACAATCTTGACCTAATAAACCCGGTTTAAACCCATAATGTTTCTTATGATCAATCATAAATGGGTGATGTAAGCATGTAAGGTCATTTTCCACTCCTATATTGGCTTCCTCTCTACAAGGCTTAGAGTCCACTACCTTTATCCTAAGACTACCCGGACTATATGGTTTGATGGGTGGATCGGGACCTATTTCAATTCCTAAATTTTCATCCAAGGATGGAAGATTAGGTAACGGTTTTGATTGAGGCTCCGGTTCTTCAAAACTAGGAACTTCCCTAGAACTAAGAGTAAGGATATTATTATAAGTATTCAAACCTATATCCTCTAGTTGTGTTTGGTTCAAAGGTTCTACCTCAATTGGGATTCCTAAAGTCTCATCTACTTCATCCGAATAAGTCACGGGCGGTGTGTATGCTTCAAATGATGGTAGGACTTGTGGGGTACTTGGTGGGCTTAAATTTTCAACTCTATCCTCCATCTTATCAAGATTACCAGTGTGCTCAGCTTGTATTGTGGTGAAATAAAACCACCCCGTGCACCCAGTTATCTCATCTATATGTTTATCCCCAAACAATCTTCTTGCTTATTCCCTTAAACTTGTTATCAATTGATCCGTAACAACGTTTGTTGTGTTGTCCATTTTTTTGGCAAGTATGGCACAATTCTCTATGGTTTCCCACGCTTCATCAACACTTAATCCCCAAAGGTCCCCATCTGCGGCATGGTCAATGTCCATTTTGGTATAGTGGTCGACACGATGGTAAAATATTTCAATTTGGGACCACAGATCAAAATTATGATGAGGGACTTTTTGGAGTAAATATTTAAAACGAGCCCATGCATCATAGATAGGTTCATCCTCATGTTGTTTAAACATCAAGATGTCATTTGGAGTGGGTAAATTTCGTGGTTGGTAGTATGGTGGATTCGCGTTCTCGATAATGGCTAACGGAATAGTCAATGGAAAGGTTTTTACAAACACAGACACAAAGAAAAGATAGACTAAAGAAAACCTAAAAATAAAAATAAAATCTTACTAGAAAGGAATCTAGCAAGTAGACCTAATAAAAAGAAATTCTAACCTAGACTATAACTATTCCCCGGCAACGGCGCCAAAAACTTGATGCGTGGGAATTGCACCAGGCTTTACCTCTCGAGGGATCTCGAGAAGCTTACAACCCCCACCAGGCAGTGTACATGATCGTTGTAGTATAGTATAGTGACAAGTACCGGAGGATTGATCGTTCAACTCAGGAATAGTGTCGCTAGGATTAGAAAGCCTAAAAACTAGGTCTAGAGGTGAGGAATGATTCTTTTTGTATTTTTTATATTTTATAAAAGCAAATAAAATCTCGGGTTTTTAGAGGAGTAGGCGGAATTAGTTGCTAATCAACTAACCCAATAACTAAAATGCAATCAAAATAAAATAACAAAAAATGAAAATAAACTTATTTAACTAGTGGTGTGAACAATATATGGGAGAATTGTGTTTACTTAGATTTCACTACTCCCTAGATATCTTTTACAGGTTAATTACTTGTTATAGTTGCGTAGATGACAGGTTGTATTCCTTAATACCAATCATGGGGTGGCGTACTTACTTCCCCAATTCTATAAGCTCCTACTTCACTCCTATGTCGAGCCGGCTAAGAAGCTCCTAACATGGGATCACTAGAATTTGCTCATGCATTAAATACAACCATAAAAACCTAGTACACATCGGTTCATGTTTCTTAATACGTTCAAGCAAGTTACACAATGGAGATCTGCCAGTTTTCTTAAGCCTAACATTGAAATCATTCATCCATTACAACTATAAACAAGCAATCAACCTATAATCAACATCTAGGTTTCATTACATCTAAGCAAACACACAATAGATCTAGCCTAGCATGTTATAATCAAGACAAGCGTAAGATATATTCAAACAACACAGAGACATATTGAATGAATTGGAAGAATACTTATCTCAATTGAACATGAAGGGTTTCAAGGGGTGAAAACCCTTGAAAATACTGTTACAAACGAGTTAGGGTTTATAAAGTTTGGCCCTAAAATTCTCCACACAAGTTCCTCCCTAATGAATGAAATTTAGAAAGGTATATATAGATTTTAAGAGGTGACGGCGTCAAGAGGAAAATTCTGACGCCGTCATCTCGCCGCCAATAAAGTTCTCGGACTGCCTAGATCCAGAGTTGACGCCGTCATGTGTAATTCTGCTCTGGGCCGTCACCACTTTTACTCTTGACGCCCTTGTTCTGACGCCGTCACGTTTTCTCTGGGTCGTCACCAAAATTGCTCTTGACGCCGTCATAAAATCCTTCTTGACGCCGTTAGGTACTGTTCCCAGCAAGGAAAATTAAGACTTTGCCGTTTTCTTCACTTTTATGCTCCAAAAATGTTCAAAATGCTTCCTTTTCCAGAATTCACTCCCAAAGTACCTAAAATCAAAAAAAGGAACGATTTAGGGCAATATTTGATCAAATAAATTCCAAATCCGGCTTAAATGACCCCCTAAAAACGGTTCATTTTTCGCCTCATCAACAATCAAAGCCACGTACTATCAATGATTTAAATCAAGCAGGTATGTTTATTACGATCTATTATACAATTTATTTTGTACCATTTAAGTTGTGATTTAGGGTTTTGCATACTGAAGATTTTAGAGTTTTAATGATTTTAATGTGTTTTTGTGCAGGTTGTAAAGTCACAATTTTTTAAGGTTCCTATTTAATTTGTGATTTTGGGTTTTGCATGCCGAAGATTTTAGAGTTTTAATGATTTTAATGTTTTTTTGTGCAGGTTGTAAAGTCACAATTTTTGAAGGTTCCTATTTAATTTGTGATTTAGGGTTTTGCTTGCCGAAGATTTTAGAGTTTTAATGATTTTAATGTTTTTTTTGTGCAGGCTGTAAATGCTTCTTTTTTATACATCGTGTTTGTGTGTTTTTAGGTTTACAGATTCATACATTTTCTGATCCAGTATATGCAAACCAAGAGGTATTTGTTTGTTGGTTATGTGGTGGATGATGTGTATCTGCGTTTTATGTTTACGTGAATCAGAAACTTCTCCTATACGGATACCAAAAGGCGTTCCAGTGACGTATCACAACGAACCAACTTCACTTAAAAGACATGTAAGTCTTATGAATTAATGAATGATAGTGCACAACAACAGGTGATACGTATTCTCTGATTTCAATGCTGTGTGTGTTTAATACATTTAATTTACATAATTCTCACTAGGTGTTATTACATAATATAACAGATGATGGGGTGGATTACTTTTTAGGAGAGGTAATCATGCAAATCTCATTTAAATTTGTTCATACTTCTTTTGTTGTAATAAATCAAATTCATTCATATTGAATTTGTTCATCATGTTCCAGGCTATATTTTCTTATTTGCAGAGTCAAATTCATCCCAAAAAAACGGAAATTTCACTTGGTACATAATACTAAGTCCTAACATCCCAAACAACTAATGAAATTTCCGTTTTTTGGGATGTTAGGACTTAGTATTATGTACCAATATACTTCGCCAAGTAGTTATAAAAACTTTACCAAACATCACAATTACTTGCTATATTATGTTTTTAATGTTTACACATTCCAGTTAGCAACGGGTTGGTCCCCCCACACATTCTTGCAATTCTACGGAAGCGTGTTGCAGTGAGATTTTTATGATTAGTATATCTACATCCTGGTGCTGAGCTACATTTAAAATCAGATGTTTCATGTTTTGAAATGTTATTCTAGATTGTTAAAGTTGTTTTGAGCTGGTGACAGCTGCGAGATATAAGAGTCTGAACTCTAATTTAATCAGCTTCATGAACGAAGGCAGTGTTTGATAGTGGTGGTACCTGGTGCAGGGTTAGTTAAGTCTGAATAAGTCCCTAAACTCAAAGCTCATTCTTTGAGACATACGATGTGGTCAGGGGCGGATCCATGTATAGTCCAGGGGTAGCGGTCGCTACCCCTGAACTTTTACCCGGTAGTGGAATTTTTTGCAATTTTTTACGTTTTTTGGCGATTTTTGGCCATTTTTTGGCGATTTCGCTACCCCTGAAACGAATTTTCGCTACCCCTAAACAAATTTTCGTATTTCGCTACCCCTGACAGAAGCTCCTAGTTCCGCCGCTGGATGTGGTAATTGTTCATGGGCGTTTTGCACATAAGAATATATATGATCAAGGTCTGATGATGAATACAAGTCAGCCAATAGGGTATGATAAGAGGCGATGGGAATCACGGAGTCACACCTGGTTCCGAAACATTTTATGAGACCGACATCGAACGTGATTATGTGGAGTGTGTTGCTATTGGTCAGGTTATGGCATATCAGAGTACAAGTATGCATTCTCAGTTAGGTGCCTCATATTCTGCTTGCGCTGCTTCTTCAAATGATAGTCTTAACTTATTAGGTACTTCTTGCGCCTTATTTTTTTGTTTTTGCTGTACGTTTTTCAATGCTTATCAGCATTTGCTGAACTATTTTCTCATCAATTTTTTTTCAATGGAAAATTTGTTGCAGTTTTACGAAATAGGATTGCCATTCTAGACTTTCAATCGGATGTTGTTCGTGTTGGTGACCTTCCACCATCTTTAACTGACTCTCCACAGTTTGATGGTTCATCGTCGGGGCACTCAATGTCAAGGTTGGATGGTGAGGATCTGCTGTAAACTTACGTAAAAAACTGACTTTACACAACATTTGTTTTCGACTATTTTAACGTACAATGATATCGACATTTATAGGGTTCTACCATCCTGGAAAACCTCCAGCTATGGGCATGAGACAATTTGACAGCAAGCTGCAGACAAGGTCATGTTAGAGGATTGAACATTTTGGTTGCAAAAAGACAGATAACCGGCAACACACTTTGAACAACCCAATGACACTGCTATTCAGCAGATACACGCAGGTACCCCCCATAGAAGACAATGGATTTGCATATCATTACTTCAACTTTGCTTCGTAGAACGAATTAGGCCAACGAGCAGACACACAGGACTATACGCTGACAGGTATCATATAGAATACAAATAACATTCATGCTTTACATGTGGTAACTGTTTTCATTACTATTAGAATGTTGGTCAAGAGAATCTGGAGACCAAAATACCAATAGAATACTGCGTAAAAACATAGAGATACAGAATCTAAAGTATGTTTGTTAAATTTTTCGTAAAACTGAAACGTAAGACTCCAACACTTATATTTGACAATGTTTATGCAGCGGTAACGTTGTCACCTTCACGATCTAGAATGAGATGGCAACGAACTTTCCACTTCAAATGCTCAACCAAGTCGAACAACCGGTTATCATAGTGGTTAGTTCATGCTGGGTCAGAAGGTTCTCAGGCATGCTCCGTATCGACACAACAGATGCAAAAAAAACTGACATTACACGATCATACCGTTTTACCGTAACAGGCGGTCTCCAACTGTCTATAACCCCTGCCACTTACTATTATCGGAATCCACCGGTAGAAGAGGCAGACCACATCCGTCAAGTAATGATGCTCCCGGCACCACCTCTAGAGCTACCAACGACCAATATACAACAAATGAAGCAGCCAATGGCGAGGCGGTTGACACCTTTGAGCGTGCTAATGCAAGCAAGCCCGGAGAGTCTTGTGGTATTCATTAGAGGTCAGTTATACACATTTACTTTTGGATGAGTTTTAGATTTAGATATGTCGTTGTTTGGTTATAACTTGTATCTTCAAAATACCTGTTACGATGTCTCAGATTAACTTACTGTTAACTGTCATTCTTACAGCTAAAGCCAATGCGTCTAATATGCATTCCCATAACGTGAATATGGATTTCAATTGTTCTAGGCGTGTTTGACAAGGCCTGTTCGTTTAATATTTCATATACATTTTCCATATTTTGTTACTCTTATTATTACTTGATGCTATGTTACTGCACTCATGATTGAATCATCTTTTTTTTAATTGCTTTAAATATTAACCTCTATTCTTTTTTAAATAATTGTAAATATGACTGACTACAAAATAACATTATCTTTTTTTTTTAATAATTACAACATTGGAGTTAAAAGACTTCATACGCCAATCTAAGGATCCTCACATGTTGATGACGGTAAGGAATGCGCGATTGCAATAGAGGTTATCATGTTAAAAGCATATATTGGCTGTAATCGAAATGTATATTTAGTTGGACAGTTTTTTCTTTGGGTCTAAAGATGGATTAAATTTCAACAGATTTGGAGGGTGGCTAGGTAACTACAGACTCTTTCAAGATGCACATGTTCATCTACTATCATGTCATCTACACCAATTTTTTTATGTGAGCTGAGGTCGGTACTAAAATAATTTACAAGCTTCTATTCTTTTATGGAAATTTAAGGTTTTCTTTTTATCTTTGTATGTGGTGGAATTTTACAGGTGTTTTGATTTTATTAAGTATCAAAAGCCATGACTGCATTGCTGTTATTGGGAACATGAGCAACAATAATGTTTAAGAACCAAAAGCCAAGGATGCTCTTATTTAGATGTTCGTTGAGTATGCTCAAGACATGCAGGATGCTCCTTATGATTTGGAAGGTATGATTGAGGACTAGGAGGATGATACTTCTCCTGAGGTATCATATCTTCAGTGTCTAGCGAACCTTATATTTTCAAAATATGTCAGTATGTTTTACTATCGTTTTGATACAAAGAAGATATGATGATGATGATACTAACTCTGAAACGTACACCCAATATATATAATAATGCAAATAACATATCATACTCATAATGTTGAGGAAGTCACATTTCTTTATGAATTTGAAGAAAAATGTGATATACCGATGAAACCAAAGAATAAAAGGCCTCGATCTCCCGCAATTAATCCTATCCTTGGTGAGTTTTCTTATCTTTATTTATAGTTTCTTCATATTAGAGGTGGTAAGATGGGCGCGCCATTTTTTTTCTCATTCACCCGGAAAGCTAATACTTGCAAGCAATATGAGGACAATACATGCAGCCATGATTGTTGCTCCAAAAAGGAGATTAGGTAGACCACCTAATTAAAACACAAAATTCTCGAGACTCCAATCACATGTATTCTTAAAACTTCCTAAACTTTTGAATGCGAAAACAAATTTGATATTGTTTAAAAGCATTCGAAAAGAGAAAGTGTATCTTAGTATTGTACGGCCCATGAAATGCAGTATGTTTTTTTGACTCTTGATTATAAAACTTTTTTTGTTCCAAAATTGAAGCCCCCATATTAATGGCAGTAGAACACAATGACAACAAGAAATCAAGTAACAAGGTGAGCTCTATTAGTGTGATTCAGTAGTTTCTTGGTGTTTCTTGCACAATTATATTCTTTGAAATTTCATTTACTAATAAAATCTGGACAACAAGTTATTACGAATCTTTTCATTGACACATGACCCTTTAGGGGGTTAAAAATGAGTATTCATGATTCAATACAACTCAGATTAACTTTTTATACACTTAGGAATGAAGAGAACACATCATCTGTTTATTGTTCTGCAGCAATAGGCGAAGAGCCAGCCTTCCAGAAGGCTGAAAATGTGAAGACGGGTACGGTGTTGAGTTCCCTCGACTATCATCGGCTCACGTTTATGCTTTTCAGATTACATATTACTTGATATCACCAATTCACGTGTATGTCTCTTGGATTTTCATATATCCCACCTCCTAATGAAAATATATTATCCATCTTATATGTTGTTTATTTTATATTTTATCAATTAGATGACGTTGAAGGCTAGACTGTTAATGCAAGTAAGACAATGGATGGACCTCTAAAAAATCCACTTTGTACCAGAATTTGTATATTCAATCTACCAATCCCCGGCTGCTTGGTAGCACACTTAGGTACTCATTTATATTTTTTCTAAAATAACAAGTTAGGTTCCATATTATAGCAGGTTAGTTATTACTCTTATTAGATGTGCTTTGTTTTTGTTTTTTTTTTTCTCGCATGCTGCTACTTTGATTGATGTTACTGTTGACCCCGGTTGGCAAATATGTGCAAATATATGGGTATCAGTCCATATGATACATATGCATATTTGTGGTATATGCTTCACAATGTTGAAAGACTCAATACAAGGCTAGGGCAGTGGGTTTGTATAGTGGGTCAAAACTGTTTTGGGTCAAGACGTGTAGAGCGAGTTAGGAGGTTTTATGCATATTTATGCATTTTAAATGCTCTCAAGCCACTTGACCCGTTACAGAGAAAACACGACCCAAATCCATTTATAGGTATGTAATTGGCTGTTTGGATGCAATGTGTTAGTTTGGCTGCAGCTACTTTTAAAGCAAATTAGTTTCACAGTAACCAAGCAACCTTAATTTAACAAATTAGTGATTCCAAATAGCAAGCATTACCTAATGACTTTTAAAGTAATGGAATTGTTTAACGGCAAAGTGGTAGCTGGTTTGGCAGGCAAAAGTGGAGCTCGATTTGCATATGATTCTTACAGAAGGTTTCTAGACATGTTTGGGAATGTTATAAGTGTATCTTCCATTTCTTAATTAATTATTAGCTTGATTATGTTGTTTTTGTCTGAGTTCCTTAACTTTGTGTATATGATTTATTAAGGTAACGGATATCCCACATGCTTTATTTGAGGAAAGATTAGGACAGTCGAAAGCCGAAAGAGGAGTTCAGCTTGACACGGATAAGTACGGGTGAGAACAAGCTATAAGTCCCTGCCATGACAATCACACTAGCCTATAAACCAGCAATACCAGTACCACTTAATCAGAATCAGATGATAGCAATGCAAGTTTAGAAGATATTTTAAATGGGTGTTGCTGAATGAAGTTGTAATACTTAGATTATTATTATTATTTGAGTTAACTACATTTTTGGTCCTCGTGGTTTACCGGGTATAACAGTTTTGGTCTAAAATTTTGAAATGTAACGGATCTTGTCCAATATCCGCTGACCCGTAACACTTTTGGTCCAATTTTTGTTGACCGCTAGTTTGACTAGTTAAAAACATGCGAAATGACTAAAATACCCTCAAATGTTGATGTACAATGACTAAAATGCCCTTTCCTCCATTTATTATTATTATTATTATTATTATTATTATTATTATTATTATTATTATTATTATTATTATTTATTTATTTATTTATTTATTTATTTATGTCTTATCTAACTCCAGGTTCTTTCCCTTAACAAATAGATCATTAAGACTGCTAATTTGAGTTAACTAACATCATTGTGTGTTCATTTTTCATCTTCATTGTAGCAGTAGCCACAAACATTTTCCAAATTGTAGCAAGAACATGGGATGAAACATAGATCTACAACCAAGATCTACAACCAAAAACTAAAATACATTTCATTTTTTCAGATCTTAGCAAAAGCAAATTACAAAACAAGCTAAAATCCGAGACCAACATAACCAATTCAACAAAACACATTAAAATCAAGACATCCCTTTGTAACGATTTGTTTATAGCATCACAAGTTTACAAAAACCACCATCCCACCATCATCATCCTAAAATTAAATCGATCTAAAAAAATCAAACCCACTTTCTATATAACAAAACTTTAAAAGATTTTAACAACAAATCTTTAAAAGATCAAAACCACTGTTTCAACTTTTCTTTAATTCGATTTAAAACAAAACACGCAAGAAATACCTACCCGAGACCTTATTTACAAGATCTTGAAGCTATGGTCTTTGTGTTCTTCGAATCAAGAGAAGACGAGTTGTGTTTGTGTGTGGTTTGTTTAAGCAGAAAGATACCAAGGGGATTTATTGTTGGTGTGTGTTTGGCAGCGAAGGTGGTGGTGACCAGCGGTGGTTGTTGGAGGCGGTTGCCGGAAGTGGTGGTGGCCGGATGTGTTTATGAGTATTTATGAGTTTTGGTGGAGAGGAAAAAAAAAAGGAGATGATCTGGATTTGTGTTTATCAGTATTTATGTTTGTGTATTTGTATTTATGTATTTGTGTTTGTGTTTAATAAATATGTGAATGACAGAAATACCCCTAAAACTAACAGTCAAACATAGTCAATTTAACGGAGTTACAAAAAATGGACCAAAAGTGTTACGGGTCAGCGGATATTGGACAAGATCCGTTACATTTCAAAATTTTGGACCAAAACTGTTATACCCTGTAAACCACGAGGACCAAAAATGTAGTTAACTCTTATTATTTTATTATCAATTGTTCATGTTTTGTAAAAGAAGAGTACCAGTCTTTAAGTGAAGTCATAATTGTAGTTTATTATCATTTGTTTCTGTTTTGTAAAAGAAGAGTACAAGTCTTTAAGTAAATTCATACTTGTAGTTTATAAAAGAAGAGTACTAGCCTATAAACCAAGAATAGTACAAGTCTTTAAGTAAATTCATAGTTGTACTTTATAATAACCTTTGTCGTGGATGATTTGAAAATGATCTTTTGACCTCTATATGATAATAAACTACAAAAATAACATTAACACACTGTAAATTTAAAAAAAAAAAAAAAAAAAAAAAAAAAATAAAATAAAATAAAAAAAAAAGGAAAGAAAAAAAAAGAAAACTAACATTTTCCTATTATAAATATATTTCTATTGTAGATCATATTAATCAACTACAAAAATACAAAATCGTATATACATATCTTTCTATTCGTAAAGTGGTACATTCCAAGAATAATCACAAGTCATGCCCGCCTATTGCATTCCTAATGAAGGGAAATCGGGTAAATCTACTATCACAACTTAGCAATTACGTCTCTCTACCTTACTTATGTTACTTATCAGGTTCGTTACGTTAAGTTTTTCATATAAATTATATTGTATATGTAAGAACCTGAAAATTTCAAGTTATTTATTTCCTGTAAGACTGAAAAATTTATTATTTAATGAGACCATTCAATTGTTTCACTTATTCTCATATTTAAATTTTTGCTTTCATTATAATATAAAGCAATGACGAATATTGTCAAACAAATATTGTGGCGAACTCACATTCCACTTTTACTAAAACCGCACGCGTACCGACACCGTGATCGTATGGCATAGGAATAATTAAATACAAGGGCTCAATAAAACACGAGATTTGTTTATTCCCACTCAAGCATTTCAAAATCCAAAGTATTTACCACATCTCACTTTTACCTTTTATTTATACACTTTTTAAAAATAAAAACCTAAAAGCAAATAATAAAAATAATTAAAATACAAAATAACAATAATAAAAAGAGATAACAAAAAAAAAAAATCGTCCTTGTGTCTAACCACACAAACTGACACCCCTTATCCCCATTTTTTTTTATAACTTTCCCAAACCCTCTCTCTCTCTCTCTCTCTAACGCCATTTCTGCCATTTCTGTTCCTCTGGCTCAGCCGATCCCCACAAACCTACTTCCTTGTCTCTCGCCCTACTGCTACTCTCCTGAAGATGCCAAGTCTGAACCATTACAGTTGGTCCTCAAGCGCCTCAGGTGGGAAAACCTTTTCCTTGTCTACATATTGGAGGTCAACACCACAAGCCAAAGTGTGACTAGATGGTGATTAAGCATTACCTCTTTTGGTTACAAGGTCGACTAGTGGGGAGGAAGCTGGAATCAAACCCACCTTGGTTTAATCCTATATAAACCCAGCGGATCCACAAGCAAGTACACACCACTCTCAAACTTTCACAACACAATTCATAATTAGTCTTCAAGAAGGGGTAAACGTTTCTGTGTCGATGTGGTGTGGATTGCTTGAAGTCGGATTCGGGTTTTGATCTCTCTTTGGTCTCCTCACTAATTGGCTCAATTGGATGTAAGGTTTCATGGTTCCTTTTCTTATATTCTTGTTTATGGTTTGATAGATGTTGTTAAAAACCTATGGATCGATACTAGTAAATTCGAATACTCCTTTGTTTTGGGTTTCTACGATTGGATAAAAATTGTTGTTGTTGTTGAATACTTGTGTGGTAGTAAAGATTTAAACAAGTCGAAACCCCAAACTTACTATGACTTGTGTTGGCAAGTCGTACCCGTCTTGGTTTTGTGGTCTTGCTATTAAAACGTTTGTGTGGCTTAAGAACTAGAAACCGGAATAATAATCGGCTCAAAATTTGGAATGTGTATGTTTTGCCTTATACTTGGAAGTGTTAGAAATTTTGATTTGTTTTGATTCGAGCCATTTGGTAAAATTCATTTAGACCCAGCTTGTTTTGTTTAGTTCTGGCATCATCAAGTTTTGTGTCGATAAGTGTTATGTCAGCCTTACTTACGGTTCGACCACCACTCACGAAGAGTGTTGTTTCACTTGGTTAAAGATTCACTGTCTATCACAAGTGGTGTCGTTACACTTGTCTTATGCATCCACTCGAGCCGGGTTGTACCCGATAGTCGAAGAGCAAAGTTTGGTTCGAGTCTGGTTTGTGAGACTTGGGGTCGACCCACTGTTCGCATATGGGAATGGGTACAAATTGTTTTGGGTTAATAAACCTTAGTTGTGTCCCTTGTTGAGTCGAGAAGCGGCAAGCCAAACTCAATCAATGTAAACATATAGTCGATTTGGTAAAATTTTGTGACAGTGTCAAAGGAAAACAAAACCAAACACAAATCTGCACATTGTTCTTTTTTTAACCTGTGAGAATAAACCTTGGGCCAAGCCCAGTACCTAGACTTGTTTAAATATTGTGAAAAGGATCTTGGGCCAAACACATTGCTTAATTTGTATAACAGTTTTGTTTAACTTGAGTCAAGCCCACTTCTAAAATAATGACAGCCCACTCAAATGAGTATGGTTGTGTTTGCGTGACTAGGTGTAGTCAAGATTAAACTTGTGATATTTCGACTTCCCGTGACTCGTTCTTGACTCACTAGTCTTACCCGCCCTGACATTATTTCACGATTCACTCTCGACTCATTATTGCTCCGTATTAATTCACAACATATTTTAAATCTACTAAACATAATTACTAAACATGTTTTACCACAAAAATATATAAATCATAACAATGAACTAGACTTAAATTTCAAACTACTAGTCGTTATTTTCTCCTAAGCAACTAAACGAAACGTATTAACCCTACTTTATAACCGAATCTTATAAACGGATTTCCTAAAATGCATATTACGTTCAAAACCTAAATATTCTCAACACATACAAAGCTATAAACCGTTATATAAACTATACTCAAAATTTTAACTATTTAAATCATTAGTCAATATTTTATAAAACATTAAACGGAAATTATGTTGACATCTAGTCACCACGTATAATAAAAACGTATACTTAAGTCATGCCCGATTTTCTAAAATTTTTACACTTATAATTTATAAGTAATTTTAAATACAAATGTTTTTAGTAAAAGTATTATATCAAAATTTATAAACACTTGGTTTCTTTACAAATACATATACCTTTAAACAACGTCTCAAAACCCAACCTCCCTTATCGTTATTTTCCGTACATCTCGTCCTTCGGTCATTGTCGAGCCAAATATGTATACGTCCTCGCTATTCGTTCTTTGTCTACTTATGTACGTGTACACTTCCAAGAGCCAATATCTACCAAACTATTTCTAAACCTAAATAATGCCACACAAGCAACAATAACAAAAACGTTTTGAAAACTTTTAGTCTTATCTACGTTTCATCGAGTCTTGAACTTGAACAGCGAACTAAATTATGCCATACTAATCTAGGTCACGCGTCGGAGCTACCACTTAGCATTTGACTCTATTACATTCCTGCTACTATTGCTGAGATGAGTTCATAGTCCCACTTTTTGCTATGTTTTCAAATCTCGTGGGGAGATACATGCAATAAATCTGAACACAAGTATTTTTCTGTATGCTATCCTGATTGATATTGCCTAAGTTACCGCTTTTGCCAAAAGTCCCTCATATCATGAACCATTAATCACTTGCGAGTGAATGCGAATATAGTGAATAGATCTATTGGCAGTTGATGCCCCATTTGAAGTTAGCCTGGAATGGTAACCGAATGCACTATATTAGAGTAACTTAGGAACTGGCAACTCCTAATTACCCGAGGGCCCTATTACCTGCATCATATTATTATGTGTAGGCTTTTATCCCATAAGATTTTATATATCTCTTATGGCAGCATAACAGTGTTAAGGTTTGCGTGTCATGAGGCTTAGTGCAATATCTTACGTTACGATGTTACTGCTTTACAACTATTTGGCTTGTGTTCAAACTATTACAATTTAAACACTGTGGATTCACTCAACCTTTGTGTTGACCCTTTTAGCATGTTTTATCTCAGGTAACTAAATAACATCTATGGCACGGAGTGGATCAGGGCACCCTTTTGGAACTCACTTAAAAATGTTATCATTCACTTTTATTCAAGACATTTTCATTATGTATTTCTAAACTCATTGAACCCGTTGTGGCTACTCTGATTTTATGTTGATGAAAGATAACAAATTTTCCTAAAACGGCTCTTTTATGTCATTTTCTATGATTATGGCAATGTATCTATGAAGTAATATCCCGTTTAGTCTTCCGCTGTTTCAGTTAGATTTTCAGGGTGTTACAGATTGGCATGATAGCCATGGTTATAGAGAACCAAGTGTATTTTCAAAACACTGGACTATAACCACATTTCATAATAAACTATTTTACATCTTACTACATTATGCCTCCGTGCCCACACTTTACGAATATCATGCATAGAGATTTGCTTAGCAGATGATGCACCAATTTTAGATATCATGCATAGAGATTTGCTTAGCAGATGATGCATAAGTTATAAACATCATGACTAGTAAATGTTTAACATTATTTATACTAAAAAGGCTTTTTTTATTTTACCTTATTTTATTTTTGGGATGTTACAGTACCATGTCACCCCCGGTCATTATCTTGTCTGACAGTGACGACGCACCTGTGGCATCACCCCATGTCCCTACCATCATCCTATCCGATGTTACCCTACCTTTTTCCCCCGCTGTTCCCTCTGATGTCCCATCCGGGAATGCTTCCGGAGAGACGGAGCCCTTCGAGGAGGGTGAAGTTGCTCCAACACCCTATGACTCATTTGCTAATGGACCACTTTACCGTCCCCTCATTGGACCCATAACCTATGATCAACACCTCCAGGACCAGTACCTTCAGTCTCAGCAGTTCTTGGCAGCTGATGATTGCCCTACCCAACTCCCTAGCTATCATTCTGGATCAGATGCTGACAGTGAGTCATCCGACTTAGATACTGCTGATACTGCTGCATCCACTCCGCCCCCACCACCGCCTGCCCCGGTTCACCGGCGCAAGCGTGTACGTGTCCTTGAGCCTTTTGAGCCTGAGCCTTTTGGAAAAAGGTTCAAGTACCATCCAAATGGACCTACCCTCCATTTCACTGCTCGTAAGAGAGCACGTGCTCCACCTGCTGCTATAGCACCACCCCTACCTCTTTCACCATCACCACCATCCTCACCATCACCACTAGCTTCACCGACATCTCCTTTACCCTCGCCTCATCCTTACATGCTACCTACCTTTACCACTGAGACTTTCCCACCTATGCCACCACCTACTGTGTTTTACTCTCAGATTACTACTGTGCCCATACCACCTCCCACTTCATCCCCTGTTCCTACACCCCCAGCTGCTGCCACTAAGACTGTTCCCTCACCTGATACCCATGAGGGGGATGATGCCTAGAGTTGGTCATATCTGCCAGAGGCTATTCGTCGCTGGAGATTCTTGGAGGGATCCCCGAGAGCATCAGAGCTTGGGGAGAGTTCTACACCCGTGCTACCAGTCACCGGAGAGCCGGTGCATCACACTGTTCCATTACTAGCAGCCAGACTGGTCAGGCATGAGGATCGAATCGATGATATCGTTGGTGTTGTGGAGGAGATTTCTCTTGAGCGGGTAGAGAACATGGAGGAGGAGGTGACTAACCTCGTAGTTCATAGGGTGGCTTTGGAGCAGGTATTTCAGATGATGGGCACCGAGTTGGAGGAGACCATGGATACTGTTACTTAGATGGGCCATAGACTGGACGTCCAGAGCCATGAGATGCAGGATCAGAGAGAGATTTCAGTGATTACGCAGCAGATGCTGGAGCATCAGGCTGAGGAGCTAGCTGCCACTACTGCTACGGTTCATGCACTCAGAGCATCCCTTGAGGAGGTGCGAGCCCGAGAGAGAGCCGGAGATGCTAGGGATGATTCGGATTATTCGAGACATGGAGAGGAGGTTAAGAGGCGCACCTGGAGCCCCATAGATCTATGACATATCACTGCATGCAGAGACATCTAGCTTGCCCTGTGCGGCATTAATAATCTTGTATCTTGTTATTTTGAACAATGTATCAGATTATTAAAACCTCGTGTTGGTTATGATTGTATTGTATGGATATTGATTTATGTTGTTCTAGTATTTGATCTTATGTTATGATACTCTCGTGTACCACCATGTTGTGACTCATTATGAATGTCATGTATGTTATGAAATTTTTTCAAGCATGTCGTGATGATGATTATGATTGATATGGTTGTGTTGGTGATGATGTACTCATTGTATGATTGAATAGCATTATAACCTCGATTATTATGGGTTTGATTGTGATGATTCACTATATTGTGTTAATCTTAGTAACAATATTCTCAAGTGTGTATTGTGACTTTCTTTTTAGAAGGATGGCTCCTCGTAAGAAGGCAACAACAACAACCCCTACAACCCCCACAATCCCTATGACTCCAGCTGCTATTCAAAAGTTGATTGCTGATAGTATTGCGGCCACATTAGGAGAGCAAGCGGCGGCTATGGCACGTTCCAGCAGCACAAACACGCCAAATGGAGAGGGCAAGACATCTGGGACACGAAAGTGCACTTACAAGGATTTTATGGCTTGCAAACCTACTTACTTCAAGGGGACCGAAGGAGTATCTGAACTTGCTCGTTGGTTTGAGCGCTCTGAAACAATATTCTCAAGGAGCGGATGCTCTAATGACTGCAAGGTCTCGTTTGCTACTGGTACGCTACTAGAATATGCCTTGTCCTAGTGGAACACTACTGCACAGAACATGGGCATAGAGGAAGCCTACCAGATCACTTGGGTTGACTTCAAGCATAGGATGCTAAGGAAATACTACACCCGCACCTAGATTAGGAAACTGGAAGATGAGTTTGATCGTTTAGTGGTAAAAGGGGATGATATTAAGACTTATGATCGAAGGTTTCAGGAACTAGCTATACTATGCCCAACCAAGGTGCCAGACCTTGAGAAAACACTAGAAAAGTATGTAGAAGGTCTGCCTAGGAGCATAGAAGGGGATGTCACTGCATCCAAATCTCAGACACTAGAAGAGGATATGGAAATTGCTTAGAGATTATTGGAAAGAGAAATCAAGCACGGACAGACCCATGGCAACAACAATCATAAACGAAAATTTGATGACCGAAGAAACAACCACAACTCCCACAACAACCACAACTCCCACAACAACCACACTCCCCATAACAACAATAACAACAATAACTACAACCGCAACAACAATCAGAATTATCAGCAAAACCGAAACCATCACCACAACCAACAGAATCGCCGACAGGAAGTTGCCAGGGCTTACGTTGCCGCACCCACTGGAGCTAGAGGCTATGCTGGACTCGCTCCTATGTGTAACTGATGCAAACTACATCATTGATGAGTTCATAAAAACTCATCATTTCTGTCAAATCTGAACAACAAAAACATGTAAAAACACTCAGAAACACCACAAAATATTACAAATATCCTTAGAAGGTGTTTTTATATGTTTCAGATAAAAAAAGAACTGAAAACAGGGAAAAACGGGTAAAGTTTACCAAATTGTCAAAATCAGTCCCTGAACTTTCAAGAAATGTCAGAAATGGTCCCTGGGTGAATTATTTTAAAGAAAAGTCAATAACAGTCCCCAGGAATCAAGGAATAACAATTTTTATCCTTGAAAGTTCAAAATACCAAAATTGACAAAACAGGTCCCTGTAGATTCAATATTGACAAAAAATACCCCCAGTGTCTAAAAATTGAATTTTATCATCAAAGGGTCCTTGGTAATTCACAAGTTGCCAAGTTTGACCCCTAGATGATAAAATCAAAGAATTTACAAAAAGGTCCCCATACTTTGAAAATTGGCAAAATTGGTCCCCGGTTATTTTTAAATTTGGAAAAATATAAAAAAGGTCTTTATAATATTTTCACATGGCAAGAAAGACCCTTTTAATATATTTTGGAAAAGTGACAAATTTGGTCCTTGGAAATTCAGAATTTGCAATAAAAGTCCTTGGGCTTTTATTACCCTTAAAAACCAAATGGATCCAATACTAAACCAAAATTCCAAATCCAATCCAATAAATAAATAAAAAAAACCTGGTCCAGTCCAAGTAATAATCCAAAGCCCAACATCATAAAGCCCACTCACCCTTTTAATATAAAACACGGGTCTTTGACCCGCGTTGACCCTCCACCTCCACCTTCTTCAACCTCCCATTCCCTGCTACTCTCCCACACCTCCACCTCCACCTTACACCATTTCCACCTCACAACACTCCCTGTCACCCTCCTAAGCAAAACCCACCCCTTTGGTTTGCGCCAGGGGCCAACAGGTATCACCCCTACAACCACCTTGTCCCCTACACTCTGCAACCATCACATCAACCATCCCCAGCTCACCCCTACTATCCAAATTGTTCCCTACACCTCACGTATCATCCCAAAAGGCATTAATTGCCCTGAGTCTACCCTAAGCAGCCTAAACTACTTTTGGTGCCAAAAGTAGGTTTGAACAGTCATCATCAATTGGACACGTACAAGGGCTAAATTGAGGTGGGAAATGCTTATCAAGACATCTGGAACAAGTTTGAGGGCTACAAAAGAGAAGAGAAGAAGAGATATCAAGGGTGTAGTTTAATTTTATTTTCATGTATGTCATTAAAAATTGTAGTTTATAATTTCAGTTCAAGTTTCAGTTTCTAAGTATTGTACTTTGTTCATTTCAATTAATATAAGTCTTTGTTTAAGAAATCCAAGTTTCCACTGCATTTTCAATTTCATCAAATAATAAACATGAAAAAAAATAAATGAAAGGCAAGGAAAAGCATGGAGCATGGTAGTTCTTGGATGGCCATGGTTTAGTGTCTTAGGGGGACTTTAGGAAAGGTTTTGGTACTTGGTTCTTGGTTTGGATACACACAGGATCATTGGTAAGCTTAAATTTCCATTTTTGCAAGTACTGTAGAACTCCTAATCAGATTCTTATCTCTGTGTTCTTAGGCTTATTTTGTGTTTCTTAGTCAAGATATTGCTTAATTAAAGTCACTTGTTAACTAAGTTTTCAGTATTGCTTGATTTTACTTTTAAACTGCCTAATATAGCATCATTTTGATATTTGAGTTTTGTTGTTACTCTATGTGTTTTTGTGCTTATATAAGCTTTTTGAATCGTATTACAACCTTGTCATTCAGATTCATGCTCTAAAACAGTGTTCTCCTTTGAAAAGCTCTTGATGATCATCTGTAAGGGGTGTTTGGCTCATATGAGTTTTGAGTTACATAGAGTGTTTCAGTGCATGTTCTCTATTGATACTAGTCATATTAGGTTTAATTAGAATTTACAAACCATCAAAACCATTAGTCATAGCTTGAAAAGTCAAAACTCTTTGTGATTTACTCCTCACAGACCACTGTTGAGGTTTTTGGTTTCAACACTCATAACTTTGGTTCAATAGTTGCTAATATAGCCTAAACTAGTCTTATGTTAGTATATTACATCAAATTCAGTAACTAGGATTAGATCAAATTTCAATAAAGTCAACATAGTTCATATATTCCAAAAGTCAATAAGTGCATACATCAGGAAATCTCAAAAACTCCATGAATTGTTTTGATTTATAGGTTAAGTTTGAGACTTTGAAACTTTGAGGATTTACAACCCCCCAGCTAGTCTTAAGTTTCCCAGGTTTGTTACAATTTTGTGAATTTTCTTGTGGACCCCACACCACTCCAAAGTTACTTGCAGGGGAAAGACCTCCCCTGTGCACCAGACCATCAGGCCACCACCACCACTTTGGTGGGTGATTCTGGCCACCATAGTGGGTCCCACTGACCCATTTTTGGTTCTCCCAACTCCCCTCCTGGTAGGCTTTCAAAATTGACCATAGGTTTGACCTAGGACTCATTGGACTCCACCTGAATTAAGCCCTAAACCTTGTCCCATTTTGCTGTCTCAGTCCACCAATAAGCAAAGGCTTATTGTGGCTTATTGGCTTATCCAGTGGATCCTTTGTGCTTTTTCTAGCTTATGCATGTCCATTAAACTTATTAATTTTTACCAAAATGGACCCCACATAAGCTCTTGTGAGCTTAATCTCTAAACTGGTCAACAATAGTCAACTGTTAAGGTATTTAGCTTATAATTAGCTTATTTTTAAGCTCTGAAATAGTTTATTTCACAAAAGTTGTTTGATTTTAGATATTAAATAGGTTTGTAAAAGAAAATTCCAGAAAAATCAAATTTAAAAAAAGTGATAGCTCCTATTTAATATTTTTTAATTTTAATTTTCCTTTTTAATATTTTGTTAAGTGATTACCTGTTTTTATATTTTTCTAAATTACTTTGTTATATTTTATAGTTGTAGTAATTTTCCTAGAATTTTATGTGCTTATCTTGTATTTATTAGATTTCATAATATTTTATTTAGTATTTAATTAAATCTGTTAAATAATTTGTAACTATTAAAAGTTGTACTATAGTAGTGTGTTTTTATATTTTTCCTAGATTCCTTGTTTGATTTTAAGTTTGTAATAAAATTTCTAGAATTTTTACTGTAGTCTTTATAATTTTTACATTTAATTTTATTTAAATTACTTAAAACATAAAAACCAAATAAAAATTAGAATAGTTGTTTAGATTTTATATAATTTTCATTTTTATAATTTTCCTAAGTTTATAAACTTTATTAGAACCTATAAAAAACATTTTTATAATTTTCCCTTTTCATTTTCTATTTTTCCACCTTTATTTAGTTTAATTAGATTTAAATTAATAATATAGTTTTTAATTAATAAAAATTACATAAAAAGACAAAAATATTTTTTTTTAATTTTTATAAATCTTTTAAGTTATTTTAGATTTTTAGAAATTATTTTTATAATTTTCCAAGTTAAATTTGTAGTATAACACATTTTAGATTTAGTTAATTAGATTTTAAATAAGTTTTAAATAGCTTTTATTAATAAATTAATATTAAATTAATATATTAATAATATAATATTTTCTTTTTAGATTTTAATTTTCTTTTAAGTTAAAATGTTTTTTAAAATTTTCATTTTACACCCTTGTAGTTATAAACTTGTCATAATTAGTCTTTATACTTTTCATACTTACGTTTTAAATACTTTGTGTTTCGTGTTTTATGTATCTGATTGTTGTATGCTTAATTACTGTTTCCAAATAATTTCTCAATCATTAGTAATACAAACCATTCTCACCTATTCCTGTTCATAATCACCCGTTCCCAAATTATGTTTTATTATAGATTTCATACTTCGTTGGGATTAACGACCCGCGGATACCTTGTACTCCACGGAGCATTAGTCTAAGCTATTTTTGACTTGTTAACCATTTAAACTTGGTTAATATTATCTGATTGTTTAGCATTGATCAAATTTTGGCGCCGTTGCCGGGGAGGTGTGCTGCGTACAACGAATTTGGAAGCATACGTGGTTCTGAATATACACTCACTGTACAAGTACCATCAGTGTGTAAATTTTTTGTAAATCAAAATCATAACTGAAAAGTTCACTAACACTTTTCCTAAAGTGTTAAAAATACCAAAAAAATTAAATAACAACAAAATTAATCGTGAAGTTAAATTACTTCGTTTTCTTTAAAATCACAACCTGAAACAGCTGGTATAAGGTAAGTTCTGACATTAAATTGCGAACTGAAGAGGAATCCATTTATTTCCTCCCGCTAGCCTGCGAGTGATTTTAAAGGAACGATTTCGGTTAACGAATCGATTCCAAAAATATTTTCCAAGTTTTCACCCATACACATATACCCAAAAACATTTTCTTGTGAATAAATTACAATTAAAAAAACCTTCAGAATAAGTTCCCAAACATAAGATAAAAAACTTAACATAATATCCCTGTAAGTGGTGTACCTTTTATAAAGAAGCCATTTTACCTGTGATTATTGGGTTAAGTTTACTGTGGTTTTGCCTCGATCTTGTTTTGAAAATTTTGTTTTTAGTATATGCACACACGTTCTTCTAGGTCTACAAGTCCTCATCGCGAGCTTGTCAGCATTCCTCGAAAACGTACACAATCTGCCCCGAAAATTGAACCTCAAATACAGACTGAACCTAAACCTGTAGTCATTATGGCAGAAGACCGCCAGATGTCAGAGCTTCTCCAGGCACCCATCGAGGGTTATGGAGATGCTATTATTGTACCCGCCATAGTATCTGATAATTTCGAATTAAAAACTGGATTACTTAATCTGGTAACTTCTAATCAGTTCTACGGTTTCGAAAGGGATGATCCTCATTCACATATACGATGGTTTAACAAGATTACATCTACCATCAAATATAAGAATGTCCCGCCAGAGGCTATTAAACTACTTCTGTTTCCATTTCCTCTCGAGGGGGCAGCCAGAGTCTGGCTGGAGAAACAACCCCCTCGTTCCATAGAAACATAGGAAGATCTAGTTAAGAAATTTATGAATGAATTCTATCCACCATCCAAAACTGCCTATCTGAGGAATGAGATCACCAAGTTTTCACAGACCTGGTGAAACATTCAGTGAAGCATGGGATAGATTCAAAGAGTTGCTTCGAAAATGCCCCCACCATGGATTTTCTAAGTTAATGCAACTCGACACATTTTATAACGGAGTAAGCCAAGCAGACCAAGATTCCCTTAATGCCTCAGCAGGAGGGAATTTTTTGAGTGGTACTGTCAAGGAAGCTTTAGCAATAATTGAAAATAAGTCCAAGGTTCAAACCATACGTAATAAACAGGTCGATCCTTCTACTTCTTCTACCGTGAATCAATCTAGTACCGATGCTAAGATTGATAAACTCACGGATGCTATACAAGCCTTGGTTCACTCCAATCAGAAGAAAGTCTCGTTCCCACAGAATCCTTCACATGCTGAAGTGAAGAAAGTGGATGTTTGTGTTACCTGCGGTGGACCACATGCCTACTATAACTGTACTGCCACAGACAATAACACATTTGAAACCAACGTGATTGCTGGTAGTTCTAGCCAAGGAGGCAATCCATATCGTCCTCCTGCTGAGCCACCATGGCGTCCGAATACTTACTTTGTACCACCTGGTTTTAACCAGAACACACAAAACCATCCCCAAAACCAGAACAGAAGTAACCAAGGTTATTCTAACCAAGGTCACTTTAATCAAGGTTATCCCCAAAAATTTTCAAAATCAGGGGAATAGAAATCAGGGAGCGAGTAACTATAATCCTGGCTACTTTCATGGAAACCCTAATCAGGGACAATTCCAAAATCAAGGGTTTCATCAGAACACTCGAGGGCAAACCCCTCCTGTTCAAACACCAGCTGTTGTTCCAAACCCTACCTCTTCTGATGAATTGTTAAAACAATTCATGAAAGCACAAGAAGAAACCAATCGGTTGTTGATCAGCCAGATTTCTGACATAAAGAAATCTTTAAATGATCGACCCTCGGGCTCAGGTACTTTACCTAGCAACACGATCACTAATCCGAGGGGCGATGTAAAGGCGATCACCACAAGGAGTGGAGCTTCATACAAAGGACCTAAAACTCCATCTACCTCTTTCTCTTCTCCTGAGGTATTGGAAAAAGAAGCTGAGGTTACAATGGACGTGATACCTCCTATTCATAAAGGAAGTACCGACGACGTCCCACCTCCAGTTATCCCGGTCCCGACTCCCCCTAAAAGAGTCGTGTTTGAAACTACCGAAGGTCCTGTTGAAAATCCAAAAGCCAACCCAAAACCAACAATTCCATATCCCTCACGATTGCAAGACCAGAAGCTCCGTGAAAAAGCTAATCATCAGATGGAAAAATTCTTTCAGATTTTTCAAGAACTACACTTCGATATTAGTTTCGCGGATGCTCTTCTTTTAATGCCCAAATTCGCTTCGACAATCAAAAACCTGTTGAGCAATAAAGAAAAACTGTTTGAGATGGCACGAACTCCACTCAACGAAAACTGCTCTGCAGTTCTGTTGAAACAGCTTCCCGCAAAGCTAGGAGACCCCGGGAAATTTCTAATACCATGTATTTTCCCAGGGATGGTTGAGTGCTTTGCCTTGGCCGATCTTGGTGCAAGCATCAACTTAATGCCCTACTCAGTTTGGAAAAAGCTCTCTCTTCAGGCACTTAGTCCCACTTGCATGACTCTCGAGCTTGCAGACCGTTCAATTTCACGTCCCCTTGGTATTGCCGAGGACGTATTTGTAAGAGTGGGAAAGTTTCATTTTTCGGCAGACTTTGTCATTGTTGATTTCGATGCAGATCCAAGAGTTCCTCTCATTCTTGGGAGGGGATTCTTAAGGACAGGTCGTGCATTAATCGATGTTTTCGATGAGGAAATCACGTTACGAGTTGGCACTGAAGCGATAACGTTCAACCTTGATCAAACCTCGAGATACTCCTCGAATTATGATGCCGAATCGGTCAACCGAATTGATGTCATTGACATTGCATCCGAGGAGTATGCTCAGGAAATCCTTGGATTCGCTGATAGTTCTCCGAGTGGCAATCCCACTCCCTCTTCTCACCCCATAATCGTTAATTCTTCTCCTTCCCTCACTCCGTTTGAGGGAAGTGATTTCGTCCTTGAGGAATTAGAGGCCTTTCTCAAAAGTGATTCAGTTCCCGAAGGGATTGATAACCAAGAGATTGACCCGGAAAGGGATATACTTCTCCTAGAGAAGTTATTAAACAAAGATCCCTCTCCCATTCCTGTTCTACCTCCACAACTTCATAACGCGGAAGTCAAAAATGTTGAGAAAACTGATGATTTCCCCGAGGTCAAACTTAAGGACCTGCCTCCTCATCTAGAATATGCATTCTTGGAAGGTAACGATAAGTTACCGGTCATTATTGCCAAAGACTTAAAGGATGAGGAGAAAACCGTGCTGCTTAAGGTTTTAAAGTCCCACAAGCAAGCAACTGCTAGGAAGCTCTCAGACATAAAGGGTATTAACCCGGATTTTTGTACACACAAAATCCTAATGGAAGAGGACTTTAAACCTACCGTGCAACATCAAAGAAGGGTAAATCCAAAAATCCACGAAGTTATCAAGGAAGAAGTTATCAAACTTCTCGATGCGGGATTGATTTACCCTATATCAGACAGTCCTTGGGTTAGCCCAATACATTGTGTTCCAAAAAAGGGTGGCATCACGGTTGTCACAAATGAGGATAACGAGTTGATACCAACTTGTTTGGTTACAGGGTGGCGAGTATGTATCGATTACAGAAAGCTTAACGAAGCCACCCGCAAAGACCATTTCCCTCTGCCCTTTATGGATCAGATGCTTGAGAGACTAGCGGGGAATGAGTATTATTGCTTCCTCGACGGCTTCTCGGGTTACTTCCAGATTCCCATTGATCCACAGGATCAAGATAAGACTACCTTCACATGCCCTTACGGGACATTTTCCTATCGTCGCATGCCTTTAGGGTTATGCAATGCTCCGGGCACTTTCCAGAGGTGCATGATGGCTATTTTCCACGACATGATCGGGAAAACCATGGAGGTATTCATGGATGACTTTTCAGTCATCGGGAATTCTTTCGACTCATGCCTCTCCCATTTAGAAAAGATGCTTCAACGTTGTGAAGACACTAATCTTTGTCTAAACTGGGAGAAGAGCCATTTTATGGTTAAGGAGGGCATTGTCCTCGACCATAAAATTTCAAAAAGTGGGATTGAGGTCGATAAGGCCAAAATTGATGTTATTGCTAAACTGCCTCACCCCACCACTGTTAAAGGAATAAGGAGTTTCCTTGGCCATGCCGGGTTCTATCGGAGATTCATTCAGGATTTCTCCAAAATAGCCCGGCCCATGACTCATCTTCTTGAAAAGTATGCTCCTTTCATCTTTTCCCCCGAGTGCATCGAAGTTTTTTCTACTTTAAAGAAAAGGCTTACCGAGGCACCGATCCTTGTTGCCCCCGACTGGGACTTACCCTTCGAACTTATGTGCGATGCTAGCGACTTCGCTATTGGTGCAGTTCTGGGGGAACGCAAATCAAAACATTTTCAGCCAATACACTACGCAAGTAAGACCATGAGTGAAGCTCAAGCACACTATACCACCACAGAAAAAGAATTATTAGTTGTGGTATATGCCTTTGAGAAATTTAGGTCTTACTTAATCCTAACCAAATGCGTGGTGTACACGGACCACTCGGCTTTGAAATACCTATTCACTAAACAGGACGCAAAGCCAAGACTGCTCCGTTGGGTCCTGCTCCTTCAGGAATTCGATATACTCATACGAGACAAAAAAGGAGCAGAGAACCTTGCTGCTGATCACTTATCCCGATTAGAGAATCCTCATCAGGATATTCTCGAGAGAAAAGAAATTAATGAAACTTTTCCTCTGGAGACTCTCAATCTAATCTCTAGTCGGGATGATACCTCTACCCCATGGTTTGCAGATTTTGCAAATTACCATGCGGGTAATTTCATAGTGAAAGGGATGACGTCCCAGCAGAAGAAAAAATTCTTCAAAGACGTCAAACACTATTTCTGGGACGACCCTTACCTCTTTAAAATATGTGCGGATCAAGTCATCCGACGGTGTGTCCATGGTACTGAAGCCATGGAAATCCTTAAAGCTTGTCATGATGGACCCACTGGGGGACATCACAGCTCAAATTACACCGCCAAAAAGGTGTTTGATTCTGGATTTTACTGGCCCACCATCTATAAAGATGCCCAAGAACTTGTCAAAACCTGTGAGGCTTGTCAACATCACGGGAATGTTTCTAAGAAGGATGAAATGCCTCAAAACATAATCCAAGTCTGTGAAATATTTGATATCTGGGGCATTGATTTCATGGGCCCATTCCCGTCTTCACGAGGGAATAAGTATATACTCGTGGCAGTCGACTATTTGTCAAAATGGGTTGAGGCAAAAGCCTTACCCACCAATGATGCCCGAGTAGTTGTGAAATTTTTGAAGTCTCTCTTTGCTCGATTCGGGACTCCTCGTGCCATTATTAGTGATCGTGGTACACACTTTTGCAATGATCAATTTGCAAGAGTGATGTTGAAATATGGTGTAACTCACCGTCTTTCTACTGCATATCACCCCCAAACTAGTGGGCAGGTGGAGGTCTCAAATCGGGGCATTAAGAGAATTCTGGAGAGGACGGTAGGTGAAAACCGTGCCTCTTGGTCGGACAAATTGGACGACGCACTCTGGGCTTTTCGTACAGCTTATAAGACACCCATTGGGTGTACTCCATACAAGTTGGTGTACGGAAAGACATGTCATCTTCCGATCGAATTAGAGCACAAAGCCTACTGGGCTTTGAAACATGCAAACTTTGACATTCAGACAGCGGGTAATCACCGTAAGGTTCAGCTAAATGAGCTAAATGAACTACGTGATCAAGCTTACGAGAATTCTTTAATCTATAAAGAAAAGACTAAGAAGATACATGACTCTAAAATAAAGAACTGCGTTTTCAACGTTGGTGACAGAGTTCTTCTTTTCAATTCAAGATTGAAAATTTTCTCGGGCAAGCTAAAAACCCGTTGGTCTGGACCATTTACTGTAGCAAAAGTATACCCATACGGAACTGTTGAGTTATTACAACCCGACGGTCCCAATTTTAAAGTAAATGGACATCGTTTGAAACACTACTTTGGAGGGGACATACCACAAGTGGTTGTCCCAGATCTCCAAACTTTCCCCACGGACTAATTAATACGGGGTCGAGTCAAGCTAGTGACTCGATAAACAAAAATATTAGCATAACATGGGTTCTCACCCATGTTTCTGACTTCTTTCTCTGTTCTACCACCCAAGTGTAGGGGAGTTGCCCTACTGTAAATAAAGTACATAAAATAAAAATGAAAAATACAAAAATAAAATAAATGTTGTTCCCACATTTAGTTACTAATATTGCCTTTTTACGTTCAAAGAGTCGGCATAATAGCCGGGACTTTGAATATTGAGGACAATATTCATTTCTAAGTGTAGGGGGGGGGGGGGAATTCTAGCGAATTTAATCACATTATATATCTAGTACCCTCGTTTTTGCCAAAAATTTAAAAAAAAAATTCAAAATTTTCACTTAATGAAGTAATTGGCATTAACACAACAAATGGTTATTAGTCCACCATGTCTAATCCACATAAGGACTGGCTAATCCAGGAGCAAACGGCTCTTGGTAAAGATAACTCAAATCCGTTTATGGCTTGCAATTTGCCCAAAATTGTATGGTAAATCTACTCGCCATATCCCATAAAGCGAATGAGTTGGCTAGCCCGCAAGTTTATGGCTTGTGGTAAGGGTGGTGAAAAACCATAATTGGTAATCAGCTCACCAAGTTGTTGACTATTCCATCAAGAGTTGGCTAGTCCAGAAGCAAACGGCTTTTGGTAAAGACAAAACAAATCCGTTGACAGCTGCTGGTTTGCTAAAAATCACACGGTTATCAGGTGTACCACAGTTCTCACACCTGGCTACTCCAGAAGTAATGGTTGTCTGGTAAAGAGATATCAAAAATCCATTAAATTTTCAAAAATGGGTTTTTAGTGGATGCTAGATTGCTAGGGACTAGCAATAGTTAAGTGTAGGGGATTGATAAGCTCATAAAAATTCATCATTTCTGTCAAATCTGAACAACAAAAACATGTAAAAACACTCAGAAACACCACAAAATATTACAAATATCCTTAGAAGGTGTTTTTATATGTTTCAGATAAAAAAAGAACTGAAAACAGGGAAAAACGGGTAAAGTTTACCAAATTGTCAAAATCAGTCCCTGAACTTTCAAGAAATGTCAGAAATGGTCCCTGGGTGAATTATTTTAAAGAAAAGTCAATAACAGTCCCCAGGAATCAAGGAATAACAATTTTTATCCTTGAAAGTTCAAAATACCAAAATTGACAAAACAGGTCCCTGTAGTTTCAATATTGACAGAAAATACCCCCAGTGTCTAAAAATGGAATTTTATCATCAAAGGGTCCTTGGTAATTCACAAGTTGCCAAGTTTGACCCCTAGATGATAAAATCAAAGAATTTACAAAAAGGTCCCTATACTTTGAAAATTGGCAAAATTGGTCCCCGGTTATTTTTAAATTTGGAAAAATATAAAAAAGGTCTTTATAATATTTTCATATGGCAAGAAAGACCCTTTTAATATATTTTGGAAAAGTGACAAATTTGGTCCTTGGAAATTCAGAATTTGCAATAAAGGTCCTTGGGCTTTTATTACCCTTAAAAACCAAATGGATCCAATACTAAACCAAAATTCCAAATCCAATCCAATAAATAAAAAAAAACCTGGTCCAGTCCAAGTAATAATCCAAAGCCCAACATCATAAAACCCACTCACCCTTTTAATATAAAACACGGGTCTTTGACCCGCGTTGACCCTCCACCTCCACCTTCTTCAACCTCCCATTCCCTGCTACTCTCCCACACCTCCACCTCCACCTTACACCATTTCCACCTCACAACACTCCCTGTCACCCTCCTAAGCAAAACCCACCCCTTTGGTTTGCACCAGGGGCCAACAGGTATCACCCCTACAACCACCTTGTCCCCTACACTCTGCAACCATCACATCAACCATCCCCAGCTCACCCTTACTATCCAAATTGTTCCCTACACCTCACATATCATCCCAAAAGGCATTAATTGCCATGAGTCTACCCCAAGCAGCCTAAACTACTTTTGGCGCCAAAAGTAGGTTTGAACAGTCATCATCAATTGGACACGTACAAGGGCTAAATTGAGGTGGGAAATGCTTATCAAGACATCTGGAACAAGTTTGAGGGCTATAAAAGAGAAGAGAAGCAGAGATATCAAGGGTGTAGTTTAATTTTATTTTCATGTATGTCGTTAAAAATTGTAGTTTATAATTTCAGTTCAAGTTTCAGTTTCTAAGTATTGTACTTTGTTCATTTCAATTAATATAAGTCTTTGTTTAAGAAATCCAAGTTTCCACTGCATTTTCAATTTCATCAAATAATAAACATGAAAAAAAATAAATGAAAGGCAAGGAAAAGCATGGAGCATGGTAGTTCTTGGATGGCCATGGTTTAGTGTCTTAGGGGGACTTTAGGAAAGGTTTTGGTACTTGGTTCTTGGTTTGGATACACACAGGATCATTGGTAAGCTTAAATTTCCATTTTTGCAAGTACTGTAGAACTCCTAATCAGATTCTTATCTCTGTGTTCTTAGGCTTATTTTGTGTTTCTTAGTCAAGATATTGCTTAATTAAAGTCACTTGTTAACTAAGTTTTCAGTATTGCTTGATTTTACTTTTAAACTGCCTAATATAGCATCATTTTGATTTTTGAGTTTTTGTTGTTACTCTATGTGTTTTTGTGCTTATATAAGCTCTTTGAATCATATTAAAACCTTGTCATTCAGATTCATGGTCTAAAACAGTGTTCTCCTTTGAAAAGCTCTTGATGATCATCTGTTAGGGGTGTTTGGCTCATATGAGTTTTGAGTTACATTGAGTGTTTTAGTGCATGTTCTCTATTGATACTAGTCATATTAGGTTTAATTAGAATTTACAAACCATCAAAACCATTAGTCATAGCTTGAAAAGTCAAAACTCTTTATGATTTACTCCTCACAGACCACTGTTGAGGTTTTTGGTTTCAACACTCATAACTTTGGTTCAATAGTTGCTAATATAGCCTAAACTAGTCTTATGTTAGTATATTACATCAAATTCAGTAACTAGGATTAGATCAAATTTCAATAAAGTCAACATAGTTCATATATTCCAAAAGTCAATAAGTGCATACATCAGGAAATCTCAAAAACTCCATGAATTGTTTTGATTTATAGGTTAAGTTTGAGACTTTGAAACTTTGAGGATTTACAACCCCCCAGCTAGTCTTAAGTTTCCCAGGTTTGTTACAATTTTGTGTATGGACCCCACACCACTCCAAAGTTACTTGCAGGGGAAAGACCTCCCCTTTGCACCAGACCATCAGGCCACTACCACCACTTTGGTGGGTGATTCTGGCCACCATAGTGGGTCCCACTGACCCATTTTTGGTTCTCCTAATTCCCCTCCTGGTAGGCTTTCAAAATTGACCATAGGTTTGACCTAGGACTCATTGGACCCCACCTGAATTAAGCCCTAAACCTTGTCCCATTTTGCTGTCTCAGTCCACCAATAAGCAAAGGCTTATTGTGGCTTATTGGCTTATCCAGTGGATCCTTTGTGCTTTTTCTAGCTTATGCATGTCCATTAAACTTATTTGAACTAATTTTTACCAAAGTGGACACCACATAATCTCTTGTGAGCTTAATCTCTAAACTGGTCAACAATAGTCAACTGTTAAGGTATTTAGCTTATAATTAGCTTATTTTTAAGCTCTGAAATAGTTGATTTCACAAAAGTTGTTTGATTTTTGATATTAAATAGGTTTGTAAAATAAAATTCAAGAAAAATCAAATTTAAAAATTGTGATAGCTCCTATTTAATATTTTTTAATTTTAATTTTCCTTTTTAATATTTTGTTAAGTGATTACCTGTTTTTATATTTTTCTAAATTACTTTGTTATATTTTATAGTTGTAGTAATTTTCCTAGAATTTTCTGTGCTTATCTTGTATTTATTAGATTTCATAATAGTTTATTTAGTATTTAATTAAATCTGTTAAATAATTTGTAACTGTTAAAAGTTGTACTATAGTAGTGTGTTTTTATATTTTTCCTAGATTCCTTGTTTGATTTTAAGTTTGTAATAAAATTTCTAGAATTTTTACTGTAGTCTTTATAATTTTTACATTTAATTTTATTTAAATTACTTAAAACATAAAAACCAAATAAAAATTAGAATAGTTGTTTAGATTTTATATAATTTTCATTTTTATAATTTTCCTAAGTTTATAAACTTTATTAGAACCTATAAAAAATAGTTTTATAATTTTCCCTTTTCATTTTCTATTTTTCCACCTTTATTTAGTTTAATTAGATTTAAATTAATAATATAGTTTTTAATTAATAAAAATTACATAAAAAGACAAAAATATTTCTTTTTAATTTTTATAAATTTTTTAAGTTATTTTAGATTTTTAGAAATTATTTTTATAATTTTCCAAGTTAAATTTGTAGTATAACACATTTTAGATTTAGTTAATTAGATTTGAAATAAGTTTTAAATAGTTTTTATTAATAAATTAATATTAAATTAATATAATAATAATATAATATTTTCTTTTTAGATTTTAATTTTCTGTTAAGTTAAAAAGTTTTTTAAAATTTTCATTTTACACCCTTGTAGTTATAAACTTGTCATAATTAGTCTTTATACTTTTCATACTTACGTTTTAAATACTTTGTGTTACGTGTTTTGTGTATTTGATTGTTGTATGCTTAATTACTGTTTCCAAATAATTTCTCAATCAATCATTAGTAATACAAACCATTCTCACCTATTCCTGTTCATAATCACCCGTTCCCAAATTCTGTTTTATTACAGATTTCATACCTCGTTGGGATTAACGACCCGCGGATACCTTGTACTCTACGGAGCATTAGTCTAAGCTGTTTTTGACTTGTTAACCATTTAAACTTGGTTAATATTATCTGACTGTTTAGCACTGATCAATCACAATGGACCCTGTTACGTTAAGTGTGGGAAATGCCAGAGGACCGGGCACCAGACTCGAGACTGTAAGGCCACAGGCGCCAACTTACAACCAGTTGTCGTGGTGTGCCATGGATGTGGTGAGAAGGGGCACTACAAGAACCGGTGTCCGAAATAGACTGCCAACAAGAACAACAATGCTCGTGGACGAGTTTATGTAATGGGAGAGGGGAATGACCAGCAAGACCCCGACATAGTCACGGGTACGTTTCCACTTAATAACCATCTTGCTAAAGTTTTATTTGATTCTGGAGCCGACAGAAGTTTCGTTTCCATTGCATTTGCATCTTTACTTAACCACACCCCAACCAAGTTAGACACCATTTATGAAATCGAATTAGCCAACGGGGAACTTGAGAGCACTAACACCATAGTCTGAGGTTGTACCTTACTCTTACTTGACCAACCCTTCGAAATCGACCTTATGCCTGTTAAGCTTGGTAGTTTCGACATCGTTATCGGCATGGATTGGTTATCTAAGAACCATGCTAGGATCATTTGCGATGAGAAGGCCGTTCACATTCCGTTTCAAGGTAACACCCTAATCGTTCGTAGCGAACATAGTAAGACTCGACTCAGCATCATATCATTCGTCAAGACGGTAAAATATATCGATAGAGGATGTCACGCCTTCTTGGCACAGGTGACAGAAAAGAAGTCGGAAGAAAAACATCCTGAAGATGTGTCGGTAGTAAGGGACTTTCTTGAGGTATTTCTCGAGGAGTTGCCTGGCCTCCCACCGGTTCGCCAAGTGGAACTTCAGATTGACTTAGTACCAGGAGCCGCGCCAGTGGCGAGAGCACCATATAGGTTGGCGCCATCCGAAATGGAAGAGTTATCTGAACAATTATGAGAGTTGTCGGAGAAAGGATTTATTCGACCAAGTTCTTCACCTTGGGGAGCTCTGGTGTTGTTCGTTAAGAAGAAAGATGGATCTTTTCGGATGTGCATTGACTACCGTGAGTTGAATAAACTTACCGTGAAGAATCGATATTCATTGCCCAGAATAAACGACTTGTTTGACCAGCTACAAGGATCGAGCGTATACTCGAAGATTGACCTAAGGTCAGGCTATGATCAACTGAGAGTTAGGGAAGAAGACATCCCTAAGACAGCTTTTAGAACACGATATGGTCACTACGAATTCCAAGTAATGCCCTTCGGTTTAACTAATGCACCAGTGGTGTTTATGGACCTAATGAACCGAGTGTGCAAACCCTACTTGGACAAGTTTGTAATTGTATTCATTGATGATATCCTCATTTACTCCCGAAGCAAAGAAGAGCACGAGAAATACTCAAAGACCCTCCTGGAGTTGCTCAAAGAGGAGAAGTTGTATGCAAAATTTTCCATGTGTGATTTTTGGATTGAGAAAGTACAATTTTTGGGACACGTGATCGACAGTAGAGGTATTCATGTAGACCCCGCAAAGGTTGAAGCGGTTGGGAATTGGGCATCTCCTACAAGTCCTACGGAGATCCGTCAATTTTTAGGTCTTGCTGGATACTACCGAAGATTTATCGAAGGTTTCTCGAAGATCGCCAAACCTTTGACAGAACTGACTCAAAAGTAGAAAAAGTTTGACTGGGGAGAAAAGCAAGAGTCGTCATTCCAACTCTTGAAACAAAAACTTTGTGATGCTCCAATCTTAGCACTACCTGAAGGAAGTGAAGACTTTGTAGTATACTGCGATGCATCGTACCAGGGCTTAGGCGCCGTGTTGATGCAAAGAAGTAAGGTGATCGCGTATGCTTCCCGACAGCTCAAAACTCATGAGAAGAATTACACCACCCATGATCTTGAACTAGGAGCGGTAGTATTTGCTCTTAAAATGTGGAGGCATTACTTGTATGGCACCAAGTGCACGGTGTATACAGATCACAAGAGTCTCCAGCATATTCTAGATTAGAAGGAATTGAACATGAGACAACGCCGATGGTTGGAGTTGCTTAGTGACTACGATTGAAAGATTCGCTATCACCCCGGAAAGGCAAATGTCGTAGCGGATGCCTTAAGTCGAAAGGAGCGAATTAGACCCTTTAGAGTCCGATCTTTAGGTATGACAATTAGGTCACCGTTACCATCAAAAATCCTAGAAGCTCAGGTCGAAGCCCTCAAAAAAGAAAACCGGCCAAAGGAGAAGATCTATGGTATACTAGAGCGTGAGAATGGTTTCATGAAGAAATCAGACGGGAGATTGTGCTTCAAGGACCGAAGCTGGATTCCACTCTATGGAGGGATTCGTGACCTCATCATGCACGAATCTCACAAGTCCAAATACTCCATTCACCCGAGTTCTGACAAGATGTACCAGGATCTCAAGAAACTTTACTGGTGGCCAAACATGAAGGCTGACATCGCCGAATATGTCAGGAAATGTCTGATGTGCTCAAGAGTAAAAGCTAAGCACCAAAAACCATCCGGCTTATTGATACAACCTGAACTTCCAATGTGGAAATGGGAGAGGATTACAATTGACTTCATCACAAAACTACCTAAGACATCAGGAGGATTTGACACCATATGGGTCATTGTGGACCGTCTTACTAAATCCGCACACTTCTTGCCAATCAAAGAGACTGACGACATGGAAATCCTTGCGCGGGTATATGTGAAGGAAATAGTCTCGCGACATGGAGTGCCGATTTCCATCATCTCGGATCGAGATAGCCGTTTCACGTCACGCTTTTGGCAGTCATTGCAAAAAGCTTTGGGTACTCGGTTGGATATGAGCACCGCGTATCATCCGCAGACTGATGGGCAAAGTGAGAGAACCATACAGACCTTAGAAGACATGCTACGAGCATGTGTGATCGATTTTAGGAAAGGATGGGATAAGCACTTACCATTAGCGGAGTTCTCCTACAACAACAGCTACCACGCTAGCATCAAGGCAGCGCCATTTGAAGCACTTTATGGACGAAAGTGCAGATCACCAGTTTGTTGGGCAGAAGTTGGAGATGTTCAACTCTCAGGACCCGAACTTATCCACGAAACCACCGAGAAGATTGTGCAGATCAGGCAACGCTTGCAGGCTGCCCGTGACCGGCAAAAGAGTTATGCCGATGTAAGGCGAAAGCCTATGGAGTTTCAAGTTGGGGATAGAGTTTTGTTAAAGGTATCCCCTTGGAAAGGAATGATCAGATTTGGGAAACGTGGAAAGTTAAATCCTAGATACGTTGGACCATTCAAGATCTTGGAAAGGGTTGGTCCAGTAGCATACAAACTTGAACTCCCTGAGGAGCTCAGTAGGGTGCACAATACCTTTCACGTGTCCAATCTGAGGAAATGTTTATCGGATGAAACTCTTGTCATCCCATTCAAAGGACTTCGACTCGACCAGAAACTCAAATTTATAGAGGAACCAGTAAAAATCATGGACCGAGATGTGAAACAACTAAAACAAAGCCGCATTCCTATCGTCAAGGTTCGTTGGAACTCTAATAGGGGACCGGAATACACACGGGAAAGTGAAGACCGAATTCGTGCTAAATACCCACACTTATTCACCAAGACAACCCCAACGACTACCACGGGCTAAGAATTCCGGGACGGAATTCAGAATTAGGGGTAGGTACTTATTTCCTGTAAGACTGAAAAATTTATTATTTAATGAGACTATTCAATTGTTTCACTTATTCTCATATTTAAATTTTTGCTTTCATTATACTATAAAGAAATGACGAATATTGTCAAACAAATATTGTGGTGAACTCACATTCCACTTTTACTAAAACCGCACGCGTACCGACACCGTGATAGTATGGCATAGGAATAATTAAATACAAGGGCTCAATAAAACACGAGATTCGTTTATTCCCACTCAAGCATTACAAAATCCAAAGTATTTACCATATCTCACTTTTACCATTTATTTATACACTCTTTAAAAATAAAAACCTAAAAGCAAATAATACAAATAATTAAAATACAAAATAATAATAATAAAAAGAGATAACAAAAAAAAATCGTCCTTGTGTCTAACCACACAAACTGACACCCCTTATCCCCATTTTTTTCACTTTCCCCAACCCTCTCTCTCTCTCACGCCATTTCTGCCATATCTGTTCCACTGGCTCAGCCGATCCCCACAAACCCACTTCCTTGTCTCTCGCCCTACTGCTACTCTCCTGAAGATGCCAAGTCTGAACCATTACAGTTGGTCCTCAAGCACCTCAAGTAGGAAAACCGTTTCCTTGTCTACATATTGGAGGTCAACACCACAAGCCAAAGTGTGACTAGATGGTGATTAAGCATTACCTCTTTTGGCTACAAGGTCGACTAGTGGGGAGGAAGCTGGAATCAAACCCACCTTGGTTTAATCCTATATAAACCCAGCGGATCCACAAGCAAGTACACACCACTCACAAACTTTCACAACACAATTCATAATTAGTCTTCAAGAAGGGGTAAATGTTTCTGTGTCGAAGTGGTGTGGATTGCTTGAAGTCGGATTCGGGTTTTGATCTCTCTTTGGTCTCCTCACTAATCGGCTCAATTGGTTGTAAGGTTTCATGGTTCCTTTTATAATATTCTTGTTTATGGTTTGATAGATGTTGTTAAAAACCTATGGATCGATACTAGTAAATTCGAATACTCCTTTGTTTTGTGTTTCTACGATTGAATAAAAATTGTTGTTGTTGTTGAATACTTGTGTGGTAGTAAAGATTTAAACAAGTCAAAACCCCAAACTTACTATGACATGTGTTGGCAAGTCGTACCCGTCTTGGTTTTGTGGTCTTGCTGTTAAAACATTTGTGTGGCTTAAAAACTAGAAACCGGAATAATAATCGGCTCAAAATTTGGAATGTATATGTTTTGGCTTATACTTGGAAGTGTTAGAAATTTTGATTTGTTTTGATTCGAGCCATTTGGTAAAATTCATTTAGACCCAGCTTGTTCTGTTTAGTTCTGGCATCATCAAGTTTTGTGTCGATAAGTGTTATGTCAGCCTTACTTCCGGTTCGACCACCACTCACGAAGAGTGTTGTTTCACTCGGTTAAAGGACTCACTGTCCATCACAAGTGGTGTCGTTACACTTGCCTTGTGCATCCACTCGAGCCGGGTTGTACCCGATAGTCGAAGAGCAAAGTTTGGTTCGAGTCTGGTTTGTGAGACTTGGGGTCGACCCACTGTTCGCATATGGCAATGGGTACAAATTGTTTTGGGTTAACAAACCTTAGTTGTGTCCCTTGTCGGGTCGAGAAGCGGCAAGCCAAACTCAATCAATGTAAACATATAGTCGATTTGGTAAAATTTTGTGACAGTGTCAAAGGAAACCAAAACCAAACACAAATCTGCGCATTGTTCTTTTTTTAACCTGTGAAAATAAACCTTGGGCCAAGCCCAGTACCTAGACTTGTTTAAATAGTGTGAAAAGGATCTTGGGCCAAACACATTGCTTAATTTGTATAACAGTTTTGTTTAACTTGAGTCAAGCCCACTTCTAAAATAATGACAGCCCACTCAAATGAGTATGGCTGTGTTTGCGTGACTAGGTGTAGTCAAGATTAAACTTGTGATATTTCGACTTCCCGCGACTCGTTCTTGACTCACTAGTCTTACCCGCCCTGACATTATTTCACGATTCACTCTCGACTCACTCTCGACTCATTATTGCTCCGTATTAATTCACAACATATTTTAAATCTACTAAACATAATTACTAAACATGTTTTCCCACAAAAATATATAAATCATAACAATGAATTAGACTTAAATTTCAAACTACTAATCGTTATTTTCACCTAAGCAACTAAAGGAAACGTATTAAACCTACTTTATAACCGAATCTTATAAACGGATTTCCTAAAATGCATATTACGTTCAAAACCTAAATATTCTCAACACATACAAAGCTATAAACCGTTATATAAACTATACTCAAAAATTTAACTATTTAAATCATTAGTCAATATTTTTATAAAACATTAAATGGAAATTATTTTGACATCTAGTCACCACGTATAATAAAAACGTATACTTAAGTCATGCCCGCTTTTCTAAAATTTTTACACTTATAATTTATAAGTAATTTTAAATACAAATGTTTTTAGTAAAACTATTATATCAAAATTTATAAACACTTGGTTTCTTTACAAATACATATACCTTTAAACAACGTCTCAAAACCCAACCTCCCTTTATCGTTATTTTCCGTACATCTCGTCCTTCGGTCATTGTCGAGCCAAATATGTATACGTCCTCGCTATTCGTTCTTTGTCTACTTATGTACGTGTACACTTCCAAGAGCCAATATCTACCAAACTATTTCTAAACCTAAATAATGTCACACAAGCAACAATAACAAAAACGTTTTGAAAACTTTTAGTCTTATCTACATTTCATCGAGTCTTGAACTAGAACTGCGAACTAAATTATGCCATACTAATCTAGGTCACGCGTCGGAGCTACCACTTACCATTTGACTCTATTACATTCCTGCGACTATTGCTGAGGTGAGTTCATAGTCCCACTTTTTACTATGTTTTCAAATCCCGTGGGGAGATACATGCTATAAATCTGAACACAAGTATTTTTCTGTATACTATCCTGATTGATATTGGCTAAGTTACCGCTTTTGCCAAAATTCCCTCATATCATGAACCATTAATCACTTGCAAGTGAACGCAAATATAGTGAATAGATCTATTGGCAGTTGACGCCCCGTTTGAAGTTAGCCTGGAATGGTAACCGAATGCACTATATTCGAATAACTTAGGAACTGGAAAACTCCTAATTACCCGAGGGCCCTATTACCTGCATCATATTATTATGTGTAGGCTTTTATCCCATAAGATTTTATATATCTCTTATGGCAGCATAACAGTGTTAAGGTTTGCGTGTCATGAGGCTTAGTGCAATATCTTACATTACGATCTTACTGCTTTACAACTATTTGGCTTGTGTTCAAACTATTACAATTTAAACACTGTGGATTCACTCAACCTTTGTGTTGACCCTTTTAGCATGTTTTATCTTAGGTAACTAAATAACATCTATGGCACGGAGTGGATCAGGGCACCTGTAGGACCGTAGAACAACCTATTTCACATATGAATCTTGGCTAGATCTAGAGAGAGAAAGTAAGTAGAGAGAGAGAGTGAAATGGTAACTTCTAGAGAGAGAAAGAAAGATGTATTAGATTAGAGAGAGAAAGAAGGAAATACACATAGAGAACCCTAGAAGCAACACCTCCAAATGAGAGCATTTGGAGGTATTTATAGGTGAGATAAGAAGATGGGCCGGGCTTGGGCTTTTGTAATAAACTAGACATAACCTTTTACAATATTAGATTAAACCAAGCCCATTTACCCTTAACTAAACTACAAGACTATTACACTATAGTTACAAGACTCAATGACTTAATAAATGATCGTCACTTCTATTTCTAACAATCTCCCCCTAAGGGGCGATCATTGAGATCTCTCTTTGATTCCATTGATGATCAACACTTCGATCATTGAGATCTTTCTTTGATTCCATTGATGATCAACACTTCTATTTGCTAACAATCTCCCCCTAAGGGGTGATCATTGAGATCTCTCTTTTGTGATCTTGATCTTTGAACTTTTAAGCTTGTTGTCTTGAACTTTGAGTCTTTGTAGAATAGTTTCATTTGACTTTGTTCCTTCATGCTTTGTGATCTTTGATAATTGACTTTTCATCGTTCTTTGTTCTTTTGTTGTTGTGGTGAAGTCATCTGCCTTTCGTCACTTCTTTGTCTTTGGTGGTAGTCTGCCATTCCAACATGCTCATACATCTTCAGTCTTTGTGATACATGCATTTTTAGTTCCCGTTCTTTTACACAGATCTTTGTCACTTTACTTCTGTAGATTCATTCACATTGCGTAGAATCTATCTTTGAACCTTGCTTTGCTTTGATCTTTTTGAGAACTTTCCTTTGACTTCGAGATGCATGTATTAGCATGTGGAATTTGTTGCCATGGAGATGATGTATAGCTGTATGAAAACAGTTAGCAATAAATCAACCGGTACTTACAGATAAGGAATTAGAGATTGTCAACAGCATAGTGTGAAGACTCCTTCTAACCCTTACCATGGCCGTTCCCATATCAGATACTCTCGAGAGAGCTTACGAGACCTACTAAGTAGCTCAATGACTGGGTGAGTCGCTGGGGATCACTCCACGACTGTAGACCGTTTGAAACCACCGCGAACACTAAGCGTAACCCATAAAGAATTACCGAAGTGACCTGCTGTCAGGGCTGTTAGATGTTGACCCTGGCAGGAGTTTCCGTTCAATCATTGAGAAATACATAAGTAAATCCTCTCATAAACGTTCTCGGCAGATAGCTAAGATCTGCGTAGGACCCTTAAGTTTACATTTGGCGTCCTTAATGATGAACAACCAGTGTAGAAATATCATGTGTTCCTATGAGATCTTTTGATGAATCTCGGGGCTCTAGACTCGATAAGTGCACACTTGGTTTCCTATCCGGAGATTAGGGAGAGGTCTCCTATTTCAATATCAATCATCTCTAAGAGACAGATCGATAGATTACATCGGTTCCCCGTGAGAATGAAACAAGCTCTTTTAAGAGAACTTGAGTGGTTAAGAAGGTTTAGTGCAGTGCGTCACTGGGTCCATGACGTCTTTATCTTCAATACCGGTGTCACCTTAGCAACAACCAGTAGCATATGAATTGAACCCGGTGTCTGCCCTAAGGTTGAACATATGGAGGGCTATTTCTTTTCACCCTTTTTCATAACTTTTCTTTTTAATTCTTCAACCCCTTCTTTCTCCTTTCTCATTTTCTCCTTTTTTCAATCATACATAAGGACTTCTAATTCTTATCTATTGGAATTGTCCTTGGGTAGATCCCTCCGGCTCTGGCGGATCATAGGACGGTTTTCCCTAACCTTAGTCACCTTATAACTCCATGACTATCCTATAATTGCCAAGAAACCATTTTATTGGAAATCTCTCAAAGTGTTTATGAATATAAACACATTTTTGTTGACACTTTGAGAGTTTTTGATTCGAGACACGCTTACATCACTAGATAGACTAGCTTGAAGTTATTACCCGTCCTGGTCAAGTCCAAAGAAAGTCTCTCGATACGGTACATTCTACTCAGACAAGTCCTATTCGAGACACGCTTATATCACTAGTTAGACTAGCTTGAAATTATTACCCGTCCAGGACAAGTCTTTTCGATTACTGACATTTTAAACTTCGTGAATTCATTGGTACATTCTGAGTCGAGCTCTTTTGAGATTCAGTCACAATCTTTAAACATCTTTGATCACATTTTAATCATGTCTTCTCCCCCTCAAAAATAGCATATCGTGATATTTTTGATATCAACTAATTTAAGAAAAAGCTTTTGGAGAGAAAGACAGATTTTGTTTTAGCATGAATTCGGAACAATTTTTGTTTTAGAAATACTCCCCCTCAAAACTCGCATATGTTTTTGAGAAATGTTAAACTTTTTAAAGTTTAGAGGGAAGGAGTCTTCTTGAAGCAAAATTCTGAAAGAGAAAGAAGTTTCAGATTTGTTGAATTTTGCATCAAGGTTTTTTGAAAAACAAAGACTTCTCTTTGTTTGAAAAGATTTCACTTTGAAGCACGGGTTGTAAGCTGAAGTACTTACAAGCCATTGTAAAGAAACTTTTGAGAAACGACATGTTTTAGAAAACATCATCGAAAACTCTTGCTCAAGCATCTGTACATGTCCGTATAATTGTTGAATGACATTTCTAGATACGTACAGAATATCGATTATACAAGAGACATGTCGTGAGAAGAATATTTTTGGATTTTTTGATTTTAAAATGTTTTTGGATTTTTGAAAAATTTTATATTTTTGTATTTTGTTTTTGATGGCTTTTCAAATTTTGTATTTTGTTTTTCAAAAAAAATATATACAAAGAAGAATGGAAGAAAGAAAAAAAATTAAGCATGAACAAGTAAAAGTGGAGTTAAGAGAGGAATTAGAAAAGGATGTCCACATGCGATGTTGGCGTAAAGTTCGTCTTTACCACATTGGGTGTATGAACTCTCATCACTTTCACAAGTACCTGCATCCACAGTAGAAGACTTTGCACAAATAACAGTGTTAGAAGTACATGTTTCCTCACATTGAGGGTGTTCACTTTCAATGGTTGTTGTGGTTTCTACCTCCTTATCATGATGATGAACACTATCATTAGTCTTTGTGCAACTATCAAAAATCTTCCCTGTGGGAATCCATCTAAGACCAATTGTATTAAAAACTTTTCCCGTAGGAATCCACCTAAGGTAAGATCTAGACATAGTTTTCTTATCAGATGCAGCGGAAGTCTCAATCTTGGAAAAACTACATCCTTTCGGTATCCACCTATTAGGTTTCTTAACCTCTTGCTTCTTTTCAACGGGTTTGTTTCGATTTGGTGTCTTAGTGGATTGTGTCTTGACACTTGACTTTCTTTTCTTGATAAATTGTGCAATACATGCATCGTGATTAGCTGAAAAAACACATTTTTGACACGTAGGACAGACAAATTCAACATCCTTGTTTAACACAACAACTTTAACTTTGTCACTATAGTCATTTGGAAATTGTTTGTTGTATGATGAGACCTTGGAATTCTTTGTGTTGCATTCTACATTCCTAGAATTCTCTTTTGTGTCACTACTCTTAGATGCAAGCCAATCCCTAGTAATTTGTTGATTGTTCCTAGTTAATGGTTTACTACTACTAGCAGTGCTTTGGAATCTTGTAGAATTCATCACACTAGGTTTTGAGCCTAAAATTCCGTCTTTTCGACATTGTGCCTTTTTTCTAGCTTCTTCTAGATGGTGATTTTGGACCATGTCATTAGAACCAACAGATTCCTTTACAGATTTTGTGGTCACATTTGGTGTACTATTCCTAGAAGAGCCAGGTGAAATCACATTTTTGTTTCTTTCAACAAACAATTTTTGTTTTTCAACAATCTTTTCCATTACCTTTTCCTTGGGCAAGGGTTGTGCAGTGACTGGTTTTGACAAATCCTTATTCTCATCGACTTTTGGAGCAAACCGTGAAATTGATATTTTTGGTTTTTGAACCGTGTTTGAAACGTTTGGTTTCTCCGAATTCGATGGTTTTGCAAACTTAGTTTCCACACCCTTCCCTTTAATCCTTACAAGCTGAGCTCTCAAAAGATCATTTTGCTCTTTCATGTCCATGTAGGCATGCTCATACGACAATTTGTCATACTTGCATTCCTCTGATTTTCGATCAAGTTGTTTGAAAAATGACATGTTTGCTTTTTCAAGTTTTACAAGAGCATTTTCATATTTGGAAACAATTTCAGAGGTCTCAGCTCTCAGTCTTTCATCGTCTTGAACAGAATATGTTTGTAAAATGATGGACATAATATCAGTGGTCATAACAGCTTCGAAGAGAGAATCATTTAGGTTTTCCAAAACATCGGTTTGCTCAAAAGATTCATTAGCCTTCTTTATCAGGGATTTGTGATCCGTGACGAAGTCAGCTGTTTCTTTCAAAAATGCTTGTTCAACATGAATTACACGAACATGAATGTTGTTAATTTGAGGAGCAAATTCATTTTCAAGAATCTTTTTAAGCTGTAAATGAACCGTGGAATTCCAGTTAATCTCATTAAGTCTCGTTTTAGATTCTAAAGTCGTTTTAAGTTGCCCAACTCTTGTTTTAAGATCATCAAGATATCCCCGTGCAGCACTTGTGTTAAAAGTGGTGTTTGAGGAAATCTGTTCCATGTTAGAAATCGATTTGGAAGCAACTACTTTTCTAGAAAACATTTTTGAGAATGGTCGTTTGATGGAAAACACAGATGGTTCTTTTTGTGGAACAAAAATAATACCCGAAAGTTTGTTCAATTTGTTGTAATCAATGGGTTTCAAATCCTTTTGTTTCATTTTAAGAATGCTCTCTTCGACATGTTCTATCGTTTGCACAGAATCCCGAACGACGGGAGGATCATGTTTGGTGTAAAAAACACTACCATTATACAAGACGTTATGTTCTTCCTGAGCTTTCTTGAGATTACAAGGATTGTTGTTACCAAGAGCCATTTTGTGTTTCGTATGGTAAATCGGATTAGTTTGATTTGAAATCATTTTCATTGTTTGACTTGACTGACCCGACTTAACCACTAATTCTTCTAGATGTGCAATCTTGTGTTCTGACTCTACGATTTCTTCCAAAAGTTTATCTTCTTTCTTTGCAAAGTCTTTTTTCAACTCATCCCTTTCTTTTTCAAGATTGGTATAAGCTGTTTTTTGTTTTGAAAGTTGGTTTGTTAATTCAGAAATTTCTTGTTTTAAAGAGTTAATGGTTTTTGTTGAACTTATTTCGAGATTAGCAAACTTGCTTTTCCATTCCCTATCTTTAACAAGTAACTTCTTATAACCACTTTCAAATTCTGACTCGCGTTCTTTGTGAATTTGAAAACTTTTTGCATTTTCCTTGTATCTCTCAAGCTCAGTGGTCAATTTCTCATTCGCGGCCTTAACATCGCGATTGACCTTTTTCACTTTCTCGATTTCAATACCACAATTATTTAATAATGATTCAAATAAAGCACGGTTTTCCTCATCATTAGCACCATTTTGTGCAACTTGAACTCCATTAGGATCCATGTATGGAGTTGCAAAGTTAACATTGTTAATAACTTGTTCCCCCACATATGTATCGTAATTAGGTTCAGGTGGCACATAATGTGGCTTCTCATGAGCAAACGGATTAGCATCATTACCATTATTAGGTACCTCATGGAATGTATCTGAATCGTAAGTAGGAGGAAGATCAAAATCACTGCTTGATGTTGTTGCCTGCTGATTTGCCATAAAGTTGTAGGATTCATTGAGATCTGCTGAAATGTCATTAACTCTTGTTGTAGCTCTAAACACATTTTCCTCAGCAGTTAATGGTATTCCCGATTTTTCTTTATTGGCGAGAATCAACAAGTACTGGATCTTTTCAACCTTTGTCATTGCATTGACATTATTTTTGCTGTGACTTGTTGATGGAGGTTTCTGAATCGAAGTCATGAAACAATCAATCCCATTTTGATTAATCACATTCTGATTCACAATCTGATCCATCTGATTTCCTACATACTGCCCTGCATATTGCATCTGGTTCCCCATCTGTATACTCGAAGCATATCCTTGCTGATTGTTGTTGTATCGTTGGATGTTTAATGCATTGGAAACTGATGCAAAACCATTGGATAAAGTACTCGTGATACTGTCATGGTGAGATGCCATTAAGTCAATTCAAAGTGAAACGTTGTTCTGAGGATCTTTTGAAAGATAACAAAGGTTGTTGTTGTAGATTAGATGATTTGGTGAAGTGGAAAAACGTTCTCGGTTGATTTGATTGATTACGTGATTTCCCGCCAAAAATAAAATTTGAAAATTTTTCTCGCCCAAATTTGAAAATCACTAAGAAATACAATTCTAAGGTTACCTGAAAAATTTGAGATTTGAAAATTTTTTCGCGAAATTTTACCGAAATTTTTTGAATTTTGGCCAAAAAATTTGAATTTCGGGCCAAAATTTTCAATGTTATAACAAAATTTAAATCTCGCGTAAAAATTGAACGTTAAGTCTCGTGTGAAAAATAAATTTTCAACTTTTTACTCAACTTTTTTTTTTTTTTTTTTTTTTTTTGGTCTAACTCAATAACTTGATGGTTCTAACTCGGTATGTCAAGTTGGTTTCAAACTCGGTATCTTCAAGTTGGCTTCTAACTTGATAAGTCTTTAGGTTTCTGACTCGATAAGTCTTTACGGTTTCTAACTCGATAAGTCTTTAGGTTTCTAACTCGATAAGTCTTTAGGTTTCTAACTCGATATGTGCTTTGGTTCCTAACTCGATAGGTAGTCTTGATTTGGGCAGAGTATCCCCTTAGTTAGAGTCACAATTGTCCTAACTCGATAAACGATTAGGAATGGAAAGGCTAACTCGCCAAGCACCTAACTCGATAGAACACTTAACTCGATAGAACACTTATGACCCCTAACTCGATAGTCATAGACACCTAACTCGATAATGATTGACACTTAACTCGATAGTATTATTTAGCACCTAACTCGATAAACCAAAGTGAACCCCTAACTCGATAAGAAAAAATTCCTAACTCGAAAGTTTTGCACCAAACTCGATAAGAATGTTATCCTAACTCGATAGACATGAACCTTAACCTCTAACTCGATAACTTTTTCACCTAACTCGAAAACAAACTGATGAACAGTAACCGAATGTAAAAAATCACTTTTATACCAAAATTTTCAACCAAATCAAACCTAAAACAACCTATATTATCCCTAGGCGATTGATACCACTTGTAGGACCGTAGAACAACCTATTTCACATATGAATCTTGGCTAGATCTAGAGAGAGAAAGTAAGTAGAGAGAGAGAGTGAAATGGTAACTTCTAGAGAGAGAAAGAAAGATGTATTAGATTAGAGAGAGAAAGAAGGAAATACACATAGAGAACCCTAGAAGCAACACCTCCAAATGAGAGCATTTGGAGGTATTTATAGGTGAGATAAGAAGATGGGCCGGGCTTGGGCTTTTGTAATAAACTAGACATAACCTTTTACAATATTAGATTAAACCAAGCCCGTTTACCCTTAACTAAACTACAAGACTATTACACTATAGTTACAAGACTCAATGACTTAATAAATGATTGTCACTTCTATTTCTAACAGCACCCCTTTGGATTTCACTTAAAAATGTTATCATTCACTTTTATTCAAGACATTTTCATTATGTATTTCTAAACTCATTGAACCCGTTGTGGCTACTCTGATTTTATGTTGATGAATGATAACAAATTTTCCTAAAACGACTCTTTTATGTCCTTTTCTATGATTATGGCAATGTATCTATGAAGTAATACCCCGTTTAGTCTTCCGCTATTTCAGTTCGATTTTCGGGGTGTTACAGTATAAATGTTACACACCTGAAAAAGTTTTAAACATTCATTATTGGTTATTAAGTGTTAATTATTACAAATAAATATAGTGCAAATAACTATCCATGATGTAAACAAAAGAAGTAAACAAAAGCCATTTAACTTAAAATATGTATTTCAAATATCATTATGCAAACACACATAATCTATATATATATATATATATATATATATATATATATATATATATATATATATATATATATATATATATATATATATATATATATATTGTTTCCCAACATCTTCTGGCGAATCATAATCCATTGGGACAAGCATTTGCTAGGGACTAATGATTATAGCTCTTGATAGAACTATATGTACATTAGTCGCCAACGAAGACTAACCACAATGGAAGATGACTGACTTGAAGAAATCTACAAAATGTTTTAGTACATATGTGTAATGTTATATGTTCTATCAAGCAGAACACCTCCATAACTAAATTTTGGAAACTCATTCGCAAAGAATTTTGTTGATGATCATCAAACAAAGATGAATAACAGTAAGTTTTTGTTTGAAACTTTTAATGCATTCAAACAATCTTTGTAACGAAAGTAATGACTGTGCTTATGTTACATTCTCAGTTAATAATCCTAAGCATATACTATCCCTACAGTTGTTGTTTGCCAAAATTTGCATACATCAAAAACAAATGTGACTTTGTATATGATGTCAAGTCAGATATCTAAATCATTATATAACTATCTAATTAACTTTATGGGTAACAAAAAGTTACAAAACTTGTTAGTAACTGCTGAGACTTTATGGGTGAATATATTTTAATAAATGAGTTTTAATGGGTGAGTAACATTACATTTAATGAATACAGAGTAACACAAAGGTTTGTAAAGGCCTTTAAAAGGCATATTCTAGCCTCTACAACCTCCAAACCTTTTTTTTTACAAACACATATTTAGTGTCAATATTTAAACTTATGGAATTTAGCAGAGAAGTTATAGCAGAATACTTTCACATTCCAATAGCGCAAGCTGCAAAATAATTTAATGTTGGTTTAAGTATTTTCAAAAGGCGCTGTCAAGATGTGGGTATTATGCATTGGCCCTGTCGTAAACTTATGAGTTTACAAAAATTAATTAACTATTTTCAAGTTAAGCAGTACTTGGTGTTAAAAAAAAGTGAATGTTTTTAACTTAATAGTCGAAAGATTCCAGCCAAATGTTCACCACGTTCTTCATTTTTTGAAATTGGAAAATGATGATAAACATAGTTGCACATTCTGATCTTCCTTGGTGATCCCTTTTGTTATCTCAACAGTCTAGCAATTGGTATGGTGCATACTTTTGCACAAAGCCTGTTTAAATAGCAAAAGGGATTTGAGAGGGAGATCGGAAGTCACATCTATGGTGAACATCATTTGTCAAAATTAACGAATGAAGAACGTGCTGGAGATTAAGCTGGAATCTTTCCACTATGAAGTTTACAACATTCTTTGATCTGTTTGATGAATTATAGGATTGTTGATTACCATGATGCTGACAAAGTTAATTTGTATTGTAGGCATAAAACCGAGATGCAAAAGCTGAAGGGAATACAACAGAAATAATTATAATGCTAAAACAACAAAAAAAGGCAAGTAAAAGAAAATCCAAATTACGAGCTTCCCAAAAGTATCAAAAAGTTGAGACAACAATATTTCAAAGCTAGATACAATAGAAGGAAAGCTATGAGTTTCGAGTTGAGGTTAATAGAACAAATGGAAGATAACCAACCTTCACCATTGTAGATAGCGTTAATAGACCCAACGGAAGAAAATCAATCTTCACTATTGCAGATTATATATCCTACCAGTGAATCAGATTATCTGGAGATTGATGATAATTATGGTAGTGAATGTAATATGCAGGCGTAGATTTACATTGATTTTCAAATGCAACAGTTTAAATAAAATGTTGAAACTAAATTATTAATGATTAACTTTAAACTTTAATTCCAACTTATTATTCACTATGTGCAAATATGTGATATACAGTTTATGAAATTCAATATGGGAGCTAACTTTAAACTAATATATATCAGGTGGAGCATTGCATTCACCTATTACACAAACCGTTCATAGGCAATAAGTAAGTTCCTCTACTTCTATGAGGCATGCAGGATTTGTGTTTAAGAAATATTGCCTAAATCACTTATCTCCTGTTTATTAAATTAATTTTGGGCCATATTAATGAGGTTGTAAATGTTGGTGTTAATTACACTAAAGTAACAAAACCTTTCCAAGTTTTAATTTTATTAAATTAGACTTTTAAGCTCAAAAAAGGTCTAAAAGTTGTGCTCATAAAAGATCTTAACTCAATACAAGGTTTGTGCAATGGCACCCACCTTATTATCAAGCATCTAGGAAGATTGGTTATTCAAGCAGAAATCATCACCGATTCAAATATAGGAGACACATTTTAACCTAATACATAATATAAATTAGTAGTGAACTAAGGAAGACAGCTAACCTCTCCAAGTTTGATGAGCAACTTAGCATCAGCATCTGATATCAAGTTATAACCAACCCTGCACTCAAGAATCAATAGCAAAATAAATATCAGTTTAGTTATAATAATGGAAATTCTAAACATGTGAATATAAATACAAAGACATATTATTTTATTAATTATTAATTATGTTCCTTTGTGCAACTAATTAAAAAATCACACAAATTTTACACTATTTAAATGCTCTAAAGTTTTGGGAATATGAAGAAGGCTGCAGTTGTAGCTACATTAATGAGATATACAACCCAAAGGCTGGTTGCTAAAGCTATAAATAGGTTGTGCACACACTTTCAATCATACCAATTCAGCCTCTCAGAAAAATAATATACCATGTCAAAGGCAATTGTACAGGCTAAGTCCCAAGTGTTTCTTGACCAGCTTGATCTTACTGTAATAGGCCCCATTGTTGCCATGGTGTGCAAAAAATGGGACATCAATGATGCTATTGGCCGTTACCTAAGCACTGATTTCCTCATATCTTATTCCAAGGTACTTTTCCTGAAAGTAAATTAAAGGGGAATGTAAATGAAAGGGGATTATGAAAGGCATATTTGTATGATTCTTCTATGTTTAAGCTAACGATTATTTTTTATTTTGGTCCAGGGTAATATAATGCATTGCACTGCAATCTCCAAGACAACACGCAGCTTTGTAAACAGGTTGAAAGAGGGCAACATCTATACCATTAATGATTTTGCTGTAATACCAAATACAGAAGAATACCGGATTATTGAAAATAGTGCTTACATCATTCAATTTCATGGTGAAACCATTGCTAGAAGATCTTCGGTGAAATCAGATGGTTTTGTGAGGCATCCTTTTGATATTTTGCCATTTGATGATCTGCAAGCTATATATGAAAATTACTTTATTGGTAAGGTTCAATATACTCTTAATTTGTTCTCACATTTTAAAAAATATGCATGAGTTTAAGCAAATGAATAACTTTTAGATGTTTTTGAATACATCACAGGCGTCGGCGTAAACATTCTCAACGACTTTGAATCTGTGAACCTAAGCGGAAAAGATTGATCAAAGCCTCGGAATTGTGCACTCCACATCAAATTTCAGAGGATGAAACAAAGAAAAGGTTAGCCTTGGATATTCCCAACAGTTCTAGATGTTAGATAATATTAACATATTTATTGTCTATTTTTTAGGGTGTACTAACATGCATTTTGTCACTATCTAATTACAGTATTGCTATCGAGGATTTAGAAAGTTCAATAGGCCCTATTGGAAGTGAGGAGCCAGAATATGATAATTGTGATGCCGAGGTTGCATCCAAAAAGAAAACGAAACGGTAATGTCCCAACCAAAGTATCACTATTAATTTTATGTTGTTACAAATATTGAAGTGGATGTCTTTTTTTTAACTTTTGTAGAAACGATGTGAGCAACTAAGAACTTGAGTAGGCATACGAAGACACAAGGCTTGAAATCGGTGTCTTTATTGACTGATAACATCAATTTAGTTTTGCCGAATAGTACTATGTTATGAAGGAAAAAAATAATAACAATGCATTATAATTTTGTTTTATAATGTATCCGGTGTTTTTCATTTGCTCGCTACTAAATACATCAGTTACTTAACTCTTATATATATAACAAACTCATATCCTCCTAACAACATAACCATACATTGTGTCACAGTTTACATGTATTCATCCTATACCATCCCATATCCTAAGGCTAAAAAAACACACGAGTTGTACTCATCAGAAATGTGAATCCAATACAAGGTTTATGCATTGGAACCCACCTAATTATCAAGTGGATAAAACGATTAGTTATTGAAGCAGAAATCATCACCGGTCAGATATAGGATACACGGTTCTAATACCAAAAATCACATTCACATTAACCATAACTAGATGGCCTTTCGAAAGGAAGTGTTGTAAAACCCGAAATTTTTAAACTTATTAAATACCCAAAATACCCTCTAAATTCAAACTTATGAAAAGAAGATTAAAAAAAAATCTAAGACGGTACATTATATTATAACCTAAGTATTTGAAACCTTAATACGCGAACGATGTACAATTAAACGATTAAGAAAACTTATGATAAAATTTAAATTAACATTACTTAGTATATAAACATTACCACGCGTTTATCCGAACTTACTCTTTATTTCCTTATGTATCTGACATACACGCTTATAGCTCTCCAAATAAATTATTAAATCCCATAATAGTCATATTACATACAGCTCATATATGCATGTACCAAATCAAAATATATACACTTTCCGTTTTTCTCTTTATTACTCAGTCAAACCACGAAACTATGTATGCATATGCCTTATTCACGTTCAAAAAGGAAATCCGTTAGAGATTTTGATAGGCCGAATTATATAATAAATGTGTACACAAGATATCACAAAATAAAAGGGAACTAAATATATTTTTGTTTTGGTTAGTCTTTGGTTTCCCCTTGATGCTCGGCCCACTTTCTCCCAAATTAATATCATAATATTCGAATAGTGTGTTAAATTGTTATTCGTATAACCTCCTCTGTCCATGCTCCATTCCAAATCTCAAAAATGATATCATCTCCTCCTATTTGATCCCATTCGATTCAGTGAAAACATAACCACATAGATACAATCCCATTTTCCTAATATTTGTTGCTATATGAGAGTTGAGAATGCATGCGTTTTGGAGATCACGTCAACCAATGTCGCGTTAGATTTCGTGCTCGAGACGTTAAGTATCGGTTTCTACTCGGGTCAGTATCATGATAGTTTGTTCGCTGAAGGAGGGTTTTGTTGGATTCGAATTGATTTTGGTCTTGGTTCTTCTTTTCGTCTTTCAGTTGATCAAGGTACATTACCTTCGTTTTGTTTTTGTTCTTGTTTCTCTCGACTATGATATGCGTACGTAAACATGTAACCAAAACTAAGCTATGAATCGAATATATAGAAATACAAATTAAATGGCAAGTATTCGAATGAACATGAATATATATATATATATATATATATATATATATATACGAATAACATATTAAAAGCTACATAAAATGATAAAATCATGAATCTATATGTCGACTTATTTCGGTTTTGAGACATCTAAATCTGTTTGGAATAAATTTTACAAGCTAAAGAAATAGATGCATGCATGTCTGCTTTGTATTGAATTGAAGATAACAAATCATAAAACATAAAGGGTTGCGATCTGGTTTTACGTCTCGACAAAGGGTCAAAATCTGTTTTGAATTCTAAATAAATAAAAAGGGTTGCGTTTGGTTTTAATATAACAAAGGTATTTGGTTCGGTTTAGTCAAATAAAAATAGAGGTGTTTGTTCGGCATATTTTCATAAAAAAAAAGGGTGTGTGTCGCGGCTTGTTTAAATAACAAGAGAAGTGTTTGTCTCGGCATATTCTTAACAAGAGGGTGTCATGGACTTGTTAGTTTTCTAAATAATAAAATCTTGGGTCGTCGCGGCATAATTATTAATATCGTGGGTACGTTAATAAATTATATAAAATTATAATGATGGGTCCAAAATTATTATCTTAATAAATTTATAAACTTTAAAATAATTTTATTTTACGTTTTAATATTTAATTTTGATAATTTACATTTTGACCATAAACTTTACTAAATTGTCATAATTAACCCTAATCTATAATATTAATCATTTTGAGCACTTTAACTTAATTAAGTATTATTTGAAATCATAAATGGTTAAACTTACTAATTTGGAAAACCTGCTAAAAATAGAAAGTTACTTGAAATGGTTAAAGTTTCTATTTTTGGAAAGCTGCTATAAATGGAAAGTTACTAAAAATCGAAAGCCGACTAAAACGAGTAATCTGATTCAAAACAAGTTATTAATAATGAGACGACATGAATTCGTGTAGATCCGCTGGAAAAGGAGTTGCTCCAAGTCTTTATGTTTCTTTGTTCTGTTTGCTCTTGCGGTCTAAGGTACAGATATTCTGACCTTTCTCAAAAGGTTTCTCATGATCTCTTTCATATTCTGATCCGTTAGTTCCCGAATTGATGTCATTGCTATGATCCCCTTTACTTGAACCTTCTCTGTTGATCCCACTTGATATGACCTCCGTTATGAAACCATGCTATGAAAACTTTTTAATTATACCATGGAAATGTTTTGAGAAGAACCGATTTGAAAAGATGTTTATAAATGATGCTAAAATTCTTTTTAAAAGAAAGGTTATTTAACTTTCATGAACCCTATATTTTGAAAGACCATTTTTATGAAAACTGTTCTAAAAGATTATTTAAATTGGACTTTTAATAGAAACTTTTGAAACGGACTTTTGAACTGAACCATGAATTGATTTTTGAATATGAATCTTGACCTGATAAACTCTGATTGGACCTTGAATACTATTTCTGATATGAACCCTTTGTTATGAACTGCTATTATGAACCTTTGATATGATGCTGAGATACACCTTTGCTATATGACCTTTTGTATGATATGAGACCTGACTCTTAGTTTGATACCCGAGCCATTTCTGTTTTCCCTACCTATGGAGGTACCATAGGCATGTCTGTGATGCACCACTGGCATGACTCATGTGTGGGTGAGTGATTTCTCACGCCGCCCCTTTTTATGATTACTATTATGGCCATTATGACTTTGAGTATATGACTTTGAGATTGACTTTGAGTAAGGGGCGTATGGGTTGCAATCCTAGATCTGTTCTGTTTAGTGGATTTAACTATGACTTTGAGTTGACTTTGAGGTGATTGGTACTGTGTGCTATACATGCCCTTCACAACCACTGGGAGCTGATCACTCCACCCTTATGATACATGAGGACACCCCTCATATTATCTGGTTGCCTGAGAGGTATCCCCTCTGATTGTGAGATTATGAATTGAAGGCTTATGACTTTGAGATATGACTTTGAGTTTTGGGCTCGTGGTGGAGGACTATCCTATTCCTTCATTTCTATTATTCATTTGTTTATTCCTTATGATATTCCCAATGCACTATATTTCAGTTCTGTTTCATTATCATTGCTTTGTATATGTATCTGTTCACTGGGCTTTTTAAGCTCAGCCGCATTTCCTTTTCCTGCGGCAGGTTTTAGTAGGAAGCTGGGTTATGGGAAGAGAGTGTGACTGGACTTAGAAGACTATGCTTTGGACTAGAGACGATTAGATGAAGTTTCACTTTATTAGACATAGTATTTATTGTTTTGTAACCTTGTAGTTTCAGATTTTCATTTGTAACCCTGAATTTCTTTGTATGTATGAATCATATGCTTGTGTTTGTTCTGATATGTCACTGTAATGTAATACTTCTACCCTTATCGGGTTGGGGTGTTACAATTATGGTATCAGAGCCCAGGCTGCGATTCGTAATACATTTACCCTTGACCTGTGAAGTTTGGACCCCTAAGTTTCCACTGTAGGCGCTCATAAGACAACCTTTGAAACTTTACAATTAGGATTCCCCATAGGAACCTAAGTTATTACCAGTGAGGAATGGGTAGACTAAGACATTTATGTAAGTATCATTTGCTTCCGTATCACTCTGATCGTGCCTTTGCTCTTAGATAAGCCTTATAAGGACCTTTGTTTCAGAAGTTAGAAGTTTTGCAACTTAAGCTTAGTAACCAAGTAAGTTTGGAATACCTCGGGAGGCTACCTGGATACCTTACACATTTAAGTTTCACCTTCAGATTTTGATCTCCGCCTCCGATTTGTTTGATAAGCTGTTTGACACCTTTTCGACCACATCGTAGGTCATTCAACCACAATGTGTTCGACACATTCTGTAAATTCATTACTTATGCTGGTATGAATGTATCATCCGATACTATCTAACTCTGTATGATCCATTACTACTCCTATGAGAATTCTGGTAATTTATGAACCACGAATATGAGAAGTTTTGTTTCCTCTCTTTGAATGATGAACCTTGTTCTGCCAACCGTTTCCTTTGGAAGGGTATGATGTAAATACTATCTCTATATGGATTTGTTAACTAAGCATGATGATGCTGATAACTGAGATTTTGTACCTCTCACGATTGACGATTATACGATATTGGTATTACCAATGATACACATCCTACCTACTACTTATGCTAAGAAGCTAAACGAAATTCCCACACATTGAACTGTTCGTTTATCCATCCCAACATTTTGTTGAACCATGTACTTGACTCTGATATATGAACTATCTGTACGATTTGACGACTGTATTCACTCTATGAATCCTTTGACTTTGAGATGTCTGATTGTACGGTCTTTTGGACTGAATGACTATTCGTGAAGATACCATAGACTACCATATCTGAAATGTGACCTTAAAAATCTGCTTCACCCTATTCCATTATGATGACTCTCTAAATCTGCTAAAATTCTGTCACTATGGAAACACCTACCCCAAACTCATGTGATTACCAAGTTGTCCTGAAAACCATTATTATCAACCCTTGGAAAGTTCTACTATTGGGAAATATTTTGTCATACGAAGATTTTCCGGTATTCTCTGATGAACCTTTTGGTACTCCTTCCTGCTAGGAAGTAGAGTGGGCATTGAACTGATCTCAGTTGAAGAAACCATGGTGCTATAAAAGTTGAGTATTTGAAGGAACTGATAGAATATGATTTTTGTTAACCCTTGTGATTCTCTTTGGATGCTCTCGTTTGTTTATGAAGAAGAACAAGAGAAGTATGCGATGACGTATCGACTATCGTGAACTTAAACGTACCACCATCAGCAATCATTATCTGTTCCCGCGTATCAATGATTAATTTGTTTTTCCTTTGAACCCCGCATTTGATTGCATCATTTTAGATTTGAAGGCTGAAGAAGCAACCACAAAAACTTCTAAGAAGGGGGTTAACTAACCGAGAGTAACCTTTGGGAAGTATTTCAGTTCCTGAAGAAGAAAGAAGGTGATGTGAAAATTCCCTGAGATGATTTCTGAAGTTGCCTTTGCACTCGTTACCACATTTGTGAGTTTGAATGATGCCAATGGTGTTGGCTAGAATAATCATGTTTTCGCGCGTTTTGGACAAATTGTCATAGTATGACATTGTGTTGTGTTCTAAAACGAAAGAAGAACATAGAGATTATTGGTGAGATGACCCTTTGTTCTGGAAGAGAAATTTGATTGACGTTCAGGAAGCATAGTAGACAACGCTACCTTGTAAAATGTGAAGACAGAGCTTTCACAAGAGGGACCAAGATCGAAGACCGTTATCGGAGTTAGAAACCTGGTGGAAGAGTAGTAGGAGATGGTTGCGACAAGCATTACCATGGAAGAAGCATATAAGGAGAAGAGAGGAACTGGGATAGTGCTCAATCATACATCATGCAACACGTGAAGATTTCAGTTCGGGCATCAAGACAACCAGACCAAAGAAGACGAACCATTCAACACACAACCTGGAGTCAACAACAACATCATATACCTTAAAACCTGGAGCTATGTTAGAAGACCTGTCAAAGACACGCAGTCTTGTTTCTCTATTCATTTTAGTTGCACTAAGATGAATTGAGAGCAGAAGCAGACTTGCGGATGGAGGGATGCACAGTGATCGTGTCAGAGACTGCCGTTACGATGCCACAATACCAAGAGGAGTTGCTGAAGGCGTGAGGAACCAGACTCGAGTTTGTAAATTCTTTTCATCGTTAGGTAAGAGGGACAAGCGTAAACAGACTACTCCAACTTGGAAAAAGGATTTTTGAAATTGAAATTGAGTGGACGGATTTTGAAGCGGACATTTGTGTTTAGACGTGATGATTGACGCTATTGATAACGTACCTTAATTCTGATTGACATTCTTGGATTTCCGTTACTCTTCGAGTAATTTCGTTCTCTTAGTTATGTTGTTTGATTCGGGTGACCTCTGAGACTGTAGGTGGACTAGGTGGATTTAGATAAGTTTGTGTTGTTCACGACTTGAGATAAAGTATGACCATCATGAGGGCATATGTATATGATGCCAGTATTATGACGTCTGGCCAGCGTGATAATACTTACATCATATAACGTGCACTTATGGTGGGCATATGATATTTTAAGAAGTGCCTTAGAAGCTTTAGAATTCTGGCATCTGATCAAGATCATCTGAGTTTAGTGAGACTTTAGGCTCATTCTACCTATAAGTTTGATATGCTGTCCTTGTTATACGATTCGATACGTTTGGACTCTCGACACGTGTTTTGCTGATCTTAGGTTCCATTATGAAACTTCTGCCGTTGACGATATCTAACGATATGCTTTCCGTCCGTATACGATTCGCATTCGTGAAGTTGTTCATTATGATCTGCTATGAGTAAAATATGTGATTGTGGACTTTGAGGAAATGAGACCTGTTTGTTTATGAGAATACCTTTGAAAGGTTATATTTAAGATGAGACTATTAGAGAATCTGAAGAGCTAAGCGTTTATATCATCCTCATATCTTCTGCGATTCGATACGATCTCATCTGGTTTGTTCATTCCATATTCCGCGGATGAATATCCGTCTAATCCTACATCTTCCTTGTATCTTTTCCGAAGGGATACGATTATCATCTGTTACGTTCGGTATATTATTCTTTTGATTTGGATTCAGTATGATATGTCTTTTCTGAGGAAACCGAAGCTATTTTGATCAGCAAGATAGAGTCATGAGAAACAAGTTATCCACATTTCCGTTCGTAGTCACTTGTGTTTCCGTTTTGTTCTCCCTTCAATTTTCGAGGACGAAAATTTTCTTTTTAGAGGGGAAGAGTTGTAAAACCCGAAATTTTTAAACTTATTAAATACCCAAAATACCCTCTAAATTCAAACTTATGAAAAGAAGATTAAAAAAAAATCTAAGACGTTACATTATATTATAACCTAAGTATTTGAAACCTTAATACGCGAACGATGTACAATTAAACGATTAAGAAAACTTATGATAAAATTTAAATTAACATTACTTAGTATATAAACATTACCACGCGTTTATCCGAACTTACTCTTTATTTCCTTATGTATCTGACATACACGCTTATAGCTCTCCAAATAAATTATTAAATCCCATAATAGTCATATTACATACAGCTCATATATGCATGTACCAAATCAAAATATATACACTTTCCTTTTTCTCTTTATTACTCAGTCAAACCACGAAACTATGTATGCATATGCCTTATTCACGTTCAAAAAGGAAATCCGTTAGAGATTTTGATAGGCCGAATTATATAATAAATGTGTACACAAGATATCACAAAATAAAAGGGAACTAAATATATTTTTGTTTTGGTTAGTCTTTGGTTTCCCCTTGATGCTCGGCCCACTTTCTCCCAAATTAATATCATAATATTCGAATAGTGTGTTAAATTGTTATTCGTATAACCTCCTCTGTCCATGCTCCATTCCAAATCTCAAAAATGATATCATCTCCTCCTATTTGATCCCATTCGATTCAGTGAAAACATAACCACATAGATACAATCCCATTTTCCTAATATTTGTTGCTATATGAGAGTTGAGAATGCATGCGTTTTGGAGATCACGTCAACCAATGTCGCGTTAGATTTCGTGCTCGAGACGTTAAGTATCGGTTTCTACTCGGGTCAGTATCATGATAGTTTGTTCGCTGAAGGAGGGTTTTGTTGGATTCGAATTGATTTTGGTCTTGGTTCTTCTTTTCGTCTTTCAGTCGATCAAGGTACATTACCTTCGTTTTGTTTTTGTTCTTGTTTCTCTCGACTATGATATGCGTACGTAAACATGTAACCAAAACTAAGCTATGAATCGAATATATAAAAATACAAATTAAATGGCAAGTATTCGAATGAACATGAATATATATATATATATATACGAATAACATATTAAAAGCTACATAAAATGATAAAATCATGAATCTATATGTCGACTTATTTCGGTTTTGAGACATCTAAATCTGTTTGGAATAAATTTTACAAGCTAAAGAAATAGATGCATGCATGTCTGCTTTGTATTGAATTGAAGATAACAAATCATAAAACATAAAGGGTTGCGATCTGGTTTTACGTCTCGACAAAGGGTCAAAATCTGTTTTGAATTCTAAATAAATAAAAAGGGTTGCGTTTGGTTTTAATATAACAAAGGTATTTGGTTCGGTTTAGTCAAATAAAAATAGAGGTGTTTGTTCGGCATATTTTCATAAAAAAAAAGGGTGTGTGTCGCGGCTTGTTTAAATAACAAGAGAAGTGTTTGTCTCGGCATATTCTTAACAAGAGGGTGTCATGGACTTGTTAGTTTTCTAAATAATAAAATCTTGGGTCGTCGCGGCATAATTATTAATATCGTGGGTACGTTAATAAATTATATAAAATTATAATGATGGGTCCAAAATTATTATCTTAATAAATTTATAAACTTTAAAATAATTTTATTTTACGTTTTAATATTTAATTTTGATAATTTACATTTTGACCATAAACTTTACTAAATTGTCATAATTAACCCTAATCTATAATATTAATCATTTTGAGCACTTTAACTTAATTAAGTATTATTTGAAATCATAAATGGTTAAACTTACTAATTTGGAAAACCTGCTAAAAATAGAAAGTTACTTGAAATGGTTAAAGTTTCTATTTTTGGAAAGCTGCTATAAATGGAAAGTTACTAAAAATCGAAAGCCGACTAAAACGAGTAATCTGATTCAAAACAAGTTATTAATAATGAGACGACATGAATTCGTGTAGATCCGCTGGAAAAGGAGTTGCTCCAAGTCTTTATGTTTCTTTGTTCTGTTTGCTCTTGCGGTCTAAGGTACAGATATTCTGACCTTTCTCAAAAGGTTTCTCATGATCTCTTTCATATTCTGATCCGTTAGTTCCCGAATTGATGTCATTGCTATGATCCCCTTTACTTGAACCTTCTCTGTTGATCCCACTTGATATGACCTCCGTTATGAAACCATGCTATGAAAACTTTTTAATTATACCATGGAAATGTTTTGAGAAGAACCGATTTGAAAAGATGTTTATAAATGATGCTAAAATTCTTTTTAAAAGAAAGGTTATTTAACTTTCATGAACCCTATATTTTGAAAGACCATTTTTATGAAAACTGTTCTAAAAGATTATTTAAATTGGACTTTTAATAGAAACTTTTGAAACGGACTTTTGAACTGAACCATGAATTGATTTTTGAATATGAATCTTGACCTGATAAACTCTGATTGGACCTTGAATACTATTTCTGATATGAACCCTTTGTTATGAACTGCTATTATGAACCTTTGATATGATGCTGAGATACACCTTTGCTATATGACCTTTTGTATGATATGAGACCTGACTCTTAGTTTGATACCCGAGCCATTTCTGTTTTCCCTACCTATGGAGGTACCATAGGCATGTCTGTGATGCACCACTGGCATGACTCATGTGTGGGTGAGTGATTTCTCATGCCGTCCCTTTTTATGATTACTATTATGGCCATTATGACTTTGAGTATATGACTTTGAGATTGACTTTGAGTAAGGGGCGTATGGGTTGCAATCCTAGATCTGTTCTGTTTAGTGGATTTAACTATGACTTTGAGTTGACTTTGAGGTGATTGGTACTGTGTGCTATACATGCCCTTCACAACCACTGGGAGCTGATCACTCCACCCTTATGATACATGAGGACACCCCTCATATTATCTGGTTGCCTGAGAGGTATCCCCTCTGATTGTGAGATTATGAATTGAAGGCTTATGACTTTAAGATATGACTTTGAGTTTTGGGCTCGTGGTGGAGGACTATCCTATTCCTTCATTTCTATTATTCATTTGTTTATTCCTTATGATATTCCCAATGCACTATATTTCAGTTCTGTTTCATTATCATTGCTTTGTATATGTATCTGTTCAGTGGGCTTTTTAAGCTCAGCCGCATTTTCTTTTCCTGCGGCAGGTTTTAGTAGGAAGCTGGGTTATGGGAAGAGAGTGTGACTGGACTTAGAAGACTATGCTTTGGACTAGAGACGATTAGATGAAGTTTCACTTTATTAGACATAGTATTTATTGTTTTGTAACCTTGTAGTTTCAGATTTTCATTTGTAACCCTGAATTTCTTTGTATGTATGAATCATATGCTTGTGTTTGTTCTGATATGTCACTGTAATGTAATACTTCTACCCTTATCGGGTTGGGGTGTTACAATTATGGTATCAGAGCCCAGGCTGCGATTCGTAATACATTTACCCTTGACCTGTGAAGTTTGGACCCCTAAGTTTCCACTGTAGGCGCTCATAAGACAACCTTTGAAACTTTACAATTAGGATTCCCCATAGGAACCTAAGTTATTACCAATGAGGAATGGGTAGACTAAGACATTTATGTAAGTATCATTTGCTTCCGTATCACTCTGATCGTGCCTTTGCTCTTAGATAAGCCTTATAAGGACCTTTGTTTCAGAAGTTAGAAGTTTTGCAACTTAAGCTTAGTAACCAAGTAAGTTTGGAATACCTCGGGAGGCTACCTGGATACCTTACACATTTAAGTTTCACCTTCAGATTTTGATCTCCGCCTCCGATTTGTTTGATAAGCTGTTTGACACCTTTTCGACCACATCGTAGGTCATTCAACCACAATGTGTTCGACACATTCTGTAAATTCATTACTTATGCTGGTATGAATGTATCATCCGATACTATCTAACTCTGTATGATCCATTACTACTCCTATGAGAATTCTGGTAATTTATGAACCACGAATATGAGAAGTTTTGTTTCCTCTCTTTGAATGATGAACCTTGTTCTGCCAACCGTTTCCTTTGGAAGGGTATGATGTAAATACTATCTCTATATGGATTTGTTAACTAAGCATGATGATGCTGATAACTGAGATTTTGTACCTCTCACGATTGACGATTATACGATATTGGTATTACCAATGATACACATCCTACCTACTACTTATGCTAAGAAGCTAAACGAAATTCCCACACATTGAACTGTTCGTTTATCCATCCCAACATTTTGTTGAACCATGTACTTGACTCTGATATATGAACTATCTGTACGATTTGACGACTGTATTCACTCTATGAATCCTTTGACTTTGAGATGTCTGATTGTACGGTCTTTTGGACTGAATGACTATTCGTGAAGATACCATAGACTACCATATCTGAAATGTGACCTTAAAAATCTGCTTCACCCTATTCCATTATGATGACTCTCTAAATCTGCTAAAATTTCTGTCACTATGGAAACACCTACCCCAAACTCATGTGATTACCAAGTTGTCCTGAAAACCATTATTATCAACCCTTGGAAAGTTCTACTATTGGGAAATATTTTGTCATACGAAGATTTTCCGGTATTCTCTGATGAACCTTTTGGTACTCCTTCCTGCTAGGAAGTAGAGTGGGCATTGAACTGATCTCAGTTGAAGAAACCATGGTGCTATAAAAGTTGAGTATTTGAAGGAACTGATAGAATATGATTTTTGTTAACCCTTGTGATTCTCTTTGGATGCTCTCGTTTGTTTATGAAGAAGAACAAGAGAAGTATGCGATGACGTATCGACTATCGTGAACTTAAACGTACCACCATCAGCAATCATTATCTGTTCCCGCGTATCAATGATTAATTTGTTTTTCCTTTGAACCCCGCATTTGATTGCATCATTTTAGATTTGAAGGCTGAAGAAGCAACCACAAAAACTTCTAAGAAGGGGGTTAACTAACCGAGAGTAACCTTTGGGAAGTATTTCAGTTCCTGAAGAAGAAAGAAGGTGATGTGAAAATTCCCTGAGATGATTTCTGAAGTTGCCTTTGCACTCGTTACCACATTTGTGAGTTTGAATGATGCCAATGGTGTTGGCTAGAATAATCATGTTTTCGCGCGTTTTGGACAAATTGTCATAGTATGACATTGTGTTGTGTTCTAAAACGAAAGAAGAACATAGAGATTATTGGTGAGATGACCCTTTGTTCTGGAAGAGAAATTTGATTGACGTTCAGGAAGCATAGTAGACAACGCTACCTTGTAAAATGTGAAGACAGAGCTTTCACAAGAGGGACCAAGATCGAAGACCGTTATCGGAGTTAGAAACCTGGTGGAAGAGTAGTAGGAGATGGTTGCGACAAGCATTACCATGGAAGAAGCATATAAGGAGAAGAGAGGAACTGGGATAGTGCTCAATCATACATCATGCAACACGTGAAGATTTCAGTTCGGGCATCAAGACAACCAGACCAAAGAAGACGAACCATTCAACACACAACCTGGAGTCGACAACAACATCATATACCTTAAAACCTGGAGCTATGTTAGAAGACCTGTCAAAGACACGCAGTCTTGTTTCTCTATTCATTTTAGTTGCACTAAGATGAATTGAGAGCAGAAGCAGACTTGCGGATGGAGGGATGCACAGTGATCGTGTCAGAGACTGCCGTTACGATGCCACAATACCAAGAGGAGTTGCTGAAGGCGTGAGGAACCAGACTCGAGTTTGTAAATTCTTTTCATCGTTAGGTAAGAGGGACAAGCGTAAACAGACTACTCCAACTTGGAAAAAGGATTTTTGAAATTGAAATTGAGTGGACGGATTTTGAAGCGGACATTTGTGTTTAGACGTGATGATTGACGCTATTGATAACGTACCTTAATTCTGATTGACATTCTTGGATTTCCGTTACTCTTCGAGTAATTTCGTTCTCTTAGTTATGTTGTTTGATTCGGGTGACCTCTGAGACTGTAGGTGGACTAGGTGGATTTAGATAAGTTTGTGTTGTTCACGACTTGAGATAAAGTATGACCATCATGAGGGCATATGTATATGATGCCAGTATTATGACGTCTGGCCAGCGTGATAATACTTACATCATATAACGTGCACTTATGGTGGGCATATGATATTTTAAGAAGTGCCTTAGAAGCTTTAGAATTCTGGCATCTGATCAAGATCATCTAAGTTTAGTGAGACTTTAGGCTCATTCTACCTATAAGTTTGATATGCTGTCCTTGTTATACGATTCGATACGTTTGGACTCTCGACACGTGTTTTGCTGATCTTAGGTTCCATTATGAAACTTCTGCCGTTGACGATATCTAACGATATGCTTTCCGTCCGTATACGATTCGCATTCGTGAAGTTGTTCATTATGATCTGCTATGAGTAAAATATGTGATTGTGGACTTTGAGGAAATGAGACCTGTTTGTTTATGAGAATACCTTTGAAAGGTTATATTTAAGATGAGACTATTAGAGAATCTGAAGAGCTAAGCGTTTATATCATCCTCATATCTTCTGCGATTCGATACGATCTCATCTGGTTTGTTCATTCCATATTCCGCGGATGAATATCCGTCTAATCCTACATCTTCCTTGTATCTTTTCCGAAGGGATACGATTATCATCTGTTACGTTCGGTATATTATTCTTTTGATTTGGATTCAGTATGATATGTCTTTTCTGAGGAAACCGAAGCTATTTTGATCAGCAAGATAGAGTCATGAGAAACAAGTTATCCACATTTCCGTTCGTAGTCACTTGTGTTTCCGTTTTGTTCTCCCTTCAATTTTCGAGGACGAAAATTTTCTTTTTAGAGGGGAAGAGTTGTAAAACCCGAAATTTTTAAACTTATTAAATACCCAAAATACCCTCTAAATTCAAACTTATGAAAAGAAGATTAAAAAAAAATCTAAGACGTTACATTATATTATAACCTAACCTAAGTATTTGAAACCTTAATACGCGAACGATGTACAATTAAACGATTAAGAAAACTTATGATAAAATTTAAATTAACATTACTTAGTATATAAACATTACCACGCGTTTATCCGAACTTACTCTTTATTTCCTTATGTATCTGACATACACGCTTATAGCTCTCCAAATAAATTATTAAATCCCATAATAGTCATATTACATACAGCTCATATATGCATGTACCAAATCAAAATATATACACTTTCCGTTTTTCTCTTTATTACTCAGTCAAACCACGAAACTATGTATGCATATGCCTTATTCACGTTCAAAAAGGAAATCCGTTAGAGATTTAGATAGGCCGAATTATATAATAAATGTGTACACAAGATATCACAAAATAAAAGGGAACTAAATATATTTTTGTTTTGGTTAGTCTTTGGTTTCCCCTTGATGCTCGGCCCACTTTCTCCCAAATTAATATCATAATATTCGAATAGTGTGTTAAATTGTTATTCGTATAACCTCCTCTGTCCATGCTCCATTCCAAATCTCAAAAATGATATCATCTCCTCCTATTTGATCCCATTCGATTCAGTGAAAACATAACCACATAGATACAATCCCATTTTCCTAATATTTGTTGCTATATGAGAGTTGAGAATGCATGCATTTTGGAGATCACGTCAACCAATGTCGCGTTAGATTTCGTGCTCGAGACGTTAAGTATCGGTTTCTACTCGGGTCAGTATCATGATAGTTTGTTCGCTGAAGGAGGGTTTTGTTGGATTCGAATTGATTTTGGTCTTGGTTCTTCTTTTCGTCTTTCAGTCGATCAAGGTACATTACCTTCGTTTTGTTTTTGTTCTTGTTTCTCTCGACTATGATATGCGTACGTAAACATGTAACCAAAACTAAGCTATGAATCGAATATATAGAAATACAAATTAAATGGCAAGTATTCGAATGAACATGAATATATATATACGAATAACATATTAAAAGCTACATAAAATGATAAAATCATGAATCTATATGTCGACTTATTTCGGTTTTGAGACATCTAAATCTGTTTGGAATAAATTTTACAAGCTAAAGAAATAGATGCATGCATGTCTGCTTTGTATTGAATTGAAGATAACAAATCATAAAACATAAAGGGTTGCGATCTGGTTTTACGTCTCGACAAAGGGTCAAAATCTGTTTTGAATTCTAAATAAATAAAAAGGGTTGCGTTTGGTTTTAATATAACAAAGGTATTTGGTTCGGTTTAGTCAAATAACAATAGAGGTGTTTGTTCGGCATATTTTCATAAAAAAAAGGGTGTGTGTCGCGGCTTGTTTAAATAACAAGAGAAGTGTTTGTCTCGGCATATTCTTAACAAGAGGGTGTCATGGACTTGTTAGTTTTCTAAATAATAAAATCTTGGGTCGTCGCGGCATAATTATTAATATCGTGGGTACGTTAATAAATTATATAAAATTATAATGATGGGTCCAAAATTATTATCTTAATAAATTTATAAACTTTAAAATAATTTTATTTTACGTTTTAATATTTAATTTTGATAATTTATATTTTGACCATAAACTTTACTAAATTGTCATAATTAACCCTAATCTATAATATTAATCATTTTGAGCACTTTAACTTAATTAAGTATTATTTGAAATCATAAATGGTTAAACTTACTAATTTGGAAAACCTGCTAAAAATAGAAAGTTACTTGAAATGGTTAAAGTTTCTATTTTTGGAAAGCTGCTATAAATGGAAAGTTACTAAAAATGGAAAGCCGACTAAAACGAGTAATCTGATTCAAAACAAGTTATTAATAATGAGACGACATGAATTCGTGTAGATCCGCTGGAAAAGGAGTTGCTCCAAGTCTTTATGTTTCTTTGTTCTGTTTGCTCTTGCGGTCTAAGGTATAGATATTCTGACCTTTCTCAAAAGGTTTCTCATGATCTCTTTCATATTCTGATCCGTTAGTTCCCGAATTGATGTCATTGCTATGATCCCCTTTACTTGAACCTTCTCTGTTGATCCCACTTGATATGACCTCCGTTATGAAACCATGCTATGAAAACTTTTTAATTATACCATGGAAATGTTTTGAGAAGAACCGATTTGAAAAGATGTTTATAAATGATGCTAAAATTCTTTTTAAAAGAAAGGTTATTTAACTTTCATGAACCCTATATTTTGAAAGACCATTTTTATGAAAACTGTTCTAAAAGATTATTTAAATTGGACTTTTAATAGAAACTTTTGAAACGGACTTTTGAACTGAACCATGAATTGATTTTTGAATATGAATCTTGACCTGATAAACTCTGATTGGACCTTGAATACTATTTCTGATATGAACCCTTTGTTATGAACTGCTATTATGAACCTTTGATATGATGCTGAGATACACCTTTGCTATATGACCTTTTGTATGATATGAGACCTGACTCTTAGTTTGATACCCGAGCCATTTCTGTTTTCCCTACCTATGGAGGTACCATAGGCATGTCTGTGATGCACCACTGGCATGACTCATGTGTGGGTGAGTGATTTCTCACGCCGCCCCTTTTTATGATTACTATTATGGCCATTATGACTTTGAGTATATGACTTTGAGATTGACTTTGAGTAAGGGGCGTATGGGTTGCAATCCTAGATCTGTTCTGTTTAATGGATTTAACTATGACTTTGAGTTGACTTTGAGGTGATTGGTACTGTGTGCTATACATGCCCTTCACAACCACTGGGAGCTGATCACTCCACCCTTATGATACATGAGGACACCCCTCATATTATCTGGTTGCCTGAGAGGTATCCCCTCTGATTGTGAGATTATGAATTGAAGGCTTATGACTTTGAGATATGACTTTGAGTTTTGGGCTCGTGGTGGAGGACTATCATATTCCTTCATTTCTATTATTCATTTGTTTATTCCTTATGATATTCCCCAATGCACTATATTTCAGTTCTGTTTCATTATCATTGCTTTGTATATGTATCTGTTCACTGGGCTTTTTAAGCTCAGCCGCATTTCCTTTTCCTGCGGCAGGTTTTAGTAGGAAGCTGGGTTATGGGAAGAGAGTGTGACTGGACTTAGAAGACTATGCTTTGGACTAGAGACGATTAGATGAAGTTTCACTTTATTAGACATAGTATTTATTGTTTTGTAACCTTGTAGTTTCAGATTTTCATTTGTAACCCTGAATTTCTTTGTATGTATGAATCATATGCTTGTGTTTGTTCTGATATGTCACTGTAATGTAATACTTCTACCCTTATCGGGTTGGGGTGTTACAAGTGTAGTCAATTTCCTATAAAAAAAATGTGATGTAGAGGTCATCCCTGGAGTCAACCATGATAAAGAACATGAAGATTGAAGCTCCTAATAAATAGATTGTTATATATATAAAAAAAAAAAAAAAAAATAGGTCACAGATATTGCTAGATATCTGTGACTTTATGCATTATCATCTAATAAGTCATGTTTGATTTTGTGTTTTTCTTTAATGAATACTATCATATCTTCTGATTTTTTTTGTTATACAACCTTATGAATACCTAATAAATATGCTTTATGGGTCAGTGGCAGTTACAAAATTATTTTTTAACTGCAGGAAAGTTAAATAGTTTGGTAAGGCTTTAGCAATAATTTACAAGCCAAATGAAGAGAATATTTGTTACTGTTTTTTTCTACTAATCTCTGCACATAGACTGCTTTATGTATTATTGAAACAAGACTACTTTTTCAGTTTTGAGACACTAACCAAGCATATCCTTTTATCTATAAAAACTTAACACACTGACAAGCACCCACAACCCCATTCTACCTACTAAAACAATGAGTTCCAAGAACAAAGGTTGTTTCAAACACACCCTGAATTGCAACATTGTCTTCTTTTTTTTTTTAATTTACACTATATATTTTTTCATTTTAATATATTTTTTTAATCTTTTTTTGCAGAAATCATTAACATTGACAGCAGTGACTCAAGTTCATTTCATATATCAAACATTTCTGAAGGTCCTCCAAATCCATGGGCAAACTACTTTTCAAAAGGATATTCTGGATCAGTCACAAAAAAAGGAAGGTACTAGGAAGGTTCAAACTCTAAAAAAGACTGCCAATGAGCTTTTTGATGAGAGGGTTCAGGTGCTAGGCCTGCCCAATGCTAAGACTTGCGAAGACAATGGTATAAAAACATGGGAACCAAAAATGCCCAAAGTTTGTTCAAAAGGGAAGGGTAAAAAGAAAATGTATTAGTTGAGTTAGGAAGTACTTTGTTTGAATAAACATGTTTTAACCTGAATAAATATGTTGTAACCCTTTAAATTGAAAGTATAAGCACTTCACTTACTCATGTTAATTACTATTTTGTCAAGCAAAAGTAACCTCTAAGAATATAATTCCTAATCTCACTTAATTAATATATATCATTAGTTAAAAATTAAAATCCTTTTAAAGATTCGAATCGTTCAGGAAAAGAAAGTAGTGATATAGAGATCTCCATGAGGGAGGTTAAATCATCCAAGACAGGAAATGGTGCACCTCCAGTTGTGGCAGCCCCCATAAGAGTCGGCCAAGTGCCGCCTGCTGGAGGGAAAAGAGGTGTTGGTATTATTGATTTAATTCTAAGGGTATGTGCCATTGCTGCCACTCTAGTTGCGGCTGCAGTTATGGGTTCCACGAGCCAAGACCTCACGTTAATCACTCGTCTATTTTTGTTCCAAGCTAGCTATGACAATTTTCATAATTTCACGTAAGTCGTGAATATTTTTAAAAGGAAACTGAAGGACTTATGGTTGCTTATTCTTTTAATGACCATCACAAATAGAGGCTTATCACTGATAGATGCAAAGAAGTCCCTATTTGATATGAAAATTAACTTAATCCAAACAACACTTAATATCTCATTTGCACTAATTATCAGCATAACAAAAACAACTAATCTTAGTAAACAATAACTCCAAAAAAAACCTAATCCAAACGCCCCTTAATATCTCTTTTGCCCTAATTGTTATAACATACATCCCTCTCAATACAAAGCAAAACAAAAACAACTAATTTAAAAAAACTAATTAAAATTACAGAAAATACATACCTGATAATAATTAGGTTCTACAATTGGAGATTTAGTATATGATCTTCTTCTTTCATTTCAACCAAACACTAAAATGATTAAAGAATACTAAGATTAAATAGATTTGATTCAAATATATTTGCTTAATAATTTTTTATTTCTTCAAAACCATAAAACAATCAAAACCCTAGATTCAATTTTTAGATCAAGTGTAACAGATCCAGTAACTGTGTGTTATGTTGATATCTGTGAGTTATAAAAAGTCAAACTAAGAAAACACATAATATTACCCTCTCCATTTAAATTTAAAATAAATAAATAAATAAAGCAATAAAAATAAAATTAAAATAACAACAAAAGTAGATAACAACTACTAAATATCATTTCATTATAATGTTAATACCATTTACGGACCAAAGCCCAAGAACATTGCAGTCAACATTGCAACAACAATGAGATACCTAGACAACATACCCATCAAAACCAAAAAGATACAATCATGGTGATGAAAAACCCAAAAAAAAACTCCAACAAAGACCTAATCATAAACTCCAACCTACCACGCAGCCTAATTAGAACCTCACGCTCACACTCATAGACATCACTAGCAGATTCTACTTCATCATGATTCAGAGACCATAACTCTTCCAATCGAGCTGATTTTTGTTGGATAGTGGTTTGTAGCTCATTGCATCGTGCTCCAATATACCTTATGAAAGCTTCATCTTCCACATGCTCATGGCCATACAGAAATTTGAAAGCTTTGTGCAATTCCTGTCACCCAAAAGCATTTTTTAGTTTGGTAAGCTGAGGAGTTTCATCCACGTTGGCCATTGATTTGCTGATTAGGGCATGATTAGCTTTTTTTGGTGAAAATTATTGATAAGAAAAATAATTAGGTATAAAAAACGTATTACTAACGCCTTATTATAAATGAATTTATATTGGAACCTAATAGTCCTCATGATTACAAAAATTAACTCAACTATTAATTTGCAGAGATGGTTTATTTTCCCATGCAGAAACATCAAATCGGTTTTACACATGAATTTAGTAATAGCACATTCAACCCTTCAACATATGATAAAAGATAGCTACAATCTACAAAAAAATTTGGCAATATTACATATCTAACCTGAAAAGTTTGCCAATTATGATCAAAGATGCATAAAAAACACTAAAAAAGTCATACTAAAACACCTTAAGTATTAACTAAATATATACAAAAATATTAGAAACTAAAAGTAAATATTAAAACTTCATAGCCTCCAACTTCTCAATAAAAGATAACAATGAACGAAGACGAACATGCTTTTGTGTTACTACAAGCATCAATCTATCAACTTCTTCCAAATCCTCCTCTTGTATTTTCCTAAGATCAGCAACACTTTGAACTGAAGAACCACATGTACCAATACCCTTCAGCTCATTTATAAAACGAGCCCTGTGATTCACATGATCAATAATTTCTTATACATTTTCCCTTAAATATTCTTCATCATCAAAGGTTGATTTAACTTCTCGCGAATAATGTACAATCATCACATCTTTATCATAGCTAGACTTTCATTCAACTGCTAACCGGCCCAACAAACTGCCAAATAATATAGTTTGCATAAACATAAATAAATCATGATAAACATTTTGAGAGCAAGCTTGTGCGTAGCACGGGCTTTGACCTACTCGTTCATATTAATATTATTATTTTTACAATTATTATTGTATTTCTTATAAGATAAGAAAATCCTAACTGTAGTTCTAATTAAAAGTACTTATTTTAAGCAAAAGCATAACAAAATTGAACAAGCAATGCCAAACACCCTCATACCAGGAACATAACATGCGTTGTAATTCACTTGATCACCATTAGATGTCTGTATTAAAGGCAGATTATTTACTAGCAAACTATTAAGATGTTAGAAAAACAAATTACTAGTGATTACAAGCATTTTTTGGGTCATTAATCTAATCAATTCAATTAGCAAAAATCTTTATTTCTATAACTGATCATACATTAGAGATAGATTTTTATATCTCCAGTAATCGTACCTTTTCCTAGAAGTCTTTTTTTTTTCTTTGGAACAGCAGAGAAGTGTGTGTTTGTGTATGTGTGTGCATGTGTGTGTGTGTGTGTGTGTCTATATATATATATATATATATATATATATATATATATATATATATATATATATATATATATATATATATATATATATATATATATATATAAATATAAAACAAAAGAGCAACTTAGCAAGAAGCTAGAAGCATTTGGAACAATGTTCAGTTACAACGAGTATTACACGGATTATCCAACCATTCAATCCGATTACGCGGAACCGTTCTCGCTCTAGATGAAATCCAATCATAGGAGGCAAGCTTGACATCATTGGGGATACGATCCTTAGAGGGACGTTTAAAGGAGAAAGTCATGTGTTAGTACTATATATTTCTGTAAAACCATGAATTGTATGAACAAGAGCTTAGGCGAATGTAAATAACCAATGTTCATTAGAAATAAGGGCATGTTTACACTATCTTACCTGAGTCAACTAATAATACCCATTTGTATATTACGACAGTATTAGTGTCACTTAGTTGTTAAGGTGAAGGCTTTACGAGGGATAGTTGCGGAATACTATCCCTGGTGACGTCAAATGTTACTCTTCAAGTTATGAAGAGGAAGATCCCACTTAGAAGAGGAGGAAGTTTCTAGAGGTGGAATCGATTACTTATCACAAATACTAACCTCCATTTATATACTAGGGAGATACACTGTTAGTAGTTACAAGAGAACATTGATATCTTAACTAGAAGCAAACTGGAAGTATGGTACGCATGCACATGTCTGGTTAGGGTTGCTTTACTGTGCTGTCAACTTTTATACATGAAAGTTGCTTTCCCTGCTCTCGATGAGTCCTTATCTTCCCAAGGATTTTCCTGCTTTGCCTTATTTCAAATTACTCCCGCCTAAGAGTATCTGAGAACTTCATCCAAATCCTTTGATATACTTTAAAAAGTATTTTGAAGTATACTCTAAGTGTATCTGATCAGTGTAACTGGTTCTTCTGCATGGCTTAAGATGATTAGTCTTTTCAAAGCCCTAAAGACATTTGTTAGTCCTCTAGGTCTCTGAATTTTTGTAACTTCTTGCACTTTGCTAGCTGACACCGCATCAGGTTACAATGTTTTCATTCAGTTTGGACTTCGACTTTCGTAAAGCTAGACTATTTTTTACCAAGAAGATATACAACATATCTGAGTTGTTATCCTTTGATATGTGAACACTCTCAGTGAGTCCCTCAGAACCGTTATTCTTATCATCAGTGGTTTTGACTCTGACTTCCTCGAGGTTTGCTCATTAGGTGTATACCTTTAAGTCTTTTGGATAGCTGATTATGATCAGTTGTGTTGATCAATTAGTCAGGGGGTAAACTGTGAAAGATCGTTTAAGCCCATCTAGGATATAGTAATGTTAACGTTCACAGCGGAATAAGAACAAGAATAACATCAACATTACTCCAAGGTTTTCTTTATTGATAATAAAATAAACTACTACACTACTAATATACACACGCTATAATCGTGTGTCTAGACTCTCATTGGAAGAGTTCTATATGATTGGATGAAAAGATGCTTGTAACCCTAGACGCCTACCCTCTTTATATAGTAGAGGGAGGTTACAAGAAACCCTAAACCTAGCTTACTAACAAAGCTAAGTTACTATTACATAATAGTCCTCATTGTTTCTTGTTTCTTCATTTCTTGCTTGTAGGTTTTGTAATCATCAAATCTGCAATTCCCAACAATCTTCCCCTATTTGATTTTACAAAACAATCTGCATGAAGAAACAGTGCTAAAACATGTCATCATAAATAATAATCTGCACCTCAACTATTCTTCCCCTTTTTGTAATCATCTAATAGGGGAAGATTGTTGGGAATTACAAAACAAATAGGGGAAGATTACAAAACCTACAAGCAAGAAATGAAGAAAGAAGAAACAATGAGGACTATTATGTAATAGTAACTTAGCTTTGTTAGTAAGCTAGGTTTAGGGTTTCTTGTAACCTCCCTCTACTATATAAAGAGGGTAGACGTCTAGGGTTACAAGCATCTTTTCATCCAATCATATAGAACTCTTCCAATGAGAGTCTAGACACACGATTATAGCATGTGTATATTAGTAGTGTAGTAGTTTATTTTATTATCAATAAAGAAAACCTTGGAGTAATGTTGATGTTATTCTTGTTCTTATTCCGCTGTGCACGTTAACATTACTATATCCTAGATGGGCTTATACGATCTTAACAATTGGCATCAGAGACAGGAGCTCGTGAGATCTAGGGTTTCAAGGTTTTCATTGTCAATAAAGAGCAGTTTTGAGCAGATCTGGTAAAAGTAGTCGTTGGAAGCAGTTTGATGAAAGGTACAATTGGTTTTATTTGGTGTCGATATAGCAGCTTTGATGAAGGTGAATTTAATTGGTCGATGTCATCATGATTGTTTTATCCGTGTGATGAATGAAATTAACCTCGTACTACATGAAGTAAGTGGGGCGGTGTTGATCTTTTAATTGGCTGATCCATAAAGGTAATCTCGTACCCATTAATTTTATTAATTAATTGAGATTAGGGGGTCAGTGGATGTTTAAGTTTACTATTATGCTATTCAAGAATTGAATTCGTGGATCACATATACGCAAGTGAATATAATTCTTTAATTGGTCGATTATATGGGGTTGATTCGTTGATTAATTGTTTTACTAATTATTGCATCGTGGGCCATTGTTGCACTTGGTAAATAGTTCTTGTTCGATCTATAATCAGATTATCACATGGGTCGGTGCTTATTGTTTTAATCAATATATTAATCGTGGGATGGATAGATGTATAACTGGTCATGCGATATGGATATTGGTTTACAAGAGAATGAAAGATTGTGGCTTATTGCAAATATGATTTAATGGAACGATATCTTTTAGTCAACATAGTGGGATGATATCTTTTGATATATTGTTCATCACATGAAGGTTGTATTGTCGTTTTATGCAAGTTGAAAAGTAGATTGGCTATCTTCGTTTTTTTTTATTGGTCAAGGATTATAAAGAGAAAGAAGATCTGTCATTTTCATATAGTTATTTGTGCTGTTCAAAGACGTTTATTAATATGTTCGTACTGGTCTCACAAGTTCATTCCGGTTGCTGCTGATTATGTTTTTGTCGTCTTTTGCAAGAAGAGTGATACCTCATACTATTTATTATTTGCAAATGGTGAACATGGTTTTGATCTGTCATTTTCTAAACTGATTGCTTAAAAGTATGTGGATAAGTGGTGTTCCTTGTTTGACGTGATGCTGGCAGTTATTGTGATTGGATATTGATACTATTTATGCTGCTGTGATTGGAGATTGGATATCTCGTATCACGTTATTAGAAGACAAGATTTGGTTTTGTTTTGAAAAGGATACTGCTGCTAACGAGTTTTATTACTGCTGATTCATTTTTTGTTTCTGCTCATGTGATCTCTTGTTACTGCTGGTACTCTATTTTGTTTCTGCTGATGTACATGGTTGGTTCCTACTGAGCGGTTCCTCCCGGTGGTTACTACTGATGGTTCTTACTGACTTCTTTATGGTTCATGCTGACTTGTTGTATACTTTTTCTTTTGGTTGGTTTTGGTTCCTACTAGTCATGTGAGATTATTAATGGTTAGGGAGGATGGAGTTATCAACCATCATCATTTTGTTGAGGAGATTACTTGACGAAGACATTTGATTATAGCTTGTTTGATGTTGTAATTGATTTTCTCAAGTATTGTGTTCTTATCATATCTTAAAGGGATCAGCAGCTTTTTAAGATAAATTGCTTGGTTAGTATGGTGACGAAGACTTGACGACTCTAGTGAAGGGGTATGATCTATCTTATTGTGCTTAATGCGTACATTTGCTATCACTTGAAGGAGTTACGTTATTTGTGCTCAGTGTCTCATTAGATAAGTCAATGAGGAGTTTGTCAAGAGGCTGTCACGTGGATAGTGCAAGACATAAGATGCAAGGTTGGGAGATTCCATTTCTTCATCAAATCAGTTATATTTGATTTTCTTCATCAGTGATCACTCCACGGAACCTACTGGATTCAAGAGATGATAAGTATACTTTTAAGGGAAAGATTATTGTTAATATACTTAGCCATTCTCTTACACTTTGTGCTGGTGTGCTTAATTGTTTCTGCTATTCGATACTGCTGCTCGTTACTGCTGCTTGTGTTATTAGTTAAAAAAAATGAAAAAAAAGTTATTATTATTATTATTAATTATTAGTTGGTTCATGAGATGGTTAGTCTATTCTTAAGTGGAAGCTTGTTAACCATCTACATGCATCACTTGAGGGGAAGCGTTTATGTGATGCACAAGATGTAACAATTCACATTTTCAGGTTAACTTCTATTTCCGAAAATTTTACTATTTATTTTTACTATTCACTTTTACTATTCATTTTTACTATTCACTTTTCTGAAATTTGATTTTTATTTCATATTCTCGTATGATAAATCATTTCCATGGCAAAATAAAAGTTTGACACTCATCAGATCATTTTCGCGAAAGTTATTAAAGTAATACACGTTTAGGTTAAAACGTCATTTAAAAATCCTACGCACAACGAAACTCGACCGCGTTAATTTTCCCCGCATCAGAAAAATGTTTAGTACTCTCATGATTTATTTGAGAATTAATCATGACTGAGAAAAATGTGACCAAATAAACCTCGGCCGTGAGAAACAGGAATTTTCGTTTTTAAGCACTTTTACTCAGCCGTAACCTTAGCCTATACCTGCACCGCGTTTCTAAGACGATTTGAGTTTTCACATTTTTGGAATAAGTCAACATATTTTTCCCTCCTCCTTTGACCAAAAATCATTCCTTGATTTTATAAATCATTCCTTGATTTTTAGGCTTACGGTTTTAAGTTTAAAGACATTAAATACCAACCGACACTAGACTGAGCCCAGCCTAGACATTATAGGTCATTTTAAGTCATTAGTATCCTATTAGAAAAGTTACATTTTACTTTTCTCAATTTTACACAACTTTCGTACGTTTTACGTATTACGCGTTTTAGACCCGTGTTTCCAGTTTTAGCAGGGTTTTAGCACCCCAATAGAACCTACCACTCATTTTATATTTTATTATAGAGTATATTGACAAGTTTAGTCATGCTTACAAGTTTCATATTTTTAGGATACCCGGTTTTATGTTTCGTGACTTAACAACTTACGGTTAGCAATTTACGGAGTCAAAACTTGTCACATAAGTAGGATAATATCATCCAAGACCAAGTCACCCTTCCTTATCCTTGGCAAACCGCCATAGGGGGGGGGGGAGTCACCATTGTGTGGCTTGATCTTGACCATTGATCTCTAGGATGTTTACAAGTGTAAACTTAACCATGGTTAAATTCTAACCCAATATATGGTTAACTATTTTTCTCATCCTATAAATACCCAACTAAAAACACATAGAAAACTTGCACCACACCTTCTTATAACCTTCAAGTCCTAAAACCTAAGGCACTTTTCTTATATTTTGTAAGAAAGTTAACTAGTTTTTGAAAGAAAACTAGTGTTTGATCTTCAATCTTGGAAATTTTCTAAGAAAAGTTGTTATAACTTTAAAGTCTCCAAAAAGACATAGTTATAATCTTCAAATAGCTTCGGACTTTCAAGAAGGCGTCATTATAATCTTCAAATAACCTCGGTTTATCAAAGATTGCAAAGAGTGAAGATATTCTATCAAAGTCCTATCCTTACTAGTTACTTCCTTTCTTAGAAAGCCCAAAGTTGTATGCAAACCCTAACATACTGCTTGCTAAATATCATTTTCATGCTATTTATATTTCATTCTTACTATATATTGTCTTGTTATTATGTTCATGATATATAAAAATTGGTAAAACAAGTTATGGTATATATATGTTAACTTATGATATTTAAACAAATAAACTAGTAACTTTCTTGGAGAACCACAACCAAAATAGTACAACTATGATATTGGCCACTTACTGTTAAAGAGCACTTAACAAGGAAAACATAGCAATTTGAATCACCCAAAACGAGTACCCGAGTCAAAAGTTATGACCATTTGAAATTACCAAAACTTTACGGCAAAACTGCCTATATACCTTCTGTGACAGAACATAAAATACGCAAAAAGAGGCCCTTCTGGTCCGTTTCATGAAAAAGTTAAAGCACGAAAGTTCTCCGGAATCACGTTTTCTTCAGAAACTCAGGTGCACGAGCCCAGAAAACCAATAATGAAAGATATTTTCTTCATTTTCTTAACAGCTATTCTGAAATATTCAAGTAACTATATAATGGTTATAATTAGATGAGACCAAGAGGTATAATGACCTAAAGCTAAGACCACAACCATGGCTAAAGCCAAGGTTGAGTCTCAAGACCATGGTAACAAAGACCAAGGTCACGGCAAAGCCACGGCTAAAGACCATGTAACTTTTTGAATCAAAAACTTATATATACTTTATCAAATACTACAATAGTATGGAGCCTCATGTGAGGAGTTCATTAAGTAAGCCGTCGAGATGAGTTGTGGATTTACGAATTAAAGTGTCCTGGCTCCTCGAACGTTTACTCCATGACTTCTGAATTATGTCGGCCCGAACGGTAGTAAGAGATATACAACCTATACATGTTTCATAAACCATTTATATTTAAAGACTTACACTATATACTAAGTACTACATCATGAACATTATGCAAGACATATATGGGCAATTCTTCGTATTCTTAGACGTTACTCCAAACCTAAGTCGCAACATTCTATTATAGGCTGCTCTTAGAGACTTTCGCGATTCGACTACCACTTTCATTTCTCATTACATAGACTTAAGGTGAGTCATAGCCCCACTTTTACTCTTTTAAATACTTGTTTTATATTCTTTTGGGGAGATACATGCTTAAACTACTTGCTTTCACTTTTACTCAAGACAATTTTACTCATATGCTATGCTATACTTTTATACTCTTAAACATGATGTGTAGTTTTATTACGATATGTGCCTTAATGTGTAGTTTTATTACGCTATATTCTTTAACCACTGTTTAACTCCTGGATGGAGCCGATGGAGAGGTATTGATAGTACTATCGGGCTGACGCCCCCACCATTGCCATATATTCCTGGCCTTGGGAGAATATAATCCAGCTTTGAAGCATTTGTGCTTATTCTTGTCATGAGGTTCTGTAGGTAGTGATACTTTACATTAAGCGTGCATATATCGTATACACATATATCGAAATCATAATATATGTTAGCAGTGGGTTGTGAACACACAGGTTGCAAGTGTTGTTATGGGCGGGACTTGCAACTGAGTGGATTCACGATGCCTTTGCTATGCGAATATTCTTTAAAGACTTTTCAACTGTTTTAAGACAAACTCTATGAACTCACCAACCATTGTGTTGACACTTTAGCATGTTTATCTCAGGTTAGTAAGGCGATAGCTAGTGGGTGGAACTTAGAGTCAAGCTGCATATTCTGAATACTTACGCTTTTTATCATTTACCATTCAAAACATTTGTATACATTTATGTATCATACTTTGGAATCTCATGTTTGTAACTTTGAATTCATTAATCGAATGGTAACTTTTCAAAACGTCTCATTTAGAGGTCGTTTTCTATAACTTGTACTTTGTATTATGAAGTAGCACCCCAGTAACACAGTCTTCCGCTATGGTATTTTGGGGGTGTTACACAAGACCCCTATTAGAAGATTACAAAAATGGGAAGAATAGTTATGATGTGCAGCTTATTATTGGTGATGACATTGTTTCTTCATGCAGATTGTTTTGTAATATCAAATAGGGGAAGATTGTTGGGAATTACAAGATTTGAAGATTACAAAACCCACAAGAAGAAATGAAGAAAGAAGAAACAATAGGGACTTAATATAAAATAGTTAGCTTTCTTAGTAAGCTAAACATATTAGGGTTTGTAACCTCCCTCTATTATATAAAGAGGGTAGACGTCTAGGGTTACAGATCATCCATTCATAGCTAGTCTCTCCAATGAGAGTCTAGAAACGCATAGAGCGTTAGTAGTAGTAGTGGTTGTACTAATAGTTTTATTTATGTTCAATAAAGAAAACCTTAAAGTAATGTTGATTATGTTCTTGTTATTGTTCCGCTGTGCAATCAATATTACTAATCCTAGATAGGGCTTAAACGATCTTAACATAAACTTTGCTCATGGTTTACGTTTTGACTTTATCAGATATAGATTTGGTTCTCTAATTTAATCAGTTATTAAACTTAGGCTGATTTAATGCTTCAAATACTTGTGAGGGATTAATCGGTCAGAATTTGACTCAACAATCTCCCTCTAGTTGAACATAAATTTATCCCAAGTTTTATCAGAAGTAAGTGAGCAGAACGACTTCTTTTTACACTTTGATTTACAACCAAGAATGAAAAACATAAACATCTGATTTTGAGGTGGTATAAGTTTATCTGAGGTAAGTGAGCATATAGGCTTCTTCTTACACTCTAATTTACACTAGGTATATACATATATCTTATTAAGGTGGTCTAATTTTATCAGAGTTAAGTGAGCAAACAGGCTTTTTTCTTACACTTTGATCTACAACCAATAATATACATATAAAATTAAGTAGATTTCTGATTACTTCAACATTCTTTAGATGCTTGGCTCATCCTTAAGCTCTGTCTTGGATCTTGTATGTTACAAGGACTCTAAGCTTTTGAGCTTTTCGTGAAACGGATGCAATGTACTTTTTTAATTGGAACCTTTTCTTCCATTTCTTAAGGATTGTGTCCCTTTAGTCTCTGATTTTGGTATTTTCAGAGATCAATGGAAGGATCAGGTTGAGAGGTATGAGTCTAGTAGTTTTTACTATGCTCTCAGGATCAAGAATAATTTTGGAATCAGTCTCAGGAACTTTGTTTAGAGGTAAGGTCTGTGGTGGAGTGTGAAGTTGTTAGTAGTGACTAGTAGACTATTTTACAACTTTTATTTCAAAGCACAATTGCTGGTGGTCTTAGTTCATCGCCCATTCTCTGATTGTCTTTTGGCTTTTGATTCTTGATGTGATGTGCTATGTCTTTGTAGAATATCCTTACTCAAGTTTTAAATTTATAATAGCCGACTTATCCTATAACACACACTAACGAGCAGTGTACCCGATCAATGTAGCCTAGTTGGTAAGTAGAATGTCGATCATTAAGAGTGGAATGTTAATACCTAGGATATTTATCAGTATTTTAATATCTAAGTTAGTTTTACAATCTAATCTATGGCAGGGGGTTTTCAGTATGAGAGATTGGCACGAATTGGTTTGATTAAATAAACTAAAACTATTGAGCAAGAATACAACGAATGGCGAACACATACACAGATAGATAACATATGCAGATAGAAGGCCTAACTAATGATTAAGTAGCTTGTCACTTGTTTTATTGCTAGTTTTATATGATGAGTATCGTACACTATTCTCTCTCATTGGTATCTTGACTATAGGCGAGTAAACCCTTAATGATCACTTATGTCTAAGAATTATTTATCCTTTTTACAGGCTTACACTAACTTATAATGCTAGTGAATTAATCGTAGGAGGGGTATGGTGGCCCAAGCTTGCTACTGCTAGACACAGAGGTTATCATAGCACATATAACAAGAACCAAAAAAATGTATATAAACTTTAATCGAAGGGAAAGAAATTTTAAGGGGAGAAATATGGCGGTCATAAGCCCATCAATCCTGATAGATTAAAGTGTACTATTACAATAAAACAAAACTACTTAATTGAATTAAAACACATTCAGGACCTTCTTACTGCTATGAAATCTTCACTTTGGTGTGTCTTGTGGTTCCTTTTCGTCTATATTCTTCTCCTTAGGGCTTCTTCTTTTTGTTCTAGGGTTTATGGTACACAAAATCCGGCTGTATCTTGGGGTATTTATAGTGTCTGTCTGAGGGATCGATGCGGCGTGATTCGTGAGAAAATCAAGTTATATATAGTATAGTATTACTCAAGAGATCCGCAAATAAATACGGATAACCCGAGGTCGTTGTCCGTGTGAAGGATGAATGGAATTTCGAATTCCCGATTCGTGAAACGTGTCGTGAAAGTGGTAAAAAATGATTTTGATGAGTTTATGATAATAAAATAAGAAATGAAGCACAAAAAATCACTTAAGCACGTAATTCAAGAAAGGAAACTAAAAACGTAACGTAAAATTGAAACCGTACGCTAAAACGCGAATTAAACGTTAATGTACGAAATAAAACGCGAATTTTGAGCTACACAACTCTTACGGACTTCAAAATAATTTTGAAAAGTTAAAAATGATAAAAGAAGATTTTAAGAAAAACAAAAATATTTTTTTGACTTTTTATTTATTTTTTATGAATTAAAAACTAATTTAACTAATTAAAAATTAAAAGAAAATGCAAATAAGGTGAGAAATATGAAAATTAAATTTTGAAAATTATAAAATAACTAAAAAGTAATTTTAAAGCTAAAAACTATTTTTTTTTTGGCTTTTTGTGTAATTTTTAGGAATTAAAAACTATTAAATCTAATTAAAAATTCAAATTAAATTAAAAATAAATGGAAAAAATGCAAAATAAATTTCTAAAATTCTAAAATAAATGAAAACAAATTTCTGAAATATTTTGGGATTTTTCTTGGCTTTTTCTGATTTTTTTGGATTTTTTAGTAATTAAAAAGTATTAAAAAGTGAATAAAAATGAAAATAAAATAAGAAAAATATCAAATCAACTTGGAAAAATATGAAAAATTCAGGGAAATTCTAATTTAATATTCTACACTTGAGAAAAATGTAAAAAATGAAAAATCAGCACTGTAGGAACTACTTGCTTTGAAAACAGCTTAAGACAAAGTGCTTATTGATAAGCACAGTTGACCAAAGTTGACCAAAACTTTGACAAATGACTTTTGAACTTAGAAAAGCTTAATGGAACAGTAACTAGACCAAAATGAACACAGAAACACAGGTTATAGTCCAAACAGGAGAAATAAGCACAAGTGATAAAGGCAAATAAGCAAACAATTAAGCAATAGGTCAAATCTCAACTGAAATAACAACCTAGGGTCTAAACTAACTCAGATAAACCAATAACCTCAGAGTATGATCAGAAATAAGAAATTGCAGCCCTAATTAAGATCACAGAAACATGATCCAACTACACAACTGAATAAGCAATAAGCCTGAGTGAATAAGCTGAGAATGGTAAACTTATGGGGGCAAACACTACCCTAATCTACTGAGCTTACAAAAACACCAACAAATCAGGTTCCAGATCTAATTTATTACTTCAAATGAGACCTCAAAATCTTACTTGAACCTGATGAGCAGGGGACCTATAAGCCAAACAGTCAACTTATGATCTAAATTTCAATAAGAAAGTGAATTCCAAACTGAGATTTTATTTTTGATTTTGCTTTTCTTACTGACAAACTCTATAAATCCACTTTTAAAATAAATTTCCAATCAGAGATGAACCCTAGAACGGATCTCAAAGTTTTGACTAAAAATTGTTTTTCAAAATATTTTTAACTTTTTGATTTCAAAGTGATATTGACTAAACTGAATTTGATCTTGTTCTAATTTATTATCTAAGTTGTAATAACCTATTATGCAACTAATTAAAGCTATCTAATACTAAAATGCAACTATTGGTGAGATTATGCAATTAATTACTATAACAGATAAATAAAAGTGAATGATCCAAAGTGAGATTGACTTTTTATAAAATGAACAACTAATTTAAGACTATACTAAACCTAAATGCAGCCTAGATAAGATGTTTGACCCAAAAATTCTTCCTGAAACAATACTTATACCAGCAAACAAGAATAATCCAAACACTCCCTTATGATATGACTGTCACTACCAATACTCCTCAAATCTCATCCACAACAATCTAAACTCAACCTAAGTGCTAATACTGATCCAATATCACCCAACAAACCTAGAAACATAGATCTCAGGTGTAAAACTCAAACAGAAACAACAGATCTAAAAGTATAACAGACTTATAAAACAGTACACAAACCAAATTAAGCAAATCAAAGAGCAATTATGAAAATAAGCTATCACAGACTAGTATACTATAAAATCAAACAAAAATAAGCAGTAGTAATTAAGCTAAGCTATAATAAGATACTATTGCAGAGTTGAATGAAAATAAATTGAACTTACAAACTTAATACCCCTTCACCTCAAACAGAGGGGGGTCACTATGCTAGCTTGTCTTTTGACAGGCCAAATGGTCTCCTTTTTGGCTGCCTTTGTTCCAATTAAGCTCAGCTTATCAATTAAGCTCAATCAGTTGACTATCTTTGACCACTATGTATTTGAGAATAATTGACAGAAATAAACTCACAAAAACTATTAATTAGCTTATATGAGTTTATAGAAACAGAACAAAACTATTTTTAAACTTAAATAAGAAATTTAAACAATATTTTTTATTTTATTTTTTTATTTTTTTTTTCTGAATTTTTTTTGATTTTTGAATAAGAGAAATATAAACACTATAACAACCTGAAATTTATGAAACGACAACTGAACCTTTGAATATGTATTTAACTTAAGTTGAACTATGATAGGATTAAAAAAATTTCCGAATACGAATCAAAAACCTAAAGTCTTTGAACTCTTGACTAAAGTTAAAAACCTACGTTATGGTCTAAAAGTAGAAAAGGTGAAATATTTAAACTAAGTATTATGAAAATCGACACAACCCTTTATCCCAATTTTTATCACACGTCAACAATGTCATTGTAAAGATATTTGAAATATATAAAGTTGATTTGGTCATCAACTGCTTTCCAAAAAAAATTCGGCAACTCCCCACTTTATTTCTCTCATTTGCTGCCCCACTTCATAAACCATATTTCACATTTTCCTATATCACTTGAAACCCTAAAACAAAACTGAATTCGGCAGCTTTCATTCTCCAAGGAAATCGCGTGGTACGAAGGAGATAACAGGGTGGTGATCGAGTCTTAGTGTTCTGGCTTTGTTAGTAATCATTGGTATATCAGTTGTGGTGTATAGCTCGTGACTTAAACTCGGTTAGCCGATTTTGTACGTTGGGGTTTTGGGCCCCATCTCATCTCGTTGAATCTTAGTGGTCGTATTGCTGTTCAAGGTTCGGGATCAGTTCGATTGAGGGAATAAGGTTTTGGTTCGATAACTGGCATATTAGTCTCATGATTGGCGCATGTACGTTGGGTCGGGTTGTGTCTCGTTGAATCTTCGTGTGATGTTGATTCGAAGAGGTTGATTTTGGTCTTCTTTTGATTCATTCCTCATCGGCCTAAGGTATTCTTCAAATCATTTTTGTTGGCTGCGAATTAAATAATGCACATACCAAATCAATAACATGCTAAAGTCTTGTCAATAATGTTAATATTCGAATACATATACATATCTAAGAATATGATACGAAAAAGATTAAAGGTTAATGCTACACTAAATGGATATAATAACAATGTTGTCGAATCTGGTTTCTTTTATTTCGATCCTATCCTATTCAATCTGTGGTGATCGTGTTTTAGCGTCGAGGGTACTCGTTGTGCTCGAAGATCGGGTTGCGAATTGTATGTATGAGTTTTTGGGTTTTGTGGGGGTACGTATGATCATGATTGCATGCATGGGATTTGGAGGTTGAATATGTTCTATTTTCTTTTAGCGTCAGTGTGGTGTCTGGTGTCACTCGGATCGAATCGGCTTAAAACTTGTTTTGTATTCGCCTCATTGTAAGTTGTTTTGACCTATACATGCACAACCATAATCTGTTTTGGAACTCATCTGTACGATCTAAATAAAGAGTTAAATGCATGCATGTTACTTTTGTTGGTTGACATGAAATCATAAAAGAAAAATGGTTGTTTGTTCAGCTTATTATTAAAACAAAGAGGGTATCACGGAATTGTTTTACTTTCAAAGGCTATGTTTGGCAAAAGTAGTTGTGAGCACTAGCATTGAGCAATAGCATTGAGCAGTAGCTGTGAGCTGTGAGCAGTAGCCAAAAAAGCTCACAGCTTCATAAAGAAGCATTGAGAAAATGAGTTTTCCTAAAAATTAGCAAAGCCCACAGCTCTCATGCCAAACTAGGGCTGAGCAAACGGACCAGATAGACTGGACCGACCGACAAAACCGACCGGACCGAGACCGACCGGACCGGACCGACCACATTCGGTCCGGTCCTCGGTCTAAGCTTTTTGCCAAATTCGGTCCTCGGTCCGGTCGGTCCGGTCCGGTCCGGTCCGGACCGACCAAAAACCCGAAAAAACTTGCCTAATTGGACCGGACCGACCGAAGACCGACCGGACCGGACCGGACCGAGACCGGACCGACCATATTCGGTCCGGTCCGGTCTTGGTCGGTCCGGTCCGGTTTTTGCCCGATGCTCAGCCCTGTGCCAAACAAACATCAAAAATAAAAAAGCTCATTCTCACCGCTCATTACCCCAAAAAGCTCCAAAAAAGCTCTGCGCCAAACATAGCCAAAATATAAAGGGTGTCGTGTGGATATGGATCGTGTGGATATGGATGAAGTGAACTGATGTCGGGTTATCAACAAGTCTTATATGATTTTATAAAAATCTTAGGTCGTCGCGGCATAAATATTAAGATCGGGTGTATGTTAATAAATTATATAAAATTATAATGACGGGGGCCAAAATTATTATCTTAATATTAATTTATTAAAATAAACTTTAAAATAATTTTATTTGACTTTTAATATTTAATTTTGATAATTTACATTTTAGACCCTAAACTTATAATATTGACACTTTAAAACCTAAACTAATATATTGGTCCATTATCACCTTAAAGTATAAAATTACAATTTCGGAAACTTACTAATTCGGGAAACTTGCTAAGAATGGAAAGTTACTAAAAATGGAAACAAACTTAAGATAAGTAATATGATTAAAATGAGTTCATAAGTAACACGTGATTATCATATTCGTGTAGATCCGGTGAAGCGGGAGTAGTTGTCATCTCTGTGTGATCATCGTTGGTTGTAATTTGTTTTCGTTAAGGTACAGATATTCTTCCCTTTTCAGTAGGGACTTCTCATGACTTTCTTGATCCTTGACACTGCTATGATTCCCTTTCGATATGCCATTGCTATGATCCCTTTGTTATCATATTTTGATATGAGCTTCTGATATGATCCTTCTGATATGAGCTTTGATATGATTCGTTTGATATGATTCAGTTCAGTTTGCTATGTTCTATTGGATATGATATGATGATTCGATATGATATGATATAATTTGTTCTGTTCTGATGCCCGAGTTTTTATTCTACTCACGGAGGTACCATGGGCGTATCATTGAAGCACCAATGGCATGACACTTTCTGTGGAGGTGTGATTGATCAACGGCGTCCCCATTTTGATATGATATGATATGATTATGAGTACTCTTGGCCATTATGCGTGTATATACTTGTCATGCGATGTCACAACTCGTAATTTCATGTTCTGTTTCGCATGTCGAAATTTCATTTTTATTTTGGGAAGTTACTATTCATCAGTTACTATTCACTATTACTATTCATTTTCACTATTCATCTCAAAAATTTTTATTTCATATTCTCGTAAGTTAAACTATTTTAACGGTAATCCGAGAGTTTGGCGCTCGTCGGATCATTTCTGCAAAAATCACGAAGCCGTGTTCGAGATTTACTTTTGGGTTTAAACGTCGTTCCAGCATCCCGATATGTCCATAAAACACTATAAACAATAGAAATATGATTTTCTCTCATTTTACGACAATTCTAAAAGTTTTGGAATTTTACGTTTTTCAGTTCAGCGTTTTACGCGAATTACGCGTTTTAAACCCGTGTTTCCAGTTTTAACAGCGTTTAAGCAACCCGATGGAACTTACCATTCATTTTATATTTCATCATAGAGTATTTTGACAAGTTTAGTCATTCTTTCAAGTTTCAAATTTTTACGACACCCGAATTTACGTTTCGCGGTTTAAAACTTTACGTTTAGCGATTAACGGAACCAAAACCGACTCTGTGAACTAGATATTAACAAGTTTCCTACATACTCATCAACCATGTGCAGCCCCCCCCCCCCCCCCTCAAAATATCTAGTCAACTTGACCAATTGTTTACAAAAATGCCATTGGATAAGATTTTTCATACAAAAACACAAATAACACATACTTGTTATTTTTAGAAATCAAATAGCAAGGTTTTCTCTCCTTTCCTCTCTTCCTAGCCATGACCCATAATTAAAACACAAGGATGATCCATCAATTTTTCAAGATCAAGTTATCATCAAGCTCTATTTTCATTCCTTGTTAGGGTTTTGTGATAAAAACCTATGTTTCTTAGTCCATTTCTCATCAAACTCCATATATATTCAAGTAAGCTTCAAGTGTTATTTTTCATCATCTATTACCTTCATTTCATTACTAACATGTTGTATTTTCATGATATATTGGTTAAATATGCAAGTAGTTATGTTATATATACCACTTTTCAAGTATTTCTTAATTACTATGAGATTATAATTAACCTATGATTATCCCCATGAAACCCACCAAGGTTGGAGATGTTTAGGAACCCATGACACCTTGAGTAGGTGTATGGTAGGATTAGACTAGATTTGTGGTGATTGGAGTGGATTTGGACAAGTATTAAACAAGAAAAATGAATTTTAGCCACTATATAAATGTTGCTGTCCCATTTTGTAAAATCCAGAAAAATCAGGGGATTCCGGGTAACTTTGGGCTAGAAAATCAGAAAATAATTTCAAAAACTAAGCCGTGGGCGAAAGAACGGATTAAAACGAGTTTATAACGTAGGAGATATGATTTTTGCAAGTTTAACGACGAAAACTATTTTCTGAAAATTGTACTTGCTGTCCCACGATTTTCAATGGGCAATCTGAGGTGTAAAACTTGATCTAGCCATCCCGACTTATCAAAAATATATTAGTATGTTGTCCCACGATTCCGGGGATATAAAGAACGTAGAAAACAAGCTTATAACGACCAAGATATACTCGTTTCAAAATCGACGAAACTCTATTTATTTCCACCAGCTTTTTAGCAAAATATTACTGTGTAGAAAAACAGTTTTTGTAATACATCATGTTGAGAGCCAATTTACTCATTGATAAGCTCATTTCTGGAAAATTTACATTATTGACAAAAAGTTAGTTCACCCAGCCTAGTTTTCAAAACATCCAACCGTTTGTCAAAAGGATTTATAACGAACAACTTATGGACTTCCAAACTTTCCTGAAAACTGCCCAGAATCTGCCGAAACAGCCCAAACACCTTACTTCATGGCTATATATCTTTATGATTGAAACCCATATGGACAAACTTCACTTCCGTGACTTTTTAGATGAGGTGAAAATCTTTCTAAAACTACTGAGCTTCTTTCCTAACTCTTAATATTCACTATTTCGCGACTAGTTTTACGAGGCCAATTGGGACATATTTTCAAGTAATGAAAATATTATACTTTACGTCGAAAACCTTATATTTGCCGATAGAACACCAAACGAGGATCGTGGAGTACTGTTTCAACATATTTATACAAAAAATGGTTATTAACTTAACGAGACGTCAAAAACGTATTTTTTCGACGATAAACGTTATTTTCAAAACTAACGAGTGGTATCGATAACATACGTATTTGCATGTTGTCACACCCCCAAGATCGGATCCAGCGGAAGCATACGTGTAGCTGGGGTGTAACTCAATCGGTAACACAACACAAGTACAAAAATGGTTTTCACTTTAATTATTTAGAATAAAATCGTTTAATCAAAATGTTGAATTTACATCGTTAAAAGTAGTGCGGAAGTAGGCCCTTAAAAGTGGTTTAAAACGGTCCCCATATAAATAATCAGAGTCTTCTATGACCATGCCATGCCCTGCCAAAACCTCCAGTAGCGTGCCATTGCTTAAAACCTGAAAATACATGCTAAAGAGTGTCAACACGAGGTTGGTGAGTTCATAGAGTTTGTTTAACAAATAAAGTTTATAGAAAAGTGATCACACAGCAAAGGCATCGTAAATCCACTCAGTTACAAGTCCCGCCATAAGAGACTTGTAACCTGTGTGTTTACAACCCACTGCTAAATAGTTTATGTCTAGTTGTCAAGCACAAGTGGTCAATATAATATGTCAAATTTTCAATCATATGTACGTGTATCATAGTGGTTAAAAGTGTAAACGTCACCACAAGGGTCTTCCGACATACAGTCAGGATGCACAACACACCTCTAGGGTCTTCCAACAACTTACGGTTGGGATGCATCCAAATTAATGGCCTTCCAATACCGTAGTATTAGGATGTATCCAAATTAATGGCCTTCCAATACCGTCGTATTAGGATGCTGCTCCGTCGACAGGGGAGACTTTATAATGCTGCTCCGAACAAGGGAGACTTTATAGTGTTGCTCCGAACAAGGGAGACTTTAAGTCAAAGTACGTACGGTACATAAGTTCAAAAGTTTAAGTCAAGTTCAAAAGGTCAAGACAAGTCATAAGTTCATAATAAAGTTCAAGTCAAAACCATGTTTAAAGAGTCAAGTAATAGTTCAAGTAAAAACGAGCATGTATTCTCCCCCAAAAGTTGACAAAACAATTTAAAAAAGTAGGGGCTATGACTCACCTGGTACGATAGTTACGAAGACAAAAGTGGTTACACAGAAATGAGGTTCGATCTCTAACCGCGACCTATAATGAACGAATGATATGATCTACTTAAATTATGAGGGGATGCGATGAATGTACATGCACATGAAGCCTATACCACTCATAGTTTGAAAATAAGCGTTGGCGTCGATTTATAGTGTTTCCATAATTTAAGAGAATATGTGCTATTAGAGGTTGTCAAATATATAGTTCGCCTAGTTTTCAAAAGTGTATATCTTGGTCGTTTTAAGCTCGTTTTCTACGTTCTTTATATCCACGGATTCGTTTTAGTATATACTAATATATTTTTGATAGTTCGGCTCCTCTAGGTTACGTCTAACGCCTCTATTTGTCCGTCTAAAAATGTCAATCAGCATGCAGTTTTCAGAAAATATAGTTTTCGTCGTTAAACTCGTTTTTAGCGTATCTCCTTCGTTATTAACTCGTTTTCATCCCCGTTTTCGGCCATAGTTCCGTCTCGGAATGTATTTTCTAAATATTTGGTCAAAAGTTACCCCAAACCCACTGAGTTGGCCACGTTTTCATTTCAAGGACAGTAGGTTTTTATATATGTTTAAAATCCATTTTTTAATGTTCCAAACTAGTTTCTAATCCAACCAAACCACTTTCAATCACCACAAATCTAGTCTAATCTTACCATACACCTTCTTAGGGTGTCATGGGTTCCTAAACATCATAAATCAAGTGGATCTAACAAGGATCTAACAATAATCTATTTCTAGAGTTCAAAAGTTAGATATATATATAAATGAGTGGTATATACTAACATATGCATGTAAACCTTGTATGAAATTCATATGATCATTGTAGGAACTTAAATAAATTATCAAAATGGTTTTGACAACTTACTTGAAAGATTAGTGAGCTTGTGATGATGAAAAACCTAATAACCTTGAGTTTTTATTTCAAAACTCAAACAAGGACAACAAAAGGAACAAGAAAATGACTTGATCTAGGAAAACCCATGGTTTCTTCTTGGTCTTGTGGCTTGGCCGGTTCATGAGCAAAAGAGAAAGAGAGAAAAATTTTACTTGTTGTTATTTTGTGAAAATGAGAAATGAGATGAAAAATGTAGATAAGTATAGATATGTATTATTGTAAATGGGACAAGATCCACCATTTAAGGAATTAAATGGGGTGGAAGAGTTTTGCAAAAATCTTGTAAGATATTAGGTAGATTATGCTAGATATTAAATCTTTTAGGAGATACCGGGTACCGAGTTAACTAAAAATAAATTGTAACGAGATAAAATAAAATATAATGAAGTTGTAAAAATTGTAAAATAATATTCCTGATGAGAATCGGAAGTTAAAATAATTATCTTATTGAAATAACGCAAACCGACGGAGTAATAAGCTCCGACCGTAAAATGTATCAATTGGTTTGAAAACACCGGGTAAATTAATAATATAATTTTTAAATTATTATTATGAGTATCAAAATGTGTTAGGACCATAGTTGGGATTGTCGGATAATTATTCAAAATAATAGCTCATAAAATAACGTTTATTAGGTAGATAACCGTACGTTTACAAAAATGACGCAACTCACGCATAAATGACAAATTTTCTCCGAGGTGAATAGTGTTTTATGAATAGTAAAATTTTTGAACGCTTCTCAGAATCACAAACTGACTCCGAAAAAGATGAATAGTAAAATGATGAATAGTGATCGATGAATAGTAACCGATGAATAGTAAATGTGAAAGTTCGGGAAAAGACCAGAATTTACGAGTTGTGACACATGTGTAGCATCATTTCATTTCTTACATTAGATCATATCATTCATATTAGGTTGCGGTTAGAGATCGAACCTCATTTCTGTGTATCCACTTTTGTCATCATAGCTATCGCACCAGGTGTGTCATAGCCCCTACTCTTTTCATACTTGTTTTAACTCTTTGGGGGAGATACATGCTCAACTACTTGCTTGTACAAATACTCAAAACATTTATACTTGATTTCATACATACATGATTGTGTTATACTTAACTGCGTTATACTAAATTGTGATACTTCCAGTGGCCCCAAATTAAGTTGTTGGGTGACCATTGAGACTGCCAGTGGCTCCAAATTAAGTTGTTGGATGACCATTGAGACTATCTAGTGGCTCCAAATTAAGTTGTTGGATGACCATTAGCTTTGATACATACTAACATTTGCGAATGTTGGATACAACATAAACGTGAGGTCTTCGGAGATGAAGTGTAGACTCACGACTAATTGCTTAACTGTTGTGATGAACTTACATATGTCTTAATCATACTATATATTAGTAGTGGGTTGTGAACACACAGGTTACAAGTCTCTTATGGCGGGACTTGTAACTGAGTAGATTTACGATGCCTTTGTTGTGTGATCATTTTTCTATAGACTTTATTTGTTAAACAAACTCTATGAACTCACCAACCTCGTGTTGACACTTTAGCATGTATTTTCAGGTTTTAAGCAATGGCACGCTACTGGAGGTTTTGGCAGGGCATGGCATGGTCATAGAAGACTCTGATTATTCATTTGGGGACCGTTTTAAACTATTTTAAGGGCCTACTTCTGCACTACTTTTAACAATGTAAATTCAACATTTTTGATTTAACTATTTTATTCTAAATGATTCAAGTGAAAACCATTTTTGAACTTGTGTTGTAATACCAATTGAGTTACACCCCAGCTGCATGTATGCTTCCGCTGGACCCGATTTTGGGGGTGTGACATGCGAGCAGGTGTATATATGATTTGTTTGTAGGAGGGGGTGTATGGATGCATCCTAGGTATTCTGTTTTGTGTAGGGTGAATGTGAGTGTGTTCTTACACTTCTTCACGTTGGAGCTAGCTACTCCATTTTGGTACTTAGAGGTCTCCCCTCTTCGTGCACTTATGATTTGACGGATATGTGATTATATGGTAGGAGACCTATTCGAGTATCTCGTTAGGTCGTCTCGTGGCTTTCCTATGATTCTTTGTGTCTATTCGAGTATCTCGTTAGACAAGCCTTTGTTCTAGCTGCTCATGTAATTCTGGTTATTATATGATTCGTATTACCATTTGATTCTTCATGTTCTTTATTCAGTTGACTTATGATACTTGTTAAGTTATCGTTGATCTCTTATGCGTTTGATAGATGACATTCGTTTCAGCAGGAGCTTATGATTTCTTTTCTTATACTTAAATACGTTTTGATTATTCGTTTTGTTATATATTTGTTCACTGAGCTTTTTAAGCTCAGCCGCATTTCTTTTCTTCTGCGGCTGTTTTAGGTTGGAAGCTGGGTTTGAGCGAAGAGTGCATAGGAGCATTTAGTGGACTACCCTGATGATTAGACAACCATTTGCTTTGGATTAGACTTGGTTTAGCTTCAGTTAGATTTAGTTTATTTTGTATTTCAGTTTTGGATTTCAACTTGTATAGAGTTAGTATTTTCCTTATTATCTTAGAATACCTTTGTAACTTTCATGTTTATAAGTCTTCCGCTTACATTAGTATGTTCTGATTTGGCACCATAATGTGACATTTTGACCCATGTCGGGTTGGGGTGTTACAAACACAGTATTAATAAAAACAAGCTATAACTAAGGATTTAAACTGATTAATAAGTGAATACTAATAAACTGAATAATAAAGAAAAAAATAAAACAATAAGCAGTAAATAAACAATTGAAATTGAAATTTTATTAATACTAAATTCTGAGTACAAAGCTTTTGGAAATGAAATTACAATTAAAGAAAATAAAATAACGGCATAACTTTTATAAAAAAACCTATACCTATAACTGTGATGGAGGGGGGTATTTATACTTGAAACGGGTGAGTTCTTGGATCCTTCTAGCAGTCCCATGTCAGCTATCCTCATGAATTTGTGTTAGTTTGATGCAATATCGTCCATCAGATTATCCTTGGTCCCCAATCCTTATCTCTCAGCCGTTTGATCAATCATTGCCTCATCTTAGACGCGATATAGCACACGAATCACTGACATGGCAGGCCTGCCATGTCAGGGTCTTCTAGAAGCTCACGTACAATGACCACAATGCCTTTAATTGTAGTTAATTTGGGATTTACATGCGTGAATAGTAACCTAGGGTTTATCTTTCTTGGTTAAAATGAATTGGGGGGCGGGTAATTTGGAATTGGGGGTTTTTATTAAATAGTGTTGACCGGGTATAAGGGATTGGGTTGACCGGGTATAAGGAAACAGGCCGGGTCTAGGACAAGGGTGTTGGGCTTTTTTTTTTTTTTTTTTTTTTTTTTTTCCTTGTTTGGGCTTTTTAGGGGTTTTTGGACTAGATATTAGTATGGATCCGGTTGTAATTTAAGTTTTAAGCATAAGGATCAAAGTTGTAGTTTCAAAAAATACAAGGGACCAAAACTGATAATTTTCCAAACTTCTTCCCAGGACTTAAATTGACTTTCTCTAATTCTTGAAGGACTTCATTTGTCTTTTCTTCTAAGGGACCATTTTTGTACTTTCCAAAAAATGCAGGGACTAAATGTGTCATTTCTCCAAACTTTTCACCAAGGACCATTATTGCACTTTTGTGAATCTCTGAGAACTTTTTATTACATTTTGAGCTTTCCTTTGTTATTTTGCTTCCCCTGCTCCGGCTTTTGACCTTTCTCCACTCTCGTGCTCGTTTTTGACGGTTTTGCTTTGTTTTTTTTCATTTTTCTCATATCCGTACCTACACATAGACAAATTGTTGGGAATTCTGCTAAGAGAGAATTCTGCTGAAGAATCTGCTGATGGATTCGGCTGAAGAGACAGATTCTGCTGAAGAAGTGAATCTGCTGAAGTAGAGATTCAGCATATTATGTTTCTACGGATATAGTTATTCCGTGTTATTTATTAGTTTGTTAGGATATGCATGAGCTATTTTAGGTAGTGATATGCATTGATATTTTTATTTATTATTGTATTAGGGTTCCTTGTGTATAAAAGGAACTGATAGTCATTTTTATTAGTACGCTTCTTGAATAAAAACTCCAGGAAAAACACCTTTAGTGTGTGTGATATAGATCCATAGAGGATCATTGTTCTTATAGAAAAACCTTGTTGAAACTTTGATTGTTCTTTATTATTATTCCGCTGTGCTTAATCATTGTTACTATATCCTAGAAGAGCTTAAACGATCTTTTACAATTGCTCTTTATTAATAAATACGAACATGAAAACCTTGAAACCCTAGATATCAAGAGCCACCCGCTCTGATACCAATTGTAAAAGATCGTTTAAGCTCTTCTAGGATATAGTAACAATGATTAAGCACAGCGGAATAAGAACATAAGAATCAAAGTTACTTCAAGGTTTTCTTTATTATAAATATAAAAACTACTACAACTACTAAACTACTACTAACGCTCTATGCGTTTCTAGACTCTCATTGGAGAGACTAGCTATGAATGAGATGATCTGTAACCTAGACGCCTACCCCCTTTATATAATAGAGGGAGGTTACAAACCCTAGCTTACTAATCAAGCTAACTATTACATATTAGGTCCTCATTGTTTCTTCTTGAATAAAAACTCCAGGAAAAACACCTTTAGTGTGTGTGATATAGATCCATAGAGGATCATTGTTCTTATAGAAAAACCTTGTTGAAACTTTGATTGTTCTTTGATTGTTCTTTTACAATTGGTATCAGAGCCTCGAGAGAGTCTCTGCCATACTAAGAAAAACAAATCTTACACCTTTTCAAACAAATCAACAACCATGCCTGGATCTGATGATGATACTGATACAACTCAAAACATTAACACCACTTCTCTTCAACAACTCAGCCTCTCTAACAGTAATGCTAAGTTTCCATACTTGAAGAATGCTGAAGAATATCACTTGTGGTCCATGAAAATGCAGAACTGGATCACAAATGTAGATTGGAATCTATGGGAGATTGTTAAGAAGGGAAATAGCTTAAAGAAGCATGTTACTGATGCTGATGGAGTTGTGACAATTGTAGCTCCCAAAACTGCTGAAGAGATTCTGGCTGTGCAGAGGGAAAGTAAAGTCAGAACTATTTTGCTCCAAGCAATACCAGATGATCATATGGGTGACTTCCATTTTATGGAGGATGCCAAGGATATTTGGATGGCTATAAAAGCAAGATTTGGTGGGAATGAGGAATCAAGAAGGTTGCAGAAGTCTTTGCTGAAGCAGAAATTCCAAGAATTTCAGATATCTGAAGAAGAGGGAATTCATAAAGGTTATGACAGGTTTCATCGGATCTTGAGTCAACTTAATCAGTTGAAGGCTAGACCTGACAATGAGGACTGCAATGCTAAGTTTCTGAGATCTTTGCCACCATCCTGGTTGCAAGTCAGTATTGCTATCAAAACAAAGGGTGGCTTGGACTTAATCTCCTTTGATGATCTCTACAACAAGCTCAAATCACTTGAGCCTGATGTTAGAAGTCCTATTCGTCCATCTACTCATTCTGCATTTGTTGGTGCTTCTACAAAACCTGTGCATCAAGCTTCAAGTTCATATACATCTGGAGCATCTTCTCAAACTCATAATCAATCTACTCCTAAATCAAGATCAAGTAATGTGTTGGAGGATCTTATTCATTCATTTGTGGCTGAATATGAACCTCAGCAGTTTATTGCTTATGAGGACTTTGAACAGGTAGATCCATTGGAAATGGAGGAGATGCACTTGAAATGGGAGCTTGCAATGATCTCAATGAACATCAGAAGGTTTGAAGCCAAGTCTGGAAGAAAGTTTGGTTTTAATGGCAAAGAAGCTGCAAGGTTTGATAGAAGGAAGGTTAAATGCTATACTTGTGGTCAAGTGGGACATTTTTCAAGGGAATGCAAAGATAGAAAGGCTGGAGATGAAGTTAGATATGGTTCTTATCCACTGGAAGCAGGGAATACCAAGACTGTACCTTCAAAGGCCATGGTGACTCTGGATCACCAAATTGATTGGGGTGATCATGAACCTGCTGGAGAGGAAGCTGCTACATCTTCACAAGTGAATCTACTGGCATTTACACCTTCAGAAGACAAGAAGGAGCAAGTCTCCTTGATGGGAATCTCTCAGGTACACAATTGTGTGTTTGGATGTAGTGTAAGATACAATGAACTTAAAAAGGAATTTGATGAATTGAAACCTAAGTACAATGAATGTTATATAGAGGTAGAGTCTTATAAATTGGCTTTAAAAACTCTAGAGAAACAAAAAGTATGGTTTCAAAAGAATCAAGTTAAATATGATGAAAAAATAAGAGTTCTAGAAAGTGATTTAGAAATTGCTAAGATAGAATTAAAACGTACTGAAAAAGAAAAATCTGATGTAGAAAAAGAAAAACAAGAATTACAAGTGAAGTTAGATAAAGAAGTGACTGGTCGTATGAAGTGGCAAGAAGGGGCCTCTAATTTAAATAAGTTAATTGATGGTCGCCAATCTGTTAGGTCTAGAAAAGCATTAGGATATGAGAAATATATAGATCCGGAAGAGTTAACTTATCCTGATATGTCTAGTGTTTTTGACCCTGAACCAGCCTTAGCTTATCAGACACCAGTTAAATTTGTTAAGGAAGGGGAAATGAAAGCTGTCCCTGGACCTATCAGAGGGGAGCATATGCCTATAGACCTGTCCATACCTGTTCACTTTGATGGATCACACCATTTATATGGCAAAAAGTCTACTGACTTACCAGATTCAAGTGACAAGTCTTCAAAGGTCAATGTCCCTTCCCCCAATGTTTTTAGTGTCAAAAGCTCAGAGTCTAATTCTACTGAGTCTACCTCTTTTGCATCTGCTTCTAGTGTTTCTACATCTAAGAGTAAAGCTGAGATTGAATCCACAGTTAGGGCACCCAAACAAGAACCCATTGTTGTTCAAGATTTACCTAGTTTCACTTGTAATAAATCTGATAAGAATACATACAGTTCTAGGACTTCTTGTAATAAGAATGGATGTTTTAATAAAAAGGCAAGTAAAGTTAAGAAGAAAACTTGTTTTGTGTGTGGTAGTAAGTCTCATCTCATTAAAGATTGTGATTTTCATGAGAAGAGAATGGGTGTGTGTGCTGACCAAAAGAGACCTAGACCAATGTGGACCAATGTTAATAATATTCCTCCATATGTTCCACAAGCACATGTAAAAACCAGCAGACCCAATCCTGCTGCTAAATCAGTTTCTGCTGATAAGTCAGTTCCTGCTGATAAGCCAGTTTCTGCTGGTAGACCTTTTCCAGCCGGTTGGAAAAGACATGTTGCTAGACCATTCTATAGACCTACTAGCACTTACTTTCAGAATGGTTTTTGGCCTAGTTATTTTAACCCAATATATATGGGGTGGGGGAAAAGATGGGATACTGGTGTTAAGCCCTCAACAGGTTGTTCTTGGAAAACTAAAAGTAAAGGTTCATTCTGGGTACCCAAGAACAATAGTCTTTGTCAGGTGCATTGATTGAGGGGAGGCATAAGCCTAAGGGGAGGCTTATTGTTGTATTCTTTGTATTCTAACCATTTTTGCAGCTGTTGGATCCTCATAAGCCTAAGGGGAGGCATAGTGCTTCTGCTGGCACTACATTTTTCTTTGGTTTCTACTGATGCTAGATGGTATATTTTACATATTTTGTATTTCTTTTTCTTTCTTTCTTCTATTATTAAAAAAAAAATAAAATAAAATAAAATTAAAAAAAAAAAAACACTATATTTGTATAGTTTTTGTTTTATCTTGTTTGCAGGTACTTGTAGTGGTTAATTACCACACAAATGGCTCTCAACTTACCATGTCTTACTGACACAAGAGTTGGCTAGCCCACATGTATATGGCTTGTGGTAAAGGCAGTGGAAAACCATATTTGGTAATCAGTTAACCAAGATGATTTTCATCAAGATAATTGGCTAGTCCTGAGCAAACGGCTACAGGTAAAGACATCTCAAATCCGTTTATAGCTGATGATTTACTAAAAATCATGTGGTTATCAGTGTACCTTTGAACACTTGGCTACTCCAGTAGTGATGGCTATTGGTAAAGAGACATCAAATCCATTATTTTCAATGATTCACCTCTCAAAGGAGTTAACACACCTGGAAGTGATGAGAATAGTATGAAACTAATTTGTTTTGATGTACATTTGGTCATTTGTTGCCGCTCATACTTAGGAGTTGCTTATGGTACCTTGTTCTTCAAAGATGGTTTCTAGTTGCTGCTATAGAAGTTGCTGCTAGTTCTCATATTCTGCTGCATACTTATTATGTTACAATCCTCAAGCTTCATATGTTCAAAGATTTATCCAGGAATCTTGAAGTTAACATAGTCAACATCAAGATTAGGGGAGGATTGTTGGGAATTCTGCTAAGAGAGAATTCTGTTGAAGAATCTGCTGATGGATTCGGCTGAAGAGACAGATTCTGCTGAAGAAGTGAATCTGCTGAAGTAGAGATTCAGCATATTATGTTTCTACGGATATAGTTATTCCGTGTTATTTATTAGTTTGTTAGGATATGCATGAGCTATTTTAGGTAGTGATATGCATTGATATTTTTATTTATTATTGTATTAGGGTTCCTTGTGTATAAAAGGAACTGATAGTCATTTTTATTAGTACGCTTCTTGAATAAAAACTCCAGAAAAAACACCTTTAGTGTGTGTGATATAGATCCATAGAGGATCATTGTTCTTATAGAAAAACCTTGTTGAAACTTTGATTGTTCTTTATTATTATTCCGCTGTGCTTAATCATTGTTACTATATCCTAGAAGAGCTTAAACGATCTTTTACACAAATACAAAAACATACATTCTCTTGGCATATTTGGTTAGTATTTGGTGTATTTGGTCTGATTTAAGCCTAAAAAGGATGTGTGAAAAAGCACACATCAAAATCCCCCAGACTAAGGTATTGCTGTGTCCTCACGCAATGTCATCACCTCACGCTTAAGAGATACATAATTTCAAAACCTCTCTTTACTGACGTTGTAAAGTAGCAATGATGTTCAAAAGAGATATCAAAATCATTTATTCTCAAAAACGCTCCGTTTTCTAATTTTCATGAATAACAACTACTACTATTCTTTTTGTACTTTTTCATTTATATATGTGACGGTTTGCCTTGACTTTCATTATCAATTCTTATCTGTTGATAACTTTCAGGGTCAACGAGTAGAAACACTTCTCACAGAGAAGAGACCATACGGATAAAAATCGTCATCCTTGATTTTTCACAAGCTCCCAAACTAAGCGTAAAATCGAGATCATTGTTTATACACAAGTTAGGTGCTAACACTACCCACAAAAGTTACTTGTGTAATTACCTCTTGTTCCCAGGTACTAAGTTCTGTATCTCAAGATTTTAATTTGTGAGAAATGAATTGCTTCATATTTTCTCGTTTTTTATATTTGTTAGTCCGATAAGAGCACAAAATTTAAACGCTAAGTAGTTTCCAAACTTTCCCTCGAAAACCCCTGCATACAGAAATTGGGTCCACATGAAGGTCTCTGATTTAACATGATTTGTGGAGGGCCCCCTTTTTATTTACAGCCAAGACATCCCATGTTTGAGACCCGAAACGGAAGCTTTTTATTAGGGAAACCTCCGGAGTCGAAGCTTGGCATTTTTGCATAATTATAAGCACTTTAATAATACTTGGTCCTTAGTCCTTTATTTCAATTACAACAACAGTTTAAGAGCCGCCAAGATGTAAGAGCTTTATTATGACCATGGATTTATATCCGCTGCTTTTTTATAGCTTTGGATTCCTCTGCCTTTTTATTTGGCTTTGGACTATTATTATTGATATTCATAATTATATGCCAAACCCCGAGTCCTACGGCCTTTACTAAGATCACAACATCGGCTGCGAATCGGCAAGATGCAATAGTCTATTTCACCGTAACACTGGCAGTACCCCTATGTGTACCAAACCCCCATATGCAGAGATTTTGTTGGGAACGAGAAGAAACTAAGTATTGCCCAAACCCCATACACTTAATTAATCCAATAGATCTATTTTTATTGGTGTGCAATCTTGTGGGAACAAGGAGGCCACAAGTACCTTTCGTGGGCTCTAAAGAGATCCAACTACTCCACGTTTAGCACGAAACTTCTAAATAAACTCTATCATTCCTCGATCTCCGCAAATTTAAAATCCCAAGTAATGAGATCCGCGGATGCTTAGCCATAATCTTTTGATTATTTTGGTTAAGGGAGACGAGCTAGGGCTCAATACGCCCGGTCAAATCGGAACTTTTATTTCTACTCTCGCCGGCAGGAAAGTCAAAACAAGGTGTCAAATCTTATTATTATATCATACATCATCATTTTTTTTTAGTAAAGAGGTGACAAAATTTTAAAATTTTAAAATTTTGGTGGAAAAACGGAGTTGCGTAAGTTAACAGCTCAGACGATGGTAACAGGTCAAATTGAATCAAAGATTCACCCCCCCCCCCCCCCCCCCGAGACTAAAGTGAAAGATTTTCCTCAATGTTTTAAAGGTACGGGTAATCCTATGTAATATATAAGGCCGTTTATTAAGTATGCCAAGAGATAAACGTTAGTCGATAAGATTGTAGATATGTTGAATTTCCGAAAGAGCAGCGAAGAATGAGACTCGAGTGGAGAGAACGACAAACCACGAGCACAAGAGTCCTCAAACTTCGGGGAAATTCCTGAACATTCACAAACAACCACGAAAACACGAGTTTGGAAAGGGTCGCCCCCCTCACGTCAGGTTACTTAGAAAATAGAAAATAGAGAAAATGAAAATGGATAAGCATGGGGTGCCTCCCACGAAGCGCTTGTTTTTGATTACCGAGTCACATGAGCTTGACTCGATCCCCGAATTTAGTTATCCTTAGGGAAAGTTTGGATATCCGAGACAACCATGGGTGGTATGTCCCCTCCGAAGTAATGTTTAAGACGATGACCATTCACCTTAAAGTTGGGACCATTAGGTTCAGCTAGCTCAACGGTTCCATAAGGGAATACTTGGGTAATGGTGAATGGTCCAGACCAACGGGTTTTTAACTTGCCCGAGAAAATCTTTAATCGAGAATTGAAAAGAAGGACTCGATCACCAACATTGAAGACGCGACCTTTAATTTTAGCATCATGAATCCTCTTTGTCTTCTCTTTGTAGATCAAAGAATTCTCATAGGCTTGATCATGAAGTTCGACTAATCCATTCAATTGAACTTTACGGTGATCACCCGCGATTTGTAGGTCAAAATTGGCATGTTTCAAGGCCTAGTAGGCCTTGTGCTCAAGTTCAAAGGGCAAATGGCAGGCCTTCCCGTAAACCAGCTTGTATGGAGTGCACCCAATAGGTGTTTTGTAAGCTGTACGGAAAGCCCAAAGTGCATCGTCTAACTTATCAGCCCATGAAGCACGATGTTTACCTACGGTTCTTTCTAAAATTCGTTTCAAGCCACGATTGGAGACCTCAACTTGACCACTAGTCTGTGGATGATATGCCGTAGAAAGACGATGTGTGACACCATATTTGAGGATAGCCTTAGCGAATTGGTCGTTACAGAAATGGGTCCCACGATCACTTATAATAGCACGAGGTGCACCAAATCGAGCGAAGAGACTTTTGAGAAATTTTACTACAACTCGGGCGTCATTGGTGGGTAATGCTTTTGCTTCAACCCATTTAGACAAGTAGTCGACGACCACGAGTATATATTTGTTACCACGAGAAGACGGGAATGGACCCATGAAATCGATACCCTAGACGTCAAAAATTTCACAAACTTGGATAGCATTTTGAGGCATCTCGTCTCTCTGAGAAATTTTTCCTTGACGCTGGCAAGAATCACATGATTTAACCAACTCATGAGCATCCCAGTAAATCGTCGGCCAATAGAAGCCGGAGTCAAATACTTTCTTAGCGGTGAAGTTGGCACCATGATGTCCCCCCGTGGGCCCATTGTGGCATGCCATGAGAATTTCAGTGGCTTCTTTGCCGTGAACGCACCGCCGGATCACTTGATCCGTTCAAATCTTAAACAAGTAGGGGTCGTCCCAAAAATAATGCTTAACATCTTTGAAGAATTTCTTCTTTTGCTAGAACGACATCCCTTTACGGATAAAATTCCCCGCATGGTAATTCGCAAAGTCGGTGAACCATGGGGTACTAGAATCACAATGTGATAAACTCCCCAGTGTCTCAAGAGGAAATGCTTCATTAATTTCCTTTTTCCCGAAAACACTTTGATGGGGATTCTCTAAACGTGATAGGTGATCAGCAGCAAGGTTCTTAGCTCCCTTTTTGTCACGAATTTCAACATTGAATTCTTGAAGGAGTAGAACCCACCGCATCAAGCGTGGCTTAGCATCTTGCTTTGCCATTAAGTATTTAAGAGTCGAATGATCCGTATACACTATGCATTTCTTTAAGAGCAAATAAGGTCGAAACTTTTCAAAAGCGTAAATGACTGCTAACATTTCTTTCTCAGTAGTCGTATAATGGTATTGAGCATCGGTCATTGTTTTACTAGCATAGTGTATCGGCTGAAAATGCTTTGACTTACGTTGCCCCAGGACTGCACTAATGGCATAACCGCTAGCATCGCACAATAGCTCAAAAGGCAAGTCCCAATCTGGGGCAACTAAGATCGGAGCCTCCGTTAACTTCTTTTTAAGGATGTTAAATGCTTTCATGCATTCATTTGAGAAGATAAACGGAGCATCTTTTTCATGCAAGTGGGTCAGGGGCCGGGCTATCTTAGAAAAATATTGGACGAAACGTCGGTAAAAGCCGGCATGACTGAGAAAACTTCTAATTCCTTTAACGGTTGTGGGATGAGGTAATTTTTCAATCACATCGACTTTGGCTCTATCGACCTCAATCCCGGATTTAGATATCTTATGGCCGAGGACAATGCCCTCTGATTGAGGTCCAAACGGTCAACCTAAATTGACCAGGGAATGGTCCGCGGAAGTATAGTGTTTCCCCGGGTCGTTATGTCCCGACGAGGTGTGATGGTTATTAAACGGGTTTGTGATCGGGTGAATTTGGACAGAAAAAGGTTTTGTGAATGATTAGACTAAGGAATCTACAAGGAAATAGCTTAAACAAGCTATATGAATAAGACTAGAAGCAAGGAAAAACCAGAAACGTTTAAAACTTAAAGCGTGTACGTTCACGTTTAAAACGTAAACGTACGAAATAAAACGTGAAAACGGGAATCTGAAAACCCCCAGGGGGTGAAAATGACTTTTTTACAAACTTAAAGGTAAAAGAAAATTTTTAGAAAAAGAAAAAAAATTTTACACTATTTAATTATTTATTATTAATTAAAAACTATTTAATACTTAATTATTAATATTTAAACAAATTAAATATAATACAATATTAATTAAATATTAAAAAGGTGAAAATAAAATTTCTAAAATTATAAAATAACTAAAAACAAATTTTAAAATTAAAAATAAGTATTTTTGTCTTTTTGTGGTTTTTCTATTAATTAATTAATAATTAATTATTAATTACCTAATTAAACTATTTTAAATTAAGAAAAATAGAAAATGAACAGTTAAAATTACGAGAAAATTTCTAAAATTATTTTACAACATATAAAATCTAGGAAAAATATAAAAACTAGGTTTTACTTAATAAAAAATAATTATGCTATTTAAAACTAATTATTAATTAATAATTAATAAAACTAAGATTAATTCTAATAAATACTAAATAATAAAATAAAAATCTGAGAAAATTACTATAAATACTTTAATATAAGAGGAATTTAAGAAAAATATAAAATAGCTATGTACTTAATGAAAATTTAAAAATGAAAATTAAAAATAAATTACATTAAATAGAAACTATCACTTAAAATTAAAATTGTTTTTTCTGGATTTTTCTTTTACCAATCTATTTTACAACTAAAAACAACAAACGTTTATGAAAACAACTTTTCTATAAATTAAAAATAAGCACTATGGAAAGCTAAAAGCCAAACAGTTGACTTTGTTTGACCAAGTGGTGAAATGAGCTAAAATTGCATTAAGTGGGACCCACTCTTGTTAATTCTGGTCCAAATAACTTATTTGAACATGTTTGTGCAGGAATAAGCACTAGTGGTCCACTGGATAAGTCAATAAGCTAACAATAAGCACTTATATTCTTACATGAACTCAGAAACTGGGACAGACTTTAGGGCTTGATTCAAGTGGGATCCAAAGGGTATTAGGTCAAACCATGGGTCAAACCTAAGAGCCTACCATGGGGTGAGTTGAAAGGAACAAAAATAGTGGCATAAGGAACACTGAGGTGATCAGAAACCACCACCAAAGTGGTGGTGGTGGGACTGTGGCTGCTGGTGCAGGGGATGAGCTCCCCCTGCAAGTGACTTTAGGGCAAGCTAGGGCCAAGGAAAAAAATCACAAAAATCAAAGGGCCATTGGAACATGAAATTGAGCTGGTATACTTCAATTAGGAACAATTTTCAGGGTTTAACTCAAATCACAAAAATCTATAAAAATCATGCAATTTTGGTGAAAATCTGAAATGGACACTATTTGACTTTTGATAAAAACTAAAGATTTGACTTTTATGAACTTTTGGTGCTTCTAAGTGATTGATACATGTTAATTAAACCTAATGAAAGTTAAATTAAGAAATCTAATATAATTTTTAATAGGAATCAAAGATTTGGAACTCCTAACAGTCCCACAGTGGACTGTTATGGATTTGTGGATTGGATTTTGACTTTTGGTGCTTAAAACTTGAACTTGGAACTTGTTTTGACCTAACTATACCTCATGTAATATGTTTACACTGAAACAACAACAAAACAACAACTAGAATAGATAGAATGGTGCTGATCCAAACACACCTTAATTATGACTGTTTGGTGATTTACAAGGCAAATCAAAATTTTAATCCATGAAATAGAGTTTTCAACTTATATTAACATGAAACAAGCACAAATAAACTTAAATTAATAACAAAGGAAGCACAAAAATGTTGAATACAAAAACAGAAAAGATTGCTTACAATGACAGTTATGTGAGAAATGGAACCATGGCACCAAACTACCAACCTAATCACTCACCATGAGTTCTTAAACCAGAATCCATCCAAAATCCACAAGTATCTTGAGTTCCATCTCCCTTAAGACTGATTTTTTATTTTTCTTCTATTTAATTTTATTTTTCTGAATTTTTGAGTTTATACACTGAATCTTTTTCAAATGCTTGGAATACTTCAAAAACTTATAAGTGAACTAAAATAAGCTTAAACAAGCAGTAAACAACAGCTTTTAACAACTTGAGAGCAAAATTGGGATTTTGAAGATTTTTAGTAAAAACTGAAAATTGAAAATGAAAGCTTAATTAAACAATTAAAACAACTTTAAATTACAATAAATAAGTTTGGAATTACACTTGGAAAGGAAAAAGAACAACTTGAATTTAAATTATACTAAATTCGTACAAACTAAACTATCACTACACTACTACTACTCTAATAATCTTTCTTCCTTGCTTTTTCTTTACTTTTATAGGTCCCAGAAGTATCCCTTGACTTTCCCACTTCACTCTTGGCCCTTGGATGGCCTTGAATTAATCCCAGCCATTTAAATGTGATTTGGCGGGAAAAAAGGGTGAGGCAGGTAATGGTGTTTGGTGAGTTATTAAATGAGGAGGGGGGATGTATGGGTGTAGGTGAAGGTGTTAATGATAGTTGGTGAGGTTGGTGGAGTTTGGAGAGGAGGGGGGAGACATAAGCCTGGTAATTAGGGAAGTGGGGGAGATGGTGAACAGTGATACGGGGTGTTGGGGGTGTTGACTTGGTCAAATGACCAGGTAATATTAAAGGTTAGGGAGTGGGCCAAAAGGTTGGGCTTGGGTAAGTGTTTGTGGATCAGGTATGGGGTTTAGGATTGGATTTAGTTTATTTTAACAAAAAGGGTCCATTTGGTAAAGTTATATCACAAGGACCATTTATGTAATTTGGTGAAAAGATGGGGGACTGAATATGTAAATGTTCTAAAGTTATCACAAGGATGAAAATTGACAACTTCAATAACCCAGGGATCCAAAATGTGTTTTTTCAATATTAAATTTCCCGGGGACCATTTTTGTAAAATTTCCAAACTCCGGGGACCAAAAGTGTAAATTCTCAAAACTTTTTACCCAATTGTTATTTTTGATAACTTTTTATTTTAAAAGGACTTGGGTTGACTTTTCTTGCAAAATAAATGCACAGGGACTAGTTTTGTTAATTTTTGAAAGTCGGGGGACTGAAACTGCCAATTTTGCAAACTTTGTACGTTTTTCATTTGTTTTTACTCATTTTGCATCTAAAATATATAAAACACAATTTTGAAATATATTCAGTATTTTGATGCATTTCTGGGTGTTTTTGTATGTTTTGCAGTTCAGATTTGACCAAAAATGATGAGTGTTTGAGCACTCATTAATCTCCCACACTAAAATATTGCTAGTCCCTAGCAATAACTGTTTTGAAAACTTGATGGATTTTAAACTCTTTACCAAAAGCCATCACTTCTGGAGTAGCCAGGTGTAAGAACTGTGGCACACCTGATAACCGTGTGATTTTGAGTAAACCACCAGCTGTCAACGGATTTGATTAGTCTTTACCAGAAGCCGTTTGCTTCTGGACTAGCCAACTCTTGATGGAATAGTCAACATCTTGGTGAGCTGATTACCAATTATGGATTTTCCACTACCTTTACCACAAGCCATAATCTTGCGGGCTAGCCAACTCATTCGCTTTATGGGATATGACGAGTTGAGGTGCCATACAATTTTGGGCAAATTGCAAGCCATAAACGGATTTGATATATCTTTACCAAGAGCCGTTTGCTCCTGGATTAGCCAATCCCTTTTGTCGGTTGGACAAGGCGGACTGATTACCACAAAAATTTTGAAGCACCAGTGAAAATTTTTTGAAAAATTTTTGAAATTTTGGCTAAAAACGGGGGTATTATATTGTAAAATGTGATAAAATTCGCTAGAATAGCGAAACACCCCCCACACTTAGCATGAATATTGTCCTCAATATTCAAAGTCCCAGCTATTATGCCGACATTTTGAACGTAAAAGGGCAACATTACAAGCTAAGCGTGGAAAACACCATTTTGTATTTTCACTTCATAAGTAACCATAGCATGGGGGACTCCCCCACACTTAGGGTGAAAACCCTATAAGTATGCTACTATTTTTGTTTACCGAGTTGCTAGCTTAACTCGACCCCGAATTCATTTGTCCTTGGGGAAGCATGATGTGGAAGAAATAATCTCAATCGGACTTTCATTCAAGATGTTTGGACAAACATTTGAAGCACGTGAAAGTTCCACACCGATGAGATAAGTATCCGGCTCAAGATAATGATACATGAAAATGCCGGGATCAAAGATAGTGTCTTCATTCCCGAAGGAGTGAAGAAGAGAGGAAGTCACCTTATAGGTGAAGAAAAGGAAGAAAACCATGATGAAATCATGAGTTGATCTTCATCCTCAAGAGGAGGCTCAATAGCCTGAGTTTGGATTTCAAAGGTTAAGCTCGTAAACAACCCGGGAGGGTGGGTGGGAATTTGCAAATCTTCATAATTGAGTGCATCTCCCCCCGGGCTATCAAACTCCGGAGGAGTCATGATATGATGAGTGAGTTCACCGGAGAACTCCTCATGAAGAGAATTATTCACAAGATGTGAATCTGTGAATTCATGTTCCTGAATAGACTCATCACAATCCTCATTCTGAATATCAAAGAGTGGATTATCATAAATCAAAGTGAATTCAGATTTGAATTCGAATAGAGGATTGGTGAGAGTAGTATTGAATGTTTCGGGAACAAAGAGATTATCATTCTCTTGTGGACTGTTGGGATAAGAAGTGAGTGACGGATCATGATATAGGAGACTTTCAATTTCTCCCAGATCTGCTTGGAAATCGAGGAGACCATCATCACTTCCCAATGAAAGTGGATTGATGTTAGCAAGTTCATCAGCGAACTCCTCAAGAAGATGATCAGCATCAGAATGTAGAATTGACGCCTCAACATACTCGATGTCTCCATAAGATGTACAATCATCGCTACAATCGGAGAAAGTCTCAAATTGATCTTTAGGACACTCAATGGGGAAAGGTAAATCACACACATGATCCAAAGTTCCCTGTGACTCTCCTGGGATTGGGACAAGGATCTCAACACTAGACTTTATTAATTCGTCCGATTCCTTATTAGGAATAGTGCTAAGATGCTCATCCCCCATGTTCAGAGAGTGAGTGTGAACTTCGGGTGTGATATCAATAGACAGAGGGAGTGGAGAGGAGCTAGCATTCATGGATTGTACGAGTTCCATTTGATCTTCTGCTAGTAATTTCTCCGTCTCATTATTTTCTCCCTGATTTTCCATGGAAGGAATCACAAATGATGAATTTGATGAACCCGTACAAAATTTAGAAATATCAAGGGTAACTTCATCATCATCATCATCGAGAAGAGTAGCACGGAGAAATATGGCACGTGTTTTAGCTGCTTATTCTAAGACTAGCAATTCTTCCTTGCTCAATTCGTTTCTAGCTGCTCGTTCTTCCGCAAGTAATTCTGCTATAGATTTCTCACGAGAGCTTTGAAACGATGAAGTAGCCAACTCCTCTTTAATTTCTTTCAATATCTCAAGAGCCTCTATTAACAGGTCTTGCCCAGTAACAAGAGGAGTTGCTTGAATCATTTGGTACTGTGGAGGTGGGTCTGAAAACGAATAGTCGTAATTGTTACAAGGAAATGGATTCCTTGTTTGACAATCAGAGCTAGTGTGTGGACCTCCACAATACTCACAACAGTAAAACTGATGTGGCTGTGAGTCGTATGTGCTTGAGTCATAATCTATATCAGGAAACTGCTCATAGACAAGCGTGTTTCCCGATTGACAATCATAATTGTAGTGTGAACGACCACAGTACTCACAACAGTAAAACTGCTGAGTCTCATGGTGTGGTAACTGATGGAATGAATCAGTCGTGCCAGGGTAGGAATAGGGATTCTGTTTATAGACAGACCCGTTTCCGGATTCTACCATGCCACAACTGGGGCAATTGCCACCATTATGAGGATTACCACACCAATGGCAAACCAGAAAGTGTGGATTAGACATAGAAAGAATCAAAAGGTTTGGGAGGGGTAGGGATGAAGAATCAAAGATGTGAGAGGGTAAAGGAGAATATTTTTGGGTTTTTGGATAATCATTTTGTACAAATGAGAAAGAAAAATGTTTTTGTGTTCGTTGAAAACTGAGTTTAAAAAGTTTTCGTGAACAGTTTTGTTTTTATATGAAAATAAGTAGATAATATGAACAAGGGTGGTAAATATACAATGGATGTATATCCCGACTCACTAATACGCAAAACCGTTCAGAATAGCGCGCACACCTCCCCGGCAGCGGCGCCAAAATTTTGATTGAGGTCCAAACGGTCAACCTAAATTGACTAGGGAATGGTCAACAAGGTCAAATTGCCTAGAGTCAATGCTCCACGGAAGTATAGTGTTCCCCGTGTCGTTATGTCCCGACGAGGTGTGATGGTTAATAAACGGGTTTGTGATCGGGTGAATTTGGACAGGAAAAGGTTTTGTGAATGATTAGACTAAGGAAACTACAAGGAAATAGCTTAAACAAGCTATATGAATAAGACTGGAAGCTAGGAAAAACCAGAAACATTTAAAACTTAAAACGTGTACGTTCACGTTTAAATAAAACGTAAACGTACGAAATAAAACGTGAAAACGGGAATCTGAAAACCCCCAGGGGGTGAAAATGACTTTTTTACAAACTTAAAGGTAAAAGAAAATTTTTAGAAAAAGAAAATAAATTTTTACACTATTTAATTATTTATTATTAATTAAAAACTATTTAATACTTAATTATTAATATTTAAACAACTTAAATATAATACAATATTAATTAAATACTAAAAAGGTGAAAATAAAATTTCTAAAATTATAAAATAACTAAAAACTAATTTTAAAATTAAAAATAAGTATTTTTGTCTTTTTGTGGTTTTTCTATTAATTAATTATTAATTACCTAATAGAACTATTTTAAATTAAGAAAAATAGAAAATGAACAGTAAAAATTACAAAAAAATTTCGAAAATTATTTTACATCATATAAAAGCTAGGAAAAATATAAAAACTAGGTTTTACTTAATAAAAGCTAATTATGCTTTTTAAAACTAATTATTAATTAATAATTAATAAAAATAAGATTAATTCTAATAAATACTAAATAATAAAATAAAAATCTGAGAAAATTACTATAAATACTTTAATATAAGAGGAATTTAAGAAAAATATAAAATAGCTAAGTACTTAATAAAAATTAATAAATGAAAAATAAAATTAAATTACATTAAATAGAAACTATCACTTAAAATTAAAATTGATTTTTCTGGATTTTTCTTTTACCAATCTATTTTACAACTAAAAACAACAAACTTTTATGAAAACAACTTTTCTATAAGTTAAAAATAAGCACTATGGAAAGCTAAAAGCCAAACAGTTGACTTTGTTTGACCAAGTGGTGAAATGAGCTAAAATGGCATTAAGTGGGACCCACTCTTGTTAATTCTGGTCCAAATAACTTATTTGAACATGTTTGAGCAGGAATAAGCACTAGTGGTCCACTGGATAAGTCAATAAGCTAACAATAAGCACTTATATTCTTACATGAACTCAGAAACTGGGACAGACTTTAGGGCATGATTCAAGTGGGGTCCATAGGGTATTAGGTCAAACCATGGGTCAAACCTAAGAGCCTACCATGGGGTGAGTTGAAAGGAACAAAAATAGTGGCATAAGGAACACTGAGGTGATCAGAAACCACCACCAAAGTGGTGGTGGTGGGACTGTGGCTGCTGGTGCAGGGGATGAGCTCCCCCTGCAAGTGACTTTAGGGCAAGCTAGGGCCAAGGAAAAAAATCACAAAAATCAAAGGGCCTTTGGAACATGAAATTGAGCTGGTATACTTCAATTAGGAACAAGTTTCAGGGTTTAACTCAAATCACAAAAATCTATAAATACCATGCAATTTTGGTGAAAATCTGAAATGGACACTATTTGACTTTTGATAAAAACTAAAGATTTGACTTTTATGAACTTTTGGTGCTTCTAAGTGATTGATACATGTTAATTAAACCTAATGAAAGTTAAATTAAGAAATCTAATATAATTGTTAATAGGAATCAAAGATTTGGAACTCCTAACAGTCCCACAGTGGACTGTTATGGATTTGTGGGTTGGATTTTGACTTTTGGTGCTTAAAACTTAAACTTGGAACTTGTTTTGACCTAACTATACCTCATGTAATATGTTTACACTGAAACAACAACAAAACAACAACTAGAATAGATAGAATGGTGCTGATCCAAACACACCTTAATTATGACAGTTTGGTGATTTACAAGGCAAATCAAAATTTTAATCCATGAAATAGAGTTTTCAACTTATATTAACATGAAACAAGCACAAATAAACTTAAATTAATAACAAAGGAAGCACAGAAATGTTGAATACAAAAACAGAAAAGATTGCTTACAATGACAGTTATGTGAGAAATGGAACCATGGCACCAAACTACCAACCTAATCACTCACCATGAGTTCTTAAACCAGAATCCATCCAAAATCCACAAGTATCTTGAGTTCCGTCTCCCTTAAGACTGATTTTTTATTTTTCTTCTATTTAATTTTATTTTTCTGAAATTTTGAGTTTATACACTGAATCTTTTTCAAATGCTTGGAATACTTCAAAAACTTATAAGTGAACTAAAATAAGCTTAAACAAGCAGTAAACAACAGCTTTTAACAACTTGAGAGCTAAATTGGGATTTTGAAGATTTTTAGTAAAAACTGAAAATTGAAAATGAAAGCTTAATTAAATAATTAAAACAACTTTACATTACAATAAATAAGTTTGGAATTACACTTGGAAAGGAAAAAGAACAACTTGAATTTAAATTATACTAAATTCGTACAAACTAAACTATCACTACACTACTACTACTCTAATAATCTTTCTTCCTTGCTTTTTCTTTACTTTTATAGGTCCCATAAGTATCCCTTGACTTTCCCACTTCACTCTTGGCCCTTGGATGGCCTTGAATTAATCCCAGCCATTTAAATGTGATTTGGCGGGAAAAAAGGGTGAGGCAGGTAATGGTGTTTGGTGAGTTATTAAATGAGGAGGGGGGATGTATGGGTGTAGGTGAAGGTGTTAATGATAGTTGGTGAGGTTGGTGGAGTTTGGAGAGGAGGGGGGAGACATAAGCCTGGTAATTAGGGAAGTGGGGGAGATGGTGAACAGTGATACGGGGTGTTGGGGGTGTTGACTTGGTCAAATGACCAGGTAATATTAAAGGTTAGGGAGTGGGCCAAAAGGTTGTGCTTGGGTAAGTGTTTGTGGATCAGGTATGGGGTTTAGGATTGGATTTGGTTTATTTTAACAAAAAGGGTCCATTTGGTAAAGTTATATCATAAGGACCATTTATGTAATTTGGTGAAAAGATGGGGGACTGAAAATGTAAATGTTCTAAAGTTATCACGAGGATGAAAATTAACAACTTCAATAACCCAGGGATCCAAAATGTGTTTTTTCAGTATTAAATTTCCCGAGGACCATTTTTGTAAAATTTCCAAACTCCGGGGACTAAAAGTGTAAATTCTCAAAACTTTTTACCCAAGTGTTATTTTTGATAACTTTTTATTTTAAAAGGACTTGGGTTGACTTTTCTTGCAAAATAAATGCACAGGGACTAGTTTTGTTAATTTTTGAAAGTCGGGGGACTGAAACTGCCAATTTTGCAAACTTTGTACGTTTTTCATTTGTTTTTACTCATTTTGCATCTAAAACATATAAAACACAATTTTGAAATATTTTCAGTATTTTGATGCATTTCTGGGTGTTTTTGTATGTTTTGCAGTTCAGATTTGACCAAAAATGATGAGTGTTTGAGCACTCATCACCCTCTTTGACCATGAAATGGCACTTCTCCCAATTTAGAACCAAGTTTGTGTCCTCACACCGTTTCAGCATACTTTCTAAATGGGAGAGGCAAGAAGTGAAAGAATCTCCATAAACCGAGAAATCATCCATGAAAACTTCCATGGTTTTCTCGATCATGTCCGAGAATATAGACATCATACACCTTTGGAACGTGCCTGGAGCATTGCATAAGCCGAAAGGCATACGACGATAGGCAAACGTTCCATAAGGGCAAGTAAAGGTAGTCTTTTCCTGGTTCGGAGGGTCAATCGGTATTTGAAAGTAACCGAAAAATCCATCAAGAAAACAATAGAACTCATTTCCCGCCAGGCGTTCTAGCATTTGATCCATAAATGGAAGTGGGAAATGGTTCTTACGAGTCGCATCATTCAATTTTCGATAATCAATACAAACTCTCCATCCGGTAACAAGACGTGTCGGAATCAATTCATTATCTTCATTCGTCACTACGGTCATTCCACCTTTCTTCGGTACGAAACCCGTACGTTCAATGATAACTTCCTTTTATATAACCTCATAAATTTTCGGGTTAACCCGTCGTTGTTGTTGGATGGAAGGTTTGTAATTTTCTTTAAGAAAAATCTTGTGGGTACAAAAACGAGGGTCGATACCCTTGATATTGGAAATTTGCCAAGCGATGGCACTTTTATGCTTCTTGAGCACATCTAAGAGACGGTTCTTCTCCTCATCTTTAAGTTCTTTTGAAATAATGACGGGAAGTTTATCGGTTCCTTCTAAAAAAGCGTATTCAAGTTGAGGAGATAAATCCTTGAGCTCGGGCTCCGGAGGATTCTCAGTAGACGGCTTAACTTCTTTAACATCGGCCATTTTAAGGTCCATCGGAGGGAGAGACGGATTTGGGTCTTCATTCAACAATTTTTCATTTAAAAGAACATCTCCCTCCAGGTCGTAAACGGAATGATCAATTTCTGGTGAAATCGAATCATTAGAAATAAAGGCTTCGATCTCTTCCAATATGAAATCACTTCCCTCAAACGGAGTAAGGGAAGGGGAAGGATCGGAAATAATCGGTTCAGAAGAAGGAGTGGGATTTCCACTCGAAGCATTTTTGGCAAAACCAAGTAACTCTTGAGAATACTCCTCCGTAACTTCGTCGATAACATCACTTCTGTTCACGGAATATTTGTCTTAATTGGAGGAGTACCTCGCGGTTTGATCCAAATTAAATGTTACGGCTTCGGTACCAACGCGTAGGGTAATTTCTTCATCGAAAACAGCAATTAAAGCATGGCCGGTCCTTAGGAAACCTCTTCCGAGAATGAGAGGTACCCGTGGATCGGCATCAAAATCAACAACGACTAAATCGGTAGGTAAATGAAATTTTCCCACATTGACAAAGACATCCTCGGCTATTCCCATTGGGCGGGAAGTAGTTTGGTCGGCAAGCTCAAGGGTCATGCAAGTCGGAGTCAAATCGGGTAAAGACAACGTTTTCCAAATGGATAAAGGCATTAGGTTAATGCTAGCACCAAGATCGGCCAAGGCGAAGCATTGAACCATCCCCGGCTGCGGCGCCAAAATTAATTCGTGAGAAAATCAAGTTATATATAGTATAGTATTACTCAAGAGATCCACAAAGAAATACGGATAACACGAGGTCGTAGTCCGTGTGAAGGATGAATGGAATTTTGAATTCCCGATTCGTGAAACGTGTCGTGAAAGTGGTAAAAAATGATTTTGATGAGTTTATGCTAATGAAATAACAAATGAAGCATAAATAATCACTTAAGCACGTAATTCAAGAAAGAAAACTAAAAACGTAACGTAAAATCGAAACCGTACGCTAAAACGCGAATTAAACGATAATGTACGAAATAAAACGCGAATTTTGAGCTATACTACTCTTACGGACTTCAAAATAATTTTGAAAAGTTAAAAATGATCAAAGAAAATTTTAAGAAAAAGAAAAATATTTTTTTTGACTTTTTATTTATTTTTTATGAATTAAAAGTTAATTTAACTAATTAAAAATTAAAAGAAAATGCAAATAAGGTGAGAAAAATGAAAATTAAATTTTGAAAAATATAAAATAACTAAAAAGTAATTTTAAAGCTAAAAACTAATTTTTTTGGCCTTTTGTGTAATTTTTAGGAATTAAAAACTATTAAATCTAATTAAAAATTCAGATTAAATTCAAAATTAATGGGAAAAATGCAAAATAAATTTCTAAAATATTTTTGGATTTTTCTTGGCTTTTTCTGATTTTTTTGGATTTTTTAGTAATTAAAAAGTATTAAAAAGTGAATAAAAATGAAAATAAAATAAGAAAAATATCAAATCAACTTGGAAAAATATGAAAAATTTAGGGAAATTCTAATTTAATATTCTAAACTTGAGAAAAATATGAAAAATGAAAAATCAGCATTGTAGGAACTACTTGCTTTGAAAACAGCTTAAGACAAAGTGCTTATTGATAAGCACAGTTGACCAAAGTTGACCAAAACTTTGACAAATGACTTTTGAACTTAGAAAAGCTTAATGGAACAGTAACTTGACCAAAATGAACACAGAAACACAGGTTATAGTCCAAACAGGAGAAATAAGCACAAGTGATAAAGGCAAATAAGCAAACAGTTAAGCAATAGGTCAAATCTCAACTGAAATAACAACCTAGGGTCTAAACTAACTCAGATAAACCAATAACCTCAGAGTATGATCAGAAATAAGAAATTGCAGCCCTAATTAAGATCACAGAAACATGATCCAACTACACAACTTAATAAGCAATAAGCCTGAGTAAATAAGCTGAGAATGGTAAACTTATGGGGGCAAACACTACCCTAATCTACTGAGCATACAAAAACACCAACAAATCAGCTTCCAGATCTAATTTATTACTTCAAATGAGACCTCAAAATCTTACTTGAACTTGATGAGCAGGGGACCCTATAAGCCAAACAGTCAACTTATGATCTAAATTTCAATAAGCAAGTGAATTCCAAACTGAGATATTATTTTTGATTTTGCTTTTCTTACTGACAAACATTATAAATCCACTTTTAAAATAAATTTCCAATCAGAGATGAACCCTAGAAAGGATCTCAAAGTTTTGACTAAAAACTGTTTTTCAAAATATTTTTGACTTTTTGATTTCCAAGTGATATTGACTAAACTGAATTTGATCATGTTCTAATTTATTATCTAAGTTGTAATAACCTATTATGCAACTAATTAAAGCTACCTAATACTAAAATGCAACTATTGGTGAGATTATGCAATTAATTACTATAACAGATAAATAAAAGCGAATGATCCAAAGTGAGATTGACTTTTTATAAAATGAACAACTAATTTAAGACTATACTAAACCTAAATGCAACCTAGATAAGACGTTTGACCCAAAAATTCTTCCTGAAACAATACTTATACCAGCAAACAAGAATAATCCAAACACTCCCTTATGATATGACTGTCACTACCAATACTCCTCAAATCTCATCCACAACAATCTAAACTCAACCTAACTGCTAATACTGATCCAATATCAACCAACAAATCTAGAAACACATATCTCAGGTGTAAAACTCAAACAGAAACAACAGATCTAAAAGTATAAAAGACTTATAAAACAGTTCACAAACCGAATTAATCAAATCAAAGAGAAATTATGAAAATAAGCTATCACAGACTAGTATACTATAAAATCAAACAGAAATAAGCAGTAGTAATTAAGCTAAGCTATAATAAGATACTATTGCAGAGTTGAATGAAAATAAATTGAACTTACAAACTTAATACCCCCTCAGCTCAAACAGAGGGGGGTCACAATGCTAACCTGTCTTTTGACAGGCCAAATGGTCTCCTTTTTGGCTGCCTTTGTTCCAAATAAGCTCAGCTTATCAATTAACCTCAATCAGTTGACTATCTTTGACCACTATGTATTTGAGAATAATTGACAGAAATAAACTCACAAAAACTATTAATTAGCTTATATGAGTTTATAGAAATAGAACAAAACTATTTTTCAACTTAAATAAGAAATTTAAACAATATTTTTTATTTTTTATTTTTTTTACTGAATTTTTTTTGATTTTTGAATAAGAGAAATATAAACACAGTATTAATAAAAACAAGCTATAACTAAGGATTTAAACTGATTAATAAGTGAATATTAATAAACTGAATAATAAAGAAAAAGTAAAACAATAAGCAGTAAATGAACAATTGAAATTGAAATTTTATTAATACTAAATTCTGAGTACAAAGCTTTTGGAAATGAAATTACAATTAAAGAAAATAAAATAACAGCATAACTTTTATAAAAAAACCTACACCTATAACTGTGATGGAGGGGGGTATTTATACTTGAAACGGGTGAGTCCTTGGATCCTTCTAGCAGTCCCATGTCAGCTATCCTCGTGAATTTGTGTTAGTTTGATGCATTATCGTCCATCAGATTGTCCTTGGTCCCCAATCCTTATCTCTCAGCCGTTTGATCAATCATTGCCTCATCATTAGACGCGAAATAACACACGGATCACTGACATGGCACCATGTCAGGGTCTTCTAGAAGCTCACGTACAATGACCACAGTGCCTTTAATTGTAGTTAATTTGGGATTTACATGCGTGAATAGTAACCTAGGGTTTATCTTGCTGGGTTAAAATGAATTGGGGGCGCGGGTAATTTGCAATTAGGGGTTTTTATTAAAAACTGTTGACCGGGTATAAGGGATTGGGTTGACCGGGTATAAGGAAACAGGCCGAGTCTAGGACAACGGTATTGGGCTTCTTTTTTTTCTTGTTTGGGCTTTTTAGGGGTTTTTGGACTTGTAGGACCGTAGAACAACCTATTTCACTATTGAATCAAGCCTAAACCTAGAGAGAGAAAGTAAGTAGAGAGAGAGAGAGAGAGTGGGAACTCTAGTGTGTGGAATAAAAGACCTTGATATTACTAAATGAATCACTAAGAGAACCAACCTCACAAATGAGGTTTACAAGAGTATTTATACTCAAAGTCTAGGGCTTCACATATCTTTGACCTTATTACATAACTAGCCCTTAGACTTTATAAACTCATGAAAACTAAACATAAACTTCATCATAATGATATTCTAAAGCAACCTATTACTACACATTAATGACCGACACTTTTTATAAATAAAAATATGATTCTAACAATCTCCCCTTAAGTGTTGGTCATTGAGGTTGCGCGACATCATCATCTTTGTCTTTAGACTTTATCATTCATAGCTCTTGACGTCTTTAAGAATCACTAGATGAATCATAGTTCCAGTTCATCATGCTTCATTGTAGTTGAAGTGATCCGATGATGTCATCTGCCTTTAGTCACTTCTGTGTATGTGGTGGTTGTCTGCCATTCCAACATGCTCATACGTCTTAAGTCTTTGTGATACATGCATTTGTGGTTTCCGTTCTTTCACTTAGATCTTTGTCACTTTACTTTGTAGATTCTTCTTTTTGGCGTAGAATCTTTCTTTGACTGTTGCTATCCTTTGATCTTTGTGATAACTTTCCTTTGACTTTGTGATGCATGTATGAGCATGTGGAATCTTTCGCCATGGAGATGATGTATAGCTGCAGGTAAACAGTTAGCAATAAACAACCGGTACTTACAGATAAGGAATTAGAGATCGTCAACAGCATAGTGTGAAGACTCCTTCTAACCCTTACCATGGCTGTTCCCATATCAGATACTCCTGAAAGAGCTTACGAGACCTACTAAGTAGCTCAATGACTGGGTGAGTCGCTGGGGATCACTCCACGACTGTAGACCGTTTGAAACCACCGCGAACACTAAGCGTAACCCATAAAGAATTACCGAAGTGACCTGCTGTCAGGGCTGCTTGATGTTGACCCTGGCAGGAATTTCCATTCAATCATTGAGAATATACATAAGTAAATTCTCTCATAAACGTTCTCGGCAGATTGCTAAGATCTGCGAAGGACTCTTAGGTTTACATCTGGTGTCCTTAATGATGAACAACCAGTGTAGAGATATCATGTGTTCCTATGAGATCTTTTGATGAATCTCGGGGCTCTAGACTTGATAAGTGCACATTAGGTTTCCTATGCAGAGATTAGGGAGAGGTCTCCTGCTTCAATATCAACCATCTCTAAGAGACAGGTCGATAGATTACACCGGTTCCTCGTGAGAATGAAACAAGCTCTTTTAAGAGAACTTGAGTGGCTAGAAGGTTTAGTGCAGTGCGTCACTGGGTCCATGACGTCTTTATCTTCAATACCGGTGTCACCTTAGCAACAACCAGTAGCATACGAATTGAACCCGGTGTCTGCCCTAAGGTTGAACATATGGAGGGCTATTTCTTTTCACCCTTTTTCATACCTTTTCTTTTTAATTCTTCAACCCCTTCTTTCTCCTTTCTCATTTTCTCCTTTTTTCAATCATACCTAAGGACTTCTAATTCTAATCTATTAGAATTGTCCTTGGGTAGATCCCTCCGGCTCTGGCGGATCATAGGACGGTTTTCCCTAACCTTAGTCACCTTATAACTCCATGAATCCTATAATTGCCATGAAACCTTTGATTGAAAATCTCTCAAAGTGTTTATGAATATAAACACATTTTTGTTGACACTTTGAGAGTTTTTGTTTCTAATGAAGGACTCCCCCTTCACATGTGCTCATGAATTTTTTAAGAAATTTGCACATGCGTGAGGAGTTTGCACTTTTTGAATTGATCCACTTTCAGTGAACATGACCGATTCGAGACACGCTTACATCACTAGTTAGACTAGCTTGAAGTTATTACCCGTCCTGGTCAAGTCCAAAGAAAGTCTCTCGATACGGTACATTCTACTCAGACAAGTCCTATTCGAGACACGCTTACATCACTAGTTAGACTAGCTTGAAATTATTACCCGTCCAGGACAAGTCTTTTCGATTACTGACATTTTAAGCTTCGTCAATTCATTGGTACATTCTGAGTCGAGCTCTTTTGAGATTCAGTCACAAGCTTTAAACATCTTTGATCACATTTTAATCATGTCTTCTCCCCCTCAAAAATAGCATATCGTGATATTTTTGATATCAACTGATTAAGAAAAAGCTTTTGGAGAGAAAGACAGATTTCATTTTGCATGAATTCGGAACATTTTGTTTTTGTACTCCCCCTTAATGATAGCACATTTTAAAATCAATTAAGGGTTTTGAGGGAGTTATCTTGAGCACTCATTTTGAGAGATTTTGAAAAATCTTTTGATGAGACTTGAAAAGGTGCTCAAGATTACTATTTTGAAAACGAGTTTTTGTTTGAAGTCTTTTTCGTTTGTTTAGACTCGAACTTTTTGAAAAAGAGTTCGTCATTGAATGTACGAGTCCTTGATTTGAAATAATCAGAAGTCATCATTGAACGTACGGGTTTCGTACTGAAGTATACGAAAGCCATTGTGAAGAAACTTTTGAGAAACGACATGTTTTAGAAAAACATTAAAAATAACTCTCGTTCAAGCATCTGTACATGTCCGTATCATTTTTGAATGACATTTCTAGAAACGTACAGAATATTGATTTATACGAGAGACATGTCGTGAGAAGAATATTTTTGGATTTTTTGATTTTATATTGTTTTTGAATTTTTTGAAATTTTATAGTTTCGTATTTTGTTTTTGTTGGTTTTTCAAATTTTGTATTTTGTTTTTTCAAAAAAAATATTTACAGCGAAGCGATTTTGAAAACATTTTTCAAGAAGATTCGAGAAGACGTTCTAGCTCCTCAGGAGTTAGGCTTCGCATGCCAATTCGTCGAACTAAATAGTCAAACCTTTCTTTGGGAAGGGCTTTAGTAAATAGATCGGCGAGTTGGTAATCAGTCTTAACGAAAAATAATTCAATAGTACCCTCTTCCACGTGTTCTTTGATGAAATGGTAGCGGACTTTGATATGCTTCGTCTTAGAGTGATGTACGGGATTGCACGAGATGGCTATGGCACTTTTTGAGTCACAATACATAGGTATTCTGTCAAAAGTAAAGCCATAATCTGTGAGCTGTGTCCGCATCCAAAGAACTTGGGCACAACACGCAGATAGAGACACATACTCGGCTTCGGCGGTTGATAGCGCAGTACAATCCTGTTTCTTTGACGACCAGCTTACTAGCTTTTCACCCAAAAATTGTGCTCCACCTGATGTACTCTTTGCAGTAACTTGATCACCTGCATGGTCGGCATCTGAAAAGGCTGTTAGATTAAACCCCAAATCCTTCGGATACCAAAGTCCCATGTTAATGGTTTTTCGTAGGTACCGAAAGATCCTTTTAACCTCTTTGAGGTGAAGTTCGGTAGGCTTTGCCTGAAACCGTGCTAACAAACAAACAGCAAATTGAATATCAGGTCGACTAGCAGTTAAGTACATGAGAGAACCGATCATGCTCTGATATTTCTTTGGATCGACGGGTTTCCCAAACAAATCAGCATCAATTTTTGGTGAAGTGACCATTGGAGTACCAACAGAATCACAATTTTCCATTCCATGTTTTTTCAAAATCTCTATTGTATATTTAGCTTGATTGATAAAAATACCACGAGGGGATTGATGTATTTGTAAATCAAGAAAGAATTTTAGTTCCCCCATCATGGACATTTCAAATTTTCTTTTCATGACATTTTCAAAATGTTTTGAATGGTTAGGATTGGTTGATCCAAAAATTATGTCGTCCACGTAAATTTGAACGATCAAAATATCATCTTTGAATTTTTTGATAAACAAGGTGTCATCAACCGTTCCTTTTGTGAAATTGTTTTTGAGCAAGAAAGATGATAGTTCGTCATACCACGCTCTTGGAGCTTGTTTTAAACCATAGATGGCTTTCTTAAGCTTGTAGACGTAGTCTGGATGATCTTTGTCGATGAATCCCTCTGGCTGACTCACATACACTTCTTCTTTCAGATTTCCATTCAAGAAAGCTGTCTTAATGTCCATCTGATAGACTGTGATGTTTTTGTGAGCTGCATAGGCTAAGAAAATCCGGACTGCTTCAAGTCTAGCTACAGGCGCGAATGATTCTTCGAAATCTATCCCTTCTTCTTGTGGATATCCTTTAGCCACGAGACGAGCTTTATTACGAATTACAGTCATTTCCTCATCCAGTTTGTTCTTCCACAACCACTTGAGATCAAGAACGCGTTTATCAAGTGGTCGTTCAACAAGTTCCCAACTATCATGTAACAGGTATTGAAGAAGTTCATCCTGCATCGCTTCTATCCAAGGGTATTCTGCCATTGCTTCCCGAATGTTCTTTGGTTCTTTGAGGCTGATTGAGCAAATATAAATGCACAATTCGAGATCGATGGCAAGTTGTCTCCTCGTCTGAACTGGCTTTGAAGGTTCACCAATAACTTGTTCTATTGGATGGTCTTTTGTCCATTGAAACGTAGAAGGGTACCTTGGGTTTAACGTATGTGTGTTAGACGGTTCTTGTAACCTTGAAGAAGATTCAGCAGAGTCTGTTGCAAACGGGTTTTCAAATACTTCTTCTCCTTCTTCTAACGCAACATTGTTTGAATTATTTGTTGGTTCTTCTTGAAAATTTGTGTTTTGATTTTGCTCATCAACTCTTGGTAATTCAGTTTCAAGTACTGGAGTGGCTTGAGTAGATGTAGATGATGTTCAGGTAGCTGGTGCTTCAGCTTTGATTGTAGTAGATGCATCCAGTGGTGGTGGTGGTGGTTGATTTTGAGCGGGTGCAGCGGAATGTTGTTGAGATGCATTTGTCGAAGTTGCACCATAATATTCATCAAACATTAACTCAAAGAAATTTTCCAGTTCTTGTTCTGAAGGTTTGTCCGTGTTTGTTGAATGAGCTCCATTAGGCACGAGTCCAGAACTTATATGTCCAGAAGTCTTACTGTTTGGTGCGGGTCCTAATCTGGTTTGATTAGAAGCCATTGGATTAAGCGCGGGTTCTAGAGCGTATCTCTCAGAAACCATTTGTGAAATCTCGTCAAACTTCACATTCATCGTCTCCATTATCCTTTTAGTTCTTCGATTATAGACCCTGAATGCCCTCGAGTTTTCTGAATACCCAATGAAGATTCCAATATCACCCTTAGCTTTCAACTTTCCTAGATCTTCTCTGTCATTCGTCGGATAGCACAAAGCGCCAAACACGTGAAGGTAAGAGATGTCGGGTTTCCGGTTATTCACAAGCTCATATGGGGTTTTATTGAATCTTGGATGGATTAGGGATCGGTTTTGAGTGAAACAAGCAGTGGCAACAGCATTAACCCATAAGAATAGTGGTGCACTAGAATAGATTAGCATTGTGCGATCAGCTTCCACAAGAGTTCGGTTTCTTCTTTCAACTACCCCATTCTGCTGTGGAATTCTAACAACTGATGTTTGGTGTGTGATTCCAACATCTTCAAAATAGGTTCTTAACTCCTGATTTGTGAATTCTGTGCCATTATCTGTTCTTACAATCCTTACTGGAGCTTGAAGTAGAACTTGAATACGCTTCAGAAAGGTGATGATGATGCCTGGTGCTTCGTCTTTTGATCTCAAAAACTTTACCCAAGTATATCTTGAATAATCATCAACAATAACAAGAATATACTTCTTCCCATTAATGCTTTCAACTCTCATTGGGCCACATAAGTCCATATGCAACATATGTAACCTTGCTTCCGAACTAGGTATGGTTTTGGGTTTATATGATGCTCTTTTGCTTTTTCCTTGTTCACATGATGGACATAGATGATCCTTGGTGTATTTGAACATAGGAAGTCCGTTGACGATGTTGTCTTTGGCTAACTTGTTGATGGTGTCGAAATTGAGATGGGATAATCTTCTATGCCACAGCCAGGACTTAGTTTCGGTTGCCCTTGTCATAAGACAAATTGGTGATGTAGAAGCCATTTGGTTGATGTCGATAGCATACAAGTTTGTACCACGATTACCAGTTAAAAGATCATCACCAACCAGATTTTTTATGAAAACCGTGTTTCTCCTGAATGCAACTTCTAAATCTGCATCACAAAACTGCCCAACTGAAAACAAGTTGTGTCCCAACCCTTCGACGTAGTAAACTCGAGTGATTAAAAAATTCCCAAACTGAAGATCTCCATAACCCAGGATAGCTGCTACATGATCATTTCCAAAGCGTACAGTTCCCATGAATTTCCATATGAAATTGATCAGCAGCTTTAAGTTCCCGGTCATGTGCTTGGAGCAACCCGAGTCGACGATCCAAAGACATATTTCGATAACCTGCCAATAACAGAAGAGTTTGTATTTGGAAACCGATTTGAATTTGGTTCCATGGGGTTAGGGGTACAAGCAGAATCACACTCATAGACAGTTGCTACTTGTTTAGCTTGAACTATTTCTAATTTGCCATCCTTGAGTATAAATTCTCTACCCATTGGAATCCAAACACAATGCTTAAGATAGTTCCTAGGCGTGCGACTATTAGTGGTGTTCTTAATTCTTTTAATTAGGTTTCCAACAAATCTAGATTTTGCACTAGGACCTTTCGAAACGCTCTTCTGTTCAGGCGTACCATTCACATTCTTAGAAACACATTCATCATGAACATCATTAATTAAACATTTCTTGCATATTAAACAAACAGTGTCATTACATGCATTAGAACTAGTACTCTCGACATTACATTCAGATGAAATATGTCTCTTATTAGAAAGCGATAAATTCCTATGGTGTTCTTCTACTTCTTCAACTTTATTCTTGCAACTACTCTTAGAGACAGGCGAGACTCTATTGTTCCTTGTATTGCTCCTAGGCTGTAGTTTGCTGCTCCTAAAGGTGCTGTCTAATCCTGTAGAAGTTGAGGCACACGCATTAGGATTTATATTGTTGTCCTTTTTAGCAACACTAGAATCTTTAGAATTATCCTTTTTGCCCTCATAAGTCTTAGATATGGAGGCAGACGCATTAGTGGGACTAATCCTAAAAAGGCCAGGTGCTAGAACTTTTGGTGTTTCGACAACCGCTTTTCCTTTATCAACAATCTTTTCATTTTCAATTTTCTTGGGCAAGGGTGTTGGAGTGACTGGTTTTGTCAAATCCTTTTTCTCATCGACTTTTGGAGCAAACCGTGAAATTGACATTTTTAGTTTGTGAACCATGTTTGAAATGGTTTCTCCGAAGTCAATGGTTTTGCAAACTTAGTTTCCTCACCCTTCCTTTTTTGACTTTCAAGCTGAGCCCTCAAAAGATCATTTTGCTCTTTCATGTTCTTGAAAGCACGCTCATATGACAGTTTGTCATACTTGCATTCTTCCTTTTTTCGATCAAGTTGTTTAAAACATGACACATTTTCCTTTTCAAGCTTTATAAGAGCATTTTCATATTTGGAAACAATTTCGGAGGTCTCAGCTCTCAGTCTTTCATCGTCTTGAACAGAGTATGTTTGTAAAATGATGGACATAATGTCAGTGGTCATAACAGCTTCAAAGAGAGAATCATTTAGGTTTTCCAAAACATTCATGTTTTCACGAGTATCATTAGCTTCGTTTACCAGGGATTTGTGGTCCTTGACAAAGTCGGCCGTTTCTTTTAAAAAAGCACGTTCAAAATGGATTACCCTCGCACTGATGTTATTCAGTGGGATAGTAATTTCGTTTTCAAAAACTTTTTTCTGCTCAATATGAAAACTGGAATGCCAGTTGTTAATATCGATTGTAGTTTTAGAAGCAACAATGTTTTGAAGTTCTTGAATTCTCTTTTTAACGTCATCCAGAATGTTTCTAGCCTCACTTGTATTAAAAGTGTTGTTAGAAGACATTTGTTCCATTTTTGAAAGAGATTTTGAAACAATTACTTTCTTAGAAAACATTTTTGAGAATGGTCGTTTTATGGAAAACACAGATGGTTCTTTTTGTGGAACAAAAGTAATTCCCGAAAGTTTGTTCAATTTGTTGTAATCAATGGGTTTCAAATCCTTTTGTTTCATTTTAGAAATGCTCTCTTCGACATGTTCTATTGTTTGCACAGAATCCCGAACGACGGGAGGATCATGTTTAGTGTAAAGCACATTACCATTATACAAAACATTCTGTTCTTGCTGAGCTTTCTTGCGATTACTGGGGGTGTTGTTACCAAGAGCCACTTTATGTTTCGTATGGTAAATCGGATTAGTTTGATTTGAAATCATTTTCATTGTTTGACTTGACTGACCCGACTTAACCACTAATTCTTCTAAATGTGCAATCATGTGTTCTGACTCTACGATTTCGGCCAAAAGTTTGTCTTCTTTCTTTGCAAAGTCCTTTTTCAACTCATCCCTTTCTTTTTCAAGATTGGTATAAGCTGTTTTTTGTTTAGAAAGTTGGTTTTGTAAATCAGAAATTTCCGCGTTTAAAGCTTTTATCTTCTTGAAAGAATTAACATCAAGTGTATCAAACTTGAGTTGCAATTGTTTTTCCTTTGAAACGGAATTTTGATAACCAGTTTCTAATTCAGACAATCTTTTGTGATGAAACTCAAAAGCTTTAGCGTTTTCCTTGTAACTCTCAAGCTCAGCGGTCAATTTAACATTCGCGGCCTTAACATTGCGATTGACCTTTTTCACTTTTTCGATTTCAATACCACAGTTATTTAATAATGATTCAAATAAAGCACGTGTTTCCTCATCATTCACATCATGCTGTGAAACAAAGTCTCCATTATGACTCACATCTGGAGTCGCTGAAGGAGTATTGCTACTACTTGGCGTGTCCAGGAATGTATCATAAGTGGGTGCTTGCTTCTCAAAATGTTGTTCCTCACGAGGAGACATATCAAATATATCATTATTGTGACATGGGTTGAAAGTTGATACCTCAGAGACTGCATTGATGTCATAAACCGGAGGTGTGTCAGAATCTGTGTCATACTTTGCTTCCTGAAGATTTGCCATAAAAATGCAGTTCGCATCGATGTCCTCTCTGTCTTCCATGTCATCCATAAGAGCCATAAAATCATTTTCCTCTGCGTTCAACTGAAATCCTGCCTCTGCCTTTTGTGCCAACATCACTGCTTTCTGCAAGTATGCTAGATCTTTTTTGTTTGGCTTAGTAGGACAGTTCCTTGCCATATGACCTACACCCTGACAGTTAAAACACTTTACCGGATTACCCTGATTCACATTTCCCAAATTCCCAACAACTGGAGCTGCAACATTTCTATTCTGATTACCCATTGCCTGATTACCAACATTCTGACCCCTCTGATTTCTAACAAACTGACCCAACTGATTCCCTGCATACTGACCATACTGATTCCCTGCAAATTGACCTGCATTCTGCATATTCTGATATCCCTGTTGATTCCCATAAACTCCAACCATTTGGCCTTCATTGCCCATATTGAAACTCGGCTGAGCAAACTGCTTGTTGCAAGTGTTCGATGAGATCCTTTGGTTGTTGTTTGTTGGTGTAGAATAACGTCCTTGGAATGCCTTTGACGGAAAAGCAAACGCTTGGGACAATGCTGCAGCAGCTTCATCATTGTCAGTGAATTCTGGTTCTTGGAATTGTGGGTGTTGCTGTTGTGGAATAACTTGTTGTTGTTGTGGGTAGAACTGTTGTTGGTAGATCGGTGTTGGTTGTAGAATGCATGATGGTTGCAAGTAGTTGTGAGTGGAAGATGATGATGGTTGTTGAGTGTTCACTGGTAATGGTGTTGGTGTATTAGCAATTAATGCGAGAGGATCATGATTCTTAGCCAATCTTTCTTTCCTTACTTCATTAGCCTCAGCTTGGTTTTGCTTCAAAAAGTCATAGAGTTGATCATAATTCACCTTGTGTAAATCCTTTGTTTGATTGACAATTGTAACATAACAACCCCATTCTTCTGGAAGGTTATTGATGAATTTGATGTTTGTTGCAATTGGCCGAGGTGTCAACTTGTTTCTAATTAACTCATTCATCAAAGTGCAAAACCTGGTGTAGTATGATTCAATTTGTTCACCTTTGGTGGATGTAAAGTTCTCCCATTCAGTAAGAAGTTTGTTCTCAACGTCTTGTTGTCCAATCTCTGTTCCATGACATATCCTTCTAACACGTTCCCACATATCATGAGCAGTTTCACAGCTATCGACCGCATCAAAGATCTCCCTTGGTAATCCAAGTTGGATTAAATGCATTGCCATATCATCGGCTTTGATCTGCGCCTTGTCTTCATCTGTGTAATCTGCTTCTGTTTGTACACGCACGAATGGTTGATTAGGAGGTGTTTCATTTGGATTACCTTCAATTTGAACTTGTCTTGGCTGAAATGGACCTTTTTCGATGGATTTGATCATTAATTTGCCATTATCTTTAGTTTTGATGTAACGAAGCATGCGGCTTGTCCATGGAAGATATCCACCCTTTTCAAGCATTGGAGGTCGGTTTTCGGCACCGGCAGCATGAATGTCTTGTTGAGTTGCCATGATTTGAATTCAAAGTGAAACGTTGTTCTGAGGATCTTTTGAAAGATAACAAAGGTTGTTGTTGAAGATTAGATGTTTTGGTGAAGATGAAAGTTCGTTCTCGGTTGATCTGATTGATTTCGTGATTTCCCGCCAAAATTTGAGTATGAAAATTTTTTTTCTCAAAATTTGAAAATCACAATGAAATGCAATTCTAAGGTTATTAGAAAATTTTGAGTTTTGAAAATTTTTCCGCCAAATTTTACCGAAAAATTTTGAATTTTGGCCTAAAAATTTGAATTTCTGGCCGAAATTTTCAACGTTATACCAAACTTTGAATCTCGCATAAAAATTGAACGTTTAGTCTCGTGTGAAAAATAAATTTTACTCAAATTTTCCCGCCAAGCTAGTGGAAGTTTCAAACTCGATAAGTTATCTCTAACTCGGTAAGTATTGTATCTAACTCGATAAGTCCAAAAAATTTCAAACTCGCAAGGAAATTTCAAACTCGGTAAGTGTTGAAGGTAGTCAAACCCGGTATGGTCACTTAGGTTTCAAACTCGGTATGTTCACTTAGGTGTCAAACTCGATAAGTTCACTTAGGTTTCTAACTCGATAAGTTCACTTGGGGTTCTAACTCGATAAGTTCACTTAGGGTTCTAACTCGATAAGTATCCAAACTCGGTAGAGAGACTTGAGTTGGGCAGAGTTTCCCCTTAGTTAGAGTCACAATACGCCTAACTCGATAAACGATTAGGGAATGAAGGCTAACTCGCCAAAATCTCAAACTCGATATGTTAAGATAACACCTAACTCGAAAGAATTGATCACTTAACTCGATGGAACTTAATATACACCCCTAACTCGATAGAACTTAACACCTAACTCGCTAAAAAAATTACCCCTAACTCGAAAACTATGCGATGAACAGTATCAGTTTTTTCAAATGCGCAACAAACACCAAGTTTTTACTACCAAATCAAACCTAAATCAACCTATATTATCCCTTGGCGAATGATAGCACTTGTAGGACCGTAGAACAACCTATTTCACTATTGAATCAAGCCTAAACCTAGAGAGAGAAAGTAAGTAGAGAGAGAGAGTGGGAACTCTAGTGTGTGGAATAAAAGACCTTGATATTACTAAATGAATCACTAAGAGAACCAACCTCACAAATGAGGTTTACAAGAGTATTTATACTCAAAGTCTAGGGCTTCACATATCTTTGACCTTATTACATAACTAGCCCTTAGACTTTATAAACTCATGAAAACTAAAAATAAACTTCATCATAATGATATTCTAAAGCAACCTATTACTACACATTAATGACCGACACTTTTTATAAATAAAAATACAATTCTAACAGGACTAGATATTACTATGGATCCAGTTGTAATTTAAGTTTTAAGCATAAGGATCAAAGTTGTAGTTTCAGAAAATCCAAGGGACCAAAACTAATAATTTTCCAAACTTCTTCCAAGGACTTAAATTGACTTTCTCTAATTCTTGAAGGACTTCATTTGTCTTTTCTTCTACGGGACCATTTTTGTACTTTCCAAAAAATGCAGGGACTAAATGTGTCATTTATCCAAACTTTTCACCAGGGACCATTATTGCACTTTTGTGAATCTCTGAGAACTTTTTATGACATTTTGAGCTTTCCTTTGTTATTTTGCTTCCCCGGCTCCGGCTTTTGACCTTTTTCCAATCTCGTGCTCGTTTTTGTCGGTTTTGCTTTATTTTTGTTCATTTTTCTCATATCCGTACCTGCACATACACAAATCCAAAAACATACATTCTCTTGGCATATTTAGTGTAACACCCCAACCCGATAAGGGTAGAAGTATTACATTACAGTGACATATCAGAACAAACACAAGCATATGATTCATACATACAACGAAATTTCAGGGTTACAAATGAAAATCTGAAACTACAAGGTTACAAAATAAATACTAAGTCTAAAAGATAAGAGCTTCTTCTAATCATCTCTAATCCAGCGTAACTATTAAAGCATAGTCTTCTAAGTCCAGTCACACTCTCTTCCCATAACCCAGCTTCCTACTAAAACCTGCCGCAGGAAAAGGAAATGCGGCTGAGCTTAAAAAGCTCAGTGAACAGATATATAAACAAAGTAATGATAATGAAACAGAACAGATGTATAGTGCATTGGGGAAATATCATAAGGAATAAGCAATAAGAGTAATAGAAATGAAAAGAATAGGATAGTCATCCACCACGAGCCCAAAACTCAAAGTCATAACTCAACATCATAATCTCAAAGTCATAAACCGTCAATTCATAATCTCACAATCAGAGGGGATACCTCTCAGGCAACCAGATAACATGAGGGGTGTCCTCATGTATCATAAATGTGGAGTAGCTAGCTCCCAGAAGTTGTGAAAGGCGTGTATTGCACACAGCACCAGTCACCTCAAAGTCATAGTTAAATCCACTAAGCATACATATCTAGGATTGCAATCCATACGCCCCTTACTCAAAGTCAATCTCAAAGTCATATACTCAAAGTCATAATGGCCATAATAATATCATAAAAGGGACGACGTGAGAAATCACTCACCCACGCATGAGTCATGCCAGTGGTGCATCACAGACATGCCTATGGTACCTCCATAGGTAGAAAAACATAAATGGCTCGGGTATCAAACTAAGAGTCAGGTCTCAAAATCAACAAAAGGTCATAAAGTAAAGTTTCATCTCAAAGTCAGCTCAAAATCATATCAAAGGTTCAATTAAAAGGGAACATAGCAATGGCTTGGGAAAAACTTAATCGTATCATATCTCAAAATCATAATATCAGAAATCATATCAATGGTTCAGAATATCCAAGGTTCATTTCCAAAGGTTCATTACAAAAGATTTATTATTTAGTTTCATAAGTTCAAATAAAGTGTGAAAGAGTTAAGAGAAAATAGATTTAAAAACTTTAATAATCATTTACCCATTTCATCTCAAAAATCTCCCTTTTTAAACATTCTTCATACAAGCCAATTAATCCTTCATTTAAAAATGGTTTCATTTCAAAATCATAGAGTATCATTTCAAAACAGTTTCCTTCCATAACATCAAGTTATATTTTAAAAAGGTTTTCATATCAAATTATCATAAAGATGAACCAGAGATATCGGATATTCAAAGGTCAGAAGTCATCGTAGTGGCAAAAGAAACGGATCACGAATCATGAGAAACCTTACTAAAAGGTTAGAATATCTGTACCTTATTCGCAAGCACAGAAATAGAAACAGATCAGACATAGAAGTGGCTCATAATCTCTCCTTCTTCACACCTAGAGGAGAAGAGGGGGAGTCATAATTCATTCTCAAATTCATGCCTTTCCATTTTAAGTAACTTTCCCTTTTTAGCAGGTTTCTATAAATAGTAGTTTCCACTTTTAGAAAATTTCCATATTTAGAAAGTTGAATCATTATTAATGGTAATAAGATATCTTTTTAACATAATTACACCTTTGGTCCTTGGGGTTTCATAACTTTGCATTTTATATCCTTTACTTTCCAAAATTACACTTTAAACCTTTTAGTATTCAAAGTTACACTTTAAACCCTTAACTTATCCATTTTACATAATGAGCACTTATTTTAAGATGTTATACGAATGGTTACTCAAGTATTCATAATTTACACATTAAGTCCCTCAAGTTGTTAAAGTTACATATTTAACCCTTTAATTTACAATTTCAACTTTTAATTATCAATAATTACATATTATGCCCTTAAGTTATCAAAATGACACATAACCCCCTGAATATATTAAATTACTCAAAACAGCTCCAAGTTTCCAGAAATTACATGTTTAGTCCCTCTCTTTTAATTATTTTCAAAACAAACCCTAATTAGGTTTAAAATACATTTTAACCCCTTAAAATATAAAAATTACATATGGTACCCTTAGGTTACATTTTATTCGAATAGTACACAGCCCAAAATAAGTTCTAAAAATAACCCTTGAGTTTTAAAAGTTACAAAACTCACCCAAAACCTTTATATCAAATCGTATAAACATAAAATACCAAGATTAAAAACCCTAACCAACTCTAATTCATTTTTAATCATCACCTCATCATTAAATGTCATTTAATATCACAAAACAAACCCTAGATCCAAAACCCTAAGTCACACGATTTATTTTCTTTTTCTTTTATACAATTTAAATCAAAATCCAATAAATCAAAATAAATTCGAAATACATGATTTAGGCCATGACAATTCTTTCCAACATTTTTCCAGATCATATTACATCATAATAAGTGTATAATAATTTTATTAATAATTATTCTGGATCGGATCATATATTTCACAATTAAACATGTTTTTAGGGTTTTAAATCACGAAAATGATGTAGAGCATGCATGGATCGAATCAACCATTTTATTTAATGTTTATATGATGTAAGGGACCTGAGAAAAATACCAAACCAAGATTTGAACGTGTAGAGAGGCTGTACGAATTGTTGTATTTGCGATTGGACAAAAACGAACCAAAAATCCACACGACTCCACAAGCTTCTCCACGACCTTTCTATCATTTTTCCCAGAGTATACATGATATGAGGATTATGAGAAAAATCATAAATGAATTTTAGGGAGGTCGAATAGATCATAAACGAATTACCTTGTTTTTAGGGCTCGACAAAAGAAATCAAGACCACGATCGTACCAAGCTTCAAAAATTCGAATGGGTATTTTTCTAGGGCTTCTTGGATGTTGTTTGATCACAGAAAAATGCCTTGGATTGATGGGGTGGTCGAATGGAGGCCAAGGGAATTTCTTGTAGGTTTTATTTTGGATCGGCACAATTAGGGTTAGGGGGAAAATATGGATTGACTCTTTTTAATTTGATAAATGCCGACCCTAGGGGAGGGCTTGGGCCAAAAATTTCGGCCATATTGATGGAGGAACAATATTTGTGATTATCTTCCATAATTAAAAGATTTAAACCATTTTAAAATCAAATTAATATCCATCTTATGTCATTCGGCCCTTTAGGGGTATTTTGGTAATTTCACAACTTGTATAAATGTTAAATATAATTGTTAAAATTATTTGGATACATAACTTGTGCATTGTTTGAAGTTTGGGATTTATTTGGTACCTTAATAAGCTTTTAATTAAATTTTAAATTTGTAAGGGCATTTTGGTCATTTCACATGCTTTTAGATTTTAGGTGTTACAACTTCTTCCCCTCTAAAAAGAAAAATTTCGTCCTCGAAATTTGAAGTCGCAAAGTTAGACGAAGTCGTAGCAAACCGCAAAAGTCGTCACAACATTCTCACGCCCGGGAAGGTTCTTCCAAAAGATATTCAGACCAACTGGTTTCTCATGACTCGTAATTATTGTCAAAACAGTTTCAGATTTCTCAGAAGGGCATATCATATTGAAATTGGAATCAAAAAGGATAATGTACCAAACATAACGGATGATAAACGAATTCTCCAGGAAGAGGTATAAAAATACATAGGATTTTCATCGAATTGATTAGGCGGATCAGATGAGAATACATTGAATTGTAGCAAACATGGGGTGATTTAAGGTTTAACTCTTCAGCTTCTCAGATAGTCTCGGCTTTTAGATAACCTTCCAAAGGTATTCTCATAAACAAACAGGTCTCATTTCCTCAAGGTCCACAATCACATATTTTACTCATGGCAGATCATAATGAACAACTTCAACGAATGCGAAACGCATACGGGCAGAAAGCATATGGTTAGATATCGTCAACGGCAGAAATTTCATAATGGAACCTAAGATTCTTATCAGAAGTTGCAAGATCAGCAAAACACGTGTCGAGAGTCCAACGTATCGAATCGTATATCATGGTCAGCAGATTAAACGTATAGGTAGAATGAACCTAAAGTCTCACTATATCGCGGATAGTCGCCAACGGAAAGAAATCCAAGGCTTCTACAAGGCACTCCTCAAGATATCCTATGCCCACAACAAGTGCACTTTATATGACGTTAGTATTATCACGTTGATCAGGCGTCATAATACTAGCCTCACATAACATGCCCTCATGGTGGTCATCCTCTATCTCAAGTCGTGAGTCAAAACCACTTATCTTAATCCACCTAGTACTTCTACAGTCTCAAAGGTCACCAGAATCAAACAACATAACTAAGAGAACGAAATTACTCGAAGAGTAACGGAAATCCGGAAATGTCATTCAAAATTAAGGTACGTCATCAATAGCGTCAATCCTTTACAGCATCATCTTGTTTAAACACAATGTCCGCTTCAGTATCCGTCCACTCAAATACGAATTTCAAAATTTCCTCCAAGTTGGGGTAGCCTGTTTACTCTTGTCCATCTTACCTCATGGTTAAAAGAATTTAAAACTCGAGTCTGGTTCCTCCGGTCTTCAGCAGCTCCTCTTGGTAGTGTGGCATCGTAACGGCAGTCTCTGACACGATCACTGTGCATCCCTCCATCCGCAGGTCTGCTTCTGCTCTCAATTCATCTTAGTACAACTAAAATGAATAGAGAAACAAGACTGCGTTTCTTCGACAGGTCTTCTAACATAGCTCTAGGTTTTAAGGTACATGATGTTGTTGTCGACTCCAGGTTGTGTGTTGAATGGTTCGTCTTCTTTGGTCTGGTTGTCTTGATGCCCGAACTAAAATCTTCACGCGTTGCATGATGTATGATTGAGCACTATCCCAGTTCCTCACTTCTCCTTGTATGCTTCTTCCATGGTAATGCTTGTCGCAACCATCTTCTACGACTCTTCCACCAAGTTTCTAATTCCGATAACGATCTTCGATCTTGGTCCTTCTTGTGAAAGCTCTGTCTTTACATTATACAGGGTAGTGTTGTCTACTATGAATTCTGAACGTCAATCAAATTTCTCTTCCAGAACAAAAGGTCATCTCACCAATAATCTCTATGTTCTTCTTTCGTTTTAGAACATAACACAATGTCATACTATGACAATTTGTCCAACACACGCGAAAACATGATTATTCTAGCCAACACCATTGGCATCATTCAAGCTCATAAATGTTATAACGAGTGCAAAGGCAGCTTCGGAAATCATCTCAGGGAGTTTTCACATCGCCTTCTTTCTTCTTCAAGAACTGAAATACTTCACAAAGGTTACTCTCGGTTATTTAACCCTCTTCTTAGAAGTTCTTGTGGTTGCTTCTTCAGTCCTTCAAATCTAAAGTGATGCAATCAGATGCGGAGTTTCAAAGGAAGACCAAATTAAATATTGGTACTTGGGAACAGGTAATGATTACTGATAGTGGTACGTTGAAGTTCACGATAGTCGATACGTCATCGCATACTTCTCTCGTTCTTCTTCATAAACAAACAAGAGCATCTAAAGAGAATCACCAAGGTTAAAAATCATATTCCATCAGCTCCTTCAATCTCTCCACTTCTATGGCACCATGGTTTCTTCACTGATATCAGTTCAATGTCCACTCTACTTCTTAAGCAGGAAGGAGTACCAAAAGGTTCATCAGAGAATACCAGAAAATCTTCGTACAACAAAATATCTCCCAATAGCCGAACTTTCTAAGGGTTGATAATAATGGTTTTCAGGGAAACTTGATAATCACATGAGTTCGGAGTTGGTGTTTCCATAGTGATAGGAATTTTTTTTTTGCAAATGTCGAGAGTCATCAAATGAAAAAGGGTGAAGCAGATTGTTAAGGTCACATTTCAGATATGGTAGTCTATGGTATCTTCACGAATAGCCATTCAGTCCAAAAGACCGTACAATCAGACATCTCAAAGTCAAAGGATTCATAGAGTGAATACAGTCGTCAAATCATACAGATAGTTCATATATCAGAGTCAAGTACATGGTTCAACAAAAATGTTGGGATGGATAAACGAACAGTTCAATGTGTGGGAATTCGTTTAGCTTCTTAGTAATAGTATCAAGTAAGATACGAACATCGCATAATTGTCAATTGTAAGATGTACAGAATATCAGTTATCAGCATCCTCATGCTTAGTTAACAATTCCATACAGAGATAGTCTTTACATCATGCCCTTTCAAAGGAAACGGTTGGCAGGACAAGGTTCATCATTCAAAGAGAGGAAACAAAACTTCTCATATTCGTGGTTCATAATTACCAGAATTCTCATAGGAGTAGTAATGGATCATACAGAGTTAAGTAGTATCGGGTGATACATTCATACCTAACATAAGTAATGAATTCACAGAATGTGTCGAACACATTATGGTTGAATGACCTACGATATGGTCGAAAAGGTGCCAAACAACTTATCAAACAAATCGGAGGCGGAGATCAAAATCTGAAGGTGAAACTTAAATGTGTAAGGTATCCAGGTAGCTTTCCGAGGTATTCCAAACTTACTTGGTTACTAAGCTTAAGTTGCAAAACTCCTAACTTCTGAAACAAAGGTCTTTATAAGGCTACCCAAGAGCAAAGGCACGATCAGAGTGATGCGGAAGCAAACGATACTTACATGAATGTCTTAGTCTACCCATTCCTCACTGGTAATAACTTAGGTTCCTATGGGGAATCCTAATGTAAAGTTTCAAAGGTTGTCTTATGAGCGCCTACAGGGAAACTTAGGGGTCCAAACTTCACAGGTCAAGGGTAAATGTATTACGAATCGCAGCCTGGCTCTGATACCATAATTGTAACACCCCAACCCGATAAGGGTAGAAGTATTACATTACAGTGACATATCAGAACAAACACAAGCATATGATTCATACATACAACGAAATTTCAGGGTTACAAATGAAAATCTGAAACTACAAGGTTACAAAATAAATACTAAGTCTAAAAGATAGGAGCTTCTTCTAATCATCTCTAATCCAGCGTAACTATTAAAGCATAGTCTTCTAAGTCCAGTCACACTCTCTTCCCATAACCCAGCTTCCTACTAAAACCTGCCGCAGGAAAAGGAAATGCGGCTGAGCTTAAAAAGCTCAGTGAACAGATATATAAACAAAGTAATGATAATGAAACAGAACAGATGTATAGTGCATTGGGGAAATATCATAAGGAATAAGCAATAAGAGTAATAGAAATGAAAAGAATAGGATAGTCATCCACCACGAGCCCAAAACTCAAAGTCATAACTCAACATCATAATCTCAAAGTCATAAACCGTCAATTCATAATCTCACAATCAGAGGGGATACCTCTCAGGCAACCAGATAACATGAGGGGTGTCCTCATGTATCATAAATGTGGAGTAGCTAGCTCCCAGAAGTTGTGAAAGGCGTGTATTGCACACAGCACCAGTCACCTCAAAGTCAACTCAAAGTCATAGTTAAATCCACTAAGCATACATATCTAGGATTGCAATCCATACGCCCCTTACTCAAAGTCAATCTCAAAGTCATATACTCAAAGTCATAATGGCCATAATAATATCATAAAAGGGACGACGTGAGAAATCACTCACCCACGCATGAGTCATGCCAGTGGTGCATCACAGACATGCCTATGGTACCTCCATAGGTAGAAAAACATAAATGGCTCGGGTATCAAACTAAGAGTCAGGTCTCAAAATCAACAAAAGGTCATAAAGTAAAGTTTCATCTCAAAGTCAGCTCAAAATCATATCAAAGGTTCAATTAAAAGGGAACATAGCAATGGCTTGGGAAAAACTTAATCGTATCATATCTCAAAATCATAATATCAGAAATCATATCAATGGTTCAGAATATCCAAGGTTCATTTCCAAAGGTTCATTACAAAAGATTTATTATTTAGTTTCATAAGTTCAAATAAAGTGTGAAAGAGTTAAGAGAAAATAGATTTAAAAACTTTAATAATCATTTACCCATTTCATCTCAAAAATCTCCCTTTTTAAACATTCTTCATACAAGCCAATTAATCCTTCATTTAAAAATGGTTTCATTTCAAAATCATAGAGTATCATTTCAAAACAGTTTCCTTCCATAACATCAAGTTATATTTTAAAAAGGTTTTCATATCAAATTATCATAAAGATGAACCAGAGATATCGGATATTCAAAGGTCAGAAGTCATCGTAGTGGCAAAAGAAACGGATCACGAATCATGAGAAACCTTACTAAAAGGTTAGAATATATGTACCTTATTCGCAAGCACAGAAATAGAAACAGATCAGACATAGAAGTGGCTCATAATCTCTCCTTCTTCACACCTAGAGGAGAAGAGGGGGAGTCATAATTCATTCTCAAATTCATGCCTTTCCATTTTAAGTAACTTTCCCTTTTTAGCAGGTTTCTATAAATAGTAGTTTCCACTTTTAGAAAATTTCCATATTTAGAAAGTTGAATCATTATTAATGGTAATAAGATATCTTTTTAACATAATTACACCTTTGGTCCTTGGGGTTTCATAACTTTGCATTTTATATCCTTTACTTTCCAAAATTACACTTTAAACCTTTTAGTATTCAAAGTTACACTTTAAACCCTTAACTTATCCATTTTACATAATGAGCACTTATTTTAAGATGTTATACGAATGGATACTCAAGTATTCATAATTTACACATTAAGTCCCTCAAGTTGTTAAAGTTACATATTTAACCCTTTAATTTACAATTTCAACTTTTAATTATCAATAATTACATATTATGCCCTTAAGTTATCAAAATGACACATAACCCCCTGAATATATTAAATTACTCAAAACAGCTCCAAGTTTCCAGAAATTACATGTTTAGTCCCTCTCTTTTAATTATTTTCAAAACAAACCCTAATTAGGTTTAAAATACATTTTAACCCCTTAAAATATAAAAATTACATATGGTACCCTTAGGTTACATTTTATTCGAATAGTACACAGCCCAAAATAAGTTCTAAAAATAACCCTTGAGTTTTAAAAGTTACAAAACTCACCCAAAACCTTTATATCAAATCGTATAAACATAAAATACCAAGATTAAAAACCCTAACCAACTCTAATTCATTTTTAATCATCACCTCATCATTAAATGTCATTTAATATCACAAAACAAACCCTAGATCCAAAACCCTAAGTCACACGATTTATTTTCTTTTTCTTTTATACAATTTAAATCAAAATCCAATAAATCAAAATAAATTCGAAATACATGATTTAGGCCATGACAATTCTTTCCAACATTTTTCCAGATCATATTACATCATAATAAGTGTATAATAATTTTATTAATAATTATTCTGGATCGGATCATATATTTCACAATTAAACATGTTTTTAGGGTTTTAAATCACGAAAATGATGTAGAGCATGCATGGATCGAATCAACCATTTTATTTAATGTTTATATGATGTAAGGGACCTGAGAAAAATACCAAACCAAGATTTGAACGTGTAGAGAGGCTGTACGAATTGTTGTATTTGCGATTGGACAAAAACGAACCAAAAATCCACACGACTCCACAAGCTTCTCCACGACCTTTCTATCATTTTTCCCAGAGTATACATGATATGAGGATTATGAGAAAAATCATAAATGAATTTTAGGGAGGTCGAATAGATCATAAACGAATTACCTTGTTTTTAGGGCTCGACAAAAGAAATCAAGACCACGATCGTACCAAGCTTCAAAAATTCGAATGGGTATTTTTCTAGGGCTTCTTGGATGTTGTTTGATCACAGAAAAATGCCTTGGATTGATGGGGTGGTCGAATGGAGGCCAAGGGAATTTCTTGTAGGTTTTATTTTGGATCGGCACAATTAGGGTTAGGGGGAAAATATGGATTGACTCTTTTTAATTTGATAAATGCCGACCCTAGGGGAGGGCTTGGGCCAAAAATTTCGGCCATATTGATGGAGGAACAATATTTGTGATTATCTTCCATAATTAAAAGATTTAAACCATTTTAAAATCAAATTAATATCCATCTTATGTCATTCGGCCCTTTAGGGGTATTTTGGTAATTTCACAACTTGTTTAAATGTTAAATGTAATTGTTAAAATTATTTGGATACATAACTTGTGCATTGTTTGAAGTTTGGGATTTATTTGGTACCTTAATAAGCTTTTAATTAAATTTTAAATTTGTAAGGGCATTTTGGTCATTTCACATGCTTTTAGATTTTAGGTGTTACATTTAGTTAGTATTTGGTGTATTTGGTCTGATTTAAGCCTAAAAAGGATGTGTGAAAAAGCACACATCACGGCGCATCTAATAAGTAGATGCGGTACATTGACTTAACTTCGCGTGGCGTCCAAGATTAATATATTTTGGAATATTCATACACCGTGTTCAGATGCGGCGTATCTTCAATGTAATGCGGCACATGTCCTTCAGTATCTTGGATTGTATTTAGTGAAGTATGGAAAGTGATGTGCCGTATGTCAGAACTGTGATGCTGCGTATCTGAGCTAGAACAAGTTGGTTCTTTATCGTTGACCAAGTTTCATATGCGGCGCATCAAATAAATTAGATGTGGCGCATTCTTCAATGTCAGACAATGGTCTTCAAATCATCTTTCAATACGCTTTTCCAATCTTGATCATTTAGCTTCAAATTTCGTCCAAAATCACTAACTTTCACCAACTGCTTGTTTTTACCTAAGAATTACTAAAGTAAACAATTAAGCATCGATTCTTATAGATAATAATATAAAACAAGTCAAATAAGTAGAATAAATGATGACAATAATATGTACTTAATTGATGTCATCAAATATCCCCCCACTTGAACTTTACTTGTCCCCAAGTAAACCTTAGATTTAAACTTATGAAATCGTATCCTAAGAGATATTAGGATGTATTTTTATAATTAAGCATTTATTCGTTTTATCATAATTACACTACCAAACACTTAACAAACTAGAAATAAAATATTTCTCTCAATCTCTCAACTAATCTACTTCGCTCATTTGCTCGGTCGTGACGAATATTCTATTATAGGCTTGGCAAGCATATCTCCCCCACTAAAGCTAAGGAGTAACGAGTCTAAAGCGGTAAAAAGGGTTGATATGGCTTAGGGTTAAACCTAGCTTTGTTCAAACATCTCATGCATAAACTTAGTAGATTGCTGGAGCGAGTCTTCGACGCTTCAAACAACGGATAGTCACTAGTGTGTTTCTTGGATCGCCTGGCACGTTATTTGCATAACGTATGGTCTCAAGTCACACACCAGATCACTGGCGCATTATTCGATTAATCTAATATTCGGATGGTCACTACCTTATTCACACATTTGACATTATTACTAAGCCATCATTATATCTGGATGCTCGATAGCTAACAACGAAGACAATAATACGGTATAGGGTATGGATAATATTTGGGAAATAAATTGGTGTAAAATAAAAAAATGATCAAAACAAAACAAATAGATTTAGTCCTATATGTGGTTAATCACTTTCCCAACCATCCCATGAATAAGACATATATCATTGACTAACTTACGCTTTAACACGAAAACTCACGCTTTAGGTAGACATGAATTAGACTCAAAATAATCCTAATCAAAGAATTAACCTTAGTTGGGGTTCTCATAACGGCCAACTCCCTTGCAATCTATAAATATAGTACAACAATAGTGGCGATATCACCCACTTATACAAAACTTTACATTGTTGGTTTAATAAACTTCCAACTTCTTCTTTCTTTTTATTTTCTTCTTTTTTTCAAAATTTTTTAAACTTTAACTAATGCTGTAAAATTTCACCACTTCACCATAACAATACATCTAGATAATTTTTCATACACTTCATAACTTCAGATATAGAAATAATAGTGAAAGTAGTAAACACACAAAAATCAAAAATACACTATGTACTTTCACTTCCAATTGCATTGTGCAATTTCCTAACCTAACCAAAGATAATAAATTACGCACACAAGCACAAGAAATACACTTTTGCCAAAAGCAACTAACCACGAACTTAAATCTACAGGGTAGGCTAAGGTGTAAAGGTGTAACGAAACATCTAACACGGGTGTAAGAAATGAAAGGAATGGCTCTGAGGGTTTTTCTAGGGGTATCTTACCCTAAAAATGAGAGTAACAAAAGGGTTTATATGGGGGTTAACTAACCGATGTAGTTAGTTAATAACACATAACATATATGGGCTTTTTGGGTGTAATCTTAGAAATTTTACCAAGTTAGACAAGTCACTCTAATTATATCAATAATACTCATTATGGTGGTCTCGAATAGTATACAAGCCAAGTTCTAAAGTTTACTACAAGTCACCGACACACTCATATATTTGTTGAATTTGGGGTAAATATTGTGAAACAGATATGCTCAATTCTCACAATTTTATACAACAGAAGTTATATGTGTGGCTATGCAACTTAGATTTAACAAAAACATGCTAAAAAATTTTAAATTTAAGCATATTAAGCAGATGCTAACGCATATTTTTGAAAAATAAGGACAAGTAAGCGTTCTAATTCTCCATCCTCCCACTTAAATTAAACAACGTCCTCATTATTTGAATTTGAAATTAAAAATAGGAAATAGAAAGAATTAGAACAGAAAACTACCCTGAGATTTGCTCGGAATGATCTTCCATTATGCATTTGTGAGCAACATTCTACTTTCTGTGCATGGAAAGCGTTCAAACCTCCATGAATGATGTCTCTACAAAAACATATATATACCACCAATTTTAAACACCTGTAGTAAGAAAATCAAAGCTTGTTCAATAACTTATTAGTAGTTAGTAAAAAGAAAACCTAAAAAATCAAAATTAAAAATTCTAAAAATTTCATCAGGCCAATCGATACGCCGCATTTATTGAATAAGATGTGCCGTATCGAGCCTAGAATTAATACTTAATAAAATAACATAAAGGGTAGGATATGCCGCATCTGTTTTATCAGATGCGCCGTATTTCATTACCAAACAGACTGTTAATAGTCTGTGCAAAAATGGTCATAATCCACGGCTCATCTCACCAATTCTCTTGAAAAATTTGCTGAACTTAATGCCAGTCTCAATCCTACGACCCTTAGAAACATAAACTGAAACATTAAATATATAAAGCATAATAATAATAATAATAATATCAAGTACATATCCAAAAGAATATACATGTAAATATGTCCATAAACAAACAAAGTCTAAGAAACTGGCTCGTTATCAGTGGCATCACTAGAATGTGATCATCCCTCTAACATAAGTACCATCAGGACGATGATGGTTCAGACCCTGATGCTCCATTTTCCGACTAATACCTGTGACTAACCAAGCAACATCTCTCCTGATCTTTGCTATCTCAGCCCTCTGGTCGTCTACTGCTTATCTCATCAACCTCAACTCATCCTCTACTCTCTCAAGTCTCTGGGTTGCCGTACGTGCAAAAGGTGGTGGTGGTACATGTGCCTCCCCCTGAGCTAGAGCAGTAGCTGGGGAGTCCTGAGCATCTCTCTGCTCTGGCTCAGCAGGCCTGGGTGGTCCCAATGACACCCAATGATAAGCGCCCATCACCAACTCACAAAATCGAAGCCACTGCTCAAGATAATCAGCATCGATCCTGGGCAACTCCATCAAATAAACATCCATCCCAGCAGGTACTACCTTAGTAATAACACCAAAATGCCTTGCTAATCGAGATACAAAATGCCTTCCCATGATCTGACTCCTATGGTCTCTCCCGAGAGCAATCCTATAAAGATAGTGGGCTAGAAAATGCGGGAAGTTCATTACAGGTCCCTCGTCCATACTAATGAGGAACAAAAGGTCAAGTGTGGTCACCTTCTCAGGTGACTGACCTCTCCCAGCAATAGTCAGTGTGATCAACCTATGGCACAACCTCCTCATAGGCTCTCTAATCAAAGTATATGATGGTGAGGTAGCTGTAGAATCCCCACCAGAGGAAATACCAATCCAATAATCCCTGAGGTCCATCCTGTCAGGCACCTCTTTCACACTCTCAGCCCAATAAGCAGCAAACCCAGCAGACTGTACCTCCTCCTCTTTATGCAAACCAAGACCCAAAATAAACTACCTCATCGACATCTAACAAGGCTCTCCTCCTAACCAGAATACGAAAGTATCGGGAGTATCAAGCTCCAAATTAGTCTCCCGATAATGAATAGTGTTGAAAGACTCTCTCATGAGGTCTCGAACCAATGGTCCCTGAATGCTAAACAAACTCCTCCAAACGTGGGATCTAAACAAAAGATATCCCTCAGCGCTCTCTATGAATCATCTCTAACCTATCCCTCATAGCTCCAACAGTGTTCCCCCCATCTATCAAGCCAAGACTACCAAAATCAAGCATTGGAACCTTAAAAACCAGTCTATAATAAATGTCCCTCAATCTCCTCAGATAATCAGTCTCCGCAGCCTTAGTCAATCCCATCGGCTCATACCTAAGCCACTCGTGTCTAATCTGGATATCTGGAAGATCCATCTGTAAATTATAACAGGTAAATAATTAAGCAGACTGTAAATGAGGAGATACGATGAACTGCATTAATCAGTGCGCCATATCTATAATGTTGCGTATCTATATGATAGATACGGAGCATACATAAATAAGTATAAACGCGCTGCATTAAAAGAGGGAGATACGGCGCTTAGGAGATACGTCATATCATAAAATGGGTAATACGACGCAACTAAGGTCTAAATAAATTTAGTCAAAAATAGTTAAATACGCCGCATCCATTGTTATATCAGTTTAAAAGAAAGGGGAATAGGCACGTTTTCCAAGGATCCGGGCCCGTGACGCAAACTCAACCATAGCATCACAGATCCTATTTTTACCCATATCAATAACTATTAACCCAATATTACCCCTATTTCTATTTTTCCCCCAAGTTTTAAAACAAACAAAACCGAACCCTAATGTAACACCCCCCAAAATACCGCAGTGGAAGACTGCGTCACTGGGGTGCTACTTCATAATACAAAGTACAAGTTATAGAAAATGACCTCTAAATGAGACGTTTTGAAAAGTTACCATTCGATTAACCCCTCACATGAGGCTCTCTACTATTGTAGTATTTGATAAAAATATATACAAGTTTTTGATTTAGAAAGCCATAAGGTCTTTAGTCGTGGCTTTGCCGTGGCTTTGGTCATGGCTACCATGGTATTGAGACTCATCCTTGGCCTTAGCCATGGTTTTGGTCTCGGCTTTAAGGTCATTAGAACCCTTGGTTTTACTTAGCCATAAACAATAAATGGTCAATTGGGTATTAAAATGGGCTGTTAAGAATTTGAAGAAAAATATCACTCGTAAACGTTTTCAGGGCTCAGGCTTCTTTGTACCTGAATGAAAACATCGTTCCGGACAACTTTCGTGTTTTAACTTTTAGATGAATCGGACCAGAAGGCCTCGAAAAAAATCCAAATTATGATCAGAATGCTATTAGGCAGTTTCGGGTTTTTAGGTTCGCTAACATCTTTTGGCCATAACTTTTGACTCGTGTACTCGTTTTAGGTGATTCAAATTGCTATGTTTTCCTTTTAAAACCATCTTTAACAGTAAGTAAGTGTCTTATATCATGGTTACTCTATTTTGGTCGTGGATCTCAGTATAAGTCACTAGTTTCCTTGATTACTTAACATAAGTTAACATATAGTGTTCTTAACTTGTTTTAAAGATTTTTGTACATCACGGACACAACACAAAGACCATATATAGCATGAATGAAATATAATAAGCATGAAAATGATATTGAGCAAGAAAGTGTATTAGGGTTTCTTACAACTTTTGGCTTTCAAAAGAAAGGAAGTCAAGTATGAACTAGGACACTAAACCTATGCTTGCAAACCCTTCACCACAACTCTTGCAAACCCTTGCTAACCTTTACATGACCCTTGTAAAAAGCATTTAACCTCAGCCCCTAACATCTTGTGTAGCTCCTAATTCAACCATGGAATCACCAAACAAACTCTTGATTCATGTAGAGACTAACTATGCCTTCAACTTTGGTATGTAACTTATAACTTAGAAATCAAAGGATCATGGTTTATGGATTTGTTGTTGGGCGTTTGGAATGAAGAGAAAGGAAGGGATTAGCCTTGTATTTATAGTATGAAGAGGAGGTTAGGAAGGTGCCTAGGAAGTTTCCTTGAGGAGGTTAGAGACTTAGGATATTTTCCAAAACTTAGTGGCCAAGTTTACTTGCAAAATGTTTAGCTTCCTATGTAAGCTTCTTATCCTTAACTTAGTGACCAAGAAAACGCCCCATGTGGCTTAAAATTTCGTTCAATGCCTATCTTGGATGACTAGATATGTGTTTTGATAATATCTTGCTTTTATGGAGTGAGTTTTGTCCCGGTAATCGCTATCGGTAAGTCGTTAAGTCATGAAACTTAAAATCGGGTATCCTAAAAATATGAAACTAATAAATATGTTAGAACTTATTAATATAACCTATCTTAGCATATCTAATGAGTGATAAGTTCTATCGGGTTGCTTAAACGCTGCTAAAACTATAAACGCAGGTCTAAAACGCGTAATTCGCGTAAAACGCTGAACTGGAAAACGTAAAATTCCAAAACTTTTGGAATTGTCGTAAAATGAGAGAAAATCATATTCCTATTGTTTATAGTGTTTTATGGACATATCGGGATGCTGGAATGACGTTTAAACCTAAAAGTAAATCTCGGACACGGTTTCGAGATTTTTGCAGAAATGTTCCGACGAGTGTCAAACTCTCGGATTATCATTAAAATAGTTTAACTTACGAGAATATGAAATAAAAATTTCGGGAGTGAATAGTGAAAGTGAATAGTAATCCGAAAATGCGAGTTGTTACAGTCTCTACCCCTTAAGGGAACTTCGTCCCGAAGTTCTGTTGATGTCAACTACTTACGGTGTGTCTAAGAGAATTTGGGGTTTCAGGATCTCTAAAATAGTGGTGTTTACTCTGATTCATCTAAGATTTTGGTTAAGGAGTCGTATCGGATGCAAATAAGCCCACTTATTTATAACTCATTACTTACATAAAGAAGCGTCCAAATTTATGTAAGTAAGGGATCATAAACTCATGGTTCGGTGATTTACAATTTCTTTATTTAAATAAAGTGGCGTCCCAATCCATTTAAATAAAGAGATTCTAAATCATCCTACTTAAGAATTTCCGACACAAAAACTCGCTTTCTGAGACAGATAGTAAGATAATCAAGTCATCAAATCCCTAAAGCTAAGCAATAATATTATTTAACTCAAACCTTATGTCTCATCAAACAAGAACTGTCATAAGATCAAGTTAAATAATTAGTTATTACTGAGCTCCATATTTTTAATGACTCGACTAAACTCTGGGGTTCCTTATAATACTAAAGTCACATCATCTAACAGCATGAAACTAAACCAACAACTAATAAAAAGCATATGCGTATGTAGTGTGTGTAAGGCAAATAAAGAGGATAGTCTTAACGTATATAGCAGTTATAGTCTAGGCACTAAATGCAACCTAGTTCTCTATAACCAAGTCTCTGATACCAATCTGTAACACCCCCAAAATACCGCAGCAGAAGACTGTGTCACTGGGGTGCTACTTCATAATACAAAGTACAAGTTATAGAAAACGACCTCTAAATGAGACGTTTCGAAAAGTTACCATTCGATTAATGAATTCAAAGTTACAAACATGAGATTCCAAAGTATGATACATAAATGTATACAAAATGTTTCGAATGATAAATGATAAAAGTGTAAGTCTTCAGAATATGCAGCTTGACTTTAAGTTCCACGCACTAGCTATCGCCTTACTAACCTGAGATAAGCATGCTAAAGTGTCAACACAATGGTTGGTGAGTTCATAGAGTTTGTCTTAAAATAGTTGAAAAGCCTTTAAAGAATGTTCACACAGCAAAGGCATTGTGAATCCACTCAGTTGCAAGTCCCGCCCATAACAACACTTGCAACCTGTGTGTTCACAACCCACTGCTAAAGTATAGCATGATTTCAATATATGTGTATATGATATATGTACGCTTAATGTAAAGTATAACAGCCTACTGAACCTCTAGAAAAGAATAAGCACAAATACTTCAAAGCTGGATTATATTCACCCAAGGCCAGGAATCGGTGACCAAGGGTAGGGGCGTCAGCCCGATAGTACTATCAATACCTCTCCATCGGCTCCATCCAGGAGTTAAACAGTGGTTAAAGAATATAGCGTATAGAATAGTTTAACACATTAAGGCACATATCGTAATAAAACTACACATCATGTTTAAGAGTATAAAAGTATAGCATAGCATATGAGTAAAATTGACTTTAGTAAAAGAGAAAGCAAGTAGTTTAAGCATGTATCTCCCCCAAAGAGTTAAAACAAGTATGAAAAGAGTAGGGGCTATGACTCACCTTAAGCTTATATAATGAGAAATGAAAGTGGTAGTCGAATCGCGAAAGTCTCTAAGAGCAGCCTATGATAGAACGTAGCGACTTAGGTTTGGAGTAACGTCTAAGAATACGAAGAATTGCCTATATATGTCTTGCATAATGTTCATGATGTAGTACTTAGTATATAGTGTAAGTCTTTGAATATAAATGGTTTATGAAACATGTATAGGTTGTATATCTCTTACTACCGTTCGGGCCGACATAATTCAGAGGTCATGTAGTAAACGTTCGAGGAGCTAGGACACTTTAATTCGTAAATCCACAACTCATCTCGACGGTTTACTTTAATGAACCCCTCACATGAGGCTCCCTACTATTGTAGTATTTGATAAAAATATATATAAATTTTTGATTTAGAAAGCCATAAGGTCTTTAGCTGTGGCTTTGGTCATGGCTACTATGGTCTTGAGACTCATCCTTGGCCTTAGCCATGGTTTTGGTCTCGGCTTTAAGGTCATTAGACCCCTTGGTTTTACTTAGCCATAACCTATAAATGGTCAATTGGGTATTAAAATGGGCTGTTAATAATTTGAAGAAAAATATCACTCGTAAAGCGTTTTCAGGGCTCGGGCTTCTTTTTAACTGAACGAAAACGTCGTGCCGGACAACTTTTATGTTTTAACTTTTTGATGAATCGGACCAGAAGGCCTCGAAAAAAATCCAAATTTTGATCAGAATGCTATTAGGCAGTTTCGGGTTTTTAGGTTCGCTAACTTCTTTTGGCAATAACTTTTGACTCGTGTACTCGTTTTAGGTGATTCAAATTGAAATGTTTTCCTTTTAAAACCCTATTTAACAGTCGGTAAGTGTCTTATATCATGATTACTCTATTTTGGTCATGGTTCTCAATATAAGTCACTAGTTTCCTTGATTACTTAACATAAGTTAACATATAGTGTTCTTAACTTGTTTTAAAGATTTTTGTACATTATGAACACAGTACAAAGACCATATATAGCATGAATGAAATATAATAATCATGAAAATGATATTGAGCAAGAAAGTGTATTAGGGTGTCTTACAACTTTTGGCTTTCAAAAGAAAGGAGGTCAAGTATGAACTAGGACACTAAACCTATGCTTGCAAACCCTTCACCACAACTTTTGCAAACCCTTGCTAACCTTTACATGACCCTTATGAAAAGCATTTAACCTCAGCCCCTAACATCTTGTGTAGCTCCTAATTCAACCATGGAATCACCAAACAAACTCTTGATTAATGTAGAGACTAACTATGCCTTCAACTTTGGTATGTAACTTATAACTTAGAAATCAAAGGATCATGGTTTATGGATTTGTTGTTGGGCGTTTGGAATGAAGAGAAAGGAAGGGATTAGCCTTGTATTTATAGTATGAAGATGAGGTTAGGAAGGTGCCTAGGAAGTTTCCTTGAGGAAGTTAGAGACTTAGGATATTTTCCAAGACTTAGTGGCCAAGTTTACTTGCAAAATATTTAGCTTCCTATGTAAGCTTCCTATCCTTACCTTAGTGACCAAGAAAACGCCCCATGTGGCTTAAAATTTCGTTCAATGCCTATCTTGGATGACTAGATATGTGTTTTGATAATATCTTGCTTTTATGGAGTGAGTTTTGTCCCGGTAATCGCTAACGGTAAGTCGTTAAGTCATGAAACTTAAAATCGGGTATCCTAAAAATATGAAACTAATAAATATGTTAGAACTTATTAATATAACCTATCTTAGCATATTTAATGAGTGATAATTTCTATCGGGTTGCTTAAACGCCTCTAAAACTGGAAACGCGGGTCTAAAACGCGTAATTCGCGTAAAACGCTGAACTGGAAAACGTAAAATTCCAAAACTTTTGGAATTGTCATGAAATGAGAGAAAGTCATATTTCTATTGTCGTAAAATTCCAAACCTTTAGAGTATTAGGAAGTTGATTTAAAAGATTGATTTAGTAGATTCGTGCAAAAAATTTTGATCGAGTGTGTATGTTTTTGCGGTGTGACGAATTAGGGGTAAAAACAGAAATCCGGCGCATCTCCTCTATTTATATAGGGTAAATTAGATGCGCCGCATCACGTAATTGCAATGCGCCGTATTTATTAAAAATGGTTGACCGGTCAAAGGGCTTAATAGATCAGGGATATGGCGCATTGGTAAAGTAGGATGTGATGTATCATGTTTGTGAGCCAAAATTTAAATAGGGAACGTACGTTGGCCTCCGCAACACTTTTTCTTATACATTAACTTGGGGTCAAACGGTATACCATATGGTATGAATAGATTCAATATAAGATGGTTAGGTATATCCGTTTTAGTTACCCATAGTATCATAATCTTTTTACCGGTTATTTTTCGATTCAAGTGATAAACTAATCCAAAATTTGAAATCGATGACGTTTTAAGCTTATAAAAATTGAGATTATGACTTAGGGGTAAAGTATTAATTGGAACATAGTCTGAAGAATTATCACCGAAGTGACAACTTTTGTTGTTGAGCTTGGTATTTTCAAAGTTAGGTATTTCATAAGAAAGAGGTTTCTGTATATTTTTAATATATCAAAATTTTCCTTTTTGGCAAACCGTTTCTAAAAAATTCTCTTTTCAGACATGTCTATGTTTTTAGTGTTAGGTAAAGATAATTCACACTTTTCATCAAATTTTGAAGAGAAGTTATTTAAAGAACTTTCCTTATAACTAAGTGAATCATCATATATAATAGCTAGAAATTTAGTTTCAAAGAGGCGAAGACATTCAATGTTACCTCCACTGAGTCCTCTTCTTACCTCACCGTTTATTGCAAGTTTCCAGTTATCGATGATTTGATCATTCCAACAAGGTTTTCCAGTTAGATTCAGAATGTAGTCTTCCATTGTGATGCTAGAATCATCCATTATTCTGAAGAATAAACTAACTTGCACACAAAAGCAGTGAAACGATCAAAGTAAAATGCAAATAATGCAATGCAGAAAACAGATAAACAAGAAAAACACAAAATATGCAGTATGTTACAATGAAAGCAATTATACCAATACACATCAAGGTTAGCAGTTAGAAATCTAAAAAAATACAAACTAAACAAGTAAGAAAACCTAATTAAAATACTAACAAACAAACAAATATTAAACAATTCACTCCCTGTCAATAGCGCCAAAAACTTGATGTGATGTGCTATGTCGTTGTAGAATATCCTTACTCAAGTTTTAAATTTATAATAGCTGACTTATCCTATAACACACACTAACGAGCAGAGTACCCGATCAATGTAGCCTAGTTGGTAAGTAGAGTGTCGATCACTAAGAGTAGAACGTTAATACCTAGGATGTTTATCAGTATTTTAATATCTAAGTTAGTTTTACAATGTAATCTAACGCAGGGGGTTTTCAGTCTGAGAGACTGGTACGCATTGGTTTGATTAAATAAACTAAAACTATTGAGCAAGAATACAACGAATGGCGAATACGTATACAGATAGATAACATATACATATAGAAGTCCTAACTAATGATTAAGTAGCTTGTCAATTGTTTTATTGTTGGTTTTATATGATGAGTATCGTAAACTATTCTCTCTCGTTGGTATGTTGACTATAGGCGAGTAAACCCTTAAAGATCACTTATGTCTAAGAATTATTATCCTTTATACATGTTTACAATAACTTATAATTCTAGTGAATTAATTGTAGGAGGGGTATGGCGGCCCAAGCTTGCTACTGCTAGACACAGAAGTTATCAAAGCACATATAACAAGAACAAAAAAAACATCATATAAACTTTAATCGATGGGAAACAATTTTAAGGTGAACAATATGGCAGTCACAAGCCCATCAATACTGATGGATTAAAGTGTACTATTACAATAAAACAATACTACTTACTTGAATTAAAACACATTCAGGACCTTCTTACTGCTATGAAATCTTCACTTTGGTGTGTCTTGTATTGCCTTTTCGTCTGTATTCTTCTCCTTAGGGTTTCTTCTTTTCGTTCTAGGGTTTATGGCACATGAAATTTGGTTGTATCTTGGGGTATTTATAGTTTCTGCCTAAGGGATCGATGTGGTGCATCTAATAAGTAGATGCGGTGCATTGACTTAACTTCTCGTGGGGTGCAAGACTAATATATTCTGGAATATTCGTACACCATCTTCAAATGCTGTGTATCTTCAATGTAATTCGGCGCGTGTCCTTCAGTATCTTGGATTGTATTTGGTGAAGTCTGGAAAGTGATGCGCCGTATGTTAGAACTGTGATGCGGTGTATCTGAGCTAGAACAAGTTGGTTCTTCATCGTTGACCAAAGTTTCATATGAGGCGCATCAGATAAATTAGATGCAGCGCATTCTTCAAAGTCAGGCAATGGTCTTCAAATCATCTTTCAATAGACTTTTCTAATCTTTATCATTTAGCTTCATATTTCGTCCAAAATCACTTACTTTCACCAATTGCTTGCTTTTACCTGAGATTTACTAAAATAAATAATTAAGCATCGATTCTCATAGATAATAATATAAAACAAGTCAAATAAATAGAATAAATGATGACAATAATATGTACTTATTTTATGTCATCAATTCTCTTTAATCCCTAATGGTTATCAGTGACCTGGGTTGAGGTTTCAGCTGTTCTGCTAGTACCTTCTTACCCCTGGTCAATTTCGCATTGATATCCATGAGTTATAACTCATACATATGATTTTGGTTACCGAAGCACCACGGATTTAGATGTATTGAATTTTCAAGTTTAAACCAACTTGTTAGATTCAAGAACTCCAGGGTTCCTTTGTTTTTAGCGACTTTTATAATTGACTATTCTTAGTAAATCAGAGACTATTTTCTCAGCTTTTCTGATTAACAGTCTCTTCCTAGATAAATACTGGAATAGCCTATGTTAAATTACAACAAAGAATAAGAATAAAGAAAATAAGGCTCGATTATTTGTTGTTGGTGTCTTTAGGTGAAAATTTCTGAAGGATCAGGGGTTGTCTTGTCTAACATATACACAATCATAACACAAGAGAACCTATGTTTAGGTTAAATTCTAGAGAGAGAAAGAGTGAGAAATGGGAGCCTTTTAGTGAGAAAGTAACTAGTGTATTAGTGAAATAATGAAAGGTCCAACCCTCTCCCTTTGTAGGAGAGGGGTATTTGTACAAGATTACTAAACGCCTATAGTAGGCTATGGTTCGGGCTGACAGTGGGTAAAGACCCGACTCGACACCATGGTGAAACTATATTTATACTAATATGACAAATATTACAAGCTACTTAATGCTAAACCTTATTCTTGGTGACCGAATCTTTTACATGAATATTCATATTCCTAACAATCTCCCCCTAAGGGAGGTTACCTCATAAATTAACATTTGAATATTAGCATTCTAATACATGAATTTAATATCCTAGCTTGTAGTCATGGATTCTTCAAAGTCACTGGTCTTTGTTCTTCAAGCAGTGTTCATGTGACTGATGTTCCTTTGACTTGTTCTCCAAGTCATCCTTTGTAGCATTACCTTCATGTTTAGTAGTGACTTGTTGAACTGTCATGCTCACACTATTCTGGATCATGAAACTTTGCATCAGAGTTGCGGAAGCATTGTTTGTTGATCTTTTACAAATCATGATTTCTTTAATTGTGTGTGTGAAATGTGAGCATGAGGTTATGAATTGACGTCTCATTAGCCATCAGCTGCAACCGTCGATTATTCCTGCAAACACCAGTTAGTAATAAAACACACGAACGTGTCTCTGTTCACTATCGTTGAATGCGGTTGGGAGAACCATAGTTCCCCGTTAATCAGTATAAATACTGCCTGTGATCAGCTAGAATTCCAAAGAATTTCCTTGGCAGGGTTTCACAGCTGTACTAGCCGTTCACAAACCGGAGCGTCTAAAAGTAGACAACACGGAGTGAGTGAACCGATGAATTAATGATTCACCGATTAATGAGGAAATTGATTTTGAAAAACAATCGCGTATTGCTAGATAAAGAATTTTTGCAATACGATGAGAGTTTTATGAGAAATATCAATTTTATGTCAAATACTTTTGTTTGTAAAATTAAGCGCAGTTGATGTGCTTGAAATCAATTGTAGAGCACATCGAAGGTTTTCCAAAAGTATCCGTCAATTCATTTCCAGGAACAAGTTTGATTCAAAAGAGAATCTCACCATGATGGATCTCACATGTCAGCCACCAAGAGCTTGTTCGATGTTGGCTCTAGAAGGATTTCCATCTTCATTGTGAATACTTTACGCATCAGTCGGATGTCCTGGCAATACCTTTAGGATAATACATAGGACTCTTAATATATTTTCTTGCTTTTCACAGTGTATGAAACAACAAGCATATTGAAAGTGTGTCCTAATGAGATTTATGGATAATCTCTTGGCTCTAGACTCAATAGTGCATTTTGATTTAGTAATCGGAGATTGGATAGGTGTCTCTTGTTTCAATATCAACAGGACTCATAATAAGCGGTCGATAGATAATGCAGGGTTCCCCTTGAGAATAAAACAAGTCCTTTTAAAAGAACTTGAGTGGCTTGGAAGGTTTTTTTGCAATGCGTCATTGGGTCCATGACGTCTTGTCTTCAATACTGGTGCTACCTTAGTAATAACCGATAACATATGAGTTGAACCCGGTTTCGTCCCTAAGGTTGAATATATGGAGGGCTATTTCTTTTCCCACTTTATCTTTACATTTCTTTTTCATTCTTCAACCCCTTCAGCGCTTACCGAAATTTCATCACTCGTACCTTGTTGGGTTTGTTCCAGTACTAGCTCCATTTCAGTCGGCTCTCTTCCCTTATTCTCACTTTTCTCCTTTTTTTCATCTTTCCTAAGGACTTCTACTCTACCTAGAGGATTGTCCCTAGGAGGATCCCTCCTGTTCTGGCTAGATCATGGGAACTAATACCTAACCTTATCATCCTTATAAATCTAATGTATTAACTACAATGGTCGACCTTTGGTATTCTTCCATAATTACCATCATAAACCATACGCTCCCCCTCAATATGTGCTTCGATATACGAAAGAGTTTGGCACATATGAGAGAGCTTTACACTTGAGTCTAAAAGATCAAATTTTATCATATCTCATATTTAAATCACATTCTCTCCCCCGATCATAAATTTCAAACCTTTTAAGATTTGTGATCCCAATTGATTTAAATAAGTTAGAAAACTTGGGAGAAGATGTGGCCTGATTTTATGTATATTCTGATAATAGAATATCTTGATGTTCCCCCTCAATCAATGAGGGAGACTGTTAGTGTCAGATATGATGAGTTTATAAAAGTTTTGGAGTTTAGCGAAAAACTCATGAAAAATTCATATATTGACACATAACACCACTTTTTTATTCATTGCTTAACAAGAACAAAGAGAGACATTTGTTGATCTAAAACAAAATTTGAAATCCACTCTCCCCTTAATCTGTGACCCATTTTGAATTAAATTTTAATGAGAAATTTTAAAACTTTTGTCATAGATTGAGTGGAAAATTTTATGAAAAGACTAAGTCCGATGGAATTTCAAATATTGTTTTAAACCACCATTTTTACCACAAATAATTTTCTGAAGAATCATAGCTGAAAAATATTTGTTTTTGGTAAAAAGAAGACTTCTCTTCTTAATCAAGAAATAATGCACTGATGCGTACATCAGATCGAGGGTGCATGGATGTAAAGTAATCCACGCCCGGAAAAACTTCACCCGTTGTTAGGGACAACCATCTTTTTGGCGACGCGTTTTCCTCATTTTGAAAATCGGGTTGCTATCTGAAGTAATGGCAAGCCATTTTGAAAGAAAGTTTGAGAAACGACATGTTTTAGAAAATATGATTATGAATTAAAAAATAGAAAAACTCTCGCTCAAGCAAATATATGTTTCCATGTCATTATTGAATGACATTTCTAGAAACGTACATAATATTGATTATACGAAAGACAGGTCTTAAGAAGACTATTTTTGGAGTTTTATATTTTTATGATTTTTATGGATTTTGTTGATTTTATATTTTTCTATTTCCTTTTGGTTTTAAACTATGTACAAAGGATATATGAAGCAAATCCATTACTCCTCATTATCTTCCTGAAGACTTTTGAGTGTTCTGGCGTTAGAATCTTCATTCCAAGTCGCGGGAGAATAAACTAAAACCGTTCTCTCGGAAGTGCTTTTGTAAAGATATCTGCCAGCTGATACTCAGTCCTCACGAAGTAAAGTTCTACCACTCCCTTCTCAACTTGTTCCCTGATGAAGTGATGTTGGATTTCAATGTACTTTGATCGAGAGTGCTGAACATTGTTGCAGCAAAGAACAATTGCACTTTTGTTGTCACAGTATAGGGGAATCTTGTTTAAAGCAAAGCCATAGTCTAATAATTGGGATCTGATGCGTGGAATTGCGCACTCGCAAAAGGTTTTACCTCTCAAGGGATCTTGAAAAGCTTGCAATCCCCACCAGGCAGTGTACCAGTTCGTTGTAGTATAATATAGTGAGAAGTACCGGGGGATTGATCGTTCAACGCAAAGAATAGTGTTCGCTAGGGTTAAAACTCACTAAAACTAGGTCTAGAGGTGAGGGATGATTCTTTTTTTATTTTTATATTTTAAGAAAAGCAATTAAAGTCTCAGTTTTTGGAAGGAATGGGCGGAATTAGTTGCTAATCAACTAACCCAGATAACTAAAGATGCAATCAAAATAAAATAAACTAAACTTAAACTAAATTGTGGTGTAAACAATAAGGAGAGAAAATGTGTTTACTTAGATTTCACTACTCCCTAGATTTCTTTTATAGGTTGATTAGTTTGTTACAATTGCATGGATAACGGGTTATATTCCTTAATACCATTCGTAGGGCTATGTACGATCTTCCCTAACTCTATAAGCTTCTATCTCTTCCTATGTCGAGCCGACTACTAGCTCCTAACATGGCGTCATTAGTAGTTACCTGCGCATTAAATACAACCAATATATCGTAGTACACCTCCGATCATGTTTCTTAAGACATTCAAGCAAGTTACCAATTGGAAGTCTGCCAGTTTTCTTAAGCCTAACATCGAATTCATTCATCCACAACAATTATAAACAAACAACCAACCCATAATCAATATCTAAGTTTCATTACATATAAGCAAACACAAAGAAAACCTAGCCTAGCATGTTAAAGAGAAGACAAGCGTAAGACATAATCAAACAACACATAGACATATTGAATGATTTGATAAAGGACTTATCTTCGATTAATCATGGAAGAAACAAATGGTTGAAACCCTCAGGAAAGCTGTAAAATTCGTCTAGGGTTTACTCCCTTCAATGTTGCACACAATGAATGAAAACTAAAAAACTATATATAGATTTTGTATCCTGACGGCGTCAAGAGTAATGTGTGACGCTGTCAACTCGCCGCCAAAATAAACTCGTATTGCCTAGATCCACTTTTGACGCCGTCACTCTTTATGGACTCTGGGCCGTCACTCTTTGCATTTACTCTTGATGGCCTTGACAATATAATATGTGACGCCGTCATGATCCCTTCACAAAACATTCTGGCGCGTCACGTTTATTTGATTTATCCACCCTTTTGTCAAGTCATGATGCCTTCAAGAGCAATTTCCAACATGATTTTGAGACTTTGTCGTTTTCTTCACTTTTTCGCTCCAAAAACGTCCAAAATGCTTCATTTTTTTTTAAAAATTCATCTCAAAAGTACTTAAAATGACAAAAGGAACGATTTAGGGCAATATTTGATCAAATAATATCGACTTTGGCCATAAATGACCCCCCCAAAAGCGGTACACTTTTCGCTTCATCAAATACCCTTACACTTGAGATTTGCTTGTCCTCAAGCAAATGCGCTTTTATTCTAATCAAAATACAAGTTAGGGGTCATTTAACACTAATATAAAAGTAATTACAACAAATAATCATTCCACTTCATCAAAAAACAAGCACGGAAATTATACACTAGCACCTCACGAATAGTGTTTAGATGTTCACATCTCTCGGGTGTAATAAAGTATATATCACAATATGGAAATGGAAAACGTCTCTCACTACCTGTCATAGCAAATAGATTACCATATGTAACACCCCCAAAATATCGCAGCGGAAGACTGTGTCATAGGGGTGCTCCTTCATAATACAAAGTACAAGGTATAGAAAACGAACTCTAAATGAGACGTTTTGAAAAGTTACCATTCGATTAATAAATTCCGAATTACAAACTTGAGTTCCATAATACAATACATAAGAGTTTTAAAACATATCGAATGGTAAAGATAAAAGCATAAGTCTTCAAAACATGCCAAGCGACTCTATGCTCCATGCAACAGCTATCACCTTACAGACCTGAGACAAACATGCTAAAGTGTCAACACAATGGTTGGTGAGTTCATAGAGTTTGTCTTAAAATAATTGAAAAGCCTTAAAAGAATGTTCGCACAACAAAGGCATCGTGAATCCACTCAGTTGCATGTGTCTCCCCCAAAGAGTTAAGACAAGTACGAAAAGAGTAGGGGCTATGACTCACCTTAAGCTTAAGTGATGTGAAATGAAAGTGGTAGTTGAATCGCGAAAGTCTCTAAGAGCAGCCTATAATAGAACGTTGCGACTTAGGTTTGGAGTAACATCTAAGAATACGAAGAATTGCCTATATATGTCTTGCATAATGTTCATGATGTAGTACTTAGTATATAGCGTAAGTCTTTAAATATAAATGGTTTATGAAACATGTATAGGTTGTATATCTCTTACTACCGTTTGGGCTGACATAATTCAGAAGTCATAGAGTAAACGTTCGAGGAGCCAGGACACTTTAATTCGTAAATCCACAACTCATCTCGACGGCTTACTTAATGAACTCCTCACATGAGGCTCCCTACTATTGTAGTATTTGATAACAAATATATAAGTTTTGATCCGAAAAGTTACATGTCCAATATTTGAATAAACATAGGAAAGTTTATTTTTAAATGAAGATTGTTATTAGGGTAAGTTTCATGAGTCTTGTATCTCATGGTTCTTTTAGATGAAGTAGATCCAAATTGTTTGTTCAAGTTATCGTTAACTCCTTGTTTCATGTTTTCGCCTAAGTAAGTTAATATGGTCATTTAGTCATGGCTTCGCCGTGACCTTGGTCATTTTTCCATGGTCTTGAGACTCAACCTTGGCTTTAGCCATGGTTGTGGTCTTGGCTTTAGGTCATTAGACCTCTTGGTCTTAGTAAATCATAACTATTATATAGTGACTTTGGTCTAAAAAGGGGCTGTTAAGAATTTGAAGAAAATTATCACTCGAAAAGCGTTTTCAGGGCTCGAGCTTCTTCAATCCTAAACAAAAACATCGTTCCGGACAACTTTCGTGTTTTAACTTTTTGATGAATCGGACCAGAAGGGTGACTTTCAAAATGGCAGAATGCAAAACAGTAGGTATCGGCAGTTTCGGCGTTTTGGTTTTACTAACTTCAAATGGTCATAACTTTTGACTCGGGTACTCGTTTTGGGTGATTCAAATTGCTATGTTTTCCTTGTTAAGTCCTCTTTAATAGTAAGTAAGTTCCAAATATCATAGTTGTACTATTTTGGTCGTGGTTCTCCATAAAAGTCACTAGTTTACTTGTTTAAGGATCATAAGTTAACATATATATACCATAACTTGTTTTACCAATTTTTATATATCATGAACATAATAACAAGACAATATATAGTAAGAATGAAATATAAATAGCATGAATATGATATTTAGCAAGAAAGTATGTTAGGGTTTGCTTACAACTTGAGGCTTTCTAAAAGAAAGGTAAGTAACTAGTAAGGTACGGACTTTGATAGACTTAAGCTTCACTCTTTGCAATCATTGATAAACCGAGGTTATTTGAAGATTATAACGACGCCTTCTTGAAAGTCCGAAGCTATTTGAAGATTATAACTACATTTTTTTGGAGACTTTAAAGTTATAACAACTTTTCTTAGAAAATTTCCAAGATTGAAGATCAAACACTAGTTTTCTTTCAAAAACTAGTTAACTTTCTTACAAAATATAAGAAAAGTGCCTTAGGTTTTAGGACTTGAAGGTTATAAGAAGGTGTGGTGCAAGTTTTCTATGTGTTTTTAGTTGGCTATTTATAGGTTGAGAAAAATAGTTAACTATATCTTGGGTTAGAATTTAACCATGGTTAGTTTTAGACACTTGTAACCATACTAAAGATCAATGGTCAAGATCAAGCCACAAAATGGTGACTCCCCCCCCCCCATTTGGCGGTTTCAAAGGGATAAGGATGACTAGATGATGACTCTTGGTGCTATCTTGCTTAGTTTGTGCATTTTGACTCCGTAAAATGCTAACCGTAAGTTATTAAGCTATGAAACGTAAAACCGGGTATCCTAAAAATATGAAACTTGAAAGTATGGTTAAACATGTCAATATACTCCATAATAAAATATAAAATGAGTGGTAGGTTCTATTGGGTTGCTCAAACCCTGCTAAAACTGGAAACACGGGTCTAAAACGCTAATTCGCGTAAAACGCTGAACTGGAAAACGTAAAATTCCAAAACTTTTGGAATTGTCATAAAATGAGAGAAAATCATATTTCTATCGTTTATAGTGTTTTATGGACATATCGGGATGCTGGAATGACGTTTAAACCTAAAAGTAAATCTCGGACACGGCTTTGTGATTTTTGTAGAAATGATCCGACGAGTGTCAAATTCTCGGATTATCATTAAAATAGTTTAACTTACGAGAATATGAAATAAAAATTTCAGAAGTGAATAGTGAAAGTGAATAGTAAAAAGTGAATAGTAAAATTTTCGGGAATAGAAGTTAATCAGAAAATGCGAATTGTTACAGTCTCTACCCCTTAAGGAAACTTCGTCCTGAAGTTTAGTGTGTCTAGGTCTCTTATCTTAATACCGGCATAATAAAGCTAGATTTTGAACTAGAATATAATAATATGGTAGGATAAGGTACGTACCCGTTACGCATTGCGGGCTTCCTTAGCACCCAAATAGTATGCTCGACCCCGAGGTGGAGTAACATTGTATCCACGGTTTGGGTTATTTTCTTCAAGCATTACGGCTAGAGTCGGGTTAGCCAGCACTTGTCCCTGTGCCCTATTCAACTTAGGACAAGTATTTCAGAAGTGGTTTGGGCTATTACACTCATGGCATGTCTTTTGGTTGTTTCTTATATTGTCCGCATTTGCCTGCCTTGTAACTGATTTACACTGACTTGCAAAATGGCCAGACCTCTTGCAATTATAACACACAGGGCATGGCTCAGACCTCTGATGATGATAAGCACATTTAGTACAGTTAGGATGTAGACCCTCATACTTTTTTTGATTAGAAACAGTTGCCGCAAATCCTCTTGCTTTCTTATTATCAACCATTGTACCCATTTGCTCGCTTGATTCACCTGCTCCCTTCCTTTTATCACTATTCTTAAAGTTCCATTCCTAACCATCTCATCTGTTAGGGTTCCTGCTCTTAATATTGCACTTTGAATTGTGGGAGGTTCGGTTGTTTTTACTGTCCCACGAATCTCAGGAACAAGGCCATAGATGTACCTCTCAATCCTTTTGGATTCAGGGGTAACCAAATGAGGAACTAGTTTGGCTAGTTCATGAAACCGATCTGTGTAGGTTGCATGACCAGCCCCTACCATAGAGTGATGCCAAAACTCGTCCTCTAGTTTTTGCATTTCATTAACCGGGCAGTACTCTTCCTTCAGTAGCGCCTTAAATCGTCCCATGTCAGGCCTACAGCTGCTTCTCCACTCCTTGCTTGAATCTGCATGTTCTACCATGTCAATGCCTTTTCTGATAGCAAGCATGCAGAATAGTTCACTCTCTGGTGGATTGCACAGTTACTGATATCGATCACTGACTCCATCTTCTCGACCCATCGTGTATATGCCAATGCACCTCCTTTACCATTAAATTCAATTGGCTTGCATGACGTAAATTCCTTATACGTACATCCAGTCCTATGGTTGTTGTTGTTGTTGTTGTTGTTATTACCATTCCTTCCTCCATCATTTGTAGCGTCATTTATGCTTCCGTGGTTTCCCGAATTGTTCATGTGATTGCCTACTTGCGTGACTATGGTGGGAAGTAGGTTTTGTAGTTGTTGGGCAATAATGGTGGAGACATCTGGATTTCCACCATCGTTACTAGGGTTACTAGTGTCATGAGCATCTCTTCTACCTCCATGTCCACCAGTTCTTCCACTATCATTACTAGGGTTACTAGTGTCGTGAGCAGCTCCTCTACCTCCACGACCACCAGTTCTTCCACCTCTTGGTGTTGCACCACCTCGGCTAGTGCTACGAGTTACTCTCTTTGGTGCCATGATATCTACAAGGAGGGACATTTTGTCGACGTCAGATATGAGGTGATATTCCTAGACTACTTAGTCTTAAATCTTGTCAATTTTGAGTCAATCGTTGATTAACGTAAGCATGGTCACATATGTGTACGTAAGTCATGATGCATTTATAATTATGTTGGTCACCATAATTATAATTGCTTCCTTTCACACGTATACATATTACCAGGCACACATATCTCAACAATTGATACTACATAATTGGGTAGACTTTCTATCATCTGCTCTTAAGTTATGAAAGAGTAACGTAGTCTGGGTATCTAGAGAAGGTGATATGACGAAATTGACTAGTCGTGCTTGTAGAAAGGTTTGAGTGTCGTACTAGGACATATAAAGTAAGTATAAGGCAAATCATCAAATCTCTATAGGAAACTAATAACCTTTATTTAACTTAATCTTATGTCTTATCAAACAAGAACTGTCACAAGATTAAGTTAAATAAATAATTATTACTTAGCTCTAAATTTTTGATGACTTGACTATCGTCTGGGGTTTCTCCGAAACAAACAATTAGCAATAAGCATATGCGCATGAAGTATGTGTAAGGCAAAATAAAGAGGAGAGTCTTAATGTTTATAGCAGTTATAGTCTAGGTAGTATATGCAACCTAGTTCTCTATAACCAAGGCTCTGGTACCAATCTGTAACACCCCCAAAATATCGCAGCGGAAGACTATGTCATAGGGGTGCTACTTCATAATACAAAGTACAAGGTATAGAAAACGAACTCTAAATGAGACGTTTTGAAAAGTTACCATTTGTGAAAAGCTTGTTCTAAAATATCCTTTGAGTATTTAATAAGCTTTTGTGAGACCGTTTATGGGCTCTAGGCTGTTAAGCCTTTGATATAGGAATTTGGCTATTAAAAGCATGATGATAATATTGGCGAAATATTCTAATGAAAGAAACAATACTATCACAACAAGGTTTTGCCAACTTTTTGTTTGTTATTCCAACTAGCCCCAATGCTATGTGATCAAGTATAGCACGGTTTACATCTAACAGGGATCAAAGACCCTTGAGGCTAAACAAACCTAACAACAAAAGACCCCATGTCTAATGTTCATCATACCCCTCGTATGATGTTCCCACACACACTCTTTTTGGTGCTTTACATTTTAACACACTTGGTGTTATTGTAATTTCTAAGTACGAAGCACCTTGGAGGTGACGTTCACTTTGTTTCACTGTGAATCATGCACTCACCACCACTATTATCTAAAGGGGTGTGATTTCCTTTTTATAGAATAAAGGAGATCATTACAAAATTGATAAGCTTAGTCATCTACTATCTAGCTTATGACTAGGATGTTAAGTCATCTAAGATACACACGTATCTATGTTTACAACTCACTTGGAGTGTTCAATTTGATGACTGATGAAAGATATTATCTGAAAGATATACTTGACTTTTATGCACATAAATATCTTCTTTCATCCTTTTCCATTTGGTAGTATGACTCATTGTTTAGCAGCAGTGTCAATCAGCAGAATCCATCAGCAGAATCACTTTTCAGTAGAAACGTTCTTCAGCAGAATTCATCAGCAGAACTATTTTGCTCTTCAGCAGAATCCATCAGCAGAAACTTTTTGCTCATCAGCAGTATCTATCAGTGGAAACACTCTTCAGCAGAATTGCACTTAGCGTATTTTGCTTATCATTTCAGTATTCTTCGTGTTTCATTCTTCTTGTTTATGATCATCAAATCTATTAAATCTATGGAATATTTAATTCCTTACACCATTCGATTAATAAATTCCGAATTACAAACTTGAGTTCCATAATACAATACATAAGAGTTTTAAAACATATCGAATGGTAAAGATAAAAGCATAAGTCTTCAAAACATGCCAAGCGACTCTATGCTCCATGCAACAGCTATCACCTTACAGACCTGAGACAAACATGCTAAAGTGTCAACACAATGGTTGGTGAGTTCATAGAGTTTGTCTTAAAATAATTGAAAAGCCTTAAAAGAATGTTCGCACAGCAAAGGCATCGTGAATCCACTCAGTTGCAAGTCCCGCTCATAACAACACTTGCAACCTGTGTGTTCACAACCCACTGCTAAATATAATGAATAAGACATGTAATAGTTCATCAAAACAATTAAGCAATTAGTAGTGAGTCTCTACTTCATCTCCGAAGACCTCACTTGGGAGCCAATTCCCAAAGACAACTGGGAGCCACTTCCCAAAGACAACTGGGAGCCACTTCCCAAAGATAAGTACTAGCTACTAAATAGAATAACGCCATTAAGTATAACACAGTCATGTATGTATGCAATCAAGTATAACACAGTCAAGTAAAAACGTTTTGAGTATTTGCACAAGTAAACAAGTAGTTGAGCATGTGTCTCCCCCAAAGAGTTAAGACAAGTACGAAAAGAGTAGGGGCTATGACTCACCTTAAGCTTAAGTGATGTGAAATGAAAGTGGTAGTTGAATCGCGAAAGTCTCTAAGAGCAGCCTATAATAGAACGTTGCGACTTAGGTTTGGAGTAACATCTAAGAATACGAAGAATTGCCTATATATGTCTTGCATAATGTTCATGATGTAGTACTTAGTATATAGCGCAAGTCTTTAAATATAAATGGTTTATGAAACATGTACAGGTTGTATATCTCTTACTACCGTTCGGGACAACATAATTCAGAAGTCATGGAGTAAACGTTCGAGGAGCCAGGACACTTTAATTCGTAAATCCACAACTCATCTCGACGGCTTACTTAATGAACTCCTCACATGAGGCTCCCTACTATTGTAGTATTTAAAAACAAATATATAAGTTTTGATCCGAAAAGTTACATGTCCAATATTTGAATAAACTTAGGAAAGTTTATTTTTACATGAAGATTGTTATTAGGGTAAGTTTCATAAGTCTTGTATCTCATGGTTCTTTAAGATGAAGTAGATCCAAATTGTTTGTTCAAGTTATCGTTAACTCCTTGTTTCATGTTTTCGCCTAAGTAAGTTTATATGGTCATTTAGTCATGGCTTCGCCGTGACCTTGGTCATTTTTCCATGGTCTTGAGACTCAACCTTGGCTTTAGCCATGGTTGTGGTCTTGGCTTTAGGTCATTAGACCTCTTGGTCTTTGTAAATCATAACTATTATATAGTGACTTTGGTCTAAAAAGGGGCTGTTAAGAATTTGAAGAAAATTATCACTCGGAAAGCGTTTTCAGGGCTCGAGCTTCTTTAATCCTGAACGAAAACATCGTTCCGGACAACTTTCGTGTTTCAAATTTTTGATGAATCGGAGCAGAAGGGTGACTTTCAAAATGGCAGAATGCAAAACAGTAGGTATCGGCAGTTTCGGCGTTTTGGTTTTGCTAACTTCAAATGGTCATAACTTTTGACTCGGGTACTCGTTTTGGGTGATTCAAATTGCTATGTTTTCCTTGTTAAGTCCTATTTAACATTAAGTAAGTGTCAAATATCATAGTTGTACTACTTTTGACATGGTTCTCCATAAAAGTCACTAGTTTACTTGTTTAAGGATCATAAGTTAACATATATATACCATAACTTGTTTTACCAATTTTTATATATCATGAACATAATAACAAGACAATATATAGTAAGAATGAAATATAAATAGCATGAATATGAGATTTAGCAAGAAAGTATGTTAGGGTTTGCTTACAACTTGAGGCTTTCTAAAAGAAAGGTAAGTAACTAGTAAGGTACGGACTTTGATAGACTTAAGCTTCACTCTTTGCAATCATTGATAAACCGAGGTTATTTGAAGATTATAACGACGCCTTCTTGAAAGTCCGAAGCTATTTGAAGATTATAACTACATCTTTTTGGAGACTTTAAAATTATAACAACTTTTCTTAGAAAATTTCCAAGATTGAAGATCAAACACTAGTTTTCTTTCAAAAACTAGTTAACTTTCTTACAAAATATAAGAAAAGTGCCTTAGGTTTTAGGACTTGAAGGTTATAAGAAGGTGTGGTGCAAGTTTTCTATGTGTTTTTAGTTGGCTATTTATAGGATGAGAAAAATAGTTAACCATATCTTGGGTTAGAATTTAACCATGGTTAGTTTTAGATACTTGTAACCATCCTAAAGATCAATGGTCAAGATCAAGCCACAAAATGGTGACTCCCCCCCCCATTGGCGGTTTCAAAGGGATAAGGGTGACTAGATGATGACTCTTGGTGCTATCTTGCTTAGTTTGTGCATTTTGACTCCGTAAAATGCTAACCGTAAGTTATTAAGCCACGAAACGTAAAACCGGGTATCCTAAAAATATGAAACTTGTAAATATGGTTAAACATGTCAATATACTCCATAATAAAATATAAAATGAGTGGTAGGTTCTATTGGGTTGCTCAAACCCTGCTAAAACTGGAAACACGGGTCTAAAACGCGTAATTCGCGTAAAACGCTGAACTGGAAAACGTAAAATTCCAAAACTTTTGGAATTGTCATAAAATGAGAGAAAATCATATTTCTATCGTTTATAGTGTTTTATGGACATATCGGGATGCTGGAATGACGTTTAAACCTAAAAGTAAATCTCGGACACGGCTTTGTGATTTTTGCAGAAATGATCCGACGAGGGTCAAATTCTCGGATTATCATTAAAATAGTTTAACTTACGAGAATATGAAATAAAAATTTCGGAAGTGAATAGTGAAAGTGAATAGTAAAATTTTCGGGAATAAAAGTTAATCTGAAAATGCGAATTGTTACACCATAGGCTTGGGAAAGGATCAAACCTCTACCACTTGGCGTAAGCACCTAGGATAAACTATCAAAGAAGTCTTTAAAGGGTTATAACCTGAGGTGTAGGGATAGGATAAACACGGTTTTGTTGGATAAAGGCTATATTTACTGGTGGCGAGTTAATCATCTTGGTTAATTACATGTACAATGCGGCGTTGCTAAGCTAAGACTCGACTCGACTTTAGCTAATCAAAAACTAATAAAAACATAAAATAAACATAGAAGGAAACGGGATGGTAGTCCGTATATTTTTTTTCTTTTTCTTTTTCTATTTTTTTATTTTTTTGATGTTTTTTTTTTTAATTTATTTTATTTTATTTATTTATTTTTGCATACACTCTTACCCTACCATCCAAAATAATACATCATAGGGAATTTGCATTCCCCTTACACTTGAACTTTTACATACTTTACAATTAACTATTCTAATGACTGGAATCAAGATAATCAAAACACTTAGAGTACTTTTTCATATTAACGCACATATAGGGGTAATATATGATGTTCTTTCCCATTACTCCATAACACTAGTACTTTACCCACGAGTTCCAATCGTCCCAAAACAACATGTACAAGATATGACTTGACTTAGCAACCATGTAATCAATTAGACAATTAAATAAGGGTTTAAACAAATAACAATAATGCACTAAAGATGAGTGCATACAAGGAAGGCTAAAGCGATTTGGGTGTACATTTGGGGTAGATTGTAAACAAAATTTTCCTTTAAGTAAAATGCTTAAAGTTAGAAACAAAAAGATAGGCTCGGAGGGGTGTACTAGGGGTATCGTGTATAAAAATGAGTACAATGCAAAGGTTTGGGAAAATTAATTGACTTTGTTAGTCAAGTAATTATGACTTTATTGGTCAAGTAATTATGATACAGGTTTAAACACAAGGGTGATCCTAATGCCTCTTATCATGTAGTAAATCCTACTACACGAATGTAGTCTCACTAGCGGTCTCGGGATGCATCACTAACGCAAGTTCTAGAATCTAAGTACTACCGGTACACTCATAAGCACTAATAATGAATGCTTTTCCTAACAAATCTAAAGGCGAACCTCACATATTTGGGTGGAAAATTTTTTATGTGGTACGGGTTTTTGTGCTAGTCATACAACTCCTATCCATGAGACGCTCATTAAGGCTAAAGCTTCACTCCTAAATGTTGTAAAAAATTTTAAATTTGGCGCTAAAATTGCCCTAACAAGTATTTCTCTTAGTTTTATTACACACCTACTATTGAACGAACAAACTCAAGCGTAATTGTATTCTCTAGAGTATCATCATTTACCCTCCCTTTACACTTAGGCTGAACATTGTCCCCAATGTTCAATAAAAATATGTAAAAGTAAATAAGGTAAAAGAATGAAAATAAATACTCCCCTGATTCGTTCGATGTGGATAATCCGTTAACATGGTTAAATCCTCCTCCAAGAAAATGAACGTTGAAAGCTTCTGTCACACCCCCAAAATCGGGTCCAGCGGAAGCATACATGTAGCTGGGGTGTAACTCAATCGGTATTACAACACAAGTTCAAAATTTGTTTTCACTTGAATCATTTAGAATAAAATCGTTTAACCAAAAATATTGAATTTACATCGTTAAAAGTAGTGCGGAAGTAGGCCCTTAAAATGCTTTAAAACGGTCCCCATATGAATAATCAGAGTCTTCTATGACCATGCCATGCCCTGCCAAAACCTCCTGTAGCGTGCCTTTGCTTAATACCTGAAAATACATGCTAAAGTGTCAACACGAGGTTGGTGAGTTCATAGAGTCTTGTGAGAAAGAATGTAATGCATATGGATGAAGATGTCCCAGCAAAGGCATCGTAAATCCACTCAATTCCAAGTCCCGCCATAAGAGACTTGTAACCTGTGTGTTTACAACCCACTGCCAAATGTGTTTAGGTTTGTGTGAACAAAATAATGCTTAAATCTCAATTCAAAGATAAGTGTAGCAAAACCGCTATATAAACAATTTTAACAATGAGGTTATATAAACAATGATGACAATCCCATGAAGTGCAGGTAATCAAACATACCAATGAAATGCAGGTAATCAACCATGTATAGCAAGTAATGCGTTTAAGTAAAACGAGCATATATTCTCCCCCAAAGAGTAAAACGAGCATAAAACGAGCGATGGCTATGATGACAAAAGTGGATACACAGAAATGAGGCACGATCTCTAACCGCAACCTAATATGAATGATATGATCTAATGTAAGAAATGAAATGATGCTACACATGCAACTACGTATGTTATCGATACCACTCGTGTAATTTGAAAATAAGGTTTATCGTTGAAATACATGTTGATGTCTCGTTTAGTTATAAAAACTACTTTCCAAGTATATATGTTGAAACGATACTCCACGATCCTTATATGGTGTTCTATCGGCAATTATAATATTTTCGTCGCAAAGTATAACATTTTCATAACTTGAAAATATGACCAAAGTGGTCTCGCAAAACTAGTCGCGAAATAGTGAATATTATGAGTTAGGAAAGAAGCTCAGTAGTTTTAGAAAGATTTTCACCTTAACTAAAAAGTCATAGAACTGAAGTTTGTCCATACGGGTTTCGATCATAAAGATAAATAGCCATGAAGTAAGGTGTTTGGGCTGTTTCGGCAGATTCTTGGCAGTTTTCGAGAAAGTTTGGAAGACCATAAGTTATTCGTTATAAATCCTTTTGACAAACGGTTGGATGTTTTGAAAACTAGGCTGGGTGAACTAACTCTTTGTAAATGATGTAAATTTTCCATAAATGAGTTTATCAATGAGTAAATTGGCTCTCAACATGATGTATTACAAAAACTGTTTCTATACTTAGTAATATTTTGCTAAAAAGCTGATGGAAATAAATAGAGTTTCGTCGATTTTCAAATGTGTATATCTTGGTCGTTATAAGCTTGTTTTCTACGTTCTTTATATCCCCGGAATTGTGGGACAACATACTAAGATATTTTTGATAATTCGGGTTGGCTAAATCAAGTTTTACACCTCAGATTGGCCCTTGAAAATCGTGGAACAGCAAGTACAATTTTCAGAAAATAGTTTTCGTCGTTAAACTTGCAAAAATCATATCTCCTTCGTTATAAACTCGTTTTAATCCGTTCTTTCGCCCACGGCTTCGTTTTTGAAACTATTTTCTGATTCTCTAGCCCAATGTTACCCGGAATCCCCTGATTTCTCTGGATTTTGCAAAATGGGACAGCAACATTTATATAGTGGTTAAAATTCATTTTTCTAGTTTAATACTTGTCCAAATCCACTCCAATCAACTCCACAATTACTAAATCCTACCATACACCTTCTTATGGTGTCATGGGGTCCTAAACATCACCAACCTTGGTGGGTTTCATAGGGATAATCATAGGTTAATTATAATCTCATAATAATTAAGAAATACTTGAAAAGTGGTATATATAACATAACTACTTGTATGCTTTGCCAAAATAACTTGAAAATACATCATGTAACTAGTGAAAGAAAGTATGAGATGATAAAAAAAATTACTAGAAGCATACTTGGATATATATGGAGTTTGATGAGAAATGGATTAAGAAACTTAGGTTTTTATCACAAAACCCTAACAAGGAAAGAAAGTAGAGCTTGATTAACACTTGATCTTCAAAAATTGATGGATCCTTCCTTGGTTTTTATTTTGGGTCATGGCTAGGGAGGAAGAACAAGAGAAAACCTTGACTTTGATTCTTGAAATGAATATAAATGTGTTATTTGTGTTTTTGTATGAAAATATCTAATCCAATGGCATAATGGTAAATAAAGGGTCAAGTGGAAGTAATATGGTGAGGGGGGCTGCACATGGTTGATGAGTATGTAAGAAACTTGTTAATATCTAGTTCACGAAGTCGGTTTTGGTTTCGTTAATCGCTAACCGTAAAGTTTTAAACCGCGAAACGTAAATCCGGGTATCGTAAAAATATGAAACTTGAAAGAATGACTACACTTGTCAAAATACTCCATAATAAAATATAAATGAATGGTAAGTTCCATCGGGTTGCTTAAACGTTGTTTAAAACTGGGAACGCGGGTCTAAAACGCGTAATTCGCGTAAAACGCTGAACTGAAAAACGTAAAATTCCAAAACCTTTAGAATTGTCGTAAAATGAGAGAAAATCATATTTCTATTGTTTATAGTGTTTTATGGACATATCGGGATGCTGGAACGACGTTTAAACCCAAAAGTAAATCTCGGACACGGCTTCGTGATTTTTGCAGAAATGATCCGACAAGCGCCAAACTCTCGGATTACCGTTAAAATAGTTTAACTTACGAGAATATAAATAAAAATTTTGGAGATGAATAGTGAAAGTGAATAGTAATAGTGAATAGTAACTGATGAATAGTAACTTCCCGAAATAAAAATGAAATTTCGACATGTGAAAAAGGACATGAAATTACGAGTTGTGACAGCTTCCCTTCCGAAATATAAATCATCTTCTTGTCGAATATAACCTGTTAAACCTGAGAAAACAATCATGGCAACCTCGCGTAAAATCGGCGGCAATCTATATATATAAGGATATAATGCTTGTGGAATGAATGTTTGTAGATTTCCTGGAGTTTATAAAACTAAAGAATTAACAAAAACTTTAAGACTCCGTTAGAAAGACAAAACTTGCAAAATTTACAGAATTTTACACTTGACACCGTCAGGTGTTAATCCTGACATCGTCAGAGTGTTCTGACAGAAATCTCATGTTAAGTTTTCGGAAAATTTATGGAAAAACTGTCACACCCGTAAAATCGGGTCCAGCGGAAGCATACATGTAGCTGGGGTGTAACTCAATTGGTATTACAACACAAGTTCAAAAATGGTTTTCACTTCAATCATTTAGAATAAAATCATTTAACCAAAAGTGTTGAATTTACATTGTTAAAGGTAGTGCGGAAGTAGGCCTTTAAAATAGTTAAAAACGGTCCCCAAATGAATAATCGGAGTCTTCTATGACCATGCCATGCCCTGCCAAAACCTCCAGTAGCGTGCCATTGCTTAATACCTAAAAATACATGCTAAAGTGTCAACACGAGGTTGGTGAGTTCATAGAGTCTTATGAAAAAGAATTGTTATGCATATGAATGAAGATTTCCCAGCAAAGGCATCGTAAATCCACTCAGTTCCAAGTCCCGCCATAAGAGACTTGTAACCTGTGTGTTTACGACCCACTGCCAAATATGATTTGGTTTATGTAAACAAAAGTAATATGTGGACCAAGATTCAAAGATAAGTGAAATTCGACAAATACATTTGGCTACGTGACTAATTCATTCGGTTATGTTACCCGTACATTCGGTTATGTAACCCGTACATTCGGTTATGTGACCCGTTCATTCGGTTATGTGACTCGTTCATTCGGTCATGTATGTACATAGTGGTGGAGCCGGTTCATTCGGTTAAGTGTGCATAATAATGGAAAAGACTTGGGTCCAAAGGTAAAAAGGATTAAGTGTGATGCAAATGAATATACACTACATTCGATTGAGGAACAAATTCATAACTGGAGCAAATAAATGTTTGACTAAACATGTAGCATAAACAATTAAATCAAGTATACTTTTAGACGAAAACGACCATGTATTCTCCCCCAAAACCGTTATAAAACAAGTTAAAATAGTAGGGGCTATGACTCACCTGGTGCGATGGCTACGATGACAAAAGTGGATACACTGAAATGAGGCACGATCTCTAACCGCAACTTGAAAGTATGATATATTTAGGATGGTCAAGAACACATAAACCTTAAGAACTACTCGAAATTAAAATATAGTGAATAATAAGCTTGTAGTAAATATTTATAACCCTTGAAATGATCAAAACCAACTTTCTTCTTGCTTCTCCTCCTAGGCCAAAACTTGCATAAGCTAGAGAGAGTTTATGGTGACTTTTTCTTTTTAGTGTAAAATGAATGTATGTGTTTATTTAGTATATAAAATAAAAATATCTAGTTTTATTAAACATAGGATATAAGATCCAGTACATACTTTGAAAATATTGTCAAGACAATTAAAGAGGGCATGGGAGGGGGTGTTCGGCCAAGAAATGAGGGGAGGGAGAATATGGTGGTGTAAGTAAATTGTCTAAAAATATCTAGTATAGTGTATAAAATGTGTATTATATAATTGTTTTGGGTATTAAGTTAGCTAGAAATAAATTTTAACGGAACCAAACGAAATGTGACGACGTTGTAAAAATTATGAAATTACCTTCCTGAAGAGAATCGGGTGTTAAAATAATTGTCGTGTTGAGATATCGTGATCCAACGTAATTTTAGGCGTTTACCGGAAAATATAGCAAATGGTTTCAAAACACCGGGTAAATTTAATAATATAAATTTTATATTATTATAATGAGTATGAAAATATATTAGGATCTTAGACGGAAGTATCGGGTATATATATTAGTAGTAAAAACTGAGTGATAACGTTAATTACAAATTAAGCATACGTAAATGGAAATAATGCATATCTGTGCATGATCTGAAGTGCTGATGAAGTTACAGATGATATGTAGACTACTCTAGTCTATATGACGTGTCCCTACTGATGATGCATGAATTCGCAGCTAAACCAATCCGGTTACGCGAATTTAAATACCCGTAAACTAGATTTACGATGCAATGAACGACAATCGTGAATAGTGATTTCCTTCCGCGAATGAATAGTGTCATATGAATAGTAAAATTTTCAAACGCTTCTCGGAATCTCAAACTGACTCCGAAAATGATGAATAGTAAATGATGAATAGTGATCAATGAATAGTAAATGATGAATAGTAACTTTCTAAGATGAATAATGAAATTTCGACGTTTGAAAAAGGACCTGAAATTACGAATTGTGACAAAAACTTACGCCTTAATTCCTGGAATTTCCTACAAAACATCATTATGACTCGATACAAGCATTTGACTCAAACAAATACTAATATACATGTTCATTTAATATTGTTTTGGTTCATGTCCAATTCCCGTTCTTAAAAACAAACTTAGGTTTCCCTTACACTTATCTTTTGCGAAATACCTTTTTATGAAGTTAAGACAAACAACAAGGTAAAGCATTTTCACAATTTAGTATGAAACATGATCCACAAACAATAAAAATAAAGCATGCATACGGAAACAAATAAAATCAAACAAACAAACAATCAAACAAACAAAAAAAATAAAACATGGGTTGCCTCCCAAGAAGCGCTTTTCTTTATTTATGAGTCTTGTAGCTAGACTCAAAGTCATGGGCTATTACGTGACCTCGTCATCAAATGTTATGTCCTCCTCATTGATCATTTCATTACCATTTTCTTGATAATTCTTAACGCGTTGTATGTTCACCGTGAATTCTCTACTCTCATCGTCCATTAACACAATGGCTCCAGTTTTAGAGGAACTTTTCACGGTAAAAGGTCCATACCATCTGGATTTAAGTTTCCCTGGAAATAACCTTAAACGGGAGTTATACAATAGGACTTTGTCTCCTTCTGAGAACTTCTTGGGTCTCTTAATTCGTTGGTCATGCCATCTTTTTACCCTTTCTTTATAGGTGACGGAGGATTCATACGCTTCCAGTCTTAATTCATCAAGCTCCTGGAGCTGTAAGAACCTATTCGTTCCTGCGACCGTATATTCTAAATTACATGTTATAAGTGCCCAATATGCCTTGTGTTCCAGCTCTACTGGAAGGTGACACACCTTGCCATAAACCATGCAGAACGGGATTGTCCCAATAGGTGTTTTGTAGGCAGTTCGGAATGCCCATAGAGCCTCATCGAGTTTAAATGACCAATCCTTTCTGTTCTGATTGATCGTCTTTTCGAGTATTCTCTTAATCGCTCTATTGGTGTTTTCAACTTGACCGTTGGTTTGAGGGTGATAAGCGGTGGAGAATCGATGGGAGACCCCATATCTTTTCATGACCTTCTCCATTTGTGCGTTGGAAAAATGGGTTCCCCTGTCACTAATGAGAGCTTTAGGAATGCCAAACCTAGCAAACAATTTCTTTAAGAAATGAATAACTACCCTAGCATCGTTGGTTCTAAGGGCTTGTGCTGCTACCCATTTTGAAACATTATCAATAGCCACTAATATGTATTCGTTCCCTCCTGAAGACGGGAATGGGCCTATAAAATCTATTCCCCAAACATCAAAAACCTCACAAACTTGTACAAAATTCTGAGGGGCTTCATCCCTTTTTTTGATATATTCCTAGCTCCTTGACATGCATCGCATGCTTGTATCATCCCCTTTACATCACGAAATATTGTAGGCCAATAGAATCCTGTATAGAAATTTTTTTGTGCAGTGTTGTTCATCCCTTGATGCCTCCCTGAGGGCCCTGAATGACATTCTTTCATTATCTTCATCGCCTCTTTTTCCAAAACACATCACCTGATTACTTGATCAGGACATCTTCGGAACAGGAAAGGTTCGCCCCAAAAGTAGTATTTTAATTAGTTAAAGAACCTTTTCCTTTCGTGTCTGTTCAAGTGTTCTGGAATAATTCTACTCGCCAGATAGTTAGCATAATCCGCGTACCATGGCTCAGAATCATTTATTGACATGAGCTGCTCTTCAGGAAATGAATCCCGAATGTCACTCTTTTCAGATTCATTAAGATAGGGATTCTCGAGACGAGAGAGGTGACCAGTAGCTAAATTCTCTGCCCCCTTCTTATCACGGATTTCAACATCAAACTCTTGTAACAATAAGATCCACCGAATTTGTAAAATCATGATCGTTTAAGCTCTTCTAGGATATAGTAACATTGATAAGCACAACGGAATAAGAACAATCAAAGTTACTAATAAGGTTTTCTTTATTATAAATATAAAATAAACTACTATCTACTACTACTACACGCTCTATGCGTTTCTAGACTCTCATTTGAGAGACTAGCTAAGAATGGATGATCTGTAACCTAGATGCCTACCTTCTTTATATAATAGAGGGAGGTTACAAGAAACCCTAAACCCTAGCTTACTAATTAAGCTAAGTAACTATTACATATTAGGCCCTCATTGTTTCTTTTTTCTTCATTCTTGCTTGTAGGTTTTGTAATCTTCAAATCTGTAATTCCCAAGAATCTTTCCCTATTTGATATTACAAAACAATCTGCATGAAGTAACAATGCTAAAACATGTCATCACAAATAATAAGTTGCACATCGTAACTCTTCTTCCCCTTTTTGTAATCATCCAATAGGGGTCTTGTGCATCTTTGTAAACGCTTCCCCTCAGGTGATGCATGTAGATGGATAAGTATTTTTGAACAATAAGCTTCCCCTTAAAAATATACTAACCATCTGCTTGAATCATGAACTTAGTAGCATAGATCATCTCGTCCTTCAGTGAAAAATACATCATAAAATGTCTTTGGATAATTATTGTAGTCAATATATGCATGGCGATTACATGCAATGGCCGATAGTCTCAGTGAGCGTAGACGGATCAACTAGAAACCACTCAATGCTTATGATTATCTAATTTTGTGTAATCATATCATGAACTGTATGGTATCATATGCCCCCAAAAATATTGTGTAATCATATCATGAACTGTATGGTATCAAGGGCGTCTTCAGACCTAGAATTAAATACAACCAGCAAAAACAAAATAATATATATTTTTTTTCATTTTTCATTTTTTTAACTAACAAACAGCAGTATCGAGCAGCAGTATCCGAGCAGCAGAAACTAATCAGGAGGAACGAAAATCTCAGCAGTAGAAACAATTAATCGTAGCAGTAGTATCCATCTGAGAGCAGCAGAAAAATAATGCTGGCAGCAGTATCATTAGACGGAGTAGCAGCAGAATAAAATTTGACCCTATCAGCAGCAATACCAAACAAAAGTAGCACATCGTTTTAACCAATCTCCACCAATTGCAAACAACCAATCTTTGCAATAAGATGACCAGATCCATGCATAAAATATTATCCATCAACTCTTCATAGTACATGGTCCCAAAAGATGAAAACGACACCTCACTAACCGACAAAAAAAGTTAACCTCAACCAATCAATACATAATCCCATGTTATACAAATAACCATGAAAGCGACTTGACCTTTATACCTCATGAATTGAATAAATAATTCACAAACGAATCTTCAATTCTTAAACAGATACCAAATATAATCAAATCCCATCAATCTTCTAATTGTTTATTCATTATTCTCAAACCGACAAATCTTCCTTTATTGTACCAAATCACTATAATACCACTGAATCACATCGACACACCATTATCAGATCGAATCTTTAATAAAATGATATGACCACCGCCCTACTTTCTTGCACAAGACGATAAAACATAAAAGCAAATTGATCACGAATCAATACTTAGTACGAGGTTTTAGATTCGTTGGTCCACTTAATTCAACCAATGTTGAATCGACCCAGGTAAAATATTGCCACCAATTCATGTAACGTCTCTACCAAACAGATAAAGATGCACAAATATCATTGACCCTCTTAATAGATTTAGTACGACAGATTAAAGAAACAATATCCTCCAAATCTTTTTCAAAAATGAATCACCGTCCCATATAACCATGCTAAAAACGACAACATCAAGAGCCCCACATGCTAATCAATAAACGATACCAGCAGCAACATACAATCACAAAGGAATAATTATATATCCACCAGCGCATGACCAAGTTATCACCGACCCATTATCATAAATTTACATGAGACCCACAATCTTTAATTTGAAATACGAGGAGAATGAGCAAGATGGAATTGACAACAAACCCTTTAATATTGACCCATGATGATTTTTGTACAAGAAATAATTATGATGACAGATCTCCATATTCACAATTAATTCTTGAATTCTCATAACTCTTTTGCATCAATCAACTAGACGACAAACATTAATAAAGGATTTTCAAACAGCAACATTTATTGTACCAGGTTTACCTTTTAATGAATCAGCCAATTATATTTATCACAGCGACCAATCATGAAAGCACCGTCATTAGCTCTCCAAAACCGCTTTTCCCAGATCTGCTCTTCAACAACGAACCTTGTAATCAGATATACTGCAACTCTGCTTTTCATTAACAATGAAAACCTTGAACAAACCCTAGATATCACGAGCCCCTAAGCTCTGATACCAATTGTAAAATCATGATCGTTTAATCTCTTCTAGGATATAGTAACATTGATAAGCATAGAGGAATAAGAACAATCAAAGTTACTAATAAGGTTTTCTTTATTATAAATATAAAATAAACTACTATCTACTACTACTACACGCTCTATGCGTTTCTAGACTCTCATTCGTGAGACTAGCTATGAATGGATGATCTGTAACCTAGACGCCTATCCTCTTTATATAATAGAGGGAGGTTACAAGGAACACTAAACCCTAGCTTACTAATCAAGCTAAGTAACTATTACATATTAGGCCCTCATTGTTTCTTCTTTCTTCATTCTTTCTTGTAGGTTTTGTAATCTTCAAATCTGTAATTCCCAACAGAATTAGTCTAGGTTTAGCATCTTGCTTAGCAAAAAGGTATCGAAGAGCCGAATGATCCGTAAAGATGATCGTTTTTTAAAGAACCTGATATTGGCGAACTTTATCAAAAGCGAATACTACGGCCAATAGGTCCTTTTCAGTAGTAGAGTAGTTTTCTTGAGCAGGATTCATAGTTTTGCTAGCATAGTATATTGGTTGGAAGTGTTTGTTAAGCCTTTGGCCCAATACTGCTCCAACAGCATAGTCGCTATCGTCGCTGAAAAGTGGCGGGAGCGTTACATAACCCGAAAGGCATTCTCTTATAGGCGAATGTTCCATATGGGCAAGTAAACATGGTTTTTTCTTGATCCTCAGGGGCTATGGGGATTCGGAAATACCCTGAGAATCCATCCAAGAAACAGTAGTACTCATGTCCTGCTAATCTATCCAACATTTGGTTTATGAATGGGAGAGGGAAGTGATCCTTTCGGGTGGCATCATTCAGTTTTCTATAATCAATGCACACATGCCAGCCACTGACTGTCCTTTGGGGCACCAATTCACCTTTGTCATTTTTCACCACAGTCATCCCTCCTTTCTTTGGCACGACCTGTACAGGACTAACCCACGGACTATTTGAAATTGGGTAGATCAGCCCTGCATCCAAGAGTTTGATGACTTCCTTTTTCACCACTTCCTTAATATTGGGATTCACTCGCCTCTGGGGTTGCACAACTCGTTTATAATCTTCTTCCATAAGAATCTTGTGTGTGCAAAAGGTCGAGTCAATCCCCTTAATGTCGGCTACACTCCATGCAATGATGCCGTTATATTTCTTCAAAAGTCCTAAGAGTTTATCTTTTTGCTCATCTTCCAAGGAGGAATTTATGATTACTGGCAGTTGATCTTCTCCTTGTAGGAAAGCGTATTCTAAGTGGTTTGGGAGGTCCTTGAGTTCTAGCTTAGGTGGTTCGATGGTGGAGGGTTTCAGTTTGTTTTCGGGTTTACGAAGCTCGAGTGGTCCAGTGGTTCCTTGTCCAGAATAGAATGATACTGAGCTTAGGGGTGGCAATTCGAGTCGGGTTCGGGTTGTCAGGTTGGCGGGCCAGAAAACCCCAACCTGAACATGACCAATTTAAATCATCGGGTCAACTATGTCAACCCTAGGCTGTTTACACGTAACCCGAACCTGACCCATTTAACCCGTATATATACTTAGGTTGACAGGGTTAATAGGTTACATGGGTTGAATATGTTAAACGGGTTTCGAGTTGACTCATTTAATCTGTTTTATATATAAAAGTTAGCACATTACATGAGTTAAATGGGTTAAACGGGTTAGTTGGTCGACCCGTTTAACCCATTTAACCCATATAGTTAAATATAAATAATTTTTAATTAAAAAAAAAAACTTAAACGGGTTGGCGGGTCAACCCGTTTATTTTATTCCCAACCCTGCTTAATAAATGGGTTCGATATGTCGACCCAAACCTGACCCACAATCTATTTAGCTCAACCCAAACCTATTAATTTTCGTGTCAGTTTCTGGTCGGGTTTCGTGCCAGGTTAGAAATTGCCACCGTTTCTGCCTTCTCCTTCTCAATTATAGGAAGGAAAGCTTCATCCCGCAACCAGCCTTCTTCGATTTGTTCATCATCACAGTTGTCAATGACATCGGTTAACTCATCGACCTCTCCGATGAAATATAGCCGGTTAGCTGCTCCGAGAGAAAGGTCAATAGAATCCTTAATATCAAAGGTTAAGCTGTCAGTTCCTACTTGCAGAGTTAACTTGCCATCATGAACATCAATGATAGCACGAGCAATGGCAACAAATGGTCCTCCCAAGATGATGGGTACAAGGTCATCCTCCTTCATTTCCAAGATTACAAAGACAACCGGAAATTTGAACTTCTCAACTTTAACTAGCACGTTCTCGGATATCCCCAAGGGGTATTTGACGAATCTATCAGCTAGTTGGATGTTCATATAGGTTTTCTTCAATCCAGAATACCCTAATTTGAGGAACATGGAATAAGGCATGAGGTTGATGCTTGCCCCTAAATCAGCTATAGCATTCTTTACCGATAGAGATCCTATGGAACAGGGCTAGGTGAAATTACCCAGGTTGTCTACCTTTTTTAGTAGACCTCGTTAGGTCACCACCGAGCATTCCTCTCCTAGGGTTACAAGACCCTCGAGACTCTTTCGGTTGGCAAGTAATCTCTTAAAGTATGTGCTATATTTGGGCATATGGTAGCAGGCATCAAGGAGGGGTATGGTGACCACCGAATCCTTTAGATATGATAAGAATCTTTTATTATCATTCTCAATCTTTTGATTCTTGAGGCTGGACGGAAATGGGACTTTTACAGGTTGGTTGGGTGGAGCAAGTGGAGAGGAGGTCATCTGAGGTGGTTGCTCGGGAGTCTCATCGCTCACATCACCTTCTTCCCTGTGAGGAACGTCTGGCTCAACAACAATGGGGTGTTTGTTCGGATAAGAAGTGTCCTTGGTTGTTGTTCCGGCTAGAGTAGTAATCGCGAGTAGGGGGTCTTTTTTGCTTATTTGAGGCTTGTTACGACCATCAAGGGTGGCATTGAGCTCTTGAAACCATTTTTCCATGTCATTTTGTTGTTCGGTGATGCGCTCGTCAAGCCCTTTCAATAGTAAGCTTTTTTCATCGGTGAAATGTCCAAGATCATCCTCAAAAGTGCTCCTGATTTTGAAGTCAGGACCTTTCTCTCCCTCCTCTTTTCTTACAAGATTTCCCCAAGGAGTAAAATCATCATTTTGGTAGAAAGTTAACAGGGAAGGATCATCGAGAATTTCATGGCTTGATAGGTATGCACTGATGCGTGGAATTGCGCCCTCGCAAAAGGTTTTACCTCTCAAGAGATCTTGAGAAGCTTGCAATCCCCACCAGGCAGTGTACCTGTTCGTTGTAGTATAGTACAGTGACAAGTACCGGGGGATTGATCGTTCAACTCAAAGAATAGTGTTCGCTAGGGTTAAAACTCACTAAAACTAGGTCTAGAGATGAGGGATAATTCTTTTTGTATTTTTATATTTTAAGGAAAGCAAGTAAAATCTCGGTTTTCGAAAGGAGTGGGCGGAATTAGTTGCTAATCAAATAACCCAATTAACTAAAGAGGCAATCAAAATAAAATAAACTAAACTTAAACTAATTTGTGATGTAAACAATATTGAGAGAAAATTGTGTTTACTTAGATTTCACTACTCCTTAGCTATCTTTTACAGGTTGATTAGTTTGTTACAATTGCATGGATGACGGGTTATATTCCTTAATACCATTCGTAGGGCCGTGTACGATCTTCCCTAACTCTATAAGCTTCTACCTCTTCATATGTCGAGCCGACTACTAGCTCCTAACATGGCCTCATTAGTAGTTACCAATTGGAAGTCTGCCAGTTTTCTTAAGTCTAACATCGAATTCGTTCATCCACAACAATTATAAACAAACAACCAACCCATAATCAATATCTAAGTTTCATTACATCTAAGCAAACACAAAGAAAACCTAGCCTAGCATGTTAAAGAGAAGATAAGTGTAAGATATAATCAAACAACACATAGACATATTGAATGATTTGGTAAATGACTTATCTTCAATTAAGCATGGAATAAACAAAGAGTTGAAACCCTTAAAAAAGCTATAATATTCGTCTAGGGTTTACTCCCTTCAAAGTTGCACACAATGAATGAAAACTAGAAAACTATATATAGATTTTGTCTTCTGATGTCGTCAAGAGTAATGTGTGACACCGTCAACTCGTATCCAAAATAAACTCGTATTGCCAAGATCCACTTCAGACGCCGTAACTCTTTATCGGTTCTGGGCCGTCACTCTTTGCATTTACTCTTGATGTCCTTGATAACTTAATACGTGACGCCGTCACGACCCCTTCACAAAACATTCTGGCGCGTCACGTCGTCACTAGCACCATGTGATGCCGTCAAGTGAAATTTCCAGCATGATTTTGAGACTTTGTCATTTTCTTCACTTTTTCGCTCAAAAAACGTCCAAAATTCTTCCTTTTGTAAAATTCCTCTCAAAAGTACCTAAAATGACAAAAAGGAACGATTTAGGGCAATATTTGATCAAATATTCTCGACTTTGGCCTTAAATGACCCCCCAAAAGCGGTACACTTTACGCTTCATCAAATACCCTTACACTTGAGATTTGCTTGTCTTCAAGCAAATGCGCTTTTATTTTAATCAAAATACAAGTTAGGGGTCATTTAACCCTAATATAAAAGTAATTGCAACAAATAATCGTTCCACTTCAACAAAAAACAAGCACGAAAATTATAAACTAGCACCTCACAAATAGTGTTTACATACTCACATCCCTCGGGTGCAATAAAATATATATATCACAATATGGAAATGTAAAACATCTCTCACTACCTGTCATAGCAAATAGATTACCATAGGCTTGGGAAAGGATCAAACCTCCACCACTTGGCGTAAGCACCTACGATAAACTATCAAAGAGGTCTTTTAAAGGGTTATAACGTGAGGTTTAGGGATAGGATAAACACGGTTTTGTTGGATAAAGGCAATATTTACTGGTGGCGAGTTAATCATCTTGGTTAATTACATGTATAATGTGGCGTTGCTAAGCTAATTACATACTAACAAAAATATAAAATAAACATAAAAGCAAACGGGATGGTAATCCGTATGTTTTTTTTTTCTTGTTTTTTTTTTCTTTTTCTTTATTTATTTATTTATTTACTTTTTGATTTTTTTTGCATTCACTCTTACCCTACCATCCAAAATAATACATCATTGGGAATTTGCATTCCCCTTACACTTGAACTTTTATATACTTTACAATTAACTATTTTAATGACTCGAATTAAGATAATCAAAATACTTGGAGTACTTTTTAAGATTAACGCACATATGGGGGTAATATATTATGTTCTTCCCCATTACTGCATAACAATAGTACTTTACCCACGAGTCCCAATCGTCCCAAAACAATATGTAAAAGATATGACTCGACTTAGCAACCTTGTAATCAATTAGACAATTAACTAAGGGTTTAAACAAATAACAATAATGCACTAAAAATGAGTGCATACAAGGAAGGCTAAGGCGTTTTGGTTGCACATTTGGGGTGGATTGTTAACAAATTCTTCCTTTAAGTAAAATGCTTAAAGTTAGAAACGAAAAGATAGGCTCGGAGGGTTGTACTAGGGGTATCGTGTACTAAAAATGAGTACAACGCAAAGGTGTGGGAAAAATTAATTGACTTTACTAGTCAAGTAGTTTTGACTTTATTGCACAAGTAATTATGATACGGTTTTAACACAAGGGTGATCCTAATGCCTCTTATTATGTAGTAAATCCTACTATACGAATGTAGTCTCACTAGCGGTCTCGGGATGCATCACAAACGCAAGTTATAGAATCTAAGTACTACCGGTACACTCATAAGCTATAAGGCTTCTCCTAACAAGTCTAGGGACGAACCTCATTTAGTTGAAGGCCGGTACGAGTCTTTGACGCCTCAACTAACGGATGCTAACTAGTGCACTTCCTGGATCGCTGGCGCGTTACTTTCATAACTGATGGTCACCAAGTCATACACTACCGCTGGCGCGTTAGCCAATTAATCTAATACTCGGATGGTCACTACCTTTTTTGATAAAATTTTTTAGTGGTACAGTTTTTTGTGCTAGTCCTACAATCTACTATCCATGAGACGCTTATTAAGACTAAAGTGTCACTCCTAAATGTTGTAAAAAAAATTAAATTTGGCGCTAAAATTGCACTAACAAGTATTTCTCTTAGTTTTATTACACACCAACCTTTGAACAAACAAACTCAAGCGTAATTGTATTCTCTAAGGTATCATCAATTACCCTCCCCTTACACTTAGGATGAACATTGTCCCCAATGTTCAATAAAATGATGTAAACGTAAATAAGGTAAAAGAATGAAAACAAATACTCCCCTGATTCGTTCGGTGTGGATAAACTGTTAACATGGTTAGATCCTCCTCCAAGAAAATGAACGTTGAAAGCTTCCCTTCCGAAATAATAAATCATCTTCTTGTCAAATATAACCTGTTAAACCTGAGAAAACAATCATGGCAACCTCGCGTAAAATCGGTGGCAATCTATATATATAAGGATATAATGCTTGTGGAATGAATGTTTTCAGATTTACTGGAATTTATAAAACTAACGAATTAACAAAAACTTTAAGACTCCGTTAGAAAAACAAAACTTGCAAAATTTCCAGAATTTTACACTTGACGCCATCAAGTTATGATCCCGACATCGTCAGAGTGTTCTGACAGAAATCTCATGTTAAGTTTCCGGAAAATTTCTGGAAAAACTTACGCCTTAATTCTTAGAATTTCCTGCAAAACATCATTATGACTCGATACAAGCATTTGACTCAAACAAATACTAGTATACATGTTCATTTAATATTGTTGTGGTTCATGTCTAATTTCATTCTTAAAAACAAATTTAGATTTCCCTTACACTTATCTTTTGCGAAATACCTTTATATGAAGTTAAGACAAACAACAAGGTAAAACATTTTCACAATTTAGTATGAAGCATGATCCACAAATAATAAAAATAAATCATGCATACGAAAACAAATAAAATCGAACAAACAAACAATCAAATAAACAAAACAAATAAAACATGGGATGCCTCCCAAGAAACGCTTTTCTTTATTTACGATTCTTGTAGCTAGACTCAAAGTCAAATCCTACCGTGTGTCGCTTATGCTCACATACCCAAGTGTGAGCCATCTAATAGTTGCCTCATCCTTCTTATAGTCATCACTTAGCTCTAAATATCCGCGATAATACCTTGTGTTCTTTTCATGAGGATATTTAAGCCCTTTCCTTTTATCATTCTCACTTAGCCTATCAAGAGGTGGATACCTATTACATTTCTCAATAGAAAAATCCTATAACCTAGGGTGTGCACGGGGCATTTGGTAAACAAAATCTTCCTCCCCGTCCGAGAATGTAATTATCCCTTCCATAAGTATTTTATCTAGGTTGGTTAACCTTTTAAAGGGTTTCCCAAACACAACTTGGGTTAAATTACTATCGATAAATTCTCCTAGATTCTCCATAAACATAAACTCAACCAAATAAATAAAGCTTCCTACAAACACATGCAATGTCTATACCCTAGCAACAATATTATCTCCTTTGTATTCTAACTCATTCACCATAAGTTTATTGTATTCACTACGCTAGATTATGTTTATTGGTAGATATGAGTTAAGGTAGGCATCAAGGCTCCTAAATCCAATCTTACAAGGAAACTGCCTAATAAAAGAGCTGTCATTCTCAATCCTTGTCCTAGGGTCGATATACCTAAGAGGGTTCATCTCATCTTCCATCCTATCCTCATTAATTACATCACCATTGTCTAGGTCCTCATCGGAGCCCGAATAGTAAAAAGGACTAGCCCTATGGTCATTATCATGGTCAGACTCCTCCATCTCAGAATTATTGTTAAAATGATGGTCAGGCGAGAGGTCAGGTGGGTTCTCATTTTCCACTAAAGGGATTGGGGCGGGTAGTTGGAAAATCCTACGACAAAAAACATGAATAACAGGAATCAAACGATGAATGCTATTGTTATCCATCGAGATAGTTTACGAACAAAGGAAACAAAGAAATAAGATAGACTAAAGAAACCTATAAAAATAAAATAAAAATCTTACTAGAAAGGAATCTAGCAAGTCGACCTAATACAAAGAAATTTTAACCCAGACAATAACTATTCCCCTGGCTGCGGCGCCAAAAACTTGATGGCTGATGAGTATGTAAATACTCATCATTTTTATCGTATCTGAACTACCAAAACATCCAAAAACACTCAGAAATGCATCAAAATACAGAAATTATCCCAGGAATTGTGTTTTATATGTTTCAGATGCAAAATGTTTAAAAACAGATGAAAAACGAACAAAGTTTGCAAAAGTGGCAGTTTCAGTCCCTCAACTTTTAAAAATTGTCAAAACTAGTCCCTGAAGGTTTAAAATGAATAAAAAGTCAACTTTGGTCCTTGGATAATCAAACTTGTTCAAAATTAATCCCTGGATGAAAGTTTTCACAATTGGCAACTTTTACCCCTTAAGTTTCATAAAATGGCAAATTTAGTCCCTAGGTATTTAAAAAAGTGTGATTTATCAAATAATACCCTTGTACTATTCATGATTTACAATTTGAACCCTTATGATAACTTTTGGAAACTTACAGCTCTCACCCCTAAAAATCAAAGAATTACAAATTGGTCCTTGGGCTTAATTTTTATACAAACCAAACGGACCTAGTATTATTATTATCCCAAAAGTCCAAATCCCACCCAATCCACTAAACCTAATACCCTAAGCCCATCTTTCCTTGGCCCATCACCCCATCAGCCCACCTCTCATTTTAATAAAAATACCAGGGTCAAACATCACCCTTTGACCACCAATACCACTTCACACCCTCCAAAACCATACACCCGTGACCCCTGCAAACAGGTACTGTTCCCCATCATCACACCTCCACTATTCCCCTCCATCATCATAGCTACCCCAAACAGCCACCCTAATCACAAAAAAAATGACCTGACACTCGCAAAGTCAGCCCTTAGCTGTTAAAGCATTTTGGCGCCAAATATGAAGGAAGGGTCAAGATTGAATTATCACCATCCAATGGTCAACAATGCAACTGGGAAAAATCAAAGAGGGCCTCCTAAACCCTAATTTTGAAGGATAAAAGCTAGAAGAAGCCAGAGGAACAAGAGTAGTTTTTTTAGTTAATTTTATTTATGTCATTGTAATTTTAATTAGCTTTTTAAATTTTAAGTGTATTTTTTCCAAGTACTCTTTTATTTTCAGCAGTATAATTCAAGTTTTATGCAATCAAATCATCAAGTTTCTTTGTTGAAATTGAATATTGCAAATTTTAGTGAAAATTTCCTTTAGATGTAATGTATGTTAAGAATGGTCATTCACTGCTCCAATGAGCTCATTTAAGCTTACTCATAAGCTTTTATAGGCTCAGGAGACTTTTAAACGAGTTTCCTTTTAACATCTCTTAATTACCTAAATATAGAAAAATACTCAATATATATATATATATATATATAAGAGGAAGAGAAGAGGAAGCTGAAATCAGTGGTTTAGAATTCCATGGGGAGTGTTAGGAATTGATAGTTGGTCCATGGTTCTTAAAGTTTCAGCTTGGAAGCACATTGTGATCCCTTAACTCAATTTTTGCATTTTACTGTTACAATGCTTGTTATCTGCTTATGTTAATGCTTATAAGTGTTCAGTGGGTTCATATGTTGTGTTAGAATTAGTTCATTGCTTGTTTGTTGAATTTCCTGTGCTTTTGTTCTTGATTGCTCACTGTTGCATGATTTGAGCCATGGTAGTGTAACTGAGTTATAGCCTATCTTGTGCTAATTTCACTGCTTTCTCAGCTTCTACATAGTTCATACAGTATAAAGATTTACTTAGGTTGGATAGAATAGCTCAATAAAGTCTAGATCATTGAAAATCAAAAATCAGTCCCTTGTTAAGGGGTGTTTGGATGTAACTGTTTGACTGGGGTATTGTTGTTTTCTGTTGTTAAAGATTGGTTAGATTTCTTCATTTAGTCCAATATAGAGTAGTGTAGGCATAAAATTTAGTAGGTACTAGTTAAAAAGTCAAAACTCCACTTAATCTTTCCATTAGTGTTCACTCTTGGTAGATAGCTTAGCTTAATCATACAATTTAACTTGAGAGTAGTTATTCTAGCTTAATTTAGTTTCACTTTAGCTTATTATAACTTACTTAATCATTTAAATGCCTTAGAAATTCATATAAGTCAACCTGGGTGTAATTCTTAAAAAGTCAAAATTTCAGCTATGTGCAAAAATCCAAATTTTCTAGGAATTTTGGTGATTTGTGTTTAGAATTAGAACTTGAAACTTTTACAAGTTATAGCATCCCAGCTAAGCTTTTGATTTTCACTTATAGCTTATTTTTAATATTTTCTCCTTTGGCTTATATGTGTGCTTAAACAGGCCTGTAGGGCAAGGATATGCCCTGCATCATGACCTTTCAGTTTTGATTTAACCCAAATCTTGTTCATGTTTTAGGATTAAGACTTGAAATTCAGAGTTTTGTGTTTTGTGTTAGCTTAGCTTGTTTGATCATTCTTTGGTTAACCTGAATTGCTAGTTCCACAGCTTATTCTTGCCTTCCTAAGACCCATTTCTGCTTAACCCCATATCATCAACATATGAATGTTTCTGCCTTAGCTCCTGAGTAAACTAGGCTTACTTGATTGTTGTTCTCAGTTGATTTGTATTGCTTATGCTTATAGGTAATTTAGTAGAACCTTAGCTTTTAACCTTGTGCTAACTGCTCATTACAATAAGCTCACTCACAGCTCAAGCATCTCACCACTGTTTGCAGTCATAAGCTTGAATAAGCTTATAAGTTTTGTAAACTTAGATTGGTTATCTGTTTTTAGGACTACTTTTAACTTGTGCATTGAACTCTCAGCATGTCACAGTCTCTTATGAGACTTTAAGCCAATAAGCTTACACTGTGACCTTCACATCAGTGTCTCCCAAGCCCAATTTTACAAGCCTGTTTCTAGCTTCTTAGTTAACCCCAGGGCTTGTGCCTTGGCTCTTTGGAAAGCTCACCTAGCTAGCTTTCTAGATCATCTTTTGGTTTGTACCCTAAGTCACCACTGTGGACCCCACAGTGGGCTGCTAGTCCTCCATTTGGACTGTCTAGTGTAAAGATTTTAGGGTAAATGCTTATTAGGTATTTTGGCTTATCAGTTGAGCTTATTTCTTTGTTTTTGATTGTTTCAAGTTGATTTCCATTTGTTGTTGCTTATTAAGCTTAGACAAATCGGTTGAAGTTTGTGGCTTAGCTTTTTCTAGCAATATAAGCTTAAACCTTAACTGCCTAATCAATAAGCACTCCATTGTGCTTATTTCTGGGTTCCAATCAAAATTCCTTTATTAATGTTGCTCATTTATAGTATATAAATAGGTTTTAAAAAGAAAAATCCAAAAAAGGCAATTTTACTAGAAGTGATAGCTTCTATTTAAGCCCTTTGGCTTATTTTTCTGCTTATTTATAAGCAATTCTCATTTTTATATTTTTCTCAGGTTCTTTATAGGTTAAAATAATTTTAGTAATTTTTTCAGATTTTTCTTTTGTCATTTAGTATTTTTTATAATTTAATTTAGTTTAAATTAATTAAATAATTAGTTTTAATTAGTAATAATTAATTAAAATTTAGGAAAAATAGATTTTCTGTTTTAAAATTAGTTTTATAATATTTTAGATTTTTATAAATTTAATTTTCATTTTTCTAGTTAATTTTCAAAATTTATTGTAATTTAGTATAATTTAGTTAATTAAAAAGTAATTAATAATTAGTAATTAATTAATAGTAATTAATTAAATAGTTGTAAAAATAATTTTAACTTTCCAAAAATTTTCTTATAACATTAGGATTGTAAAAATATAATGTTCGTATTCGTAGGACTTTATTCGCTCCCGTTTCACTTTTTATATTGCGCGTTCGCGTTTATTTTAAATTCAAACGCGCGTTTTTAGGTTTAACTCACGTTTTTAGGTTATCTGATCATCAGTAATTGTTAATATAGTGTTTCTAAGCTATTCTCAATCATAATCTCGTAGTGTAATCATAATAATCAAATTCCCAACCCTTCTGTTAAATCACCCGATCATTTAAAATGTTTACAAATACAATTGCACGCCTCGTCGTGTTGGGAATTCTGCTAAAAGAGAATTCTGCTGAAGAATCTGCTGATGGATTCGGCTGAAGAGACAGATTCTGCTGAAGAAGTGAATCTGCTGAAGTAGAGATTCAGCATATTATGTTTCTACGGATATAGTTATTCCGTGTTATTTATTAGTTTGTTAGGATATGCATGAGCTATTTTAGGTAGTGATATGCATTGATATTTTTATTTATTATTGTATTAGGGTTCCTTGTGTATAAAAGGAACTGATAGTCATTTTTATTAGTACGCTTCTTGAATAAAAACTCCAGGAAAAACACCTTTAGTGTGTGTGATATAGATCCATAGAGGATCATTGTTCTTATAGAAAAACCTTGTTGAAACTTTGATTGTTCTTTATTATTATTCCGCTGTGCTTAATCATTGTTACTATATCCTAGAAGAGCTTAAACGATCTTTTACAATTGCTCTTTATTAATAAATACGAACATGAAAACCTTGAAACCCTAGATATCAAGAGCCACCCGCTCTGATACCGATTGTAAAAGATCGTTTAAGCTCTTCTAGGATATAGTAACAATGATTAAGCACAGCGGAATAATAATAAAGAACAATCAAAGTTTCAACAAGGTTTTTCTATAAGAACAATGATCCTCTATGGATCTATATCACACACACTAAAGGTGTTTTTCCTGGAGTTTTTATTCAAGAAGCGTACTAATAAAAATGACTATCAGTTCCTTTTATACACAAGGAACCCTAATACAATAATAAATAAAAATATCAATGCATATCACTACCTAAAATAGCTCATGCATATCCTAACAAACTAATAAATAACACGGAATAACTATATCCGTAGAAACATAATATGCTGAATCTCTACTTCAGCAGATTCACTTCTTCAGCAGAATCTGTCTCTTCAGCCGAATCCATCAGCAGATTCTTCAGCAGAATTCTCTCTTAGCAGAATTCCCAACACGTCGGGACATAACGACCCAGGAGTACACTATACTCCTTGGTTAATTGGTCTGAGACGTTTGACTTGGTTGACCACTCACTTGGTTGACTTTAGTTGACCTTTCAGGACCAATCAAAATTTGGCGCCGCTGCCGGGGAAGCTGCTGCGTATCTGAATACGTTTTCTAGAGATTAGTGATTTTTCATTCATCATTGTATAAACTCCACCACCTTTTGTAAATTTTAAAACAAAAACATAAAAAAGTTATTAACACTTTTCCTAAAGTGTTAAAACACCAAAAAAATCAAAAAAACAAACAAAACAAATCGTTACGTTTTCTATATCGGGTTTCTCTTAAGGTGATTTTTAAAGAAATACGATCTTAGTTAACGAAACGATACCAAAAATATTGTCCAAAAGTTTTTCACCCATACACAAAAACCCAAAAACATTCGTCTTTTTCTTGTGAATAATAATTACATAAAAATAAACCGTCCCAAATCAAGACAGAACACCTACCAACTGGGGGTGTGAACATAATAAGTTCCTAAACAAAAGATTAAAACTTGCCTTTGTATCCCTGTGGGTGGTGTACCTTTCTTAAAGAAGCCACTTACTTGTGATTATTGGTTTAAGTTCACAGTGGTTTTGCCTCGACTTTGTTTTGATTGATTTTTGCTCCTAGTGCATGCGCACTCGCTCTTCTAGGTCTACTAGCCCATTACGTGAGCTTGTAAGAATTCCTAGAAGACTTCGTAGACGTTCAGCACCACCAGTCGGATCTGAGATCCGTACTATTTCCACTCCAGCTGTCACCATGGCGGAAGACCGCCCCATGTGTGAGCTTCTCCAAGCACCCATCGAGGGTTACAGAGACGCTATTGTTGTTCCAGCCATCGTGGCTGACAATTTTGAGCTCAAAACCGGGTTACTCAATCTTGTAACCTCAAGTCAATTCTACGGTTTTGAGAGGGATGATCCTCATGCTCATATTCGATGGTTTAACAAAATCACGTCAACCATCAAGTACAAGAATGTCCCTTCAGAATCAATCAAACTTCTTCTCTTCCCATTCTCCCTCGAGGGTCAAGCCCGGATTTGGCTTGAGAAACCACCCCCTCGATCTATTAAGACATGGGAAGATTTGGTAAAACAGTTTGTGAATGAATTATTCCCACCTTCTAAGACCACGAGTCTTAAAAACGAAACCACCAAGTTCACCCAAAAATATGATGAATCATTTGGTGAAGCGTGGGATCGTTTCAAAGAATTACTTCGCAAGTGTCCACATCATGGTTTCTCCGAGTTGATGCAACTCGATACTTTCTACAATGGCGTGAGCCAAGTTGATCAGGATTCTGTCAATGCCTCCGCGGGAGGTAACTTTTTGAGTAGAACCACCAAAGAAGCCTTAACAATCATCGAGAACAAGTCCAAGGTCCGCTATACACGAAGCAAGCCGGTTGTTTCCCAAATTAGTGCGGGTCCTTCCACTTCATGTCCTATGAGTCAGTCTAGCACCGATGCTAAGATTGACAAGCTTATTGAGGCTATTCAAACTTTGGTTCTCACCCAACAAAAGAAAGTCTCTTTTCCACAACATCCTCCACCTGCTGAGTTTAAAAAAGTGGAAGTCTATGTAACTTGTGGTGGGCCGCATGCCTACTACAATTGCACAGCTACTGATGGTTCTCCGTTTGAAGCTCATGCTGTAGCCAGGTCATCTAATCAAGGAGGCAATCAATACGGCCCTCCTATGGACCCGAACTATCGTCCTAATCATTACCCTGGACCTCCCGGTTTTAATCAAAACCAAAATGTCCAAAACCGTAACCAGAATCAAAATAGAGTGAACCAAGGTTTTCAAAACCAAGGTAACTTCAATCAAGGTCACGGTTTCCAAAATCAAAACCAAGGTTTCTAAAATCAAGGTTTCTAACATCAAGGAAACTTTAATAGAAACCAAGGTCAGGGTAACTTCAATCAAGGGTATTTCCATGGAAATAACAACCAAAATCAAGGAAATTTCAAACATCAAAATCAAGGAAATTTCAACCAAGGTCCCAACCAAAACAATCATGCTCAAAATTTTAATAACGAAAATCAAGCCATTGTTCCAACTGGGCCTTCATCTGACGAGTTGTTAAAACAATTCATGAAATCCCAAGAAGAGATGAACAAGTTGTTGGTTAGCCAGATTTCTGAAATCCAGAAGTCTTTAAATGATCGACCATCGGGCTCAGGAACACTTCCAAGCAACACGATCGCTAACCCGAGGGGCGTGCTAAAGCGATCACAACTAGAAGTGGTGATTCTTATGATGAAACCGCGATTCCTACTACCTCTTCTTCCACTCCTCCAAAGGTAGTGGAACGTGAACCTGAGGTGACAACGGACAAAGTGCAATCTCCTAGCTCACTAAGTACCGCACACGTCCAACCTCAGGTTATTCTAGAAAGCAGATGCAAACCTGGAGTTATCTTTGAACCACCTGAAACTCCAGTGGACAACCCTAAATCCAAAACTTCTATTCCTTACCCATTACATCTCAATGAACAAAAGCTCAGCGAAAAAGCTAGTCACCAAATGGATAAATTTTTCCAAATCTTTCAAGATTTGCACTTTGACATTAGCTTCGTGGATGCTATTCTCTTGATGCCTAAGTTTGCATCAACAATCAAAAATCTGTTAAGTAATAAGGAAAAGCTCTTTGAGATGGCTAGAACTCCTTTGAATGAGAACTGCTCAGCAGTTCTTTTGAAAAAGCTTCCCGAGAAGCTTGGAGACCCCAGAAAATTTCTCATTCCATGTGTTTTTCCGGGTATGGCTGAATGCTTCGCCTTGGCCGATCTAGGTGCTAGCATTAACCTGGTGCCATATTCTGTGTGGAAGAAACTACCTCTTCCCGAACTTACTCCCACGTGCATGTCTCTTGAGCTTGCCAATCGATCGATTTCTCGTCCACTTGGCATAGCCGAGGACGTGTTCGTTAAAGTGGGAAAGTTCCATTTTCTGACAGATTTTGTGATTGTTGACTTTGATGCCGATTCAAGGGTCCCTCTCATTCTTGGAAGGGGATTCCTTAGAACTGGGCATGCTCTCATCGATGTATTTGAGTACGAGATCACATTGCGTGTTGGAACTGAAGCAATCACCTTCAACCTCGATCAAACATCGAGGTACTCCTCTAATTATGACTTTAAATCAGTAAACCGAATAGATGTCATCGATTTAGCTGCTGAGGAGTACGCTCAAGAGGTTTTAGGTTTCACTGATAATTCTTCGAGTGGAAATCCCAGTCCATCTTCTCATCCCATCATTGCCAATTCTTCTCTTTCTCTCACTCCGTTTGAGGGAAGTGACTTCATCTTAGAAGAGATTGAGGCCTTTCTCAAAAGTGATTCGACTCCCGATGGAATCGATAATCAAGAGATTGACCCCGAGAGAGATATTCTTCTCCTTGAGAAATTATTAAACAAAGATCCCTCTCCTCTTCCTGTTCTACCACAACAACTTCATAATCAGGAAACCAAATATGTTGAGAAAACTGATGATTTTCCTGAGGTCGAGCTCAAGGACTTACCGCCTTAATGAGTGCTCAAACACTCATCATTTTTGGTCAAATCTGAACTGCAAAACATACAAAAACACTCAAGAATGCATCAAAATACTGAAAATATTTCAAAATTGTGTTTTATATGTTTTAGATGCAAAATGAGCAAAAACAAATGAAAAACGCACAAAGTTTGCAAAATTAGCAGTTTCAGTCCCCCAACTTTCATAAAATGACAAAACTAGTCCCTGGATATTCAAAATATGGAAAATTATCACCAAAGGTCCTTTTACAATCATAAGTTGTCATATTTTGTCCTTTGGTGAAAAATTGGAAATGTTTTGGAAATTTACAGTTTTGGTCCCTAGAGTTTCAAACATTGGCAGATTTGGTCTCTAGTGGGATATTTTTGAAAGAAAAATCATTTTGGGTCTTTGGGAATTCACATGTGTCACTTTTAATCCCTGGATGAAAATTTTGAGAAAATTACAAGTTTAGTCCCCGGAGTTTGGAAATTTGCAAAATTAGGCACCGGGTGTTTTATTTTGAAAATATTAATTTTCATCCTTGTAATATTCAAATATTGTCAAAATTAGCCCTTGTGAATACTTTGTGAAAATTACATTTTCAGTCCCCAAGTTTTTGAAAATTACAATTTTGGTCCTTGTTGTTTATTAGTTAAAAAAAAAAACCAAATTGGACCCTTTGTTTTTTTCATAAACCATAAACCAAATACCCAAAGCCCATCAATCCAAGCCCAATCCCACCCTATACTAATAAACCTGGTCGTTTGACCAGGTCAAACCAACCATCCCCTACTTCCCCCATTTTCATGAACCTGCTCCCCCCTCCTCCATGTTACCTCCACAAAACATTCACCAAACTTAATTAAAACCCTCACCTACACCCATACATCCCCCCTCCTCATTAAATGTACCCACCAAACCCCACCAATTGCCCAATCCCTGTTTTCCCGCCAAAAGGTGTTTGAACGATGGGGATCTAATGAAGCAATCCTACGGCCAAGATTGAAGTGGGATAAGTCAGAGAAACCTTCAAGGTCTATTTAAATGAAGAAAATAAAGGAGAAGCAACAAGTAGTGTAGCTTTAGAATAGTTGTAGTGTAGGTTTATTGTCGAAGTAGTTTAATTATGTATTTTCATTGTAGTTTCTGATTAAAAATCCTTGTAACAAGTGTTATCAGTGTTTAAAACTCATTTTACTCCTTAATGTAAGGTTTTCAGTTTTAATTTCCAAATTCGTGATTTTAGTTATAAACTCAATTTCTGGTTATGGTGTTGAAAGGTGCTGGATCTTATTAAATTGTTGAAGTATATGGTATTAGAAACCTCATGGGAGGTATAGGTTAGGGTAATCCTTGGCTCAGTACAACACTGTTTGGAATCATTGTAAGTCCTAATTTCTAAATTGTAGTGTATCAACTAGTGTTTGATTTAGCTTAAATATGATCAGTATAGCTTAGTATGATTTAACTTTTTAGTTTTATGGCCTAGAATATCAACTGCCTAATCAAAGTTTCATTTTCAATAAGTATAGGGGTGTTTGGCATAAGCCTTTAGACTGTGTTAGTATTGTTATTTTGGCCTTAGTTGTTTGTGTTCATTGTTCTTAACATCACACTAGTCCAAATTGACCATTGTGTGGTCTGTTTTGAAGAAAAAGTCAATTTCACATAAACTCCACCACCACAGTTAACTGTGGTGGTCTTTAAGCTACATAAGCCCCCAAATTAGCTTACAACTTATACCCTTAGGTTAGATTAGCTTAATTTCAACTTATTTCATCTTATTCAGTCCTTAGAATAAGCCCAAAGTTCACAAAAGTCATCAATCCAAGTTTTTTACAAAAGTCAAAATTGCATCTTTTAGAATTTTACAAAACTTCAAGGAATTTTATTGAATTTTGTGCAATGATTTAGAGGGTGAAACTTGTTTCTAGTTAAAGTATATCAGCTCTAATTTGAGGTTCCACTCCCCTTTGATTTTTGTTAATTTTCTGGTGGGCCCCATTTTCACCCAAAGACACTTGCAGGGCAAGCATCTGCCCTGCTGCACATACCACAGTCCCACCACCACCACTTGGTGGTGGTTTTCTGTCCATCTCATTGGTCCACAAGCCTACCATTTGGCTTTTCCCAACCCCCCTCCTACCATACTCCATGGTTTGACCTTTTGTTTAACCCTAAGACCCCTGGGCCCCACCTGAAACCACACCTCAACTTTGTCCCTTATCTGTGTTCATTTTGGTTTTTGGAGTGCTTATTTTGAAGCTTATTGCTTATTCTGTGGTCACACTTGGTTTTTTCCAGCTTAATCAAGTTCCTATAACTAGTTTAAACCTGAATCATCTATAGTGGGTCCCACTTTATGCCATTTTAGCTTATTTCTTGCCACAGTCAACAAAGGTCAACTGTCACACCATTTAGCTTATATTTTGCTTATTTGTAAGTTATAAAAAGTTTGTTTTTACAAAAGTTTTTCATTTTTAGTTTTAAAATAAGTTTCCAAAAGAAAACCCAGAAAATTTTATTTAAGTGATAGTTTCTATTTAATTTTATTTAGATTTTAATTTTCATTTTTATATTTATTAAGTACTTAGCTATTTTATATTTTTCTTAAATTCCTATTATATTAAAGTATTTATAATAATTTTATCAGATTTTTATTTTATCATTTAGTATTTATTAGAATTAATCTTAGTTTTATTAATTATTAAATAATAATTAGTTTTAAATAGCATAATTAGTTTTAATTATGTAAAACCTAGTTTTTATATTTTTTCTAGCTTTTATAAGTTGTAAAATAATTTTAGAAATTTTTTGATAATTTCTACTGTTCATTTTCTATTTTTCTTAATTTAAAATAGTTTAATTAGGTAATTAATAATTAATTAGTAATTAATTAATATAAAATCATTAAATAGTGTAAAAATTTATTTTCTTTTTCTAAAAATTTTCTTTTACCTTTTAGTTTGTAAAAAAGTCATTTTCACCCCCTGGGTGTTTTCAGATTTTCGTTTTCACGTTTTATTTCGTACGCTTACGTTTTATTTAAACGTGAACGTATGCGTTTTAAGTTTTAAACGTTTCTGGTTTTTCTTAGCTTTCCTGTCTTATTTAAACGTTTTAAGTTTTAAGCTATTTCTCGTGTAGATTCCTTAATTAAACCATTCACAAATACTCCTTTTCCATCCAAATTCACCCGATCACGAAACCGTTTTATAACCATCCACACCTCGTCGGGACATAACGACCCTGGGAAACACTATATTCCGCGGAGCATTGACTCTAGGCTGTTTGACCATCTTGACCACGTCCGTGGTTGACTTTGGTTGACGGTTTAGCATCAATCACGCCTCATCTTGAATATGCATTTCTGGATGGTAATGATAAATTACCCGTCATAATTGCTAAAGATTTAAGTGTTGAGGAAAAGGCTGCTCTAATAAAGGTTTTGAAGTTACATAAACAAGCAATTGCTTGGCGACTCTCCGACATCAAGGGCATTGACCCCAAATTTTGTACCCAAAAAATTTTAATGGAGGATGACTTCAAACCAGCAGTCCAACAACAAAGAAGGGTGAATCCAAAAATTCATGAGGTCATCAAACAAGAAGTTTTAAAACTTCTTGATGCCGGATTGATTTACCCTATCTCGGATAGTCCTTGGGTTAGCCCAATACACTGCGTTCCAAAAAAGGGTGGCATTACCGTTGTCACAAACGAGGAAAACGAGTTGATTCCAACTCGATTGGTTACGGGTTAGTGTGTCTGCACTGACTATCGCAAGTTACATGACACCACCCGCAAAGACCATTTTCCTCTGCCCTTTATGAATCAGATGCTCCAGAGATTAGCAGGGAATGAGTACTATTATTTCCTTGATGGTTTCTCGGGTTACTTTCAAATCCCCATTGATCCACAGGATCAAGAGAAAACTACCTTCACATGCCCTTATGGAACCTTTGCCTACCGTCGCATGCCATTTGGCTTATGCAATGCTCCTGGCACGTTCCAAAGGTGCATGATGTCCATCTTTTCCGACATGATCGGGAAAACAATGGAGGTATTCATGGATGACTTTTCGGTCATTGGGGAGTCATTTCAATCATGTCTCTCCCATTTAGACAACATGCTCAAACGTTATGAAGACACAAGGTTATGTCTAAATTGGGAGAGGAGTCACTTTATGGTTAAAGAGGGCATTGTCCTCGGCTATAAAATTTCAAAAAATGGGATTGAGGTCGACAAAGCTAAAGTTGATGTCATCGCAAAATTACCTCATCCCACTACCGTTAAAGGTATTAGGTGCTTTTTGGGTCATGCCGGTTTTTACCGTAGGTTCATTCAAGATTTTTCCAAAATCGCCCGGCCTATGACCCATCTCCTCGAGAAGGATGCTCCTTTTATCTTCTCACCCGAGTGCATCGAAGCTTTTGAAACTTTGAATAAAAAGCTTACTGAGGCACCGATTCTTGTTGCCCCCGATTGGGACTTGCCCTTTGAACTCATGTGTGATGCTAGTGATTATGCAATTGGGGCAGTCTTGGGGTAACGCAAATCAAAACACTTTCAGCCTATACACTATGCGAGCAAAATAATGACCGAGGCTCAAAGTCATTACACCACCACAGAAAAAGAATTGTTAGCAATGGTGTATGACTTTGAGAAATTTTGGCCATATTTGATATTGACCAAATGCATAGTGTATACGGACCACTCGGCTTTGAAGTACCTCTTTGAAAAACAAGATGCAAAGCCGAGACTACTCCATTGGGTTCTCCTCCTGAAAGAATCTGATATCATAATTCATGATAAAAAAGGAGCTGAGAACCTAGCTGCTGATCATCTCTCCCGTTTGGAAAACCCCCACCAAGATGTCTTCGAAAATAAGGAAATTAATGAAACTTTCCCTCTCGAGACACTCAATACGGTTGCCTTTCGTGGAGATTCTGTTACCCCATGGTTTGCCGATTTTGCAAACTACCATGCAGGTAACTTTGTTGTAAAAGGGATGTCGTCCCAACAAAAGAACAAGTTCTTTAAAGATGTGAAACATTACTTCTGGGACGACCCCTACCTTTTCAAAATCTGCGCGGATCAAGTCATCCGGTGGTATGTTTATGGACAGGAAGCCAATGACATTCTAAAGGCTTGCCATGCTGGACCCACGGGGGGGATACCATAATCCTAACTACACCGCCAAAAAGGTGTTTGATTCTGGTTTCTACTGGCCCACGATCTATAAGGATGCCCAGGAACTAGTCAAATCCTGTGATGCTTGTCAACATCACGGGAATATTTCACAAAAGAATGAAATGCCTCAAAATGCAATTCAAGTGTGTGAAATCTTTGACGTGTAGGGCATTGACTTTATGGGGCCATTTCCATCATCTCATGGAAATAAGTACATACTCGTGGCAGTTGACTATTTGTCAAAATGGGTCGAAGCGAAAGCTTTACCCACTAATGATGCTCGAGTTGTTGCGAAATTCTTGAAAGCTCTTTTTGCTCGATTTCGAACTCCACGTGCTATTATCAGTGATCGTGGTACGCATTTCTGCAATGACAAATTCGATAAAGTCATGCAAAAGTATGGTGTAACTCACCGTCTTTCTACTACGTACCACCCTCAAACAAGTGGACAAGTAGAAGTTTCCAATCGGGGCATTAATAGAATTTTGGAAAGAACCGTTGGTGAAAATCGTGCATCGTGGTCGGATAAATTAGATGATGCACTTTGGGCTTTCCGTACGGCTTACAAAACACCCATCGGGTGTACGCCTTACAAGCTTGTGTACGGGAAAGCGTACCATCTACCGATCGAGCTTGAGCATAAAGCCTATTGGGCTCTCAAGCATGCAAATTTTGACCTCAAAACAACAGGTGATCATCGGAAAGTTCAATTGAATGAATTAAATAAACTTCGTGATCAAGCATACGAGAACTCTTTGATCTATAAGGAAAAGACAAAGAAGATTCATGACTCAAAAATCAAGAACCGCGTTTTCAACGTTGGTGATCGAGTCCTTCTTTTCAACTCTAGACTCAAGATCTTCTCGGGAAAGCTCAAAACCCGTTGGACTGGTCTATTCACTATCGCAAAGGTTTATCCGTATGGCACCGTCGAACTATCTCAAAATGACGGTCCAAATTTCAAAGTGAATGGGCATCGTTTGAAACATTACTTTGGAGAGGACATACCATCCATGGTTGTCCCTGATCTCCAAACTTTCCCCAACGACAATTGAATTTGGGGATGGAGTCAAGCTAGCGACTCGATAAACAAAAATAGTAGCATAAACATGGGTTTTCACCCATGTCTCAGACTTCTTTCTACTTTCTAACACCCAAGTGTGGGGGAGTGGCCACCCCCTGCTGCTGTTTGCAATGTATATATCTTCATTAAAAAAAATGTGTGTTCGTATATATAAATAAAGTGAACAATGAAAAATGATGTTCCCACAGTTAGCTTATAATATTATCTTTTTACGTTCAAAGAGTCGGCATAATAGCCGGGACTTTGAATATTGAGGACAATATTCAATTCTAAGTGTGGGGGAGGGGAAAATTCTTGCGAATTTTATCAAATTATACCGTTTAGTACCCCCGTTTTTGGCCAAAATTTTTAAAAAAAATCACTTTATTTCAAAAAAATTTGTGGTTATAAGTCCGCCATGTCTAACTGACAAAAGGAGTGGCTAATCCAGGAGCAAACGGCTCTTGGTAAAGATATCTTAAATCCGTTTATGGCTTATAATTTTCCCAAATTGTATGGTATTCAACTCATCATATCCTAAAAAGTAAAAGAGTTGGCTAGCCCGCAAGATTATGGCTTGTGGTAAAGGTAGTGGGAAACCATAATTGGTAATCAACTCACCAAGATGATGACTATATTCCATCAAGAGTTGGCTAGTCCAGAAGCAAACGACTTCTGGTAAAGACAAATCAAAACCGTTGAAAGATGGTGGTTTGTTCAAAATCATATGGTTATCGATGTACAATGGTTCTTACTTGAACTGAAACATTTAGCTACTCCAGAAGTGATGGCTTTTGGTAAAGAGACTTCAAATCCATTACATTTTCACAAAAAATTGCTAGGGACTAGCAATAGTTTAGTCTGGTGGATTGATGAGTATGTAAATACTCATCATTTTTATGGTATCTGAACTGCCAAAACATCCAAAAACACTCAGAAATGCATCAAAATACAGAAATTATCCCAGGAATTGTGTTTTATATGTTTCAGATGCAAAATCTTTAAAAACAGATGAAAAACGAAGAAAGTTTGCAAAAGTAGCAGTTTCAGTCCCTCAACTTTCAAAAATTGTCAAAACTAGTCCCTGAAGGTTTAAAATGAATAAAAAGTCAACTTTGGTCCTTGTAGAATCAAACTTGTTCAGAATTAATCCCTGGATGAAAGTTTTCACAATTGGCAACTTTTACCCCTTAAGTTTCATAAAATGGCAAATTTAGTCCCTGGGTATTTAAAAAAGTGTGATTTATCAAATAATACCCTTGTACTATTCATAATTTACAATTTGAACCCTTAAGATAACTTTTGGAAACTTACAGCTCTCACCCCTATAAATCCAAGAATTACAAATTGGTCCTTGGGCTTAATTTTTATACAAACCAAACGGACCTAGTATTATTATTATCCCAAAAGTCCAAATCCCACCCAATCCACTAAACCTAATACCCTAAGCCCATCTTTTCTTGGCCCATCACCCCGTCAGCCCACCTCCCATTTTAATAAAAATACCAGGGTCAAACATCACCCTTTGACCACCAATACCACTTCACCCCCTCCAAAACCATACACCCGTGACCCCTGCAAACAGGTACTTTTCCCCATCATCACACCTCCGCTATTCCCCGTCCATCATCATAGCTACCCCAAATAGCCACCCTAATCACAAAAAAACGACCTGACACACGCAAAGTCAGCCCTTAGCTGTTAAAGCATTTTGGCGCCAAATATGAAGGAAGAGTCAAGATTGAATTATCACCATCCAATGGTCAACAATGCAGCTGGGAAAAGTCAAAGAGGGCCTCCTAAACCCTAATTTTGAAGGATAAAAGCCAGAAGAAGCCAGAGGAACAAATCATCAAGTTTTTTTAGTTAATTTTATTTATGTCATTGTAATTTTAATTAGCTTTTTAAATTTCAAGTGTATTTTTTCCAAGTACTCTTTCAATTTCGGCAGTGTAATTCAAGTTTTATGCAATCAAATCATCAAGTTTCTTTGTTGAAATCGAATATTGCAAATTTTAGTGAAATTTTCCTTTAGATGTAATGTATGTTAAGAATGGTCATTCACTGCTCCAATGAGCTCATTTAAGCTTACTCATAAGCTTTTATAGGCTCAGGACACTTTTAAACAAGTTTCCTTTTAACATCACTTAATTACCTAAATATAAAACAATACTCATATATATATATATATATATATATATATATATATATATATATATATATATATATATATATATATATATATATATATATATATAAAGAGGACGAGAAGAGGAAGCTGAAATCAGTGGTTTAGAACTCCATGGGGAGTGTTAGGAATTGATAGTTGGTCCATGGTTCTTAAAGTTTCAGCTTGGAAGCACATTGTGAGCCCTTAACTCAATTTTTGCATTTTAGTGTTACAATGCTTGTTATCTGCATATGTTAATGCTTATAAGTGTTCAGTGGGTTCATATGTTGTGTTAAAATTAGTTCATTGCTTGTTTGTTGAATTTCCTTTGCTTTTGTTCTTGATTGCTCACTATTTCATGATTTGAGCCATGGTAGTGTAACTGAGTTATAGCCTATCTTGTGCTAATTTCACTGCTTTCTCAGCTTCTACATAGTTCATACAGTATAAAGGTTAACTTATGTTGGATAGAATAGCTCAATAAAGTCCAGATCATTGAAAATAAAAAATCAGTCCCGTGTTAAAGGGTGTTTGGATGTAACTGTTTGACTGGGGTATTGTCGTTTTCTATTGTTAAAGATTGGTTAGATTTCTTCATTGAGTCCAATATAGAGTAGTGTAGGCATAAAATTCAGTAGGTACTAGTTAAAAAGTCAAAACTCCACTTAATCTTTCCATTAGTGTTCACTGTTGGTAGATAGCTTAGCTTAATCATACAATTTAACTTGAGAGTAGTTAATCTAGCTTAATTTAGTTTCACTTTAGCTTATTATAACTTACTTAATCATTTAAATGCCTTAGAAATTCATATAAGTCAACCTGGGTGTAATTCTTAAAAAGTCAAAATTTCAGCTTTGTGCAAAAATCCAAATTTTCTAGGAATTTTAGTGATTTGTGTGTTTAAAATTAGAACTTGAAACTTTTACAAGTTATAGCATCCCAGCTAAGCTTTTGATTTCCACTTATAGCTTATTTTTAAGATTTTCTCCTTTGGCTTATCTGTGTGCTTAAACGGGCCTGTAGGGCAAGGATATGCCCTGCATCATGACCTTTCAGTTTTGATTTAACCTAAATCTTGTACATGTGTTGGGATTAAGACTTGAAATTCAGAGTTTTATGTATTGTCTTAGCTTAGCCTGTTTGATCATTCTCTGGTTTGGCCTGAATTGCTAGTTCCACAGCTTATTCTTGCCTTCCTAAGTTGCTCACTTGGACCCATTTCTGCTTAAGCCCATATCATCAGCATATGAATGTTTCTACCTTAGCTCCTGAGTAAACTAGGCTTACTTGATTGTTGTTCTTAGTTGATTTGTATTGCTTATGCTTATAGGTAATTTAGTAGAACCTTAGCTTTTAACCTTGTGCTAACTGGTCATTACAATAAGCTCACTCACAGCTCAAGCATCTCACCACTGTTTGCAGCCATAAGCTTGAATAAGCTTATAAGTTTTGTAAACTTAGATTGGTTATCTGTTTTTAGGACTACTTTTAACTTGTGCATTGAACTCTCAGCATGTCACAGTCTCTTGTGAGACTTTAAGCCAATAAGCTTACACTGTGACCTTCACATCAGTGTCTAACAAGCCCAATTTTACAAGCCTGTTTCTAGCTTCTTAGTGAACCCCAGGGCTTGTGCCTTGGCTCTTTGGAAAGCTTACCTAGCTAGCTTTCCAGATCATCTTTTGGTTTGTACCCTAAGTCACCACTGTGGACCCCACAGTGGGCTGCTAGTCCTCCATTTGGACTGTCTAGTGTAAAGGTTTTAGGGTAAATGCTTATTAGCTATTTTTGGCTTATCAGTTGAGCTTATTTCTTGGTTTTTGATTGTTTCAAATTGATTTCCATTTGTTGTTGCTTATTAAGCTTAGACAAATCGGTTGAAGTTTGTGGCTTAGCTTTTTCTAGCAATATAAGCTTAAAGCCTAACTGCCTAATCAATAAGCTCTCCATTGTGCTTATTTCTGGGTTCCAATCAAAAGTCCTTTATTAAAGTTGCTCATTTACAGTATATAAATAGGTTTTAAAAAGAAAAATCCAAAAAAGACAATTTTACTAGAAGTGATAGCTTCTATTTAAGCCCTTTGGCTTATTTTTCTGCTTATTTATAAGCAATTCTCATTTTTATATTTTTCTCAAGTTCTTTATAGGTTAAAATAATTTTAGTAATTTTTCAGATTTTTCTTTTGTCATTTAGTATTTTTTATAATTTAATTTATTTTAAATTAATTAAATAATTAGTTTTAATTAGTAATAATTAATTAAAATTTAGAAAAGTAGATTTTCTGTTTTAAAATTAGTTTTATAATATTTTAGATTTTCCTAAATTTAATTTTCATTTTTCTAGTTAATTTTCATAGTTAATAGTAATTTAGTATAATTTAGTTAATTAAAAAGTAATTAATAATTAGTAATTAATTAATAGTAATTAATTAAATAGTTATAAAAATAATTTTAATTTTCGAAAAATTTTCTTATAACATTAGGATTGTAAAAATATAATTTTCGTATTCGTAGGACTTTATTCGCTCCCGTTTCACTTTTTATTTTGCGCGTTCGTGTTTATTTTAAATTCAAATGCGCGTTTTTAGGTTTAACTTACATTTTTAGGTTATCTGATCATCAGTAATTGTTAATATAGGGTTTCTAAGCTATTCTCAATCATAATCTCGTAGTGTAATCATAATAATCAAATTCCCAACCCTTCTGTTAGATCACCCGATCGTTTAAAACGTTCACAAATACAATTGCACGCCTCGTCGGGACATAACGACCCGGGGATTCACTATACTCCTTGGTTAATTGGTCTGAGACGTTTGACTTGGTTGACCACTCACTTGGTTGACTTTAGTTGACCTTTCAAGACCAATCAATGGCGCCACACTCTTTTGCGAATGTTGAGGAATAAATGTAAAGATAGACAATCCCGTCAGCGGCTCCAAAAACTTGATGCGTGTAAAATGTGCCCTCGCAAAAGGTTTTACCTCTCAAGGGATCTTGAGAAGCTTGCAATCCCCACCAGGCAGTGTACCTATTCGTTGTAGTATAGTATAGTGACAAGTACCGGGGGATTGATCGATCAACTCAAAGAATAGTGTTCGCTAGGGTTAAAACTCACTAAAACTAGGTCTAGAGATGAGGGATGATTCTTTTTGTATTTTTATATTTTAAGGAAAGCAAGTAAAATCACGGTTTTTGGAAGGAGAGGGCGGAATTATTTGCTTATCAACTAAACCAATTAACTAAAGAGGCAATCAAAATAAAATAAACTAAACTTAAACTAATTTGTAGTGTAAACAATAATGAGAGAAAATTGTGTTTACTTAGATTTCACTACTCCTTAGCTATCTTTTACAGGTTGATTAGTTTGTTACAATTGCATGGATGATAGGTTATATTCCTTAATACGATTCGTTGGGCCATGTACGATCTTCCCTAACCCTATAAGCTTCTACCTCTTCCTATGTCGAGCCGACTACTAGCTCCCAACATGGCCTCATTAGTAGTTACCTACGCATTAAACACAACCAATATATCGTAGTACACCACCGATCATGTTTCTTAAGACGTTCAAGCAAGTTACCAATTGGAAGTCTGCCAGTTTTCTTAGGCCTAACATCGAATTCATTCATCCACAACAATTATAAAAAACAACCAACCCATAATCAATATGTAAGTTTCATTACATCTAAGCAAACACAAAGAAAACTAAGCCTAGCATGTTAAAGAGAAGATAAGCGTAAGATATAATCAAACAACACATAGACATATTGAATGATTTGGTAAAGGACTTATCTTCAATTAAGCATGGAAGAAACACAGGGTTGAAACCCTTAAAAAAGCTGTAAAATTCGTCTAGGGTTTACTCCCTTCAAAGTTGCACACAATGAATGAAAACTAGAAAACTATATATAGATTTTGTCTTCTGATGGCGTCAGGAGTAATGTGTGACGCCATCAACTCGCCGCCAAAATAAACTCGTATTGCCTAGATCCACTTCTGACGACGTCACTCTTTATGGGTTCTGGGCCGTCACTCTTTGCATTTACTCTTGATGGCCTTGACAACTTAATACGTGACGCCATCACGACCCCTTCACAAAAACATTCTGGGCGTCACGTGTAATTGATTTATCCACCCTTTTGTCAACTCATGACGCCGTCTCTAGCACCATGTGACGCCGTCAGGTGCAATTTCCAACATGATTTTGAGACTTTGTCGATTTCTTCACTTTTTCGCTCCAAAATCATCCAAAATGCTTCCTTTTGTAAAATTCCTCTCAAAAGAACCTAAAATGAGAAAAGGAATGATTTAGGGAAATATTTGATCAAATAATCTCGACTTTGGCCTTAAATGATCCCCCAAAAGCGGAACACTTTTCACTTCATCATGCACGTTCGGTAATGGTTTCTCCTCGGCATTCCCCTACTCCATGCGGGCCCCCACAGTGATGGCAAATCAAGTATGGGTTTCCTAGTTGTTTATCTGTTCGCGACCCTACTAGGTATGATACCCTCTCGTGAAGCTTCCTTTGCCGATTCTCAGATGAGGGTGTTTGCATGATTTTGGATATACTCATAGTCGAATAGGGTTCATCCCAGGTATCTTCGTGATCTTGAGCATATTCCTCAATCCTATTCCACCCTACCTCGGTGCTTAGATTGGCTATTTTCCCTTTTATCGGATTATTGATTCCATTCTGGTCATTTTGGGAGACGTTGTCATAGAAGATTTGGACAAGAACCCAAAGTTTGATGCCATGATAGGGAACTTTCCTTATTAGATCCTTGAATCTAATCCATGATCTACATATGGGTTCGTCTTTTCCATTACGGAAACGGAGGATCCTATCCCTAAACGTTGAGGTTTTTCCTGCAGGGAAGAATTTCTCGTAAAACTTAGAGATAAGTTGTTCCCATGTAAAAATGGACTCAGAGGGAAGTTTATCGTACCAATCCTTGGCTTTTTCTTGAAGGGTAAAAGGAAAGAACCGTAGTCGGGATGTGTTTCTAGTGGCCCTATCCGCATGGAGGGTGTCCACTATCTTTAAGAAATCCCTAATATGTTGAATTGGATCATCGATTCGCAATCCGCGAAACTTCCATACACTTTGGACAAGCCAAACATCGTTTACACGTAAGACCTCATTGATACGTTCGTTTCGAAAGACAATGGCATTTGAGAAGCCGCGAGGGTTCGGGGAGGAATAATCCTTAAGGCGCTTAGGTGTGGGAATTTCAGAAGTGTCCATATCGCGGCTGGATTGGGAGCTAGGGGGTGGAAGGTGACGATCTGAATCTTTTCAGAAAGGGCTTCATCTAAGTAAATGGTTGTGCCGGATGGTTCGGGTGTTGGAAGAGATTGCCTTAGCCTACGCATTTCCCTTTCAGGTTCTACATAGGGAGGGACAAGATTTCTTAAGGAACTACGACTTCTGGTGATTCTAAGATTAGAAAGTTCTTCATTTACCAGGATGGTAGATGGCAAAGGCTACGAACAAAGGAACGAAGAAAAAGATAGACTAAAGAAACCTATAAAAATAAAAATAAAAATCTTACTAGAAAGGAATCTAGCAAGTAGACCTAATAAAAAGAAATTTTAACCTAGACAATAACTACTCCCTGGCAACGGCGCCAAAATTTGATGCGTGGAATTGCGCTCTCGCAAAAGGTTTTACCTCTCAAGGGATCTTGAGAAGCTTGCAATCCCCAACAGGCAGTGTACCTGTTCGTTGTAGTATAGTATAGTGACAAGTACCGGGGGATTGATCGTTCAACGCAAAGAATAGTGTTCGCTAGGGTAAAAACTAACTAAAACTAGGTCTAGAGGTGAGGGATGATTCTTTTTGTATTTTTATATTTTAAGAAAAGCAAGTAAAATCTCGGTTTTTAGAAGGAATGGGGGAATTTGTTGCTTATCAACTAACCCAAATAACTAAAGATGCAATCAAAATAAAATAAACTAAACTTAAACTAAATTGTGGTGTAAACAATAATGAGAGAAAATGTGTTTACTTAGATTTCACTACTCCCTAGCTTTCTTTTACAGGTTGATTAGTTTGTTACAATTGCATGGATGGCGGGTTATATTCCTTAATACCATTCATAGCGCCGTGTACGATCTTCCCTAACTCTATAAGCTTCTACCTCTTCCTATGTTGAGCCGACTACTAGCTCCTATCATGGCCTCATTAGTAGTTACCTACGCATTAAATACAACCAATATATCGGAGTACACCTCAGATCATGTTTCTTAAGACGTTCAAGCAAGTTACCAATTGGAAGTCTGCCAGTTTTCTTAAGCCTAACATTGAATTCATTCATCCACAACCATTATAAACAAACAACCAACCCATAATCAATATCTAAGTTTCATTACATCTAAGCAAACACAAAGAAAACCTAGCCTAGCATGTTAAAGAGAAGATAAGCGTAAGATATAATCAAACAACACATAGACATATTGAATGATTTGGTAAATGACTTATCTTCAATTAAGATTGGAAGAAACAAAGAGTTGAAACCCTCAAGAAAGCTGTAAAATTCGTCTAGGGTTTACTCCCTTCAAAGTTGCACACAATGAATGAAAACTAGAAAACTATATATAGATTTTATATCCTGACGGCGTCAGGAGTAATGTGTGACGCTGTCAACTGGCCACCAAAATAAACTCGTATTTCCTAGATCCACTTCTGATGCCGTCACTCTTTATGGACTCTGGGCAGTCACTCTTTGCATTTACTCTTGATGGCCTTGACAATTTAATACCTGACGCCGTCACGATCCCTTCACAAAACATTCTTGCGCTTCACGTATATTTGATTTATCCACCCTTTTGTTAAGTCATGACGCCGTCACTAGCACCATGTCACGCCGTCAAGAGCAATTTCCAGCATGATTTTGAGACTTTGTCGTTTTCTTCACTTTATCGCTCCAAAAACGTCCAAAATGCTTCCTTTTGTAAAATTCCTCTCAAACGTACCTAAAATGACAAAAGGAACGATTTAGGGCAATATTTGATCAAATAATCTCCAATTTAGCCTTAAATGACCCCCCCAAAAGTGGTACACTTTTCGGTTCATCAGGATCTCATCCATAAGATTTGAGCACAACATGAAGACATGGCTATGTATTCAGCCTCTGTGGAAGATATGGATGTACTCATTTGCTTCTTTGATGACCAACTTACTAATTTTTTACCAAGAAATTGAGCACCACCCGACGTACTTCTACATGTATCTTGACACCCCGCATGATCTGCATATGCATAAGTTGTTAGCGCCATTGTTGTGTCCTTAGGATACGAGAGACCTATGTGAATAGTTCCTTGGAGGTACCGAAAGACCCATTTTACCACTTCCAGATGCCGTTTGGTAGGCTTAGACTAGTACCGAGCACACATGTATACTGCGAATAGAAGATCTGGCCTACTAGCGGTGAGATACATTAGAGATCCGATCATACTTAGGTACTTTGTTTGATCAAGAGGTATCCCAGAAAAATCTTCATCCAATTTTTATCTTTCAATCATAAGAGTGTGATGAGTGTGTGAATACTCATCATTTTTGTCCCATTTAAACTGCAAAAACAACTGAAAACACACAGATATACCAAATATTATTGCAAATATCCTTGGATTGTGTTTTTATGTCTTATAGGTACAAAAGGATTGAAAACGGAGCAAAAACGGTGATTTTTGGATAAGTTTCGATGACGTTTTCACGTGTTTCAAGGCTAAGACGAAGTCAAAATTATTTTCCGAGCATACCATTGGAAAGAGCACGAAAAAACGAGTCAATCGGTATTTTATATGGGCAAAATTCGGATGGTGAAAGATTAAATGGAACTTGAACGAAGATTATTATTAATTAAAATTAGGATCTAAAAACAAGGGGGATAAAAGAAAATGGTTGTGTGAAATAACATAAAACCCTCCCTAGCTCACTTGGGAGGGGCGTTGCTATCCAGGCGAGAGGTTGGGAGTTCGAGTCCCACTTCCTCCTCTTTTCTTTTTAATATATCTCAGCAGCAGCTTCAATAGTTCAATGCAGCCCATGTCCAGCTTAGTGCACAAGCCCATCAACGAAAAATTAAGGACAAAGCCCAGCGTGAAGACTACCATATCTCGCAGGCTCATGATACGCAAGAGTAGCAGCAGCCCAGCTATGTTCCAATTGTAAGTAGCAGCCCAAAATAACACAAAGTATGCAGCGATGATCCTAGCCCAATCCGAGAAAGAAGAAGATCCAGCCCAGCTCGTGTATAGCAAAACCAAGGCCCAGCTGCAATTTTTATGGTTATTATTTGCATCAGCTTGGGCACCAAGTTTGGCAAAGGACTAAAGTTGGCAAAGTTTAGATAATTTTGGGGCTTTTGTAAAACTCTAATAGGGGTCCAATGTGTAACTTATGGGTTTATAACACCTCCCACACCTCATTTACAATCCCCTTTTCTCTTCATTTTTTTTGTTTTCTCTAGTTTATTTTATGTTTAAGTTTTTATTTTAAGTTGTAATTTTTGAATTATTGTTTTAAGATTTATAAAAGTAGTGTTTTGTTTAATTTTATTTACTTGCAATCTATCTTTCTTTCATCTAATTCTTCTTCATTTCTTCATTTAATCTTTAAAGTTTACAAAATATTTATAAAAAGGAATGTGAAATAAAGAGTTTTTATGATGGTGTAGTTGTAAAATATTGTTTTACATATGGTCACACACACTCTTATTCACCTCTTTCTTCTTATAAAGTTTTGTGTTTTTTATTTTACTGTTATTAGTAAAAAATTATAATGTTTTAGTTATTTAAAATTACATTTTGCTTGTTTTAAAATCTTTATATTTTTAAATCTTTGACCTTAATACCCAAATTAGTTTACTTTTTGTAAACATATCTCCTTGAGAGAGTTTGGTGGCTATGATTTATTCTATTAAGATTAGTTTGTCTTTTTATTTTTCATTCCTTTTGTTTAGTAATTATTCTAGTTTTAACACTAGTCCGATCTATTCTAGCTTTAATAATAGTCCGATCTATTCTAGTTTTAACACTAGTCCAATCCATTCTAGTTTTAATACTAGTCCTAGAAATTTAGCTTTTTATATTATTGCTTATAATTGTTATTCATTAGCTTTTGTACTAACCCTTACGAAGTTCTTATTTTCTTTGTTTTCTTATCTTTCGCGGCCTAAGGCGTCTTATAAGTTTAAAAATCATTAAAGTTTACAACTTTAAATAACTTTTGTTAAGTTATTTAGTTATAAAGCTTTAAACTTTATTTAACTAATTAGCAAAATTAAAGTTAATAAGGAAATAAACATTAATAATTTATTTAAGTTTATAAGATCGGGTGGTAATTCTCTCGTATAAATCACCGGGTCTCATTCTCTTATCTTTTTATCATTTTTAGCTTAGATACTTAGTTTAATATTATGTTTGATTATTCGTATTATGCTTGTTAAGTTTTTTTATTATCATATTCTTAGCTTAATATTCATCGTCATTAGTTGTAGTTTGCCATTTAAATTAGTTTAAATAGTTAATAATTAGTAATTAATTAATAATAATTAATTAAAAAGTCTAAAAAAATAACAATTTTCTTTTTACTAAAATTTTCTTTTATCATTAGGATTCTAGAAAAGTAATTTTCATCACCGTAGGATTAATATTGCTTAAAATTCACGTTTTATTTTGTACATTTACGTAGTTTTTAAATTTAAACTTACGTTTTCAGTTTTAAATACGTTTTTTTTTTTGTAAAGGGGAGTAATCCTTCATCCTGGTAAATATATTAAAACCCAAAACGATTAAGTACAAATGGAATGTGGCTGAAGTACCACATTAACCTCAAGCTTAAACAGCTTGATAAACAAAAAGCCTAGAGCTTATGACATGCCAAAAGCTCATAACTCTAGAATCATAAAATGAACCTAGAACAAGAACTAAGCAAAAGAAGCTAACCAACTGCTGCCGTGAATGATGAACTACCATCAGTAGTAGAGTTAGGAAATAAATTAGCCGATTCATCAAACACGTTTTCAACAAAATCTTCATCACCGCCTTCATTAGTAGCCAAAGCAGCATATGGATTTGACGTAGCTATATCGCTTTCCTTAGAGGATAAACCTTTAGAGTTCAACATAGATGACGATGTAGGCACATTATTCCTATTAGTAGTTCCCTTGTTTGGCTCACTAGTAGTCTTCTTAGGCTCATACCTGAGACTCGGTTTGACTGAAATACCAACCTGACTCACATTACTAGACTAGGCTTTACCCTTCTTCTTCTTCTTATGACTTACCTTCTGGAAACCATCATTAAGAGGCTCTGCATGAGTAGCGACACTGGGCGTAGAAGCAAAAGGAGGACTGACTACGGTTTTAGGACAATGATCCTGGGTAAGCCCAAAAATCTTACATGAATTACACATGGGAGGCCTCCATTCATACTCGACTCAGATAGTTTCTTTAGTAAACCCATCCCCCATAAGAGAGGGGACACCAATAGTAATAACCTCTACGAGCTCAGCCTCAAAGCAAACCTCGATTAAGCACCGAGCAAAACTACTTCTACCTCAAGAATCTTTACACATAGAGCTAGTGTACGAATCAAGCATAATAGGTTTACCAAGAAATGAAGCAATCAAGCTAATACCATCATCTTCAAAAACTTGAATAGGCACATCATGTAATTTAACCCATACCGGAATACGGGTCAACTCTTCCTTACATAATCTAGTATCAATTGACCATTTCTTGAGAATGATCGGTGAATTGCGTATCAACCAAGGGCCATCTTCCAATACTGCTTCTAAACCAGCCTGAATATCAAACTTGAAAAAGAAAAAACCTTTTGCATTCATCATAATCTTTTTCAAACCATATTTAGCCCAATTATTTCTAACATAGTATTCAACCACTGGAAACGCCATTCTATTACCAATAAAGTAACCATATAGAGTGTATTCAAGACGTGCACTAACCTTTTCGACCACTCTACATGGAATAGAAACATTAACTCCTTCACAAACTGAATCAATAGCCACAGCACTCACCGTAGTATTTGGATTGGCATCCACATTGACACCATTGGGCGTTGGATCTTTGACACTATCTCCAGAATTAGAAGTAGTAGCATTAGCCTTACTTTCAATCTCGTAAGCCTCAAACAATCCATACATAGTGTCATGTACATGTGAACGAGTAGCACTATCCAAATTAGACCATTTTGGATATTTACCGGCTTCAATCTCCTTAAGGAATAAATCAATATCCAAAGATGATTTCAGCGAGACGCCAAACACCAATTCAATAAAATCATGCTTACTTTTGATAGAGTTCAAAGGAGACACATGTGTTACTGTCGAGGCATTGATTGACCCAGCGTTAGGATTGCAAGGAGGAGCATTAGCATTAACCTTATTTGCATCAAGAAACTCTTGAGGCAGGTTTGCATCAATTGAAACTATATCAACAGTTGCAGGAGGGTTACTAGTGACGGCAGGTGTACTAGTATCCTTCATGGTAGCATGTCTTCGAGACTTAATATTTTTCCTCACAGTCACATTCGACAACAATTTAGTATTCTCCTCTCCCGTACCCATTTTCTCCATAATCAACCCTTGAGCATTCTTCGATTCCAGTGACTCGTAAGCCTATTTCCCGCTAAAATTAAATCGATTTTGAAAACCCTAAAAGGTACCAAAAAACCGACATCAATGAAGAGCAGATCTGGATAAACGAATTCGATCAAACCAAAAGTAATATAATCGATTATGAATACCCTAAAACCGATTAGGATATATAAGGTACCATAAACCAACTTCAATTAGGATTAGATTGGATGAAAAGATTGAAAATCAAAAAGTCGGCTACAAAAACCTTAAAAAACGATTTCACAAAATCACAACAAGAACCTATTTAATTCCACGAATCAGATCAAGAAAGTGATTAGTACGAATAATAATCAATAACCCTAACAGATTTATGAAAGAAAAACAAGGATTTGAGTGGAATTGATGAAAAAACGAATTGAATGTTTAGGGGTTTTTTTTTATCGCCACTTAGAGAGAGATTTTCTCTACAGGTAAGTGTTGTCAATATGCATTTTTACTTAACAAAAAGTTGTATTTTTTAAATACGTTTTTAGATAACTTGGTTTCACGTTATTGTTAATGTAGCTTGTTTTAGCTATTTTCATTTCTATTTCTTTAGTATAATCACTCACTAACCATTATCCCTTTTCCTATTCAAAATCACCCGATCACCTTATTCGTTTAAAATACAATTGCATGACTCCTTGGGACAGAACGACCCGGGGAAACACTGTACTCACTGGAGAATCGACCCAGGCTGTCTGACCTATTTGACCACATCCGTGGTTGACTTTGGTTGACCGTTTAGGCGCGATCAAATTTTGGCGCCGCTGCCGTGGAGGTGTGCTGCGTATCTAAACGATTTGCAGATTAGTGAATCTGGATATACACTCATTTGTATATTTTCCATCCTTGTTCATCTTTTCATATAAAAACAAAACAAATCGTGAAATTAATTCATTTGACGGATCGATTACCAAAAACATTATAATTCAGTTTTCAACGAACAAAAAAAACCAAAAATATTTTCCTTCTTTATTTTTACAAAATGTTTATCAAAAATCCAAAAAATATTCTCCTTTACCCTCTTACCTCTTTAATTATTTATCCCTTATCCTCTTTAATCATTTGATTCTTTCTATGTCTTATCCTCACCATCTTGGTTGTCAATGGTGCGGGGGTTCTAATAATGGTGGAAATTGTCCCGGGTGTAGCATTGTAGAATCGGGAAACGGGTTTGTCTATGACCAAAATCCCTATTCTTATCATGAAACAACCAACTTCTTCAACCAAACCCCACACCATGAGGTGCAGACATATTCGTGTGAATTTTGTGGAGGTCCTCACCAAGGATTTGAATGTCAGACCAGAAACACATTTGTCTACTAACAGTTTTCTGATAACAATCAAAATTTTGGAAATGACCAATATCCATACAATTCACCAAATCCAACTCAACAGTTTTACTGTTGTGAGTATTGTGGAGGTTCACACTACGGTTCTAATTGTCAATCAGGAAACACGCTTGTCTATGAGCAAGTTGCTGGCAACAATTATGACACACCTTGTTAGGAACAAACTCCACAATACCAGACGAACCGGGCACCACCTTAGCCAGTTCCTCAAAATTTTCTCCTTGATCTTTTGGATATAGCGAAAGATTTTAAGGAATTAGTCATTAAACGTACCCAAGAAGATCATCATAAATCTATGGAAGAAGATCAAGCAGCTCGCAATGAAAAATCTACTACAGAATTATTGCCAAGAGAGCAAGCAGCTAAAAGGCGTGCTCTCCTTCTCAAGGCTGTCGTTTACGATGATGATGATGATGATGATGATGACGATGACGACGACGTGGGGAGTGTTATTCCTTTAAAAGAGATTATTTCTCAACTCCCTCAGTTAGTTGCAATCACATCCACCTTACCAAACGAGAAACCCGAAGACTCTCTCATTATGGGGAATGAGCATCTTGACACTATTCCTGAAAAGGAATCTGACGAATTCATAAAGTCTAGTGTTGAGAACCTTGTCCAACTCCCAAGTGAGTCCTAAGGAATTCTTGATCATGTGTATGATTTTCCCGCACCCTTTGATTTTTCAGATCATTTGGAGACTTTCTCCGATTCAACCAATGATTATATATCTTACGGAGAAATCGATTATATTGAGGCATCACCTCCCACTTTTAATGCTAACTCTCTTCTTGAGGAAGTCTCTGATGAACTCACTCATATTGATCCCATCCCACCAGGGGATGATGTATTTGATTTTGAATCAGATCTAACAGAGTTAGAACTTTTGCTTACTCATGATCCTTTTAATGATTCTTCTTGTCTTGAGGAATTCTCCTATGAACTCACTCACATCTTATCTCCGCAAGATGACAATCACTCCTATTTTGATCATGCGGAAGATCATCACTCGGAGGGAGACGTACTCTCTCATGAGAATTTGCTCATTAATGACAAAATCCACCCTCCCATGATGTTTTAAACCCTAAGAGTTTAAATGACAAATCTGATAATGATGATGATTGTCTCACAATTATTATCAAGATCTTTCTTCCGTTTCTCACGTTTAATGTGAGTTCTCCTGTTCTTCACTCCTTCAGGAGTGAGGATACCATCTTTGACCACGGCATCTTCGGTTATCATTATTTCAAACCAGGAATATTGTTGGGAACATACTTTTATATTTATTCAAGTCTCGGTCATTACATTTTGTAATAGGTTGCTTAGTTATTTATTTCATTATGTTTATGTTACTACGCTTTAGTAATCATGTCCAATGGGCCTCAAAGCCCACATTCTAGATGAATGAAGGAGGAAGGGTGTGTTGCCCTACTCCTCCCCTATATATACTAAGCTTATGTAACTCTTACATTTGTTGGTTATTTTGATTACTTAATGAAACTCTTGCATTTCTATTTCTCTCATATCATATAATCAACCAATCCTTATATCTATCTCATTCTTACTTGTGTGATATCAATATGGGCACCTAACAAGTGGTATAATTTTCCAAATAGAGATTGAAGTGTTTGTTTTGGTGTTAACGTGGGATTAGAGGTGTTTTTCTTCTTATTTTTGCTTTTTTCTTTGTTTCTTTCACTCAAATCTTGAAGCTTGGACAAGTTTTAAGGTTAATATAGTGATTAGAAGCTTAGATTTTGCATAAAGTTTTGATTTTTTAAAGTTTTTAGTACTTTTTACCTTATTTTATTGAGTTTTGTAGCTTCTTTGATATTAGAAAACTAGTTTTTGGTAGCAAAATCTTTCATATTTAGTGTTTTCTAAGTGTTGGTGAAGTTACTTGATCAATAGAACCTTATTTCTAGGTGTTTTTCTTCTAAAATTTGAGATTTTTACAAATTACTGGTCATCTTACGCGTAACTTTTACGTACTGTCCAAGTTTATAGCTGTCAATTGTACTTTTTGGTACTTTTACGCGTAAGTTTTGGCAAATTACCCCTTTTCTACGCCTAAGATTGCATCCTACGCCTAAGTTTAAGCAAGAAACCCCATTCCTACGCCAAACATTGATTTCTACGCCTAAGTTTAAGCAGAAAAACCAAATACTACGCTTGAGTTGAAATCCTACGCCTAAGTTTCATTTTCTACGCAGAAGTTGGATCTTATGCCTAAGATTATATCTTACGCGTAAGTTGCTGAAATCTACTTTTAAGTTTCTTCAACGGTCTTCTCTTCGTGCAACGGTGACTCAGTACTTCCCTAGCTTGGACAAGTTAGTGGAATACTTCGACTAAGGATATCTTTCAAGCTTGGACAAGTTTGAAAGATTTGTTTTGTTCTTTAACCTTACGCAAACTTGATTCTTACACATAAGCTTAATCTTACACGTAAAGGGGAATCTTACGCATAAACTTATTGTTTACGCATAACATCACCTTTTACGCATAACCTTTGAGTCTACGCATAAGTCAATTGTTACGCGTAAGTTTTCAACTTTACCAAAGGATTTTGGTTTTAACCAAAGGAACGTGCATTTCAATCTTCTACAAGATCCTACAGTACACAAGTGTTCTAATATGTCTCAACCACCACGTTACTTCTTCTCTCATCCTTAGCAATAGCAGTATCAGCAGTATCAGCAACAGCAATACCATCAGCAACAATCGTATCAACAACCATCACAATCACACTTTCATCAACAACCGCTTTATCCACAACAACAATATCTCATGATGCAACAACATCAAATCATTCCTCAACAACAACCATATCCAATGTCACAACAACCAATTCAGTATTCGTCCAAACAACCTCACTGGTTTGATCGGATGTGTGAAGTTATTACAACTCAACAATCCAAACATGAGGTAGGACCACTTGATACATCCCCAATGCTTACACCTGGGAACTATGTTCAGTGGGCAAGTCGATTCGTATGGCTTATTGAACTTAGGAAACCCCATGGGAAATTCTTGAAACAAGTGATACTTGAAGGACCATTTCAGTGGCCAACCAGACTTGAAGGCGGTGATCCATCTGTTGTTCCTCCACGTGCTCCTATAGAGAAACTTGTTCCAGAATCTCAACTCACAAAAGAACAGAAACTACATCGTGAAGCTGATGAGTATGCCATGATCTACATACTTCAAGGAATTCCAAATCCAATCTATCGTAGTGTTGATGCTCAGAAAACGGCTAAAGCTATGTGGGAACATGTTCATCTACTAATAGAAGGCACTCAACTAAACAAAGATGATATGGAATCAAAACTCTACATGGAATACACTAACATCACAATTGAACCAGGGGAGACACTTGAATCCTATTATCACCGTTTCACTAATGTGGTTAATGATTTGGAACGACACAAAATTACAATACCAAGGATCGCAGTGAATTCCAAATTCGTCAGTAGTCTTGGTCCGGATTGGCAAAAGTATGTGACATTTGTTCGTCAAACCAAAAATCTTCATGATGCACCATATGGCTTGTTGTATGACTTTCTGAAACACCATGAACCTGAAGTGGAAAGAGATCGAGCTCTTCGAGGAGGTTACTCACCACCACCAACACCAAATTCTTTGGCACTCGTAGCTCAATCTCACTATGCTCCACCTCCAATATCAAATCATGCTTATGCTCAAGAACAGAATTACTTTAGCTACCCACAACCTACAAATTCAAATCAGATGATCCCAAATAATTCTTCACAGCAATCTAATCAACTTGTTCCTTACGAAAATAGTGATTCTATTTACTACTCAAATTCCAATGATGATGAAGATGAAGAATTCAATACGTTGAATCAAGGACTTGCTCTTATTGCTCGTGCCTTCAGCAAATTCTCGAACAAGACCAACAACTATCTTCGCTCTTCATCTAACACTAGGAATCAAGCTGTCATTCAAGATGGAAGGGTTGAGATACATAATCGGAATTATGGAAGATCAAGTGCAGGTGGTTATTCGGGAAATTCTGGAAATGAACAGAGGTTTAACAACAATGGAGGTTTCAAAAACTCTTCCAGTGCTTCTCAGAAAAGGAATGAAATTGTTGAAACTGGGAACTCAAACTCTAGGAATGCAGTGTGGTGCTACAACTGTAATGAGAAAGGTCATATTGCAATAGCATGTCCAAAACCAAGAACTCGGTGTACTAAGTTTCACAAGCAAGAAAGAAATCTGACGAAGAAGCCAAACTTGCAGAAGAACAAAGGCTAATTGATGAAGCAGCCAAACAGGCAGAAGAGCAAAGCATAAAAGCTGAAACAGACAAAAAGGCTAAAGAGAAACAAAAGACCACAGATAAACCCGAATCACCAAAATTAGATGACAAAGATACTTCCATTGTCTTTGAGTCCTCTCAGTCATCACCTCTAGCAACACAACACACTCAAGACAAATCAATCAAGAAACCTACCAGTCTTGAGGCCACAACAGCTTCTAAGTTGATAAAGAAGGCGGTAAAGAGAGTTCGTGAGAAGAAACGAAGCAAACTTGAAGAAAAGATCAACTTACTTACATCTCAAGTTGCTGCATTATCTCAGCAAATGACTGATGTTCAAGAGATGAAAGTCAAGGTTGATGAATACTTGTCTAAAGATGTACAAGAAGACATGGAAACAACTCTGCCAACACAAGCTAACAAGTACATGGACGAGCATCTAACTAGAGAACTAAAGGATCTTCTCCAGCCAATGAGAGGAGAACTCACCAAAATTGCTAAACAGGCAGTCAAGAAAGTGATAAGATCTACCACGTTCACTCTCCGAGCCGACAAAGCCCCCTCACATAAACCAGAGCTGTCCTTGGAAGAACTACAAGTCCAGTTGACCGGAGCACTAGTTACCAAGACTACGATGTCTCCCGAAGAAATCAGACTTTGGGAAGCATTACAAGCTATTATGTCTAAGGAAACATGCTGTACAGAAGCTGAGAAACTGAAACGACAAAGAGATGAAGAAGATCAAGATCCCAACACTCAAGCAAAGAAGCAAAAGCATGCCTGAGGATCATCATATCAACAAACAGAACCCGTCATCCCTCTAACCACTACTACAACTTCCACTCAACAACCAAAAGCTTTAGGATCTGGTCCAAAAGCCCATGACCACTTCGAGTACACCGGCGGAGATGACTTCCCTCAGCCCGATGATATACCTGAACCATCATCAACTAAGAAGAAAGAAAAGAAAGGCAAGCATCCTCAACACAAACCCGGCACCTCTTCAAAAGGCTAAGATCTAAAGAAACCCAAACGTATTCTTAAATGGCTGGACAAAGACAATACTGCTGAGTACTCCTGGTTCGATAAAATGGTCAAAGCTCAACCACCCCTTGCAGAAAATCAATCACCACTCAATGGCCGAACCGTGGAATATGTACAACTTCTACAACGAGACTACGGTTTAAAGGAATTGAGCAAGAAAGAACTGAGAAGAGTAAAGAATGCTGCATTCAACTTATTGAAAGACCGCTCTGCCAACTCTGTTGAACTCGAGTATCATTCGGAAAACATTGCCCGAGCAATGTCAAACAACATAGACTGGATCAACCCCGAGTCAAACATTGATTATTACTCGAAGAAGCAAGGGCCTTGCTACACCGATTGGACCAAACCTCTACCACTGGTTGGGAAGCCTAAGCAAGAACGCATTCCATTCAGATTCTTCTTCAACACCGACTTGGAATTTCTACAACATGAAAGTAAAGTAGAGACGAAGTATGCCACATCACTCACCTTCTCAATCCCTGCTGCTAGATACCTCAACAATGCCATCGAAGAAGAAGCCTCCGACCTATTCGTAGATGAAGTTGTTGACTATGACCGGAATGCACTTTACGGGATTCACCATTGGCGAGATAACCGTGCACAATTCTATCAAAGCAGCAGACTCAGTCAAACAATGGGAAATGTGATGAGTGACTTGAAGATTGTCTCCATTCAGTACATCTCTACAATCACTCACTTTGGGTACTCTTTTCTCAACAAGATCATTCTCAAAAGACTAGATACAAAAGAGTACGTGATTTCAGAATCTGACTTTCCAAGACTTAACCTGAATGACATTGAAGACATGTATCTTCTCAAAGTTCAAGGAAAACTCTGCAACTTACCCAAGGAAATGCAGCTGGCATTTATCACGGCTCTTCTCATCTACATGAGAAACATAATCATCAAAGAACGTGTTGAAGACCTCCAGTTGGGAGTGGAAAGTTATCAGAAGAAGCTGAACCTCACCAAACCCAACCTTAGTCAGGTCCCCAACATCAACACACTATCTCAATACGCCTTGATTAAACAACCTGCATTTGGATTCATCCACAGAAGTGTTCACGATAAAAACTATTTAATGGCGTTCAATGAAATCCATAAATTCTGTGATGAAACTTTAAAGTTTGTCAGGGATGGGATGAAAAGCCAACTTAATGAGAATGATCTTTACAAGAAAAAGAGGTGGACAACAGATTAAGCCATACAAGCTCGTAGGTTCGTTGCAAGGATTGAGAACAGACTGAAACGAAGAGATCAGATGAGGAGATTGGAAAGCTATGTGGGAGGAAGACCGGGATTCCCTGTGTTGACATTTCAAATGCCCGAATGATAACTGGTAGTGGTTGTAAGCATTTGGTTTGATTTGTCATTCATATTAGATATTTTGATTCACTATGGCTTGTACACACATTTCAGTGTACAACCCGTTATTGTAAATGAAAGGACCCTGAGGAACGCTTCAGTGCCTCAATCCTAACATAAGGAGCAAAGGCTTCTTACTTTTGAGTAGAATTAATCAAATGTTTCTGATTTTCATAATTCTACTCGAAAGGATAAGTATTTCACGTCAATAAGCCTAATCACTTGTTGAGGGGGAGCACTTGTCAAACAAAAATTCTTTGTTCTTAAAAGTAAAAAGTTCTTAGTAAATCTCCCCATAAGACTCAAAAAGGCATATTTTAAACTAAAAATTCATCAAAAACATCATTTACTATGCTATTTTTGAGGGGGAGAAAATGTATAAGTGATTAAAATATGAATGGTCAAAAATGCTAAAGTTGTATCTTGAGCGAGCTAGACTCAGAATTGACCCAGGAATTGACAAAAAATAAAAGTTAGTAATCTCGAAAAGACTTTTCCTCGACGGGTAATAACATCAAGTTAGTTACTAGAGCTAGTTGTCACCTAAAAGCTAATAATGGAACTCTCTAACTAGCCACGTAAGCGTGTCTCGAAAAGGATTCATCTTAGTAGAAATGTACCATTTCGAGAAACTTTTTGTGGACTTGACCAGGCCGGGTAAAAACTTCAAGCTAGTTTAACTAGTGATGTATGCGTGTATCGAATCGGTCTTGTTCACTGAAAGTGGATCAATTCAAAAAGTGCTTACTCTTCCCGCATGTGCAAATTTATTATATACTCATGAGCACATGTGAAGGGGGAGCCCTTCAAAAGTAAACACAAAAATCTCAAAGTGTTAAACAAAATGTTTGATAATCACAAACACTTTGAGAGATTTTCAATCAAAGGTTTCATGGCAATTATAGGATAGTCGTGGAGTTATAAGGTGACTAAGGTTAGGGGAAACCGTCCTATGATCCGCCAGAGCCAGAGGGATCTACCCAAGGACATCTCCAATTGTTAGAATTAGAAGTCCTTAGGTATGATACGAAAAAAAAGGGAGAAAAGAATGAAAGGGGAAAGAAGGAGTTGAAGAATTAAAAAGAAAAGTAAAGAAAAGGGTGAAAAGAAATAGCCCTCCATATGTTCAACTTTAGTGCAGACACCGGGTACAACTTGTATGCTACTGGTTGTTGCTAAGGCAACACCGGTATTGAAGATAAAGACGTCATGGACCTAGTGACGCACTGCACTTAACCTTCTAAGCCACTCAAGTTCTCTTAAAAGAGCTTGTTTCATTCTCATAGGGAACCGGTGTAATCTATCGAGTTATCTCTTAGAGATGGTTGATATTGAAGCAGGAGACCCCTCCCTAGTCTCCGCATAGGAAACCTAAGTGTGCACTTCTCGAGTCTAGAGCCATGAGATACATCAAAGATCTCTAAGGAACACTAAGTATTTCTACAAGTGGTGCTCTACATCAATGGACACCAGCTGTAAATTATCGAGTCCTTCGCAGATCTTAGCAATCTGCCGAGAACGTTTATGAGAGAATTTACTAATGTACTTCTCAATGATTGAATGCAAATTCCTGCCAGGGTCAACATCAAACAGCCCTGACAGCAGGTCACTTCGGTAACCCCTCACGGGTTACGCTTAGTGTTCGCGGTGGTTCCATAGCGGTCTACAGTCGTGGAGTGATCCCCAGCGACTCACCCAGTCATTGAGCTACTTAGTAGGTCTTGTAAGCTCCCTCGGGAGTATCTGACATGGTAACGGCCTTGATAAGGGTTAGAAGGAGTCTTCACAATATGCTGTTGACTATCTCTAATTCCTTATCTGTAAGTACCGGTTGATTATTGCTAACTATTTACCTGCAGGTATATATCACCTCTATTATGGTAGATTCCAGCATGCTCATGCATACATCTTGAAGTCAATGAAAGCTCCCCCAAAGATCTAAGCACCACAAAGATTCAAAGAAAGATTCTACGCCAAAAAGAAGAATCTACAAAGTATAAAGACCAAAGATCAATGTGTATGTAAAGGAACTTTGTGCTTTTGAAAGTCAAAGTCCAAAGATGTATGAGCATGTTGGAATGGCGGACAACCACCAAAGACGATGAAGTGACGAAAGGCAAATGACTACACAATCACAACGTTATCACCAAAGAACAAAGACTATGAGCAAAGAACATTCATCTAACTACATTTTTTTAAGACGTCAGAAGTTATACAAGTCAAAAGTCAAAGACAAAGATAAAGACGTCCAGCAACCGTGATGACCGACCCTTAGGGGGAGATTGTTGGGAACATACTTTTATATTTATTCAAGTCTCGGTCATTAAATTTTGTAATAGGTTGCTTAGTTATTTATTTCATTATGTTTATGTTACTAGGCTTTAGTAATCATGTCCAATGGGCCTCAAAGCCCACGTTCTAGATGAATGAGGGAGGAAGAGAGTGTTGCCCTACTCCTCCCCTATATATACTAAGCTTGTGTAACTCTTACCTTTGTTGGTTATTTTGATTACTTAATGAAACTCTTGCATTTCTATTTCTCTCATATCATATAATCAACCAATCCTTATATCTATCTCATTCTTACTTGTGAGATATCAATATGGGCACCTAACAAATATCTCATCGGTGTGGAACTTTCACATACTTCAATGTTTGTCCAAATATCTTGAATGAAAGTCCGATGGAGATTTTCTTTTCCACTTACTTCCCCAAGAACAAATGAATTCGGGGTCGAGTCAAGCTAGTGACTCGTTAAACAAAAACATTAGCATCACATGGGTAATCGCCCATGCGTCTGACTGTTCTAACACCTAAGTGTGGGGGAGTTGCCCCTACTGTTGTTTGCCATGTTGTTATTTGCTCATGTTTTCAGGTTTCCCTTAGATTGTGATGATTGACGCGCCTGTTTTCAATCCAGTCGCCCAATATACTATCCTTTTACTAAGGATTATCTAGGGATATCTTATAAAATCCTTTTGTGAAAAAAGATTTCCTTCGCACGCTTAGCTTGTAATGTTGCCTTTTTACGTTCAAAGAGACGGCATAATAGCCGGGACTTTGAATATTGAGGACAATATTCAAATCTAAGTGTGGGGGGGGGGGGGGGGGGGAATTCTGGCGAATTTGATCACATTATACCTTCTAGTGCCCTAGTACCCCCGTTTTTGGTTAAAATTTAAAAATTTTCGATAAAAAGAAGTGCATTTGTGATGAGGCGAAAAATGAACCACTTTTAGGGGGTCATTTAATCCCGGAATTGAATTTATTTGATCAAATATTGCCCTAAATCATTCCTTTTGTGATTTTAGGTACTTTGGGAGTGAAATCTAGAAAAGAAGGCATTTTGGACGTTTTTGGAGCATAAAAGTGAAGAAAACGGCAAAGTCTCAATTTTCCAAGCTGGGAACAGTAGGTGACGGCGTCAAGAAGGAATTTCTGACGGCGTCAAGAATAAATTCCATGACTTTCCATGACGACCCAGTATAGATTTGACGGCGTCACGAAGTAGGGCATCAAGAGTAAAATGCATGACGGCCTGGAAAATGCTAACACATGACGGTGTCAGAAGTAGATCAAGGCAGTCCGAGAAGTATTTTGGCGGCGAGATGACGGCGTCACAAGATTTGTCTTGACGCCGTCAGACCCTATTTCCTATATATAGTTTTCTAATTTTCACATTAAAAAGAGAGGAGTTTTGGAGAAACCCTAGGTCCGAACTTAAGACGAATTTTACAGGTTTTTCAAGGGTTCTCAGCCCTTGATCCCTTTCATGTGTAATTAAGATAAGTGTTCTTTTAATTCAATCAATATGTCTATGTGTTGGTTGTCTATATCTTGTTCTTGTCTTAATTCCATCAAGATAGGCTAGATCTATCTTGTGTTTGCTTAGTTCTAAAGAAACCTAGATGTTAATTATGTGTTGATTACTTGTTTATGGTTGTATTGGATGAATGATTTCGATGTTAGGCTTAAGAAAACTGGCAGATCTCCAATTGGTACCATGCTTGAACGTCTTAAGAAACATGAACCGATGTGCACTAGGTTTTATTGGTTGTATTTACTGCATGAGTAATTTCTAATGATCCCATGTTAGGAGTTTTTAACGGCTCGACATAGGAGTGAAGTAGGTACTCATAGGATTGGGGAAGTAAGTGCGCCACCCCATGAATGGTATTAAGGAATACAATCCGTCATCCACGCAACTATAACAAGTAATTAACGTGTAAAAGATGTCTAGGGAGTAGTGAAATCTAAGTAAACACATTTTCTCCACATATTGCTCACAACCATAGTATAATTCAGTTTTATTTTCATTTTTAATATTTTATTTTGTTTGCATCTTTAGTATTGGGTTAGTTGATTAGCAACTAATTCCGCCCCAAATCATTCAAACCCGAGATATTTACTTGCTTTCTAAAAAATATAAAAAAAATACAAAAATAGTCTTCCATCATCTTTAGCACTAGTAATTAGGTTTTCTAATCCTAGCGATACTATTCCTAGCTGAACGATCAATCCCCCGGTACTTGTCACTATACTATACTACAACGATCAGGTACACTGCTTGGTGGGGGTTGTAAGCTTCTCAAGATCCCTTGAGAGATAAATCCTGGTGCGATTCCCACGTATCAAGTTTTTGGCGCCGCAGCCTGGGGAATAGTTATTGTCTAGGTTAGAATTTCTTTTTATTAGGTCTACTTGCTAGATTCCTTTCTAGTAAGATTTGATTTTTATTTTTAGGTTTCTTTAGTCTATCTTATTTCTTCGTGTTTTTGTTCGTACTAGTGTGGTCTTTATGGAATCAGAGAGTCACCATTTAGAAATCAGCAAGAGGCTTATTGCACATAAAAAGAGAGAAGCTAACACATTTAAGAAATTCATTAAGCCTCTCCAAATGAAAATTGAGTTTACAGACTTCGCCCCAACCCTGGATGAATTGAGTTACCACAGGTTCCTGTTACAACATCCTTACCCCTCAAAATATAGAAAGACACCATGGATTAGGAGGCATAACTTCAGGAACATAAAAATTCCTTGCATGATTGGGTACATGTCTAGAGAGCATACATACATTGACTTAAAAGCACCCATGAATATCATGTCTAGGCTCTATTACAATTGGATAATGAACGAAAGGTTAAGCCCTAGAAAAGACCCTTACAATTCTAATAGGCTATGTAACTTTGTCAGGAGAGTTAAAGGGGTACACATCTTTATAGGAAATTTTACTTATCAATGCGACTTTGTAATCCTAGAAGATGTTAGAGGCATTATTGATCCATACCTTGGAGAAGTAGTCTTAGGACAACCTTTTGTTGAGAAGACTAAGATGTATTACGACCATGAGAAGGGGATAGCTCAGTTTACTGATGGGATAGAGAAGGTTACTTTTATGATGCCTCACATGAAGGAAGAATTAAAGGCCATCAAGAATCTACAAATTGATGAGATTCGACCCTATGAGGTTAAGGAAGATGGAATTACTGATGAAGCCTATTATGAGAGGAGGAGAACTTACTATTCGGGTTGCATGAATCTAGGCCCGGAATACAAGTGTGATGAGAATTGGGTTAGATGTTTTGAGTTAGCACAAAAGTGGGAAAGGAAAACGTAACCCATGACCTTGAGTCTAGCTACAAGACTCGTAAATAAAGAAAAGCGCTTCTTGGGAGGCAACCCATGCTTTGTGTGATTTTCATTTTATTTGTTTGTTTGTTTTGTTATTTGCTTCCGTATGCATGTTTTATTTCTATTGTTGGTAGATCATGTCTCAATTAAATAGTGGAAATACTTTACTTTGTTGTTTTGGCCTAGTCTTAACTCCACCTAAAGGTATTTTTGCAAAAGATAAGTGTAAGGGGAAACCCCAAATATGTTTTTTAAGAAACAACTCGATCATGATTCTCCACAATATTAAATGAACATGTGTATTCGTATTTGTTAGAGTCAAATGCTTGTATTGAGTCATAATGAAGTTTTGCAGGATTTTCCAGGAAGTAGAACCAAGTTTTTCCAGAAATTTTCCGGAAACTTAACATAAGAATTTCTGCAGGTCAATCCTGACGGCGTCACGAGTTAACTCTTGACGGCGTCACGGGTAAAAAATCTGGAAATTTTACCGGTTTTGTTTTTCTAACGGAGTCTTAAGTTTTTATTTTTGTGAATTATTAAGTTTTATAATCTCCAGGAAATCTGCAAACTTCATTCCACAAGCATTATATCTTATTTTGTTTTCTAGGATTTAGTAACTTATATAGGATGCCGCCGATTTTATGCGAGGTTGTCTTGTCTATTTTCTCATGATTTACAGGTTATGTATGACAAGAAGATGATCTATATTCTGGAAGGGAAGCTTTGATTGTTCATTTTCTTGGAGGAAGATTTAACCTGGCCACGTTATTATCCATACCGAGCGAATCCGGGGAGTATTTGATTTCATTTGTTTTACTATTTCACTTTTACATTCTTTACTTGAACATTGGGGACAATGTTCATCTTAAGTGTAAGGGGAGGGTAAAATGATGATACCTTACAAATAGACTTTCACTTGAGTTTGCTTTGTTTAATGGTAGAGGTGTAATAAAACTATGAGAAATACTTGTTAGTGCAATTTTAGCGCCAAATTAAAATTTTTTTACTACATTTAGGAGTGAAACTTTATCCATAGCAAGCGTCTCATGGATAGGAGATTGTATGACTAGCACATAACCGTATATTCAGAAAAATTTTCCACCCAAATATGTGAGGTTCGCCTTTAGATTTGATAGGAAAAGCATTTACTATTAGTGCTTATGAGTGTATCGGTAGCATTTAGATTCTAGAACTTGTGTTAGTGATGCATCCCAAGACCGCTAGTGAGACTACATTCGTGTGGTAGGATTTACTACATGATAAGAGGCATTAGGATCACCCTTGTGTTAAACCCGTATTATAATTACTTGACAATTTAAGTCATATTACATGACTACTTAAGTCAACTAATTTTTCCCACACCCTTAGCGTTGTACTTATTTTTAGTACACGAAACCCCTAGTACACCCCTCCGAGCCTATCTTTTTGTTTCTAACTTTAAGCATCTTACTTAAAGGAAGAATTTGTTACACCCCACTTAAATGTACAACCAAATCGCCTTAGCCTTCCGTGTATGCACTCATTTTTAGTGCATTATTGTTATTTGTTAAACCCTAAGTTAACTATCTAATTGATTACATGGTTGCTAAGTCGAGTCATATCCTTGTACATATTGCTTTAGGACGATTGGGACTCATGGGTAAAGTACTTATTTTATGGAGTAAAGGGGAAGAACATCATTTATTACCCCCATACGTACGTTAATCTTAAAAGTGCTCCAAGTGTTTTGATTTTCTTAATTCGAGTAATTAGATTAGTTTATTGTAAAGTATGTAAAGATTCAAGTGTAAGGGAAATGTTCATTCCCTATGATGTAATATTTTGGATGGTAGGGTAAGAGTGTATGAAAAAACAAAAAAAAAAAAAAAAAAAAAAAAAAATCAAAAAATCAAGTAAAAAAAAAATAGAAAAAGAGAAAAGAGAAAAAAACATACGGACTACCATCCCTTTTTATTCTATATTCATTTTATGTTTTTGTTATTTTTCATTTATTAGCTTAAGTCGAGTCTAGTCTTGGATTAGCAACGCCATTTTGTACATGTAATTGACCAAGATTGTTAACTCGCCACCAGTAAAGACTGCCTTTATCCAACAAAACCGTGTATTTCATATCCCTACACCTAACGTTACAACCCTTTAAAAGACTTCTTTGATAGTTTATCCTAGGTGCTTACGCCATGTGGTGGAGGTTTGATCATTTCCCAAGCCTATGGTAATCTATTTTGCTATGACAGGTAGTGAGAGATATCTTCCGTTTCCATATTGTAATCTATACTTTATTACACCCGAGAGATGTGAGTATCTAAACATTATTTGTGAGGTGCTTGTGTATGACCTCCGTGCTTGTCTATTGGTCTTTAGTGGAACGATTATTTGTTGCAATTACTTTTATATTAGTGTTAAATGACCCCTAACTTGTATTTTGACTTGAATAAAAGCGCATTTGCTTGAGGAAAAGCAAATCTCAAGTGTAAGGGTATATGATGAGGCAAAAAATGAACAACTTTTAGGGGGTCATTTAAGCCCGGAATTGAATTTATTTGATCAAATATTGCCCTAAATCATTCCTTTTTGTGATTTTAGGTACTTTGGGAGTGAAATCTGGAAAAGAAGGCATTTTGGACATTTTTGGAGCATAAAAGTGAAGAAAACGGCAAAGTCTCAATTTTCCAAGCTGGGAACAGTAGGTGACGGTGTCAAGAAGGAATTTCTGACGGCGTCAAGAATAAATTCCATGACTTTCCATGACGACCCAGTACAGATTTGACGGCGTCACGATGTAGGGCGTCAAGAGTAAAATGCATGACGGCCTGGAAAATGCTAACACATGACGGCGTCAGAAGTAGATCAAGGCAGTCTGAGAAGTATTTTGGCGGCGAGATGACGGCGTCACAAGATTTGTCTTGACGCCGTCAGACCTTATTTCCTATATATAGTTTTCTAATTTTCACATTAAAAAGAGAGGAGTTTTGGAGAAACCCTAGGTCTGAACTTAAGACGAATTTTACAGGTTTTTCAAGGGTTCTCAGCCCTTGATCCCTTTCATGTGTAATTAAGATAAGTGTTCTTTTAATTCAATCAATATGTCTATGTGTTGGTTGTCTATATCTTGTTCTTGTCTTAATTCCATCATGCTAGGCTAGATCTACCTTGTGTTTGCTTAGATCTAATGAAACCTAGATGTTAATTATGTGTTGATTACTTGTTTATGGTTGTATTGGATGAATGATTTCGATGTTAGGCTTAAGAAAACTGGCAGATCTCCAATTGGTAACATGCTTGAACGTCTTAAGAAACATGAACCGATGTGCAGTAGGTTTTATTGGTTGTATTTACTGCATGAGTAATTTCTAATGATCCCATGTTAGGAGTTTTTAACGGCTCGACATAGGAGAGAAGTAGGCACTCATAGGATTGGGGAAGTAAGTGCGCCACCCCATGAATGGTATTAAGGAATACAATCCGTCATCCACGCAACTATAACAAGTAATTAACGTGTAAAAGATGTCTAGGGAGTAGTGAAATCTAAGTAAACACATTTTCTCCACATATTGCTCGCAACCATAGTATAATTTAGTTTTATTTTCATTTTTAATATTTTATTTTGTTTGCATCTTTAGTATTGGGTTAGTTGATTAGCAACTAATTCCGCCCCAAATCATTCAAACCCGAGATATTTACTTGCTTTCTAAAAAATATAAAAAAAATACAAAAATAATCTTCCATTATCTTTAGCACTAGTAATTAGGTTTTCTAATCCTAGCGACACTATTCCTAGCTGAACGATCAATCCCCCGGTACTTGTCACTATACTATACTACAACGATCAGGTACACTTCCTGGTGGGGGTTGTAAGCTTCTCAAGATCCCTTGAGAGGTAAAGCCTGGTGCGATTCCCACGTATCAATTTCCACACAAAAAAATGAAGAAATGATGAAAATACAAAAAAATAGAATAAGTGTTTAGTCTTGATTAGGCTAGAACAAGGGGAATCCTGACTCTGCCAGAGTGTTGATCTAGCTGCTTCCATAACTATTAGGCTAAGTTTTTATGATTTGTGCAAATGAAAATGCTAAGTGTAGAGTAGTTGGTTCTCTTTAGACCTTATATAAGTAATCTATGGCTTTTTCTCCCAGTAGCTCCTAATCTGAATTAAATACGTGTTGTTTTCAAACTTTTAACCATTTAAAATTGTTTTGTTATGTAAACAAGTTTTTATGCAATGTTAATATAGAGTACTAGTTCAAAGTTTTATTTAAATTTCGGAAGAAGCATACTTTCCTAAAATCTGAATAAAGTTGCAAAATGAAGCAAGTAAAATTGCTGAATGATGTAAAAGGTAAGTATGTTATAAAAAAAATGATGATGAAAAAATGAAAAGAAAGAAAAAATGAGAAAATTGTAGACATAAAAAAGATGTGTTGAATAGAATTAGAATAAATAAATGAAACATGCTTTTTCTAAAATCTAAATCGAAAGTTGAACTAGTATTCATTAATTTTGTCATAAAGAGTAAACGGGAATTTATAGATTGTTGAAGTCAAGGATCCCAAAAGCTCCGATACTATTCTCGAGGGTGTAAAAACCTAGCCTCCTAAACCTCGGCTAAAAGGACAAGCTGAGAAGAAAGTCGCAACATGGAGTGATCTCACCTTTGAATCTTTAATCTCTAAATGATCGTTTGCTGTTATCTATTTAAGTTTTAATTTTAACGTACCAAGGAATATCAAAAATCTTTGAATCAAAATCCCGCCAATTCCGGTACTAGTCTCCGTGGGGTGTCAAAAACCTGGTCACCTAAAACCAACTGGTTTGGGATGTGCTGGGAAGAAAGCCGTTCCATGGAAAAGGCCATTTTTTTTCTTAAATTTCTGAGGTTTCCGGTGAGTTAGAATTGGACTTAAATAAATAACAGCCGTAATGAGTGTCGATTTTGTGATCAAACTTTTGAAAATGAGCACATACACCATAAACTTGATATTGCGAGAATAAAAAGTTAAGACATGTCTTACATAGATTACTAGTATAAGTAGTCTTAGCATTTTACAAAAACTTTTGCACAAAATTTTTTTTTTTTTTAAACTTAGTTGGGAGTATAAAAAAGAGGATGATGATTACAATTCCTTGGAGACACCTAGTTTGTGTGAATCCCGTTCCAGGATGCCATTTTTTTTAGAATCAAGCATGTTGTGTATATTTCTAATCTAAATTTAAGTATCTTGTATTTTATAAAACCCAAAACGGGATGGTCTTGGTAACTTAGTATCCTTTCATTACTTCATATATTGCTAAGGGGCTAGCAATAGTTTAGTGTGGGGGATTGATGAGTGTGTGAATACTCATCATCTTTGTCCCATTTAAACTACAAAAACAACTGAAAACACACATATATACCAAATATTATTGCAAATATCCTTGGATTGTGTTTTTATGTCTTATAGGTACAAAAGGATTGAAAACGGAGCAAAAACGGTGATTTTCGGATAAGTTTCGATGACGTTTTCACATGTTTCAAGGCTAAGACGAAGTCAAAATTATTTTCCGACCACACCATTGGAAAGATCACGAAAAAACGAGTCAATCGGTATTTTGTATGGGCAAAATTCGGATGGTGAAAGATTAAACGAAGCTCGAACGAAGATTATTATTAATTAAAATTCGGATCTAAAAACAAGTGGGATAAAAGAAAATGGTTGCATGATATAACATAAACCCTCCCTAGCTCACTAGGGAGGGGCGTTGCTATCCAGGCGAGAGGTTGGGAATTCGAGTCCCACTTCCTCCTCTTTTCTTTTTAATATATCTCAACAGCAACTTCAATAGTTCAATGCAGCCCATGTCCAGCTTAGTGCACAAGCCCATCAAATAAAAATTAAGGACAAAGCCCAGCTTGAAGACCACCATATCTCGCAGGCCCATGATATGCAAGAGTAGCAGCAGCCCAGCTATGTTCCAATTGCAAGTAGCAGCCCAAAATAACACAAAGTATGCAGCAATGATCCTGGCCCAATACGAGAAAGAAGAAGATCCAGCCCAGCTCGTGTATAGCAAAACCAAGGCCCAGCTGCAATTTTTATGGTTATAATTTGCACCACGTTTGGCAAAGGACTAAAGTTGGCAATGTTTAGATAATTTAGGTGCTTTTGTAAAACTCTAATAGGGGTTCAATGTGTAACTTATGGGTATATAAAAACCCACCTCCCACACCTCATTTACAATCCCCTTTTCTCTTCATTTTTTTTAGTTTTCTCTAGTTTATTTTATGTTTAAGTTTTTATTTTAAGTTGTAATTTTTGAATTATTGTTTTAAGATTTATAAAATTATTGTTTTGTTTAATTTTGTTTACTTGCAATCTATCTTTCTTTCATCTAATTCTTCTTTATTTCTTCATTTAATCTTTAAAGTTTACAAAATATTTATAAAAAGGAATGTGAAATAAAGAGTTTTTATGATGGTGTAGTTGTAAAATATTGTTTTACATGTGGTCACACACACTCTTATTCACCTCTTTCTTCTTATAAAGTTTTGTATTTTTTATTTTATTGTTATTAGTAAAAAATTATATTGTTTTAGTTATTTAAATTTTCATTTTACTTGTTTTAAAATATTTACATTTTTAAATCTTTGACATTAATACCCAAATTAGCTTACTTTTTGTAAACATATCTCCTTGAGAGAGTTTGGTGGCTAAGATTTATTCTATTAAGATTAGCTTGTCTTTTTATTTTTCATTCCTTTTGTTTAGTAATTATTCTAGTTTTAACACTAGTCCGATCTATTCTAGCTTTAATACTAGTCCAATCTATTCTAGTTTTAACACTAGTCCAATCCATTCTAGTTTTAATACTAGTCCTAGAAATTTAGCTTTTTATATTATTGCTTATAATTGTTATTCATTAGCTTTTGTACTAACCCTTACAAAGTTCTTATTTTCTTTGTTTTCTTATCTTTCGCGGCCTAAGGCGTGGAGCTTAACGGTCTTATAAGTTTAAAAATCATTAAAGTTTACAACTTTTATTAAGTTATTTAGTTAATAAAGCTTTAAACTTTATTTAACTAATTAGCAAAATTAAAGTTAATAATGAAATAAACATTAATAATTTATTTAAGTTTATAAGATCGAGTGGTAATTCTCTCGTATACATCACTGGGTCTCATTCTCTTAACTTTTTATCATTTTTAGCTTAGATACTTAGTCTAATATTATGTTTGATTATTCGTATTATGCTTGTTAAGTCTTTTTATTATCATATTCTTAGCTTAATATTCATCGTCATTAGTTGTAGTTTGTTATTTAAATTAGTTTAAATAGTTAATAATTAGTAATTAATTAATAATAATTAATTAAAGAGTCTAAAAAAATAATAATTTTCTTTTTTCTAAAATTTTCTTTTATCATTAGGATTTAGAAAAGTAATTTTCATCACCGTAGGATTAATATTGCTTAAAATTCACGTTTTATTTTGTACGTTTACGTAGTTTTTAAATTTAAACTTACGTTTTCAGTTTTAAATACGTTTTTAGATAACTTGGTTTCACGTTATTGTTAATGTAGCTTGTTTAAGCTATTTTCATTTCTATTTCTTTAGTATAATCACTCACTCACCATTATCCCTTTTCCTATTCAAAATCACCTGATCACCTTATTCATTTAAAATACAATTGCACGCCTCGTTGGGACATAACGACCAGGGGAAACACTGTACTCACCGGAGAATCGACCCAGTCTGTCTGACCTATTTGACCACATCCGTGGTTGACTTTGGTTGACCGCTTGGGCGCGATCAAATTTTGGCGCCGCTGCCGGGGAGGTGTGCTGCTTATCTAAACAATTTGCAGATTAGTGAATCTGGATATACACTCATTGGTATATTTACCATCCTTGTTCATCTTTTCATATAAAAACAAAATAAATCATGAAATTAATTCATTTGATGGATCGATTACCAAAAACATTATAATTCAGTTTTCAACGAACAAAAAAAAAACAAAAAATATTTTCCTTCTTTATTTTTACAAAATGTTTATCAAAAATCCGAAAAATATTCTCCGTTACCCTCTTGCCTCTTTGATTCTTTATCCCTTATCCTCTGTAATTATTTGATTCTTTCTATGTCTTATCCTCACCAACTTGGGTGTCAATGGTGCAGGGGTCCTAATAATGGTGGAAATTGTCCCGGTTGTAGCATGGTAGAATTGGGAAACGGGTTTGTCTATGACCAAAATCCCTATTCTTATCATGAAACAACCAACTTCTTCAACCAAACCCCACACCATGAGGTGCAGACATATTCCTGTGAATTTTGTGGAGGTCCTCACCAAGGATTTGAATGTCAGACCAGAAACACATTTGTCTACGAACAGTTTTCTGATAACAATCAAAATTTTGGAAATGACCAATATCCATACAATTCACCAAATCCAACTCAACAGTTTTACTGTTGTGAGTATTGTGGAGGTTCACACTACGGTTCTGATTGTCAATCAGGAAACACGCTTGTCTATGAGCAAGTTCCTGGCAACAATTATGACACACCTTGTTATGAACAAACTCCACAGTACCAGACGAACCGGGCACCACCTTAGCCAGTTCCTCAAAATTTTCACCTTGATCTTTTGGTTAGCACAAACAAATTCTGGAACAACAGAGCCTTGGGGACCATAGTGGAACCTGTACTAGTTGATGCAATGGACCTAGTTAAGGAACATTGTGTTTCTAGTGGAAAAGTTCTACTAGTTGGCCTCCATTGTCTAATAGGCACAACTTTCGGATTAGTCATTCTAGTTAAAGGGAACTGATTTCCTAAAGTGAATTTTCTTCTAGTGGGTCTCCATTGATAACCAACACTAGCAAACATTCTTTCTGTTTCTTTCCAAATTTCCTTACTCAGTTTTGGTTTCCTAACATTCTTAACTGAGGATCGTTTAGAAGACATCAAGAATGACACAACACATTCATCATGATTACCAGAAATTAAGCATTCATTACATGTCTTACAAACAACATTAGACTTCGATAATTACAGTATGCTTACAGGAAATACTAGAATCAACACGATTCTTATTTTTCAAATCTAAGTTACTGTTCCTAAGGTGGTCTTCTACTTTCTTCCCTTGAGCACTCTTAGCTGGCGTAGTCCTATCTTTCCTTGTATTGCAACTAGGCTTTGACTCGCTAGCTTTAGTGAAGCTGTTTACTCCTGTAGAATTAATGATAGGAACATTAGATTGTTTCACTGCTATTTGTTTTTCTGGTTTTGATGTGCTAGGTTCTTATGTTCTAGAAGGTAGGTCAAAGGTTACATGCTTGTTTTTGGGCATTAAAGATGGTGCACTAAACCTATCTCACTTGTTATCATTCTTATGACATGTGCCAATAACGTATTCTAAGAGTTCTTGAAATTGTTTAGTAAGGAAGCAGGCATCTACAACTGCACTATCAGATGGTTTCTCTATTCTATCCTCTTCAACAATCTCACGAAGAATGTCAAGACTATCCTTAAGATGCGTGAGATAATCATGATGAGCAACCCTATTGTTCCTAAGGGGAAGCGGAATAGTCACAGCATCAAGTACTTACTTTTTACAAGCAAGAGCCTTAGGAATAACACAATCACTGGTAAAGATTGGCCTTTTCCCTTTCACCGGAGCCTTTAGATTCTCAATCTCATTAAGCAAAGAAGTTAGTTTTTCATTTGTTTTATCCCGTGTGATTTTAATTGAATCATATAACTGCTTGTAATGCTGTTTAACATTTGAATTTTCAGCTTGGAACCAATCATTTTCATGTTGTAATTTATTGATGGTATCTTGATAGTGAAAATTCTGAGAATCTAAAGAAGATGATTTATGGGTGTCAGTCACATCACTCTTTTTGGATATTAATTGAGCAATTTGGGCCCTCAATTTTGGAATCGTGTTAGTGTGAGCTTGAATTTTTTTCATCTCTTTTGCTTAATTCAAAATATGCATCAAATTCAGGAGCATCCGAAGATGTCCTGGCATTTGAGATTTTAATTCTTTCTTCTAGATGTTGATACTTTAATTGCAAACTAAGATTATCAACCTCTAGCTTTGAAAAATGCCTAACCATGTTATCATGGTCATTGTTTTGAAGTTTCTCATGCAAATTATAATTCTCCCCCTCAAGCTCAACACGATTTTAAGTAACATCATGAAATTGACAAGGAGTTAGTGCAGAATCAGTAGCAGTATAAAATACATCCTATGCAATAAATCTAGCAATCAAATTCTCATTGGTGATGAGAATATTCTTTCTTTTAATTTCACTGCTTTTAAGTTCAATGGCATTTTTTACCTATGTTTTCCATTTCTTTAAAACTTCTTTCATCTCTTTTAATTCAGTTTCAACGGTTTTTTGCATGCCCTCAAAATGTTCTTTGAGAAGTTTAAAAAATGGGAAGTGATACTTACACGACTTTTTTGATGCACACACCACAATTATGTATATAGCATGTTGTAACATGGGCATTAATAATGTAACATTGTGGTGTGTGCATCAAAAAAAGTGGTGTAAGTATCACTTCCTTTAAAAAATGGAATGACCTCAGTTAAGTAACGTCGTTTAGTTTGCTCAAAACCCCTTTCCCCTTCAGTAATTCCCATTGGTGTAATTCTCTTATGACATGTTTTATCAAAATCAGCAAATAGTTGACAAAGTGCATAAATGCTAATTAGAGTTTTACATTGAGTGAGAAGAGTTAAAGGACTAATTGCATGGGTGTATTGGGTGGGTACACTATTGCTGGAGCTATTTTCCTAAAGGGTGGAGTTTTGGCTTGAAGTTCTTCGGCTTTTCTTTTTTCTAAGTCTAAAGACCAAAATATTTGTTCTGGGGTCAAGTTAGGCTGAGGTACAAAAATAGCTAAACGGTTCTCCTCAGAGTAATAATGCGGTTTGATTATGACTCGTTTTGCAATACATTTGAGATCCTTCATTTTTTCAGCCAACTTTTCTCTATTTATTACTTCTATCTCATTAGTCTCCACAAAAGATGACACATCATGAATGGCATGACTAGGCGTAAGCAATTGATTTCCATCATATAAGGCAGGTTGGGCAACTTTAGCATTCCTAAGGAAGATTGACTTAGGTTCATCTACCTCTTTCTCACTATGTTCATCACTCAACTTTTTGCGCTTATGCATCATTTGAGTAGTTTTTCTGGTTTGGCCTTCTGCGTAAAACTTGTTTTCAAGTTTGTTCTTTAACGTCTTAAGTTTGGAAAAGTCCTTTAAGATTTTTGTTTTCTTTTCTTTGAAATCGAGTTTCAATATTTTTACACTTTCTTGAATCTCCTGCTTTTGTTTAACAGTGTGATCAAGTTGCTTTTATAAAGAATATAACTCTTTTTTCAATGTTTCTTCACTTAAATTATGTTCTATTATAAATGTACGCATTTGGCAATCCATTTTCTGCTCATGCTCAGTTAGCTCAAATTTTGCACATTATTCATATATGGTCACCTGATCCTTGTATATATTAAGTCTAGTTGTCAAGGTATCATCAGGAATAAACACAGTATTCTCATGCAACTCACATTCATTATCAACAACAGAAGATCCACTACTAGATACAACAGACATGTCGTTGTGTTTCAAATATTGTTCCTATAGGATAACATTACTATTTCCCATATCAGCAGTGTCTGATTCCACAACGTTTGTTTGTTTTACTTTATTAGGAATCTTTTGTTTATGCATCCCATCATCATCATTAATAACAGAAGATGTCTCACTAGGTTCAACAGATACTTTGTTGTGCTTTACCTATTGTTCATATGGGTCAACATTGCTGTTTCCCATATCAACATCATCTAACTCAATAGCATTTGTATGTTGAACTTTGTTGGGAACCTTCGGGTTATCAACTATGTTATACATGTCATACAGTTTCAGTACCTCAGAGATGACAGTTGCATTAGAAGGACCAGATTGTTGTTGTGAGGGGACCGTTGAAGACGGATTTGCCATGAATATGGTTTCTGCAGTGGGTTCATCATCAACATCAGAATAAAAAGCATCACAGTCATCAGCTTGAAAGATGTTGGGATCATTTAGTGCCAATTCCTAAACTGGTTGGTCATCCACATCAGCGTTAAATGTGTTTCCCTCATCACCAGCAAGAAACAATAACTCATCTTCATCCAAAACTGCTCCATTCTCTTGAGCTTGCATCAATAGCATCTTGTCTTTGAAGTAGTTGGAGTTTTGTGGATGCTTTGGTTGTGTACAGTTCCTTGTTATGTGTTCCAATCCTCCATAGTTATAGCATTTGATTTGCCTTCCCTGTCCCTGATTAACATTCCCTACTCTGTTCTGAATGTTACCCTGATCCAAATTCCTTTAATTCACATTCTGCCTACCTTGAACATTCTGAACTACAACCCTTCCATCTTCCACAATTGCTTGATTACGTGGATTTGATGAAGTTCTAAGCTAATTATTGGTTTGAGGAAGTGTTGTTCTTAATTTTTGAACAAGCAATGCAACTTGTTTGGATGAGCTGTCAATCATCATGTTAGTGTGAGGGAGTCCAAAATCCAGTTGACTGTTCACAGCAGATGGTGGATTAGTAGATGATAGAGCAAATGATGTCTGATTCTGTGATGAAGTAGGATGATGATAAGCATGATCAAGTGAGGATTGACTGAACGGCTGAACATTTGAGATTAATGCAAGTGGGTCATTTGTTATTGTTGGATTGAGTCTTTCCCTTAGTTGACGATCAGAGATGACATGCTTTTCATGTTGTTGTAAGCAGGCAAACAGTTGTTCATAGTTTGTGTCTCTCAATCCTTTGTTGAGATTCACAGCAGTGATAAATCTATCCCACTCGGGTGTCATGTTGTTCACAAACTTATAATTGAGCTGATATTTGGCATTGTCATTCTGATGATCCTCATGTCATTCACAAGATTTTGGAATCTCACATAACAGTCAGTGATGTTTTCACCAGGATTCATCTTAAAGGGCTTAAATTCATCATACAACTGAGATTCACAATCTTCTTTGGTCAGTTCAGATCCAGCCAACAGCCTTTTAACATTATCCCAAACAGCTTTGGCTTCAGTGTTGAAGTTGATTAGCTTGTACACGTCTTTAGGAAGCCCTTGAATCACAATGTTAGTAGCTCTAATGTCTACATCATAGCGCTTCTTCTCCTCCTCATTAAGATCGTTGTAAGTATGTGGCCAGTCGATTCCAAGAGTGACGGCTCCATCCTCAGCAGTTGTGACATCATCTCTGGTGGTGCTCATTTGAAAGGGTCCTTCATCAATAGATCGAAGAATGTTGTGACCATTGATGTGTTTCGATAGCTTTAAATTTATAAGACTAATTTTACTGAATCCTTGTTACTCAAAACACAGGGGTAAAAGTATAATCCTCGTTTATAGTAAAGAGTTTTGGTAAGACCAGGTCATTCCACAGTGACTGAGGTTTGCTCTTATGTATCAACTAACTTAATCAATATGATTTAGAAAACTTATGAAAATGTTTTGAAATTCGAATATAAGACAGATATGATTACTTGGATAGTTCTTATAACTCAGTGATGGCATATGATAATGATCTCAGTGGCTTTCAACAAATGAGTAGTTGTTTTCTTCAAAATAACATTTTATCAGTTAACATTTATGATTCAAGACTTATGTCTGCTAGTCCTTAAACAAGTGGTTAACAAGCATAAGTACTAGTTGCAATGCTTCAAACTCTATTGTTTATTTCAATACAAAAGCGATTTTTCCTTCAATTGATCAACATACATAGACATATGTTGAAAACCATAAAATACTAGTTGAATCTTTCGACATATTTCAATTAGTAATTATAATCAAAAAGATAAACAATGGTGATAAGTTTAGAACACAGCAAGATCGTAACATAAACAGGAAATCAACAAGAGAGCATAACCATAACCAGACACTTTATTATATTAACATATCCAAGCAACCATAAGGAGATTAGCCTAACATGGCTTCAATAATCATGCTTACAGTGGTAATATCGTACGAAATGATCAACATACTTTCTGAATTAATGTAATGAAGAAGCTACCGTCACTAGCGGTCACCACAATTAATATCAAGATATTATTACAACGCTTTTAGAACTTTGACTTTATTTTTATCACCCCAATGATTGGAATAGGAGATGGGTTATTATCAGAGCTTTGTTGGTTGTTTTGAAGAGTGTTGGTGTATGAGAATGAGGCAAAATGAAGCTCTATTTATAGGCGAAGGATGACTGGCCAGGCACTGAAATACGCCGCACTTGAGGAAAAGGTCGGCGGACTTCACACTGAATACCGGGGATCTGGGAGATAAACAACGGCGACCTTCAGATGATTTCTTGGAGCCAAAGGGTCATTAATAAGGCTTGAAGGTCAGTGGACTTCAGATTTAAGATCTTCGCTCTTTACTGATTTGACTTAGATTGTGTAGGACTATATTCATCCGTATAACCGGCGCACTTTAGACATAAACTCGGCACTCTTTTCTCTTGAAATATGCTTTATCATAAGATTATCTTGAATTTGTATATTTCGCCTTGGTTCTTGAAAATCTTTGTCTAGATGACCTGAAATGTATTTTTATGCAATTAAGTATCGAAAGTCTTTATAAATCATATAGAAACTAACAAATTACGCTATATAAAATATGTATAATTCGAGCGTCATCAAATCCCCCCACACTTAGCTATTGCTTGCTCTTAAGCAATGTAAGCGGTAAAACAGATTAAAGATTTTCTAAAGATAGATTTTTTTTAAAGGGAACTTATTTGTTAGAGACAAAGATATTTCATATATGGCATCAATACATACTAGATCACCTCACATAGGATTTATTTAATTTCACACAATTTCGCTCAATAGGGTGATTATATGGAACACTCAATTTGCACAGACATAAATCAAGAAAACTACCATAGGCTTGTACAAGATACGTGAACATAACCGTTGCGGCGTGAGCACCAGACAAATATATCAAAATAAGGCTTATTTCGTTTCAGAAGTAGGGAATAACTTGGGTGTATTGTTTTTGAGAGATATAACAGCCATATTGATTCACTAAATCATACTATTGCTAGCCAACATCATATTTTTCCCTTTACTTTTTCTAGGCATATATTTTTCTTGCCTTTATTCATCAATTTTTCTTCTTTTTCTTTTTTATATTACTAACGGCTTAGCCAATAGAAGGATAATAGCAAAAAAAATGCTTCAATAACTTTTTATTTTCGGCTGATTTCTGGTGTATAGGGATAATTTGAAATATGAAATAAGGAGGATAAGGGTTGATTTGGGTGAATAGTTTGCCTTTTCGTCATCTATATTCGTCTATAAATTAACCTCACTACAATTTAGTAAACGATATACATGCACAAGTTCTGGAGTTAAAATGAATTACCGGCACACTCAAAAATCATGAAAAAGAATGTGCAAAAAATGCTATGCACTTCATATAGGGGCTGAGAATATTCTCACAATTTAGTGGGATTTTTGCATGTGCTAGATATGTATTGATATGCCTTGTATTTTTTTATCAAATTTCTAATATATAACCTAAAATTTTGAAAATTTATAGAGCAAGCAATAATGTGGAATACGCTCAACTTATCCTATTTGTCCCCCCACCACACTTAAGTTGAACATTGTCCCCAATGTTAAAGACTAAAAAATAATAAAAATAGGATAATTGAGAGAAAAGGATCGAAACTTCCTGGCGCTATGGAAGTTGATAAGAGATTTTTCAGCAAGCGTCCACATATTCTCATACAACCTGCAAAAATAAGCAAAGAAAATACACCAAATATTTTTGGATTTTTTTTTTAACCAAATAAGGCGAGAATGCCTCCACACTTAAATAAAAAATGTTTAAAAACCATGGTTTGCCTCCCGAGAAGCGCTTGTTTTTGTTATAGGAGTCTTAAGCTAGACTCACAGGGACGGTGTTTTTAGTCTTTGGGAAAGAAAGGAGTCAATTCCTCCCTTTGATCATTTAAACTTTCTTCTTCGTGATATAATTTGAGTCTGTGACCATTTACTATAAAAGTTTTTTCATCTTTTCCATATAATTCCACATATCCGGAAGGATATTGGTGTTTAACCACGTAGGGCCCAAGCCAACGGGATTTCAATTTTGGTTGCTTGAATTTATATTTAGAGTGAAATAAGATTACTTTTTATCCTTTATTGAATTCTTTTCTTATTTTTAACTTTCGATCATGCCAGATTTTGGTTCTTTCTTTGTATAATATAGAATTTTCATAAGCATGTAAATGGAATTCGTCTAATTCATGTAGTTGAAACATTCACTTTTCTCCAAAGGCTATCAAGTCGGTGTTACAGTTTTTAAGTGCCCAATATGCACGATGTTCAAGTTCGAGTAGCAGATGACAAGCTTTTCCGTATATTGATTTATAAGGTGTTGTTCCAGTAGGTGTTTTGTATGCTGTGCGGAAAGCCCACAGAGTGTCATCCAATTTTTTTTAGACCATATAGCAGGGCTGTGTTTTACAGTTTTTTCAAGGATTCTTTTTAGGGCTCTATTTGTGTTTTCCACTTGACCACTAGTTTGAGGGTGATACGAAGTAGAAAAATGCTAGTTTACACCATACTTTTTCATTGCCTTTTCCATCATATGATTACAAAAATGTGTTCCTCTGTCGCTAATTAAAGCTTTTGGGACTCCAAAGCGAGAAAAGAGTTTCTTAAGAAACGTTATAACGACTCTAGCATCATTAGTTTGAAGAGCTTGGGCTTCCGCCCATTTTGAAACATAATGGATGGCAACCAATATGTATTCGAACTTATGAGATTTTGGGAAAGGACCCATGAAATCTATTCCCCATATATCGAATATTTCACATACTTGGATGTAATTTAAAGGCATTTTATCTTGTTTTGATATATTTTCAATTTTTTGAGATGCTTTGCAAAGGCGAACTAAGGTTTAAGCTTCTTTGAATATTGTTGGCCAGTAGAAACTAGATTCTAGGACTTTTCTGGCCGTGATGGACGGTCCATAATGTCCTCCAGTTGGTCCATGATGACATGCATCTTGAATGGATCAGGTTTCAGGTCCTGCCACACATCTTCTTATAATCCCATCAGGACATGTCTTAAAGAGATGTGGCTCTTCCCAAAAGATGTTTTTGAGATCGAAAAAGAATTTCCTTTTTTGTTGGTATGTCATGTTCTTAGGTAGTATTTTTCCAACCAAATAATTTGCAAAATCAGCGAACGAAGGTTCTTTATCAGAATTTATTTTCATCATAATTTGTTCTGGAAAGTAATCATTTATTTCGGGTTCTTCATCATCACCATCTTGTTTTTCAATTCAAGATAGGTGATCTGCTGCAACATTATCAGCACCTTTTTTTATCTTTTATCACAATATCAAATTAATGTAAGAGCAAAACCCATCGTATGAGACGAGGTTTGGCATCTAGCTTTTTAAAAAGCTATTTTAAAGCTGAGTGATCAGTAAAAACAATGGTTTTGGATAGAACGAGATATGATCAAAATTTATCAAATGCAAAAACTACAACCATTAATTCTTTTTTTTGTTATTGTATAATTTTGTTGGGCTGCGTTTAAGGTTCTACTTGCAAAATAGATTGGATGAAAATGTTTTTCTTTCCTTTGGCCAAGAACGGCTCCAATAGCACTTTCACTTGCATCACACATCAGTTCAAATAGAAGATTCCGATCTGGACTTGCTATGATGGGTGTACATGTAAGTTTTTCTTTTAAATTTTCAAATGCTTTAACGCATTCTTCATTGAATGCAAATGGAACGTCTTTTTCAAGTAATTTTGTGAGAGGTTTAGTTATTTTGGAGAAATCTTTTATAAATCTTCGGTAAAAACCGGCGTGTCCAAGAAAACTTCTAATACCTTTGATATTAGTAGGAGGTGGTAGTTTTGCTATTACATCGATTTTTGCTTTGTCAACTGCTAATCCTGCTCCAGACTCTTTATGTCCAAGCAATATACCTTCTTTAACCATGAAGTGGCATTTTTCCCAATTAAGACTAAACTAGCTTCTTCACATCTTCTGAGCATTTTATCTAGATTGACCAAACAACTTTTGAAAGAGTTTCCAAAGACAGAGAAGTCGTCCATGAAAACTTCCATAGATTCTTCGATCATGTCATGAAATATTGCAATCATACACCTTTGGAAAGTAGCAGGTGCGTTACATAAGCCAAAAGGCATTCGTCTGTAAGCATATGTTCCAAAAGGGCAAGTGAAAGTTGTTTTTTCTTGGTCGATAGGATCAACAGGAATTTGAAAGTATCCAGAAAAACCATCGAGAAAACAGAAGTATTCGTTTCCTGCCAATCTTTCCTACATTTGATCCACAAAAGGTAAGGGAAAATGATCTTTAGCGGTAGCCTCATTGAGTTTTCGGTAAACAATACAAACCCTCCAACCAATAATTGTTCTAGTGGGAACTAACTCATCATCATCATTTGTTACCATTGTGATACCACCTTTCTTTGGTACACAGTGAATAGGGCTTACCCATGGGATATCAGCGATGGGATAAATAATTCCGGCATCAAGGAGTTTAGTTACTTCTTTTTTTACTACTTCTTGTATATTAGGATTTAACCTTCTTTGTTTCGGGACAACAGGTTTCTTATCATCCAACAGTTATAGTTTTTGTTTGTAAAATGAAGGACAGATTCCAGGAATATCTGAAGTTTTCCAAGAAAAATCTCGTTTATGTCTTGTGAAAACAGTTAGTAAGTCTATTTTATTCTTTTCTGAAAGTTCAGAAGATATTATAACTGGGAGTACGGATGTTTCTTCTAGAAAAGCATACTCGAGATGTTTCGGGAGTGGTTTGAGTTCAAGATCAGTTGGTGGTTCCTCTACAGATTTCTTTATTTTGTATTATGTATTAAAGGTGATTTGTTCAAAAATGATTTCTTCTTCATCATTGGTTTCGTTTTCTTCGATATTCATGGCAATGAATTCGTCAAACTCAGCATAGAGTTTTTCTTCAAGAATCGTTCCTTGAATAGTATGAAGAATTTCCATTCCTTCATTTAGCAAATTGTTGAAATCCTCTTCAAGAATTTCATCAATAACATCAATGCTAAAACATGTGTCATCGTTAGAGTAGGAATGTTTCATGGATGAGTCAATTGAAAAAGATATTCTTTCTTCTCCAACTCCGAGATTTAGTTTCTTTTGTTTGACTCTAATTATGGCATCAGCTGTATGTAAGAATGGTATTCCTAGAATTAAAGGAACTTTGTTGTCTTCCTCCATTTCTAAGATAACGAAGTCAACGGGAAAGGTGAATTTGCCAACTTCGACTAGCATGTTTTCTGCTATCCCAACAAGATATTGAAAAGAGCGATCAGCTAATCAAACACTCATTTTAGTAGGTTTTTGGGTTTCTAGAGAAAGTTTAGCATAGAGAGAATATGGCATAATATTTGTGCTTGCGCCAAGATCGGCCAAGGCGTTGCAAGAGAATGTTTTGCCAAAATTACACAGAAATAGAAAACTTCTGGGATCTCCCAATTTAGGTGGAACTTTATTTTGGATTATAGCTGAAGATTCATCGCTTAGATAGGCTGCGGATATTTGTTCTAGTTTGTTTTTGTTACTTACAAGTTCTTTTAGGAATTTTCCATAATTCGGCATTCAGGCAATGACATCGATTAATGGAACATTGATTCGAACATCATGAATCATGTCAAGGAATTTCCCATATTGTGCTTCCATTTTCTCTTTTCTAAGACGTTGAGGATATGGAATTTTTGGTTTGTATTGTCTTAGAATAGGTGTTTTAGGAATTTCTTTTTTTTTTTTGGATTTTTTCTGAGGTAATGGTTCATCTTCTTCCTCACTGTCAAGTTCAACAGCAGGTTGTGTTTGACTAGGATTAGGGGGAGGTTCATATGAAGTACCATGTCTTGTTTTTATTGCATTCACATGCTCATTATGAGCTTGTGGTGGTTGATAAGGTTTAGAATTACTATCTCTTGGATTAGGTGTAGTGTTATTGGGAAGGGATCCAGGTGGTCTATTAGCTTGTTTTTCAGCAAGTCTGTTAAATTTTTCTTCTGGATTTTGGATAGAGGCTTGGTGGTTCCTTGTGGTGGTTTCAAGTTTGTCTTTGAGGTCATTGAAAGTGTTTCTAACGAACGTGTACGTGGATTGTTGTGATTTAACGAATTCACTCAATTGTTTTTGAATGTCGAGTTTTTCTTCAGAATATGATCGAGGTTGATCACGATTATAATTAGGTCTATCGTTAGAACGCCATTTGTCATTATTATTATTACGATAGTCATTGTAAAAAAGAGATCGTCTAAATGTTTGAATGAATTTGGCTTCTTCTTCTCGAGACATAGGTGTGTCATCATCATTGCAATTTGCAGTTAAATGATTTCCACCACACTTGTTGCAAGATTCACGTTTCTCTTTCATTTCTTTATACTGAGCATCCATTTTGATGGTCATGGCATCCATTCGAGCCATAATTTTGTCAATATCAGAAATACTACTGCCTTCATCGGTGAAAGCAACAGTTTTGAGAAGAGCAGTTTTTGTTTTTTGGTTTTTGGCCCAATCATGTTTAAGTAAGACTTTGTCTTCGAGTAATTGGTAGGCTTGATTTGGAGTTTTGTAGAGGAAAATTCCTCCTGCAGCATTTAAAGCTTCTTGAGTACTCTCGTCAAGGCCATGGTAAAAGATTTTGATTATATTTCCTTTACATAGACCATGTCCATGACAATTTCTCAGCATTTCTTTCATTCGTAACCATGCTTCGGTTAAAGTTTCTTGATCTTGTTGAGAGAAAGCATGGATTTCTCTGAGAAGTAGATTCAATAAAGCTGGGGGAAAGAATCAACTTCTAAAGGCGTTGCGAAGTTCATCCCATGTTGCTCCTTCGTCAAGTTCATCTAACTAGGTTTTTGCTTCTCCGGTTAGGGATAATGGAAACATCATGAGCCGGACGGCTTCATTTTCGGTTTCTCCATATCTGAACATTTCACAAATTCCAACGAATTCGTGAATGTGTTTGTGTGGATCAGTTTTGTTTCTACCATCAAATTGATTTCCTTTGACAAGGGTAAGATGGTTTCCTTTTATGGCAAACTCATGAGCAGTGTCGGGTAAAGTTATTGCAGGACCAGGAGTAGGAGCAACGGTTCGCTCATTGGCCCACATAGGTTCATTGTCAGTTTCGTCCATTGGATCGTAAAGATGGATAAATTTGATAAAGAATCGATAAAGAGAAATATTGTCAATAGATGGAACTATCTCTTTAGGAGTTTCGGGTCTTAAATCTTTTTGTGATATTGGAACTCGTTTGTTTCGTCTACGTCTTTGATTTATTATTCTTTCAGGTTCAGGTAAAGGACTTGCAAGCTCTTCGTTGGAGGATCGTGTGACCATCCAAGACAAAGTTGCAAAGTGATAATAGAGAAGTTAATTCGGATGAATTAGTCTTCTGAGAGAATATACTTGGCGTACTTAAGTAAAAGCACGGTGGTTATCTGGTAAAATTTTGAATTTTTAAATTTTTCTGGGAAATTATTTCGTTAGCCAGAAAAGCGGCGCTCTTTAGAAAAAGATCGCTGTGAGCGTGGTGCAAGAGCGGCGGTTTCAGTTGGAAACCGGTTGTTATTTGGAACAGGGTAGATGATATTCGCAATGTAACACAGAAATGTAATCTAGATGCAACTTAAAATGATCAAACAATTAAATAAGAGAGCAACTACTTGCCCCCGGCAGCAGCGCCAAAAACTTTGATGTGTTTCAAAAGCTTTAAATTTATAAGACTAATTTTACCGAATCCTTGTTACTCAAAACACACGGGTAAAAGTATAACCCTCGTTTATAGTAAAGAGTTTTGGTAAGACCAGTTCGTTCCACAGGTACTGAGGTTTGCTCTTATGTATTAATTAACTTAATCAAGATGATTTAGAAAACTTATGCAAATGTTTTGAAATTCGAATGTGAGACAGATATGATTACTTGGATAGTTCTTATAACTCGGTGATGGCATATGATAATGATCTCACTGGCTTTCAACAAATGAGTAGTTGTTTTTGTCAAAATAATGTTTCATCAGTTAACATATATGATTCAAGACTTATGTCTGCTAGTCCTTAAACAAGTGGTTAACAAGTATAAGTACTAGTTGCAATGTTTCAAACTCAATTGTTTATTTCAATAAAAAAGCGATTTGTCCTTCAATTGATCAACATACATAAACATATGTTGAAAACCATAAAATACTAGTTGAATCTTTCGACCTATTTCAATTAGTAATTATAATAAAAGAGATAAACAATGGTGATAAGTTTAGTGTTGGAACACGAAAAGTGTAAATCATTAGTTAGGGACTTCTATTTATACTTTATCTTAGTATAGGGTATGTTGTGTAATTATAGTTGTATGCGACACAAGTTTACCATCACGGAACTTGTATATCCGCGATGGAGGCTTGTCTAGATGTTGGGTATAAATACCCCCTACCTCATGGGGTATGAGGTGTGTGTTCTATGTTCTAGCAATGCGAGACTTTTGATATCTCTCACTCTCTCTCTCTCTCTCTTCTCTCTAAAGTGCTCACACCCACTTTAAATATTTAGATTAGTTGTAGACGTGATAATATTGGTACAACAATTGGTATCTAGAGCCAAATATGAATCGTTGTTTCTTGTAGTGTTTGTTTTAGTGTTGTTAAATCTTCTCTTGTATTTAGAAGCTTTGTTTTTCTTGGTGTTCTTCACTTTCTCTCTCTAAAATAGCTTATGCTTCATTCGTAGTGATTAGATTACTCATTTACGTGGTTAATCTTGTTATACGTATGTTAGGATAACTTATTTCTGAAAAAGAAAGAGTTTTTCATCATTATATTCATAGTTTCTAAGTATTTAGTGATGATCTAGGTTGATTTTTGTGGTTTCAAGGTTTTTGAAGAAGTTTACTTTTTGTTCGTAAAAGTAGGGGTTAAGATTTTTTTGCATTGTTTTGTTTGCATTGCAAAGGGTTTAGGCCGCGATACAAGGGTTGTTGTCTCTGTGATAGTTGTCTGTGATAAGAGTTTGTGTGATATGAAAGAATTGGTTGCGATACTTTCTCTGCGAAAGTTTTTGTTACCCACTATTTACGAAAGAAAACTCTGCTCGGATCGCATTAGACTTGTGCGATAGCTCTTGTATATGTGTGATACTTTTAAGACTCTGCGACATTGGATTTTATGTGACTTACTGTTACCCACCTTTTACGAAAGAAAACTCTGACCAATTTTCACCAGAAGCTGCGATAGTTACTGTTCATGAGACTCTATTGCAATACTTTTACCTAAAGACTTTTATAATTTAACAAATCCCTCAAAAATATTTAAAATTTGTAAAAGACTTTGATCATACTCATTGCACTAGATCAATTCTCCAAACATTCAACCATCACTACTCAAACAAACTAAAACACCTCACTCAAACAAAACAAAATCTCATATCAAAGATCCATTATCACAATGTCTACCTTTCACGATGAATTATATTTTGACAACGGAACACCAATGCTTCACCCTGGAACTTATACCATATGGAGACTCAATTTCAAACTATGGCTCACTAACTTTGATGATGCTGAACTCATGCTAAGCTCAATCAACCATGGACCATATGAAATGAAGTTCATTGCTGATCAAGGAAATCCAGGGATCATTAGACATCAGTCTGAAGAAGAATTGAATGTGTCTGAACGTGCTCAATATGTTGCTGACAGTAGAGTCAAAAATTTTATCATTTTGGCACTTCCAAATGAACTTTACAGGAAGATGGATCGTCATGACAGTGCCTATGATTTATGGATGACTCTTGCTTCTATGCATCGTGAAGAAGAACTTCAACTCATCTGACAAGATATTTAACCCGAATATGGTGTTTACACTGATCCTATGCAAGCCATTGTTTCTACCTCATCATCTACCACCCAGGAGATGCAAGCTCAAGAAATTGATCATGGCACTATAACCTACACTCTAGATGGTTTTGTTACACTCTACCAAATGAACTAGTCATTATCCCTTACTATCACCCAGGATCAATTCATGAATTTGAGAAATCATGAATTGACAACCTAGTCAATATAGATAAGGGCTTCCACTTAGACTATTCTTAACAAGAAACAAGAAAAATGATTGCTATCACCGACTGCTTAAAAGCAATAAACATTAACTCAACAATTGCTGCTGAGAACGGTGCTAAATGGAAGACTCATGATGGATCAACCAGTGCTTGGAATGAATGTGAAAGTGATGATGAAGAAAAATTTCTAGACCAAGCATGGTGTTCATGGATCATGTTGAAGAAGTGGTTGGCTTAGATAATCTTATGGAACATGATCTTCATGCTCAGGATGGAGATTCAACTCCTAGCTATGACACGGATGCTGAAGATGGCAACACTCTTGGAAACAAGGTACACATCTTTGATGATTATGATAATGATGATCTTGATGAATTTATACATGGTCACATTAGTACCACTAGCATGACAACTCAAGTTACCACAAGTAGTGCAACATCTACAAGTGCTACACCTATGTTATCTGCTGATAGTACCAATAGTAATCATGTATCAACAAGTCAAGATCATGTTGATATGCTTCAAAACTATACCACTATTCAAACACAGATAACAAATTATGCTAACTTGATAAAACTTAAACAAGATAGAAGTGCTTCCTTAGAAAAGAAAATCAAGGACATGTTGTACGAAGAAAAGTCTGAACGGCCTTTAGTGCAAAAACGACAAATTCAAGATTTACAAGATGAGATTTTGTCTCTTAAGAGAAATATCACAAGTATTGAAAATGGCAAAAAGAATCTTGAAAATGAAGTTTCTATACTTAAATATGAGAAAGCTAATTGTATCCAACGATTAACTAAAGCTGAATTGAAAATTCGCACTACCGATCAGACTCCTTAGACTTTGCACATGTATCTTTCCAAATCTGATCCAACGATTAAGAGAAATATCACAAGTATTGAAAATGGCAAAAAGAATCTTGAAAATGAAGTTTCTATACTTAAATATGAGAAAGCTAATTGTATCCAACGATTAACTAAAGCTGAATTGAAAATTCGCACTACCGATCAGACTCCTTAGACTTTGCACATGTATCTTTCCAAATCTCCTAACAAAGATTTGATTGCTGATCCAGGTTTAGAAACTAATTGTAGCAGGGAGAGACCACTTAAGAATAACGCTTGGAAGACTAGAGCCTCTCAACCTCAAGTTGTAGACAAACCTAGATATTTTAATGCTTTTAATAAAAAACGCTTTAAGAGAATGGATGAATGTAATAACATTAAAATGCATGGATCTGTTGCTTCTAATAGCATGAATGCTTGTTCTAATTTTGTTACTCTTAATTCGGTTTCTGATAAAAATGTGCATCCTCATATGAATTTTGTGAACATGAATGCTAAGACCACTAGGACTAATACATCGAAGCTAAGAAACACTAAGCATAAACAACAAAAGCCAATGATTCCTAAGGGCAAGAATCTAGATCACTATGACTCAAACCCTAGATCATGCTTTAAGTAGGTTCCTACTGGAAGAGAGTTTAAACACGTAGGGTATAGATGGCAACTAGTTAAGAAGCAAGAATCACCTACCATATCTCCTGCTTCTGGATTTAATCCTTTAGGTGTGCATTCTTTACTGTCTAACTACGTGGAACCACTTTATCAGTGGATTCCCAATTTTATGTGTCTTGCTTTGATGTGTGATAAGGCGAAAAATGATCTGTTTTTAGGGGGTCATTTAAGCCCGGAATTGAATTTATTTGATCAAATATTGCCCCAAAATCGTCCCTTTTGTGATTTTAGGTACTTTTGGAGTGAATTCTGGAAAAGGAAACATTTTGGACGTTTTTGGAGCATAAAAGTGAAGAAAACGGCAAAGTCTTAATTTTCCTTGCTGGGAACAGTACCTGACGGCATCACAAGCTTCTTAATGACGGTGTCAAGAGGAAAACAAGAGGTGAAGAGGATGGAGTCCATGACGGTCCAGAATGTTTTTACACTAGGGCATGACGGCGTGACCATAGGCCATCATGGTCCCTTTACACGTGACGGCCCAGAGGAAAATTGCTCTTGACGGCGTCAGATCTAGATCTAGGCAACCCGATATTATTATGAGTGGCGGGTTGACGGTGTCAGAATTCTCTTCTTGACGCCGTCACCTTGGAAAATCTATATATAGTTTTGTAATTTTCATTCATTAAAGAGAGGACAATTTTACGGACGACTTGGAAAAACCCTAGCACGATTTTATCAGTATTTTCAAGGGTTTTCACCCCTTGAAACCTTTCAGGTTCAATTAAGATAAGTATCCGTTCAATTCATTCAATATGTCTATGTGTTGTTTGAATATATCTTACGCTTGTCTTGATTTCAACATGCTAGGCTAGATCTCTTGTGTGCTTGCTTAGACGTAGTTAAACCTAGATGTTGATTATGGGTTGATTGCTTGTTTATAGTTGTTACGGATGAATGATTTTGATGTTAGGCTTAAGAAAACTGGCAGACTTCCATAGTGTAACTTGCTTGAACGTCTTAAGAAACATGAACCAATGCGTACTAGGTTTTTATGGTTGTATTTAATGCATGAGCGAATTCTAATGATCCCATGTTAGGAGCTTCTTGCAGGCTCGACATAGGAGTGAAGTAGGAGCTTATAGAGTTGGGGAAGTACGTACGCCACCCCACGATTGGTATTAAGGAATATAACCCATCATCCACGCAACTGTAACAAACTATCAACCTGTAAAAGATATCTAGGGAGCAATGAAATCTAAGTAAACACAATTTTCCCATTTATTGTTCACACCACTAGTTTAATTAGTTTTATTTTTGTTATTTTATTTTTATTACATCTTAGTTATTGGGTTAGTTGACTAGCAACTAATTCCGCCCACTCTTCCAAAACCCGAGATTTTACTTGCTTTTCATAAAATATAAAAATACAAAAAGAATCACCCCTCATCTCTAGACCTAGTTTTTAGGCTTTCTAATCCCAGCGACACTATTCCTGAGTTGAACGATCAATCCTTCGGTACTTGTCACTATACTATACTACAACGATCAGGTACACTGTCTGGTGGGGGTTGTAAGCTTCTCCAGATCCCTCGAGAGGTAAAGCCTAGTGCAATTCCCATGCATCAAGTTTTTGGCGCCGCAGCCCGGGGAATAGTTATTGTCTAGGTTAGGATTTCTTTTTATTAGGTCTGCTTGCTAGATTCCTTTCTAGTAAGACTTTATTTTTATTTTTAGGATTTTCTTTAGTCTATCTATTTCTTCGTGTCTTTGTTCGTAACTTTTACCATCCGACATCATGGAAGGTGGTAACATCTTTGAACCAATCAACCCACCACAACAAGACTACCCACAAAACCCACCACTAGCAAACCAACCTCTTAGGCCCCGAACCCTAGGAGAGTATTCCCGACCTAGCCACCAAGGCTATCAAAACACTATTGAGCTCACCCAAGGAGCCAATGTGTCCCCCTTGCGATCCGACACCATCCGGTTGGTGCAAAGCGGATGTGCATTCCATGGACTTCGTTCCGAAGATCCTAATCAACATCTCAAGGACTTCCTTAAAATCGTAGATTCTATAGACCTTGATGTTACAACTAGAGAGTCGACCCGATTACGCCTATTCCAATTCTCTCTACGTGATGAAGCTAGTCAATGGCTTGAACGTTCACCCGCGGGATCCATCACCTCATGGGATGATCTCACCACTCGTTTCCTTGCTCAATTTTTCCCACTGGGGAAAACTGCGATGCTTAGAAATGACATCTTGATGTTTCAACAACATCAGGGTGAAACTTTCTACGAAGCATGGGCTCGTTTCAAGGATCTACTCCAAAAAGTCCCTCATCATGGTATAAATCTTTGGTTATTAGTTCAAATCTTCTATGACCATGTCGACTATCACACCAAACGTACCATCGATCGAGCCGCCAGAGGTAGATTGCGTGATAGGAACGCCGAGGAATCTTAGGCAATTATTGACGAACTTGCCGTCGATAATCAAGAATTATGGGAGTTTAATCACACTATAGAAGTGGCCATCAACGCAATCTCGACACCTGGACGGACTAATCAAATCTACGATGAACTCCTTTACAAACATGAGATTCCAAAGTATGATACATAAATGTATACAAAGTTTTGAATGGTAAATGATAAAAGCGTAAGTCTTCAGAATATGCAGCTTGACTCTAAGTTCCACGCACTAGCTATCGCCTTACTAACCTGAGATAAACATGGTAAAGTGTCAACACAATGGTTGGTGAGTTCATAGAGTTTGTCTAACAAATAAAGCCTATAAAAATGATCACACAGCAAAGGCATCGTGAATCCACTCAGTTGCAAGTCCCGCCATAAGAGACATGTAACCTGTGTGTTCACAACCCACTGCTAAATATATAGTATGAATAAGACATGTATAAGCTCATAAAAACAATTAAGCAATTAGTCGTGAGTCTACACTTCATCTCCGAAGACCTCACGTTTGTTGTATGTCTCAATGGTCATCCAGCAACTTAATCTGGAGCCACTGGCAGTCTCAATGGTCATCCAGCAACTTAATCTGGAGCCACTGGCAGTCTCACTAGTCATCTAGCAACTTAATCTGGAGTCACTGGCAGTCTCAATGGTCATCCAACAACTTAATCTGGACCACTGGAAGTATCACAATTTAGTATAACGCAGTTAAGTATAACACAATCATGTATGTATGAAATCAAGTATAATGCAATCAAGTATAAGACAATCAAGTATAAAACAATCAAGTATAAATGTTTTGAGTATTTGTACAAGTAAGCAAGTAGTTGTGCATGTACCTCCCCCAAAGAGTTAAAACAAGTATGAAAAAGTAGGGGCTATGACTCACCTTAAGCTTATGTAATGAGAAATGAAAGTGGTAGTCGAATTGCGAAATTCTCTAAGAGCAGCCTATAATAGAACGTTGCGACTTTGGTTTGGAGTAACGTCTAAGAATAAGAATAATTACCTATATATGTCTTGCATAATGTTCATGATGTAGTACTTAGTATATAGTGTAAGTCGTTGAAAATATAAGTGGTTTATGAAACATGTATAGGTTGTATATCTCTTACTACTGTTCGGGCCAACATAATTCAGAAGTCATGGAGTAAACGTTCGAGGAGCCAGGACACTTTAATTCATAAATCCACAACTCATCTCGACGGCTTACTTAATGAACTCCTCACATGAGACTCCCTACTATTGTAGTATTTGATAACATATATATAAGCTTTTTGATCTTTAATAGTTATATGGTCTTTAGCCGTGGCTTTGCCGTGATCTTGGTCATTGTTACCATGGTCTTGAGACTCAACCTTGGCTTTAGCCATGGTTGTGGTCTTGGCTTTAGGTCATTAGACCTCTTGGTCTCATCTAATTATAACAATTATATAGTTACTTTGGTCTAAAAATGGGCTGTTAAGAATTTGAAAAAAATTATCACTCAGAAAGCATTTTCAGGGCTCGAGCTTCTTTGTTCCAGAATGAAAACGGCGTTCCGGACAACTTTCATGTTTTAACTTTTTGATGAATCGGAACAGATGGGTGACTTTCAAAATGGCAGAATGCAAAACAGTAGGGTATAGGCAGTTTCGGCGTTTTGGTTTCGCTAACTTCTTATGGCCATAACTTTTGACTCGGGTACTCGTTTTGGGTGATTCAAATTGCTATGTTTTCCTTTTGAAGTCCTTTATAACAGTAAGTAAGTTTCAAATAACATAGTGGTACTATTTTGGTCGTGGTTCTCCATAAAAGTCACTAGTTTACTTGTTTAAATAACATAAGTTAACATATATATACCATAACTTGTTTTACTCGTTTTTATACATCATGAACACAATACAAAGACCATATATAGCATGAAAGAAACATAAAAAGCATGAAAATGATATTGAGCAAGAAAGTGTATAAGGGTTTCTTACAACTTTTGGCTTTCACTTAAGAAGGGGAAGTCAAGTATGAACTAGGACACTAAACTTATGCTTGCAAACCCTTCACCACAACTCTTGTAACCCTTGCTAGCCTTGATCTAACCCTTGTGAAAACCATTTAACTTCATCCCTAGTAACCTTGTGTAGCTCCTAATTCAACCACGGAATCACCAAACAAACTTAAGAACTAGGTAGAGAATACTAAGACCTTGAACTTTGTAGTGTAACTTGTATATTGAAGATCAAAGGATCATGGTGCTAGAATTAAAGGGTGTGGCATTTTTATTGATGAAGAAAGGAAGAAGAATGAGTTTTCTAAGTCATGAATGAGTTATTTATATAGGCTAGGATGAGGAGGTTAGGAAAGTGTTAGGAAAGTGCCTAAACTTGGTGACCAAGTTGTAAATAAGTATGATCTAATGGCTAAAGTCATGAGATGAAGCCACAAGTGTGAATCCCCCCCCCCCTAAATGGTGGTTCAAGATGGATAAGGGTGACTAGATGATGACTCTTGGTGCTATCTTGCTTAGTTTGTGCATTTTGACTCCGTAAAATGCTAACCGTAAGTTATTAAGCCACGAAACGTAAAACCGGGTATCCTAAAAATATGAAACTTGAAAGTATGGTTAAACATGTCAATATACTCCATAATAAAATATAAAATGAGTGGTAGGTTCTATTGGGTTGCTCAAACCCTGCTAAAACTGAAAACACGGGTCTAAAACGCGTAATTCGTGTAAAACGCTGAACTGGAAAATGTAAAATTCCAAAACTTTTGGAATTATCCTAAAATGAGAGAAAATCATATTTCTATAGTTTATAATGTTTTATGGACATATCGGGATGCTAGAATGACGTTTAAAGCTAAAAGTAAATCTCATACACGGCTTTGTGATTTTTGAAGAAATGATCCGACGAGTGTCAAACTCTCGGATTATCATTAAAATAGTTTAACTTACGAGAATATGAAATAAAAATTTTGGGAGTGAATAGTAAAAAGTGAATAGTAAAAATGAATAGTAAAAATGAATAGTGAAATTTTCAAGAATGAAAGTTAACCTGAAATTGCGAATTGTTACAGTCTCTACCCCTTAAAGAGAACTTCGTCCCGAAGTTCAGTTGATGTTAACTACTTACGGTGTGTCTAAGAGAATTCGGGATTTCTAAAATAGTGGTGTTCACTCTGATTCGTCTAAGGTTCTGGTTAAGGAATTGTATCGGATACAATTAAGCCCACTTATTTATAACTCATTACTTACATAAAGAAGCGTCCAAATTTATGTAAGTAAGGGATCATAAACTTATGGTTCGGTGATTTATAATTTCTTTATTTAAATGAAGAGGCGTCTCAATCCATTTAAATAAGGCGATTTTAAATCATCCTACTTAAGAATTTACGACACAAAAATCCGCCTTCTGAGGCCGATAGTAAGATAATCAAGCCATCAAATCCCTAAAGCTAAGCAATAATATTATTTAACTCAAATCTTGTGTCTCATCAAACAAGAACTGTCACAAGATCAAGTTAACTAATTAGTTATTACTGAGCTCCATGTTTTTAATGACTCGACGAATCTCTGGGGCTCCTTATAATACTCAAGTCACATCATCTAATAGCGTGGAACTAAACCAATAACTACCAAAAGCGTATGCGTATGTAGTGTGTGTAAGGCAAATAAAGAGGAGAGTCTTAACGTATATAGTAGTTATAGTCTAGGCACAAAATGCAACCTAGTTCTCTATAACCAATGCTCTGGTACCAATCTGTAACACCCCCAAAATACCGTAGCGGAAGACTGTGTCACTGAGGGTGCTACTTCATAATACAAAGTACAAGTTATAGAAAACGAACTCTAAATGAGACGTTTTGAAAAGTTACCATTCGATTAATGAATTCAAAGTTACAAACATGAGATTCCAAAGTATGATACATAAATGTATACAAAGTTTTGAATGGTAAATGATAAAAGCGTAAGTCTTCAGAATATGCAGCTTGACTCTAAGTTCCACGCACTAGCTATCGTCTTACTAACCTGAGATAAACATGCTAAAGTATCAACACAATGGTTGGTGAGTTCATAGAGTTTGTCTAACAAATAAAGCCTATAAAAATGATCACACAGCAAAGGCATTGTGAATCCACTCAGTTGCAAGTCCGGCCATAAGAGACTTGTAACCTGTGTGTTCACAACCCACTGCTAAATATATAGTATGAATAAGACATGTATAAGTTCATCAAAACAATTAAGCAATTAGTCGTGAGTCTACACTTCATCTCCGAAGACCTCACGTTTGTTGTATGTCTCAATGGTCATCCAGCAACTTAATATGGAGCCACTGGCAGTCTCAATGGTCATCCAGCAACTTAATCTGGAGCCACTGGCAGTCTCAATGGTCATCCAACAACTTAATCTGGAGCCACTGGAAGTATCACAATTTAGTATAACGCAGTTAAGTATAACACAGTCATGTATGTATGAAATCAAGTATAATGCAATCAAGTATAAGACAATCAAGTATAAAACAATCAAGTATAAATGTTTTGAGTATTTGTACAAGTAAGCAAGTAGTTGTGCATGTATCTCCCCCAAAGAGTTAAAACAAGTATGAAAAAGTAGGGGCTATGACTCACCTTAAGCTTATGTAATGAGAAATGAAAGTGGTGTTCGAATCGCGAAAGTCTCTAAGAGCAGCCTATAATAGAACGTTGCGACTTAGGTTTGGAGTAACGTCTAAGAATACGAATAATTGCCTATATATGTCTCGCATAATGTTCATGATGTAGTACTTAGTATATAGTGTAAGTTGTTGAATATAAGTGGTTTATGAAACATGTATAGGTTGTATATCTCTTACTACTGTTCGGGCCGACATAATTCAGAAGTCATGGAGTAAACATTCGAGGAGCCAGGACACTTTAATTCGTAAATCCACAACTCATCTCGACGGCTTACTTAATGAACTCCTCACATGAGGCTCCCTACTATTGTAGTATTTGATAACATATATATAAGCTTTTTGATCTTTAATAGTTATATGGTATTTAGCCGTGGCTTTGCCGTGATCTTGGTCATTGTTACCATGGTCTTGAGACTCAACCTTGGCTTTATCCTTGGTTGTGGTCTTGGCTTTAGGTCATTAGACCTCTTGGTCTCATCTAATTATAACAATTATATAGTTACTTTGGTCTAAAAATGGGCTGTTAAAAATTTGAAGAAAATTATCACTCAGAAAGCATTTTCAGGGCTCGAGCTTCTTTGTTCCTAAACGAAAATGGCATTCCGGACAACTTTCGTGTTTTAACTTTTTGATGAATCGGAACAGACGGGTGACTTTCAAAATGGCAGAATGCAAAACAGTAGGGTATAGGCAGTTTCGGCGTTTTGGTTTCGCTAACTTCTTATGGCCATAACTTTTGACTCGGGTACTCGTTTTGGGTGATTCAAATTGCTATGTTTTCCTTTTGAAGTCCTTTATAACAATAAGTAAGTGTCAAATAACATAGTTGTACTATTTTGGTCGTGGTTCTCCATAAAAGTCACTAGTTTACATGTTTAAATAACATAAGTTAACATATATATACCATAACTTGTTTTACTAGTTTTTATACATCATGAACACAATACAAAGACCATATATAGCATGAAAGAAACATAATAAGCATTAAAATGATATTGAGCAAGAAAGTGTATAAGGGTTTCTTACAACTTTTGGCTTTCACTTAAGAAAGGGAAGTCAAGTATGAACTAGGACACTAAACCTATGCTTGCAAACCCTTCACCACAACTCTTGTAACCCTTGCTAGCCTTGATCTAACCCTTGTGAAAACCATTTAACTTCAGCCCTAGTAACCTTGTGTAGCTCCTAATTCAACCATGGAATCACCAAACAAACTTAAGAACTAGGTAGAGAATACTAAGACCTTGAACTTTGTAATGTAACTTGTATATTGAAGATCAAAGGATCATGGTGCTAGAATTAAAGGGTGTGGCATTTTTATTGATGAAGAAAGAAAGAAGAATGGGTTTTCTAAGTCGTGAATGAGTTATTTATATAGGCTAGGATGAGGAGGTTAGGAAAGTGTTAGGAAAGTGCCTAAACTTGGTTACCAAGTTGTAAATAAGTATGATCTAATGGCTAAAGTCATGAGATGAAGCCACAAGTGTGAATCCCCCCCCTAAATGGCGGTTCAAGATGGATAAGGGTGACTAGATGATGACTCTTGGTGCTATCTTGCTTAGTTTGTGCATTTTGACTCCGTAAAATGCTAACCGTAAGTTATTAAGCCACGAAACGTAAAACCGGGTATCCTAAAAATATGAAACTTGAAAGTATGGTTAAACATGTCAATATACTCCATAATAAAATATAAAATGAGTGGTAGGTTCTATTGGGTTGCTCAAACCTTGCTAAAACTAAAAACACGGGTCTAAAACGCGTAATTCGCGTAAAACGCTGAATTGGAAAACGTAAAATTCCAAAACTTTTGGAATTGTCCTAAAATGAGAGAAAATCATATTTCTATAGTTTATAATGTTTTATAGACATATCGGGATGCTAGAATGACGTTTAAACCTAAAAGTAAATCTCGGACACGGCTTTGTGATTTTTGAAGAAATGATCCGACGAGTGTCAAACTCTCGGATTATCATTAAAATAGTTTACCTTACGAGAATATAAAATAAAAATTTTAGGAGTGAATAGTAAAAAGTGAATAGTAAAAATGAATAGTGAAATTTTCGGGAATAAAAGTTAACCTGAAATTGCGAATTGTTACAATTTGTTAGTATATATATATATTGCCCCCGATTTTACGCGAGGTTGCCTTGTTTGTTTTCTTAGGTTTAACAGGTTATGTATGACAAGAAGATGATTTATATTCTGGAAGGGAAGCTTTGATTGTTCATTTTCTTGGAAGAAGATCTAACCATGTTACCACACTATCCACACCGAACAAATCAGGGGAGTATTTGATTTCATTCTTTTACCTATTTCACTTTTACATTCTTTAATTGAATATTGGCGACAATGTTCATCCTAAGTGTAATAGGAGGGTAAATGATGATACCTTATAGGATACACTTTCACTGGAGTTTGTTTGTTCGATGGTAGATGTGTAATAAAACTATGAGAAATACTTGTTAGTGTAATTTTAGCGCCAAATTTAAAATTTTTTACAATATTTATGAGTGAAACTTTAGCCTTAGCAAGCGTCTCATGGATAGGAGTCGTATGACTAGCACAATACCGTACCATTCAGAAAAATTTTCCACCCAAATATGTGAGGTTTGCCTTTAGATTTGATAGGAAAAGCATTTATTATTAGTGCTTATGAGTGTACCGGTAGCATTTAGATTCTAGAACTTGCGTTAGTGATGCATCCCGAGACCGCTAGTGAGACTACATTCGTGTACTAGGATTTACTTTATGATAAGAGGCGTTAGGTCACCCTTGTGTTAAACCCGTATCATAATTACTTGACCATTTAAGTCATATTACTTGGCTAGTTAAGTCAATTAATTTTTCCCACACCTTAGCGTTGTACTCATTTTTAGTATACGAAACCCCTAGTACACCCCTCCGAGCCTATCTTTTCGTTTCTAACTTTAAGCATCTTACTTAAAGGAAGAATTTGTTACAACCCACTTAAATGTACACCCAAATCGCCTTAGCCTTCCGTGTATGCACTTATCTTTAGTGCATTATTGTTATTTCTTTAAACCCTTTGTTAATTATCTAATTGATTACATGGTTGCTAAGTCGAGTCATATCCTTGTACATATTGTTTTGGGACGATTGGGTCTCATGGGTAAAGTACTTGTGTTATGGAATAATGGGGAAGAACATCATATTATTAACCCCCATATGTGCGTTAATCTTTAAAAGTACTCCAAGTGTTTTAATTATCTTGATTCGAGTCATTAGATTAGTTTAGTGTAAATTATGTAAAAGTTCAAGTGTAAGGGAATGTTCATTCCCTATGATGTATTGTTTTGAATGGTAGGGTAAGAGTGTATGAAAAAAATAATAATAATAAATAAATAAATAAAATAATAATAATCGAAAAAAAAAACAAAAAAAAAAGAGAAAAAACATACGGACAACCATCCCGTTTCATTCTATGTTTGTTTTATGTTTTTATTATTTTTGAGTTATTAGCTTAAGTCGAGTCTAGTCTTGGCTTAGCAACGCCATATTGTACATGTAATTAACCAAGATTATTAACTCGCCACCAATAAAGATTGCCTTTATCCAACAAAACCGTGTATTCCATATCCCTACACCTAACGTTATAACCCTTTAAAAGACCTCTTTGATAGTTTATCCTAGGTGCTTACGCCATCTGGTGGAGGTTTGATCCTTTCCCAAGCCTATGGTAATCTATTTTGCTATGACAGGTAGTGAGAGATGTTTTCCATTTCCATATTGTGATATATACTTTATTACACCTGAGAGATGTGAGTATCTTAACACTATTTGTGAGGTGCTAGTGTATGACCTCCGTGCTTGTCTTTGGTCTTTAGTAGAACGATTATTTGTTGTAACTACTTTTATATTAGTGTTAAATGACCCCTAACTTGTATTTTGATTACAATAAAAGCGCATTTGCTTGAGGACAAGCAAATCTCAAGTGTAATAGTATATGATGAGGCGAAAAATGATCCGTTTTTAGGGGGTCATTTAAGCCTGGAATTGAATTTATTTGATTAAATATTGCCCTAAATCGTTCCTTTTGTGATTTTAGGTACTTTTGGAGTGAATTCTGGAAAAGAAAGCATTTTGAATGTTTTTGGAGCATAAAAGTGAAGAAAATGGCAAAGTCTTAATTTTCCTTGCTGGGAACAGTACCTGACGGCGTCACAAGCTTCTTAATGACGGCGTCAAGAGGAAAACAAGAGGTGAAGAGGATGGAGTCCATGACAGTCAAGAATGTTTTTACACTAGGGCATGATGGCGTCACCGTAGGTCGTCATGGTCCCTTTACACGTGACGGCCCAGAGGAAAATTGCTCATGACGGTGTCAGATTTGGATCTAGGCAATCCTATATTATTATGGGCGGCGGGTTGACGGCGTCAGAATTCTCTTCTTGACGCCATCTCCTTGGAAAATCTATATATAGTTTTGTAATTTTCATTCATTAAAGAGAGGACAATTTTAGGGATGACTTGGAAAAACCCTAGCACGATTTTATCAGTATTTTCAAGGGTTTTCACCCCTTGAAACCTTTCATGTTCAATTAAGATAAGTATCCTTTCAATTCATTCAATATGTCTATGTGTTGTTTGAATATATCTTACGCTTGTCTTGATTTCAACATGCTAGGCTAGATCTCTTGTGTGTTTGCTTAGATGTAGTGAAACCTATATGTTGATTATGGGTTGATTGCTTGTTTATAGTTGTTACGGATGAATGATTTTGATGTTAGGCTTAAGAAAACTGGCAGACTTCCATAGTGTAACTTTCTTGAACGTCTTAAGAAACATGAACCAATGCGTACTAGGTTTTTATGGTTGTATTTAATGCATGAGCGAATTCTAATGATCCCATGTTAGGAGCTTCTTGCAGGCTCGACATAGGAGTGAAGTAGGAGCTTATAGAGTTGGGGAAGTACGTACGCCACCCCACGATTGGTATTAAGGAATATAACCCGTCATCCACGCAACTGTAACAAACTATCAACCTGTAAAAGATATCTAGGGAGCAATGAAATCTAAGTAAACATACTAGTTTAATTAGTATTATTTTTGTTATTTTATTTTGATTGCATCTTAGTTATTGGGTTAGTTGACTAGCAACTAATTTCACCCACTCTTCCAAAACCTGAGATTTTACTTGCTTTTCATAAAATATAAAAATACAAAAAGAATCATCCCTCATCTCTAGACCTAGTTTTTAGGCTTTTTAATCCTAGCGACACTATTCCTGAGTGGAACTATTAATCCCCCGGTACTTGTCACTATACTATACTACAACGATCAGGTACACTTCCTAGTGGGGGTTGTAAGCTTCTCGAGATCCCTCAAGAGGTAAAGCCTGGTGCAATTCCCACACATCAATGTGCAACTTGTCCAAGTGTGCCTCTGGTACCTCGACTCGGGGTACACCCGGCATATGACCGGGAACAGGGCGCTGCACAAGAACTACGCGGCCAAATTCTTGGGTATAGTGCATTTTGGGAATAATCACGTAGCTATAATCACTAGTTATGGAGATCTCATTCATGATAAGGTCACAATTCAACGTATCTACTTTTTCGAACGTATCTACTTTTTCGAAGGACTGGGTCACAACTTGTTTAGTATTGGTCAATTCTGTGATAGTGGTTTAGAGGTGGCGTTTCGGAAACATTCGTGTATTGTTCGTACCCTTGAAGGCGTTGTTATTTTCAAAGGCTCTCGGGATTTGAATTTATACCAAATTGCACTTAAGGAATTAACATCACCAAAACCAATTTGTCTGCTTGCCAAAGTAACATCATCACAAACCTGGCTATGGCATCGTCGATTCTCTCACCTGAACTTCAGAACGATTAATGACCCTGCGCAACATAACTTAGTCAAAGGATTACCAAAACTGTCTTTCAAGAAAGACCATCTTTGTTCTGCTTGTGAATTGGGTAAAATGACATGGGCAACACTCAAATCCATACCTGAATTCAGTTCTGTTGCTCCATTACATCTGTTACATATGGATTTGTGTGGACCCATGCGCGTCGTCAGCAGAAATGGGAAGAAATGTATTTTGGTTATTGTGGATGACTACTCACGATACACTTGGGTTCATTTTCTTGCTTCTAAAGCCGAAACTCCTAGTGTCATCATCAAGTTCATCAAAAGAATTCAAGTTGGTTTACAAGCTCAAGTCAGATTTATCAGAACAGACAATGGAACGGAGTTCACGAATCAGATTCTTCAGAATTTCTTCGATTCAATTGGCATTACTCATCAGAGATCGGTAGCTTACACTCCTAAAAAAAATGGTGTAGTTGAAAGACGAAACCGTACGTTAGTTGAAGCTGCCAGAAAAATGCTATCCTCCGCAAACCTACCCTTAAACCTCTGGTATGAAGCCGTATCAACCGCTTGCTTCACACAAAACCAATCTATCATTAATAAACAATTCAACAAAACCCCATATCATATCCTTCACAAACGAAAACCTGGTGTTAAATATCTTTGCACCTTTGGTTGTAAATGTTACCCACTCAATGATCGAGAAGATATTGGAAAGCTCAAAGAAAAAGGGGATGTCGGAACTTTCTTAGGATATTCCACACAATCAAGTGCTTATCGAGTTTATAATCACAGAACAAAGCTGATACAAGAAACAATCCATGTTCATTTCGATGAAGTAGAAGAAATGGCTTCTGATCATGTATGTTCAGAACCCGTGCCGACGACTATGACTTCTGAACAACACAGTTCAGGACTCGCACCTAACCTCATATCATCAACCTTAACCGTATTCAAAAGGAAGTGTTAGATGGACTGTTTGAAAACTTCTACGATGAATCATGTGGTGGAAACAAGATGAAAATGTCAACATTATCCGCTGCACCTCCGATTATCGAAGTTAACAATCAAGAAGACATACCATCTCTAGTATCCGGCTCATCAACAACTACTTATGAAGATGTTGATCCCGTACCAGATACTTCTCCATCCACTTACATTCAAATAGAACATTCACCAAACAATGTCACTCCAACCTTCCATACAAATATTGATAATCAGATAATTACCAGTGCATCGTCTATAGAAGATACTTTCATTAATCCATTTGCGACTCCAGAAAATGATGTCGGTGAACCTTCAGAGCCGCAAAACATCAATCCTTCAAACATGCAACAACATTACCAACCACATCCATACAAAAGAAGTTGGACTCATGATCACCCTTTACACCAAATAATCCTTCTCAACCTATTCAAACAAGAAGTTCTACTGCCGATTTCTGTTTCTACAATTCTTTCCTAAGTCAAATAGAACCTGCCAATGTCAAAGCAGCACTTCCTGAACCAGACTGCATCGTTACAATGCAAGAAGAATTCAATCAATTTACACGACATGGCGTTTGGCGAAGGGTTCCAGGTCCTCTTGGAAAACTTATACTTGCTTTGAAATGGATTTTGAAGAACAAACTTGATGAAGATGGCGATGTAATCAGAAACAAGGCTCGTCTGGTTGCCAAAGGTTACAATCAAGAGGAAGGAATTGATTTCGATGAATGTTTTGCACCGGTTGCTCGGATCGAAGCAATACGCTTATTTTTGGCTTATGCAGCTCACAAATCTTTCACCGTCTATCAAATGGACGTGAAAACGGCCTTTTTATATGGGGAGTAAGAAGAAGAGGTGTATGTAAGCCAACCAGAAGGCTTTGTTGATTCAGATCACCCGGATGATGTATATGTTCTTGACAAGGCCGTCTACGGTCTCAAGCAAGTACCACGTGCATGGTACAAAGTTCTGTCAGAATATCTCCTCAAGAACAAATTCGCCAAAGGTTCAATCGATCCAACGTTATTTATAAGGCGTAAAGGTGATGATATCATGCTTGTTCAAATTTACGTCGATGATATTATTTTTGGATCGACGAATCCTAAGTATTGCAAAAAGTTTGAAAATATCATGCGACAGAAATTTGACATGAGCATTGATGTGCGATTTATCGAGTTATAATTTATATCTAGATTTTACCGGAATGTTAAACTAAAACACACGTAAGCAAGTGCACCTATCGTATTCTAGTATAGCAATGGTAAGAACCAAAAGTCGTATCCCAAGACGGTTGATTATTTGAAATATAGATCTAGAATGCTAGTTAAACTAATAAACAATAAAACTAAAAGGTGGGAGATGTTTATAAGATAAAGTATAAGCTACTTGAAAAGAGATTTAAAACTAAATAACAAATAAAAGCGACAAAAGAAATAGAGTTGTAAACAATTGATGGAAAATGTATTCACTTAGATTCGATTCCCCCTAGACTTTGGATAACAATTTAATTAAGCAAAAGATAAGACATAATTATATGGTGATTTCTAACGTAGAAAAGACTCCTCCGTCGACTTATCTAAACCTACAACTATTGGAAAGTTAATCCGAATGTCTTCGCGACAACCACCTCAAGCCATGCATTAAGTATATTCAACTGATTAATGAGATTTAATGAAATATGTTTAATGGTTAAAACATATAATGATAATAATAGTTGTCACTACTTGCAATCATGCACACATGTTTAATTTAAATCAGTTATCATCTCAAACCTTATTAGTATGTCTAGTCTCAAGCCTTAATCATTTAATTTCTCAATTGATCAAGAATAAGTATTATACGCATACGGATTGTTATCATAATATGCATACAATACCCACGGTAAGAAACAATAATAATTTTAATCAAACACATATGGTTCTTTATTAAACTCAATAATCATCCATATAAATTAATAATCAAATCACGAAAATATGTTATCCATCATCAAGGGTTCATCTCATCTAAGCAAATACCATGAATTTAGTCAAACATGATCAAAAGAGCAAACATGTCAATAATTAAACGAAGGTTCAACATGATATTAAAAATAATAAAAGTGCAAACCGAGTAAAATTGTTGATCGGTGTCTTGTTCACAAAGAGCAAAGCCAAAGCACATAAAACAAATCCTTCGTACTAGTTGTTGCAACGTTCAACGCCCAAACAAATAATAAAAGGAATTTTCGGAATATCAAAGTATATGAATTGCTTCTCTTCTGCCGTAACTTTTGACCACCAAAAGTTGTAAACCCCTTTTTTTTCTTTACTGTCGTATGATAATCTTCATCTCAAGGGTTTAATCCCTTTTTATATTAGCAAATTGCAAATCGTCCCTTGGGCCCTTGCCATCCGAATAATCAAACAGGCCAAGACCATGGCCTTAAGCCCATTATCTATTAAATTACATATAGCCTCAAATTCACGAGCTGCTGTTTGCACAGCTAAACCCACGAGTAACCTTTTGATTTTCCAGTATTTTATTATTTGAATACGTAGCTTTCTAATTTCTCTTTCCGTAGCCTTCTGAATCACCAAAAACGGACTCCGGACAAAGGAGTTATGACCAAAATAGTGCGACAATGTTCAAGCTTCCACTTTTCTTTATTTTACTTTAATTATTGCCAACTGCCGTGTCTTTTCGCCAATTGCTCCATTTTTACCTATGAAACAAAATAATAAATAATTAAGTACCATTTCTTATAATAAAGCATATTTAAAGAGCAATAAAATATGGGATAAATGATACATAAAATATGTATTTATTTGATGAAACTTAAATTCTTCCTGGGTCTACAAATCATACAAACTCCTAGTGGTATCAATATCCATCAGCACAAATACACAATGAAAATCTTGAAGAAGTTTGGAACGGATAAATCTGACTCCATAAGTACTCCTATGCTTCACAGACATAAACTAGATGAAGATAAATCAGGAAAACCAGTTGATCCTACAAAATATCGTAGTATGATTGGTTCACTCATGTATCTCGCATCTAGTCATCCAGATATTCAATTTGACGTCTGCATGTGTGCCCGTTACCAATCCAGGCCGACGAAAAAACACATCACTGTTGTCAAATGGATCTTTCGGTACCTAAAAGGAACAACTCACATGGGCCTCGTGTATCCAAAAGACTCCGGTTTTGAACTTATTGCCTATTCAGATGCAGATTATGCAGGATGTCAAATTGATTGCAAAAGTACTTCTGGAACTGCTCAATTCTTGGGGGAGAAATTAATCAGCTGGTCTTCAAAGAAACCAAAATCATACTACACTTTCCACTGCTGAAGCTGAATATATTTCTCTCTCTGGATATTGTGCCCAAGTATTATGGATGAAAATATAATTGACGGACTATGGTTTCTTCTACGACAAAATCCCAATTTATTGTGATTTGAAAAGTGCCATTGCCATCTCTTGTAACTCAGTACTGCATTCAAGAACGAAGCACATAGCAGTATTTTAAAGGGTTAGATAAACGTGTTTTAAAGCATGAGCATTATAAAACAACGTTTATTCTATACCTTAAACATTTTTTTGAAAAAGTATCACAAATCAACAAATTTTTTTTAGTGAGGAAAATAAAAACAGTAAGAGAGAATAAAATCGCATGTGAAAAGAAAAGAGCATGCGCTTATGCTATAAAAGCAAGAAAGCATAAGAAAAGAAAAAGAAAAAGAAATATGCTCAAAAAAGAAATGCCAGAGTATATAAAAACAGACAGAGTGAAAAATAAATATTGTAAACGTTATCAAGATTCTTACATCTTTTATGTCATTTCAGAATCAATCATTACAGTGGCTCAAGACAACAACAACCACAAGAAGTTCCAGAAAATCCTAATGTATCACTACGACAACTCACCTCTGAACAAATCCTTCCCTCCACCAATTATGTCATACTAGGTGACAACAACTATCTGTTTAATCCACACCAGTTCAACTGTGATCATCCAATAATCATTGAAATACTGAAAAATCACCCAATATTCCCTGCTCTCAACAACAGTTCCATTGAAATTCCCCAAATTTACATTAAGCAATTCTGGAACACAGTGTATATTGTTCCCAACCCCAAACACGCAATGCTGAAAGTCACAGTTGACAGATACACAGCAACACTTACAAGTGAGTCACTCAAAAGTGCACTGGACTTACCGGCAGCAACATCCAACAACAAACACGGGTTTGAATTTCTACCAGGCAATAACCAAATGCAGCAATTCTTTTTGGAACTTCACTTTGACAATGACTTAATCAAGCTCATCAACACTTCTAGTTTCAAGAGAAAGTGTCTTCCAGGCTTATGGGCAACAATGTTCTCAATTCTTAACCGATGCCTTTGATGCGTGGGAATTGCACCAGGCTTTACCTCTCGAGGGATCTCGAGAAGCTTACAACACCCACCAGGCAGTGTACCTGATCGTTGTAGTATAGTATAGTGACAAGTACCGGGGGATTGATCGTTCAACTCAGGAATAGTGTCGCTAGGATTAGAAAGCCTAAAAACTAGGTCTAGAGGTGAGGGATGATTCTTTTTGTATTTTTATATTTTATGAAAAGCAATTAAAATCTTGGGTTTTAGAAGAGTGAGCGGAATTAGTTGCTAGTCAACTAATCCAATAATTAAGATGCAATCAAAATAAAATAACAAAAATATAAATAAAGCTAATTAAACTAATGGTGTGAACAATAAATGGGAAAATTGTGTTTACTTAGATTTCATTACTCCCTAGATATCTTTTACAGGTTGATAGTTTGTTACAGTTGCGTGGATGACGGGTTATATTCCTTAATACCAATCGTGGGGTGGCGTACGTACTTCCCCATCTCTATAAGCTCCTACTTCACTCCTATGTCGAGCCTGCAAGAAGCTCCTAACATGGGATCACTAGAATTCGCTCATGCATTAAATACAACCATAAAAACCAAGTACGCATTGGTTCATGTTTCTTAAGATGTTCAAGCAGGTTACACTATGGAAGTCTGCTAGTTTTCTTAAGCCTAACATCGAAATCATTCATCCATTACAACTATAAACAAGCAATCAACCCATAATCAACATCTAGGCTAGTTTCATTACATCTAAGCAAACACACAAGAGATCTAGCCTAGCATGTTAAAATCAAGACAAGCATCTAGGCTGGTTTCGTCCCTAAAATTGTCCTCTCTTATGAATAAAAATTACAAAGACTATATATAGATTTTCTAAGGTGACGGCGTCAAGAAGAAAATTCTGACGCCGTTAACCCGCCGCCCATAATAAAATCGGATTGCCTAGATCCAGATTTGACGTCGTCAAGACCATTTCTCCTCTGGGCCGTCACATGTTAAGGGGTCATGACAACCTTGGTGACGCCGTCACGCCCTAGTGCAAAAGTGTTCTGGACCGTCATGGACTCCATACTCTTCACCTCTTGTTTTTCCTCTTGACGCCGTCATTAAGGAATTGGTGACGCCGTCAGATACTGTTCCCAGCAAGGAAAATTAAGACTTTGCCGTTTTCTTCACTTTTATGCTCCAAAAACGTCCAAAATGCTTCCTTTTCCATAATTCACTCCAAAAGTGCCTAAACTCACAAAATGAATGATTTAGGGCAATATTTGATCAAATAAATTCAATTCCGGGCTTAAATGACCCCCTAAAAACGGATCATTTTTCGCCTCATCATATACCCTTACACTTGAGATTTGCTTGTCCTCAAGCAAATGCGCTTTTATTCTAATCAAAATACAAGTTAGGGATCATTCAACACTAATATAAAAGTAATTACAACCAATAATCGTTCCACTAGAGACCAAAGACAAGCACGGAGGTCATATACTAGCACCTCACAAATAGTGTTTAGATACTCACATCTCTCGGGTGTAATAAAGTATATATCACAATATGGAAATGGAAAATATCTCTCACTACCTGTCATAGCAAAATAGATTACCATGGGCTTGGGAAAGGATCAAACCTCCGCCACATGGCGTAATCACCTAGGATAAACTATCAAAGAGGTCTTTTAAAGGGTTATAACGTTAGGTGTAGGGATATGGAATACACGGTTTTGTTGGACAAAGGCAATCTTTACTGGTGGCGAGTTAATAATCTTGGTTAATTACATGTACAATATGGCGTTGCTAAGCCAAGACTAGACTCGACTTAAGCTAATAAATCAAAAATAACAAAAACATAAAACAAACATAGAATGAAACGAGATGGTAGTCCATATGTTTTTTCTCTTTTTCTCTTTTTCGATTTTTTTTTTTTTTTTTTTTTTTTTTTTTTTTTTTTTTGCATACACTCTTACCCTACCATCCAAAATAATACATATTGGGAATGAACATTCCCCTTACACTTGAATTTTTACATACTTTACAATAAACTAATCTAATGACTCGAATTAAGATAATCAAAACACTTGGAGTACTTTTAAGATCAACGCACATATGGGGGTAATAATATGATGTTCTTCCCCATTACTCCATAACATAAGTACTTTACCCATGAGTCCCAATCGTCCCAAAACAATATGTACAAGGATATGACTCGACTTAGCAACCATGTAATCAATTAGATAATTAACTAAGGGTTTAAACAAATAACAATAATGCACTAAAGATGAGTGCATACACGGAAGGCTAAGGCGATTTGGGTGTACATTTAAGTGGGTTGTAACAAATTCTTCCTTTAAGTTAGATGCTTAAAGGTAGAAACAAAAAGATAGGCTCGGAGGTGTGTACTAGGGGTTTCGTGTACTAAAAATGAGTACAATGCTAATGGTGTGGGAAAAATTAGTTGACTTAACTAGCTAAGTAATATGACTTAAATGGTCAAGTAATTATGTACGGGTTTAACACAAGGGTGATCCTAATGCCTCTTATCATGTAGTAAATCCTACTACACGAATGTAGTCTCACTAGCGGTCTCAGGATGCATCACTAACGCAAGTTCTAGAATCTAAATGCTACCGGTACACTCATCAACACTAATAGTAAATATTTTTCCTATCAAATCTAAAGGCGAACCTCACATATTTGGGTGGAAAATTTTTCTGAATGTTATATTTTTGTGCTAGTCATACAATCTCCTATCCATGAGACGCTTGCTAAGGCTAAAGTTTCACTCCTAAATGTTATAAAAAATTTTAAATTTGGCGCTAAAATTACACTAACAAGTATTTCTCTTAGGTTTATTACACACCTACCATTGAACAAACAAACTCAAGTGCAATTGTATCCTATAAGGTATCATCATTTACCCTCCCCTTACACTTAGGATGAACATTGTCCCCAATGTTCATTTAAAGAATGTAAAAGTGAAATAGGTAATAGAATGAAATCAAATACTCCCCTGATTCGCTCGGTGTGGATAGTGCGGTAACAAGGTTAGATCTTTCTCCAAGAAAATGAACAATCAAAGCTTCCCTTCCAGAAATATAAATCATCTTCTTCTCATATATAACCTGTTAAACCTGAGAAAACAAACAAGGCAACCTCGCGTAAAATCGGCGGTAATCTATATATACTAACAAATCCTAGAAAACAATGTAAGATATAATGCTTGTGGAATGAATGTTTGTAGATTTCCTGGAGTTTATAAAACTAAAGATTCAACAAAAACTTTAAGACTCCGTTAGAAAAACAAAACTAGCAAAATTTCCAGAATTTTACACATGACGCCGTCAGGAATTTCTTCCTGACTCCGTCAGAAGTGATCTGCAGAAATCTTTATGTTAAGTTTTCGGAAAATTTCTGAAAAAAAAAACTTATGTCCTACTTCCTGAAAAATCTTGCAAAACATCATTATGACTCGATACAAGCATTTGACTCTAACAAATACGAATATACATGTTCATTTAATATTGTGGAGAATCATGATCAATTTTGTTTCTTAAAAACATATTTGGGGTTTCCCCTTACACTTATCTTTTGCGAAATACCTTTGGATGAAGTTAAGACTAAGCCAAACGAGAAAATAAAGTATTTTCACCATTTTAGTTTTAAAACATGATCTACCAACAATAAAAATAAAGCATGCATACGGAAACAAATAACAATCAAACAAATAAAAATCACATAAAGCATGGGTTGCCTCCCAAGAAGCGCTTTTCTTTATTTACGAGTCTTGTAGCTAGACTCAAGGTCATGGGTTATTACGTGACCTCATCTCTCGAGATGATGTACCCCATATAGTTGCGTTCATTACTATTGTGGTGGTGATGTTTCAATATGTCGATACTCTTAATCACCTCTCTTCCTCCTTTACTTCTCAAGTTAGCCATCCTATCTTGGCTTATGCCCTCAATTGTGAAAGGCCCATACCACCAGGGACTCGGTTTATCGGGAGGTATCGTTATCTCCAAGTGTCTTAAGAGTACTAGGTCCCCTTTTTCGAATGGTATATGGTTCCTCGTTGGTTGACTATGTTCAAACTCGACATGAACTTCGTTGCTTTTGCTTCCTTCATGTTTAGTTTCTTTGTAACTTTTGATTCTTGCCTCCCATGCAAGTATCTTCTCCTGAACATGAATAGGCGATGTGTCAATGTTGTTTTTGAGCCTTCTCCTCATCAAACTTTCTTGCGCATATCGCGGGGTCATGGGAAAACTAATCTTGCATTTTCCTAATTTAGGCTCAATTTTCCTATTTTCATACCTAAAGACAGCTCTTGCGGTGGTAAGGAATGGTGCCCCAAGGATTATTGGCATGCATCCACCTCCTTTATCATCGATGATCATGAAATCAACGGGATACATGAATCCTGCGACATTGACCAGCACATCTTCTGCGATTCCCAGGGGGTACACGTAAGAGTGTCCAGCGAAGGATAGCCTAACACGAGTGGTAGCTGGCACTTTTGACGTTAGTTGGGTGTAGATAGTTAGGGGCATAAGATTTACTTCCGATCCTTGGTCGGCGAAAGCGTTTAGATATATCAAATTCCCGATACTGGCCGGTATCTCAAAGTTCCCACACACCATCTGCTTAGCAACCACTTTTTGTACCAGTAGTTTCTCGAATATCGGTCCCCCAGGTAATGTATCATACTCATCTTTTCCCTCCTCCTCCTTCTCTGAACCCTGTTTGGAGGACTGGTTACGCCCGTCACCCTTTATCCAATTTGTTATGGTGCTTTCATTTATATCATGTTTCAGGTAGTAACTTAAGGATTGGGATTTTGGCGGTTCTTTTGTGGTTTGTTCACTAGGGGTTTCCACTTTCTCATTATCCGTGTGGACAATTGTGATGGAATTAACAAACCGGGTAGTGGGGGTGATGCTTTCTTTCCTCAGTAACATCCTTTCAGGGTTTTCTGGTTGGCATATTCCTCCACTAGGGTCATCATCTCATTCATTTTGTCTTGCATCTCCTCCTTTTGTTAATAAACTGCTTCCTCGAATCTAGCAAGCCGCTCAAAATGGGTTGCCATATATTCCCTCATTCTGGCTTCAAATTCCGGGCTAAGTTTCTCAGGAGGAGAATAAGGTGGGGCATAATTTTGAAAGGTCTCAACATTCTCTCTAGAGGGTGACACTGGTAACAGCGTTGAAGTCATTTTCGAGACAGAATTGACAGCAGCCCGTCTAGGACTTAAGGGTCTCTTTTGCCTTTCCTCGAAATAGTCAAGTTTTGCCTCAAGTTTGCAAAGGAGTTCATCAGAGATTTGATTAGTCCCTCCAGGTGTCTAGATTGCGTTGATGGCTGCTTCTATAGTGTGATTAAACTCCCATAACTCTTGATTATCAGCGGCAAGTTCGTCAGTAATTGCCCACGATTCCTCGGCGTTCTTATCACGCAATCTACCTCTGGCGGCTCGATCGATGGTGCGTTTAGTGTGATAGTCGACATGGTCATAGAAGATTTGAACTAATAACCAAAGATTTATACCATGATGAGGGACTTTGTGGAGTAGATCCTTGAAATGAGCCCACGCTTCGTAGAAAGTTTCACCCTGATGTTGTTCAAACATCAAGATGTCATTTCTAAGCATCGCAGTCTTCCCTGGTGGGAAGAATTGAGCAAGGAAACGAGTGGTGAGATCATCCCAAAAGGTGATGGATCCAGCGGGTGAACGTTCAAGCCATTGACTAGCTTGATCACGTAGAGAGAATTGGAATAGGCGTAATCGGGTCGAGTCTCTAGTTGTAACATCAAGGTCTATAGAATCTACGATTTTAAGGAAGTCCTTGAGATGTTGATTAGGATCTTCGGAACGAAGTCCATGGAATGCACATCCGATTTGCACCAACCGGATGGTGTCGGATCGCAAGGGGGACACATTGGTTCCATGGGTGAGCTCAATAGTGTTTCAATAGCCTTGGTGGCTAGGTCGAGAATACTCTCCTAGGGTTCGGGGCCTAAGAGGTTGGTTTGCTAGTGGTGGGTTTTATTAGTGGTCTTGTTGTGGTGGGTTGATGGGTTCAAAGATGTTACCACCTTCCATGATGTCGGATGGTAAAGATTACGAACAAAGACACGAAGAAATAGATAGACTAAAGAAAAGCTAAAAAATAAAAATAAACTCTTGCTAGAAAGGAATCTAGCAAGTAGACCTAATAAAAAGAAATCCTAACCTAGACAATAACTATTCCCCAGGTTGCGGCGCCAAAAACTTGATGCGTGGGAATTGCCCCAGGCTTTACCTCTCGAGGGATCTCGAGAAGCTTACAACCCCCACCAGGCAGTGTACCTGATCGTTGTAGTATAGTATAGTGACAAGTACCGGGGGATTGATCGTTCAACTCAGGAATAGTGTCGCTAGGATTAGAAAGCCTAAAAACTAGGTCTAGAGGTGAGGGATGATTCTTTTTGTATTTTTATATTTTATGGAAAGCAATTAAAATCTCGGGTTTTAGAAGAGTGGGCGGAATTAGTTGCTAGTCAACTAATCCAATAACTAAGATGCAATCAAAATAAAATAACAAAAATATAAATAAAGCTAATTAAACTAGTGGTGTGAACAATAAATGGGAAAATTGTGTTTACTTAGATTTCATTACTCCCTAGATATCTTTTACAGGTTGATAGTTTGTTACAGGTGCGTGGATGACGGGTTACATTCCTTAATACCAAACGTGGGGTGGCGTACATACTTCCCCATCTCTATAAGCTCCTACTTCACTCCTATGTCGAGCATGCAAGAAGCTCCTAACATGGAATCACTAGAATTCGCTCATGCATTAAATACAACCATAAAAACCTAGTACGCGTTGGTTCATGTTTCTTAAGACGTTCAAGCAAGTTACACTATGGAAGTCTACCAGTTTTCTTAAGCCTAACATCGAAATCATTCATCCATTACAACTATAAACAAGCAATCAACTCATAATCAACATCTTGGTTTATTACATCTAAGCAAACACACAAGAGATCTAGCCTAGCATGTTAAAATCAAGACAAGCGTCAGATATATTCAAACAACACATAGACATATTGAATGAATTGAAAGGATACTTATCTTAATTGAACATGAAAGGTTTCAAGGGGTGAAAACCCTTGAAAATACTATAAAAGTCGAGCTAGGGTTTATTCAAGTCGTCCCTAAAATTGTCCTCTCTTATGAATGAAAATTACAAAGACTATATATAGATTTTCTAAGGTGACGGCGTCAAGAAGAAAATTCTGATGCCGTCAACCCGCCGCCCATAATAAAATTGGATTGCCTAGATCCAGATTTGACGCCGTCAAGACCATTTCTCCTCTGGGCCGTCACTTGTTAAGGGGTCATGACGGCCTTGGTGACACCGTCACACCCTAGTGCAAAAGTGTTCTGGACCGTCATAGACTCCATACTCTTCACCTCTTGTTTTTCCTCTTGACGCCGTCATTAAGGAATTGGTGACGCCGTCAGGTACTGTTCCCAACAAGGAAAATTAAGACTTTGTCGTTTTCTTCACTTTTATGCTCCAAAAACGTCCAAAAAGTTTCCTTTTCCCTAATTCACTCCAAAAGTACCTAAAATCACAAAAGGAACGATTTAGGGCAATATTTGATCAAATAAATTCAATTCCGGCCTTAAATGACCCCCTAAAAATGGATCATTTTTCGCCTCATCAGCCTTGCAAGCAAAAAACCGGGAATTGATGCTGGAAGATTCTCTATCTACCAGATATTTTATGGTGTGGTTAATCAGTGCCACTTTGACTATGCTTCGTTAATTTGGATTGAGCTAGTTGAATTGGTACAAAACAAACTCAAGTCAAAGATGAAAAAGACGGCGAAGGGTGCCTATATTCCTTTTGTTAGATTCATCAAGCTCATCATTAGAGATATGATGAAATCTAACAAATTGTCAGCAAGGCCGATTGAAGTCAGAATTAATGATAAAGTCATGAAAAATCTGCAACCGGCAAAAGATCCAACAACTAAGCCACCAATGCCCATACCTAAAGAATTTCTTGATCTTGCTGACAAGAAGTCAATGGCATACAAGGAATATATACGTAGATCTTCCATTTATATAGAAAGCTCGAAACCGAGGGGACCTACCCCTGAAACGCATAAGGAATTTGATCCTAGCGCCAATTTAGGACTAGAGACGGGGAGTAAGGAACAACAGGTTAAACTAGGGGATACAAGGCGTAAAAGAATACAATGACTTGCTGACATTCAGCAGTCTGGGGACATAAGGGAAAAGGATACAGCTCACGTGAGTTAAGAATCTGGAACAACACTTACAGAAGATTCTGAAACAACATTGTCTGATAATAATGAAAATGTCGATGTCGCAAATGAAGGGCATGATGGAGAGGAGGTGGATACAACACATAGGCCGGAAGGTAGAAAGGAGACTAGGTTAGAATCAGACACCAGTAGTATAATAAAGTCATCTAAGTTACACCAACTCGTATGTACTCCTGAACGAACTAATCCTGCGTCTTGTGTTGACACAGCGACTAGTTTTCCGTCGGAAACTCTTTGTGGATCCGACTCATTACCATTCACCCCGCCTAATCCACCAACTCAACAACAAACAACAACAACAACAACAACAACAACACATACAACACATATTATTCTACAACAAATACATGATCCTCCACATACGGTAACTACACCAACAACAATCCCAACATCATCATCAACAACTCCTCACACTCGACTAGAGACTCCCATTGCTAACATCACATTAGGATATCTAAATCGAGCGATACATGCATTTTCTATCGACTTCAAAGAACAATACGAAGCTGAAGAGAAACGAAGAAAAATTCACGAAGTTGTTACCAAAGAGGTCACTGGAGACGAGGAACTCACTTTTGATCAACTTTGAGAAATGATGCATAAAATCTTTACTGATCAACCTCATCTTCAGAATGAAAAACCAAACCTCTATCATTCACTCATGGCCACTTATGCCTCTGGACAAGACTCAACATATATTGCAACTCTCCGATCGTCAATGACTGCTAATCACAAAAAACTACTTCACTCGATAAAGGAGCTGAAAGACAAAGTCCTTATTCTATAGCAAACGTGCAGACCTCAATCTCATAAACGTAATCAAGATGACCCTAACTCGGGTAATCCTGAGGGGGAGAGAAGATCAAAGAGATTGAGACACACCACCTTCACTTCTTCTACAACACAAGAAACTTCATCAACCACCAGGTCAAGCTTGCAATCGACAAGATTTCGATCTTCTGATACTCATAATGTACAAGAGGGTTCTGCAGCTACTGATTCAGGTGAAACAGAACAAGAAAAAGAATGGGTAAGTGCAACAGACACGAGTGAAAGAGATGCAGGAAAGTCCATGGCAACTGAACCTATAAGTATGCCAACGGTTGAAAAGCCCAAAGCATTCTCATTAAGTCAGTCTGCCACAAGGCATGTAATGGATGAACTTTATAGGAAGATTCTAATGGATACACATGTCAGAGATGTATATTGTAGCATTAAAAATATGTAATAGAAAAGTGATGGTCATTCTCATTATAAGAACTTTGTGTCGTGTGTTAAGATATGTAATAGATTAGTCATTGGGCTTTGGACTTGGCAAGCTAATATGTTATGTGTTATGTTATCTAAGCCTTGTAATGTTTATGTAATCCAAGTCCAAGCCCAAGCCCATAGAAAGCCTTTAGGGCATCTCATGTTATGTACTATATAAACACCTCAAAGGCTCATTTGAGGTGTGTGCTTGTGTGTGTAAGTGTGTATGTTTTATTAATAAAGTTCTCTTCATCTTTATCTCTGGTTCTCTCATATTAACGCCGCATATATCATATCAAGTCACCATCTTTACTTCATAGACGTGCTTATATTGTGATAGAGTTGATAGTTTTAAGGTCCTACAAGTGGTATCTGTTAGCCTCGCTATTTTATAAAGATAACGTCACACAAGTGAAATGGACTAGATATGTAGTAAGTTGTGTCCATTGGGACTACTTACGTACATTAGGCAAACATGTAGTGTGATGGGCCTATAAATACCCCTCATGACTCTCCATGAGGGGTGTGGTTAATCATTAGGTTATTGTGTATTCATTGTTTTATTAATAAAGTTTCCTTTTATTCTCCACCCTCTCTTTACTTTCTCTCACTAGAAAGATGAATACTTTCATCATCTTTGATCAACCTCGACCTCCCGAACCACATGAATCATACATATTATCGGTCCTACAATTGGTATCAGAGACTCGTTGTGTTATCTTATGATTTTTTTGTGGTTCGTACCTTGTTTGAAGCTGTTTGTACCATTTTTTTCAGATCCGGAATTTTTTTTCCATATCTATTGTGGTTTAATAGTTTTTAAACAATATTATTATGTATCCAAATGGTTAATAATAACCAAACCGTGAAACTGTGGTCCATATGTGGTCAAAATAGTCAAACAGGTGATATCTTGGTCTCGTTTTCTGGGTTTCCCTGGAAAATTTTGAAGATTATCGAGTATGTAAGGTTTTTATCGAGTTAGACACAGTTTTGTCGAGTAAGATTCATGTTTATCGAGTAAGGTTGCTTCTTATGGCGAATTATCCCGATCCTTATCGTTTATCGAGTAAGGAACTCTTGTCAATCGACTAAAGGAAACTATAACTTGTTAAACTCAGATTTATCGAGTAAGCACACTGTATCGAGTAACAAAGCTTATCGAGTAACCTTATTAAGCACACCTTATCGAGTTAAGAACTTACCTGTTTGACCTCAGATCTATCACTCATCACTGGTCAAAAAGGTGAAAACAAAAGAAATAAGTAAGACAAAGCAGAAGGACTTTGACCACTTGACCAAAAACCAAAGACCACAACTCATTTGGACTTCAGCTCATAGATGTCATCAGTCCACTGTTATGAAACCAAAATGAAAATGAAAGAGATGACCAACATAGTCTATCCACTGCCAAATCTAAACCAAAACCATCCTAACAAATCATTCACGGCTACACCCATATCACAAATCCTTCTCTAACAACAACTCAACTCGAACCTACACTAGAAAATAAAACAATAGATCTCAGATTCTATTCAACTTTATAGCAATCTTTCAAGATTTTTTAAGTTGAACACACATCATCATCGATCCTATTGGAAGCAACCTTCCTTAATATACGAACATACAAGAGATGAAAAATAACTATGAAGTTATTCTCTATCTTGGTTCGCTCAAATCACTCAACCTAAAAACAACACCACCTACCTGAGGTCATTAAAGACCTTGAAGTGAAAACCTTATGTTCTTCAGTCGTACCTAATAATAGGAGAGGAAGGTGTTTTTGTTCATGTGATTTGATTCGTGGGTATTGATGAAGGATAAGAGTTAGATCAGATAAATGGAAGAGCTGAGTTTTTCATTTCGATCTGAGCTTGGAATGTGTGGAGTAGATAAGATCTGATGAGAGAAGTTTGTGTGAAGGGGGCAGAGTTTATGATATGTTTTAGCTTTAGTGAAATGTGAATGAAATTAGGGTATGGTATTCATATATACAGTAATTTTTTTTGGGATTGATTGGGTATGTATGCATAGGGCCCGTTTCATTGTTATTGGATTGGGCTATGATCGGTTTGGACTGCTAATGGACTATGTTGCTATATACGAATTGGGCTTGTGTTGCATTACGCATACATGGATTACTAAAATATGGTATCTGAATTTGTTTTTTGGATACACATGTTTTATATCATTTAGCAAAATGAGTGGTATCTTGGTATACAAATTTCACGGGATTACATTATTCACGGCTAGAATTGCTATGTTTAACAAAAATGACTACGGGGTTGTTGTACGATATTATTGATTTGACTTTGAAGTGGCATTTCAAAAAGTGTACTTATTTATCTCAAAGTCTAGGGGTGGTTGGATGCATGACTATTGAAGATAACTTGTCTGCACAAATTAAAAATTTAGACTTGACAATCTAGTTATTACTGATGTAAGGAGTTATGTTGTAGTGCTCACAGTATAACTATCACTTTAAGGAGTTATGTTGTACTCAGTGTCACGCGAAGCAGTGGATTGTTAAAGCGGCGAATATCTCGTGCAACCTCATACTTAAATGAGTTACATTGTAGTGCTCAGTATAGGTATTAAGTCACATCTATCGTACAAGCATTAAGTCACAAGATGGGATGTTTTACTTCATTTTCAAGTTGGTCATATCGGGTTGTCTCCACATGTGGTCATTACTATTAGCAGGTGAATTAAAAGGAGGTTCGTTTAAAGGTTGATTTGAGAGAATTGTATTGAGAGTATATTTTTGCGACATATACTCACAAATATGCTTTAAAGATCTGTTATGGCTTCAAAATTGCATCAAGTAGAAGGTGATTTTACGGCATGTACACTAAATAGTATGATGATTTCGATAAATCGCAACCATCAGGCGGGAGAAGTACACGTAGTGTTTCGTCTTCAATAATTTGGTCAGCTGAAGGAATTGTGCTTACACTGGAACCGAAGAAGTACCATTAATGTGTACATCTGGGCTTATTACCAACTTGGATGCAATGTTATGTGAGTTATGTTGTAATGATGCTCCCCGAACGACAACCATGGTGCTACACTTTTGAATCTACTTTATCCGCTGCGTGATGTAAAAGAGTTGTCAGTTTAGGAGCGAGCAGATGAAAGAAAAAGGCTCACTAGTTAGGAGGGGTAATAACCTAACTAGACCATTACAGTTGAAGTTCAGAGCTACGTAAATTAGTGCCGTTAGTGCCAAAGATCAAATGCCGAGATCTTCGGAAGAGATGAACTTCAAGTCTGCCTCAGTATCTAGACTACAGAGACTCTGCGCTTCAACAACATAAACATAGTTTAATATTGTTGTATGTTTATGTATTTATAGGTCTCATGTAACCATTCATGCGTGACGATATCTTGGAGTGAGATTGTTAGCCTCGCTATTTTATAAAGATAACGTCACACAAGTGAAATGGACTAGATATGTAGTAAGTTGTGTCTATAGGGACTACTTATGTACATTAGGAAAACATGTAGTGTGATGGGCCTATAAATACCCCTCATGACTCTCCATGAGGGGTGTGGTTAATCATTAGGTTATTGTGTATTCATTGTTTTATTAATAAAGTTTCCTTTTATTCTCCACCCTCTCTCTACTTTCTCTCACTAGAAAAATGAATATTTTCATCATCTTTGATCAACCTCGACCTCCCGAACCACATGAATCATACATATTATCGGTCCTACAGTATCAATCGCCTAACAATGATTTAGGAGTGTGTTCAAATCATTTTTATCAAACTTTCTCTTTAAAAAGTTGCATTTTTATTTAAAAAACATGGGCTTTTCTTTAAAAAGTTTTGATTTGTACGTGTTTTTAGTGTTAAAGTTGTTGTTTTTATTGCAGTTTTAGTGATTATAAGTGTTTTGGAAGAGATTTGATCAAAAGAAACAAGTGGAAATCGAGTTTTTTTGTGAAAAAATCATATTTTTACACTTTCTGGTCATCTTACGCGTAATAGTACAAGCATTATCCTACTTTTTCACATAAATAGTACAAATAGTACTGTTTACGCTTAAGTTTTAGCACAAAACCCTCTTTCTATGCCTAAGTTGGAGTTTTCTACGCATAACATTGAGTTCCTACGCCTAAGTTTCAAGTCTTACGCCTAAGTTGAGTTTCTTACACATAAGATCTTACGCAAAAGTTTGGAGTCTACGCATAAGATTGAATTTTACGCAAATGTTCTTACGCAGAAGTTTCTTCAACGATCAGAGGTTACTCAGTACTTCCCTAGCTTGGACAAGTTAGTGGAATACTTCGACTTGGGATATCTTTCATGCTTGGACAAGTTTGAGAGATCAGTTTGGTTCATTAACCTTACGCATAAACTATAGCTTACGCTTAAGCCAAAGTTTACGCCTAAAGTCAAAAGTGACGCATAAACTATCAAGGTTACGCATAACTTCAACTTTACGCCTAACATAAATTTACGCCTAAGCTCCAGGTTACGCGTAAGAATCAAGGTTACTCATAAGATCAATGTTTACACATAAGATCAAGGTTTACGCATAAGATCAGATCATCATAGTTGACATTTGCTGCTTAGAATTTGACTTTTGACGACCAAACTTCAAACGGCCATAACTTTTGAACCGTAACTCCGTTTTTGACGAATTAGCTGTCAAAACGACTGAAACAGGCTGAATATGGTGAGGTTTCACCACAAAGTCATGAAACGAATTTTTCGAGGCTCAAATCACCTCCGGAGTGAAGTTTTTGAGGTTTTAAAAGTTTTTGACCAAAATTTTCACTACAACAACTTGCATCAACTTAGATCAAACACAACTCCTACTTCGTTGAATCGATCCAAGATCAACTTTATCATTCATCAATGGCAACTCAGCAAGATATTCATGCAGCCGGTGCCGAAAACCGACCTCCCATGCTGTCAAAGGGTGGTTATTCACAGTGGGCTAGTCGTATGATGCACTATCTTAAGACCAAACCAAATGGAAAACTTCTCATCAAATCCATTATGGAAGGACCCTTCAAACCAAGAAAAGTACTAGACCCTGGAGATCTAATTAGAACCCCCCCCCCCAGTACAACCATACTATAGAGATCAGAATGAGACTTAGTACACTGAGGAAGACAGACAACAAATTGCAGCTGATGATCAAGCATTTCATCTAGTTGTTCTTGGTCTACCTAAAACCATTTATGCAACTATTGACAGTGAAGGAAGTGCTCATGCAGTCTGGGAAAGAGTCAAGAGCTTAATGTATGGGACAGACATCGGGAAACAGGAAATGGAAACACAATTGCTCAAGGAACTTCGCAAGTTTACTTCAATTCCTGGTGAATCCATAGAGTCGTACTCCCTCAGGTTCTGTAAGATCATGAATGATTTATCGAGACACAACCTCAGTCAGACAAACATTGCGAACAACACCAATTTTATGAATGAGTTACAACTAGAATGGGGAAGATACGTCACTATTGTTTATCAGACAAAGAATTTGCATGAAGTGACTTATGATCAGTTGTACGACTTCTTGAAGCAAAATCAAGCTGAGGCTAATGAAGTAAGGGCTGAATTACTGCTAAAAAGCATGATCCTCTAGCATTAATTGCTAATACACCAACATCTCTACCAGTGAATACACAACAACCATCATCATCTTCCATTCACAACTACATGAAACCATCATACATTCAACAACCAACACCTGTCTACCAACAACAATTCTACCCACAAAAACAACATGTCTACCATCATACATTCCACAACAATAATGCCCACAATTCCAAGAACAAGAATTCACTGAAAATGATGAAGCTACTGCAGCCTTGACACAATTGTTTGCTTTTTTGACAAAGGCATTCCAAGGACGCTATTCTACACCAACTAACAACAACCAAAGGATTTCATCGAACACTCGCAACAAGCAGATTTCTCAACCAAGTTTCAATATGGCCAACAAAGGCCAAATGGTTGGAGTTTATGGGAATCAGTAGGGATACGCTACTGGATTTAACATGAGTAATCAGAATATGCAGAATCAGTTGGGTCAGTATGCTGGGAATCAGTTTGGTCAGTATGTAGGGAATCAAATGGGTCAGTTTGTTGGAAATCAGAGGGGTCAGAATGTTGGCAATCAGGCAATGGGTAATCAGATTAGGAATGTGGCAGCTACAGTTATTGGGAATAATGGAAATGTGAATCAGGGTAATCCGGTAAAGTTTTTCAACTGCCAGGGTGCAGGTCATATGGCAAGGAACTGTCCTACAAAGCCGAACAAGAGAGATCCAGAGTATTTCCATAAAGCATTACTGTTGGCACAAAAAGATAAGGCAGGGTTTCAGTTGAATGCAGAGGAAATAATTTTATGGCTCTTATGAATGACATGGAAGACAGAGAGGATATCGATGAGTACTGCATATTCATGGCAAATCTTCAGGAAGCTAAGTATGACACGGATTCTGACACACTTCCTGTTTATGACACCAATGGACCATCTGAGATATCAAACTTTAATACATGTCACAATAATGATATATTTGATATGCCTCCTCATGAGGAACAACATTCTGAGAAGCTAGCACCCACTTATGATACATACCTGAATAGGCCAAGTAGTAGCAATACTCCTTCAGCAACTCCAGTTGTGAATCATAATGGAGGCTTCGTTTCACAGCATGTTGAGAATGATGAGGAAACACGTGATTTATTTGAATCATTATTGAACAATTGTAGTATTGAAATTGAGAAAGTTAAAAAGGTCAATCGCGAAGTTTAGGCCGCGAATGAGAAATTGACCACTGAGCTTGAGAGATACAAGGAAAATGCAAAAAGTTTTCAAATTGACACAAAACGCGAGTCAGAATTGGAAATTGGTTATAGGAAGTTACTTGTTAAAGACAGGGAATTGAAAAACAAATTTGACACTCTTCAAATTAGTTCAACAAAAACCATTAACTTTTAAGACAGGAAATTTCTGAATTAACAAACCAACTTTCAAAACAAAAATCAGCTTATACCAATCTTGAAAAAGAACAGGATGAGTTGAAAAAGGACTTTGCAAAGAAAGAAGATAAACTTTTGGACGAAATCATAGAGTCAGAACACAAGATTGCAAAGCTAGAAGACTTAGTGGTTAAGTCGGGTCAGTCAAGTCAAACAATGAATATGATTGCTAATCAAACTAATCTGATTTACCATACGAAACATAAAATGGCTCTTGGTAACAAAACTCCTTGCAATCTCAAGAAAGCTCAGGAAGAACAGAATGTTTTGTATAATGGTAATGTGATTTACACCAAACATGATCCTCATATTGTTCGTGATTATGTGGATACAATGGAACTTGTCGAAGAGAGCATTACTAAAATGAAACAAAAGAATTTGAAACCAATCGATTACAACAAACTGAACAAACTTTCTGGAATTACTTTTGTTCCAAAAAAAGAACCATCAGTGTTTTCCATAAAATGAACATTCTCAAAACTAGTTTCTAAACCAGTAGTTGCTTCCAAATCGATTTCAAACATGGAACATATGTCTTCAAACAACACTTTTAACACAAGTGCTGCAAGGGGATATCTTGATGATCTTAAAACCAGAATTGGGCAACTTAAAACGACTGTAGAATCTAAAATGAGACTTAATGAGATCAATTGGAATTCCACGGTTCAGTTACAGCTAAGAAAGATTCTCGAAAATGAATTTGCTCCTCAAATTAATAACATTCATGCTCGTGTAATTCATTTTGAAAATGCTTTTTAACTGAGAAAGCTAACTTTGTTAAGGACCACAAATCCCTGATAAAGAAGGCTAATGAATCTTTTGAGCAAATCAATGTTTTGGAAAACCTAAATGATTCTCTCTTCGAAGCCGTTATGACTACTGATATTATGTCCATTATTTTGCAAACATATTCTATTCATGATGTTGAAAGACTGTGAGCTGAGACCTCAGAAATTGTTTAAAATATGAAAATGCTCTTATAAAACTTGAAAAAGAAAATGTGTCATATTTTAAACAACTTGATCGAAAAAGAGAAGAATGTAAGTATGACAAACTGTCGTATGAGCGTGCCTTCAAGAACATGAAAGAGCAAAATGATCTTTTGAGGGCTCAGCAAGAAAGTAAAAAAGGGAAGGGTGTGGATACTAAGTTTGCAAAACCATCGACCTCAGACAAACCGAATACGTCAAAAATGGTTATTAAACCAAAAATGTCGATTTCTCAATCTGTTCCAAAAGTCGATGTGAAAAATGATTTGACAAAACCAGTCACTTCAACACCCTTGCCCAAGCAAAATGAAAATGTAATGATTGTTGATAAAAGAAAAGCAGTTGTCGAAACACCAAAAGTGATAGTACCTGGCCTTTATAGGATTAGTCCCACTATTGCGTCTGCCTCCATATCTAAAACATATGGAACAAACGACAAGAGCGTAAAAGATAATCCTAAAGAGTCTAGGAATGCTTAATAAACTTCAAAGGACAACAATATAAATCCTAATGCGTGTGCCTTACCTTCTACAGGATTAGACAGCACCTCTAGGAGCAGCAGACTAAATCCTAGGAGCAATACAAGGAACAATAGAGTCTCACCTACCTCTAAGAGTAGTTGCAAGAATAAAGTTGAAGAAGTAGAAGAACACCTTAGGAATTTATCGCTTTGTAGTAAGAGACATATTTCATCTGAATGTAATGTCAAAAGTACTGTTTCTAATGCATGTAATGACTCGGTTTGTTTAATATGCAAGAAATGTTTAATTAATGATGTTCATGATGATTGTGTTTATAAGAAAGTGTATGTTATGCCTGAACAGATGAATGCTTCAATAGGACCTAGTGCTAAAACTAGATATATTGGTAGACTAATTAAAAGAATTAAGAACACCACCAATAGTCGAACGCCTAGGAACTATTTTTAGTATTGTATGTGGATAACAACGGGTAGGGAGTTCATAATCCAGGATGGCAAAATGAAAGTTGTTCAAAATAAACAACTAGAAACCTTTGATAAGTGTGATTTGGATTTTACCCCTAACCCCGTGAAACCAAATTCAAAACGTTTTCCAAATACAAACTCCTCTGTTCTTGGCAGGTTATCGAAATATGTCTTTGGATAGTCGACTCGGGTTGCTCCAAGCAAATGACCGAGAACTTAAAGTTGCTGATCAATTTTGTCTAAAAATTCATGGGAACTGTACGCTTTGGAAATGATCATGTAGCAGCTATTCTGGGTTGTGGAGACCTTCAGTTTGGGAATTTTTTGATCACTCGAGTTTACTACATCGAAGGGTTGTGACACAACTTGTTTTCAGTTGGACAGTTTTGTGATGCAGATTTAGAGGTTGCATTCAGAAGAAACATAATTTTTGTTAGAAATTTGGTTGGGGATGATCTCTTAACTGGAAATCGCGGCACCAACCTATATGCTATTGATATCAATCAATGGCCTCTTCATCACCAATTTGCCTTATGACAAGGGCAACCGAAACAAAGTCCTGGCTGTGGCATAGACGATTATCCCATCTCAATTTCGACACCATCAACAAGTTAGCCAAAGACAACATCGTCAACAGACTCCCTAAGTTCAAATACACCAAGGAACACTTATGTCCATCATGCGAACAAGGAAAATGTAAAAGAGCATCGTATAAACCTAAAACTGTACCTAGTTTGGAAGCAAGGTTACATATGTTGCACATGGACTTATGTGGCCCAATGAGAGTTGAAAGTATTAATGGAAAGAAGTATATTCTTGTTATTGTTGATGACTATTCAAGATATACATGGGTTAAGTTTCTGAGGTCAAAGGACGAAGCACCAGGCATAATCATCACCTTTCTGAAGTGTATTCAAGTTCTACTTCAAGCTCTAGTAAGGATTGTAAGAACAGATAATGGCACAGAATTCACAAATTAGGAGTTAAGAATTTACATTGGAGATGCTGGAATCACACACCAAACATCAGTTGTTAGAACTCCACAGTAGAATAGGGTAGTTGAAAGAAGAAATCGAACACTTGTGGAAGCTGCTCGTACAATGCTGATATATTCTAGTGCACCACTATTCTTATGGGTTGATGTTGTTGCCACTGCTTGTTTCACTCAGAACCGATCCCTAATCCATCCAAGATTCAATAAAACCCCATATGAGCTAGTGAACAACCGTAAACCTGACATCTCTTACCTTCACGTATTTGGCGCTTTGTGCTATCCAACAAATGACAGAGAAGATGTAGGAAAGTTGAAAGCTAAGGGTGATATTGGAATCTTCATTGGATACTCAGAAAACTCGAGGGCATTTAGGGTGTATAATAGAAGAACGAAAAGGATAATGGAGATGATGAATGTGAAGTTTGACGAGATTTCACAGATGGCTTCTGAGAGACTCTCTCTAGAACCCGCGCTTAATCGGATGGCTTCTAATCAAAATGGATTAGGACCCGCACCAAACCCGCAGACTTCTGGACAAATTAGTTCAGGACTAGTACCTCAAGGAGCTCAATAAACAAACACTGAAAAACCTTCAGAACAAGAACTGGAAAATTTCTTCGAGTTAATGTTTGATGAATACTATGGTGGAACTTCGACAAATGCATCTCAACAACATTCCATTGCACCCGTTCAAAACCATCAACCACCACCACAATCACAAGATGCATCTACAACTATCGAAGCTGAAGCACCAACTTCCTCAGCATCATCAACATCTACTCCAGCAACTCCAGTTATTGAAATTGTTCTACCAAGAGTTGATGAGCAAAATCAAAACACAAATTTTCAAGAAGGACCAACAAATAATTCAAATGATGTTGCGTTAGAAGAAGAAGAAGAAGAAGTATTTGAAAACCCGTTTGCAACAGACTCTGCTGAATCTTCTTCAAGGTTACAAGAACCATCTAACACACATACGTTCAACCCAAGGTACCCTTCTACACTTCAATTTACAAAAGACCATCCAATAGAACAAGTTATTGGTGAACCTTCAAGGCCAGTTCAGACGAGATGACAACTTGCCACAGATCCCGAAATGTGTATCTACATTTGCTCTATAAGCCTCAAAGAACCAAAGAACATTCGGGAAGCAATGGCAGAAAACCCATGGATAGAAGTGATGCAGTAGGAAATTCTTCAATACCAGTTACATGATAGTTGGGAACTCGTTGAATGACCATTTGATAAACGTGTTCTTGATCTCAAGTGGTTGTGGAAGAACAAAATGGATGAGGAAATGACTGTAATTCGCAACAAAGCTGGTCTCGTGGCTAAAGGATATCCATAAGAAGAAAGGATACACTTCGAGGAATCATTCGCGCCCGTAGCTAGACTTGAGGCAGTTCGGATACTCTTAGCCTATGCAGCTCACAAAAACATCACAGTCTAAGGTTTCCCCGGGTCGTATGTCCCGACGAGGTGTGAATTGTAAACAAACGGTTATTTGATCGGGTGAATTTGGATGGAAAAAGGATTTTGTGTGTGATTGAGCTATGGAATCTACAAGAGAGTAGCTTAAATAAGCTATATGAATAAGACGAGAAAGTTAGAAAAACCAGAAACGTTTAAAACTTAAAAAACGCGTACGTAACGTTTAAATAAACGTAGACGTACGAAATAAAACGCGAGTTTTAACAAAATAAAATACTTACAAAAGTGAAAATCACATTTTTACAATCCTAATAATAAAAGAAACTTTTTAGAAAATTAAAATTACTTTTTACACTATTTAATTATTTAATATTAATTAAAAACTATTTAATACTTATTATTAATACTTAAATAACTAAAATACAATATACTATTGTTTAAATACTAAAAAGGTGAAAATAAAATTTCTAAAATTATAAAATAACTAAAAATAAGTTTTAAAAAATAAAAATAAGTATTTTTGTCTTTTTGTGAATTTTCTATTAATTAATTACTAATTAATTACTAATTATCTAATTAACTATTTTAAATTAAGAAAATTACTAAATGAACAGTGAAAATTCTAATAAAATTTCTAAAATTATTTTACAACATATAAAAGCTATAAAAAATATAAAAACTAGGTTTTGCTTAATGAAAACTAATTATGCTATTTTAAACTTAATATTAATTAATAATTAATAAAACTAAAATTAATTCTAATAACTACCAAATGGTAAAATAAAAATCTGAAAAAATGAATATAAATACTTTAATATAAGAAATAATTAATAAAAATATAAAAATGACAAGTACTTAATTAAAATTTGAAAATGAAAATTAAAATTAAATTACATTAAATAGAAACTATCACTTAATTTTAAATTTGTTTTTCTTGATTTTTCTTTTACAAACCTATTAAATACATAAAAACAAACACTTTTTATAAAAACAAACTTTTTGTAAACTTAAGATAAGCCAGAATAAGCAAATAAGTTGTGACAGTTGACTTTTGTTGACCCAAAGGGAAAATAAGCTAAAATGGCTTTGAGTGGGACCCACTCTGGGTGTTTCTGGTCTAAGTAAGATAAGTGAACATGTATAAGCCAGAAAATTCAAGTGGGGATCACAGATTAAGCAATAAGCTAATCAAATAAGCACTTGGATCTTGGATTTCAACTGAAAATGGGACAATTTTGTGGACTGTCTAGGGGGCCCACATGGTTGATTGGGGGCACAAGAATTGGTATTATGGAGAGCCTGGTAGGGGGAGGGTTGAATGGAGCAAGGCTGGTGGCCTGGGACCCACTGGGTTGGCTGGAAAACCACCACAAAGGTGGTGGTGGGGAGGTGCAGCTGCTGAGACAGAGCAACTGTGTGCCCTGCAAGTGTTTTTGGGCACTTGTGGGGCCCAGTAGAAAATTTCTAAAAATCAAAGGATGATAAGAACATGCAATTTAGATGTTAGACAACAAATTAGAACAAGTATCAATCCATGAGAGCAACCACAAAATTCTATTTAAATCTTGCAAGTTTGAGAAAAATCTGAAATCATACACTTTGACTTTTTCTAAAAAACTATATACTTTGACTTTGATGAACTTGTAATTGATCCTACATGCAAAATAAGTTGTATTAAGCTGAAATGAGTTTAAATTAAGCTACATAAACATCTTATGCAATGATATTGGCTGATTTGGATCTCAATTCCCCAACAGTGGACTGTTGGGGGTGGTACTTTGATTTTTTTGACTTTTAAAGCTTAGACCTACTGGATTGAGACTATCATTAACCTAAATACAACTAATACACTCTACCTAAACCAAATAAACAACAAAACACCATTTAGAACTTAGCAAATTGCCCTGATCCAAACACCCTTGAAAAATTTGTTTCCTCAGCTTTATGAAGGAAATGGAACAATTGAGCCAAGAGACCAATGATTTATATTATTTTAAGCTAAGATTATTCTAAATGACAATGAGACAGTAGCAAATAACAACAATACCAAAGCATGCAATTTTTGCTACTTATGACATTAAACTAATACTTAAGTGAAAATAGTAATCAGTGAACAAATAGGCATAAGCAGGCTACAAACTTACTCTACTAAATCATAGAAGCTCAGAATGCACAAACAAGCATAAATATGAGCAAAGGTAAGCAGGTTCTAGCAATGCTACAGTATAAAACAAGGAAAGGAGAGATTTGCTCACAACTTGATCCTTTGAACTCCAAACCAAGAACCAATGTATCTAGACCTATCCTAAGACCTCCCTGAGGTACTAAACCATAACAATCCACAGCCACAATCTTGCTTTCTTCAATTTCTTCATGATTTTTTTTATTTTTCCTCTATTTAATTCTGATTTTTACAAAATTTTGAAACTTTGAATGAAAATTGGTTAGACTGCTTAGGAAACCTTATAATCCTTATAAATAAGTTAATTAAACTTAAACAAACCATACACAACCACTTGTACCAACCACAGAAGAATTTGAGAGTTTAACTAAAAATGGTAAAAACAGAATTCTGACTTAGAATTGAATTTAATAACTGAAATTAAGTTTTGTTACACTTAAAACAATGAGGATACAACTTTTTAAGTTACAAGTTACACTAAGAATTGATAATTTTATAAAAACTACATTAAAACCTAAACTAAAACTAAACTGCTATTAACTACTCTTCATCTTCTGTTTTCTTCTTTCTTTTATAGCAAATTGAGTTCCTGTGGGTCCCAGGATTGAATCCCACTTCTTTCTCAGCCCTAGGATGGCTCCAATCAATCTCCACCCTCGAATTTATTTTTGGCAGGAAATGGGAATTTGGGCAGAGTAGTGGAGTTGGTGTGGTATTTAATGAGGAGGGGGAAAGGTGAGGTTGGTGAGTTAACATTAATGAGGTGGGTGGAGTTGGTGAGAAAAATGGTGGAGGAGGGGGGACACAGTGCTGAAAATCAGGGGTGTGGGGGATGATGAATAGTGGTTTTGACCGGGGGTGTTTGTTTGACCGAAGTCAAAGCCAGGGGTGGGCTTGGGTAATTATTTTGGGCTTGGGGTGTATTACTGGATCAGGCTTGGGGTTTATTTTGGGATGTTGGGTTTGTGTTTTGGTTTTAGGTGGGTTAAATAATAGTTAAGGTCCGTTTGGTTTTGTATTAAATCACAAGGACCACACATGTAATTAACTAAAACTTAAGGGACCGAAAATGTATAATTTTCAAACTTGTTTCACGGACCCAAGTTGCCAAACTCCAATTATACAAGAACCACAAAAGTTAATTTTCATAATATTAAATCCCGAGGACCAAAAATGACAAGTTTCCAAACTTGATGGACCAATATTGTAAATTACCAAAAGTTGGAGGACTGAAATTGTAAATGTTCTAAAGTTATCACAAGGATGAAAATTGACAACTTTAATAACCCAGGGATCCAAAATGTGTTTTTTCAATATTAAATTTCCCGGGGACCATTTTTGCAAAATTTCCAAACTCCGAGGACCAAAAGTGTAAATTCACAAAACTTTTTACCCAAATGTTATTTTTGATAACTTTTTATTTTAAAAGGACTTGGGTTGAGTTTTCTTGCAAAATAAATGCACAGGGACTAGTTTTGTTAATTTTTTGAAAGTCGGGGGACTGAAACTGCCAATTATGCAAACTTTGTACGTTTTTTATTTGTTTTTGCTCATTTTGCATCTAAAACATATAAAACACAATTTTGAAATATTTTTGGTATTTTGATGCATTTCTGAGTGTTTTTGTATGTTTTGCAGTTCAGATTAGACCAAAAATGATGAGTGTTTGAGCACTCATCAATCCCCCACACTAAACTATTGCTAGTCCCTAGCAATACTGTTTTGAAAACTTTATGGATTTTAAACTCTTTACCAAAAGCCATCACTTCTGGAGTAGCCAGGTGTAAGAACTGTGGCACACCTGATAACCGTGTGACTTTGAGCAAATCACCAGCTGTCAACGGATTTGATTAGTCTTTACCAAAAGCCGTTTGCTTCTGGACTAGCCAGCTCTTGATGGAATAGTCAACATCTTGGTGAGCTGATTACCAATTATGGATTTTCCACGGCCTTTACACAAGCCATAATCTTGCGGGCTAGCCAACTCATTTGTTTTCGGGGAGTTGATGAACCATACAATTTTGGGCAAATTGCCAGCCGTAAACGGATTTGATATGTCTTTACCAAGAGCCGTTTGCTCCTGGACTAGCCAATCCCTTTTTGTTGGTTAGACAAGGCGGACTGATTACCAAAAATTTTGAAGCACCAGTGAAAAATTTTTGAAATTTTTTTGAAATTTTGGCTAAAAACGGGGGTATTATATAGTAAAATGTGATAAAATTCGCTAGAATAGCGAATACCCCCCCCCCCCCCCCCCCCCACACTTAGCATGAATATTGTCCTCAATATTCAAAATCCCGGTTATTATGCCGACATTTTGAACGTAAAGGGGCAACATTACAAGCTAAGCGTGGAAAACACCAATTTGTATTTTCACTCTTGTAACCATAGCATGGGGGACTCCCCCACACTTAGGGTGAAAACCCTATAAGCATGCTATTGTTTTTGTTTACCGAGTCGCTAGCTTGACTCGACCCCGAATTCATTTGTCCTTAAGGAAGCATCATGTGGAAGAAGTGATCTCCATCGGACTTTCATTCAAAATGTTTGGACAAACATATGAAGCACGTGAAAGTTCCACACCGATGAGATAAGTATCCGGCTCAAGATAATGATACATGAAAATGCCGGGATCAAATATAGTGTCCTCACTCCCGAAGGAGTGAAGAAGAGAAGAAGTCACCCTGTAGGTGAAGAAAAGGAAGAAAATCATGATAAAAAACATGATTTGATCTTCTTCCTCAAGAGGAGGCTCAATAGCCTGAGTTTGGATTTCAAAAGGTAAGCTCGTAAACAACCCGGGAGGGTGGGTGGGAATTTGCAAATTCTCATAATTGAGAGCATCTCCCCCCGGGATATCAAACTCCGGAGGAGTCATGACATGATGAGTGAGTTCACCGGAGAACTCCTCATGAGTTCCCCGGCAACGGCGCCAAAAGTTGATTGAGCCCGAACCACCTAACTTATATTGACCAAGAATGGTCAACAAAGTCAGACAGCTCAGATTCAATGCTCCGCGGAAGTATAAGGTTTCCCCGGGTCGTATGTCCCGACGAGGTGTGAATTGTAAACAAACGGTTATTTGATCGGGTGAATTTGGATGGAAAAAGGGTTTTGTGTGTGATTGAGCTATGGAATCTACAAGAGAATAGCTTAAATAAGCTATATGAATAAGACGAGAAAGTTAGAAAAACCAGAAACGTTTAAAACTTAAAAAACGCGTATGTAACGTTTAAATAAACGTACACGTACGAAATAAAACGCGAGTTTTAACAAAATAAAATACTTACAAAAGTGAAAATCACATTTTTACAATCCTAATAATAAAAGAAACTTTTTAGAAAATTAAAATTACTTTTTACACTATTTAATTATTTAATATTAATTAAAAACTATTTAATACTTATTATTAATACTTAAATAACTAAAATACAATACACTATTGTTTAAATACTAAAAAGGTGAAAATAAAATTTCTAAAATTATAAAATAACTAAAAATAAGTTTTAAAAAATAAAAATAAGTATTTTTGTCTTTTTGTGAATTTTCTATTAATTAATTACTAATTAATTACTAATTATCTAATTAACTATTTTAAATTAAGAAAATTACTAAATGAACAGTGAAAATTCTAATAAAATTTCTAAAATTATTTTACAACATATAAAAGCTATAAAAAATATAAAAACTAGGTTTTGCTTAATGAAAACTAATTATGCTATTTTAAACTTAATATTAATTAATAATTAATAAAACTAAAATTAATTCTAATAACTACCAAATGGTAAAATAAAAATCTGAAAAAATTAATATAAATACTTTAATATAAGAAATAATTAATAAAAATATAAAAATGACAAGTACTTAATTAAAATTTAAAAATGAAAATTAAAATTAAATTACATTAAATAGAAACTATCACTTAATTTTAAATTTGTTTTTCTTGATTTTTCTTTTACAAACCTATTAAATACATAAAAACAAACACTTTTTATAAAAACAAACTTTTTGTAAACTTAAGTTAAGCCAGAATAAGCAAATAAGTTGTGACAGTTGACTTTTGTTGACCCAAAGGGAAAATAAGCTAAAATGGCTTTGAGTGGGACCCACTCTGGGTGTTTCTGGTCTAAGTAAGATAAGTGAACATGTATAAATTCAAGTGGGGATCACAGATTAAGCAATAAGCTAATCAAATAAGCACTTGGATCTTGGATTTCAACTGAAAATGGGACAATTTTGTGGACTGTCTAGGGGGCCCACATGGTTGATTGGGGGCACAAGAATTGGTATTATGGAGAGCCTGGTAGGGGGAGGGTTGAATGGAGCAAGGCTGGTGGCCTGGGACCCACTGGGTTGGCTGGAAAACCACCACAAAGGTGGTGGTGGGGAGGTGCAGCTGCTGAGACAGAGCAACTGTGTGCCCTGCAAGTGTTTTTGGGCACTTGTGGGGCCCAGTAGAAAATTTCTAAAAATCAAAGGATGATAAGAACATGCAATTTAGATGTTAGACAACAAATTAGAACAAGTATCAATCCATGAGAGCAACCACAAAATTCTATTTAAATCTTGCAAGTTTGAGAAAAATCTGAAATCATACACTTTGACTTTTTCTAAAAAACTATATACTTTGACTTTGATGAACTTGTAATTGATCCTACATGCAAAATAAGTTGTATTAAGCTGAAATGAGTTTAAATTAAGCTACATAAACATCTTATGCAATGATATTGGCTGATTTGGATCTCAATTCCCCAACAGTGGACTGTTGGGGGTGGTACTTTGATTTTTTTGACTTTTCAAGCTTAGACCTACTGGATTGAGACTATCATTAACCTAAATACAACTAATACACTCTACCTAAACCAAATAAACAACAAAACACCATTTAGAACTTAGCAAATTGCCCTGATCCAAACACCCTTGAAAAATTTGTTTCCTCAGCTTTATGAAGGAAATGGAACAATTGAGCCAAGAGACCAATGATTTATATTATTTTAAGCTAAGATTATTCTAAATGACAATGAGACAGTAGCAAATAACAACAATACCAAAGCATGCAATTTTTGCTACTTATGACATTAAACTAATACTTAAGTGAAAATAGTAATCAGTGAACAAATAGGCATAAGCAGGCTACAAACTTACTCTACTAAATTATAGAAGCTCAGAATGCACAAACAAGCATAAATATGAGCAAAGGTAAGCAGGTTCTAGCAATGCTACAGTATAAAACAAGGAAAGGAGAGATTTGCTCACAACTTGATCCTTTGAACTCCAAACCAAGAACCAATGTATCTAGACCTGTCCTAAGACCTCCCTGAGGTACTAAACCATAACAATCCACAGCCACAATCTTGCTTTCTTCAATTTCTTCATGATTTTTTTTATTTTTCCTCTATTTAATTCTGATTTTTACAAAATTTTGAAACTTTGAATGAAACTTGGTTAGACTGCTTAGGAAACCTTATAATCCTTATAAATAAGTTAATTAAACTTAAACAAACCATACACAACCACTTGTACCAACCACAGAAGAATTTGAGAGTTTAACTAAAAATGGTAAAAACAGAATTCTGACTTAGAATTGAAATTAATAACTGAAATTAAGTTTTGTTACACTTAAAACAATGAGGATACAACTTTTTAAGTTACAAGTTACACTAAGAATTGATAATTTTATAAAAACTACATTAAAACCTAAACTAAAACTACACTGCTATTAACTACTCTTCATCTTCTGTTTTCTTCTTTCTTTTATAGCAAATTGAGTTCCTGTGGGTCCCAGGATTGAATCCCACTTCTTTCTCAGCCCTAGGATGGCTCCAATCAATCTCCACCCTCGAATTTATTTTTGGCAGGAAATGGGAATTTGGGCAGAGTAGTGGAGTTGGTGTGGTATTTAATGAGGAGGGGGAAAGGTGAGGTTGGTGAGTTAACATTAATGAGGTGGGTGGAGTTGGTGAGAAAAATGGTGGAGGAGGGGGGACACAGTGCTGAAAATCAGGGGTGTGGGGGATGATGAATAGTGGTTTTGACCGGGGGTGTTTGTTTGACCGAAGTCAAAGCCAGGGGTGGGCTTGGGTAATTATTTTGGGCTTGGGGTGTATTACTGGATCAGGCTTGGGGTTTATTTTGGGATGTTGGGTTTGTGTTTTGGTTTTAGGTGGGTTAAATAATAGTTAAGGTCCGTTTGGTTTTGTATTAAATCACAAGGACCACACATGTAATTAACTAAAACTTAAGGGACCGAAAATGTATAATTTTCAAACTTGTTTAACGGACCCAAGTTGCCAAACTCCAATTATACAAGAACCACAAAAGTTAATTTTCATAATATTAAATCCCGAGGACCAAAAATGACAAGTTTCCAAACTTGAGGGACCAATATTGTAAATTACCAAAAGTTGGAGGACTGAAATTGTAAATGTTCTAAAGTTATCACAAGGATGAAAATTGAAAACTTTAATAACCCAGGGATCCAAAATGTGTTTTTTCAATATTAAATTTCCCGGGGACCATTTTTGCAAAATTTCCAAACTCCGAGGACCAAAAGTGTAAATTCACAAAACTTTTTACCCAAGTGTTATTTTTAATAACTTTTTATTTTAAAAGGACTTGGGTTGAGTTTTCTTGCAAAATAAATGCACAGGGACTAGTTTTGTTAATTTTTTGAAAGTCGGGGGACTGAAACTGCCAATTATGCAAACTTTGTACGTTTTTTATTTGTTTTTGCTCATTTTGCATCTAAAACATATAAAACACAATTTTGAAATATTTTTGGTATTTTGATGCATTTCTGAGTGTTTTGGTATGTTTTGCAGTTCAGATTAGACCAAAAATGATGAGTGTTTGAGCACTCATCAGGCATTAAGACAGCTTTCTTGAATGGAACTCTGAAAGAAGAAGTGTACATCTACAAGCTTAAGAAAGCCATTTATGGTTTAAAACAAGCTCCAAGAGCGTGGTATGATGAACTATCATCTTTCTTGCTCAAAAACAATTTCATCAAAGGAACGGTTGATGACACCTTGTTTACCAAAAAATTCAAATGTGGAAAACTAGAAGGGGGGGTTGAATCGTTTTACGTCTTTTTAGTTATATGAAAACTTAGTTGTTTAAAAGTCTTGTTTACTCTTAAAACTTTGATTCGATCTTATGTGAATTCAAGTCTTGAACAATATGAACAACTATATCTAAGTATGAGCAATAATAATAATGCAAACTAAGTATGTGAAATCAACACATGCATAATATAAACAATTATAGCTATATACGAGAGATAAGTAAGTAAACGTTTATTTTATAATCCTTAGTTATATTTTGTATGAAAACTATACTTGATCGAAATGATCAATTAAATGTATGTTACATTTTTAGTTTGATTGTGTAAACTTTGTTTTGTGAATGAAACTTTTGTTTGATCTTTAAGTAAAATCAATACTAGCACTATATGAGCAACTATACATATACGTCTACGTCTACAAAATTAATAACGATATAAGCAAGATAATAAGTAAGATATGGAAAGATCTAACCGCGAGACAAAGGATTTATAGTGGTTCGGCTACAAGGACACCTTCCTTGCCCTACTCCACTCCTCGAGTCACCTACTTGAGAGTTTTCTTCACTATGTCAACAAGCTCCCTTATGGCGGAGAAAACCTTACACACCAATATACACACCACAACTTCATCACAACTTATTCACACCTTCTACACAACTTCTTCACGACTTGGCACACCTTCTTCATAACTTGTACACACCACTACTACTTCACAACTTTACACTACTCTACTACTTCTTCTTCACACCACTACTTATATCTCACTACTTCTATTCACAACTTCTACTCCTAGATCTATCTAGTTACACTACTATCACACCTTTACAATGAATGTACACAACAACTAGACTATATACACAAATCTACAATACTTCACAACTTGATGTTCAAGGAGTATTCTTCTCTTGCACTTTGAGAGATGAGAGGTGAGGGAATGAATCACTTGAAACAAGGATTAACAATTATATGATCAAAGGGTTTTTAGGAGGATGTTTAGAGAGATTTGGATCTGAAAATTTTCGTGCAAGAGGTGGGGAAAAATTCCAGATTTAAGGTGGTATTTATAGGGAAAAATTTCTTACAGAATCTAACAGGGGAGCGTGGCCAGTCCCCTTAATTGTGTGCCGGCCCCCTTAAAATTAAGGGGGCCGCCCTTATAATTAAGGGGGCCGCCCAGACGAAAACTGCAGTTTTCTTGTCTTTTTTTGGGGAAAATTTATTTGGTGAAAAACTAACTGATTTTGGTTAAAATTTTGAATTCATATATTTATTATGAATAAAACATTTTCCTTTATTACCAAAAGTGTTTTTCAAAAATATATAATAAGTTTATTTAATTTTATAAACTTTGTATTATTTAAATAAACATCCCTTTGATCATAAAATGTATTAGTCACTTGTTTATTCATACCTTAAGTGATTATGTTGGATGAGATGATATAAACTTGCTTAAAACTTGCTTACGTATTAACTTTGCGTTTAATGTTCTTATATTTTGTGATCGTCAAAACTTAAGGATATCGAAAGATATTAATAACGTTTTTATATATTATTTATATCAACATCAAAGATGACATTTTGATCGTTCAAATTTACGTGGACGACATTATTTTTGGATCAACTAATCCTAACCATTCAAAATATTTTGAAAATCTCTTGAAAAGCAAATTTGAAATGTCCATGATGGGGGAACTTAAATTCTTTCTTGGTTTACAAATACATCAATCCCCTCGTGGTATTTTTATTAATCAAGCTAAATATACAATTGAGATTTTGAAGAAACATGGTATGGAAAATTGTGACTCTGTTCGTACACCAATGGTCACTTCACCAAAAATAGGTTCTGATTTGTTTGGGAAACCCATCGATCCGAAGAAAAATCAGAGCATGACCGGTTCTCTCATGTACCTAACTGCTAGTCGACCCGATATTCAATTTGTTGTTTGTTTGTTAGCACGGTTTCAGGTAAAGCCTACCGAACTTCACCTTAAAGAGGTTAAACGGATCTTTTGGTACATACGAAGCACCATTAACATGGGACTTTGGTATCCGAAGGATTCGGAGCTTAAACTAATAGCATTTTCAGATGCCGACCATGCAGGTGATCAAGTTACAGCAAAGAGTACATCAGGTGGAGCACAATTTTTGTGTGAAAAGCTAATAAGCTGGTCGTCAAAGAAATAGGATTGTACGGCATTATCAGCCGCCGAAGCCGAGTATGTGTCTCTATCTGCGTGTTGTGCCCAAGTTCTTTGGATGCGGACACAACTCACAGATTATGGCTTTACTTTCGACATAATACCTATGTATTGTGACTCAAAAAGTGCCATAGCCATCTCGTGCAATCCCGTACAACACTCAAAGACTAAGCATATTAAAGTCCGCTACCATTTCATCAAAGAGAACGTAGAAGAGGGTATTGTTTAATTATTTTTCATTAAGACTGAATACCAACTCGCCGATCTATTTACTAAAGCCCTTCCAAAAGAAAGGTTTCATGATTTAGTTCGACGAATTGGCATGCGAAGCCTAACCCCTGAAGAGTTAGAACGTCTTCTCGAATCTTCTAGAAAATGTCTTCAAAATCACTTCGCTGTAAATATTTTTGAAAAAACAAAATACAAAATTTAAAAAACCAACAAAAACAAAATACAAAAATAGAAATTTTTCAAAAAATACAAAAACAATATAAAATCAAAAAATCCAAAAATATTCTTCTCACGACATGTCTCTCGTATAAATCAATATTCTGTACGTTTCTAGAAATATCATTCAACAATGATATGGACATGTACAGATGATTGAACGGGAGTTCTTTAAAATGTTTTTCTAAAACATGTCGTTTCTCAAAAGTTTCTTCACAATGGATTTCGTATACCTCAGTACGAAACCCGGACCCTAATGATGACTTCTGATTGTTTCTAATCAAGGACTCGTATTTTCAAGGACGAAATCTTTTTCAAAAAGTTTGAGTCTAAACAAACAAAAAAGACTTCAAACAAAAACTCGTTTTCAAAATAGAATTCTTGAGCTCTTTTTCAAGATTTTTCAAAAGATTTCTCAAAATCTCTCAAAATTAGAGTTCATGATAACTCCCTCCAAACAATTAATTGATTTTAAAATGAGCTATCGTTAAAAGGGAGTACAAAAACAAAAATGTTCCGAATTCATGCAAAATAAAATCTGTCTATCTCTCCAAAAAGCTTTTACTTAATCCGTTGATATCAAAAATATTACGATATGCTATTTTTGAGGGGGAGAAGACATGATTAAATGTGATCAAAAATGCTTAAAGATTGTGACTGAATCTCAGAAGAGCTCGACTCAGAAAGTACCAATGAATTGACGAAGCTTAAAATTTCAGTAATCGAAAAGACTTGCCCTGGACGGGTAATAATTTCAAGCTAGTCTAACTAGTGATGTAAGCGTGTCTCGAATAGGACTTGTTTGAGTAGAATGTGCCGTATCGACAGACTTTCTTTGGACTTGACCAGGACGAGTAATAATTTCAAGCTAGTCTAACTAGTGATGTAAGCGTGTCTCGAATCGGTCATGTTCACTGAAAGTGGATCAATTCAGAAAGTGCAAACTCCTCTCACATGTGCAAATTTATTAAAAAAAACACATGATCACATGTGCAGGGGGGGTCCTTCAATAGAAACCAAAACTCTCAAAGTGGTAACAACAATGTGTTTTATTATCATAAACACTTTGAGAGATTTTCAAATGAATGGTTTTATGGCAACAATAGGATAGTCATGAAGATATAAGATGACTCAAGGAAAAACCGTCCTATGATCCACCAGAGCCGGAGGGATCTACCCAAGGACAAATCCAATAGATTAGAATTAGAAGTCCTTAGGTATGATTGAAAAAAGGAGTAAAGGAGAAAGGAGAAAGAAGGGTTTGAAGAATTAAAAAGAAAAGTTATGAAAAAGGGTGAAAAGAAATAGCCCTCCAAGTGTTCAACCTTAGGGCAGAAACCGGGTTCAATTCATATGCTACTGGTTGTTACCAAGGTGACACTGGTATTGAAGACAAGACGTCATGGACCCAGTGACGCGCTACACTAAACCTTCTTAACCACTCAAGTTCTCTTAAAAGAGCTTGTTTCATTCTCACGAGGAACCGGTGTAATCTATCAACCTGTCTCTTAGAGATGGTAGATATTGAAATAGGAGACCTCTCCCTAATCTCCGCATATGAAACCAAATGTGCACTTATCAATTCTAGAGCCCCGAGATTCATCAAAAGATCTCATAGGAACATATGATATTACTACACTGGTTGTTCATTATTAAGGACGCCAGATGTAAACTTTAGAGTCCTACGCAGATCTTAGCAATCTGCCAGAACATTTATGAGAGAATTCACACAAGTGTTTCTCAATGATTGAATGGAAACTCCTGCCAGGATCAACATCAAACAGCCCTGACAGCAGGTCACTTCGGTAACTTCTTGTAGGTTACGCTTAGTGTTCGCGATGGTTCCAAAATGGTCTACATTTGTGGGGTGATCTCCAGCGACTTACCCATTCGTTGATCTACTTAGTAGATCTTGTAAGCCCTCTCGAGGGTATCCGAATTGGGAACGGACTTGGTAAGGGTTAGATGGAGTCTTCACACTATGCTGTTGATGATCTCTAATTCCGAACCTGTAAGTACCGGTTGTTTATTGCTAACTGTTTACCTGCAGCAACACATCACCTCCATGACGATAGATTCCACATGCTCATACATACATCTCAAAGTTAATGAAAGTTCTCACAAAGATCAAGGCATAGAAAAGTTCAAAGAAAGATTCTATGATAAAAAAGGGAATCTACAAAGTAAAGAGACGAAGATCAAAGTGAAAGATCGGGAACAACAAATGTATGTATCACAAAGACTAAAGACGTATGACCATGTTGAAAAAGCATACAACCACCGGAGACTAAGAAGTGACGAAAGGCAGACAAAGAAAGATGGAAAGTCAGTTATCAAAGATCACAAAGCATGAAGGAACAAAGACTAAAGGCTAATCTACAACGACAAACAAATTTCAAGTGAAAGAACACAGAAGACCTAATCACGTGGAGCATAATTCGAATGACCACCCCTTAGGGGGAGATTGTTAGCATTAAAAATATGTAATATAAAAGTGATGGTCATTCTCATTATAAGAACTTTGTGTCGTGTGTTAAGATATGTAATAGATTAGTCATTGGGCTTTGGACTTGGCAAGCTAATACGTTATGTGTTATGTTATCTAAGCCTTGTAATGTTTATGTAATCCAAGTCCAAGCCAGAGCCCATAGAAAGCCTTTAGGGCATCTCATGTCATGTACTATATAAACACCTCAAAGACTCATTTGAGGTGTGTGCTTGTGTGTGTAAGTGTGTGTGTTTTAATAATAAAGTTCTCTTCATCTTTATCTCTCTTTCTCTCATATTAACGCCACACATATCATATCAAGTCACCATCTTTACTTCATATACGTGCTTATATTGTGATAGAGTTGATAGTTTTAAGGTCCTACATATATGATCGTGAACTCGTTAGAAAAACTACCACTTCACATGAACAAATCATAAATCATCCGCTACTAAGATTCCCAGAACCCACAACAAATGAGAACTTTGATTTACATTATCTCATTTCAGGAAATGACAAGTATAGACCTTCAACAACCACAAGTCTGTTGTTCGAGGAATGGGGAGATGGATTTCTTGAAGAAGGGATTCATCATGAGAAGTTCATCATTTCTGAGATTAATCATAATGAATGTAATGTGGAAGCGTGCGTGAGAATAACTGCAATGAACGAGGCTGCTAAAAACTTTCTCAAAGAGAGATACATAGACTGTCTTCCTCGTCACAAAGTTTTCACACGACATCGAATTGTCCATTACGTGTACGTCTATACACACCAGTTCAGAACTGATGGGTTCATCAACTTCGCTGTCAGACGAGATGATAATCTCGATTACGTTTTTCGTGAAGCTGGTATTCACCTTCTCCATACTCAAGACATCAAAGACATGTACCTGTCTAACATCAGCTACATGTACGATCGAGGCGTTGAAGATGACATTCGTGATGCTCTTAAAATCTTCCTGAGATCACAATTGTCAATAATACATGTCGATGATTTTCAAATGGGTGTTGAAAGCCTCCAGAAGAAGGTCAACCTCACTCACGCGATGATCACTATACCATATATCGATGAATATGAACGGTGGACTTGTATTGAACATCCATTGTTCGAACTCGGTTTAGTGTATGAAAATGCATCGGGATACAAGAGGCTGATGATTACTAATGAGATACCGAAGTTCAGTTCTGGTACGCTAAAGTGGGTTCTTCAAGGAATCCATGACTTGCTGGATCAAGATCACCGGAGGACAAGTACCGAGATTGATGATGATCAAAAGGCAAAGATGGGATTATTTGCACAATATGTGGAAGAAAGAATCCACCTTCGAAGTATCTGGAGATTCATGGAAAAGTGCGTTGGATACAGAAGGTGAAGTCTAGAGGAACACCCATAAATAGAAGACCTGAATGATCTACCCTTAGGGGGAGATTGTTGGAACACGAAAAGAGTAAATCATTAGTTAGGGACTTCTATTTATACTTTATATTAGTATAGGGTATGTTGTGTAATTATAGTTGTATGCGACACAAGTTTACCATCGCGGAACTTGTATATCCGCGATGGAGGCCTGGCTAGACGTTGGGTATAAATACCCCTACCTCATGGGTTATAAGGTGTGTGTTCTATGTTCTAGTAATGCGATACTTTTGATATATATATATATATATATATATATATATATATATATATATATATATATATATATATATATATATATATCTTCTCTCTAAAGTGCTCACACCACTTTACATATTTAGATTAGTTGTAGACATGATAATATTGGTACAACATTTAGAACACAGCAAGATCGTAACATAAACAGGAAATCAACAAGAGATCATAACCATAACCAAACACTTTATTATATTAACATATCCAAGCAACCATAAGGATTTTAGCCTAACATGGCTTCAATAATCATGCTTACAGTGGTAATATCGTACGAAATGATCAACATACTTTCTGAATTAATGTAATGAAGAAGCTACCGTCACTAGCGATCAGCACAATTAATATCGAGATAGTATTACACCGCTTTTAGAACTTTGACTTTATTTCTATCACCCCAATGATTGGAACATGAGAGAGCTTATTATCAGAGCTTTGTTGGTTGTTTTGAAGAGTGTTGGTGTATGAGAATGAGGCGAAATGAGGCTCTATTTATAGGCGAAGGATGACTGGCCAGGCACTGAAATACGCCGCACTTGAGGAAAAGGTCGGCGGACTTCACACTGAATACCGGCGATCTGGGAGATAAACAACGGCGACCTTCAGATGATTTCTTGGAGCCAAAGGGTCATTAATAAGGCTTGAAGGTCGGTGGACTTCAGATATAAGATTGCCGCTCTTTACTGATTTGACTTAGATTGTGTAGGACTATATTCGTCCCCATAACCGGCGCACTTTAGACATAAACTCGGCGCTCTTTACTCTTGAAATAGGCTTTATCATAAGATTATCTTGAATTTGTATATTTCGCCTTGGTTCTTGAAGATTTTTGTCTAGAGGACCTGAAATGTATTTTTATGCAATTAAGTATCGAAAGTCCTTATAAATCATATAGAAACTAACAAATAACGCTATATAAAATATGTATACTTCGAGTGTCATCAACCATTTTCTTTGCCCAAATAGTAGAGCCGAATTCGTTGTGCCTGTTGGCATGAATATTACGATATTTAATCTAAACATCCTCTTCATGTTTTGATGATGACAAAGATGTAAGTTACAACATATAACGTAAAGTGCTTAAGTTACTTGTGATCACAATTCATCTATGCATTCATACGTCAACAAGCCTCGACATCTCAACGTCTCGAGTATGCTTCAACAATCACTTAAGGTATGTATAAACAAATGTCTAATACATTTTATGATCAAAGGGAGTTTTATTTAAACACTCCAAATTATATAAAATGATATAAATATTTTATATACTTGGAAAAACACTTTTGGTAATTAAAGGAAAATGTTTAATTCATAATAAATATATGAATTCAAATTTTTAGCCAAAAACAGTTAAAATTTCACTAGATAAACCTTCCCTAGAAAAGACAAGAAAAACTGCCGTTTTTGTCTGGGCGGCCCATAAGGGGTGGCCCCCTTAATTTTAATGGGGCCGGCACACAATTAAAGGGGCCGGCACACGCTCCATTTTGTCAGAAATGTCAGAAACTTTTGCCTATAAATACTGGTTCATTTCTGCTATTTTTCCACCCCTTTTACACGAAAATTTTCAGTCCCAATCCTTTCCAAACACACTTCTAAATCCTTTGATCATAAGTTTATTATTTTTTGTTTCAAGTGATTCAATCCCTCATCACTCAAAGTGCAAGAGAAGAATCCTCCCTAAAGCCAATGATGTATTAGAGTCTAGTTAGTGTTGATGTGAAGTTGTGAGTTATGTATGTATATTTAATAAGTGGATCAAGATGATCTTACTTAGTAATGAGTCAATGAGTGAGTAAGAAGTAGTAGTGTGGAGAAGTCATGTAGTTGTGAAGATGTAGGTGTGTGAATAAGTAGTGGAGTATAGAAGAAGTTGTGAAGTAGTGAAGAAGTCGTGAAGTCGTGTAGAAGTTGTGTAGTGATCGAAGTCGTGTCTTGAGATTGGTTCTAGCTAATATTAGAACTCGACATTTAGCTTAGTGTCGTAAATTTGTATAAGCAAAAGTTGTGTACAGTTTTCTCCGCCAAAAGGGAGCTTGTTGAGTAGTGAAGAAAACTCTCGAGTAGGTGACTCGGGGAGTGGAGTAGGACAAGGAAGGTGTCCTTGTAGCCGAACCACTATAAATCATCGTGTCCGTTTTGCATTTCCTTTCTCTTATCTCTTTTCATTTATTCTTACATTTATCGCTTTACATCTATGCTTGCCCATATGTCTTAGTTGTTGCTTATATAGTTGTGTTGATTTATTGTGTTGTACATAGAAGTTAATATTGTGATTGTGTGTATAATTATATGATATGGTCAAATAGATTATCATTCACACTTAGCATATTAAGTTTAACTTGATAGATAATTTGATACAAAACGTTTTAAGATTTAATAGGAAAACGTATTCACATAAAGATCGACCAAAGCTCCATTCATAAAACTAAGTTTTGAAAACTAATATATAATTGATCGTAGTGATTATATGTTGTTTTCATACTAAACTCTAATTGAAGGTTTTTCAAACAAACAATTGAATAAATTCTAATCAACATTTTGAAACAAACTTTTTATAAAATCAAAAAGAGGGGAAAACTATTCAACCCACCTTCTAGTTTTCCACAATTGGTACCAGAGCCACGTCGCTCTAATTTTCAAAACAAATGGTTTTAAAAATTGAAAACGATCCATGTATCAAATTATCCATTAAGGAGGATTAAATATGAAAGTGTTTTGTTGATTAACTTGTATTAGTTTTGATATTATATACACTAATTATACTAGCTCGAGATATGATTATGCTTTAAATAAGTATTATATGTTCGGTATCAAATTCAGAAAGTTTCACAACTTTTAGCAAAGTTAGAAAACAATTTTTTACAAAAAATGAAATTTTGAGAACCAGATGGGCGGCCCCCTTAATTGTCTGGGCGGCCCCCTTAAATACTGGGCGGTCCCCTTAAATATTTAAGGGGTCCGCCTGTCTGTTCGCAGTTTTTTCGAAAACTTTGAAAAATCATATAAAAATAACCGTAACTCCGTAGAAGTCGCACCACCCGGCGTTTTAAAGGTAATTGAGTCTACTTTCATTTAAAAATACTTACAAGTAACCATTACAAACATAAATAACTCAGAAAGTTAAAATACTACACGGAGGTCAAAAATTTGAGTCTTGTTTTAACGTAAAACTTGTATTTTACCTTTTACTTCGAGTCGGGCATTCCTAGTCGGTATATCTTTGAAAAATTAAGTATTTATGCTTTCAAAATATTGATCTTAATTAAATTTTAAAATGGGTAGGAAACTATTTTATTTTCAAATAAAATCGAGCTAAGTAAACGTTGGTATATATATTACACAAAACAACGACAAGTGTTTTATGTTCTATGTAAACTCATTTGTGATTTTATTTTGTTAATAGAGTATATTAGATAATTGTTGCTATTTGTAATTTAGCTTTTTGAATATCTTAGCATATGTGTCATGTACTCTATTAGTTCGTAGCTAGTTGTCCATTTTTGCCTAACTAGATCTTATGCTAAATTTCTTGCGTTAAGTTTGCATAATTAGTCTTGCATTGCATATAGGTATAGATGGCTTAATGTTACTTAAACATCTTGTAAATGAGTTAAATCTAGTAACCTAAATATTTCAAACAATCTAATCTATTTTCAACAAACGCTTAAATATTTTCAACAAATTACCTTGTTTTACACATAACAATAAATAGTTTTTCACATAAACAAAACATATAACAATCATGAAATAATAAGTCAACTTTCAATCATTCACTAATCTCACTCATAAATAATCTTAAGATTAATGGAACACACTATCAAAATGTTTATTTATTTTAAATGAGTGTACATGAGGGTCAAGAAAGATCTTGATATTATATCAATTCATTATTCAAGTTATGGTTGATATATTCATCAAATCTCATTGATATGTTTTTGAGTGTAGACAAGAAATTGGATTGTTATTTGTTTAGTTTCCAGATTATATCAAATTATAACAAAAGATATATTCTTGAATCTACATACTCAATCACACTAGATTGATATGAAAATATTTACATTCTTTGTAGATGAAAAGAATATGCATTGGATCATAACTCACACTTGTGTTGATAATGTCATATTGAATCTACTTGTCCAATAGTTGTGTTCCAAGTATTAGAATAACATGTTTAACACATGCACAAAATATACAATGAAGTAGGATTGACAACTTGGATGTTTCGTCCGAAATATTCAAGCAATTTACATTGCAATGCAATCGATAAATGTGTCATATCCGAAAAACCAAACATGAGCAAACTAACAACATATGTAAACTTTGCTCACACTACTAAAACTCATCATTTCAAGATAAAATACATATTTAAGAATAATACACACTATATATTCTATGTATTTCATTTTCTTTGTCGCATGAATGGTTGTGTTACAAGATAATGTACTACACTTTTCTTTTTGAAATAATATAAGTTATTAGAATTGAAAAATAACTTGTCACAATCCATAAACAAGTAAAATTTATTTTTTCAAATACTAGTTAAAAGTATGATATATAACATTGGCAAAAATCATAGAAAATAATATTTGTTTAAGAATATATTAATGTCTAGTTTTGATATCATTTGAGAATCACAAACTCATTTAAGATAAATAATCTTAATGAGATTCATTTCACAAGAGATGCTAAGGTGCACTCTTAAGTCTAGCACATTTATTAAATCAAGTAATATGCCATCAAAACCAAACAACTGGTAAATCATGAACAAAAGATTAAAACTTTTTGTTTACTCTTATCTAAACATTCAACACGTCTCTATTGGGATCGTGAATAAAATATATCATCTAGATTTACCTTCATAAAAACATGACGTTTGAGTCACATTAAGCCAAGCATTAGTGAACCAAGCAAACTTCATATTTGGTACTCTTCAAAAGGTAAATTTAGGAATTTAATTCCTTCTAAAAAAGAGAATGACTACTGGAAAACCTATTGTCTAGAAACTCAATTTAACCTAACGGTTGAATTGCTTCTATGTGAGAAGTTGGGTGTGTGTAACCCGTAAAAATGGTCGTGTTTAGCTTTAATTGAGCACCACTAGTAATAGTCTCATACTCATTCTCCAACTTGATTAAATTGCTATTCATAAATATACCTAATGCTAGTTTACTTTTATGAACTTTGCTTCTCATTAGATTCTTTCATTCCTAGATTTATGGCATATCGCATATATGTTGTTTCTAGATGTTTATTTTCTCCTATGTGATTTGATTGTATGCCTTTACATGCTTAACTCTATATATCTCGTTCATCTAGGTATATATTTCTTGCCATTAGATCTTACACCCTTATTGCATGAGAACCTTAATGTCACAATCTGATAGGTCATAATAGTCTCAAAATTGTCTTAAGTGTTCTAGAGTCTCCATGCATAGTCACTCCCTCATTCATCATCTTGTTTCCTTCCAAACAATCCACTCCTTTGTCAAGAGATAGTTAGATTGTAATCTAATACCTCTCTAAGTTGATGTGACAACTTAAATATTTCATCCGAAATGTTTACATATTTTTAATTAGCATAATGCAAATTAAAAAGTCACTCATTATTCATGTCCACTTCTTGAGTCATGACTCTATTATTATATAGATGTCAAACACCTTCCGTCCACCTTCAGGAAAACCTCCTTGTATGTTATCCTTCATCCTTCATGTCATTGTCAAGATTATCGTTTTCATGTTTGTTTGTCTTTATTTGTGTCACATTCTATGTCCGGATGAGCATGAATTTAATGGGAAGGGAAATCACACTCACTCACATATATCCTTCTACCTCACACCCAAAATTGAGTCATCCTTTGTACTACCAATCTCGAGTCATCCACCATTTCCACGCCCTCAAAGAAACCAAGAATCAATATTATACCTCCTAAACCACTCCTCATTAATTTAACACAATATAACACCAACACTCTATCACCACCACCTCAATGCTCATCTCCTAGTGCTCCTTATGCACCTTCCAAAACACCATCAACTCATGGAACCTCTACCTCCTCCATATCATCATCATCATCATCATCATCATCATTATCATCATCATAATCATCATCAATCAATGACTATATCAACACCCACTTGTCATCTCCACCAAGAACCACCATCTCCAACAAAAACTTGTCATCATACCACCAAAACAACTCTTCATTGACCTTACTAATGAAGATGACACCACTCCATCCATCAATGGATATATCAACTCACAATTGTCTCTACCACCAAAAGTATCACCACCACCTCCTACGCAAGAAATTCCTTCCTTGAACATCACTCTTTCGCTTCAATCTAGTCAACTCCACTTGATCCTCATTTCCCATCTTCACAAGAAGATTCAACCATGTAACCATTCCCTACATTCTACTAAGTGCATCATCACCACCCAAACTTAAATCCTTGAAAGTCAAGTGAATTTCATTATGAAATGCGTCCTTTCCACTTTATAGCAAGTGAAGAACACAAAGAAGATATCCAAGCTTCAAGTGTCGTCGAGTCAATACCACCTCATCCAAGTGAATTTCATTACAAAATGCGTCATTTCCACTTTCTAGAAAGTGAAGAACACAATGAAGAAATTCAAGCTTCAAGTGTTGTCGAGTCATCATCACCTCACTTCACATATCCACCTTCGGTCATCAACCAACAAAACACCTAAAAATCCCATGATTCCCTATCATCCACCTTTGTCAAACGATATATTAATCTAAACCATAATTGTCAACCCTTTGTCATCACCTTCCCTTTACATTCACGCTCATCCCTCGTCATTTTTCTACGTTTTTTTAAAAGAACTTATCATTCTCATCTTCATTTCCCTTTAACTCTTTTAGAGTATACATTTTTTTTGGCATCTTTCAGTCGAATCTTTGCATTAGGTCCTAATCATTGTCATGTCTTAAGCGTTGGTCATATTATTCTTTTTGGGAATTTAGGTTGTTGTTTTTAAAACAATAATTGCATGTGTCATATATTTTTTTTGTCCATATACTTTAGACATCCATATCTTGTTCCCCAATAAGTGTCATGCATATATATGTGCATTCTTTTTCAACTAACTTTGCCTTGTAGCACTCTTCCATTGCTTGATTTCTTGATGCCTTAAATAAGGGGGAGCATACACCAAGGGGGAGCATTGGTGATGTGTATTACATCCCTATCTTTATATATTTTTGTTGCAGGTAACTAACCCTTGATGCAGGTTATAAGTTTGCAATTTATTTGATCCACGGATTCGCTAGAGTCATTTTTTAGAGGTTGATATAATCAAGGCTTCATTTACGATGATGCAAGCTCGCCTCTTTATTTCAAGAATTGAAGTTTAGTTGAAGTCTCGTCTAGGAGTCCATCTTTTTGCTTCGACAAAAGGGGGAGAAGAAGTGTAAACAAGTAACTTATATATTCTACTATAAGTTATAGTTTACATAGTTTGTCATCATCAAAAAGGGGGAGATTATTGGCATGAATATTACGATATTTAATCTAAACATCCTCTTCATGTTTTGATGATGACAAAGATGTAAGTTACAACATATAACATAAAGTGCTTAAGTTACTTGTGATCACAATTCATCTATGCATTCATGCGTCAACAAGCCTCGACATCTCAACGTCTCGAGTATGCTTCAACAATCACTTAAGGTATGTATAAACAAATGTCTAATACATTTTATGATCAAAGGGAGTTTTATTTAAACACTACCAATTATATAAAATGGTATAAATATTTTATATACTTAGAAAAACACTTTTGGTAATTAAAGGAAAATGTTTAATTCATAATAAATATATGAATTCAAATTTTTAGCCAAAAACAGTTAAAATTTCACTAGACAAACCTTCCCTAGAAAAGACAAGAAAAACTGTCATTTTCGTCTTGGCGGCCCCCTTAATTTTAAGGGGGCCGACACACAATTAAAGGGGCCGGCACACGCTCCATTTTGTCAGAATTGTCAGAAACTTTTGCCTATAAATACTGGTTCATTTCTGCTATTTTTCCACCCCTTTTACACGAAAATTTTCAGTCCCAATCCTTTCCAAACACACTTCTAAATCCTTTGATCATAAGTTTATTAGTTTTTTTTTCAAGTGATTCAATCCCTCATCACTCAAAGTGCAAGAGAAGAATCCTCCCTAAAGCCAATGATGTATTACAGTCTAGTTAGTGTTGATGTGAAGTTGTGAGTTATGTATGTATATGTAATAAGTGGATCAAAATGATCTTACTTTGTAGTGAGTCAATGAGTGAGTAAGAAGTAGTGGGAAGAAGTAGTAGTGTGGAGAAGTCATGTAGTTGTGAAGATCTAGGTGTGTGAATAAGTAGTGGAGTATAGAAGAAGTTGTGAAGTACTGAAGAAGTCGTGAAGTCATGAAGAACTCGTGAAGTCGTGTAGCAGTTGTGTAGTGATCGAAGTCGTGTCGTGAGATTGGTTCTAGCTACTATTAGAACTCGACATTTAGCTTATTGTCGTAAATATGTATAAGAAAAAGTTGTGTATGGTTTTCTCTGCCAAAAGGGAGCTTGTTGAGTAGTGAAGAAAACTCTCGAGTAGGTGACTCGGGGAGTGGAATAGGGCAAGGAAGGTGTCCTTGTAGCCGAACCACTATAAATCATCGTGTCCGGTTTACATTTCCTTTCTCTTATCACTTTTCATTTATTCTTACATTTATCGCTTTACATCTATTCTTGCCCATATGTCTTAGTTGTTGCTTATATAGTTGTGATGATTTATTGTGTTGTAGATAGAAGTTAATATTGTGATTGTGTGTATAATTATATGATATGGTCAAATAGATTATTATTCACACTTCTCATATATATTTAGTTTAACTTGATAGATAATTTGATACAAAATATTTTAAGATTTAAAAGGAAAACGTATTCACATAAAGATCGACCAAAGCTCCATTCATAAAACTAAGTTTTGAAAACTAATATATAATTGATCATAGTGATTATATGTTGTTTTCATACTAAACTCTAATTGAAGGTTTTTCAAACAAACAATTGAATAAATTCTAATCAACATTTTGAAAAAAACTTTTTATAAAATCAAAAAGAGGGGAAAACTATTTAACCCCCCCCCCCCCCCTTCTAGTTTTCCACAGTGCCCATGACTCATAATCCGTCCTATCGAGCATAGGAGGGCGGGTATCGGACCTGCCAGTTTGACTGTCATCAGAAGAAGAGCTTGTCATGATGTAAACATACATGGGATTTTACAACTCTTGTGATTTAAACCGAGAAATCGAATATTTCACGGGATTTTGTAAAATTAACAAAAGAAACCGTAAGATAGTGATTACTTGAATGTGTTATGATGATGAAAGTTTAGATCGATAATGATTAGTGATTTTGTGTTAAGGTGAATGATTGTTTGTAAGATTTCGTGAATTGTTGTTGTCGTTAAGTTAACTTGCGATTAGGTTATGTTTTATTAGGTTTACGTAATGAGTTGGGCAAAACTCAGTCACGTGATTAACTAAAACTCAATGAAGAAGTTTCACAAAACGCAGTCAACTCTACTCAAAGCGCAGACATGACAAACCTCAGTCGCACAAAATGCAGAGTCTCAAAGCTCAGTGAACCAAAACACAGTAGGGTCAAACCACAGTGTGTTAAACCACAGTATGTCAGATCACAGTATGTCAAACCATAATATGTCAAACCATAGTCACAACCAAACAAAAACACAAAGGACAAAGGTGTCGCTTGATCTACGATTTGTCTTTTTCCCTTTTTAGTAAAATGCCAAACCACAGCTCCTTAATTCCACAAACCACATTGACGAATATAGGTACGAGTGCCAAACCGCAGTGAAGAAATTCACCTTAATCTTCTAGCAAAACCACCAACTAAGCCATGTATCACCACAAAACACTACTAGGGATTGTAGAACACATAAAAGTTTAGATCATTCACCAACATAATCACAAACAAAGATTAAACCGTGGTGTTTTTGTTGTTTTTGAGCTCGAACCAAAAGAAAGAAGAGGAAAACAAAGAAACAATCACCACTAATTCAACCACTAATCAACCATGGCTCTTGATACCAATTGTAACATATACATAATCATAACACAAGAGAACTTTGATGTTCAGGTTAAATTCTAGAGAGAGAAAGAGAGAGAAATGGGAGCCTTTTAGTGAGAAAAAGTAACTAGTGTATTAGTGAAATAATGAAAGGTCCAACCCTCTCCCTTGGTGGGAGAGGGGTATTTACACAAGATTACTAAACGCCTCTAGTAGGCTATGGATTGGGCTGACAGTGGGTAAAGACCCGACTCGACACCATGGTGAAACTATATCTATACTAATATGATAAATACTACAAGCTACTTAATGCTAAACTTTACTCTAGGTGACCGAGTCTTTTACATGAATATTCATTTTCCTCATCTTGTTTTCCTGACACTCCCTATTGAACTTGATGCACATTCCTTAAAGACATCTCCTCATCCCTGGGTTCTTTGTTCTTCCATTTACTTCTGTTGCTCCAATTTGCACTTATGCATCATGCGTCTTTTTCCCCTTTGGTAACTCTTGAGAGTAACCATAACCACACTTATAAATGTGTGTCTTGGTACACAGATTCTCATAAGTGCCATTGGCTCAACAGTTTTCAAGATGAAAATATTTACTCAGACAAGATGTCCTTGTAAATTTTTGATTCTGTGCAATGGCATCCGTAAGGAAGTTTTACCTTAAGGTGTGGGTGAATAGGCTGGAAAAGAAGCATTTGGAGCTTCTTGTTATACAAAGGAGTGTAGAGGTACTCAATTGTATAGACAAGAGGTGAAGAAAAGGAATGGCAAGAAATGGTTTGGTGGAGTCTTTGTTCAGGAGTGGGTTCGAATGTTATTAGCCGTCATTTGAGAATGGCTTTGTATTATTAGTCATCATTCAGTAACGGATCTAGATCATGAGTGATCCACCCACTCTGATACCACTTGTTGGTCCGATATATTTGTGTAAAACTATGAGTTATATGAACAAGAATTTGAGCAAATGAAAATATCCGATGTTCATTAGAAATAAGGGCATGTTAACACAATCTTGACCGGAGTTAACTATTAATACCCATTTGTAAATTACGATAGTATCAGTCTCATTTAGTTGTTAAGGTGAAGGCTTTACGAGGGATAGTTGTGAAATACTATCCCTAGTAATGACAAATGTTAATCGTCAAGTTATAAAGAGGAAGATCTCACTTAGAAGAGGAGGAAGTTTCTATAGGTGGAATCGATTACTTATCACTACTACTTAACCTCCCTTTATATACTAAGGAGATACACTGTTAGTAGTTACAACAGAACAGTGATATCTTAACTAGAAGCAAACTTAAAGTAAGGTACACATGCACTTGTGTGGTTAGGGTTGCTTTACTGTGCTGAAAACTTTTGTACATGCAAGTTGCTTTCCCTGTTCCCGATGAGTCGTTATCTTCCTAAGGGTTTTCCCGCTTTGCCTTATCTCAAATTACTCCCGCCTAAGCGTGTCTGAGAACTTCAGCTAGATCCTTTGGTATACTTTAGCAAGTATTTTGATGTATACTGTAAGTGTATCTGATCAGTGTAACTGGTTCTTCTGCATGACATAAGATGATAAGTCTTTTCAGAGCCCTAAAGACATTTGTCAGGCCTCTAGGTCTCTGATTGTTTGTAACTTCTTGTACTTTGCTAGCTGACTCCGCATCAGGTTAAAATGTTTTCATTCAGTTTGGGCTTCGACTTTCGTGAAGCTAGACTATTCTTACCAAGAAGATATACAACATATCTGAGGTGTTATCCTCTGATATGTGAACACTCAGTGAGTCCTTTTGAACCGTTGTTCTTATCGTTAGTGGTTTTGACTTTGACTTCCCTGAGGTTTGCTCATAAGGTGTATACCTTTGAGTCTTTTGGATAGCTAATTGTGATCAGCTGTGCTGATCATTTAGTCAAGGGGTGAACTTTGATCATGGTTTACGTTTTGACTTTATCAGAGAGAGAGTTGGTTCTCTGATTTAATCAGCTATTAAACTTAGGCTGATTTAATGCTTCAAATACTTGTAAGAGATAACTTTGTCAAAATTTGACTCAGCAACATGTCGTTCCGAAATCTCCGTAGGAACCATATGGTTGATTGAAGAATAGCATAAGAAAATAATAAAAATAATAAAAACACACATACAAGATGATTTGGTATGTTGAATTTATCTGCAAGATTGACAGCATCATGAAGGCATGTTATAGATATGTTTTGGATCTTCCACCATGTTAACACTTTCGACCATATCTCTTTAGCTACTTCACAGGAAATGAAAATATGTTCCTCAGTTTCAATGTCATTGTCACACACGAGGCATAGGATAGAATGTAGATCAATACCTCTTTGATCTAAGTTTCACATAGTTGGGAGTGTTTCATGAATGATACGCCAAGATGATATGTTGATTTTGATCGGGATGACATTATTCCACCTATAAGGTTGCGGGTTTGAGGTATAAACATGGTTGGAGATGTGTGAGCGTATATCTTGACTGAAAAAACCTATTGCTGTTGATGATGCACTCCCATGAGTCATTATTGTTGATTAAGCAAAGGTTTGAGAGGAGGGTCATTAATTCAGTTAGTTTTTGTTGTTCTCTTGAGGTCCGAGGGTGCCTTGACCAGGCCCACTGATATAAGAGACCAGAAGGGCTTGAAGGGGTTTGCACGCATGTGGAAATGGCAGGGTGCGAGATTAGATGACCTAGCATAAAGGAGGGAACAATAACAGTAGGTGAGGCAACACTGCTTGAGCCAATGGTAAGTGAGGAGCTCAGTCACAAATAAGGCATTCTGAATTCAACTCTAACCGATATAACTGTGGGAAAGTGAAGCGTAAAGGAGGTCCTCCGAGCCATGGGTCTATCCAAAATCGAGTTGTTTAACCGTTCCCAACTTTTTTTTAAAGATTGAAAGAAGAGAAATACCGTGTGGGGAAAGATCATCCTTCATCTTTAAAATTTGATCCAAGGCCCCGACTTGTATGGAGTGTTGCCGTTATAATGATTCATTGAATTGATCGCATGCATAGATGAAGTTTTATTTTGATAATGGTGTAACGTATTCATTTATTTTTTCTTTATCGTAGACAACGTGCTACAAAAATCCGAAGATTAGTGTACACTATACAGTTTTGATAATTATTTATAGTACTAACATTCGCTTGTGTGGGGTGTATTAATTATGTTACTCCGTATACCAATAACAATCCCGTTTTACAAGAAAGATTTCAAAACCGAGAAGGTTTTTCTATAACTACAAGAGTACGTAAGATCATCAAGCTAATTAATCAGATAAACGACACCTGTATAGGGTATACAAAAGAAAAACTTATACTAGATTGTATATTAGATTAGTAATTCCAAATATTATATCAAGCGATCTGACTCTGAAGTCCTCAATTCCTAAACCCGTCAATAACGAATAACTATTGATGACAAAATCTTTGTATTAAACTTGTAACTCAAGATGCATGTTATTACAAACAAGAGGGTAGTTACTAAACGTACTTCTTATTAAACATGAACAAGATTATGATTATAACATCTTTCCTTCCATAGATGCATGCATATCGTTCTTGTTCCCCTCATCAAGTTCAGGTTGTTCTCTTAATTTAACTTGATCCTCATAGATGATCACTGAATGCTGATAGTCCTCGCTTTTTTGTGTTTGGCTGGAAATTATTTTTGCATTAAGTGGATCATTTAGAGCTTGAACTTCTGTCTCTCTGGGAAGATGATAATATAGCATCAATTGCATCTTTCACTTGTGAAAGTTCAGGTGCTTTTCCACCTTGCACTGGCCAGAACTCATCAGTTGCCAACACCTAAAAGCATATAAAGGAAGGCATGGTTAAATGCAAGTTGAGATACTTACCCTAAAATTTAATTACAGGTGTTTTAGATTGCTTTTTAAGAATTATTTCTCTTTTGCAATTTTATTCAACAAATCAACAATTTAATAATAGAAGCATATAGTATTAATTAATGAGCTTCCTTACCTTCACTTGCAACTGTAGGAACTTTACGTAACTAATGGCTTTCTCTAACATGGTAACCAAATCAACCTGAAGTGTAAAACTATGTACATAAGTATGCAAGTTATTGATTGCAAAATGATAATTTGGATCTTGATTTGTCGATATAATTACCTTGGAACCGTTTGGAACAAGATCTTGAAGAACTTTTAGCCGCTCGCTGATTCGTTCTCTACGATTCTGTTACAACACAAACATTCCATTATTTTGTGTAAAGTTGAAGTAATAAATTGTGTGCGTGTTATAATTTCTTGGGATTTTAAGAAATTTAATTACGGAGTAATATATATCTCAGTGATATAAATTAGAATTAATTACCTTGGCTGCAATACTTTGCGGATCTTTGGGTTGAGTTGCCTTTTGCTTAGTTTTCTTTGTTGCAGTGTTGGTGGTACATTGTTTTTTGAATGCTTGCTCACTCTCTCCCTGCGACACATTAAATTTCAAGGTATTAGAATAACCGGGATTTATAAAGAATTTTTTTTTACCGAAAATAACTCAAACACACTTTTTCGATGGCAAACCCTGTACAACTTGGTCTATCATATCCCCAACTAGAGATATTTTAAGTAAAGAATATAAGAACATAATTACCGAATGGGTTCTCTTATGGAAAGATGGTTGTTCTTGTGTTGCAAGGTAATTATCAGAAGATGAAGGATTTGGCCATGCAAATGATTCTAATTCCTCATGGTGATTATTGTCTTTAATACTACCACTTTGAATACAACTCATATTTTCTAGCAAACGTATGCTATCAAACGAACCGGATCCAAGATTCATCAGCTGATCAGGGCTTAAATTACTCGAGTACGGTTGTTCATCATTTTCTTCAAAGCTAAGGAAACACGAAGCACTTCCTCCTGGCACAAAATTATTATCGTAGTAGCCCGGATTGAAACTTATAACTGAATGACCTTCTTCTTGTTGCGATTGTTGTTGATGACTTGCACTAGCCCGGAAAAGAAGCCCACTTGAATTTGTTGCACTACCCGGACTAGAAAGTGAAGATGAATTCGATGAACTTCCAGTGAAATTCCCTTTCTTTTCCGGGCTTTCACTATCTCCATAAAATTTATACGATTGATGGACTAAACCGGGCATGTGTGAAGAGTGATCATTAGGGTTTCTTTCTTTAGCAAGTGCCATTTTTAATAAGATAGTGTAGAGTATGAAATGGAAAACAAAGAGTATGTGATATGAAGAAAGGTGGGGATGTGGTTATGGATTTATATTGGGGTTCTGAGCAATGGAATTTAATTTAAAGTTTAATATTGTTTAGCTGGCAGTGCATGAAAAAAAGAAATAGAAGAAGATGAAGATGATTGAGAAAAAAAACAGCAAAAGGGTCGCCGGATTGTCCGCAAAACCCACGTCTATAAGATTCCACACCACCCTTTCATTTAATTCCATTGTTTTACAAGATTATAGTATTTGTTCAACTATAACGTCGACATAAAATTGTCAAACTTTTTTACTCCGTAATCAATTTTTTTGACAACATTGCCATAAAATAACAAACTTAATCACATTCACACACTACGCCAATATATGGGTAATTTTTACTTTTATTTTCGATCGATCATGTTTGTAAAAAGTGATTTACTAACGTAAGACTGTAAGTACTCAGTGAAGTTATTGAAAATCACATTTAACAATGGTACATTATAAAATCATCTCCTATAATAAACCTTTTTAAAAAGTTTATATAATTTTCATGTTATATACTCTTAAAATTTCTCATTTTATAAACATATTATCACTAAGCTTAAACTTGTTAAAACTTAATTTAATGGGTTATTAAATGAATTACATGTATTTAGTTACAATGAAAATGTCTATAAACTTAGACATATTTCATTCCATGTCATTATAAACCTCACCTTACTATGGTGACTCAATTTATAAACTTCTTCAAATTTTATAAACCTTTTCATGAACCTCTTATAGTGGATGCCTTAAGTTTAAAATATTAATTCAATACGCTTTTTGTTGAGAATGAAAGTGTAATTAAGAAGATATATAAAGTTCATGAAGGTGTGTATATCAACTATGCGTCAAATGCATATATACCTTTAAAGGTTTCAGTAGACAACCGTTAGTAAATCTCAAAAAATCACAAAATTATTCACGTAAGTTTCTTGCAAATATAGTTTGTATTTGTAATTACGAAGATAAATAAAGTTCATCACAAGCTTTGCATTTAGAACTATCACAAAGAAAAGTTCGCACATATGTCTATATATGAAAAAAGTTGTTTACACCTAATTGATCATACTCAAAATTAAAAGGCTTTTGATCCAGCGGCATGTAATTTAACTACTATAATTAAGCTAAATTTGCAAATATGTTCCGCTTCGAAAAAATAAAATAAAATAAATTGGTGACACTCAATCTCCTCATGCTTTCTTTTGCTTAAGGTATATCATATTGATCTGTAGAGTAGTACGTATAAGGACTCTCATCTTAAACATCTCTACACATGTGTCACCCTTTGCTTCCTTCGGGACAAAAATGGCGCCAATCAGAGCCAGCATCCTTTCCTGTTAAACTGATATACAAAAGTTTTAGACATAAATTTGTCTTTTTGTTAACTGTAGTGTGGCTATAAAAGTCTACATAGTGCTTGTTAATGGTGTGATCTTACAGCCACAACACTAGATGTAATTAAAAAAACACAACCATGGCATTCACAGTCGTCAAACCCACAACCTTGTAGTTCTTGCGTCTTTATAGTCCATTGAGAGGTTCAGAAACGAGATGATTTTCTTGATCAAAGCGAGAAATGCTCTACAAGTAAACGATGTTAAATTATTGCTTTTGTTTGTTTCTATAGTAGACGTACAAATTTTCATCTTTCAATTGGATTTGAGTGGTTTAACAAACATGGAACCTGATCAATCCTTCCATGCGTGTAACATGTATTTTGATTACATCTAACACTTAATACTTAGGTTTGTACATACTACAAACATTTTCATATACCACCACATGGTAGAAAATCTTGTGCATTTACAAAATTTGATTTCACTCTTTTTTTTAAAAGCAAAATTTTATTAAGTATAACCATCTAGCAAGACACTATAAAGTATAAAAACTACATTACAAGATTGGGGAGATCCTTAAAACTGGGTTTATTAACCATAGATCTCAATCTAATTTGAATTTTTTGCATCTATTACTCACCGAGCAAAATGATATACTTTGAACATCCTTGAATATATCACTGCAATTTGATTCTTTTAACAGAAAACCTTAACGTTTCCGCTCCTCCAATGCCAAATAGAGGTGAAATGACAACAAAATTTTATTTCACTTAAAAATATAAACGTAACAAGCAAGTATAAATTTATAAGTACGAATAAATAAATGAACCAAGTTCAATCGAGAAGTGCTTTTGCATTATAATATATCTTTCTTGTAAAAGGACTACTTTTAAGCTAAGTGTAATAGCAAGGCCGACCGCGTTGATGACGAAGAAAAGGGAGAAGTCAGTTGGTTCATCAAACGAATTGTGCAAGTGTGAAGACCGACTTTTGAGAGAGTATGTGTGATTTTGGATTTTGTGAGGTATATTTTTTTGTTTAATTAAGTTGAGTATTTTGGTGGTGAAGTTGTTTATATTATTGCATCTTGTTGGTTTTGATATTGGTGTTAGTGTGGGAAAGTGATGTGACGCTAAGAGCTCCAGGTGTGGTGATACACCAGAATTCTTCATTTGAGGCCTACGTGTCACATCACTTTTGCAAACCTTCATTTCACTACAAGATAAATGACATTTAGTGACTGATAAAAAGTGACAGAAAAAGCATAAAATCAGTCACTGTAAGCATTTTGGTCTTCTCCCACTGAATGAAAAAGAGACACTAAAGGAACCATCACTAAAAGTCTTATTTGACGCTTAATATCATTCACAAAAGGTCTTTTACATTTTGTGTCTGATTGTTATGCGTCACTATTGGTTCCAAAAGAAAATCTTGAAACAATTTATTAGTGACTGAATTATTCAGTCACTAAAAGTATTGAACAATAATTTTTCCATTTCCACCGCATTTTTCCCATTTCTACTACATCAGTGTACTAAACGTTAGTCAACCAACTTACGAAAACCTTCGAGGTGACATCTGCTAATGACCCCTTTTAGGTTTAACGCGCCAAATCACAAAGAAAAAAAAAACTTAGTATAGCATAATCCAAAATTTGACCCATTTGAGATAATACACAATCGAAACCGAACTACTCATAAGTGAGTGGTTCAAGTTTGCCAAATCTTCTGAAAATTATTTAACAAAATTATACAAAAGAACGTACAGATCCAAGATACTTCTGCCCATTTTACGCCACCAAGTACAAGCGAATTCCATAATGGGTCGAATTTGTTCCGGCATTTGTACATGGTGCGGTTTAGATAGTTGTGAACCTCTTTAGGACCAAGTGAGTTCCCATCATCCCACAAGTTGTCACCCAGGCTGTGTAAAACAGTAGTAAGTGGTCAAATTTTGTTACTAGAAAAGTTGAAATAATAAGGATCAGTATCAGTATAACTAATACAAAAAACCAAATACTTACATAAGCTCATCAAGGTAACGAGTAATCTCTTGGGAATCACTGATTTCTCCACTTGCACCAATGAGAGAATGTTTGCCTACTTGCTTCAATCTCTCCACGCCCTTTGTAGCGTATAGTGGATCCATATGATCCTGTGGAGGCAAAGATCAGATGAGCCAAGTTAATAGTTAATTCATTAAAATGTTACCATAGGTAAAAGTTGCTAAATATGCGATGCCTAAGAAATCCTAGGTTCATTACAGATTTATATTGAGTACTCACCTCCCATGTCAGCAGCCATGAGAATACCATCCTTAAACTTGATCCTAATCACAGATGTACCTGTAACGTACGGGTACCTATTCCAAAAAACAATAATGATCGACAAAATTAAAGTTATCGATGTCAACACTTACGAGATTAAAGAACCACTAGGTTTGATTACAAAGGTAAAGTATATCTTTCTGCACGGATGTACAAAACTAGTCAGAATTCATATTATTATCAAAGATTTCATACGTTAAAGGAAAATATTTGTATAGTAAATTACAGATAGAGAAGTATATGTACTGAGTCCTTTGAGAATCACCTTCGGAGATCAATAAACTACTTTCTATTCGAGGAGAAACCATATCTGCAAATATCAATAAGCAATAGTAAACAAAGAGTCTGTAAACAAAGTGATTAATATCTCTCCAAGTAAGCAAAGGACTCTATATAAACTTTGTGAATCAAGGCCCGATTTTGGGGCAGGGCAGGCTAGGCCTACGCAGGGCACCAAACTTTTGAGGGGCACCACTTTTTAAAGCCAAGTGTGTATTATTGCTTCGAACAAAATCCCATTTTAAACCTGTGTTGCGGTCTGTTTACAAACTATATAAAACATGAATTTATAAGAAAATAACATATATGAGATATACATCTACTTCAAGAAACAAATGTCAAACAAATATGGCCCCATCATAACTGCATAAAAACACATATCAGATATACATCTACTTCAAGAAACAAATGTCATCAACAAAACTGTATAGGTACAAACCATTTTGGCCCACAATAGTTCAAATTCAGCTCTAATCATGCTCTTGTCATATGGTTATCCATCACTAAATATAAAATGAAAACCTTTATTAGTTTATCACAAATAAATTTCTTTGCAGCATCTAAAGAAGCTAGTCCACATGATGGATTTTTTTCGAGAAATTAGTGGCTTAGCTTGATTCCTACTAGTGAGTCGAGGACTTTTACAAACTATCCATTATGTGGGCTTCCATAAAACTGACTATGGTATAGATACATGTGAAACGAAGCTATTCTTCTATAGGTCTGAGGAGAGGGTCCTATATGACTAATCATTGAGGGCTTTGACAAGTATATTAATCATTATGCGGGTTTCCGCTTTCCACAGATGACACTATAATATGGAACTAAAAACAATTGAGTGACTTGTAGTGTGGCAGACTACCATTGCTGCAAGCTGCACACATTAACTCTATTTCATGAAAAGTGTTTAAAAAAGGCGTCTTGTTGGATCATACGTATTGAGACTGTGTATGTACAATATCATTGTGTTAATTAAAAAAAGGACTAGAAATATGAGTTCAAACTTACGCCATTGAAAGCCTTTTCCAGCCTTTGCCTCCACCACCTCTGTTCCACCATCTTGTGTTCGTTTTGTAAGAGCAGTTATCTCTTCATCAGATAAATTCACTTTTGGTGTAGCCTACATTAAAAACCATACATCAGTAACATTAACTCATCTGCTATATCATAATTACCATTTAACAATGGTAATTCCAGCATGTCCACCAACAACTGGTACGTTGACGATTGGAACAAGGAAAATATGATTTGGACTTCAGATATTCATATAGCTAATAGCAACAAGTTGAGAAGATTAGAAACTAGGTAACGCACATATAGCATTTTCAATGAAACTTCAATGTTATGGCAATTTTTTACCAGTTTTCCATCAACGTTAGATAGTTAGCTTCATGTTTCTTTTTAGTTATTGTATCTCTTGGCCCCTTGAAGCACCTGTATTGTCTAGTAAATTAGCTAGATTAAGCCAACTGTTCTAAGAAAACCAAACCATGGAATCGTGAAAGTTAGTGCGGAATAGTTAGTCAAAGTAATCACACCCACATGTGACATGACCTTAAACATTACACATATGAGTCGACAAGTAACACTTGAGGTCACGGAATATTGACAATTACGACAACCGAACACCAACTCAAGTGATTATCATGTCACCTTTATCTGGTATAGTCATGGACGCAATTAATTGAAACATATATTTTATTCAAGCATTTCATCAAACACTTGGATTGCATACACAAACAGAACACGTATTTCATTCAAACATTTCATCAAACACTTATAAATCATATAATCCAAACGGATAGTTTCAAAGGCTTAATCTCATCAGGTGCAAAGAGACTATGAACCCTAAATAACTAAATCATATAACCCTAGTTTCAAAGGCTTAATCCTTAGAAGCACAATAATAAGATTATATAAAATTACCTCAAATTCTAAATGGTGAAGGTGTTGATGGTGGCCGGAGGTGAAGGTGTTGATGGTGACGGTGATGGTGATGGTGATGGTGGCAGGAAGTGAAGGTGTTGATGGCCAGAGTTGATGCCGGTGACGATGTTGGCGGCCGGAGAGAGAGAGAGAGAGAGAGAGAGAGAGAGAGAGAGAGAGAGAGAGAGAGAGAGATAAGACTTTTTTTTTTTTTTTTTTTTTTTTTTTTTTAATGGGATATAATGTGCATTGCACGTGGAATATTTACCTTTTTCTTTGCGTACTGGAGTATTGTTTTTAATTAGACAGCTAGAGTGATCGTTTTATCGACTGTTTTATTCTTCAGTCATAAAACGTTTCCGTCACTATATGGCATATATCTTGTAGTGTTTACAACCCCCTTAACACAACTAAAATCAACTTACTCATTTGGGACCACCACTTACAAATTTATCTTTTATTCAATTTTCCAAATAAAAAATTCATTTCATTCAAATAATACAAATAAAACTTTATTTTATTTTATTAAAAGTTACAAAATAATTATTAAAAAAAACAAAACAAAAAAAAAATATTTTTCATCTTCAACGTGCCACACACACTACACACACTTTCATTTCAGAATCTATTACCACAACACCACCAACAACAAAGAAACTTGGAAACATAAACACACAAACACAAAAACACAGTTAAGAAAAAAAAAATGTTGTCAAAGTTTTACCCTCGTCGTGCAGACGAGGAAGGCTTCAACGGCGATCAATGGCGAACCACCACGGTGTGGTGGCGAAGGGCAACGATTTTGCCACGTAACAGTGGCAAGCAAGTGGCAAAACCACACCCAAGGCTCTAAGTTGGCTATAATAATGTTTATATTCACCATTACAATCAGTCTCTTTAAGTAGACATCTAGTACTGTTCAATCTGTTCTTTCGTTATGAAAAACCTGGAAAACAATTAGCTAACTATTTGTACCTTCCTGGATTTTCTAGATATATTTTTTAAACTCATTCTAAGTCTATCTAATTAAAATGTAAGTATTATCTTATACTCCTAAAGGGTATTCGGAAGTCGATTGTTAATTAATTATTCAATTTACAATTATTTTTTAGCACAAATATGACGTATTGATGTTTTTTTATAACAAAGATTGATGTTATAATTGATTCGCGGGTTAATCATAGATCAATATTATTATCTTTTTTAATTAGAAAAAGGGTTCTTCATAGTACCTTCCTTTTGAATCTCAATCGATTTGATTTAATTATTCTCATAAAATCTCACTTAATGGAAGCTAGTTATACTTAAGCACGTGCATGACAACTTATCTTATATATAGATGTTGATACATTCCAAGTACGTTGGCTAGCTGGTTACTTCAAAGGCTACCTTAATTTTTTTATTATTTACTCGTAGTGACTTTGTGCATCACAACTATAACTTTCACTTCCCCACTTTACTTTCACATCGAATACGAAACCAAAACCACTCACAAAACAAACGCACCCTAACTATCGCCCACAAAAGGTTTTGCACATATGACTATAGAAGGATAAATAAGGTTTGATTAATACCGATAAGTTACTCACATATCAAATGTATTAATTGATATTTTTATTTCATTAGTTATTATTTGTGTATAAGGCTCATTTGTAATATTTAGGTCTAGCCCATTCTCTAGAATTATCCTGTAAAATAATATATACGGTTTGTTGAGATTATGCAAATCAAGAAAAATCATTAACCTTCCAATATGTTATCAAAGTCACTTAATTCACCCTAATTTTTCTCCAAACTTCGCTCCTCCCTCACCCTCCTCCAAAATTACCGTACCTCTTCTTGACCCTACCACCACAATTCAGCACTCATGGCCGGTGATGAAGACACTCCTCCACCTCCTCCACCACCCACATCCGCCGATAAATTAATCCCCTTTAGCATCACTAACAAGGTTCCCGTTAAAATGAGCCTTGAAAAACACAATTACAACTCTTGGAGTTCCTTTTTTAAAATCCATCTCGGTAGTCTCGGTCTTAAATCTCACATGGAACAAGAAACCTCGTCTAGTGCTATTAATCCGGAGTAGTGTAAGCTAGATGATCTAGTCAAGATGTGGATCCTTAGATCCCTATGTGTAGGATCGAAATATTATGTTGATTATGTGGTGATTCGGGTGGTCTTGTATGATGGAAGAACAAGAATGCCATGGTAAAAGTTAGAGAGAGAGAGAGAGTAGAGAGGGGATGTTTCTAGTGAGAGAAAACACCTAATGAGGTGTGTGTAATATTGAAACAACCAACCCTTCCCTTGTGTGGGAAGGGGTATATATACACTTACAATATACGCCCTCCTGTGGGCTGTGGATCAGGTGTACAGTGGGTAAAGACCCGTCCGTCCTCCACGGTGTGACTATATCTAATCTAATACTATAATATCTAATCTAATAAATACAAAACTAAGAGCTACGCTAAGTATGGAAATACATGGGGTGACCGAACCTTTTTCTTAATCCTAACAATCTCCCCCTAAGGGAGGTCACCCCAGAAAAAATTGATTGAATCTTAGCATTCTATAAATTGATCTTTAGCTCTAGCTTGTATCCGTTGATTCTTCAAAGTCATTACTCTTTGTGCTTCCAACAGTGGACTTTTGATGACTTGTTTTTTTATCTTGGATGTTCCTTGTCGATTCTTTGAGTTTATCATCCAAACGTTTGTCTCCAAGTCATCTTTGTACAGTATCGTCTCCACGTGATGTAGACATCTTTGTAACGGCATGCTCACACTTTTCAGGATCATGATCTTCAGCATCAGAGTTGTGAAAGCATAGATGAAGCCCAATCGATGATCATGATTTCTTGATTAAGATGTCGAAGTGTGAGCATGGGGTGATGGATCAGCATCTTTTCAGCAATCTACTTCAACCGTCAGAAATTCCTGCAAGTAAACAGATAGCAACAAATCATCCGGTACTTACAGGTTTGGAATTAGAGATCATCTACAGCATAGTGTGGAGACTCCTTCTAACCCTTACCAAGACTGTTCCCAATCGGCAACCCCCGAGAGGATTTACATGATCTACCTAAGTAAATCAACGACTGGGTGAGTCGCTGGAGTTCACTCCACGACTGTAGACCATTGGTAACCGCTGCGACCACTAAGCGTAATCCACAAGGGATTACCAAAGTGACCTGCTTTCAGGGCTGTGTGATGTTGACCCTGGCAGGAATTTCCATTCAATCACTGAAAATCACATCAGTAATTTCTCATGAATGTTCTAGTAGATTGCTAAGATCTATGTAGGACTCTCAAATGTGCAACTGGTGTCCTTGATAATGAACCACCAGTGCATAAGTATTCAGTGTTCCTATTGAGATCTTTTGATGCATCTCGTGGCTCTAGACTCGATAAGTGCATAATTTGGTTTTCTTATGCGGAGACTAGGGAGAGGTCTCCTGCTTCAATATCAACCATCTCTAAGAGATAAGTTGATAGATTACACTGGTTCCCCGTGAGAATGAAACAAGTCCTTTTAAGAGAACTTGAGTGGCTAGAAGGTTTAGTGCAGTGCGTCACTGGGTCCATGACGTCTTTTCTTCAATATCGGTGTTACCTTGGTAACCACCAGTAGCATATGAATTGAACCCGGTTTCTGCCCTAAGGTTGAATAATTGGAGGGCTATTTCTTTTCACCCTTTCTCATTTCATTTCTTTTTAATTCTTCAACCCCTTCTTTCTCCATTCTCATATTTCTCCTTTTTTCATAATCATACCTACGGACTTTCTAATACTATCTATTGGGTATTGTCCATAGGTGATCCCTCCGGCTCTGGCGGATCATAGGACGGTTTTCCTAACCTTATCCACCTTATAACTTCATGACTATCCTATGTTGCCATACACCAAATCATTGAAAATTCTTCTCAACGTGTTTATGATTAAGAAACACATTTTGTTAACACGTTGAGAGTTTTACCATTTTCAAATGATCCCCCTTAACATGTGCTAATATGTTTTAATTATATATTTGCACATGTCGGGAAGAGTTGCACTTTTGAATTGATCCACCTTCAGTGAACATGAGCATGCATTCGAGACACGCTTACATCACCAGTTGGACTAGCTTGAAGTTATTACCCGGCCTGATCAAGTCCATAGAAGGTTTCTCGAAACGGTACACTCAACTTAGACAAGTCCTCTTCGAGACACGCTTACATCACTGGTTAAACCAGCTTGAAATTATTACCCATCCAGGACTAGTCCTTTCGATTCATGACAATATATGTTTCGTCAATTCATTAGTTAAGCCTGAGATGCACTCACATGAGACGCCAAGCCCTTTTTGTCACCACAAACCATTTGCTCCCCCTCAATATGTTCATTGATATACAAAAGAGTTTAGCACATATGGGAGAGCTTACATTTAAGTCCAAAACATCACATTTTAATCAGATTTCCTATTTAAATCACATTTTCTCCCCCGATCAAAAATTTCAAACCAGTTGAGATTTATGATCCCAAGTGATTTAAATACGTTTAAAGATTTTGGAAGAAAAATGTGGTCAGATTTAAGAATGACTGATTATGAGACGATAGGTTTGCTCCCCCTCAATCCTTGAGGGAACATGTTATGTGTCAGAAATGATGAGTTTTTAAATGATTTAGAGTTTAACGATAAACTCATGAAAAATTCATGTTCTCACACATAACAATTACATTCACTGCTTTTTATGCACAAAGATCATGTTTTGATGATATAGAATTTTTGAAATCATTCACCCTCTCAATCGATGACCCATTTTCAATTTATCACTTTACTTCAAAAGATTAATCATTTGGCATTGATTGAGAGGCAAGTTTTATAAAAAAAATTGCAAGTTTGATTGATTTACAAAAATCATGGTACCACCAAGTTTTAGAACAAATACTTTCCTGAAGAATCATTGAAGGAAAAGTATTCGTGATGGAAAGAAGACTTCTCTTCTTATACAAGAAATAATACACTTAAACGTACATCAATTCAATGAAACATGGACATAAAGTAATCCATGCCCAGGTGAACTTCACCCGGTAAAAGGAACAACCGTCTTTTTGGCGACGTGTTTTCCCCATTTTGAAAAACGGGTTGCTATCTGAAGTAATAGCAAACCATAATTTTGAAGTCCGGGTTACAGCCTGAAATGACTGTAAGCCATAGTTAAAGAAGATTTTGAGAAGCGACATGTTTTAGAAACATTATTTGGAAAAAATAGAAAAACTCTCGCTTAAGCATATGTCTGTTTCCGTGTCGTTATTGAATGACATTTATAGAAACGTACATAATATTGATTACACGAGAGACATGTCGCGAGAAGAATATTTTTGAAATTTTTATGTTTTTCCGATTTTTATGGATTTTGTTGGTTTTATAATTTTCTATTTTCTTTTTTGGTTTTTAAAATATGTACAAAGGATATTATGAAGTTTAAGAGGATGTTGACATGAATACCGAAAAGAGGATATCGGTCTGCACGTAGTAGAAGTCAATAGTCAACATCTCTTAAAATTTCACCACCGAAGCGTTCGAGGCTCTCGAATTATCATCCGAATTATCCCGAATTATTTGATGAAAAATCATCTTGGTCAACTGAATACCAAATATGGTTTTCCACTGCCTTTACCACAAGCCATACTCTTGTGGGCTAGTCAATTATTGGGAATCCATAAAGAAAAAATCCATGGTCAATTGACAACCATTCAACTCTCAGCTGTGAAGCATTTGGTGAGTAGAGTACCCAATAGTTTTTAGCAAACTATTACAGCTATCAACAGATTTGATGTGTCTTTACCAAAGCTGTATCCTTTGGACTAGCCAACTTTTTGATGGAATAGTCAAAATCAGGTAAGTTGATAACCAGAGAATCAACACCAAACCTGCAAACAACATACACAAAACTATACAAAACTGTTTTTTTTTAACTTTGAAAGAAAAAAAAAATAAGAAATATACAACAAAATACCATACCAATCATTCCAAATAAGTTTCAATGTGGACACCATACTTAGTATCCAATTCCTGCTTAACCAAAATGCACCTCTTGATAGCTCTAATCAATTATTCAGCCATATGCATATCATTCCCAATCATATCTAGAGGAACAGTGAGCTTAACTTCCAGCAATTGGTTCATAACACCTATTGTGATTGGATATGTCACATCTGCCCAGCAATATAAAGTCTTGCCAGTAGTAGTAATGATCATGTGAACATCAGGTAGAGGAAAGTATTTCCAAGTATCAATCACTCAAGTCTTCTGTCCTTTCCACACATGAAAACTAACACCAGTAAAAAGATGAGAATCACAAAGAATTTGTAAATCTCCCAGCAAAAACATTCCATTCCTTCAGGTTGATGAGTTTGATAATAAGAGACAACCCAGCCATAGAGAGAAATGATATCTTGCCTATCCACCATGTGTAAAATTTGGCTTAGAAAAGTAAACTCTTTGGTTGAACCATCCTGTCTGTGAATGACATTGACTTGTCCTTGACCTGTGGGAGTGTCAACAAGTTCCCATTTGACTATTTTCTCCCAAACAACAGGAATTTCATCATCAGAATCAAAGTCAATAAAAGAACTATCCTTAGGTGATTCACCCTTAGTGGCCTTTCTCTTCTTTGCAATAGTTTTCTTCCTAGTGCCAGGAGTAGAGGGAGTAACAAGAGAAGGATCACCAGAGGTCTCATCAGTAGGAACTGGTTCTGAAGCATCATGAGATACAATCTTTGGATCTTCAGAAGGAATGGATGCTGAAGCTGTAGGAATATCTGTTGAAGCATCATGAGAGATATCAGTTTGATCTTCAGTAGATTCAGGGTGAGAATCTTCAGTAGGAACAGACTCTGGAGCAACATCTGAAGGTTCAGAAGGCTCAGCTGCAATATCAGGAGATGGTGAAAGAACAACATCAGTAGATTCATCCACCTGAGTTAGCACTGAAGGAGAGTGAATTTTCTCCTGAGCACCAAATGATGACTCAGTAGATTCTGTGGGCTGATCAGCAGAATCATCAAGCCTAATTCTCTTAGCAACAGGCCTATCCAAAAGTCTGCCCCTCTTCTCTAAGACATCTAGGACATTGATTCCAGAAGAATGAAGATTAGAGATGATCTTGTCATAGTAGTAAGTGAGCTGAGTATCTGAAAAGCCCCAAACTTTCTTTTGAGTCCATCCTGACCCAAACATAGAACACCCTTGATTCTTGACAAAATTCCTCATATATTTTTTAATTTCTCCTTTTGTCCATGGTCTTTCCCTTAGTTCTTTAGCTTTTCTTTCTTCATCTGCTTGTCTCTGCAACTTACCTCTTTCAACCATCATCTTGGAAAAATCAGTCTCATGATAATTAACTCCAAGCACTGATTCAGCCAAAGCAGGCTTAGCAGCAACTTGGGAAGCTAAATTAACCCATTGCTCAGCAGATAACCTCTTAGCAATTTCATCTAACTCCTTTTTCCTTTTAGCAGGTAATGTATGAGTGAGTGAAGGACCCATTGCATCTAAATCAGCTTGTATCTTTCTAGCAAGATCCTCAGAAGCTTTCATATCCAAGTCCCTCTTAGTCTTTTCAGCCTCTGCTTGTGCTTCCTCTTTAGCTTGCAATTGTGCTGCAAGCATTTCACTAAGCTTCTCATTAGCAAGTTCCTGCTTAGTTTTCTCTCTAGAAGGAATGTCTTGGGCACTCACAATAGACTTTCCTTTATCTTGGGTAGTGACAATAGTTTCAGGAGGAACAACAGACTGAGTAGATGTATCCACTGCTTGAGAACTATCAACATGTAATTCTGCTGAGGCATCAGCAGGAACTTCCTTTGGCAGTGGATCAGTTGTTTGTTGCCTTGGCAGATGAAACCACATATTCCTTTCCAGCAACAAAGACTGTATCTGCTGGTGGAGAAGTATTAGCAGTATCCATTTCAACAGGAGCCTCACTTGGTGGTTCATTCTCCTGAAGATTAGCATCAGCATCTGGCATAAGAATATCATCACCACCAGACACTGTAGAAGTTTCAGCAGCCTTCTTTGCCAAGTACTGTCTTCTACTTCTTCTGCTGAAATGAAGTGTTGGTTTGGATTGGGAAACTTCAGCAGCTTTGGGAGTAGAAGCATGTGTCTGTCTAGCCACTTCAGCCAAAATCTCAAGAGAATCCAAATTACCCTCCTGAGGCACTTCAGCAGTATCCATTACCACCTTGCTTTTCTTCTGCTGAGTCAATTATGCCTCCAAATTCTGAACTTTGCTCTTCAGCTTCTCAATTTTACCACCAAGATTAGACTTGGTATCAGTAAGCTCCTTTTGGAGATCATCTGTCTTTCTCATATACCTGCAAAGCAAATCATATACAAAAGTGAGAGTAACAGGGTCCTCTACTCCACCAACAGATTGCTCAGTGGTAAAAGGAGCTTCATTGAACCTAGCAGGAGAAAAAGACATATGTACAACATTAGGAGAGCCTTCATCAACTGGCTCTCTCACTGGACTAGGTGTAGGTAATCTAGTGATCTCAGGCTCAAGAGGTGTAGATACTTGTGTACCAAGAGACTGAATTGTCTCTTCTACCTCAGGAGTTAGCTCATCAGGAGCAACCTGAGATGGTGATGGAACAGGACTAGGTATAGGGGAAGGTAGAGGTTGGTCAGGAGAAACAGGTAGTGGTTCAGCAGTTGTAGATGGCTCATCCTCATTTACCACTGAAGGATTACCATCAGCAGCAACACCATAAGATGATGGATTACCATCATCAGCAGCATTTTGTAAGGGCAAATTGCCATCAGCATCACCCTCAACCACATCATTATTGCCAGGTGGCAACATAGCAGCTAACAGAGGACGATGTTCCCCATTATAGTTAGTTTTCATTGAGGCAAACAACTTTGAACCAAGGCTCTTAATGGGTACATGTATTCTATCTTCAGTAGTAATGTCTAAAATGATTTGAAGAAACCTAGGGTACATTAAAAACTTATGAATTTGTTTCTCAACATTTTCTAGCATATTATCAAAATTAAACTTTGAGAAATTATAAGTTAAACCCTTAGAGAGACAGACAATACCACAACCCAATTGTAGAGAGAACTTGATGCGTGGGAATCGCACCTTGCTTTACCTCTCGAGGGATCTCGCGAGGCTTACAACCCCCACCAGGCAGTGTACCTGATCGTTGTAGTATAGTATAGTGACAAGTACCGGGGGATTGATCGTTCAGCTTAGGAATAGTGTCGCTAGGATTAGAAAACCTAATTAAAAGTTCTAGAGATGAAAGATGATTATTTTTGTGTTTTTATATTTTATGAAAGCAATTAAAATCTCGGGTTTTTAGAAGAGTGGGCGGAATTAGTTGTTATTCAACTAACCCAAAAACTACTTTGTAACTAATTAAACTAATGAAAATAAAATTAAACTAATATTAAACTAAGGTTGTGAGCAGTAATTGGAGAAATTGTGTTTACTTAGACTTCATTACTCCCTAGATATCTTTTACATGTCAATTACTTGTTACACTTGTATGAATGACGGGTTGTATTCCTTAATACCATTCGTGGAGTGGCATACATAACTCCCCAACTCTATGAGCTCTTATCTCCTCCTACACCATGACCCAGCACAACTATAGGGATTGTAAACAGTGGCTCATGCATTAAATACAACCAATAAAGACCTAGTACGCCTCGGTTCATGTTTCTTAAGACGTTCAAGCATGTTACCATTTGGAGATCTGCCAGTTTTCTTAAGCCTAACATATAAAATCATTCATTCAAAACAAGAATAGACAAGTAATCAACACATAATCAACATCTAGGTTTCATTAGATCTAAGCAAACACAAGAGAGATCTAGCCTAGCATAGTAGAATTAAGATAAGAACAAAAGATAAACAACCAACACATAGACATATTGATTGAATTAAGAGTATACTTATCTCAATTACAATGCAAGGTCTCAAGGGTTTGGAACCCTTGAAAAACCTGTAAAAGAGGCACCAAAATCGTCTTTAGGGTTTCACCAAAACTTCTCCTTTTTTAATGAAAAAACTAGAAAACTATATAAAGGAAAATCATCCTGATGGCGTCAAGAGTAAAATCTGACGCCGTCAACTCGCCGCCATACACTTCCTCGGACGCCCTAGATCCAATCGTGACGGCCTATGTGACGCCGTCACCACCTTCGGTAAATTAATCTTGGCCACTTTGACGCCGTCATCACTCCATCTGACGCCGTCACCAGCTACGGTAAATTAATCTTCATGTTTGACGCCGTCAAGAGCAAACCCTTGACGCCGTCACCTTGTATTTCCAGCTTGGATTTTTGGTACTTTGTCGTTTTTTTCACTTTATGCTCCAAAAACGTCCAAAATAGCCTCTTTTCCAGAATTCACTCTCCAAACACCTAAAATCACAAAAGGAACGATTTAGGGCAATATTTGATCAAATAAATTCGGATTCGGGCTTAAATGACCCCCTAAAAACGGATCATTTTTCGCCTCATCATATACCCTTACACTTGAGATTTGCTTGTCCTCAAGCAAATGAGCTTTTATTCTACTCAAAAGACAAGTTAGGGGTCATTTAACACTAATATAAAAGTAATTACAACAAATAATCGTTCCACTAAAGACCAATAGACAAGCACGGAGGTCATACACAAGCACCTCACAAATAGTGTTTAGATACTCACATCTCTCGGGTGTAATAAAGTAATATAACATTATGGAAATGGAAGATATCTCTCACTACCTGTCATAGCAAAATAGATTACCATAGGCTTGGGAAAGGATCAAACCTCCACCACATGGCGTAAGCACCTAGGATAAACTATCAAAGAGGTCATTTTAAAGGGTTATATTGTTAGGTGTAGGGATATGAATTACACGGTTTTGTTGGATAAAGGGAGTTTTACTGGTGGCGAGTTAACAATCTTAGTTAATTACATGTACAAGATGGCGTTGCTAAGCCAAGACTAGACTCGACTTAAGCTAATAAATGAAAAATAACAAAAAACATAAAATGAACATAAAAACGGGATGGTAGTCCGTATGTTTTTTCTTTTTTTCTTTTTTTTTTTTTTTTTTTTTCTTTTTCTATTTTTTTTTTTTTTTTTTTTTTGCATACACTCTTACCCTACCATCCAAAATAATACATCATAGGGGGTGAGAATTCCCCTTACACTTGAATCTTTACATACTTTACATTTAACTATTCTAATGACTCGAATTAAGAAAATCAAAACACTTGGAGCACTTTTAAGATTAACGTACATATGGGGGTAATAATATGATGTTCTTCCCCATTACTCCATAAAATAAGTACTTACCCATGAGTCCCAATCGTCCCAAAACAATATGTACAAGGATATGACTCGACTTAGCAACCATGTAATCAATTAGAAAGTTAACTTAGGGTTTAACAAATAACAATAATGCACTAAAAATGAGCGCATACACGGAAGGCTAAGGCGATTTGGGTGTACATTTAAGTGGGGTGTAACAAATTCTTCCTTTAAGTAAAATGCTTAAAGTTAGAAACGAAAAGATAGGCTCGGAGGGGTGTACTAGGGGTATCGTGTACTAAAAATGAGTACAACGCTAAGGGTGTGGGAAAAATTAGTTGACTTAACTAGCCAAGGAATATGACTTAAATGGTCAAGTAATTATAATACGAGTTTAACACAAGGGTGATCCTAATGCCTCTTATCATGTAGTAAATCCTACCACACGAATGTAGTCTCACTAGCGGTCTCGGGATGCATCACTAACGCAAGTTCTAGAATCTAAATGCTACCGGTACACTCATAAGCACTAATAGTAAATGCTTTTCCTATCAAATCTAAAGGCGAACCTCACATTTTTGGGTGGAAAATTTTTCTGAATATACGGTTATGTGCTAGTCATACAACCTCCTATCCATGAGACGCTTGCTATGGCTAAAGTTTCACTCCTAAATGTTGTAAAAAATTTTAAATTTGGCGCTAAAATTACACTAACAAATATTTCTCATAGTTTTATTACTCATCTACTATCAAACAAAACAAACTCAAGCGAAAGTGCATATGTAAGGTATCATCTTTTTACCCTCCCCTTACACTTAAGATGAACATTGTCCCCAATGTTCAAGTAAAAAATGTAAAAGTAAAAAAGTAAAGAGAATGAAATCAAATACTCCCCTGATTCGCTCGGTATGGATTTTAGTTGGCCAGGTTAAATCTTCCTCCAAGAAAACGAAGAATCAAAGCTTCCCTTCCAGAATATAAATCATCTTCTTATCACAAATAACCTGTAAATCCTGACAAAAGTAGACAAGGCAACCTCGCGTAAAATCGGCGGCATCCTATATAAGTTACTAAATCCTAGAAAACAAAATAAGATATAATGCTTGTGGAATGAAGTTTGCAGATTTCCTGGAGATTATAAAACTTAATAATTCACAAAAACTATAAGACTCCGTTAGAAAAACAAAATCGGTAAAATTTCCAGATTTTTGACTCCTGACGCCGTCAAGAGCAATGCCCTGACGCCATCAGAATGGACCTGCAGAAATCTTTATGTTAAGTTTCCGGAAAATTTCTGGAAAAACTTTGTCCTACTTCCTGGAAAATCCTGCAAAACTTCATTATGACTCAATACAAGCATTTGACTCTAACAAATACGAATATACATGTTCATTAAATATTGTGGATAATCATGATCGGTTTGTTTCTTAAAAACATATTTGGGGTTTCCCCTTACACTTATCTTTTGCAAAAATACCTTTAGGTTGAAGTTAAGACTAGGCTAAACAACATAATAAAGTATTTCACATTTTAATTGAGAAACATGATCAACCAACAATAAAAATAAAACATGCATACGGAAGCAAATAACAATCAAACAATTAAAATCACACAAAACATGGGTTGCCTCCCAAGAAGCGCTTTTCTTTATTTACGAGTCTTGTAGCTAGACTCAAAGTCGTGGGTTACTACGTGATTTCATCATTGGTTCCACTCTCTAGGTCGTCTTCTAAACCAGTTTTGTATTCCGGACCTAGTTGCAAGCATTCTTTGTAGAAACCAAGCATCCTATTTCTAACATACTCTACTCCTCTACGTCTATCTTCATCATTCCTATAATAAGCCGCTTGCTTACGTTCCTTTTCGAAATTAGAGAGAAGGCGGTATTGCTCAATCTTGTAGGGCATTTGATAAGCAACCTCATCATTCTCTTCCTTGAATCTAACTATCCCTAACGTTGGATCATAACTCATCCTAGTGGCCTCAACAAATGGTTTCCCAAATATTATTTGACTTAGGCAAGAATCTATCACCGGACGCGTGTCTTCCACTATCATGAAATCAATCTCATAGGTGAGATTCCCTATAATCACATGTACTCCCTTAACTCTTCCTGCAAAATTACTTATCCAACTTTTACCGGGCATTATCCTAAAATTGAGTTGCTTCTTCATCACCCAATTGTAATAAGTCCTAGACATGATGTTCACGGGGGATTTAGGGTCTATGTAAGCTTTCCATACATGCATGTGCCCGATATTGCATGGGATGTTAATGTTAGAGGGGTCTCCCATTTTGATCAGGGGATCGCCAAAGATATATGTTGTCTCGGGACTATCGAATAAATACTTATGGTATTCCCGTTCTTCCTTGGTTGGTAACTTATCAAAATATTCCTCTATAGGTTCTACCTCCTCTAATTCCTCATCCTTATTAACCTCAACCTCCCTACTCTCATCCTCACTATTGGCTTCTACTCTAACTTCATCTTTGTCACTCTCCTCAATCTCCCTATCTATCGGCTTAATGGTGACAACATTGACAAAGTGGACATGTTTGGGTGATGAGGGGTCCTTAGCTTGGATTCCACTATTGGTGTCCCTAGTGTCCTTCCTAGGTGTGGCTAATGTTTGGTTGTTGAGGGCTTTCAACAAGTTGTCGATCTTGTTGGTCATCTCCGTTTGTTGTTGGTTGAATTCGGTTTCAAACCTAGCTATGCGAGCTTCTTGAGATGCCATAAATTTCGACATCAATCCTTCACGATTGTTGGTACTACCATAGTTGTTAGAAGGATTGTTGTTGAAGGTACGGTTGGATGGTGGACCGTTTGATTGGTAACGATTAGGTGGGTTGGATGAATTGGGTTGATTTTGTTTCCACCTAAGGTTTGGGTGATTTTTCCATGAGGGGTTATATGAATCACCGTATGTGTTCGGCTCGGGCTTGAAAGTGTACCACTTATCTCCCGCTTCGTCGGTACGCGTGGATGCGTAGTCCGCAAAAGCTGTTCCGGGGAGTTCCATACAATCACGAGTGTCATGGGGACCACTACATAATTCGCATGAAGAAGTGATTTTGTTCACTTGGCTTGAATGCTTCGGAGCTTCGTAAGATTTCATGAGAAACTTGACTTGGTCCTCAAGTTCCATGATCCTACGGTCGGGAGTGCTTGAATTATTCGAAGGCAAAGATATTGCCTTGACCGTTTTGTTCAAATCACGGGGATCATTCCAACTTTCGTTGTCATAGAGAGCAAGATCTTCTATGAGTTCCCATGATTGTTCCGCACTAAGATCACGTAGCTTACCACCGGCCGATTGGTCAATGGTTCGCCTCGTGGGGATATCGATATGGTCATAAAAAATTTGGACTTGGAGCCACAAATCTATGCCATGATGAGGGACTTTTTGGAGTAAGTCCTTAAAACGAGTCCATGCTTCATAAAGAGATTCATTTTGACGTTGTTGAAACATCAAGATGTCATTCCTAAGTTTAGTAGTTCTCCCCGGTGGGAAAAATTGAGCAAGGAAACGAGTGGTGAGATCATCCCATGTGGTGATGGATCCCGCGGGTAAACGCTCAAGCCATTGACTAGCTTGATCCCGTAGAGAGAATTGGAATAGGCGTAAACGGGTAGTCTCTCTAGTTTCAACACCTAGGTCTATGGAATCTACGATTTTGAGGAAGTCCTTAAGGTGTTGGTTTGGATCTTCGGAACGAAGTCCATGGAATGCACATCCGCTTTGCACCAACTGGATGGTGTCGGATCGCAAGGGGGTCACATTGGCTCCGGTGAGCTCAATGGTGTTTCGGTAGCCTTGGTGGCTAGGTCGGGAATACTCTCCTAAGGTTCGGGGCCTAAGGGGTTCTAATGGTGGGTTTTGTTGTGGTGGGATGATGGGTTCAAAGATGTTACCACCTTCCATGATGTCGGATGGTAAAGAGTTACGAACAAAAGCACGAAGAAATAAGATAGACTAAAGAAGACCTAAAAATAAAAATAAAAATCTTACTAGAAAGGAATCTAGCAAGTAGACCTAATAAAAAGAAATTCTAACCTAGACAATAACTATTCCCCGGCAGCGGCGCCAAAAACTTGATGTGTGGGAATCGCACCTTGCTTTACCTCTCGAGGGATCTCGCGAGGCTTACAACCCCCACCAGGCAGTGTACCTGATCGTTGTAGTATAGTATAGTGACAAGTACCGGGGGATTGATCGTTCAGCTTAGGAATAGTGTCGCTAGGATTAGAAAACCTAATTAAAAGTTCTAGAGATGAAAGATGATTATTTTTGTGTTTTTATATTTTATGAAAGCAATTAAAATCTCGGGTTTTTAGAAGAGTGGGCGGAATTAGTTGTTATTCAACTAACCCAAAAACTACTTTGTAACTAATTAAACTAATGAAAATAAAATTAAACTAATATTAAACTAAGGTTGTGAGCAGTAATTGGAGAAATTGTGTTTACTTAGACTTCATTACTCCCTAGATATCTTTTACATGTCAATTACTTGTTACACTTGTATGAATGACGGGTTGTATTCCTTAATACCATTCGTGGAGTGGCATACATAACTCCCCAACTCTATGAGCTCTTATCTCCTCCTACACCATGACCCAGCACAACTATAGGGATTGTAAACAGTGGCTCATGCATTAAATACAACCAATAAAGACCTAGTACGCCTCGGTTCATGTTTCTTAAGACGTTCAAGCATGTTACCATTTGGAGATCTGCCAGTTTTCTTAAGCCTAACATATAAAATCATTCATTCAAAACAAGAATAGACAAGTAATCAACACATAATCAACATCTAGGTTTCATTAGATCTAAGCAAACACAAGAGAGATCTAGCCTAGCATAGTAGAATTAAGATAAGAACAAAAGATAAACAACCAACACATAGACATATTGATTGAATTAAGAGTATACTTATCTCAATTACAATGCAAGGTCTCAAGGGTTTGGAACCCTTGAAAAACCTGTAAAAGAGGCACCAAAATCGTCTTTAGGGTTTCACCAAAACTTCTCCTTTTTAAATGAAAAAACTAGAAAACTATATATAGGAAAATCGTCCTGACGGCGTCAAGAGTAAAATCTGACGCCGTCAACTCGCCGCCATACACTTCCTCGGACGCCCTAGATCCAATCGTGACGGCCTATGTGACGCCGTCACCACCTTCGGTAAATTAATCTTGGCCGCTTTGACGCCGTCATCACTCTATCTGACGCCGTCACCAGCTACGGTAAATTAATCTTCATGTTTGACGCCGTCAAGAGCAAACCCTTGACGCCGTCACCTTGTATTTCCAGCTTGGATTTTTGGTACTTTGTCGTTTTCTTCACTTTATGCTCCAAAAACGTCCAAAATAGCCTCTTTTCCAGAATTCACTCTCCAAACACCTAAAATCACAAAAGGAACGATTTAGGGCAATATTTGATCAAATAAATTCGGATTCGGGCTTAAATGACCCCCTAAAAACGGATCATTTTTCGCCTCATCAGAACTGATCCCAGCCACCACATTTATTGCTGATACATTGGAGCAACAAATGTACCAAGTACCTCCATTTGGGACAAAACTGATTCTTCTGCCACTTGGTTGTGTCAGTACTTTGATAGCCAGAGGCCCTCAACCCAGCAAGTATTTCTTCAGTATTGGAGTGGTAAACACCATTCTCATCATCTAACTAAAGTTAGTCCTGATCAAACCTTCAGTCACCACATACTCAACACCATCAATGTCAGCCACAATCTCTGTGTCAGATCTCTTCCTAGCAGATGCCCAAAATTGCTTCGCCATTGATTCATAAATCACATTGGGACAGTGTGTCAAAGCATAATGAATCTTTGAACGCTATAGAAACTCCACCATTAAATCAGACTCTTCATGACCCTTAGCCTTTTTCAAAATAGCATACTTGTTAAGATCTCCCTTCAATTGAAGTTGTGCCATTTGAATTATTATGCGTGAGACGGTTATGAATGATGATTGGAATAATGGGTTTAAATGGAGTAATGGGAGAATAATATATTTTAGGCAAAGATATGCAAAGTAGGTTATATTTGGAAGTTCCTCAATCGTGGTCAAAATTATCGGAACAAACTATTGACCAAGTCTGACGTGTAAAGTGGAATCCTCCAAATTCAAAATTACCCTTCAGCAGAAATAGAAGTCAATCTGCTGATGGATGGTCAATCAGCAGAAACCAAGCAAGAGTAAAAATATCTTCGGTGAATATCTTGACTTTTACTGTGCCACCCAACTCGCATTAATGATCATAAAGCCTCGACATTGCGTATTTAAGAACCCTCAAATCACACTTCTTAGATATCAAATTAACCCCAAATCATATCAGAACCCTAATTTCACGATTACCCCAAATTCAACACCAAACAATGTCTTCCAAACCCATAATTATCGATCTGACCTCCTCTTCTTCTTCCTCTTCCTCATCAGAAGATCTTCCACCTTATCCTTCTGAAATAGACGATTCTGATTACGCTAGGGAGTTGGAAAGGCGATGGAATGCTTTGGAGAAGGGGGAACCAGGCAATGCCCCCGTTCCTACTGAGAGACAATATGTCTCTCCCTTCATCTTTACATCTGATGAAGACTCTTCAGAGGGTGAGGATGAAGATCCATTACTTATTCCTCCTTCCACACCAGAGAGACCCCAATCAAGGCCAAGGAAGAGAAATCCATCTCTTCCAACATCACGGGGTGTGGTGTTGGGTCTTCCTGCTCCAGGATCCGGTTCATCTTACCATGGACGCAGGGGACAGGGCAAGAAGACAGATGTAGTGATGAGGTTCTTGAGCATCTTCATCGTCGTTTTCATCATTCTTCCTCCTCTTCTTTTTCCATTTTCACCTTCAGCTTCTTCATCGTACTGGTCATGCATATCCACCAATCCCTTTTGTAATGGATGACAGAAGCTTAGTCTAGATTTGGTAGTCTTAGCATAGGAATTATCTTTGTAATCTACTTTTAAGTCGTATGTAAGCTGTAACTTGTTTCTTGAATGAATGAACTTTGCTTATATGTCAATGCTTGTGTATTACTTCAGTAGAAGCAATGTGTATCAGTAAGAATGACTCTTCGGTAGAAACAAAGCTCAGCAAACATGACCACATTCCTTTGAAAAAACTAGCTCTGTGATGAATAACAACTAAATACCAATAACTTCTCATAAGGACATTCTGCAAAATAGACACAGAGTAACAAACAAAACAAACAAATCTCACAGAAACATTAGTGATTAAAAGTTAGCAATAATCAATAATGATATACATACATATACAACGTCAATAACAATCCTCCTCAAAGGCATATGCCTCCCCCGAGGCCTATGCCTCCCCTTAAACATAGCATTCAAGGGTTAACCATCCCAATGTGGACCACTAATTGATTAAACCTAGGTCCATCAAAAGCTTTTGTTAATAAATCAGCTACATTATCATCAGTATGAATCTTAAGCACCTGAATTAAATGTTTAGTCCTTTGATGAAAAACAGGATTTTTAACAATGGAAATGGTACTTTGATTGTCAATATAGATTTTAGTGTTCATGAAATTGAACCCATAATCCAACATTTGATTCTGAATCCAGAGTACCTGACCACAACAGTTGGCATCAGCAACATATTCTGCTTCTGTAACCACCGGCAAATTTCCACTTAAATTAAACTAACACTTATTCATTTTTCCACGTCTATTTTTTTTTTATTAAACGTTACCAGTTTATTTGATCACCACAACAAACTAATGCGGCGTAACTTACATTCCTAATAGACATTCTAACCGGCACCAAACGTTTTAAGTTCATTTCAAATAAACATTCCTCATATGCCAAGTATAAAAATTTTCAACTTTTATTTATCACTTTACGTTATTTCGTTAATAGTACAATTATTAAACATTCAAACTAAACATTAGCCATTTATTAGAGTTTTAATGAAACTTTTTAGGTTATTCAGTTAACTTCCATTTATTATCACTATAAATTTTTAGTTTAAATAACGTTTAAACACTCCGATAAACACACGATTCATTTTAAATATAAAAATTAAGTATGTTAATAACTTTTAATATTTTTATAAACTTTATATTTTTACATCACCCGGAATTAAATTTCGTGATTTAAGGGCTTAAGATTAGTGTTTACCGGGATCAAACTCTACACTAAAATACCAATATTAACCAAATCAATGCAAACACCAACCATGCATACGTGTTCCAATATAATGCAAAGTCTAACTAAATGGATGCTGTATCATGCATGTAATATCAACTTGTATTTTAACTTCATACATGCCATGTTATCCAAAGATCCAACATGAATGCACTATATGTTGTTATACTTGTTATATCATTTTTCTTTTCTTGCGAGCGCGCCATTCTTGCAAACCAACTCAATTATGCAATACTCATTCTACGTATTTCTAGTTGGCTCAACAAAATCCAATGCCAGCTAAACTAAGTTCCAATCAAGTTCTATTAAAATTCATCTAAACTAGTATGAGATTTAACTTAATCTAATCCTCTTACACCTTTTTCTCTTGATATGTTACAAGATGGTCAAATGTGTCAAGCTCATCACATGTCCCATTCTAAACCAGTCGAACCTTAAGGATACAATTAGAACAAGTCCACACCTATTTGGTTCCTTTTGATCCATGAAAACTACCTAACAAACTTATGGACACTAAGCGAAACACCTCAACATATTCCTATTAACTTTAGACCTATATAAATCGATTCATGTTTCTTCCTTTTCACTCATCATCATTCGAAATGCTCAACTATTTTCATTTATTTACACAAGTACTCTAAACTTTTATGGATTACCGTGAGTCATAGTCTCACTTTTACTCATTTAATTTCTTTATAAATTCTTTGGGGGAGATACATGCTCAAATACTTGTTTTATACTCAAAATATTTATACTCTTATGCTACGCTATACTTTTGGACATGAAATGTAGTTACGATATGTGCCTTAATGTGTTACACTTATTCTACACTTTATTCTTAGCAACTGTTTAACTCCTGGATGGAGCCGATGGAGAGGTATTGATAGTACTATCGGGTTGACACCCCTACCTTTGGTCCCCGATTCATGGCCTTGGGTGAATATAATCCAGTATTCTTATGATACTTAGTTATTCTAGTCACGAGGTTCAGTTTGCTGTTATACTTTACATTAAGTGCTTACATATATCGTATACAACATTCTTACTCATACTATATTTTAGCAGTGGGTTGTAAACACACAGGTTGCAAGTTTTGTAAGGGCGGGATTTGCATCTGAGTGGATTTATAATGCCTTTGCTGTGAAAACATTCTTACTCATACTATATTTTAGCAGTGGGTTGTGAACACACAGGTTGCAAGTTTTGTATGGGCGGGATTTGCAACTGAGTGGATTTACAATGCCTTTGCTGTGAAAACATTATTTAAAACCTTTTCAATTTATTTTCAATAAACTCTATGAACTCACCAACCTTTGTGTTGACGCTTTTAGTATGTTTATCTCAGGTCCATAATAAACGAGGATGGCACGGAGGAGCACGGATACTGAAAGAAGGCTAAAATTTTATTAATCTTTGATAACTTATTTGACAAACTGTAAACTACTGGGACCTCATTTTGTAAACTCTAATAATTGAAAAATAAATATTTCAAAACGGCTAATTTAGAGACCGTTTTTTATTATTATAACTGTTGTGCCGTCGAGTAACGCCCAGCTTTAATTCCGCTGCGTATCCCAAATTTGGGGGTGTGACAGCTTCAGTAGAAGAGGTAGCCACTATGGTTTGTTTCTTGCATTGCCAAGAAATGAATCTTCTACCAAGAAATTGACAACCTCCAGTTGTGGATTTCCTGTCCAAATTAGCTCCTGCAAAGTCACTATCATTGTATGCTTCCAGCACAAATGGTGATGCCTTGGGTACCAAATACCTAACTTAGGTTGGCCTTTAAGGTACTTGAAAATTTTCTTCACAGCATTTAGGTGGGAAGTCAATGGAGTGACCTGATGTCTTGAGCAAGCACTGACAGCAAAAGTGATGTCAGGCCTAGAAGCTGTGAGATACATAAGTGATCCAATCATGGATCTGTAGAGATGCACATTAACAGCTTCATCTTGTTTATTTGGATTTTTCAGCTTGGGAGGTTCATAGGGAGTAGTTGCAGTCCTCAAAAGTTCAAAGTCAAACTTCTTTAAGATATCTTTTACATATTTCTCCTGATGGATAAAGATTCCTTCAGGTTGTTGTTTGACTTGTAGCCCCAAGAAAAATGTTAGTTCCCCCATTGCACTCATCTGAAATTCACCTTTCATCAAATCTTCAAATTCCCTGCACCATGCTTCCTTTGTGGAGCCAAAAATAATATCATCCACATACACCTGTACCAGAATGATATCCCTGGAGTTTTTCTTGATGAAGAGAGTCTTGTCAATAGCTCCTCTTCTGTATCCATGTTCTAGAAGGAAGGTAGATAGCCTAGCATACTAGGCTCTAGGTGCTTGATGAAGGCCATAGAGTGCTTTGACAACCTTGTACACCTTCTTAGGATTTTGTGGGTCTTCAAAGCCTTGTGGTTGTGTAACATATTCTTCCTCCTCAATCTTACCATAAAGGAAGGCACTTTTGACATCCATCTGATATACCACAAATCCCATATAAGAGGCAAAGGCCAAAAATAGCCTAATTGCTTCTACCCTTGCAACAGGTGCAAAAACTTCAGTATAATCAATCCCTTCTTCTTGTCTGAAACCTTGAGCCACCAATCTTGCTTTATTTCTGACCACTATACCTCTTGCATCCCTTTTGCATTTTAATATCCACTTGGTTCCAATAGCAATTTTACCTGCAGGTAGATTAACAAGGATCCAAACATCTTGATTATTGAATTGTTGCATCTCTTCCTGCATAGCTTCAACCCAACTAGGTTCACTCAAAGCTTGTTTAATGCTTGTTGGCTCAACTTGGGACAAGAAACAAGCAAACAGACAATGCTTCTGATCTGTGTGATTGTCTCTCTTCTGAGTAGACTCATATGTTAGAAATGCACATTGTCCAAACTTTGTATTCTTAATGGCACTCCTGGTTAGAACCATAGCATTTGGATCACCAAGTATATTATCTTTAGGATGAATGGTGTTGATCCTTTTAGTAGTAACAGGATTAACATCAATGGAGGTGTCAAGATTGGTTAGTGTAGGAGCAAAGTCTTCATCATAAGAAGCTGATTGAAAAATGCCATCACTTTGTTCAACATTAGCAAGATCTGAGGGGGTGGGAAACCTGCCAAAAGGTTCACCTAAACTTGTGGATGTGATAGTAGAAACAGGTACTTCAGCAGAATTGTCTTCAGCAGAATCAGCAGCAGCTGCATCAGAAGATGCATCAGTAGAAATAGATTTTCTGCTTTCTTCAATAGAAGCTTGTTTCAAGAGTGCTTCAGTGTCTTGAGCAAATTCAAGACCAAGCCTTTTGGCTTCTTCAGTAGCTGCATGCTCTTGCTTTTTGAGTCTTGCAAGATCTTCTGCATAAGTTGAGCTATCCACATCATCAGTAGTTTTAGCATCAGAGGCTTCTGTGTTAGGAGAACTTGCAATATGAATAGGTAAAAAAGATACAACAATAGGGGGTTCATCACATTCTGAATCACTGTCAGAGTCATCTTCTAGGGTACCTACAATGTTAGTAGGTGACACTTGTATACCTGCAGAGGGGTTAGTTTTATGTCTTGTATACCCCAAATGATCTGTTAAGTAATCAAGGTCAGAATACCATTCATGACCTTTTCCCTGAGCATTTTCATTATCTTCCAAAAATTTCAGGTTAAGAGTCTCTTCTATCTTTTTTGCAGCCAAATTATATACCCTGTATGCCTTGCTATGAGCTGAGTAACCAACAATATACCCTTCAGCAGCTTTTGCTTCAAATTTGCCTAAGTGATCACTGGTATTCAGAATAGTCACTTGACATCCAAAAGGTTTCAAGTATTCAATGGTAGGTTTCTTCCCTGTCAAAAGCTCATAGGGTGTCTTATTATGAGGTTTAGTAATCAACACCCTATTAAGCACATAACAAGCAGTGCCAACTGCTTCAGTCCAAAACATAGTGGGAAGTTTAGAATCAGCAAGCATAGATCTTGCAGCTTCTATTAGGGTTCTATTCTTCCTTTCTGCAACTCCATTTTGTTGTGGAGTCCTAGGATTGCTATAGTCTCTTTTAATACCCTTTAACCCACAGAGTTCAATAAGATTGACATTTTTGAATTCTGTCCCATTGTCACACCTTATACCTTTGATCTTTTTGTTAAGTTGGTTTTCAATGAGGGCCATAAATTCTTTCAGTGTCTGAAAGGTTTGATCTTTAGTCACCAAAAAGAATGTCCAACTGAATCTACTGAAAGCATCAGTGATTACCAAGCAGAAGTACTTATGGTCAATACTCCTGATGGATGTTGGACCAAAAAGATCCATATGAAGTAACTGCAAAGGTTCTGAGATTGTGCTTACAGCAATAATATCCTTATAAGAAGCTTTGTGTTGCTTACCCTTGTTACATGCAACACAATTATGTTCATTAGTGAATATCTTGGAAGGAAGTCCAAAAACAAGTCCATCATTAGCAAGCTTGTTGATTACTTTGAAATTAACATGTGCCATCTTGTAGATTCATCCAAGGATCCTTTAGCCACCAAGCATGCTAGATCACCTTCTGGCTTGACATCATTCAAGTCAAATGTGTAAAGATTATGATTTCTTGGAACCTTAAGCAATACATGACTGTCATCAGGTATTTTGAAGTCAAGTGAAAGAATGAGACAACCCTCTTCAGTGAAAAGCACAGGAAGCTTTTTGTCACAGATTTGTGAAACTGAGAACAAATTGAATCCTTGTAGTTCTTTCACATAGTAGACATTCACAAAATCCACCTTTGGAGTTCTAATGGTTCCTTTACCAGTGATTCTTCCTACCCCACTTCCAAATCTCACTATTCCTTCATTAAAAGGCACAAAATCATGTAGCTTCTCTTGATTCCCAAACATGCTTCTTGAGCACCCACTATCAACAATACCTAAGTCTTTATTTAAAAGAGGATGTTCTTACAACAAAAAAAGTTAATATACAACAACATGAATATTTGGAGAGACTTAAGTCATGAAAGACTTGAGCCTGCCTTGTGGATCATTATTATGTAGCGAAGAAGTTGAGTTAGATCCACTATTGTTCCTGAAACCCCTGTATTTGTATGGTCTTTTAAATGTCCAAGAACAATCTGCTGAGGATTTTTTAGCAGAACCCCAATTTGCCCTTCCCAAAAACATTGGGTCATAATAGCCAGGCCAATTACCATTTTGAAAATAAGTATGATTAAAACCATAAAAAGGTCTAGACACATATCTATTCCTATCAGCATATCTATCAGTACAAACAGGGCCTTCAGCAGGAACAGATCTTGCAGCAGAAACTGAATTGGTTCTGCTAGTGATATGTGGAACATTGGTCCACATTGGTCTAGGTCTATTATGAACAGTAGAAACACCCATCCTCTTATCATGAAAATCACAATCCTTAATCAAATGCACTTTACTACCACAAACAAAACACTTCTTCTTCTTAGAAGATTTATTGCAACCAAAAGATGTCTTATTAAACACAGAATTATTTAAAAAAGCATCAGAAATAGAATTGTTTTGCAAATACTGAAAGGAATTGTTTTCAAAAGTAGTAAATAACAAGTCTTTAGAAGAGGCTATCTTAGAAAGAACTTCATCAGCAGCAACTTCAGAGTCCACATACTTGCAAGGTGGTTTGACAGAAATCTTTATTGAGGACTTGGGTGATTCTGACTTGGTCTTGGAATTACAGCTGGCATAACTAGAGGTCTCTGAGGCCTTGTCCTTGAAAGAACAAGAGACATTTGCATTAGAATCATCACTAGAGATACTTCTAGAGTCAGGGGAGTTATTAATCCTAATGCCAGTGTGTACCTGTGATTCTGGTAAGTCTAACTTATGGGATATAGGCTTAGGGGTTCCTAGCGTTGTGGGAGAGTCAGAGTGATTAGTTTTACAAGTAAGGTTTGGCAAGTCTTCAGACTTTTTGCCAAACAAATGGTGTGAACCATCAAAGTCAGAAGTTTTGGTGGTAGGCATGAATACACCTCTAATAGGTCCTGGTACAGCATGCATCTCACCTTCCTTTAAATATTTTACAGGTACAGAGTAATTATTACTTTTCTTATCTAATTAGAAGTTTGCTTCTGGACCAACATATTTCTTAAACCCTAGACCAATCTCAGATGTTACAGACTTACTTCCATAGAGCAAACTAGATAATTTATCACCTGAAACTAGCCACTCTTTATGCCTAGCTACTTCTTTATCTAACTTATCTTGCAAAACATCTTTCTCAGACTCAATTCTAGCTTTTTCTTTTTTAGTAAACTTTAATTCATTGCTAGTAATCTCTAAATCTCTATTTAAAACTCTTATCTTTTCCTCATAGGCCAATTGATTTTGTTGAAACCACACCTTCTATTGTTCTAAAGTTTTAACAGCTTCTTTGTAAGTTTGAGCTTCAATAAAACAAGTATTATATTTTGGTTTCAAATCATCATAAGCTTCTTTAAGAGTTTCATATTTGATATCACACCCAAAAACACAAGTAGATACCTGAGGAGACATTCCCATGAAAGCAAAGTCAGCATCACAACTAGCCATGCAGGAGATTTGAGGAGATCTGCTTGTTGCACCTTCAGATTCATGGTCATACCAGTCAACACAAGCATCCACAGTAGTTACCAAAGCTTTTGATTCTCCAGCCTCCACCTCCTTTTTCTTGTATGCTGAATACCTGGTACTATCTTCACCCTTCTTGGTCTGGCACTCTCTTGCAAAATGGCCAACTTCTCAACATGCATAGCACTTCACTTTTCTTCTGTCAAACCGAGCTGCATCTCTTCCATTAACATTGAGCTTTCTCCCAACCTTTTGCTCAAATCTTCTAACTTTGAGAGACAACATTGCCATTTGCCACTTTAAGTCCAACTCTTCCAAGGCAAGTTCCTCAAACTACTCAAAATCTTCATATGCTAATTGTTGCTGCTTATCAACTTTAGCAACAAATGAATGAAGTACATCTTCCATTACATTGCTAATCTTTGGATGAGTTACTGGATTAGCATTTGAAAAAGAAAATGTGGTAATGGGAAGACTTTGACTTGGAGTGGGTGGACTTGAGTAAGAATGTGGCATGTAGCTTGAGTTAGAGCTGATGAATGCAGAGTGTGATGGAGTTGCTGCATATGAAGAATGTAACACCCCCAAAATACCGCAGCGGAAGACTGTGTCATAGGGGTGCTACTTCATAATACAAAGTACAAGTTATAGAAAACGAACTCTAAATGAGACGTTTTGAAAAGTTACCATTCGATTAATGAATTCAAAGTTACAAACATGAAATTCCAAAGTATGATACATAAATGTATACAAAATGTTTTTGAATGGTAAATGATAAAAGCGTAAGTCTTCAGAATATGCAGCTTGAGATAAACATGCTAAAGTGTCAACACAATGGTTGGTGAGTTCATAGAGTTTGTCTTAAAACAGTTGAAAAGCCTTAAAAGAATATTCGCACAGCAAAGGCATCGTGAATCCACTCAGTTGCAAGTCCCGCCATAACAGACTTGCAACCTGTGTGTTCACAACCCACTGCTAACATATAGTATGAATAAGACATGTATAAGTTCATCAAAACAATTAAGCAATTAGTAGTGAGTCTCTACTTCATCTCCGAAGACCTCACTTGGGAGCCAATTCCCAAAGACAAATGGGAGCCACTTCCCAAAGAAAACTGGGAGCCACTTCCCAAAGAAAACTGGGAGCCACTTCCCAAAGAATAAAAATTTACTGGGTGCCATTTCCCAAAGATAAAAGACAGTCATGTATGTATGAAATCAAGTATAATGCAATCAAGTATAAGACAATCAAGTATAAAACAATCAAGTATAAATGTTTTGAGTATTTGTACAAGTAAGCAAGTAGTTGTGCATGTATCTCCCCCAAAGAGTTAAAACAAGTATGAAAAAGTAGGGGCTATGACTCACCTTAAGTCTATGTAATGAGAAATGAAAGTGGTAGTCGAATCGCGAAAGTCTTTAAGAGCAGCCTATAATAGAACGTTGCGACTTAGGTTTGGAGTAATGTCTAAGAATACGAAGAATTTCCTATATATGTCTTGCATATAATTCATGATGTAGTACTTAGTATATAGTGTAAGTCTTTGAATATAAATTGTTTATGAAACATGTATAGGTTGTATATCTCTTACTACCGTTCGGGCCGACATAATTCAGAAGTCATGGAGTAAACGTTCGAGGAGCCAGGACACTTTAATTCGTAAATCCACAACTTATCTTGACGGCTTACTTAATGAACTCCTCACATGAGGCTCCCTACTATTCTAGTATTTGATAACATATATATAAGTTTTGATCTTTAAAAGTTATATGGTCTTTAGCCGTGGCTTTGCCGTGACCTTGGTCATTGTTACCATGGTCTTGAGGCTCAACCTTGGCTTTAGCCATGGTTGTGGTCTTGGCTTTAGGTCATTAGACCTCTTGGTCTCATCTAATTATAACCATTATATAGTTACTTTGATCTAAAAATGAGCTGTTAAGAATTTGAAGAAAATTATCACTCAGAAAGCGTTTTCAGTGCTCGAGCTTCTTTACACCTGAACGAAAACGTCGTTCCGAACAACTTTCGTGTTTTAAGTTTTTGATGAATCGGAGCAGAAGGGTGACTTTCAAATTGGCAGAATGCAAAACAGTAGGGTATAGGCAGTTTTGCCGTTTTGGTTTCGCTAACTTCTTATGGCCATAACTTTTGACTCGGGTACTCGTTTTGGGTGATTCAAATTGCTATGTTTTCCTTATTAAGTCCTCTTTAACAGTAAGTAAGTGTCAAATATCATAGTTATACTATTTTGGTCGTGGTTCTACATAAAAGTCACTAGTTTACTTGTTTAAATAACATAAGTTAACATATATATACCATAACTTGTTTTACTAGTTTTTATACATCATGAACACAATACAAAGACCATATATAGCATGAAAGAAACATAATAAGCATGAAAATGATATTGAGCAAGATAGTGTATAAGGGTTTCTTACAACTTTTGGCTTTCTAAGGAAAGGAAGTCAAGTATGGAACTAGGACACTAAACCTAAGCTTGTAAACCCTTCACCATAACTCTTGTAACCCTTGCTAGCCTTGATCTAACCCTTGTGAAAACCATTTAACTTCAGCCCTAGTAACCTTGTGTAGCTCCTAATTCAACCATGGGATCACCAAACAAACTTAAGAACTAGGTAGAGAATACTAAGACTTTGAACTTTGTAGTGTAACTTGTATATTGAAGATCAAAGGATCATGATGCTAGGATTAAAGGGTGTGGCGTTTTTGGTGATGAAGAGAAAGGAATGGATTAAGCTTGTATTTATACTATGAAGAGGAGGTTAGGAAGGTGTTAGGAAGGTGCCTTAAGGAGGTTAGTTTTTAGGATATTTAGAAGGCTTACTTAGGAAGTTTTACACTTGTAATGAATCCAAGACTTCAAGTATAAGATCAAGACACATGCTAGGTGACTCCCGCCCCCCTCCTAAGTCGGCCATAATGAGATAAGGGTGACTAGATGAGTAGTCATGGTCTTATCTAAGTTACGGAGTGAGTTTTGGTCCCGGTAATTGCTAACGGTAAGTCGTTAAGTCCTGAAACTTAAAATTAGGTATCCTAAAAATATGAAACATATAAATATGTTAAAACTTATCAATATACTCCATAATAAAATATAAAATGAGTGGTAGGTTCTATTGGGTTGCTTAAATGCTGCTAAAACTGGAAACGCGGGTCTAAAACGCGTAATTCGCATAAAACGCTGAACTGGAAAACGTAAAATTCCAAAACTTTTGGAATTGTCATAAAATGAGAGAAAATCATATTTCTATTGTTTATAATGTTTTATGGACATATCGGGATGCTGGAATGACGTTTAAACCTAAAAGTAAATCTCGGACACGGCTTCGTGATTTTTGCAAAAATGATCTGACGAGTGTCAAATTCTCGGATTATCATTAAAATAGTTTAACTTACGAGAATATGAAATAAAATTTTTTGATGTGAATAGTAAAAGTGAATAGTAAAAAGTGAATAGTGAAAATTTCGGGAATAAAAGTTAACCTGAAATTACGAATTGTTACAGTCTCTACCCCTTAAGGAGAACTTCGTCCCGAAGTTCAGTTGATGTTAAGTACTTATGGTGTGTCTAAGAGAATTCGGGATCTATAATATAGTGGTGTTTACTCTGATTCGTCTAAGGTTCTGGTTAAGGAGTCGTATCGGCTACAATTAAGCCCACTTATTTATAACACATTACTTCCATAAAGAAGCGTCCAAATTTATGTAAGTAATGTCTCATAAACTTATGGTTCGGTGATTTACAATTTCTTTATTTAAATGAAGAGGCGTCCCAATCCATTTAAATAAGGAGATTCTAAAACATCCTACTTAAGAATTTCCGACACAAAATCCGCCTTCTGAGGCCGATGGTAAGATAATCAAGCCATCAATTCCCTAAAGCTAAGCAATAATATTATTTAACTCAAATCTTGTGTCTCATCAAACAAGAACTGTCACAAGATCAAGTTAAATAATTAGTTATTACTGAGCTCCATGTTTTTAATGACTCTGCTAATCTCTGGGGCTCCTTATAATACTAGAGTCACATCATCTAACAGCGTGGAACTAAACCAACAACTACCAAGAAGCGTATGCGTATGTAGTGTGTGTAAGCCAAATAAAGAGGAGAGTCTTAACGTATACAGCAGTTATAGTCTAGAAACTAAATGCAACCTAGTTCTCTATAACCAAGGCTCTGGTACCAATCTGTAACACCCCCAAAATACCGCAACGGAAGACTGTGTCATAGGGGTGCTACTTCATAATACAAAGTACAAGTTATAGAAAACGAACTCTAAATGAGACGTTTTGAAAAGTTACCATTCGATTAATGAATTCAAAGTTACAAACATGAAATTCCAAAGTATGATACATAAATGTATACAAAATGTTTTTGAATGGTAAATGATAAAAGCGTAAGTCTTCAGAATATGCAGCTTGACTCTATGTTTCACGCACTAGCTATCGCCTTACTAACCTGAGATAAACATGCTAAAGTGTCAACACAATGGTTGGTGAGTTCATAGAGTTTGTCTTAAAACAGTTGAAAAGCCTTAAAAGAATATTCGCACAGCAAAGGCATCGTGAATCCACTCAGTTGCAAGTCCCACCATAAGAGACTTGCAACCTGTGTGTTCACAACCCACTGCTAACATATAGTATGAATAAGACATGTATAAGTTCATCAAAACAATTAAGCAATTAGTAGTGAGTCTCTACTTCATCTCCGAAGACCTCACTTGGGAGCCAATTCCCAAAGACAAATGGGAGCCACTTCCCAAAGAAAACTGGGAGCCACTTCCCAAAGTATAAAAATTTACTGGGTGCCATTTCCCAAAGATAAAAGACAGTTATGTATGTATGAAATCAAGTATAATGCAATCAAGTATAAGACAATCAAGTATAAAACAATCAAGTATAAATGTTTTGAGTATTTGTACAAGTAAGCAAGTAGTTGTGCATGTATCTCCCCCAAAGAGTTAAAACAAGTATGAAAAAGTAGGGGCTATGACTCACCTTAAGTCTATGTAATGAGAAATGAAAGTGGTAGTCGAATCGCGAAAGTCTTTAAGAGCAGCCTATAATAGAACGTTGCGACTTAGGTTTGGAGTAACGTCTAAGAATACGAAGAATTTCCTATATATGTCTTGCATATAATTCATGATGTAGTACTTAGTATATAGTGTAAGTCTTTGAATATAAATTGTTTATGAAACATGTATAGGTTGTATATCTCTTACTACCGTTCGGGCCGACATAATTCAGAAGTCATGGAGTAAACGTTCGAGGAGCCAGGACACTTTAATTTGTAAATCCACTACTCATCTCGACGGCTTACTTAATGAACTCCTCACATGAGGCTCCCTACTATTCTAGTATTTGATAACATATATATAAGTTTTGATCTTTAAAAGTTATATGGTCTTTAGCCGTGGCTTTGCAGTGACCTTGGTCATTGTTACCATGGTCTTGAGGCTCAACCTTGGCTTTAGCCATGGTTGTGGTCTTGGCTTTAGGTCATTAGACCTCTTGGTCTCATCTAATTATAACCATTATATAGTTACTTTGGTCTAAAAATGGGCTGTTAAGAATTTGAAGAAAATTATCACTCAGAAAGCGTTTTCAGGGCTCGAGATTCTTTACACCTGAACGAAAACGTCGTTCCGGACAACTTTCGTGTTTTAAGTTTTTGATGAATCGGACCAGAAGGGTGACTTTCAAATTGGCAGAATGCAAAACAGTAGGGTATAGGCAGTTTTGCCGTTTTGGTTTCGCTAACTTCTTATGGCCATAACTTTTGACTCGGGTACTCGTTTTGGGTGATTCAAATTGCTATGTTTTCCTTAATAATTCGTCTTTAACAGTAAGTAAGTGTCAAATATCATAGTTATACTATTTTGGTCGTGGTTCTACATAAAAGTCACTAGTTTACTTGTTTAAATAACATAAGTTAACATATATATACCATAACTTGTTTTACTAGTTTTTATACATCATGAACACAATACAAAGACCATATATAGCATGAAAGAAACATAATAAGCATGAAAATGATATTGAGCTAGAAAGTGTATAAGGGTTTCTTACAACTTTTGGCTTTCTAAGGAAAGGAAGTCAAGTATGGAACTAGGACACTAAACCTAAGCTTGTAAACCCTTCACCATAACTCTTGTAACCCTTGCTAGCCTTGATCTAACCCTTGTGAAAACCATTTAACTTCAGCCCTAGTAACCTTGTGTAGCTCCTAATTCAACCATGGAATCACCAAACAAACTTAAGAACTAGGTAGAGAATACTAAGACTTTGAACTTTGTAGTGTAACTTGTATATTGAAGATCAAAGGATCATGATGCTAGGATTAAAGGGTGTGGCGTTTTTGGTGATGAAGAGAAAGGAATGGATTAAGCTTGTATTTATACTATGAAGAGGAGGTTAGGAAGGTGTTAGGAAGGTGCCTTAAGGAGGTTAGTTTTTAGGATATTTAGAAGGCTTACTTAGGAAGTTTTACACTTGTAATGAATCCAAGACTTCAAGTATAAGATCAAGACACATGCTAGGTGACTCCCGCCCCCCTCCTAAGTCGGCCATAATGAGATAAGGGTGACTAGATGAGTAGTCATGGTCTTATCTAAGTTACGGAGTGAGTTTTGGTCCCGGTAATTGCTAACGGTAAGTCGTTAAGTCCTGAAACTTAAAATTGGGTATCCTAAAAATATGAAACTTATAAATATGTTAAAACTTATCAATATACTCCATAATAAAATATAAAATGAGTGGTAGGTTCTATTGGGTTGCTTAAATGCTGCTAAAACTGGAAACGCGGGTCTAAAACGCGTAATTCGCGTAAAACGCTGAACTGGAAAACGTAAAATTCCAAAACTTTTGGAATTGTCATAAAATGAGAGAAAATCATATTTCTATTGTTTATAATGTTTTATGGACATATCGGGATGCTGGAATGACGTTTAAACCTAAACGTAAATCTCGGACACGGCTTCGTGATTTTTGCAGAAATGATCTGACGAGTGTCAAATTCTCGGATTATCATTAAAATAGTTTAACTTACGAGAATATGAAATAAAATTTTTTGATGTGAATAGTAAAAGTGAATAGTAAAAAGTGAATAGTAAAAAGTGAATAGTTAAAATTTCGGGAATAAAAGTTAACCTGAAATTAAGAATTGTTACAAAGAATGTCCCTTGATGTCGCCTTCCAAAGCTCTGAGTTTGTTATACAAGTCATCAAATGAGAGATAATCCAAGCCTCCTTTGGTTTTCAAGGATATGCTAACTTGAGACCATGTGGGAGGTAAGGCTCTTAGAAACCTGGAATTCACCTCCTCTTTGTCAGGTCTGGCTAGAAGCTGATTCAAGTGACTTAGTATCTTCTGAAACCTATCATAACCTTTGTGGAGACCCTCTTCTTCAGTTATTCTGAATTCTTGAAATTCTTGTTTCAACATACTCTTTCTCATCCTTTTAGATTCTTCATTGCCCCCGAATCTAGTTTTTATAGCCCTCCAGACTTCTCTAGCATCAGTCATGGAATGAAAATCTCCCATGTGGTCATCAGGGATTGCTTGAAGCAAAATAGTTCTTGCTTTGTTCTCCCTTTGTACAGCAAGAATCTCTTCAGCAGAAACTGGTTCCACAATCTTATAGTTACCTTCAGAATCTTTGACTTGCTTTTTAGGACGGCAGCCATTGAGAATCACATTCCAGAGATTAAAGTCGACACTTGCAATCCAGTTTTGCATCTTCATGGCCCAAATCTCATACTCGTCCTTCCTAAGATAGTGTAGCTTGGCGTTGCTGTTTGAGAAAGCAACCTGTTGTAGTTGCTGAGTGAGAGAGTTGGTTTCTGTGAGAGTGACATCGGTGTATGAAGATTGTATGTCTCCCATTCGTTCTAAGTGAAAAGATATTTGAGTGTGGTTTGATTACAGAGAGTATCTCGTGGCTCTGATACCACTTGTATGATCTAAACCTTGATAGATCTCGAGCCAATAGATCGTTAGCCTACTAACGTAATCACTAGTAAGACTAAATAAATAATCTCTGTGAGCTTGTAGTTATTGCGGTATATAAAAACAAACTGTATACTAAACTTTGATCCTCTATGGATCAATATACTTTATTAAAAGTGTTATAAAATTCGTACATAATACAATAGCCTTGGGTTCCTTATATACTAGTGGAAACCCTAAATTCTTCTACAAGAAACGTATAACCATAGTACTCTAAAAGATATTCTACAAATCTTATCTATAAATAACTAACTTCTATCCACGGATTAACTATATCCGCAGGAATACTATTCTTCAGCAGGAACTATACTTCAGCTGTATCCAGTATATGCTTCAGCAGGAACCTGTCAGTAGAATCTTCAGCAATATCTAAATACTAACTTCACTAATTCCTTACACGTATCATCTCACGCTTGACTAGTTCTTCTCATCTTTCTTCCCTGCTGAAGGCTGAAGTAATGCGTACCAAAAGTATCCAGAGACCACTTCCCCTCAAGTAGTAGAAATGATGCAATCAGTCTCATTATATGAAGCTCAGAAACCCGAAGTACACTCACAGTCCATTGTGTACGTCTTTTGTCATCAGAAACTGTTTCTTACATCTCTTCCCCCACGTTGTGGGATTAATACACCAAAAGAACGAGTTAAAACACTGATTTTCTCTGCGGTTATGACATTTGTCTTCCCGGAATAACTTCAATTAAGATGAAGTGTAAAGCTCATCACGTGTACTCGTTGTGCGTTCCGATGTATGTCTCCTTCCCCCTTGCTGGTTTGGATACCTCAGAATCAGCAACACATTTTACGCCCATATACTTGAAATCTTGTGAAAGGAACAAAATAAGCTCAAATGTATCCTGTGAGAATCAACTTGCTGTAGAGCAATGTGAGCACATCTAATTAGGGATTAACTCAGACATTTCACTCTCCCCTAATTAGTGCTCTCCTCCAAACTGACAACCTTTTTGATGAGTGCCTTGAATATGAAGAAGTCTTTTGATAATTAATTGCATGTCGTCATTAGTCTTCTAACACACAGCGGAAAATGTAGAGTAGAAAGTAGACTCGACCGTCTTCAAGGTTGTTAATTTGGGAATAGAATGTCAACATCTTCATCTCACTAAATGCATTCCAGTTATATCACATATCCTAAATCAACCCATAATGCACACATGTACCCAACACAAGTCGAAACAATGACACCAAAGTAACAGGTTGAAGCACTGATCATCTCTGCGGATACCAACTCTGGAATAAATGATTAAGCCCGATCACGTGAACCTGTTGTGCGTCCTTGATGTACACATTTCTCTCCCCTGATGGTTACAATTAAGATGTACACATGAAATGATAATACCAAAGTAATAAGTTGAACCACTGATCATCTCTGCGGTTATCAATCCCGGAATAAGTGATTTAGCCCGATCATGTGAACTTGTTGTGCGTCCTTGGTGTACACATTCCTCTCCCCGGATGGTTGCGATTAATCGGAATCATCCTAATGATGTGTACATGTAGCATTAACTGGAAGCCCTTCATCAATAATAATATCAGCCCGTGAGAAGATGTCGATAAACCTCACGAGTCCTTAACTGAAGTATTCAGGAGTCATGAGATGATGTCTAATTGAGTTTTCTCCCCCTCAATTAGGCCATCATATGTAAAGAGCCTCTTCAAAAATTTGTGAAGTTGTTGAATCGGCTCCCCCTCAAACTGACCATCCCCTTTTATAGATTCAACACTTTAACGTCATGATCACGTCTGAAGGTCTTGATATTAACCATCTTCTTCTTTATCTGAATCAATCAATCAACTGGAGTACTAAATGATAACACCAAGTTCGAATCCCCGCAATGACTATAGAACTCGAACAGAGTAACAAACCACGGAATATATCGGAGAGGTAGACATTAATTTCCCTGACATGAATAATTAAGCTCGATCCCTTCATGATTTATAACCCCAGCATACACATTACTCCTCCCACGAAAAACGAGAAATAACACACGCCTATTCTCCCCCTCAAAAGTGGCATGCTAATGACCTTTTTGCCATATTCGAAAGGAGAAGGACATACGCTTATTCTCCCCCTCAAAAATGGCATGCAATGACATTTTTGCCATAGTTGAGATTCCGTGATGGTTGAAATTTATCAGATGCAGCATAAATGTGTGTGTAGCACCAAAAACTACGGCAAAGAAGATGATGATTAAAACACTCTTGAAGCAGCCCCTCTTTTGTTTCCTCATCAATGGTTTAGCAAATGAAGAGTTCCATGAAGCTTGTAATACGCCTAAACCACTTATTGAAATGTGTTAAACCTTAGAAGGAGAAAATATCTGCGTACAAGAGCCGAATGACCATTCTACAACCATCATCAACATGTAGTATCTTCATCCTTTCCCTTCTCACCCTCAAAAATTGCATATGCCTGTTTGCAATTTTTGATTGAATAAGTGAAGCACAAAAATATAATCCAATGTATGTCGATCCACTTAATGACTGTACGAACATGGGAAAAGCATGAAGCTTGTCGATGAGAATGGTCATAAATAAAAAGATTTCTCTTCTTTCTAAGATAAGGCGCACTGAAACGTACACCTTTCTTTTCTTTGAGGAATAGGGCCTGAAGTGTTATCTGCAGACGCCATTATGTTGAAGAACGAGGCCTGACCTGAAGTGTTCAAACGTCATCACTCTCTTTTCTATTTCTCTCAGCTAACTCGTTACCAACCCCATTATCATTCTGTCGGCTCTTTGTCGTGATTACTGATGGAGAAAACCCAATATGATGAACTTGAGAGTGAAGAAAAATTACCCGAACTTGTGACTTAAACTTGCATTAATGTGTGACTAAGGATGGTGTAGAGAGTTCATGCAACTTCGAATCTCTATGTACTCTATACTCTTCAACCAACCAACCATCATGTATAAGACGTACATCACCTCTTGAATATCCACAACTTTGTGTGACACTGAGCACTACAACGTAACTCCTTAAAATGATAGTTATTTTATGGTAATAGTAAGGAAGAATCCCAAAAATAACTAGATATCCAAGTCTTCGTCATTGTAAAGGTTAAAAGCTAGAACAAGGATCTCGAAGAATCTTCATCCAACCACCCCGATATCTTCAGATACTAAGTACACGCACCCGTGAAGTTTCACTTCAACCTCAAATAAGTAATAATGAATTAACGCCATAGTCACATCATGCTGTTTAAATACCCAAATCTAGCCCTTTTTGAAGTTTTGAATGAACTTTGATAATGGCTTTATCCCGATCTTGTCAAAAGCGCATAACCCCGTAAAAATTCGTTATAACCAAAATGTCATGAAGTATATCAAAACTCATCCAATGCATGAAGTACATACATTATCCCATCTTTAAAGTTGAAACCATAGCACCAGAAGCATTTAAGATCCGTAAATGCACTTTTCTTTCTCCAGGGTAGTTCTATCATCACGGGATTTTACAATTCTATGATTTAAACCGAGAAATAGATTCTTTCGCGGGATTTTACAAAACCAAGAAGAAACCATGATACACTGATTGTGTTGTGACAACTTGTTGGATCGGTTCCATGATTAGTGATGAGCAATTCATTCCTCTGTGTAGATTTTTCATCAACTAATACTGCTACTATACTGTATATTGACATTTGGTATTGGTGACTATCTGTTTGGGGGAACATGCAAGAGATCATTAACAATTCTTCTAAAACATGTAGAATACTTCACAAACCATACTAAGTAAAGTAGTACAAACTACTTCCCCCTGGAGGTTGACCTTCTATCATCAAAGTACACGTTTCTCCTCCATGATGGTTTTGAACTTTCGGAAGCATCATTGACGTGTACGACCATATACACAAGAAGTTCTTGTCTTAAGTAAACATCTTGAAAAATCATGAAGGAAATTGAAGGATCTTGATCGATTTTGCTTAGACTATGAAGTATCTTTGTCGTGCTTTAGCATCGAATATCCCATGAGAATTGTTGATCACTTCTCAACCTTTAACCTCATTGGCAAACTAACCACCCTCGTATTCTGTCGGCTTTTGCTGTGACCACTTAGAGAAATAACCATGTACCACGATCTCATGATGACGTATATTACACAAATACCTGAACTTATACATGTGCTAAATGGGCGACACAAAACGGTGTATACCATATACCACAATATCAAACATATATGAGTATCCAACCACTTGAACTATACTCAACTACGTGAGACACTTAAAGTGATAGTTACTTTGTGTATATAGAGAAGAACCACAAAATTAACTAGATAGTCGAGTCTTCATCACGAACAATAAATGCTCAAACAAGTTATCTTCGTGCAATAGAGAGAAAGAAACGAAGATACATAAGCGCACGAACTAGTGAAATACTCCCTCATTTCCAATCCCGTAGTATGTAGTACAAAGCCCCATAGCCACATAAACGTTTCGATTTCCCCAAACTAGCCTTTGTGATACAAGCCCCATAGTTACTTTGTGATTAGCGCAAATTCTTTAGAATTTTTCGGTAAATAGAGGTTTGATAACTGGGGATTTGTATGTTACGTTTTGACAAGATACCAATTATTATGTGAAACCTTGTGAAATTTGTGAGACCAAAATACCACACCTTTTGCCAATATTATACCAAAAATTAACGCAACGCATAATGAAATGCATTGGAAAATAAATTCACATCAGCCCAATTTTATTTGACATTTACGAACAGTCCAACATTAAATCCAACCATATCAGCCCAATCCAAGGCATGTGTTATAGCAGCTCAGCCCAAAAACCCGGATCACAGTCCCATAAGAGAAGTAACCCGATCCAATCACAACACTACCCTAACTATACAGGAGTTATAAAGGCAACTTAACCCTAATTACACTTCATTTGTCTAACCCTAATCCCATTCTCATCCGCCCCCACATGCTTCTCATCTCACCTAAATCCTCTCCACACTCCAGCAAAACTTAACGATCATAAATAAATCTCATCTCACAAATCGTGTACTCAATCAATCATCTTCATCAACAACCGAATACATATCATGATTCAAGCATTAGAATCCCACCAACACAAGCACAACCGAACTTAAATCTATTCATTTTCTTCTCAAAACGAATCAAAAAGCTTCTTTAAGACGTTAAGATCCTTTGGAGGGTCACGGTAGGTTCACTTTTTGTTAACTTGTTTTGGTTTATGAACGAATGAAAGAAACGATTATAACAAGATTGTTATAAATCTTTCTTTGTAGTCGTATATATAATGAAGTTTATACTTCAAACATGGGTCGATGATGATTTCCTTTCTCTTTCATTTTTGACCTTCAATGTCTTGATGTGTCTTTAGATAACACGAATAAAGAATCTGAGATATTGTTATTATCATTCTCATTTAAGGATCTGTGATGAGGTTTTTATTCGAGTGTTAAAGATAAAAAATCATGTTATCTTATAAAAGATACCACTTAATACACCACTGAGATCTTATGTTTGTTTCAACATATATGTGTCGAATCTTGTTGTTTGTTGGATGAGGTGGATTTAGGATAGGTTTTGGATTTGGTGGTTATGTTGGGCTCGTTTCTTAGCTGTGGTTAGCCTCGACTTCATCTCAGTCCTTCAGATTTATTTTACTTTTTTGATTATTAACTTGTGATGTTAAGGCTGAAGTCAACATGAGTATATTGTATTTTGATTGTGGTCAATGTGGTCCAAACATTCTTCATCTTCATCTTGTGACTAATCGCTACTTCTGACAGAAATTTGGCGGCATCTCGTTTGGGTTTTGCAAATAAAAGGATTTTCAAAAGGTAAACGCAACACTTTTTAGGTAACCGCAAATTAGAGAGTTAATCGCTACTAGAAAGTAGAGACTAATCGCTAACAGTGTAACTCCAAAACTGTCACTTTCTAATTTTTGTCTATACTCCTTTAAGAAAACGCCAAACAACAGGTCAAAATTATGCCATAGATCGGTAATCACTACCAAGAAGCCTTTTAAACCCAGATTCCGGCCAGATTCTGACCATGATATTGACTACAAGTTTCACAAGTTATTTGTACATTGTTTTGATATATCAGTTAACAAAGTAAATTGTTATTTGGGCAAAAACAGCCACAAAAACATTCTTGAGACCCCAAAAAAAACAGTTTGATACCACTTATACATAAATTATTGTAGAATGTCTGTTTAACACAAAAGTATGAGAAAAAAATAATTTCAGATCCAAAAACTTGGTTAAACAGCTTAAACCACAATATTCGAATGACAAAAATCAGCAAAGTAAAAAACCTTGCTCTGATGCCAATTGTAGGATTGAAATATTATGTTTATTATGTGGTGATTCGGGTGGTCTTGTATGATGGAAGAACAAGAATGCCATGGTAAAAGTTAGAGAGAGAGAGAGAGAGAGAGAGAGAGAGAGAGAGAGAGAGAGAGAGAGAGAGTAGAGTAGAGAGGGGATGTTTCTAGTGAGAGAAAACACCTAATGAGGTGTGTGTAATATTGAAACAACCAACCCTTCCCTTGTGTGGGAAGGGGTATATATACACTTACAATATACGCTCTCCTGCGGACTGTGGATCAGGTGTACAGTGGGTAAAACCCGTCCGTCCTTAACGGTGTGACTATATCTAATCAAATACTATAATATCTAATCTAATAAATACAAAACTAAGAGCTACGCTAAGTATGGAAATACATGGGGTGACCGAACCTTTTTTTTAATCCTAACACTATGTGACTCCCTTCAAGAACAAGTCGTTTCCACACCGGATAATGCAAAAGCTTTATGGGATCATCTACAAAATTTATTTCATGATAATAAGGATGCTAGGGCTATTAATCTTAATAATGAACTTCGTTCTATCAAGATTGAATCGATGTCTATCAATTACTATTGTACCAAAATAAAGTCTATGGTGGATAGGCTTACGAATCTTGGTTCTTCCGTTAGCGAAAAAAATTTGGTCATATATGCGGTCAACGGTCTTGATTCTCGGTTTGCCACAATTTTAAAATTATCCATCACCGTGAGCCTCTACCTACATTTGAACCGAAGATGAACATATTGCTTCTTGAAGAGTCTACACTGAATGAACAAGCCGGGTCTTCTTCTACCTTTGATAGTATCACCTCTTTGCCTACTATTCTCGTGACTACTAATCCCTCAGAACAAAAAGGTAACCCTAATGCTCAATCTAATATGAGAGTATCTTATCGAACATGTCATATTTAAATCGTAAGGGATAAATCCATAAATAGTGAGAGAAATGATCAAGAAAAAGAACATAGTATTTAAAACCACTAGAACTAATAATAGAAGAAGTCTACAAATCAGAATAATAATAACAAAACAATGTTCAACAATAGAATCCGAACTATGAAAAAGTTACTCACATATCAAAGGATCAATTTAGCTATTTAATCTTTTTATCAAATAAAAAACCCACTTTCACCTCATCTTTTAAATATATATATATATATATATATATATATATATATATATATATATATATATATATATATATATATATATATATATGGGATATTATGAGAAGGGGTCTTAAAATGAAAAGGGTAGGAAGGATTGTGGGAGTAACATGTGTCACCCCGTGAAAAAAAAAAATCCCGCCAACTTTTTTTTTTTTTTTTTTTTTTTTTTGTCAAAAAAAATCTCGCCAAATTTTTACTGCATCGTGATGCAGTAAAAATTATACTGCATCGTGATGCAGTAACTATAATGAATTAAAAAATATACTGCATCGTGATGCAGTAACCGTAATGCAATAAAAATTTATACTGCATCGTGATGCAATAAAAATTTTGACAGGAAAAAAAATTTTTGCCCAAAAATTTTTTTTTTTTGGCGGGAAAAAAAAATTCCCGCCAAAATTTTTACTGCATCACGATGCAGTAACCATGATGCGGCATGATGATGTGGCATGGGGATGAAACATGTCACTCCCACAATCCTTCCCTTCTCATTTTAAGCCCCTTCTCATTATATCCCTACCATGTATGTATATATGTATGTTAGCATCAAAGAAATATTAAAAGAAGTGATGGTCATTCTCATATTAGTAACTTTGTCATAGTGTCGTTAAGTATGTAATAGTTTAAGATTAGTTGGGCATTGGACTTGGTAATCTAATATGTTCAGAGTTATGTTAGTAAGCCTTTTGTAATTCATGTAAACCAAGTCCAAGCCCAAGTCCATTAGAAAGCCCATGAGGCCTTTCTCTCTAATTGTATAAGGCACTTACCTAGTCATTTGTAAGTGTACTTGTGTGTGTATTGTGTGTATTTTTCTTTAATAAAAGCTCTCATCTTCATCTCTCTTTCTATACATATATACGCCACATACATTCATCCAAGTCACCATCTCTACTTCATCTTTGCTTCTATATTTGTGATAAAGTTGTGATATCTAAGGTCCTACAAGTGGTATCAATCGCCTAACAATGATTTAGGAGGGTTGAGAGTTTGTTTGTTTCGATTTTTTTAGCTTACTACACGTTTTTTTTATCAAAAAGTTCCTTACTTTTCTTGTTTTTCTTGGTCTTTAACACTTTTTTTTATTACAAACTAGTGTTATAAACCTTTTCTAACAAGAAAGTTTCAATCTTTTTGAAATTTGAAAGCTTTAAAAATTCAAATTTGGTTTTTGTACTTGTTTTCTAGAACACAAAAAACTTTCATAAAAATCATCAAGTTTGCAACTTTCTTCAAGTTTTGGTGTTTTTAAGCCTAGAAGTACAAGAATCTTGGAATACAAATTTCATTTGGGTGTGCTTTATGCAAAATCAAAAATCTGCAAAACTTTTGAGATCACATTGTACTTGTTTTCGAGATCACTGCAATTTTCTAGAACACAAGACCCTAAACTTTCGAGATCACACGTCGTTGCTCCAGAAGTGTTACCGTTGCTTACTCAGTGTTTCCCTTGCTTGTATAAGTGAGAAAACACTTCGACTCGTGGTATACTCTCTAAATTGTATAATTTAGAAAGTTTGGTCTAATTTTTGAGAACACAGTGAAATTTTCGAGATCACTCAAAATTTTCGAGAACACTGTGAAATTTTCGAGGTCACTCAAAACTTTCGAGATCACTCAAAATTTTCGAGATCACTCAAAATTTTTGAGAATCCTCAAAGTTTCGAAAACACATAAAAGTTTCGAGAACACACAAAAGTTTCGAGAATTTTGAAAAGTATTGAGAATTTTGATAATTGTGAGGTTTTTGACGATCAAACTTCAAACGGCTATAACTTTTGATCCATAACTCCGTTTTTGACGAAATACCTATCAAAACGACCGTGAGACAGAGAAGAAGGGCACGTTGAACAAATTTATTCATTCAACCCAAGTTTCGAAACCCAAAAACGCTCCGGGAAGAAGTTATTGGGGTTTTAAGGTTTTAGGTCAAATTTTTCACCACAAAAACTTGCATCAACTTACTCTAAACACAACTCCTATTTCATTGAAACGATCCAAGAATCAACTTTATCCATCTACACTTCATCAATGGCAACTCAGCAAGACATTCATGCAGCCGGTGCAGAAAACCGACCTCCAATGCTTGAAAAAGGTAGATACCTTCGATGGACAAGCCGCATGCTTCGTTACATCAAAACAAAGACTGATGGTAAACTAATGATAAAATCCATTGAAAATGGTCCATTTAAGCCAAGACAAATTCAAGTTGAAGGCAATCTGAATGACACACCTCCTACTCAACCATTCATGCGTGACCAAACTGAAGATGATTACATAGATGCAGACAGGAAGCAGATCGCCACTGATGATATGGCAATGCATTTAATCCAACTTGGATTACCACGCGAGATCTTTGCTGCGGTCGACAGCTGTCAAACTGCTCATGATATGTGGGAACGCGTTATAAGGATATGTCATGGAACAAAGATTGGACAACAAGACATTGAAAATAAACTTCTAACTCAATGGGAGAACTTTACATCTACTAAAGGTGAACAGATTGAATCATACTACACAAGGTTTTGCACTTTAATGAATGGGTTAATCAGAAACAAGTTGACACAACGAACAATTGCAACAAACATCAAATTCATCATTAACCTTCCAGAAGAATGGGGTCGTTATGTTACAATTGTCAACCAAACAAAGGATTTACATAAGGTGAATTATGATCAACTCTATGACTTTCTGAAGCAAAACCAAGCTGAGGCTAATGAAGTAAGGAAAGAAAGATTGGCAAAGAATCATGATCCTCTTGCATTAATTGCTACTACACCAACACCGTTACCAGTGAACACACAACAACCATCATCATCTTCCACTCACAACTACATGCAACCATCATGCATTCAACAACCAACACTGGTCTACCAACAACAGTTCTACCCACAGCAACAACAACATGTTATTCCACAACAGCAATACCCACAATTCCAAGAACCATAATTCACTGAAAATGATGAAGCTACTACAGCATTGACACAAGCGTTTGCGTTTCTGACAAAGGCATTCCAAGGACGTTATTCTATACCAACAAACAACAACCAAAGGATTTCATCGAACACTCGCAACAAGCAGATTGCTCAGCCGAGTTTCAATATGGGCAATGGAGGCCAAATGGTTGGAGTTTATGGGAATCAGCAGGGATATGCTACTGGTTTTCATATGGGTAATCAAAATATGCAGAATGCAGGTCAGTATGTAGGGAATCAGAATGCAGGTCAGTATGCAGGGAATCAGATGGGTCAGTTTGTTGGAAATCAGAGGGGTCAGGATGTTGGTAATCAGGCAATGGGTAATCAGAATAGGAATGTTGCAGCTCCAGTTGTTGGGAATCAGGGAAATGTGAATCAGAGTAATCCAGTAAAGTGTTTCAACTGTCAGGGTGTAGGTCATATAGCAAGGAACTGTCCTACTAAGCCGAACAAAAGAGACCCAGCATACTTGCAGAAAGCATTACTGTTGGCACAAAAGAATGAGGCAGGGTTTCAGTTGAACGCAGAGGAGAATGATTTTATGGCTCTTATGGATGACATGAAAGACAGAGAGGATATCGATGCGAACTGCATATTCATGGCGAATCTTCAGGAAGCTAAGTATGACACGGATTTTGACACACTTCCTGTTTATGACACCAATGCACCATCTGAGGTATCCAACTTCAACACATGTCACAATAATGATATATTTGATATGTCTCCTCATGAGGAACAGCATTCTGAGAAACAAGCATCCAATTATGATACATATCTAGACATGCCAAGTAGTAGCAATACTCCTTCAGCAACTCCAGATGTGAATCATAATGGAGGCTTCATTTCACATCATGCTGAGAATGATGAGGAAACACGTGCTTTATTTGAAACATTATTGAACAATTGCAGTATTGAAATTGAGAATATAAAAAAGGTCAATCGCGATGTTAAGGCCGCGAATGTAAAATTGACCGCTGAGCTTGAGAGTTACAAGGAAAACGTTAAAGCTTTTGAATTTCATAACAAAAATTGTCCGAATTAGAAACTGGTTATCAAAATTCCGTTTCAAGGGAAAAACGTTTGCAAATCAAGTTTGATACACTTGATGTTAATTCATTCAAGAACATAAAAGCTTTAAACGCGTAAATTTCTGATTTGCAAAACCAACTTTCTAAACAAAAATCAGCTTATTCCAATCTTGAAAAAGAAAGGGATGAGTTGAAAAAGGAAGTTGCAAAGAAAGAAGATAAACTTTTGGAAGAAATCGTAGAGTCAGAACACATGATTGCACATTTAGAAGAATTAGTGGTTAAGTCGGGTCAGTCAAGTCAAACAATGAAAATGATTTCAAATCAAACTAATCCGATTTACCATACGATACATAAAATGGCTCTTGGTAACACAACTCCTTGTAATCTCTAGAAAGCTCAGCAAGAACAGAATGTTTTGTATAATGGTAATGTGATTTACACCAAACATGATCCTCCCGTCGTTCGGGATTCTGTGCAAACGATGGAACTTGTCGAAGAGAGCATAAATAAAATGAAACAAAAGGATTTGAAACCCATTGATTACAACAAATTGAACAAACTTTCGGGAATTACTTTTGTTCTACAAACAGAACCATCTGTGTTTTCCATAAAATGACCATTCGCGAAATTCTTTTCTAAAAAGATAGTTGTTTCCAAATCTCTTTCAAAAATTGAACAAATGTCTTCTAACAACACTTTTAATACAAGTGAGGCTAAAGACATTCTTGATGACGTTAAAAAGAGAATTCAAGTACTTCAAAATATTGTTAAATCTAAAACTACTATCAGTATTAACGACTGGCATTCTAGTTTTCATATGGAACAGAAAAAGGTGTTTGAAAATGAAATTACTATCCCACTGAATAACATCAGTGCGAGCGTAATCCATTTTGAAAACACTTTCTTAAAACAAACGGCCGACTTTGTCAAGGACCACAAATCCCTGGTAAACGAAGCTAATGAAACTCGTGAAAACATGAATGTCTTGGAAAGGTTAAATGATTCTCTCTTTGAAGCTGTTCTGTCTACTGATATAATGTCCATCATTATACAAACATATTCGGTTCAATACGATGAAAGACTGAGAGCTGAGACCTCCGAAATTGTTTCCAAATATGAAAATGCTTTTATAAAGCTCGAAAAAGAAAATGTGTCATATTTTAAACAACTTGATCGAAAAAGCGAAGAATGCAAATATGACAAACTGTCATATGAGCGTGCCTTCAAGAACATGAAAGAGCAAAATGATCTTTTGAGGGCTCAGCTTGAAATTCAAAAAGGGAAGGGTGAGGATACTAAGTTTGCAAAACCATCGACTTTGGAGAAACCAAATGTTTCAAACACGGTTCAAAAACCAAAAATGTCAATTTCACGGTTTGCTCCAAAAGTCGATGAGAAAAAGGACTTGACAAAACCAGTCACTCCAACACCCTTGCCCAAGCAATGTGAAAAAGAAAAGATTGTTGATAAAGGAAAAGCAGTTGTCAAAACACCAAAAGTGATAGCACCTGGCCTTTTTAGGATTAGTCCCACTAGTACGTCTGCCTCCACTTCTAAGACAAATGACAAATGCAAAAAGGATAATTCTAAAGAGTCTAGTGATGCTAAAAAGGACAACAATATAAATCCTAACGCGTGTGCCTCACCTTCTACAGGATTAGAAAGCACCTCTAGGAGCAGCAGACTACAGCCTAGGAGCAATACAAGGAATAATAGAGTCTCGCCTGCCTCTAAGAGTAGTAGCAAGAATAAAGTTGAAGAAGTAGAAGAACACCCTAGGAATTTAACGCTTTGTAATAAGAGACATATTTCATCTGAATGTAATGTCGAGAGTACTGTTTCTAATGCATGTAATGACTCTGTTTGTTTGATATGCAAGAAATGTTTAATTAATGATGTTCATGATGAATGTGTTTCTAAGAATGTGAATGTTACGCCTGAACAGAAGAACATTCCAAAAGGAACTAGTGCTAGATATAGATCGATTGAAAGATTAGTTGCACGCTTTAGGTCTACCACTAGTAGTCGAATGCCTAGGAACTACCTTAAGTACTATATGTGGATTCCAACGGGTAGAGTGTTCATTCTTCAAGATGGCAAATTGGAAGTTGTTCAAAATAAACATGTTGCAATCTTTGAAGAGTGTGATTCAAATTTTACTCATAACCCCGTGGAACCAAATTCAAAACGGTTTCCAAATACAAACTCTTTTGTTCTTGGCAGGTTATCAAAATATGTCTTTGGATCGTCGACTCGGGTTGCTCCAAGCACATGACCGGGAATTTAAAGCTGCTGATCAATTTTGTCTGGAAATTCATAGGAACTGTACGCTTTAGAAATGATCATGTAGCAGCCATTCTGGGTTATGGAGATCTTCGGTTTGGGAATTTTTTGATTACTCGAGTTTACTACGTCGAAGGGTTGGGACACAACTTGTTTTCAGTTGGGCAGTTTTGTGATGCAGATTTCGAAGTTGCATTCAGGAGAAACACGGTTTTTATTAGAAACTTGGTTGGTGATGATCTCTTAACTGGAAATCGTGGTACAAACTTGTATGCTATCGACATCAACCAAATGGCTTCTACATCACCAATTTGTCTTATAACAAGGGCAACCGAAACAAAGTCCTGGCTGTGGCATAGACGTTTATCCCATCTCAATTTCGACACCATCAACAAGTTAGCCAAAGACAACATCGTCACCGGACTTCCTAAGTTCAAATACACCAAAGAATACCTATGTCCATCATGCGAACAAGGAAAAAGCAAAAGAGCATCATATAAACCTAAAACCGTACCTAGTTCGGAAGCAAGGTTACATTTGTTGCACATGGACTTATGTGGCCCAATGAGAGTTGAAAGCATTAATGGAAAGAATTATATTCTTGTTATTCTTGATGATTATTCAAAATATACTTTGGTAAAGTTTTTGAGATCAAAAGACGAAGCACTAGGCATCATCATCACCTTTCTAAAGCATATTAAAGTTCTACTTCAAGCTCCAGTAAGGATTGTAAGAATAGATAATGGCACAGAATTCACAAACCAGGAGTTAAGAATTTACCTTGAAGATGTTGGAATTACACATCAAACATCAGTTGTTAGAACTCCACAGCAAAATGGGGCAGTTGAAAGAAGAAATCGAACACTTGTGGAAGTTGATGGCACAATGCTAATTTATTCTAGTGCACCACTATTCTTATGGGCTGATGCTGTAGCCACTACTTGTTTTACTCAAAACCGATCCCTTGTCCATCCGAGATTCAATAAAACCCCATATGAGCTAGTGAACAACCGTAAACCGGACATCTCTTACCTTCACGTATTTGGCGCTTTGTGCTATCCGACGAATGACAGAAAAGATCTAGGAAAATTAAAAGCTAAGGGTGATATTGGAATCTTTATTGGATACTCAGAAAACTCGAGGGCATTCAAGGAGTATAATCGAAGAAAAAAAAGGATAATGGAGACGATGAATGTGAAGTTTGACGAGATTTCACAGATGGCTTCTGAGAGACTCGCTCTAGAACCCGCGCTTAATCCGATGGCTTCTAATCAAAATGGATTAGGACCCGCACCAAACCAGCAGACTTCTGGACACATCAGTTCAGGACTCGTGCCTCAAGGAGCTCATTCAACAAACACGGATAAACCTTCAGAATAAGACCAGGAAAATTTCTTCGAGTTAATGTTTGATAAATACTATTGTGGAACTTCGACAAATGCATCTCATCAACATTCCGCTGCACCTGCTCAAAACCATCAACCACCACCACCATCACAAGATGCATCTAATACAATCGAAGCTGAAGCACCAACTACCTCAACATCATCTACATCTACTCCAGCATCTCTAGCTATTGAAATTGTTCTACCAAGAGTTGATGAGCAAAACCAAAACACAATTTTTCAAGAAGAACCAACAAATAATTCAAACGATGTTGAGTTAGAAGAAGAAATATTTGAAAACCCATTTGCAACAGACTCTGCTGAATCTTCTTTAAGGTTACAAGAACCGACTAACACACATTCGTTAAACCCAAGGTACCCTTCTACGTTTCAAAGGACATGTTGATATAAATAATGCGTAAAAACGTTATTAATATTTTTCGATATCTCTATGTTTTGGCGATCACAAAGTCTAAAATTATTAAATGTAAAATCATTACGTAAACAAGTATTTAGTGAAAAAATATCATTATATCCAACTAATTCACTTAAGGTACGAATAAACAAGTGCCTAATACATTTTATGATCAAAGGAAGGTTTATTTACTAATTACAAATTATATAAAATGGTATAAACATTTTATATATTTTAGAAAAACACTTTTGGTAATTAAAGGAAAATGTTTATTTCATAATAAATATATGAATTCAAATTTTTAACCAAATTAAGTTAAATTTTCATCAAATAAACTTTCCCCAGAAAAGACAAAGAAAACTGGTCGTTACTGTGGGCGGCGCCCTTAATTTTAAGGGGGCCGACACACAATTAAGGGGGCCGGCATACGCTCCTGTGTCAGATTTCTTTGCCTATAAATACTGGTTCAAATCTGAATTTTTTCCTCAACTTTTGCACTAAAACTTTCTGTTCTAATTCTCTCAAATCATCTTCCTAAACCTTTGATCATAAACATATCAGTTCTTGTTTTCAAGTGATTCTATCCATCCTCATTCAAAGTGCAAGAGAAGAATACTCCTTTCATCTCAAATAAAGAAGTATTGAATATTAGTTGTGTAGCTTGTAATTATTGTAAAGTTATGTAGTGATTGTAGTTGGTAGATCTAGGTGGGTTTGTAAATCTAGTATTGAAGAAGTTGTGGTGTGAAGTAGAAGTAGTGTGTAGTTGTGAAGTAGTAGTGTGTAGTTGTGTAGTCGTGGTGTGTACAAGTTGTGAAGAAGGCGTGTAGTGGTGTGAGATTGGTTGTAGCTACTATTAGGACTCGACATCTAGCTTTGTGTCGTTAATTGGTGTAAGCGAAAGTTGTGTAAGCTTTCTCCGCCAAAAAGGGAGCTTGTTGACATAGTGAAGAAAACTCTCGAGTAGGTGACTCGAGAAGTGGAGTAGGGCGATGAGGTGCTTCGTAGCCGAACCACTATAAATATCGTGTGTTGTGGTTTGATCTCTCTATCTCTATCTTTTCATTACTTTTATATTTACGTTATCATTATTTAGTTAGTTAGATTAAATTGTTTGAGTTGTGCAAGTGTTGTAATTCACATAAATAAGAATTGAACTTTTTATCGAACAAAGTTGTTAAAATATAAATTGACGTAAAACTATTCAACCCCCACTTCTAGTTTTCCACAGGACAAAAGACCATCCAATAGAACATGTTATTAGGGAAACTTCAAAGCCAGTTCAGACAAGGAGACAACTTGCCACCGATCTCGAATTGTGCATTTACATTTGCTCAATCAGCCTCAAAGAACCAAAAAACATTCGGGAAGCAATGGCAGAAAACCCTTGGATAGAAGCAATGCAGGAGGAAATTCTTCAATACCAGTTACATGATAGTTGGGAACTTGTTGAACGGCCACTTGATATACGTGTTCTTGATCTCAAGTGGTTGTGGAAGAACAAACTGGATGAGGAAATGACTGTTATTCGCAACAAAGCTCGTCTCGTGGCTAAAGGTTATCCACAAGAAGAAGGGATAGATTTCAAAGAATCATTTGCGCCTGTAACTAGACTTGAAGCAGTCCGGATCTTCTTAGCCAATGCAGCTCACAAAAACATCACAGTCTATCAGATGGACATTAACACAGCTTTCTTAAATGGAACTCTGAAAGAAGAAGTGTATGTGCGTCAGCCAGAAGGATTCGTTGACAAAGATCATCCAGACTACGTCTACAAGCTTAAGAAAGCTATTTATGGTTTAAAACAAGCTCCAAGAGCGTGGTATGACGAACTATCATCTTTTTTGCTCAAAAACAATTTCACAAAAGGAACGGTTGATGACACCTTGTTTACCAAAAAATTCAAAGATGACATTTTGATCATTCAAATTTACGTGGACGACATTATTTTTGATCAACCAATCCTAACCATTCAAAACATTTTGAAAATCTCATGAAAAGCAAATTTGAAATGTCCATGATGGGGGAACTAAAATTCTTTCTTGGTTTACAAATACATCAATCCCCTCGTAGTATTTTTATCAATCAAGCTAAATATACAATAAAGATTTTGAAAAAACATGGAATGGATAACTGTGATTCTGTTGGTACACCAATGGTCACTTCACCAAAAATAGGTGCTGATTTGTTTGAGAAACCCATCGATCCGAAGAAATATCGGAGCATGATTGGTTCTCTCATGTACCTAACTGCTAGTCGACCCGATATTCAATTTTCTGTTTGTTTGTTAGCACGGTTTCAGGCAAAGCCTACCGAACAACACCTCAAAGAGGTTAAACGGATCTTTCGGTACCTACGAAGCACCATTAACATGGGACTTTGGTATCCGAAGGATTCGGGATTTAATCTAACAGCATTTTCAGATGCCGACCATGCCAGTGATCAAGTTACAGCAAAGAGTACATCAGGTGGAGCACAATTTTTGGGTGAAAAGCTAGTAAGCTGGTCGTCAAAGAAATAGGATTGTACTGCATTATCAACCGCCGAAGCCGAGTATGTGTCTCTATCTGCGTGTCGTACCCAAGTTCTTTGGATGAGGACACAGCTCACAGATTATGGCTTTACTTTTGACAGAATACCTATGTATTGTGACTCAAAAAGTGCCATAGCCATCTCGTGCAATACTGTACAACACTCAAAGACGAAGCATATCAAAGTCCGCTACCATTTCATCAAAGAGCACGTAGAAGAGGGTACTGTTGAATTATTTTTCGTTAAGACTGATTACCAACTCGCCGATCTATTTACTAAAGCCCTTCCAAAAGAACGGTTTGACTATTTAGTTCGACGAATTGGCATGCGAAGCCTAACTCCTGAGGAGCTAGAACGTCTTCTCGAATCTTCTTGAAAAATGTTTTCAAAATCGCTTCGCTGTAAATATTTTTGAAAAAACAAAATACAAAATTTGAAAAACCAACTAAAACAAAATAGAAAAATATAAAATTTCAAAAAATACAAAAACAATATAAAATCAAAAAATCCAAAAATATTCTTCTCACGACATGTCACTCGTATAAAATCAATATTCTGTACGTTTCTAGAAATGTCATTCAACAATGATACGGACATGTACAGATGCTTGAACGGGAGTTCTTGAAAATGTTTTTCTAAAACATGTCGTCTCTCAAAAGTTTCTTCACAATGGCTTTCGTATACTTCAGTACGAAACTCGTACTTAAACGATGACTTCTAATTATTTTCAAATCAAGGACTCGTACGTTCAAAAATGAAATCATTTTCAAAAGTTCGAGTATAAACAAACAAAAAAGATTTCAAATATAAACTCGTTTTCAAAACAAAATTCTTGAGCACTTTTTCAAGATTGTTCAAAAGATTTCTCAAAATCTCTCAAAAAATTAGTGCTCAAGATAACTCCCTCCAAACCCTTAATTGAATTTATAATGTGCTATCATTAAGGGGGAGTATTATATTAAAAAAAATTGTTCCGATTTCATGCAAAAACAAATCTGTCTATCTCTCCAAAAGCTTTTTCTTAATCAGTTGATATAAAAAATATCACGATATGCTATTTTTGAGGGGGAGAAGACATGATTAAAATGTGATCAAAATGTGTAAAGATTGTGGCTGAATCTCAAAAGAGCTCGACTCAGAAAGTACCAATGAATTGACGAAGCTTAAAATGTCAGTAATCGAAAAGACTTGTCCTGGACGGGTAATAATTTTAAGCTAGTCCAACCAGTGATGTAAGTGTGTATCGAATAGGACTTGTCTGAGTAGAATGTACCGTATCGAGATACTTTCTTTAGACTTGACCAGGACGGGTAATAATTTCAAGCTAGTCTAACTAGTGATGTAAGCGTGTCTCGAATCGGTCATGTTCACTGAAAGTGGATCAATTCAAAAAGTGCAAACTCCTCTCGCATGTGCAAAATTATTAAAAAACACATGAGCACATGTGAAGGGGGAGTTCTTCAAATGAAATGCAAAACTCTCAAAGTAGTAACAACAATGTGTTTAATTATCATAAACACTTTGAGAGATTTTCAATAAATGATTTCATGGCAATGATAGGATAGTCATGGTGTTATAAGGTGACTAAGGATAGGGAAAAACCGTCCTATGATCCGCTATAGCCGGAGGGATCAACCCAAGGACAAATCCAATAGATTAGTATTAGAAGTCCTTAGATATGATTGAAAAAAGGAGAAAATGAGAAAGGAGAAAGAAAGGGTTGAAGAATTAAAAAGAAAAGTTGTGAAAAAGGGTGAAAAGAAATAGCCCTCCATATGTTCAACCTTAGGGCAGACACCGGGTTCAATTCGTATGCTACTAGTTGTTGCTAAGGTGACACCGGTATTGAAGATAAAGACGTCATGTACCCAGTGACGCAGTGCACTTAGCCTTCTAGCCACTCAAGTTCTCTTAAAAGAGCTTGTTTCATTCTCACGGGGAACCGGTGTAATCTATCGACCTGTCTCTTAGAGATGGTTGATATTGAAGCAGGAGACCTCTCCTTAATCTCCGCATAAGAAACCTAATGTGCACTTATAGAGTCTAGAGCCCCGAGATTCATCAAAAGATCTCATAGGAACACATGATATTTCTATACTGGTTGTTCAACATTAAGGACACCAGATGTAAACTTAAGAGTCCTACGCAGATCTTAGCAATCTGCCAGAACATTTATGAGAGAATTCACACAAGTGATTCTGAATGATTGAATGGAAATTCCTACTAAGGTCAACATCAAACAGCCCTGACAGCAGGTCACTTCGGTAATCTCTTGTGGGTTACGCTTAGTGTTCGCGGTGGTTTCAAATGGTCTACAGTCGTGGAGTGATCCCCAGCGACTCACCCATTCGTTGATCTACTTAGTATGTCTCGTAAGCTCTCTCGGGAGTATCCGAAATGGGAACGGCCTTGGTAAGGGTTAGAAGGAGTCTTCACACTATGCTGTTGACGATCTCTAATTCCTTATCTGTAAGTAACGGTTGATTTATTGCTAACTGTTTACCTGCAGCTATACATCATCTCCATGGCGAAGGATTCCACATGCTCATACATGCATCTCGAAGTCAAAGGAAAGCTCTCACAAAGATCAAAGCAAAGAATGGTTCAAAGAAAGATTCTACTCAATGTGAAAGAATCTGTAGAAGTAAAGTGACAAAGATCTGTGTGAAAGAACGGGAACAACAAATGCATGTATCACAAAGACTGAAGATGTATGAGCATGTTGGAATGGCGGACAACCACCACAGACGCAGAAGTGACGAAAGGCTGATGACCCCACATCACAAAAGAACAAAGTACGATGATAAGTCAGTTATCAAAGATCACAAAGCATGAAGGAATAAAGACTTATGACTATTCTGCAACGACACACAAAGTTCAAGACAAAGAACACGGAAGACCTAATCATGTGGATCATCATTCGAATGACCACCCCTTAGGAAGAGATTGTTAGCATCAAAGAAATTTTAAAAGAAGTGATGGTCATTCTCATATTAGTAACTTTGTCATAGTGTCATTAAGTATGTAATAGTTTAAGATTAGTTGGGCATTGGACTTGGTAATCTAATATGTTAAGAGTTATGTTAGTAAGCCTTTTATAATTCATGTAAACCAAGTCCAAGCCCAAGCCCAAGTCCATTAGAAAGCCCATGAGGCCTTTCTCTCTAACTATATAAGGCACTTACCTAGTCATTTGTAAGTGTGCTTGTGTGTGTATTGTGTGTGTTTTTCTTTAATAAAAGCTCTCATCTTCATCTCTCTTTCTATACATATATATGCCACATACATTCATCCAAGTCACCATCTCTACTTCATCTTTGCTTCTATATTTGTGATAAAGTTGTGATATCTAAGGTCCTATAATATGTGTGTATATATATATATATATATATATATATATATATATATATATATATATATATATATATAAATATATATATATCCTATGCCGTTAATAGCTAAACAAAACAATTACACGATCATGACGAGCACTTAATTACTATTTAGTGACTTTGTGCATCAGAACTATAACTTTCACTCCCCCACTTTACTTTCACATCAAATCCGAAACCGAAACCACTCACAAAACAAACTTACCGTAACTATCGCTCACAAAAGGTTTTGCACATACGACTATTGAAGGATGAGTAAAGTTTGAGTTCACTTACATACCAATAAGTTACTCACATATCAAGGATCCATTTTACCTATTTATTCTTCTAACAAATAAAAAACCCATTTTCACATCTTCTTTTAATAAAAATAATAATAATATCTCCTAAACCGTTAATAGTTAAAAAAAAAAAAAAAAAAAAAAAAAAAAAAAAAAAAAAAACGATCACAATGAGCGGTAAATTTTCTATCCATAGACGATCACAGTACTATACTTTCGAAAAACCATTTTTTTGTTTTTTATTCACGGGTTTTTTTGCGTTTTATTTCTTTTTACCGTTTTCGTTGTTTAATCTTACTTAATAAATCACATTTGATTCAACACTACTTTTTATATTTGAGCATTAAAACCTATAGTAAAATGAACATAACCCTTTTTACAAAATTCTCTAACGTTTTGTATATTCGAAAATAGACATTCATAAGTTTCTAACCATATATAACATATTATATTTTGAGTTACATATTAGAGCAGTTAATTTGTCAAAGTTAGACAAATTCGATCTTTATCACATGTGATTATAGAGGTTTCATTAATAAAATGTTTTAATCTAGTGAAATACTATGTGTATTTATATATTTGGAATGTTATGAATATGTGATTTGCATCGCAAATAAAGGAGAAACTTTTAAATTTATACACAAATAATTTGTAAAATACCAAAAGAGTAATAATATTGAATTGTGTTTTTGTGTGACTACATAATCATGATTACATATGTATTTATAATAAACACATATCTTAATTAATAAGTAATACAAACCCTAACCCTAATTGACCCAAACCTACAATTAGGTTTGGGAACTTAATCATGTAACACTCTCTCACAGTTTGAATATGATGCTTACGAACAAACAAACTGGAACAAATGTTGAAAGCCGCTACTTCTTTTTTTCTTCTACCATATTCTTTGTTGTTTGTTTGAACTAGGAATAATTGTATTTGGCGGCATAGTTGTTTATCGCTTGCGGCTTCCTTTTTTTCTTACGTCATGGCTTGCTTTGCCTTTAGGAGCGGTAATTTTGCAACCAATTATTTTCGAAAAACGACAATGATCTCCGGTGGTAAAACAAATAGTAATGTTGAAGAGAAAATTTTCGTTGATAGATGGCTATATCAAAATAATATGGGATGTGTTATATGGTTTATGATTTGGATTGCATAAAAAGACTAATAAAAAGAAAATATAAAACTAAATACTATGTAATTTCATAAATCACACGTGATTCCTAACGTACAAATCACATGTTATTTATGAAATCACACATGATTCCTAACATACAAATCACATGTGATTTTTCCACAACGCAAATTTTAACATTAGAGGAAAACTCGAAAAAAAATTGTTGAAAATATATCGAAGTATCCGTCTACTAGAATAAAAAAATAAAAAATAAAAAAAAAATTAAAAAAAAAATCTCGTCATGATAGTATTTTTTTGTCGCGTAACGATTTACCGTTTATAAGATATATATATATTTTTAAAAAGTGAAAAGTAGATTATTATTATTTTTTTTTTTTCTATTTTGATGAAAAAACAGATGATTGAAAATAGTGACTCTATAAATATCTCATTAGCAATGTTGCAAAAATCGTGAATCGGTCCTGAGGCGGTCGGGGACCGAGTTGCGTTTTTTAGCCGATTAATCGGCCCAAAACCTTGTAATCGCCGATTAATCGGCCGACTTCCTTGTAAATGTCTCCAAGTTCCAGGGCCTTGTAGCTTGAAATCGGCGATTACAAGGCCTTGTATGCCCTTTTTTGCAACATTGCTCATTAGTTCTATATATTGAAAATACTGACTCTATAATTATCTATACTACTATATAATGCATTTGAGACTATTCTATAATTAGAAATCTTAAAATTCAGACTTTTGCTTGGTTATTATGGAATGATTTCAAAATTAATTAGTTAGAAAGCAGGTTGGTTAGGAAGTTTGTTAGGAAGCAGGTTGGTTATTCAAATTAAAATTATTTAGCTCTACCATCTCTGCTTATAAAGCATAAAAACAACTAAATATGTAAACAAATAACTGAATAACACAAAATATAGTCATATGTACCCGCCGCCGCATTGCACGGGTACCGTTCTAGTCTCAACTTATGGCAATAATCATCACCCACTTGTTTTCTTCTTTTCCTCTAATCTGTCCAACTAACTAGAAAAACAAGAGTGACTAGAAAATTAATAATGCTTTCTTTTTTTATTGCATAATTGTAATCTGACCTAGCAGAAATTTGTCAAAAACAACAAACTAATTGAATCGATTTTTGCTAAGAAGAAATACATGAATGATGATTTTTTGTCCACTCTATTTATTTACGTATTTAATAATGAATTAAGGTTATTAACTTATTATGCTACATGTTTCATTAGCTCCCGCTTTGTCACACGCACTCACTCATTCATTAAACGTATCTTCTTGTTTTATAGCAAAAATGGTCATTTAATTTCGAGGTATGATTTTTGTGATATAGTTTGACAAAAATTATAAAACATCATCTCTTTATTAGAAAGCTATAGAGTTCGACATCTGATAGCGTGTTTCCGACAACGATGGTCGGTGTTATTTTTTGATAAACCATATGAAGGATCTGTGTGGATCATGAAATCGCCATTAGACCTAATTGGCAATTTAGAGTGATTCACATTTTTATTACATAAGTAAATGACAATGGTTGGTATCATAAGAGTGCACTTAAACGTTATCATAAGTAAACTCCTATCCAATTACCAAATTGCAAAGAAAATAGAAGTAATCGCATTTGAATGTTTTGCCGTAACAAAAACATTTATTTATTGATATACGAGTACATACTAAAGTCATTAACTAAGGAAAGAAAATCAAGGTTGCGTTGGAAGAAGAGAAGTTCCTTACTCCCTTGTCTCATGGAGATTGTTATTCCCATTGTTCTTCTTCATATCTTCAAAACCTTCATGTTCTTGTCTCTCTAAAACACATTAAAAAAAACAAAAAGCCTCATGATAATCACCAAACAGATCATAATGTGATGTCAATCCCCATGTTCATTTAAGTCTCCAAAAAGATGCTCTTATCCTTCAAAATGTTTAACAACACTTAATCCCTCTAAACCTTCTGTCATTCTGTAATGCATGCATTGTTAATTTCATAAATTGCAGTCAACACTTCATGTTCCTTAAGCACCCTAGCTGAAGTTTATAATATGTCACTAACTATATATAGTCAAACATGATAGATATATGTGGTAATAGTACAGAAAAACAAATTGTAGTTGCTACTATTGTAATCTGCGGAATATAATAATCAGTAAAGTTATAATATGGTACTCAACAACTCAATAGGGTGCAGTTCAAAAAAAAAAAAAAAAAAAAAAAAAAAATTCAATAGGGTGCAAGAGACAAGTATTCCGTCGAATCACACACCTTTTGTATGAAAAATTAGGAGGACAAGCTTGTGTTTAGTGTTCAATATATATTCGGCAATTTCTCTATCTTACGATCAAGTGAAGAAATTGATGATCACTTGATCAGATAAATAATCCAAATGCTAGTACCGAACATATAGATCCAACCAATACTAACATCACTAAAACCATTGTTTACTCTTTGCATTACTAAACTAAGATAAAAGCTTGTTCAAAAAGAAGAACTGAGTTTTGATTATTAATAGTACAATTATCTCAAAGCCTATAATATCAAGATTAGTGATGAATTTCTAAACAAGCAAAATCCTAAAATTCTCTTAATATATATGCGTAATGATATGCCTGGGCCGAGCCCATGGCTTATTTAGGTCTTAGGGTTTACTTGTCTTATAAATACTCTTGTAATCATTTATTATAAGCAATCAATCAAAGTTTAAGATAAATAATTCTCTAGTTCTTCTCTTCTATTTCTTAAGGAGCTCGCGCCCGCTTGAAGTGGTGCCCTATCCCGATACAATCCCTAACCGGGTCATATCACGTAATGCAAGCCAGTTATTGCAAGCATTAAACACTGAGAAGGATGGTAATCAATCGGCTTGAGCCTATGCTTGGGCCTTAAGTTTGTTTTATTTTTATTAGGCTTGATTTTATTGCGGTAGCTTCAAATTGATCTGTCGGCCAAATATGTAACATCCTGATAAGATAAGATAAAAAAAAAAAAAAAAAAAAAAAAAAAAAAAAAAAAAAAAAAAAAAGTTTGTATTTTGCCAACATCATAAGGCAATTGGCAAGTCTAGTTAGTCAAATCTTCGTGAATGCTTAAACTTTAAAGTATGAAAAATAAACTTGCAGACGCTTTTTAGCATAACGTTTTAACGAGTGTTTCATATTTTTTGGGTAAAGGATTTTAATCTGGTAAACGTATTATTCCAAAAACTATTAAATACATACTGTAGGATATATGTAAATCCCATATCTAAAGTCAAATAAGAGAAGGAAACTACATCACAAAATAAAAACAACCAATAAACTACATTTGAAACACATAAATAAAGTCAAATAAAACCACTATAATCTAAGGTGACCACTATTACTCATGTCATACACACAAATAAAATCTGCCAACTGCCATCTATGTGTTGTGTGCGTAAAACGTTTCACACTTATCAAAATCATATGAGTTATACTCGTCAGATCATGACTCTCTTTCCAATGTTCATACAAGCTATATTCGCTTGTACCACTACTTCCAGCCCAAGTAGCCATGTCATGCTTAGCTTCTTGCTTGCTTTTATGTTCTTTGCAACATCTTCCATTTGATTTCCTCTTGAAGTACTTGGTTTCATGACCGGTTCCAAAGACTTCACATTCAACCCTTGATCTTCCGTTTGTCACACTCACCACCATGGTCACATAAGAATGATTTTTAATTTCTTTGTTAAATTAAGTTTTTACAAAAAATGACATTTACAGATTAAGCAAAAATATCAGATTTGTTTCGCTAAGAATATAACAACAAATAATGAAAGAAATGCTCCAAAAATATAGCATACTCCGTAATACCTAAAACCAATATCACTCGAGATTGAAATAGTACACAAATCCGACTGCAAAAGATCAAAATCAAAATTAAAAATAGCATTAGAACTAAAAAAGAAAGTTTCATATGTTTGCCAAGCTAACAAGCACACGTCACTTCCAAGATGACCAAGACATTGGTGACAAGTATGTTGACTCGTGAGGAAAGCTTGTGGATAGGCGGAAAGCCTCGTGATTAGGTACAAGTCTCCGGTGCTATCACATCGGAAGAGGATTTGGCTAGTCAAATAATCCTTCAAAAAAAACCAAACTCATTAAATTTTATGGATACTTTATTATCAACAATAAATTTACAAACTAACTAAATTCTTTTATCTTTACGATATTGGGGTGACAAGTACATTGTGTACGTGTAAAGTGCGACGTGGATTAGGCAAAGTGGTATGGTTCGTGTTGATGACACGTATAGTAGCATCATCACTAACAAAGCTAGATGTATATACACGCTTTTTAAAAATAGTACTAACATTATTTGCATTTGAATTCAAATGAAACGATACTCTTGTATACATGGTTGTTGTTAGGCCTGCCCCGCTAAATGGGCTGAGTGGGTTGAAGACCGAAACCAGGTGGCCTCGTGTAACTAGTTGTGAGCCTGGACTGTGATAATAGCAGTTGATGGCGAGTATATTGCTTAGGGATTGGTTCATTTGCTAAGAAAGCCCGTATTGGGCTAATATTTTCATTGGGCTTGACAATGTATAAGTTGTACCTGACCCAAACCTAGCATTTTGTTAGTTGTCATGAAAGGTCCAATATTGGTTGTGGCGCGTTTGGCTTGGACGTGGCCATAGAACTTGAGGTGGACCACACAGAGCTATTTGTTTATAATTTGTAGCGGGTGTTTAGTCTTTGGTTTGACATCGACCAAATCATAAAATAATTGGACCGAAACCGAATAAATCCTAATCAAAAATTTTAGTTGGTGTATGGTTTGGTTTGAAACGAAACCGAATTATTATTATTTTTTTGAAAAGCATGAAACCGAATTATTTAATTGGTGTTTGGTTTGGTTATCGTTTGACAAAAATATAATCAAACCGAAAATTTCATTCTATTAAAAAAAAATAGTTTTTTGTCATCATCCTAACAATCCTAATATTCAACTCGGTTTTGATGTTTGAAGATGGCATATTCAAGCTAATAAGACTTTAAGCCAATTCTTTAAAGAAAATTTTATCATCTCTCTTTCATTTATTTCCGTTATGTGTTGAAACCTTTTGGTTCTTAAACTTTTGTTATTGATTTACATGAGCACTTTGTGAGACCTTTTTATTTGTTAATTTTATTTAACTTTTATGTTTTTATTTATGATTTCTATATTATATTTTTTTTGTTTAGTTGAAGTTGGTTATCTTAGTTTTAACCGAAACCAAACCGAATTCTAATTTGGCGTTTTGTTTGGTTTCATCCATTCTATATTTGGTTTGGTTAGGTTTTAGTTTTGACTTTAGAAATTCTCAAACCGATAAACCCGAACCATACAACCCAAAAACCCGAAAACCGAACTGATGAACACCCTACTAGTTACACGAGATGCATCATCTTGAACAAATTTAAAGTGCATGTCGTACTGACAATAAGCTCGAATATAAGGGCAAAAAACCTGTGGATTATTGAAGACTGAAGAGCTACGGTTGTCGGTGTCACGAGTGTGTGACTCGCGTCCACATTGGGTAGAACTCTCGGCTATAAGAACTGATCCGATGGAGTGGTCGAGGTAGCCAAATCTGTCAACTTAGTCGTCAAGCCTAATTCTTCAAGTAAGGAATCGTGTAAATATTAAGAAATGGGTCCGACGAGTGATAATGCCAGTGACATAAGCAGACTATGCATTTAGACTATTGGTCTTATATGTGACGAGATGGTCGTCTATCATAATTGAGTCAAGATTGGGCAAAAGTGTAGCAATGGAATCGATTTTTCAAAATTAGGCATCAACATTAGTATCACCAACATGAAAAGCTTGTAGTCTATAATATCTTGAGAAAAACCCCAATTATTAACAAATATTAAACATGAAGTAATTGTATGTTACTGTTCATACACCCATTTCTAAGCAAAATTTTAAACTTTTGTTTACACTATGCAACTCTGAATCATTATGTTCTATGTGATTCACACTTACCATGAATGAGTTCACACGCAACCCTCAGTGACTTGGACAAGGCACTACGTAACTATGGATCAGTTTTGATCACAAGTGCAACACTTTGGACCCACAATACCCACATATGAGATTTACATCCTAGTGGAACCCACAACTTCCACATATGAGAATTACACCTCAATGGAACCCACAGCTCCCACATATGAGAATTACATCTTAGTGGACCCCACAACTCCCACATATGAGAATTACATCTCAGTGGACCCCACAACTCCCACATATGAGGATTACACCTTAGTGGACCCCACAATACTAATACGAGCTATAATACATACTATGGGACCCACATTTCTCTCTATGGACCCCACACTACCAATGAGGAACTATTTTCACACTCAAGTGGGCCCCACACACGTTAGGCCACTTCATGGAATCACAAAACAAATACGTGGGTCAAACTATACAACCAAACGGATCAAGCTATAAAATGAACTTGGGCCGCGGATCACAAGCCTAACTTGAGCCCAATCCACGATCAATATATGTTATACGAATACACAATCACTTTGGCTCGTTTATTCGCGAATCTTACAAACGACCTATGAAATAAAATGCATGAACTCATTGTTCACCATCAAAAGAATCGAGATCAACTTATATCTCAACCTAGTATGTATATATGAACAGTGAATGGCGTATAAAGCTTAACGAGATCACAACTATCCCTCAACGTACCCAACTATGACCACATTGTGTAAAACGCGTTGCCATTGATTCTTTTAAGTTTCAAACCTTATCAAATGACTAACTAAGTGATTTTAGGCAACACACAAGCCTTACAACTTAATAACGTGCCCTAGCTCACTTCTTGTGTCTCGATATATACAAAAACGTACACATAAAATGTCACAACTCGCTCAAGATAACATGAGACCTTCCAAGGCATATAGAAACTCCTCATTGCTCATTTTAAGCTAAAGGATCTAAGCCAAACTCGTTTCTATGCTCACAAGACCTCACAATGAATATTTCGACCTATATCTATTTAGTTTGGTCACGTTTAAGTTCGTTTGGACTCCCAAGAGTTTTTCAACGTCTACAAACTTCCCAAGAGACTCTACTACACTTATAATGATATCAATAATCAATATCAACACCCATGGACTTCAACTCGATCTCATGCATATGTTTTTTGTCACGTTAATATGTCAAACGGACCCTTTGATAATTTCTAGTACCAAACGTGTCCTAGTATTCCTTCTAAACACCACCTATGCTCAAAAACATCACAACACAACCCTTGATCACCTCATTCTCAACCTTAACTCACAAGACTCGAAATAAAATAGAAGATCTAGAAGCTCAAGTCATCGTCACCTCACATGAACTGAAAACAATTCACCTAAACACACTTGTAAATCCTACTTGCTCACACACTCAAGTACCTAGCCTATCCTACTCATTTATCTACTGCCATATTCTTCTTGTCCCTCCCACTTGACCTTATCCCTCTCGTATATACTCCCATGCACATAATCACTCACGTATAACAGAAAACACATAAACAAACCCACTCTTGCTCACTGTTTCATACCGAGAAGAAAGATAGAAGGTTCAAGGTGATCAAAAACTCATTCAAGCTTACCACAAGCCCCTCTTAAGTCCTTGGTGTGTTGGGAATCAAGTTACAAGTCTCCTTTGCCCTCTCCTCATCTCCATAGTTCACCAATACCTCACCTTTGAAGGTGTAGTAAGTGTTTTCAAACACTTAGTATTATTTTGAATCTCATTTGATAGATAACTTACGCAACTGCGATAAGCAAACTCCAACTGTTCAGCAACATCCTCCCGGAGTGGAAACCAATCAAGACTCCCTTTACAAGCAAAAAAGTGGCCTCTTAGAACATGTCGATTGTCTCCATTCCAATAAACAGGAAAACAATTTCGCATTAATAAGTCTACCTGCAACGATTACCACAACACGAATTTATAATCAAAAACATGCTTAATCCACGAAAATCAATTTATAATCAATTTAAGAAAATATAAATTAAATATGTGTTTGATCATACCCATGAACAGAGTAGGATAGGTGAGATGAGGGTGATGGTGACTCGACTGTGATGCTGGTGGTTATCTCGAACCAAACAACCGAAGCAAACAAAGTCTCCCATACAGTTCCCTTGTCTTGATGACGGTGATGGCGTGGAGGAGCGATGGTTGGTGGAACCACGGCAAGATAAGGCGGTGAAGTGTGGCGGTGGTGTGAGTCGGTTCTAGAGAGAAGGAGAAGAGATGAATAGAGAGAAGATAGATCTGACTAAGCTAGTAGTGTTAATGTTTTGATTTTGGGTAAAAAAGGGGCGCCATATGAGCAGAGCGGGAGATTGAAATTTTGGGGAAAATTTAGGGGCGGGATGTTGAGCGCTATACTAAAAATTTGGAGATTGAAAGCCTATCAAATGAGCTTGAAATGTTTAATGAGTTGAGCTCAACCTTATATAAGTACGACTCGAGTTATTGTTGAGTTCTCGAGCTTGTAAGTGATATAAAATATGTGTTTTTTTTAATATGTAAGTGTACTAAGTGTAAATACTTATTTATGAATGTATCAAGCTTTACGAGATGAAGTCGAACCAAATTCAATTCTTAGGTTATATTTCAAATTTAATTTTTGTAATAAAACACATCTTTACAGATAAATCGAGCTTTTTGAGTCAAGCTCAATCCGAGTTCAAACTTTCTCGATCCCGGATAACATATGATTGGGAAGGTCCCTGGATACTTGCTTCTTAGTGTCTGTGACAAATGGTATACACCTACCAAGCCGGTGCAACCCATGCATGACCAGTGATAATGGCTAATTCACATGGGTCATGGGTCATGTGCATTAATTAGGTTATCACTGGTCACATTCATTAATTAATGGGTATTTGACATCGATCTAGGGATGAGCATTTTGAACCGAATCCCGAAACCATATATACCGGTACTGTACCGAAACGGTACCGTTCCCGATATACGGTACGGTACCGGGACGACGAAATAAGGTGGAAAAAAAATCCGGACCACTAATTCGGTACGGGACCGGTACCAATTCGGGAAATTCCCGAATAAAAACGGGAGAAACCCGATTTCCCGGTATTGGTACCGAAACCGGTACCGGTATCCGAATCCCGTCCGGTACGGTACCGGTACCCCTTTTCATGCTCGGGAAAAAAATGGTACCACCAATTCGGTACGGGTTCGGTACCATTCTGGTACCGTGCTCATCCCTACATCGATCATATAGGTCATATGCATTGGGTGGATAGTTGCTTAGAGTGTCATGTTACGACACATCCATGACTGTTGACAATTGGTAATTAACATGCATGGGTCATGAGTCATGTGCATTGGGTTAGAGTGGCTTTTAGTGTAATGGAAACCATGCATTACCGGTGATAATGGCTAATTCACATGGGTCATGGGTCATGTGCATTAGGTTATCACTGCTCACATTCATTAATTAATGGGTGTTTGATATCGATCATATGGGTCATATGCATTAGGTGAATAGTTGCTTAGAGTGTCATGTTACGACACATCCATGACTGTTGATAATTGGTAATTAACATGGGTCATGGGTCATGTGCATTGGGTTATAGTGGCTTTTAGTGTAATGGAAACCATGCATTAGCGGTGATAATGGCTAATTCACATGGGTCATGGGTCATGTGCATTAGGTTATCACTGGTTACATTCATTAATTAATGGGTATTTGACATCGATCATATGGGTCATATGCATTGGGTGGATTAGAATGTTATGTTACGACACATCCATGACTGTTGACAATTGGTAATTAACATGGGTAATGGGTCATATGTATTGGGTTGTAGTGGCTTATAGTGTCATGTTATCAACCAATACATTCATGGTGATCGACAATATAATGGGTAATTAACATGGGTCGTGGGTCATGTGCATTGGGTTGTAGTAGCTTATAGTGTAATGGAAACCATGCATGACCGGTGATAATGGCTAATTCACATGGGCGACTTTTTAAATACAAAATACACTAAAGGCCAGGTGCGCTTGGTTTAAACTTGGGAAAGGGAAAGGGAAAATGTAAGCTAATGGTCGGGAAAGGGAAATGTAAAAAAGATCAATCCCCCCCAATTTATTGGGTAATGATCTATTACCCACTATTGGGTAATGGGTTATTGCATTAGGCTTTGCCAATCATATTTTTCCGCTACCTTTCCCATTCTTCACCCCCTATAACCCCCTACCAAGCATTAGGGGTGTTCAAAAAACCTGAGAAACTGACAAACCAAGCATTCGGTTTCGGTTTTTATTTTTAGATATCCGTGGTTAACCGAACCGAACCGTATATAATATAAATAAATTACCCGGCTCGCGATGGATAGTTAAAATCTTCCAACTAACCGAACCGAACCGAACCGAACCGCCCCGTGAACACCCCAAGCAAGAATATCAAACACACTTCATTTACACTTCTACAGTAATATATATATATATATATATATATATATATATATATATATATATATATATATATATATATATATATATATATATATATATATATATATATATATACAAACTTATAAAACACACTTCGCACATTTCCATAATCATCTCTTTATCTCTCACACTCAGAGTTACAACTCACTCGGATCTAGGTTTTGATCCCAAATCTCAAAAAGCTGATAAGATCACAAATGAATATAATCCAAATACCCCCTTAGAGCTATTTACTCTTTGGCTTAGGTTGATTAGCTGTTATAAGAATTGTGTTGCATTTGTGTTGATAGAATAAGGAAGAACACGCTGTGTTGTTTTTGTGAATAATTAGAGCAAAAGAGATATTAAGGTTTGCTTGAATTAGCTTATTTTATCTTAGGATTAGGTTGACTATCTGCTATAAGAATTATGTTGCATTTGTATTGAGAGAATAAGGAAGAAAAGTGGCGGATGTGTGTGCGAATATTTAGGCTAAAACATCTAAGTATCAAAGATGGAAGAAGTATCAATGATGGGTGTACAGATACCACTTTCAAGTATGAACATAAACTTGTTCTGGTGTTGTCCATCCATTATTGATTCATCTTTGCTCTTTGTCAAAATACAGAAATAATTATCAAGTATAATTTGTATTGATAGAATAAGGAATAACATGCTGTGTTGTTTTTGTGAATAATTAGAGCAAAAGAGAAATTAAGGTTTGCTTGGATTAGCTTATTTTATCTTAAGATTAGGTTGAAGTACAATAAACATATCAAGAACTTAAAGAGTTTTTTCATGTATTTAGTTACAATGAAAATATTTTCATTGCATTGTTGATATAAATTTAATATGATTTCATTGATTCATGATTAGCTCTCTAATGTCGCAGGACCTACATAATTAATATGTATGTTCGTCACATTTAAGTGAGCAATATAAATGATAGTAAGAATTTGGTTGCTAAGAACTTAAAGCTCAATTATCAGGGCAGATCTATCTAACGATGTTGATGGGTTCTATCGCTTTAACTGGACCCCATTTTCTAACGATGTTTAATGGTTCTTTCAATAATCAAGATTAAACATCGTTAGAAAACGGGGTCCAATTAAAACGATGGAACCCATCTACATCGTTAGATAGATCTGGCTTGATCATTGAGACGTCTTCAATGCCATAATGATATAGTGTGTATTGTTCATGATAGGCCACACTCCTTCATTATCGCATTCAAGATGAGTGATGTTACTTAGACTCGATTCTTTACTCAACATTTGTAGATTGTTTGTATCACTCTGTTTGCTTTATATATATGTATGATGTATTTTTGATATAAGAATCATGTTGCATTTGTATTGAGAGAATAAGGAAAAAAAGTGATCAAATGTGTGCGCGAATATTTAGGCTAAAATAGCCAAGTATCAAAGATGGAAGAAGTATCAGCGATGGATGAAAAGCCACCACTGTCAAGTATGAACATAAACTTGTTCTGGTTATATGTTCAACTTGCCAAAATACAAAAACAATTATCAAGTATTAGTTCCAAGAACAAAGGTTATTTCAAACACACCCTGAATTGCAACATTATGTTTTATTTCATTTACACTATATTTTTTTAAAATTTTAATATATTTTTTAATTTTTTTGCAGCAAATCCATGGTCAGACTACTTTCCAAAGGGATATTTGGATGAGGTCAATCATGAAATTTTGCAGATTTCTTCAGGTCAATCATGTTCCATTGTGACTAGTCTTTGTTGGCGACTAATATGTATATAGTTCTGTCAAGAGTTATATATAAGCATTGATCCCTGGCAAACGCTCGTCCCAATGGATCATGGTTGGCCCGAAGATGTTGAAAAGGTTCAAGCCACCTGTGGGAAACATCAATCCTTTCCTGCATTAAACATAGGTAGTTTGGTTTTCCCATATCCCCTTTTTATACTCGTTTCCATGTGTATCTCAAATCACAAATCCTAGTTTATCAAATCTCTAAACAAAAACCTGCAGGAAGTATTCATAAACAATGTCTGCAAACAACAAGAGATTAGCACAATGGGTTGAGGGAGAAGGTTCAAGCATGTCTGCTTCAATAAATAAAGCGGCAAAAAATGTAAAAAAAATTAAATTGGATGGAAATGCATGGTACAATTGATGGGCTGTTGAAAGAAATAAAGCAGGAAAAACACAATCTATCAAACAACATGCTGAGGATGAAAAGGAATACAAAGCAACAAAAAAACCATCTCTCAAACAACATCCCAAGGCGTACAAGACATTGGATGATGATGATTTGTCTAATTTGAAGTTTGATGGGTTGGATTACGAAGATGCACATGTGGCATTTGACCCGGAGAAATCTCCAAAATTAGATTAGTAGATTTTTAGAATGTGTAACTTTTATTTCCAGTATTTTGTAATTTTTCATTTCAAGTTATAAGGAAGCAATATTTAATCTTAGTTCCAGTACTTTTGTCATTGCTCAATTTTCTCATTACTTGTTGATATTAATATAATGATTCACCTTTTGCACTAAAAAAAAAAAAATCTGTTGCTAAGAAAACGTTATTTCAGGTGGGTTTGTACTGCTAGAACTGAGAGTGCAGGGGTGGATTGGTAACATTTACACTTAACGGTTTAAATCCCCAATCAAATCAATAATTCAGTTTCATGCACACATAATTTCTCTATAATCACAAACACTAACATCTTTTATCAATAATTTTCAAAATCCCCAAATCACAAAACCCTAATTCAAGATGGTGTTTCCAATTGAATCAAAACGCACATTTGTTGACAAACACAACATGGTCACTTTTTTGAAGAAACCAGATGGTTCTGAAGGATTCACACAGATAATCGATTTCTTGAATGCTACCCCTATTAGGTATGCATTAACTGTGAATCCTCTTATATGCATTTCTTTTATTAAGCAGTTTTGGGCTACTGCTAAGGTCATAACTTTTAATGGAGAAAAACAGATTAAGGCTAAGGTAGATGGCCAACATATACTCATAACTGAGTCATCTATTAGGGAATCTCTTAACCTACCAGATAATGAAGTGATTGTGTGTCTTGAAAATGCCGCCATTTTCAAAGGTTTGAAAAAAATGGGGTATGAGAAGAAGAATGATAGATTAAAATTTTACAAAGGTCTTTTTTCATCTCAGTGGAAATTCTTGATTCATACTCTCTTACATTGTTTGAGTCCTAAAACAACAGGTTGGAATGAGTTTGGTACCACCATGGCATCAGCAGAGATATGCCTTAGTAAAGGAAAACCTTTTAATTTTTCAAAAATGATTTTGGATGGTATAATCAAGACCTTGGATGATGATGGTAACTCTTTATTATATCCAAGGTTTTTGCAGCTTATTATTCCAAATCAATTGACTACTATTAAGAGACATAGAGAAACTTTGTATGCCACCTCACTACAAAAGAAAGTATTTTCAAATCTAAAAAATAATGGCAAGGATTTTTCAGGAAGGGTTACACCGCTTTATCCATATATGGTGAACCTTCCACAAAAAAAGGGTGAGGATGTCATGGAAGGGGCTGCCACTTCTGATGCTAGCTTAGAAGCAGAGCAGGCCAGTGGTAACATACATGAGACTGAGTATACAGCCGTTGATTCACCTCTCAGTGAAGGTAACACATCCCGAAGTGATGAGGGTAGATCTGAAACACATGAATTGATGGATACTGATGTACAAAATGTCAATTCCAATGATCCATCTCTCGGGCTAGGTAACACAAGCCGAAGTCGTGAGGCTAGAATGAAACTTATACAGGATTTGAAGGACAATTGTACCCAGTTAGAAAAGGTTGTTCTTGGCCTCCAAAAGCGCACAACAAAACAAGGTGAAAAGATCAAAAAGTTGAAAAAGAGACTTCGATATTTGGAAAGTCAACAGAGCTCAAGAAAAACTCAGTTCAGACGTTTGAAGAAGGTGGGCACAGCACACAGGATGAGTTCTTCTAAGGTTGCTAGTTTGGAGGATCCTCCCAAACAGGGGAGGAATGAAAGCAGAGTCTCAGGGGAGGAAACAATAAATGCTGAAGGTGCTTGTGTTGATATGCATGTGGATATGGATATTGGGATTGATAGTGGTGATAATATGGATGATGACTATGTAGTTGCTAACAATGAGGGTAATGAGGCGGTTTTGGAAGATGTAAATAAACAGCAGGTAGTGGAATTTCCAGGTGAAAATATTGTACAAGCTTCAAAGATCATGGTGGAGACTAATACTAGTTTCGGAGAAATTGCTGCTACTAGTAATGTTGAACAACTGGCCAAGGTGGTACAAGATGTTTCTACTGCTGAAGAGGTTGCAAAGAGAGTTGATGAAGCTGAAATAGCAAAATTTATGGATGAGAAAAGGAGATATAAAGTGTCTGAATTTGAAACAGAAGAGCAAGTAGCATTCATTCTTCAAGGAAAGGAGAAAAAAAGAGCTCATGCAGAAAAAATGCAACCTTTTATTGATGAGGATGAAGTTCTACAGGCTAGAATTGCAGAACTTTACAAAGATAAGACTTTAACTGATGACAACAGAGTACAAAGACTTGCTGATTTGATAAATGAAAGAGGTGTAGAATTAGCAATGAGTCAGCGAAGTAAGTCAATGAAGCAAGGTCAAAGTCAGAAGAGGAAAAGAAATACCACAAAGTGTCCGCTCATGAGTGTAATGAAAACATAATTAAAGAATCAAGGTTTTTATAAACCTCATCAACTCAGGGGAAAGTCATATGACAAAATTGAACATCTATACTACCACTGCAAGAGATATATTGAAGAAAAGTTTATCTCCATGGGTACAGAAGAAACAGCATCAAAGAAACAAAAGATCATTGCAGACAAGCATGCTGAGAAGAAGAATGATTCACAAAGAAATGAAGACAGCTCTTCTCTTGATCAGATGATGGTGATTGTTCCTGAAACATTATATGCTGATCCTATTCAATCTAGACATCCAATCATAGACTGGGAGATTTACAAAGATAAATTTGGAAAGGCTTGGAAGATAATCAGGCTTGGTGGAGGATCAGAAGTGTGCAAAAGTTTTCAGGAATTGATAAGAAGAAGTGACAGAGAAGACTTAGACAGATTATGGGAGTTGGTTAAAAAAAACTCAAAACAATCAAGAAGCCAGATGTTAAAGAGCAAGAGCTGTGGGTTGAGTTACACAGGTTATATGAACCTGATCTAGCTGATATCTATTGGAACTTCCCAATTTATGATCTCTCAACTTCATGGAAGTTTTATGATAGCTGCCATGTACATCAGTTATCAACACAAGGTGGAGTTGATGTTTTTATGCTTACAGAAAAAGAGTATCCTTTGAGTGCTAATTTACTTGCTGTGATGATATCTAAAAAGATCATATGTGAAGAAATTACAGAGGTAGTTAAAGATCTCATTGAAAGAATTCATGCTCAGTATGAAAGACAAATGAAAGAACGGAATAAAAGAAGATAAGGCGTTTGGAGGTAGCAGGGGTGTAGCTTTTCTGTTTTCATTAAACAGAGAATTGTATCTTCTCTGTTTTTTGTACAAAAGTTACTAATGCTATTATTAAGTTACTACTGCTATTACAATAGTTGTTTGTGTAATTTAGCCTATTGTAATGGATTTAGACTCCAAAAAGTCAAGCTTTTTTATGGCAATGAAAAATTTTGCAGTTTTCACTAGTATATCTACTTGCAGGCAACATAATTAATAATATAACATTAAAATTGATTAAAAAAAATATAACATGACATGATAAAAACATAACATTAAAATTCAAAGGAACATAACATGGTTGATAAAAAAACATTAAAAGAAACTCTAAAGTCCCTTGACAAATGCGTGCTTGTTGAAAAGCTTGAGCTTCGCTTCGGCAATCTTCTTCTTCAATTCCAAAAGCTCGATAATGTCGGACTTTTGAAGCTTCTTAAAATACTTCAAGCACTTGAACATCTGCACCGAAGGACGCACAAGTTCCATTTCAGCCATGTACTTGTTCCTTTGAATAACAATATCAAGCAACTCTTGATATGCCTTAAACAGATCTTTCGCGTACTTCACATCACGCTGTGTCTCCCTATCAAAATACACCGTCATTTGGTATGGTAACTCAGTTGAGTTAGCAGCCGCTTCAAGTTCCTGAAGAAGCAAAAATTGAGACATTCTTACACCCTTTGATACAATTTATGTTTTACTATTTTTATTTACCGGATGAATGAGGAAGTTACTTGGGTTATAGCATATAAATAGGCGGGGTAATTACATGTGAAAATGTGTTTTAGGCGTGTTTGGGTAATAAATGCTAAACGTTTGGGTTACCAACATACACATCCCAAAATTTCCTAGCAACATTAATTTATGCCTAGCAGCATTAAGTTATGCCAAGCAGCATTAACATAATTAAAGTAGATTACAACTACTTCATTTCGTTTAACTTGATGTTTTAACTTTATTTCGTTTGTAAATACAAGAATTTTAATTAGATTATAACTTTTACATTATAGTTTTAAATGATTGTTACAAACATTTAAAACTACAATATTAAAACAACAAATCTTTGTAAATTTTTAAAAAATAAAACAATTCTATCTAAATTCATTTTACAACTAACTAAATCTATTTTTAGGTAATGATTAACATAATTTAAGTAGACTACAACAACTTCATTTATGTTACAAGGATAAATGTGTACATGGTTAATGGTCACATATAATACCCTTATAACATGGCCATAATCATGATTTAGATACACATTTGTGATATGGTGTGACTATTGTAAAGCCTATAGTCACATGATCGTGCTACAAATATATGTGACTATACACATTAGGATTTGGAAAGCAAACACACACTAAACTTTAGACACACATATTAACTTACGTGACCATATGTATCGAATTTTCGTTATGGTTAATCATGTTTGTATGGTTTAGTGTGACCATATATGACATTTGGTCACACTCTTCAAGTGTGTGACATATATTTGTCACTCTTAAATGCATATCGTGACTAACATTTCAAACTGAATTTTTAGTTGTCACACATTTCAAATTCATATGTGGCTAACTATTCAGCAAAGAATAGCAGTCACGTTTATATAATGTGTGACAAACTTGACTATATAATTTAGCCACATACGCAAGTACTTCATGTGACCATATATCTTTTTTAGTCACACTGTTCAATTGTGTGACATATATTTGTCACACGTGTATATCTATAGTGTGACTAATGTTTCGAGCTGATTTGTATCAGTCACACGTCCCAAATTAAAAGTGACTAAAATGTCAAAAAATATTTACCAGTTACCCTCTAGTCACATATATACACCAATGTGTGACATATATTTTACGAAATGGTCACACAAGTCGGATCAAGTGTGGCTGTTTATTTAAGGCTGGTACATTTAGTTACGTAAATATGTTGCTGTGTGGTACGTGAGGATTGCACCAGGCTTTACCTCTCAAGGGATCTCGAGAAGCTTACAACCCCCACCAGGCAGTGTACCTGATCGTTGTAGTATAGTATAGTGACAAGTACCGGGGGATTGATCGTTCAGCTAGGAATAGTGTCACTAGGATTAGAAAACCTAATTACTAGTGCTAAAGATGAAAGATGATTATTTTTGTATTTTTATATTTTCTAGAAAGCAAATTAAAATCTCGGGTTTGAAGGATATGGGCGGAATTATTTGCTAGTCAACTAACCCAATACTAAAGATGCAATCAAAATAAAATACTAGAAATGAAAATAAAACTAATTTATACTAAAGTTGTGAGCAATAAGTGGAGAAGTTGTGTTTACTTAGATTTCACTACTCCCTAGATATCTTTTACACATTAATTACTTGTTATAATTGTGTGGATGACGGATTGTATTCCTTAATACCATTCATGGGGTGGCGCACTTACTTCCCCAATCCTATGAGTGCCTACTTCACTCCTATGTCGAGCCGGCTAAGAAGCTCCTAACATGGGATCATTAGAATTTACTCATGCATTAAATACAACCAATAAAACCTAGTGCACATCGGTTCATGTTTCCTAAGATGTTCAAGCATGTTACCATTTGGAGATTTGCCAGTTTTCTTAAGCCTAACATTGAAATCATTCATCCAATACAACCATAAACAAGTAATCAACACATAATTAACATCTAGGTTTCATTAGATCCAAGCAAACACAAGATAGATCTAGCCTAGCATAGTGGAATCAAGACAAGAACAAGATATAGACAACCAACACCTAGACATATTGATTGAATTAAAAGAACACTTATTTCAATTACACTTGCAAGGTTTCAAGGGCTAAAAACCCTTGAAAAACCTGTAAAAATCGTATTAGGTTCGGCCTTAGGGTTTCTCCAAAAACTTCCTCTTTTTTCATATGTGAAAATTAGAAAACTATATATAGGAAATAGAGGCTGACGGCGTCAAGAACAAATAGGTGATGCCGTCATCTCGCCGCCAAAATACTTCTCGGACTGCCTTGATCTACATCTGACGCCGTCATGTATTAGCTTTTTCCAGGCCGTCACGTATTTTACTCTTGACGCTCTTCCAAGTGACGCCGTCATTTCAGTACTGGGCCGTCATGAAATTACTCTTGACGCCGTCACCTACTGTTCCCAGCAGGGAAAATTGAGACTTTGCCGTTTTCTTCACTTTTAAGCTCCAAAAACGTCCAAAATGCCTTCTTTTCCAGATTTCACTCCCAAAGTACCTAAAATCACAAAAGGAACGATTTAGGGCAATATTTGATCAAATAAATTCAATTCCGGGCTTAAATGACCCCCTAAAAGTGGTTCATTTTTCGCCTCATCATATACCCTTACACTTGAGATTTGCTTGTCCTCAAGCAAATGCGCTTTTATTCTACTCAAAATACAAGTTAGGGGTCATTTAACACTAATATAAAAGTAATTACAACAAATAATCGTTCCACTAAAGACCAATAGACAAGCACGGAGGTCATACACAAGCACCTCACAAATAGTGTTTAGATACTCACATCTCTCGGGTGTAATAAAGTATAATTTACAATATGGAAATGGAAGATATCTCTCACTACCTGTCATAGCAAAATAGATTACCATAGGCTTGGGAAAGGATCAAACCTCCACCACATGGCGTAAGCACCTAGGATAAACTATCAAAGAGGTCTTTTAAAGGGTTGTAACGTTAGGTGTAGGGATATGAAATACACGGTTTTGTTGGATAAAGGCAGTTTTTACTGGTGGCGAGTTAACAACCTTAGTTAATTACATGTACAACATGGCGTTGCTAAGCCAAGACTAGACTCGGCTTAAGCTAATAAATGAAAAATAATAAAAACATAAAATGAACATAGAATAAAAAGGGATGGTAGTCCGTATGTTTTTTCTCTTTTTCTTTTTCTATTTTTTTTTCTTTTACTTGATTTTTTCGACTTTTTTTTTTTTTTTTTTTTTTTTTTTTTTTTTTTTTTGCATACACTCTTACCCTACCATCCAAAATAATACATCATAGGGGATGAATATTCCCCTTACACTTGAATTTTTACATACTTTACAATAAACTAAACTAATGACTCGAATTAAGAAAATCAAAACACTTGGAGCACTTTTAAGATTAACGTACATATGGGGGTAATATATGATGTTCTTCCCCATTACTCCATAAATTAAGTACTTTACCCATGAGTTCCAATCGTCCCAAAACAATATGTACAAGGATATGACTCGACTTAGCAACCATGTAATCAATTAGATAGTTAACTTAGGGTTTAACAAATAACAATAATGCACTAAAGATGAGTGCATGCATGGAAGGCTAAGGCGATTTGGGTGTACATTTAAGTGTGGTGTAACAAATTCTTTCTTTAAGTAAAATGCTTAAAGTTAGAAATGAAAAGATAGGCTCGGAGGGGTGTACTAGGGGTTTCGTGTACTAAAAATGAGTACAACGCTAAGGGTGTGGGAAAAATTAGTTGACTTAAGTAGCCAAGTAATATGACTTAAATGGTCAAGTAATTATGATACGGGTTTAACACAAGGGTGATCCTAATGCCTCTTATCATGTAGTAAATCATACTACACGAATGTAGTCTCACTAGCGGTCTCGGGATGCATCACTAACGCAAGTTCTAGAATCTAAATGCTACCGGTACACTCATAAGCACTAATAGTAAATGCTTTTCCTAACAAATCTAAAGGCGAACCTCACATATTTGGGTGGAAAATTTTTCTGAATATACGGTTATGTGCTAGTCATACAACCTCCTATCCATGAGACGCTTGCTATGGCTAAAGTTTCACTCCTAAATGTTGTAAAAAAATTTAAATTTGGCGCTAAAATTGCACTAACAAGTATTTCTCATAGTTTTATTACACATCTACTATCAAACAAAGCAAACTCAAGCGAAAGTGTATATGTAAGGTATCATCATTTTACCCTCCCCTTACACTTAAGATGAACATTGTCCCCAATGTTCAAGTAAAGAATGTAAAAGTGAAATAAGTAAAAAGAATGAAATTAAATACTCCCCTGATTCGCTCGGTATGGATAATAGGGTGGCCAGGTTAAATCTTCCTCCAAGAAAATGAACAATCAAAGCTTCCCTTCCAGAATATAAATCATCTTCTTATCATACATAACCTGTAAATCCTGAGAAAACAAACAAGACAACCTCGCATAAAATCGGCGGCATCCTACATAAGTTACTAAATCCTAGAAAACAAGATAAGATATAATGCTTGTGGAATGAAGTTTGCAGATTTCCTGGAGATTATAAAACTTAATAATTCAACAAAAACTTTAAGATTCCGTTAGAAAAACAAAACCGGTAAAATTTCCAGATTTTTACACGTGACGCCGTCAAGAGCAAGCTCGTGACGCCGTCAGGATTGACCTGCAGAAATTCTTATGTTATGTTTCTGGAAAATTTCTGGAAAAACTTGGTCCTACTTCCTGGAAAATCCTGCAAAACTTCATTATGACTCAATACAAGCATTTGACTCTAACAAATACGAATATACATGTACATTTAATATTGTGGAGAATCATGATCGGTTTGTTTCTTAAAAACATATTTGGGGTTTCCCCTTACACTTATCTTTTGCAAAAATACCTTTAGGTGCAGTTAAGACTAGGCCAAAACAACAAAGTAAAGTATTTCCACATTTTAGTTTAGAAATATGATCTACCAACAATAAAAATAAAGCATGCATACGGAAGCAAATAACAAACAAACAAAAATAAAATCACACAAAGCATGGGTTGTAGGGATCTATACCTTGATAGATCACGAGCCCATAGGTCGTTAGCCAACTAATGTAATCACTAGTTAGACTAAGTTAGACAATCACTATGAGCTTGTAATTATGCGGAATATAAAAACAAACTAATACTAAACTTGATCCTCTATGGATCGATAAACTTTTACTAATAATATTAATGAAATTCGTACCAGAAAACTTGTGTGTACATTACAATGACCTAGGGTTCCTTATATACTAGTGGAAACCCTAACCTTTCTTACAAGAAACGAATAATAATAAACCAATAAAAGATATTCTACATATCTTGTCCTAAAATACATAAGTTATATCCACGGTTAAACTCTATCCGTAGGATCTCTATACGTCCGCAGGAACCAGTCATCAGCAGAAAGTCACTAAGCCTTCCGCAGGAACCTGTCAGCTGTATCTGTCAACAGTATCTTCAATAATTCCTTACAATCCTCCCCTAAGCTTGAATTTGACATAGTTAAGTTCAAGATTTCTTGATAGATCGCCAATAGCACAAACCAGAGGATTGAGGATAAACATCAGCAACAAAGAATCTTCATAAGTAGAATCTCTATGATCAGCAAACAATTGAAAAGCACCATTCTTTGCAGCAACACAAGACTAAATGTACATCAAAACATATAAGTTGCATACTATTCTCATCACATCCAGGTGTGTTAACTCCTGTGATAGGTGAATCATTGAAAATAATGGATTTGATGTCTCTTTACCAATAGCCATCACTACTGAAGTAGCCAAGTGTTCAAAGGTACACGGATAACCACATGATTTTTAGCAAATCAACAGCTATAAACGTATTTGATATGTCTTTACCTGTAGCCGTTTGCTCAGGACTAGTCAATTATTGATGAATTATCATCTTGGTCAATTGAATCCCAAATATGGTTTTCCACTGCCTTTACCACAAGCCATATACATGTGGGCTAGCCAATTATTTTGAATTCATAAAGGAAAAATCCATGGTCAATTGACAACCATTTCAACTACTCAGCAACAAAGCATGGGTGAGTTGAAAACCCTATGATTTTGAGCAAACCATTACAGCTATCAACAGATTTGATGAGTCTTTACCAAAGCTGTACCCTTTGGACTAGCCAACTTTTTGATGGAATAGTCAACATCAGGCAAGTTGATGACCAGAAAGAGTGTGATAAGTATCAACACCAAACCTGCATACAACATACACAAAACTATACAAAGATGTTATTATTATTATTTTTTTTTATTATTTTTTTTACACTAAACTAAAAGAAAATAAAAATAAAAATTATACAACAAAATACTATACCAAGACCAACTCATTGCAGATATGAATCCATTTGAATTCCATGCTTGGTTGCCAGTTCCTTTTTAGTCAAAATACTTCTTCTGATGAACCTTACCAATTGTTCAGCAAGATGAAGATGATTCTCAGTCATATCCAAAGGAACAGATAACTTTGTCTCCAACATAAGATTCATGACTTCCTTTGTGATTGGGTAAAGAACATCAGCCCAGCAATATAAGGTCTTACCAGTGGTTGTTACAATCATATGAACATTAGGAAGTGGAAAGAACTTCCAATAGTCAACCACCCATGTCTTTTGACCTTTCCATACTTGAAACCTTACACCTGAATCACCTTTGTAAGAATCACACAGAATCTGCAAATCACCCATCAAATACATTCCAATGTCATCAGGGGAATGAGTTTGATAGTACTTGGTAACCCAATCATAAAGTGAGAGAAGATCTTGTTTGTCCACCATATGTAAAATTTGGCTCAGAAACAAGAATGTCTTAGTAGTTCCATCTTGTCTAGTTATGACATTCACTTTTCCTTGACCAAGCTTAGAGTCAACAAGTTCTCACTTCACAATTTTCTCCCATATAACAGGGTCTTGACCATCATTAGAAGCATAATCAAGAAAAGTAGTACTATCCTCTAAAGGAATATCTTTTGGAGCCTTCCTCTTGATAGCTTTAGTCTTTCTCCTAGTGCCAGTAGTAACAGGAATAGAAGGACCATCAACAGGTACTTCTTTAGGCACTTATTTGGAAATATCAGCAGGAACATCTGCAGAATCATCATCATCAGGCACTTCTATTGGAGTATCTTCTGAAGCATCATTGGTAAGATCATGTGGAGCTTCAGTGGTATCAGGGTGAGATTCAGCAGTATCATGATGAGAAGCAGCAGGAGTATCATCCATCTGAGCATCAGGAGTATCATCCTTCTGAGCATCAGGAGTATCATCCTTCTGAGGCAAGACTGAAGGAAATTGCACATTCTCCTGACCACCATGAAAAGACCCAATAGACTCAGCAGTTTGAGCAACAGGATCATGAAGCTTAGCTTTCTTAGCTTGAGGCTCATCCAAAAGTCTTCCTCTAAACTCCAACACATCTTGAACATGTATACCAGAAGAATGAAGATTGGAAATGATCTTGTCATAGTAGAAGGTGAGCTGTTTATCTGAAAGTCCCCAAACCTTCTTTTGATTCCAGCCTGACCCAAACATAGAACATCCCTGATTCTTCACAAAATTCCTCATATATTTCTTTATTTCATTCTTCGTCCAAGGTCTTTCCCTGAGATACTTAGCTTTATTCTCTGCCTCCTGTTGTCTCTTCAATCTTCCTCTTTCAACCATCATCTGAACAAAAGCAGGATTATCAACTCCAAGCTCAGATTCACCCAAATTAGGCTTGGAAGCAGCCTGTTCAGCCAAATTCTCCCATTGTTCAGCAGTAAGATTCTTAGCTATTTCATCAAGCTCCTTTTGTCTTTCAGCAGGCAAGGTGGTAGTAAATTGAGGTCCCATCTTATCCAAATCATCTTGAATTTTCCTAGCCAATGCTTCTGAGGCTTTCAAATCCAACTGAACTTTAGTAACTGCAGCATCCTCTTGAGCTTGCAAATGGGCAGCAGCAATCTCACTAAGTTTTTCATTAGCAAGTTCCACCTTGGTTTTCACTCTGGAAGGAATGTCTTGATCAATCAATATAGACTTTCCTTTATCTTTCTTCTCAGGAGGAACAAAAGTTTTATCAGGAGAAGCAGGAGAGAGATCAGCTTGGATATCTACTGATGGACCCTGAGTGCCCACTTCTGGCAAAGTAGTAGGAAAAGATTCCTTTCTAGGAACATCAGCAGAAGTTTTCTTGCTAGGAGCATCAGCAGACTTCTGATCAGCAGAATGCTTCCTTCTGACATAATGAGCAACATCAGCAGACTTCTTATCTCTGAAGTCCTTTGGAACACTTGCATTAGTAGAATGAGCAACTTCAGCAGTTGGAGCAACATCAGCAGTTGGAGCAACAGATGGTTCAGGCCTAATGTCAGCATTCTTCTGAACACTCTCCAAAGTGGTAGCAGCAAGAAGTTCAAGGCCTTCCAAGTCAATGTTGTCAGATGCTTTAGTAGAGTCCTCATCTGAGTTATACACCACACCTTGTTTCTTCCTTTGCTTAAGTTTACCCTCCAATCTCTTAACTCTTCCAATTAGAGTCAGAACAGCATTGCTGAGATTCTTTTTGGTAAAGTTCAGATTATTCTCCAACTTGTCCACCTTAGATACATACCTGTTCAATAAAACTGATACAGAAGTGAGAGTAACAGGACCTTCAACTCCACAAACAGGGATATCTGTGGTATTGGAAGCATCATTGGTCCTGTGAGTAGAATAATCTAAATTTACATCTACATCTACATTTACATGATCCTCAAAGTGAGGTCTCAAAGGACTGGGTGAAGAAAGTCTTGTAAATTGTGGTAAGTGTACAGGTTGGTCAAAGCCTAAATTCTCATTGAGCTCATGCTAAGGAGAATTGATATCCATTGGTGAAGGTACAGGAGAGGGTGGTGGCTGAACATCAGGAGCAACTGATGCATTTGCATCAGGAGCATCTTCAGTTCTGTCAGGAGAATCCTCTGGTGCTTGAGCATCAGGAGAATCCTGACCACCACCAGCTACATCAGCTGCTTCTCCAATAGGGGGATTGCCCACCGGGGCATCAGCAGCTACATCAGCAGCTACTCCATCAGGAGCATGGCCACCAGGCAACATAGCTGGAAGTAAGGGTCTTTGTTCACCAGTAAATTTAAATTTCATTTAGGTAAACAACTTTTTAGATAAACCCTTAACAGGTAAGTGAGTGGGGTCATTAGTCTCAATGTCTAAAATGATTTGAAGAAACCTAGGATACAATAAATATTTAAGTTTGGTATCCTTAACATTTTCAAGCATAACATTAAAGATATACCTAGAAAAGTTAAATGTTCTTCCCTAAGAGAGACACACAATGGCAAGAGCACTATCTGTAGAGAATTGGTCCCATCCACCAGACTTAGAACCCATGCACTGAAGCAAGGTGTGTGTCAAAAGCTTCCATTTAGGACAAAACATATTCTTGTACCATACTTTCCCATCACCACTATAACCAGCAGCCTGAAGCCCTCTAAGTATCTCACTCTTAGGCAAATCAGTCACCCCTCCTTCATCATCCAACGGTAGTTTGGTCCTTACCAATGACTCAGTAACCACATATTCTTCCCCATCTATGACAGCAACAATCTCTGTTGAGCCATCTTCAACAGTCCTTATTTGAGCGGTTTCCCAAAATTGTACAACAAGAGACTCATGAATAACATTTGGGTATTGAAGCAGAGCATAACAAATCTTGGACCTTTGAAGAAATTCCATCATGCCTACATAATCTTCATCATTCTTACCACGACCAAGAAAGGCATGTTTGTTATGATCTCCTTTGAAATATAGTTCAGCCATTGATTGAGAATTAGAAATTAAGGTTGGGAGTTCTGAAAAGTGTTGAAATGGTTTATGAAATTATATAGTCAGAGGGAATCAGTTAATTTGGGAGTGGGATATACACGTCTTGGTTAATTATGGAAGTTACCAAACGTGGAGTGAAACAAATATGAATTATTGGAAAGAAATCTTTGACCAATAATCAACTAAGGCAAATCCCAATTAACTGACTCATCCGAAGAAACCAAATCAAACGGCTGAAAGCAAATGGTCAATCCACAGAAAATAGTCAAACGTTGACTATGGTCAACAGAACCTTCTGCAGAATCGATCAGTAGAATCTACCCGTCAGTGGAAACCAAATATCTTTGAAAAAGATCTCTTAATTCAAATTTCAAAGAACCCTTAATTATCTCCAAACTGCCTCGCATTAATGGTAATAAAGACACGCGGTTGGGTGATCTTATAAATAAAGGCTAATTATCCCCAAATCTCTCCACTTCAAATCAAATCCCTAATTATAATACCTTCAATCAGCAGTACATCCATGGCTTCTAATCAACACATCATCAACCTTTCTTCTGACTCATCAGATACTTCTGATTCACTAACATGTCCACCTCCACTCAGAATGCCAACACTTCCTCGTGGTCTCACAAAAGAACAAGCCAAGAAGAAGAAACATGTACCTGCACCAAGTTCATCATCATCTGAAGATCTTCCACCATATCCCTCTGAAATTGATGATCCTGAGTACCAGAGAGAGATGGAGAGAAGGTGGAATGAATTGGAGAGGGCAAACAGAGTTCCCAATCCTGATGAGTCTCTCATCTTCTTTACATCTTCTGATGAAGAGGATGATGAGAATGATGAACTTTACAACCCTACAACCTCTGATAAGCCTCAGTCCTCTCGTCCAAGAAGAAGAAAAGTAAATCCACCATTGCCAAAGATCAGAAAGGTTGTGTTAGGTTTGCCCTATCCTCAGTGGCAAGGAATCTTCAACATCAACAATAAAGGCAAGGAGAAGACTGTGGAAGGCAAGGGCAAAGGCAAAATAGAATAGGAACTTTGTTGTTAATAATCCATTTTCATTATCTTGTATTGTACTTCTGAAGAATCAATAAAATTTGCCTTTTTAATGATTACTTGTTTTAATTCTTCTGATTAGCATTCCCCTGAATAAATTGAACTTGAATAATCCATCAGCAGGAACACACTTAACAACAAGATAAATAGTATCAACAGCATGTTGGTCAAACCATTGACTTTCATCCGAAGAATCCAATTAAGTGGACAACTTGCACACTTAGTAATTGCTATTGACTCAACTACCTCCCATTTACTTACATTAACTCCCAGTAAACCCAAATCAAGTCTTTAAAAGAAGTCTTCAATTCATAATCAACTCACCATTCCACAAATAACATATCCCAAAGTCTTTCTCACAATAAAATCATGAAGCCATCCCCCAAAGTCATTGAAATCTCATCTGATTCATCAGACTCTACCTTTGACATACCTCAGATCCAGAGATCATACTACTACTTAGGTGAAGGTCCTTCAGAGTTATGTCCATCTCCAACCTCATCAGAAGAAACCACTGAAGCTGAGGAAACACCAACTCCTCTAGCTATGGTTGTCCCTGATTTCACTCCTGTCACTGCATTCTTAACTAGTGAAATGGAAAGAGTCTGTGCAGATATGAGAAGAGTCTCTGTCCCTGAAGAGCCACAGTCCTCAAGTAGAAAGAAGGGTCCATTGAAGGTTGTGCTTGGTCTTGCAGCTCCCAAACTCTAGAACAAGGACATGCAATCCAGAGGAATCCACAAGAAAATGCCAGACCCAAAGGACTTGGGCAAAGGGAAGAGGAAGATGGATTAGGTTGTTGCTTAGGGATGTGGTGGTATGATGGTGGTTGGTTGTTGATGAATGATGTATTTTGTGTTTCTTCTGATGACAGATCTTGTAATGGATGTCCCAAACTTTCCACTGATGAATAATATATTACTTTAATGTCTTTATATCTAATGCCACTGAATGTAGATCTTTGACCATCAGCAGAAACATGACCTGAAACCAGACATTCAAACAAAACACAAAAACACAAAAGAACAACCAGAATAATATACAAGATTAGTAATAACCTGCAAAAGAAAGTTAGTAAACATAATTCTAGAAAACCTAATAATCCACATAAATACAACATGTACAATCCTCCCTTGAGGCATATGCCTCCCCTGAGGCTTATGCCTCCCCTCAAACATAGCATTCAAGGGTTAACCATCCCAATGTTGACAACTAGGTGATTAAACCTAGGTCCATCAAAAGCTTTGGTTAACAAATCAACCACATTATCATCAGTATGAATTTTAAGCACTTGAATTAGATGCTTCTCATTTGCATCTCTTATAAAATGGTGCCTAATTTCTATGTGTTTAGTTCTCTGATGAAAAACAGGATTTTTAACAATGGAAATAGTACTTTGATTATCAATGTAGATTTTAGTGTTCATAAAGTTAAACCCATAATCCAACATCTGATTTTGAATCCAAAGTACCTGACCACAGTAATTGACAGCAGCAACATATTCTGCTTCAGTAGTAGAAGTAGCCACAATGGTTTGTTTCTTGCACTGCCAAGAGATGAGTCTTCTTCCAAGAAATTGACAACCTCCTGTTGTGGATTTCCTATCCAAATTAGCTCCATCATAATCACTATCTGATTCGGTCTAAACTAGTCAACTTTTATTAGTCAACCACTTGTGAATGGCCAACCGTAGAAGTCAAACTAATCAAGCCAATGCTTCCGTGGAATACAGTGTTTCCCCGGGTCGTAATGTCCCAACGAGGTGTGCGATGGTTTATTAAAAACGAATCTGTGATCGAGTGAAAATGAACAGGGATATGAATAAAGTGTGTGTGTGTGATTACACTAGGGTTTTATAAAATAAAATGACTTAAATAAACTATAAGAGTGATTACGTAAAAGCCAGATATCTGAAACGTTTAATAACTAAAAATGCGTACGATATATTTAATTCTACGTAAACGTACGAAACAAAAACAATTTTAACTAAAGTAGTAATTTGCAAACCTTAGGGGCTTAAATGCAAATTAAATAAACTTAAAATATTTATTTTATAATTACTAATTATTTAATTAATTATTATTATTTAATAACTATTATTAATTATTTAATAATACACTAATAATTAAGAAAATGTAAAATAAGTCTAGAAAATTAAAATTAAAATTTGTAAAAGTCTAAAATATTCTAAAACTTAATTTAATAAAATTATATTTTTCACACTATTTATCTATTTAATATTAATTAATAACTATTTAATTATTATTTGACTATTTATATGATTTAAATTATTATAAATACTAAAAAGACTTAGATAATTAAGAAGATTTTTATAAATCTAATTAACCATCACAGGAATCCTAAAAAATTATAAAAACTTTATTTTATATATTTTTAAACTAGTTTACTAATTATTATTCTAATTATTAATTAATTACCAATTAAACTATTTAAATTATGAAAACTAATAAATGAACAGTAAAAATTATGGAACAATTTCTAAAAATGTTTTACAACATATAAAAGCTATAAAAAATATAAAAACTAGGTGTTGCTTTTTAAAAATTAATTATGCTATTTAAAACTTATTTATTGATTAATTATTAATAAAACTATTTTTAATTCTAATAAATACTAAATTACAAAATAAAAATCTGAGAAAATTATTAAAAATACTTTAATATAAAAGGAAATTAATAAAAATATAAAATTACAAATTACTTAATAAAAGTATAAAAATGAAAATTAAAATTAAATTATATTAAATAGAAACTATCACTTATTTTTATATTGGTTTTTCTTGAATTTTCTATTACAAAACTATATTATTCCTAAAAATAAACAACTTTTGTAAAAACAATTATTTTATAAGCTAATAATAAGCACTGTGGGGGCTTATTACCTCCACAGTTGACTTTGGTTGACCAAAGAAACAAATAAGCTCAAATTAGCTGGTGTGGGTCCCACTATGGTATATTCTGATTCCAATAAGTTGCTTGAACAAGTTTGAGTAAGATTTGATCAAATAAGCCCTTGAAATAAGCTGATAAGCAACAATAAGCAATTTGATTACTTGTCACTCAATTGAAAATGGGACAGAGAATGGAATGGGTTTCAAGTGGGGTCCACTGGGTACCAGGTCAAACTATGGGTCAAAACTAAGAGACTAGTAGGAGGGGGGTTGGGAGAACCTAATTTTATGGTGTGGGAGCCACTGAGGTGACCACTAATCACCACCAAAGTTGGTGGTGTGGGATTGTGTGACTGCAGCAGGGCAATACCTTGCCCTGCAGGTGTCTTCGAGCAAGGGTGGGACCCACGACAAAAATCTTAAAAATATAGAAAGGGTTGGAATCAAGAATTGAACTGGGGTACTATGACTACAACAATTTTCAGATTTTAAAACCTATTACACAAATCTACAAAAATCCCACAAGATTTGAGATTTTCTGAAAATGACCATTTTGACTTTTGATAGAACTTTGCCAAATTTGACTTCGTTGAACTTTGATCCTTCTAAACTAACTGAGATTGATGTAATATGATATAATCAAACTGATTTATGCAATTACAACAAAATGTGAGCATGTATGACAGATTTGGGAGTGTCAAGCCCACACAGTCAACTGCTATGGCCTGTAAAGGGTGATTTTGACTTTCTACACTAATGAGGTACCTATTTTATAACTGATTAAACCTATTTAGACCTATGGTGACTTGATATAACCAAAAAAAACAACTGCAACACAAGGTTCAGTGGTGAATTTCACTGAACCAAACACCCCTTTATAACTAACTTTTTACTACTATTATGAGTTTTAGACTATAACTATTAAATTCTAAGCCCTAAACAGAATCTAGGAACATTATAAAAGCTAAATGAGCTAAATTACCACAGAAATAATAGAAGAAACTAAGAATTACAAATATTTAGGAAATGACTTACAAATGATGCCAACTGAGAAATGAGTGAACCAGTGAACCAAATCATAACCTAGTGTCCCCCATAGGACTCTAAACCATGATCCATAATCATTGTTGATACCTTGCTTCCACAGCTATGAACACTAATTTTTATTTTTTTATTTATTTATTTGGAATTTTTGAGATTTAATGTAAGTATGATCTAAACTGAGCAACACAACTCAGAAACTTAAGAAAACTTATAATTGGACTTAAATGAACTTAGATAGATCCGGTTTTAACAATGTTTAACAAGCTTAAGCAAAATTATCAAATTTGCTCAAAAATGCCACAACTTGAAATTAACTAACAAGACTTGAGTTAAAGATGAAATAAAGTTTACAATACATGAAATGAGCTGAGTTTCACTGACTGAATTGAAAATTACAACTAAAATTGAAGTTTATACTACCTATGGCTAAATTACACTAAGGTTACACTAATAATCCATCTCTACTGCTTCTTCTTCCTTTTGTAGTCACTTTCAGGGTTTGTGGGACCCACAGAGGCATTTCCCACCAATCCTTAGCCGTTGATAAGGTCTAAACAATCCCCACCGTTTAAATATCTTTTTGGCGCCAAAGTCTTGGGACAGAGGAGGTAGCGTGTGAGAGATAATTCAGGGGCATTAATTGCGTCTTGGAAGTTGTGGAGAGGTAGAGGGATAAGGTGTGAGCTGGGTGGACAGGTGGTGGTGGTTTTGGAGAGGCGGTTTAGTAGCAGTGGTGGTGGTGGTATGGTTTGGGAAGGGAAGTGGTAAAAGGGAGGGTGGTATTGCAGTTTGACCGGGGTCAAACTTGCAAAGGGTGTGGGCTGGTAACTTTGGGCCTGGTGGATCAGATAACAAAAAGGGCCAAGGGGTGGGTTAGTATTTAAGTTTGGATTGGATTGGTTTTTGGTTTAATACTAACATAGGGTCCGTTTGGTTTTATAAGTTACACAAGGACCATTTTTGTAATTTGGTAAATATTGAGGGGCTGGTTTTGTAAATTTTTCCAAAGTTGATCAAGGGACCAAACTTGCCATATCTCAATAGTACAAGGTCCTATTTGTAATTTTTTCATTTTAATATATTTAGGGACCTTTTCTGTCAATTCACCAAACTTCAGGGACCAATTATGCAATTTCTCCAAACTTCACACCAAGGACCATTCCTGCAAAAGATTAATAATACAAGGACTAAAATTGATTTTCTCAAAGTTTTTAACATCCCAGGGACCATTTATGTCAATTTCCAAAGTATAGGGACTAAACTTGTAATTTTGTTAAACTTTGCACCAAAGGACTAAATATGTAACTTTATGATTAAAAAGGACCTTTGGTGACATTTTCATGTTTTTAGAATAACCAGGGACTAGTTTGACAACTTTTGAAACTTGAGGGACTGAAACTGCCAATTATGCAAACTTTGTACGTTTTTCATATGTTTTTGCATATTTTGCATTTGAAACATATAAAACACACTTCTAAGATATTTTCAGTATTTTGATGCATATTTGAGTGTTTTTGGATGTTTTGGCTGTTCAGATTGGTATAAAATGATGAGTATTTAGACACTTATCACTATCACTGTAAGCCTCCAACACAAATGGTGAATCCCTTGGGTACCAAAGGCCTAGTTTGGGTTGGCCCTTTATGTACGTGAAAATTTTCTTCACAGCATTTAGGTGGGAAGTCAGTGGAGTGACTTGATGTCTTGAACAAGCACTGACAGCAAAGGTAATGTCAGGCCTAGAAGCTGTGAGATACATGAGTGATCCAATCATGGACCTATAAAGATGAACATTCACAGCTTCATCTTGCTCATTTGGATTCTTAAGCTTGGGTGGTTCATATGGAGTGGTAGCAGTCCTCAAAAGTTCAAAGTCAAACTTTTTCAAAATATCTTTAACATACTTCTCCTGATGAATAAAGATCCCTTCAGTTTGTTGTTTGATTTGCAGCACTAAGAAAAAGGTTAACTCTCCCATTGCACTCATTTGAAATTCACCTTTCATCAAATCTTCAAATTCCCTGCACCATGCTTCCTTTGTAGATCCAAAGATGATGTCATCCACATAGACCTGTACTAGAATGATGTCCCTGGAGTTTTTCTTAATAAATAGGGTCTTATCAATAGTTCCTCTTCTGTATCCATGCTCCAAAAGAAATGTAGACAATCTAGCATACCATGCTCTTGGTGCTTGGTGAAGTCCATAAAGTGCCTTGACAACTTTGTAAACCTTCTTAGGATGATAGGGGTCTGCAAAGCCCTGTGGTTGAGTAACATATACCTCCTCTTCTATTTTGCCATAGAGAAAGGCACTCTTGACATCCATTTGATAGACCTTAAACCCCATATATGAGGCAAAGGCTAAAAACAGTCTAATGGCCTCAACCCTAGCAAAAGGTGCAAAGACCTCAGTGTAGTCAATCCCTTCTTCTTGTATGAAACCTTGTGCCACCAATCTTGCTTTATTTCTGACCACAATACCTCTGGCATCCCTCTTGCATTTTAAGATTCACTTGGTCCCTATTGTAATTTTCCCTGCAGGCAGATCAACAAGTACCCAAACATCTTGATTCTTGAATTATTGCATCTCTTCCTGCATAGCTTCAACCCAACTAGGCTAACTTAAAGCCTGTTTAATGCTTGTGGGTTCAACTTGAGACAAGAAACAAGAAAATAAACAATGCTTCTGATCTGTGTGGTTGTCTCTCTTCTGAGTGGATACATAGGTCAAAAATGCACATTGCCCAAACTTGGTATTCTTAATAGCACTCCTGGTGAGTACCATAGCATTTGGATCACCAAGTATATTATCTTGTGGATGAATGGTGTTAATCCTTTTAGTTTCAACAGGATTAACATCAACTGAGGTATCAAGATTGGTTAAAGTTGGAGCAAAGTCTTCATCATAAGAAGCTGATTGAAAAATGCCAAATCTTTGCTCAACATTAGCAAGATCTGAGGGAGTTGGAAATCTGCCATAAGGTTCATCTAAACTTGTGGAAGCTTCAGTGGAAACAGGAACTGCAGCAGAAATGCCTTCAGCAGAATCTCCATCAGTAGAATCAATAGCTGCATCAGCTGATGCATCAGCAGAACTAGGTTTTCTGCTATCTTCAAAAGCAGCTTGTTTTAAGAGGGCTTCAGTGTCTTGAGCAAATTCAAGACCAAGCCTTTTAGCTTCCTCAGCAGCTGCATGTTCTTGCTTTTTGAGTCTAGCAAGATCTTCTGCATAGGTTGAATTTTCCACATCATCAGCAGATTTGGCATTAGAGGCTTCTTTGTTAGGAGGATCTGCTATCTGGATTGGTAGAGTTGTTACAACAATAGTGGGTTCATCACATTCTGAATCATCCTGTAGGGTACCTGCATTGTTAGAAGATGACACTTGTATACCTGCAGAGGGGTTAGTTTTGTGTCTAGCATAACCCAAATAATCTGTAAGATAATCAAGGTCAAAATACCATTCATGACCTTTTCCTTGAACATTAACATTCTCTTCCAGAAATTTCAGGTTAAGAGTCTCTTCTATCTTCTTTGCAGCCAAATTATAGACCCTATAAGCCTTGCTATGAGCTGAGTAACCAACAATATATCCTTCAGCAGCTTTAGCTTCAAATTTGCCTAGGTGATCACTTGTATTCAGAATGGTCACCTGACAACCAAAAGGTTTCAAGTGTTCAATGGTAGGCTTCTTCCCTTTCAATAATTCATAGGGTGTCTTAATGTGAGGTCTAGTAATCAATACCCTATTCAGTACATAACAAGCAGTACCAACTGCCTCAGTCCAAAACATAGTGGGAAGTTTAGAGTCAGCAAGCATTGATCTTGCAACCTCTATAAGGGTTCTATTCTTCCTTTCAGCAACTCCATTCTTTTGTGGAGTCCTAGGAGTGCTATAATCTCTTTTAATACCCTTTAAACCACAAAGTTCAATGAGATTGGCATTCTTGAACTCTGTCCCATTGTCACACCTAATACCTTTAATCTTCTTGTTAAGTTGATTTTTAGCTAGAGCCATAAATTCTTTGAGTGCCTGAAAGGTTTGATCTTTAGTCACTAAGAAAAATGTCCAACTGAATCTGTTGAAAGCATCAGTAATCACCAAACAGAAGTACTCATGATCAATACTCCTGATGGAGGTAGGACCAAAGAGATCCATGTGAAGCAGCTGCAATGGTTCTGAGATTGTGCTCACAGTAGTAATGGCCTTATAAGAAGCTTTGTGTTGCTTTCCCTTGTTGCAAGCCACACAATTATGCTCATTGGTGAAGATCTTGGAAGGAAGTCCATGAACTAGTCCATCTTTAGCAAGTTTGTTGATGACTTTAAAATTAACATGTGCCATCCTCCTATGCCATTTTGTTGATTCATCCAAGGATGCTTTAGCCACCAAGCATGTGAGATCACCTTTTGGCTTGACATCATTCAAGTCAAAGGTATAAAGATTATGGTTTCTTGGAGCCTTTAGTAACACATGATTGTCATCTGGCATTTGGAATTCAGGTGAAAGAATGAAACAACCATCTTCAGTGAAAAGCACAGGAAGCTTTTTGTCACAAATTTGTGAGACTGAGAACAAATTGAATCCTTGTAGCTCCTTCACAAACTAGACATTCTCAAAATCCACCTTTGGAGTTCTAATGGTACCTTTGCCAGTGATCCTTCCTACTCCACTTCCAAACCTCACTATGCCTCCATTAATAGGCACAAAGTCATGCAGCTTCTCTTGATTACCAGACATGTTTCTTGAACACCCACTATCAACAATACCTAAGTCTTTATTAAGAAGAGGATGTTCCTACAACAAAGAAAGTTAATATACAACAACATACATAGGTTAATAGACTTAAGTCATGAAAGACTTGAGCCTGCCTTGTGGATCATTCTGATGAACCCAAGATGATGAGTTAGATTCACAATTGTTCCTGGATTCCCTGTAGTTCAATGGTCTTTTATATATCCAAGAACAATCTGCTGAGGACTTTTCAACAGAATCCTAATTACCCCTTCCCATACACATTTGGTCAGTATATTCATACCAATGATTAACACCATTAAATGATTGAGATCCATATCTATTTCTATTGGTATTCATATATCTATTATTAAAAATAGACCTATTGGAATAAACAGGCCAATCAGCAGGAGTGGAATACATTCTGCTGACATTATACTTGGCCTGTGGAGCTACTAATGGTTTGGTACAGGTATTAGTCCACTTTTGTCTAGGTCTATTATTAACAACAGAAACACCCATCCTCTTTTCATGAAAATCACAATCCTTAATTAAATGCAACTTGCTACCACAAACAAAACACTTCTTCTTCTTATAAGATTTATTAAACCCAAAAGATGTCTTATTAAACATAGAATTATTCAAACAAACACCAGAAATAGAATTGTTTTGTAAACACTGAAAGGAATTGTTTTCAAAAGAAGTAAATAACAACTCTTCAGAAGAGGCTGGTTTATAAAGAACTTCATCAGCAGCAACTTCAGAGTCCACAGACTTGTAAGATGACTTGTCAGAAATATTTATTGAGGACTTGGGTGAGTCTGACTTGGTCTTGGAATCACAGCTGGCATAACTAGAGGTCTCTGAGGTCTTGTCCCTGGAAGAACAAGAGACATAATTGTTAGAATCATTACTAGATATACTTCTAGTGTCAGGGGAGTCATTGATCCTAATGCCAGTGGTTTCCTTTGATTCAGGTAAGTCAACCTTATGGGATGTGGGCCAAGGGGTTCCTAAGGTTGGAGGGACTTCAAACTTATTTGGCAAGTCTTTAGACTTTTTGCCAAAGAGATGGTGCGAACCATCAAAGTAAGAGGTTTTGGTAGTAGGCATAAATACACCTCTGATAGGTCCTGGTACAGCATGCAAAGCTCCTTCTTTAACATAATTTGCTAAGCCTGCTGATGTAGATTTACCCTCATCATTCCTAGCCTTTAAGCCAACATATTTTTTAAACCCTAAACCTATCCCAGAGTTTACAGCTTGACTACCATAAAGACAACTAGCTAAATTATCTCCTGAAATTAACAAATTTTTATGTAAAGCTATTTCTTTATCTAGTTTCTCTTGCAAAACATTTTTCTCAGACTCAATTCTAGCTTTTTCTTTTTCAGAAAATTTCAATTCATTGCTAGCACATTCTAAATCTCTACTTAAAACTCTAATCTTTTCCTCATAAGCTAATTGATTCTGTTGAAACCACACCTTTTGTTGTTCTAAAGTTTTAAAAGCTTCTTTATAAGTTGCAGCTTCAATAAAACAAGCATTATATTTTGGTTTCATATCATCATAAGCTTCTTTTAGAGTTGTATATTTAGAATCACAATCACAAGCACAAGTAGATACCTGAGGAGAGATTCCCATGAGACCAAAGCTATCATCACAACTAGCCATGCAGGAGATTTGAGGAAAGCTGCTTGTAGCATCTTCATGCTCATTCCAGTCCACACTAGTATCTATAGCAGTGATCAAGGCCTTTGATTCTCCAGCTTCCACTTCTTTCTTCTTGTATGCTGAATACCTGGTACTGGCTTCACCCTTCTTGGCTGTGCACTCTCTTGCAAAATGGCCAATTTCTCCACAAGCATAACACTTTACTTTCCTTCTATCAAACCTAGCTGCATCTCTTCCTTCAACATTGAGCTTTTTACCAACCTTTTGCTCAAATCTTCTAACCTTGAGAGAAAGCATAGCCATTTGCCACTTTAAGTCCAATTCCTCTAAAGCAAGTTCATCAATCTGCTCAAAATCTTCATAAGCTATTTGTTGCTGTTTATCAACTTCAGCAACAAACGAATGAAGTACATCTTCCATCACATTGCTAATCTTTGGATGAGTTATAGGATTAGCACTTGAAAAAGACAATGTGGTCATTGGAAGACTTTGGCTTGGAGTGGATGGACTTGAGTAAACCTGTGGTGCTGGGGATGGACTTGTATAGGTATGTGGCATGTAGTTTGAGTTAGAACTGACAAATGCAGATTGTGAAGGAGTTGCTGCATATGGAGAGAATCCCTTTATGTCACCTTCCAAAGCTCTGAGTTTGTTGTACAAGTCATCAAATCTGAGGTAGTCCAAGCCACCTTTGGTTTTCAATGATATACTCACTTGAGACCATGAGGGAGGTAAGGCTCTTAAAAACCTGGAATTCACCTCTTCATTGTCAGGTCTGGCTAGAAGCTGGTTCAATTGACTTAGAATCTTCTGAAACCTGTCATAACCTTTGTGTAGACCTTCCTCTTCAGTCATCTTGAATTCTTGGAATTCCAGCTTCAACATACTCTTTCTCATCCTCTTTGATTCTTCATTCCCACCAAATCTAGTTTTTATGGCCCACCAGATTTCTCTTGGATCAGTCATGGAATGAAAATCTCCCATGTGGTCATCAGGGATTGCCTGCAGCAATATGGTTCTTGCTTTGTTCTCCCTTTGAATAGCAAGAATTTCTTCAGCAGAAACAGGTTCCAAAATTGTAACTTTGCCATTAGCATCAACACTTTGCTTTTTAGGACGACAGCCATTAAGTATAACATTCCAGAGGTTATAGTCAACACTTGCAATCCAGTTCTGCATCTTCATGGCCCAGATCTCATACTCATCCTTCCTAAGAAAAGGAAGTTTTGCATAGCTGTTGGAGAAGGCCACCTGTTGTAGTTATTGAGTAAGAGAGCCTGCTTCTGAGAGAGCAACATCACCGCCTGGTTTGTCTCCCATTGGTACTGAATGAATAGTTATGTGATTGTGTTGAGGTTACAGAGTATATCTAGTGGCTCTGATACCACTTGTAGGGATTTATACCTTGATAGATCACGAGCCAATAGATCGTTAGCCAACTAATGTAATCACTAATTAGACTAAGTTACATAATCTCTGTGAGCTTGTAATTATGCGGAATATAAAAACAAACTAATACTAAACTTGATCCTCTATGGATCGATAAACTTTTACTAATAATGTTAATGAAATTCGTACTAGAAAACTTGTGTGTATATTACAGTGACCTAGGGTTCCTTATATACTAGTGGAAACCCTAACCTTTCTTACAAGAAATGAATAATAATAAACCAATAAAAGATATTCTACATATCTTGTCCTAAAATACATAAGTTATATCCACGGTTAAACTCTATCCGTAGGATCTCTATACGTCTGCAGGAACCAGTCATCAGCAGAAAGTCACTAAGCCTTCCGCAGGAACCTGTCAGCAGTATCTTCAATAATTCCTTACATGGGTTGCCTCCCAAGAAGCGCTTTTCTTTATTTACGAGTCTTGTAGCTAGACTCAGGGTCATGGGTTACTACGTGATACAGGTGAGTTCCTCATTGAGGACATCTTTGGGATCAAATTTAGGTTTCAACTTCCTATCGGTTTCCTTAGTATGGTATGACCTTTCAAACATCTCTCCATCCGGATCATACAAAGTCATCCTCATATGCCATGATCCGTCACCGTCTTTAGGTGGCTTGTCCCACCTCCATTTACACTTATCTCCATCTCTTTTCCACTTATTCATCTCTATATTAATAGGCATTACGCTCAAGAACTCAATCATCTTCCTAAAGACTAAGGGGTCCTCAAAGGGTTCTAGCTCCTCATCTCTAGCTATGAGTTGTTCCACCGAATGTGTCTTTTCAACAAAATCTTTTTCTAGATAGAATGGGCATTGAGGTCTTATAAAGTTCCTTTCTATCCAAGGTCCATATCTAGATGGTCTCCTATTCATCTCTACCCAATGCGGTGTCGGTTCATCATCACAATCATAACTATGCTTCTTAACATCGTACACCGACCAAGTATCGCCTTCACCTACCGCTATCTTAGACTCCTTACAATCTATCATGGCGCTAGCAGTTGCTAAAAATCCTCTTCCTACCAATAATGGGCATGTAGTGTTACTAACCATGTCTAGGATGTGAAAATCCGCTAAGATAGTTAACCTTCCTACGTGAACAACTACATCCTTAATCATTCCAACCGGGTGGGCAATACTTCCATCCGCTAGACCTATCAACACCTCCGTTTCCTCTAACTTTCCTAGCTTAAGAGTTGTGAATAGGGATAAGGGAATCAAGTTGAGGCTTGACCCTAAATCGGCTAGTGTGTCGAAAGCTTCAGATCTTCCTATCTTACAAGGCAAAACAAGTATACCCGGATCATCAAGCTTTTTAGGCAACTTGTTTTGAACGAAGGCGGTCCCATTTTTACCTAGTTTAAACTTCTCATATTTTTCTAGGAGGGCACTATAGTAGGGAGCACGGGCTAAGACATCAATGATGGGGCGTTCAAGGTGAAGTTCCTTGAATTCATCGTCAAGGTCTTGCGTAGGAAGTGTTTCAACTATACTTTTGATCGGTTTTATATCAGGTGTTTTATTTGATTGGTCCTTTTGAAGAGTTTGGCTTTGTTTGAAACACGTGCTCGTTGATTTAACCGAGTAGTATTGTGGACACGAAGTGGGTGATAAAACTGAAGATATGGAATTAACGTTTAGTTTCGGATTCTTGACTGTGTCGCTTGGGAGTGCTCCCATTTCTCGGTCATTGAGAACTTTCAACAATGCGTCAATTTTGGTGGTCATCTCGCTTTGCTTTTGTTTGAAATCGGATTCAAACTTAGATATGCGAGCTTCTTGAGATGCCATAAACTTTGACATCAATCCTTCAAGATTGTTGGTACTACCATAGTTGTTAGAAGGATTGTTGTTGAGAGTACGGTTGGAGGGTGGACCGTTTGGTTGGTAACGATTAGGCGGATTGGAAGAATTGGGTTAATTTTGTTTCCACCTAAGGTTTGGGTGATTTCTCCAAGAGGGGTTGTATGAATCACCCGTAAGGGTTTGGCTCGGGCTTGAAAGTGTACCACTTATCTCCCGCTTCGTTGGTACGCGAAGATGCGTAGTCTGCAAAAGCTGTTACGGGGAGTTTCACACAATCACGAGTGTCATGGGGACCACTACATAATTCGCATGAAGAAGTGATTTTGTTCACTTGGCTTGAAGGCTTAGGAGCTTCATAAGATTTCATGAGAAACTTGACTTGGTCTTCAAGTTCCATGATCCTACAATCGGGAGTGCTAGAGTTGTTCGAAGGCAAAGATATTGCCTTGACCGTTTTGTTTAAATCACGGGGATCATTCCAACTTTCGTTGTCATAGAGAGCAAGATCTTCTATGAGTTTCCATGATTGTTCCGCACTTAGATCACGTAGCTTACCACCGGCCGATTGGTCAATGGCTCGCCTCGTGGAGAGATCGATATGGTCATAAAAGATTTTGGCTTGGAGCCAAAGATCTATGCCATGATGAGGGACTTTTTGGAGTAAGTCCTTGAAACGAGTCCATGCTTCATAAAGAGATTCATTTTGACTTTGTTGGAACATCAAGATGTCATTTCTAAGCTTGGTAGTTCTCCCCGGTGGGAAAAATTGAGCAAGGAAACTAGTGGTGAGATCATCCCATGTGGTGATGAATCCCGCGGGTAAACGCTCAAGCCATTGACTAGCTTGATCCCGTAGAGAGAATTGGAATAGGCGTAATCGGGTTGTCTCTCTAGTTTCAACACCTAGGTCTATGGAATCTACGATTTTAAAGAAGTCCTTTAGATGTTGATTTGGATATTCGGAACGAAGTCCATGGAATGCACATCCGCTTTGCACCAACCGGATGGTGTCGGATCGCAAGGGGGTCACATTGGCTCCGGTGAGCTCAATGGTGTTTCGGTAGCCTTGGTGGCTAGGTCGGGAATACTCTCCTAAGGTTCGGGGCCTAAGGGGTTCTAGTGGTGGGTTTTGTTGTGGTGGGATGACGGGTTCAAAGATGTTCCCGTTGTCCATGATGTTGGGTGGTGAAGAGTTACGAACAAAAACACAAAGAAATAAGATAGACTAAAGAAAACCTAAAAATAAAAAAATAAAATCTTACTAGAAAGGAATCTAGCAAGTAGACCTAATAAAAAGAAATTCTAACCTAGACAATAATTATTCCCCGGCAGCGGCGCCAAAAACTTGGTACGTGGGGATTGCACCAGGCTTTACCTCTCAAGGGATCTCGAGAAGCTTACAACCCCCACCAGGCAGTGTACCTGATCGTTGTAGTATAGTATAGTGACAAGTACCGGGGGATTGATCGTTCAGCTGGGAATAGTGTCGCTAGGATTAGAAAACCTAATTACTAGTGCTAAAGATGAAAGATGATTATTTTTGTATTTTTATATTTTCTAGAAAGCAAATTAAAATCTCGGGTTTGAAGGATATGGGCGGAATTAGTTGCTAGTCAACTAACCCAATACTAAAGATGCAATCAAAATAAAATACTAGAAATGAAAATAAAACTAATTTATACTAAAGTTGTGAGCAATAAGTGGAGAAGTTGTGTTTACTTAGATTTCACTACTCCCTAGATATCTTTTACACGTTAATTACTTGTTATAATTGTGTGGATGACGGATTGTATTCCTTAATACCATTCATGGGGTGGCGCACTTACTTCCCCAATCCTATGAGTGCCTACTTCACTCCTATGTTGAGCCGGCTAAGAAGCTCCTAACATGAGATCATTAGAATTTACTCATGCATTAAATACAACCAATAAAACCTAGTGCACATCGGTTCATGTTTCCTAAGACGTTCAAGCATGTTACCATTTGGAGATCTGCCAGTTTTCTTAAGCCTAACATTGAAATCATTCATCCAATACAACCATAAACAAGTAATCAACACATAATTAACATCTAGGTTTCATTAGATCCAAGCAAACACAAGATAGATCTAGCCTAGCATAGTGGAATCAAGACAAGAACAAGATATAGACAACCAACACATAGGCATATTGATTGAATTAAAAGAACATTTATCTCAATTACACTTGCAAGGTTTCAAGGGCTGAAAACCCTTGAAAAACCTGTAAAAATCGTATTAGGTTCGGCCTTAGGGTTTCTCCAAAAACTTCCCCTTTTTTCATATGTGAAAATTAGAAAACTATATATACGAAATAGAGGCTGACGGCGTCAAGACCAAATAGGTGACGTCGTCATCTCGCCGCCAAAATACTTCTCGGACTGCCTTGATCTACATCTGACGCCGTCATGTATTAGCTTTTTCCAGGCCGTCACGTATTTTACTCTTGACGCTCTTCCATGTGACGCCGTCATTTCAGTACTGGGCCGTCATGAAAATTACTCTTGATGCCGTCAAAATGTTTCTCTTGACGCCGTCACCTACTAATCCCAGCAGGGAAAATTGAGGCTTTACCGTTTTCTTCACTTTTACGCTCCAAAAATGTCCAAAATGCCTTCTTTTCCAGATTTCACTCCCAAAGTACCTAAAATCACAAAAGGAACGATTTAGGGCAATATTAGATCAAATAAATTCAATTCTGGGCTTAAATGACCCCCTAAAAGTGGTTCATTTTTCGCCTCATCACTGTGTGACCATTCGAAATATGCTATGAGTGACGAAAGGCCAAATCTGTACTAGTGAATACTATGAATAGATCTATTTGGTGCTTGACAGACCCATTTGTTCTAGCCGGATGGATAGCCTTTGTGCAGCCAGATTGATAGAGAAATGCACTTTATTTGATACTGATGCGTGTTATTGATGAGTGCTCAAACACTCATCATTTTATACTCATATTTGACTGTAAAAACACTGAAAATACCCAAATATGCTCAATTATACTGAAAATATACTTGGATTATGTTTTTATGAGTTTCAGGTACAAAAGGATTGAAAACAGGTGAACAGTGAACAAAGTATGATGAATTGGCAGAATCAGTCCCTAAACTTTCAGAAATTGGCAGATTTGGTCCCTGGTGGAATATTTTGATGAAAATTCGATATTAGTCCTTGGAAATTCACAATTTTTCAACATTGGTCCTTGTAATGAAAGTTTGAAGAATTTACATTTTGGCCCCTCAAGTTTCACTGTTTGGCAGTTTTAGTCCTTGGAGGCTCAAAAATGGAAAATTGCAATTTATTGTCCTTGGATTATTGATATATGGCAGAAATAACCCTTGTGACAAGTTTGGGATGTTTACATTTTCAGTCCCTCATTTTCAGAAAAATTACACAAATGGTCCTTGGGAATTCTATACCAAACGAACCCTTTGATATTATTATAAGCCAAATCCAAATGCACCCAACAAACCCACCAGTCCAAATACCTCCCAAGCCCAATCTATTTCCCTTTTTAATAATAAAATCCCCACCCCAGTCAAACACGGCCAAACACCATCACCCCGTACCTCCCTTTCACTGGTTTCCCGCTAACTTGCTCCCCCTCCAAACACTTACCTTCCAACCTAATTATCCCCTCTCACACCATCTCCTAGCCACCATACATCACCCCCATGTGATAGTTTTACAATTCCAATAATCCAGGTCACTAATCCACTAGAACTGTTTGGCGCCAAAATTCAATCCAAAGGCTAGGATTATTACAACTCCAAATTGAGGGCTGGGATTTGGTCGAGGGTCCTCAAAGAAGCCATTGGGACTCATAATTCACAGAGAAAAAGCACATGGACTCAAGAAAGCCTCATTGGCATTTTAGTATAAGTATAAGCTCAATTGTAAGCTAAAGGGGATGTAATTTCACTTAGTGTAATTTAGGTAATTAGTTCTCAATTGTAATCTGTTTTCTTAGTTAATAAAAGCTTTTATGTTTTAAATCCATTGTTCAAATTTTCAGTTTCATTAAGTTCTTAAAAGTTTAATTTTAAAGGTTATTAATCAAGTATAAGCTCTTAATAAGCTAATATAAGCACACCTAGGCTATATTTGGCACACAAGAATTTTGGGAGATTGTACTTATTTTTTTTTAAAATAAGCTACTTAAAAAATAATCTTTGTTTGGCAGACATAACTTATAAGAGCTTCTAAAAAATAATCTTTCATAATCTCTTAAAACCAAAGGTTACTTCATGTAGCTTATAAAAATAATCTCTTTTTATAATCTCCAGCACCAGCACCATCTCCAGCAGCAGCACCAGTTCCAACAACAGTTACTTTCGCCAAACATACCCCTAGTATCCGCAAGTATAAAAAAGAAATAGAAAAAGAATAAAAAAACAGTCACAAATAAATCATATGGTACCTTTGCATTTGAATGAGGAAAGCATTGGAAGTGGTCGTTTTGGATTGGCCAGGTGGACTTTACCTAGCTTATCTTCGATAAGCTAGGAGCTTATTGCTGTAAAAGAGGCTCTAGTTGAAGCTAGATCAAGGTTTTAAGTTACTAGACCTTAATTTCATATTTTTAGTTCAAAAATAGTATAATCTATTATTATAGTTAATTGTGCTTAGTTATTGCTTATTTGTGCTTGTTCTGTCTCAGTGTTTCTTGTTAGATAAGCTTCAGATCATAATTCAAGTTGTATTATAAGTTTCATTAGATTTAGCTTAAAATCTATTTTTTTAAGTAGTGTTTGGATTTGTAGGTTTGACTGTGTATTTGTGGACCATATTTACTAAAACTTGTTCAAATATCTTTCTTAGTAGCAAAATAGCCTAGAATAACAATATTTTAGGTGGTTGTAAGCTTTAAAAGTCAAATCACTTGTATCATCATCTTGGCAGTTCACTGTTGAGGATTTGGATTAGTAAGCCACTCTAATCAACTCACAAGTAAGTAATCTATCTTAATTGAGTCTTATTATAGCTTAACAAATTATTTTCAGTTTATAAAGTAAGATCAAAGTTCATTTTAGTCAAACTAGTATCATAACTCAAAAAGTCAAAAGTTCATCACTTTTAGAAAACCAAAATTTCAAGGATTTTTCATGATTTTATCTTTCAAATTCAAGGCCTGCGCTTTTTGGAAATTAAAATCCATCATCTGAACTTGCAAAATCCGAACTCAGCTTATTTTTGTGAATTTTTTAAACTGCTTATTGGGCTTATTGAAAAGACCTGCAGGGCAGGTCATCACCCTGCACCATGGCACCTTGATTTTTGGTCAAATTTCAATTGCCCCTTCTGAGCTCAATTTTGAACATTAGAACTTGTAAACTAGCTTTTTGGAAAGCTATTCAGCATGGCTTTCTAGAACTTAGCTTATTTTTTATCTCAGTTGTCATTTGCTTTGCTTATTTTGGCCTTAAAGTTTGCCTGATTTCACATTGTGTACTGAGTACTCAGTATAAACAAACCAAGTTCATAGGACCATATCTTGTTAAATAGTGGGACCCACCCTGTGTTTATTGGCTTTTTAGAAACCCCAATAAGCCAACTAAGCATATCGGTGCTTATTTTGGACTTGTGACCCAATTTGGACCCTTGAATTAAGGCCTGCAACTTGGCCATTTCATCTTAGCATACTGAGTACCTCAGGGTTTTAAGCTTATTTCAAGTGCTTACCTTGTGCTTATTTGTGGACCATTGAGACTGCTTATTGGCTTTTTGGAAAGCCCATAAGCTCAGCTTTTAGGATCAGGTTTTACTTTGGACCCTTGCCCCTTCATGTGGATCCCACAGAGGGCTGCAGTTTGGCCCTTCTTGCCTATTTTGGCCTGTGAGATTTTGCTAAGTGCTTATTTGTGTTCCTTTGCTTATTTCAAGTGCTTATCTCTCTTATTTGGTATATTTCAAGTTAGTGTAGTCTGCCTATAGCTTGTTTTACTTTCTGGAATCATATTGTAGCATTTTATTAGCTTAATCAAAGACTCAAAGTTCTAATAAGCTATCTGTGAAATCTGTTAAGCTTATAAGCATTCAAACTGCTTATTTTTTATTTCCAAACTTTCTGTCTTTGTAAAAGTTAGCTATTTCTAGTATTTAAATAGTTTTGTAAAAGAAAAATTCAGAAAAACCAAAAATAAAAATAGTGATAGCTTCTATTTAAGCCATTTGGCTTATTTTCAGCGTTTTCAAAAAGTAATTTTCATTTTTATAATTTTCATAGGTTCCAATACATATAAAATAATTTTAGAAAAAGTTCTAGATTTTTCACTGTTCATTTGCTATTTTTCTTAATTTAAATTAGTTTAAATTAATTAATAATTAGTTTTTAATTAATTATAATTATTTAAAAAGTCAAAAAAAAATATTTTCTGTTTTAAAAATAGTTTTTAGTTATTCTAGATTTTTCCAAATTTAATTTTTAATTTTCTAGCTTAAAATCATAATTTGTTGTATTTTAGTTTAATTTAAATAATTAGTAATTATTAATTAATTAATAATAATTAATAAAATAGTCTAAAAATTATTTTTCTTTTTCTTAAAATTTTCTTTTATCATTAGGTTTGTAGAAATATAATTTTTATCTTTGTAGCCCTTTTATTTATCTCATTTTACTTTTTCTCCCGTACGTTTACGTCCGATTTAATTTAAAATGTAGGTTTTTTTAGGTTTTAATACGTTTTTAGAATATCAAATCTCACGTTATTGTTCATATAGCTTGTCTAAGCTATTTCCTTTCATAATTTCTTTATTTTCCAATCATAACCCGTTCCTGTGAAAATCACCCAATCACAAGCCGTCTAAAAATACCATTCACTCCTCGTCGGGACATAACGACTAAGGGAAACTCTGTACTATCCGGAAGCATTGGTCTAGGCTATTTGACTATATTGACCACATCCGTGGTTGACTTTCGTTGACTGTTTAGCACCAATCAAAATTTGGCGCCGCTGCTGGGGAGGCTGTGCAGCGTATTCTCAAACGTCTTTGAGATTAGTTGTTTTTTACATTCGTCACTGTAAAAATCCCATCACTTTTGTTAATTTTTAATCAAAGCATAAAAAGGTCATTAACACTTTTCCTAAAGTGTTAAAACACCAAAAAAATCAAAAAGAAACAAAACAAATCGTAACGTTTTCTATCTCGGATTTCTTTTAGGTGATTCTAAAAGGAATACGATTTCGGTTAACAGAACGATATTAAAAAGAATTCCAAACGTTTTTTCACATATACACAAAAACCCAAAAATATTTTCCTTTTTCTTGTTAATAAACACATAAAATACATTGTCGAGAACCAAGGCAGAATACTACCTAACTAGGGTTATGAACATTTATAAGTTCCCAAACAAAAGATTAAAACTTGGCATTGCGTTGTGAGTGGTGTACCTTTTTCAAAGAAGCCATTTATTTGTGATTATTGGTTTAAGTTCACTGTCGTTTTGCCTCATTTTTTGATTGGTTTTGTTCCTAGTGCATGCGCACTCATTCTTCTAGGTCTACGAGTACATTACGTGAGCTTGTAAGAATTCCTCGAAGACACCGTAGACGTTCTGCACCAACAGGCGGATCTGAGATCCGTACTGTTTCCACATCTGCTATTACCATGGCGGAATACCGCCCCATGTGTGAGCTTCTCCAAGCACCCATCGAGGGTTACGAAGATGCTATTGTTGTTCCAGCCATCGTGGCTCATAATTTTGAGCTCAAAGCTGGGTTATTGAATCTTGTAACCTCAAGTCAATTCTATGGTTTTGAGAGGGACGATCCTCATGCTCACATTCGATGGTTTAACAAAATCACGTCAACCATCAAATACAAGAATGTCCCATATGAAGCAATCAAACTTCTTCTCTACCCATTTTCCCTCGAGGGCCAAGCCCAAATTTGGCTTGAAAAAAAACCCCCTTGTTCGATTGAAACATGGGAAGATCTTGTCAAGAAATTTGTGAATGAATTCTTCCCACCTTCTAAGACGACGAGTCTTAAAAACGAAATCACCAAATTCACTCAAAAATATGATGAGTCTTTTGGTGAAGCGTGGGATCGTTTTAAGGAATTACTTCGCAAATGTCCTCATCATGGTTTCTCCGAGTTGATGCAACTCGAAACTTTCTACAATGGTGTGAGCCAAACTGATCCGGATTCTCTCAATGCCTCCGCGGGAGGTAATTTCTTGAGTAGAACCACAAAAGAAGCTTTAGCTATCATCGAAAACAAGTCTAAGGTCCGCACTACACGAAGCAAGCCGGTTGTTTCCCAAGTGAGTGTTGGTCCTTCTACTTCATCTCCCGTGAGTCAATCTAGCACCGATGCTAAGATTGACAAACTCACTGATGCTATTCAAGCTTTGATTCTCTCTAACCAAAAGAAAGTTTCCTTTCCACAAACTTCTTCTCCTGCTGAAGTTAAAAAAGTGGAAGTCTGTGTTACTTGTGGTGGTCCTCATGCCTATTATAATTGTACTGCCACCGATGGTATCCCGTATGAAGATAATGCAATAGCCGGGACTTTCAATCAAAGAGGCAACCAATACCGTCCTCCAATGGACCCGAACTATCGTCCTAACCACTACCCTGGACCACCCGATTTTAATCAAAACCAAAATGTCCAAAACTGTAACCAAAACCAAAATCGAATGAAACAAGGTTATCAAAACCAAGGGAATTTCAATCAAGGTCAAGGTTTCCATCACCAAGGTTTCCAAAATCAAAGTTTCCAACATCAAGGAAACTTTAACCGAAACCAAGGGCAGGGTAATTTCAACCAAGGGTATTTTCATGGAAACAACAACCAAAATCAGGGGAATTTTCAACACCAAGGTCTCAACCAGAACAACCGAGCTCAACATTTTCCTAATCAAACTCAAGCCATTGTTCCAACTGGGCCATCGTCTGATGAGTTGTTAAAACAATTCATGAAATCCCAGGAAGAAATGAACAAGTTGTTGGTTAGTCAAATCTCTGAAATCAAAAAGTCTTTAAATGATCGACCCTCGGGCTCAGGAACACTTTCGAGCAACACGATCGCTAACCCGAGGGGCGATGCTAAGGCGATAACAACTAGAAGTGGTGTTTCATATAATGAACCTGCGATTCCTACTACCTCTTCTTCCACTCCTCCCAAAGTAGTGGAATGTGAACCTGAGGTGACAAAGGACAAGGTGCAACCTACTAGCTCACAAAGTACCGCACACGTCCACCCTCAAGTTGTCCCAGAGCATAGATCTAAACCCAGAGTTGTCTTTGAACCACCAGAAACCCGAAATGAGAACCCTAAATCCAAAACTTCTATTCCTTACCCATCACGTCTAAATTAACAAAGGCTCCGCGAAAAAGCTAGTCACCAAATGGACTAATTTTTCCAAATCTTTCAAGATTTGCACTTTGACATAAGCTTCGCGGATGCTATCATCTTGATGCCCAAATTTGCATCAACAATCAAGAACTTGTTAAGCAACAAGGAAAAGCTGTTTGAAATGGATAAAACTCCGTTGAATGAGAATTGCTCAGCAGTTCTTTTGAAAAAACTTCCCGAGAAGCTTGGAGACCCCGAAAAATTTCTCATTCCTTGTGTTTTCCCGGGTATGGTTGAATGCTTTGCCTTGGCCGATCTTGGTGCAAGCATCAACCTGATGCCATACTCAGTGTGGAAGAAACTTTCTCTTCCCAAACTTACTCCTACGTGCATGACTCTTGAGCTTGCCGATCGTTTAATTTCTCGTCCACTTGGCATTGCTGAAGACGTATTCGTGAAAGTAGGAAAGTTCCATTTTCCTGCTGACTTTGTGATTGTCGACTTTGATGCTGATTCGAGGGTTCCTCTAATTCTTGGAAGAGGATTCCTTAGAACGGGCCGTGCTCTCATTGATGTCTTTGATCAAGAAATCACGTTACGTGTGGGTACTGAAGCAATCACTTTTAACCTCGATCAAACTTCGACGTATTCCTCAAATTATGATTCTAAGTCGGTTAACCGAATAGATGTCATCGATGTTGCTGCTGAGGAGTACGCTCAAGAAGTTTTTGGTTTTTATGATGATTCTCCGAGTGGCAATCCCACTCCATCTTCTCAACCTATAATCGCCAATTCTTCTCCTTCCTTCACTCCGTTTGAGGGAAGTGACTTCATTTTTAAATAAATTGAGGCCTTTCTCAAAAGTGATTCAATTCCCGTTGGATTTGATAACCAAGAGATTGACCCAGAAAGGGATATTCTTCTCCTTGAGAAATTATTAAACGAAGATCCCTCTCCTCTTCATGTTCCTCCACAACAACTTCATAATGAGGAAATCAAATATGTTGAGAAAACTGATGAATTTCCTGAGGTCGAACTTAAGGACTTACCACCTCATCTCGAATACGCATTTTTGGAGGGTAATGATAAATTACCCGTCATAATTGCTAAGGATTTGAGTGATGAGGAAAAAGCTGCTCTTATAAAGGTCTTAAAGTCACATAAACAAGCCATTGCTTGGAAACTTTCCGACATCAAGGGTATTGACCCGGAATTTTGTATGCACAAAATTTTAATGGAGGATGACTTCAAACCAGCAGTACAACAACAAAGAATGGTTAATCCAAAAATCCATGAGGTCATTAAACAAGAGGTTCTCAAACTTCTTGATACTAGATTGATTTACCCTATCTCGGATAGTCCTTGGGTTAGTCTCATTCATTGCGTTCCTAAAAAGGGTAGCATTACTATTGTCACAAATGAAGAAAACGAGTTGATTCCAACTTGATTGGTTACGGGATGGCGTGTTTGCATTGACTATCGTAAGTTAAATGACGCCACCCGCAAAGACCACTTTCTTCTACCCTTCATGGACCAAATGCTCGAGAGATTAGCGGGAAACGAGTACTATTGTTTCCTCGATGGTTTCTCGGGTTATTTCCAAATTCCCATTGATCCGCAGGATCAAGAAAAGACCACGTTTACATGCCCCTATGGAACTTTTGCCTACAGACATATGCGATTTGGTTTATGCAACGCTCTGGGCACGTTCCAAAGGTGCATGATAGCCATATTTTTCGACATGATCGGAAAACAATGGAGGTCTTTATGGATGACTTCTTGGTAATTGGGGATTCGTTCCAATCATGTCTCTCCCATTTAGACAACACGCTCAAACATTGTGAAGATACAAAATTATGTCTAAATTGGGAGAAGAGTCACTTTATGGTCAAAGAGGGCATTGTCCTCGGCCATAAGATCTCTAAAAACGGGATTGAGGTTGACAAAGCGAAAGTCGATGTCATTGCTAAATTACCTCATCCCACAACTATTAAAGGTGTTTGGAGTTTTCTGGGTCATGCCGGTTTTTACCGTAGATTCATTCAAGATTTTTCAAAAATAGCTCGGCCCATGACCCGACTTCTTTATAAAGATACTCCATTTGTCTTCTCCGATGAGTGCATTAAAGCCTTCCAAATTCTCAAGAAGAAGCTTACAGAAGCACCCATCTTAGTTGCCCCCGACTGGGACCTTCTATTTGAGATTATGTGCGATGCAAGCGATTTCGCTATAGGTGCAATCTTAGGGCAACGAAAAACCAAGCATTTCCAACCTATAAATTATGCAAGCATGACTTTGACCGAAGCTCAAGCCCATTACACCACAACGGAAAAAGAATTGTTAGCCATGGTGTATGCTTTTGAGAAATTCCGGCCATACCTAATCTTGACAAAATGCATAGTGTATACGAATCACTCGGCTCTAAAATACCTCTTTGTAACACAAGATGCGAAGCCGAGATTGCACCATTGGGTTCTCCTCCTACAAAAATTTGATATCATTATACATGATAAAAAAAGGAGTTGAGAACCTGGCTTTTGATCATCTGTCCCGTCTAGAAAACCCTCACCAAGATGTTTTCGAGAAAAAGGAAATAAATGAAACATTTCCTCTCGAGACCCTCAATGCGGTTTCTTTTCGTGGAGACTCTACTACCCCATGGTTTGCAGACTTTGCAAATTACCATGCGGGTAACTTTGTTGTGAAAAGGATGTCGTCCCAACAGAAAAATAAATTTTTTAAAGATGTTAAACATTACTTCAAGTCATTCGGCGGTGTGTTTATGGTCAGGAAGCCAATGACATTCTCAAGGCTTGCCATGCTGGACCCACGGGGGGCACCATAATCCAAACTACACCGCCAAAAAGGTGTTTGACTCCAGATTTTATTGGCCCACGATATACAAGGATGCCCAAGAATTAGTCAAATCTTGTGACGCTTGTCAACGTCACAGGAATATTTAAAAGAATGAAATGCCACAGAATGCAATTCAAGTTTGTGAAATCTTTGACGTATAGGGCATTGATTTTATGGGGCCATTCCCGTCATCTCATGGAAACAAGTACATACTCATGGTTGTTGACTACTTGTCAAAATGGGTTGAAGCAAAAGCTTTACCCACCAATGATGCCCGAGTAGTTGTGAACTTTTTAAAGTATTTTTTTGATCGATTTGGAACTCCACGTGGTATAATAAGTGATCGTGGTACGCATTTCTGCAATGAAAAATTTGATAAAGTCATGCAAAAGTATGGTGTAACTCACTGTCTTTCTACTGTGTATCACCCATAAACAAGTGGACAAGTAGAAGTTTCCAATCGAGGCATTAAAAGAATCTTGGAAAGGACCGTAGGTGAAAATCTTGCTTCTTGGTCGGACAAGTTGGATGATGCACTTTGGGCTTTTCGCACAGATTACAAAACACTCATTGGGTGTACGCCTTACAAGCTTGTGTACGGAAAAGCGTGCCATCTGCCGATTGAGCTTGAGCATAAAGCCCATTGGGCCCTCAAACATGTAAACTTCGACCTCCAAATAGCTGGTGTTCATCGCAAAGTTCGGCTGAATGAATTAAATGAACTACGTGATCAAGCATACGAGAATTCTTTGATCTATAAGGAGAAGACAAAGAAGATTCATGACTAAAAAATCAAGAACCGCGTTTTTAACATTGGTGATCGAGTCCTTCTTTTCAACTCACGATTGAAGATATTCTCTGGGAAGCTTAAAACCTGCTGGACTGGACCATTCACTATTGCCAAAGTTTATCCATATGGCACTGTCAAGTTATCTCAAAATGACAGACCAAATTTCAAAGTGAATGGGCATCGGTTGAAGCATTATTTTGGAGGGGACATACCACCCATGGTTGTCCCGGATCTCCAAAGTTTCCCCAGGAACCAATGAATTCGGGGATCAAGTCAAGCTAGTGACTCGGTGAACAAAAACATTAGCATAACATGGGTTTTCACCCATGTCTCTGATTTCTTTCTACTTTCTAACAACTAAGTGTGGGGGATTTGCCCCCACTGTGCTTTTCTCTTGTGTGTTGTTTGCTCATGTTTTAAGGTATCCTTTGGATCGTGATGATTGACGCGCCTATTTTCAATCCAGCCGCTCAATATCTTATCTTTTTGCTAACAAATATCTAAGGATATCATTTTGATCTTTTTTTGTGAATACGTAGATTTCCGTTTCACACTTGGCTATTAGTATTACCTTTTTACGTTCTAAGTGTCGGCATAATAGCCGGTACTTTGAATATTGAGGGCAATATTCAATTCTAAGTGTGGGGGGAATTCTATCAAATTTTGTCACATATATTGTACCTTCTAGTTCCCTAGTACCCCCGTTTTGGCAAAATTTTAAAATTTTTGCATGAAAAAGAAAAGTGCTTTGCACACAAAAATAAAATAAAAGAAAGTGTTTAGTCTTGATTAGGTTAGAACAAGGGGAATCCTGACTCTGCCAGAGTGTTGATCTGGCTGCTTCCTTAACTTTTTAGACTAAATTCTTAACAAATTGTGCAAACGAAAATGCTAAGCGTAGAGTAGTTGGTTCTCTTTAGAGCTTATATAAGTAATATGTGGCTTTTTCTCCAGGTAGCTCCTAATCAGATCTTAATACGTGCTGTTTTCAAACTTTTGACCATTAAAAGTTTTTGTTATGTAAACAAGTTTTTATGCAAGGTTAATATAGAGTACTAGTTCAAATTTTTATTTAAATTTTGGAACATGCAACGTCCCTAAAATCTGAATAAAATTGCAAAGTGAAGCAAGTAAAATTGCTGAATGATGTGAAAATAAAAAGTATGTTGAATGAAAAAAAAAACATTGATGAAAAAAAAAATGAATGATGAAAAGCAAAGAAAAAATTGAAAAACGAGAAAAATCGAAATAAAAAAGATGTGTTGAATAGAATTAGAATAAATAAAATAAAGTTGCTTGTTCTCAAATTTAAATAGAAAGTTGAGTTAGTATTCGTTGATTTTGTGTAAAGATTAAACGGGAATTTATAGATTGTTGATTTCGAAAGACCCCAAAAGCTCCGATACTATTCTCAAGGGTGTAAAAAGCTGAGAAGAAAATCGTCACATGGAGTGATCTCATCTTTGCGTCTTTAATCTATAAATAATCATTTGTTGTTATCTATTTAAGTTCTGATTTTAATGTGTCGGGGATATCAGAAATCTTTGAATTGATATCCCGCCAATTCCGGTACTATTCTCTGTGGGGTGTCAAAATCCTGGTCACCTAAAACCAACTGGTTTGGATGTGCCGAGAAGAAAGCCGCTACTTGGAAACGGCTCTTTTTTATTCTTAAATTTCTGAGGTTCCCTGTGAGTTGGAATTGGGCTTAAATAAATGACAACCATAATGAGCTCTGATTTTTGGTGGTCAAACTTTTGAAAATAAGCACACACACCTAAACTTTATAAATTGCAGGAGTAAAATAAGACTTGTCTTACACAGATTATTAATATAAGTAGTGTTAGCATTTTACAAAAACATTTGCGCAAGGGTTTTTGAACTTAGTTGGGAGTATAAAAAAGAGGATGATGATTAAAATTCCCTGGAGACACCCAATTTGTGTGAATCCCGTTCCATAATACCGTTTTTGAAAAATCAAGCATTTTGTTGACTTTAAATCTAGTTTAAATGTCTCGCATTGAATAAAAAGTCAAAACGGGGTATACTTAGTATTTTTGGCCCTTTCATTACTTCATATGATCGGATTGCTAGGGACTAGCAATAGTTTAGTGTGGGGGATTGATGAGTGCTCAACCACTCATCATTTTATCCCTATATTTGATTGTAAAAACACAGAAAATACCCAATTATGCTCAATTATACTGTAAATATCCTTGGATTGTGTTTTTATGTGTTTCAGGTACAAAAGGAATGAAAACAGGTGAATAGTGAGCAAAGTATGATGGATTGGCAGAATCAGTCCCTGAACTTTCAGAAATTGGCAGATTTGGTCCCTGGTGGAATATTTTGATGAAAAGTCAATATTGGTCCTTGAAAATTCACAAGTTGTCAACATTGGTCCTTGGAATGAAAGTTTGAAGAATTTACATTTTGGTCCCTCAAGTTTCAATGTTTGGCAGTTTTAGTTCTTGGAGGCTCAAAAATGGAAAATTGCAATTTATTGTCCTTGGATTATTGATATATGGCAGAAATAACCCTTGTGACAAGTTTGGGATGTTTACATTTTCAGTCCCTCATTTTCAGAAAAATTACACAAATGGTCCTTGTGAATTCTATACTAAACGGACCCTTTGATATTATTATAAGCCAAATCCAAATCCACCCAACAAACCCACCAGCCCAAATACCACCCAAGCCCAATCCATTTCCCTTTTTAATAATAAAATCCCCACCTTAGTAAAACACGGTCAAACACCATCACCCCGTACCTCCCTTTCCCTGGTTTCCCGCTAACCTGCTCCCCCTCCAAACACTCACCTTCCAACCTAATTGTTCCCTCTCACACCCTCTCCTAGCCACCCTACATCACCCCATGTGATAGTTTTACAATTCCAATAACCCAGGTCTCCAATCCACTAGAACTATTTGGCGCCAAAATTCAATCCAAGGGCTAGGATTATTACAACTCCAAATTGAGGGCTGGGATTTGGTCAAGGGTCCTCAAAGAAGCCATTAGGCTCATAATTCACAGAGAAAAAGCACATGTACTCAAGAAAGCCTCATTGGCAATTTAGTATAAGTATAAGCTCATTTGTAAGCCAAAGGGGATGTAATTTCACTTAGTGTAATTCAGCTAATTAGTTCTCAATTGTAATATGTTTTCCTAGTAAATGAAAGCTTTTATGTTTTAAATCCATTGTTCAAATTTTTAGTTTCATTAAGTTCTTAAAAGTTCAATTTTAAAGGTTATTAATCAATTACAAGATCTTAATAAGCTAATATAAGCTCACCTAGTATCCCTAAGTATAAAAAAGAAACAGAAAAAGAATAAAAAATAGTCACAAATAAATCACAGGGTACCTTTGCATTTGAATGAGGAAATCATTGGAAGTGGTCATTTTGGATTGGCCAGGTGGACTTTACCTAGCTTATCTTTGATAAGCTAGGAGCTTGTTACTGTAAAAGAGGCTCTAGTTGAAGCTAGATCAAGGTTTCAAGTTACTAGACGTTAATTTCATATTTTTTTAGTTCAAAAATAGTATAATTCGTTATTATAGTTAATTGTGCTTAGTTATTGCTTATTTGTGCTTATTCTGTCTCAGTGTTGCTTGTTAGATAAGTTTCAGTTCATAATTCAAGTTGTATTTTAAGTTTCATTAGATTTAGCTTAAAATCTGTTTTTTTAGGTAGTGTTTGCATTTGTAGGTTTGACTGTGTATTTGTGGACCATATTGACTAAAACTTGTTCAAACATATTTCTCGGTAGCAAAATAGCCTAGAATAACAATATTTTAGGTGGTCGTAAGCTTTAAAAGTCAAATCACTTGTATCATCATCTTGGCAGTTCACTGTTGAGGATTTGGATTAGTAAGCCACTCTAATCAACTCACAAGTAGGTAATCTAGCTTAATTGAGTCTTGTTATAGCTTAACAACTTATTTTCAGTCCATAAAGTAAGATCAAAGTTCATTTTAGTCAAACTAGTATCATAACTCAAAAAGTCAAAAGTTCATCACTTTCAGAAAACCAAAAATTTCAATGATTTTTCATGATTTTATCTTTCAAATTCAAGGCCTGAGCTTTTTGGAAATTAAAATCCATCAGCTGAACTTGCAAAATCCCCACTCAGCTTATTTTTGTGAATTCTTTAAACTGCTTATTGGGCTTATTGAAAAGAGCTGCAGGGTAGGTCATCACCCTGCACCAGGGCACCTTGATTTTTGGTCAAATTTCAATTGTGAGCTCAGTTGTGAACATTAGAACTTGGAAACTAGCTTTTTGGAAAGTTATTTAGCATGACTTTCTAGAACTTAGCTTATTTTGGAACTCAGTTGTCATTTGCTTAGCTTATTTAGGCATTAAAGTTTGCCTGATTTCACATTGTGTACTGAGTACTCAGTATAAACCAACTAAGTTCATAGGACCATATCTTGTTCAATAGTGGGCCCCACCCTGTGCTTATTGCGTTTTTGGAAACCCCAATAAGACAACTAAGCATACCAGTGCTTATTTTGGACTTGTAACCCAATTTGGACCCTTGAATTTAGGCCTGCAACTTGGCCATTTCATCTTAGCATACTGAGTACCTGAGGGTGTTAAGCTTATTTCAGGTGCTTACCTTGTGCTTATTAGTGGACCATTAAGATTGCTTATTGGCTTTTTGGAAAGCCCATAAGCTCAGCTTTTAAGACCAGGTTTTACTTTGGACCCTTGCCCCTTCATGTGGATCCCACAGAGGGCTGCAGTTTGGCCCTTCTTGCCTATTTTGGCCTGTGAGATTTTGCTAAGTGCTTATTTGTGTTCCTTTGCTTATTTCAAGTTCTTATCTCTCTTATTTGGTATATTTCAAGTTAGTGTAGTCTGTTTATAGCTTGTATTACTTTCTAGAATCATATTGTAGCATTTTATTAGCTTATTCAAAGACTCAAAGTTCTAGTAAGTTATCTATGAAATCTGTTAAGCTTATAAGCATTCAAACTGCTTATTCGACCATCATTTTCACTACTTACTACATAACTTAAGGTGAGTTCGTAGCCCCACTTTCTATTGTTTAACTATTTTACAAACCCATGGGGGGGATACATGCTATTATTTTTCTACTCGAACACAATGCTTTCTACTGTATGCTTACCCGACTATGTTTTATTGTCACTAAGTAACAATGCTTTCTACTGTATGCTTACTCGACTATGTTTTATTCGACCATCATTTTCACTACTTACTACATAACTTAAGGTGAGTTCGTAGCCCCACTTTCTATTGTTTAACTATTTTACAAACCCATGGGGGGATACATGCTATTATTTTTCTACTCGAACACAATGCTTTCTACTGTATGCTTACTCGACTATGTTTTATTGTCATTAGTCACTAGCTATAGTGAGCGCGAATATTGTGAATAGATCTATTGGGATTGACGAATCCCGTTTGTGTTGAACAACTACGAGTTCAAACAAATGCACTATATTTGATAGTTAGAGGTATAATGGCAATATTACCTTGGTAGTGCTTCTATAATGCCAATTTTTGGTTCGATGTTAATGCTTTGGTTGCATGAGCTTAGTTCAATAATAACGGTTTTGTTTTCTAACTATGAGTGTGAGTCTATAGCTCACACTACGATTATTGTGTTCAACGATTTAACTACAAACTCTACGAATTCCACTCAACCTTTGTGTTGACTTATTTGTAAAATAGTTAAACAATAGAAAGTGGGGCTACGAACTCACCTTAAGTTATGTATTTCGTTCTTAAAACAGTCAACACAAAGGTTAAAACAGTGGGGCTACGAACTCACATTATGGACCTGAAATACATGCTTAAAACAGTCAACACAAAGGTTGAGTGGAATTCGTAGAGTTTGTAGTTAAATCGTTGAACACAATAATCGTAGTGTGAGCTATAGACTCACACTCATAGTTAGAAAACAAAACCGTTATTATTGAACTAAGCTCATGCAACCAAAGCATTAACATCGAACCAAAAATTGGCATTATAGAAGCCCTACCAAGGTAATATTGCCATTATACCTCTAACTATCAAATATAGTGCATTTGTTTGAACTCGTAGTTGTTCAACAAAAACGGGATTCGTCAATCCCAATAGATCTATTCACAATATTCGCGCTCACTATAGCTAGTGACTAATGACAATAAAACATAGTCGAGTAAGCATACAGTTGAAAGCATTGTGTTCGAGTAGAAAAATAATAGCATGTATCCCCCCCATGGGTTTGTAAAATAGTTAAACAATAGAAAGTGGGGCTACGAACTCACCTTAAGTTATGTAGTAAGTAGTGAAAATGATGGTCGAATAAAACATAGTCGAGTAAGCATACAGTAGAAAGCATTGTTACTTAGTGACAATAAAACATAGTCGAGTAAGCATACAGTAGAAAGCATTGTGTTCGAGTAGAAAAATAATAGCATGTATCCCCCCATGGGTTTGTAAAATAGTTAAACAATAGAAAGTGGGGCTACGAACTCACCTTAAGTTATGTAGTAAGTAGTGAAAATGATGGTCGAATAAGCAGTTTGAAATCTGTTAAGCTTAGGTAAAGATTACTAAGACCTTGAACTTTGTAGTGTAACTTGTAGTTTGAAGATCAAAGGATCATGGTGCTAGGGATTTATATGTGGCGTTTTTATTATGAAGAAAGGAAGGAAATGAGTCTTGTATTTATAACATGAAGAGGAGGTGCAAGGAAGGTGCCTAGGAAGGTGCCTTAAGGAGGTTAGTTTTTAGGATATTTAGGAGGCTTACTTAGGAAGTTTTACACATGTTTGCTACCTAAAGTCCTCAAGACTTATCACAAGCCAACAAGGCTTGTGATACACGTTCATATGGGATAAGGGGTGACTAGATGAGTAGTCATGGTCTTATCTAAGTTACGGAGTGAGTTTTGGTCCCGGTAATCGCTAACGGTAAGTCGTTAAGTCATGAAACTTAAAATCAGGTATCCTAAAAATATGAAATTTATAAATATGTTAGAACTTATTAATATAACCTATCTTAGCCTATTTAATGAGTGATAAGTTCTATCGGGTTGCTTAAACGCTGCTAAAACTGGAAACGCGGGTCTAAAACGCGTAATTCGCGTAAAACGCTGAACTGGAAAACGTAAAATTCCAAAACTTTTGGAATTGTCATAAAATGAGAGAAAATCATATTTCTATTGTTTATAATGTTTTATGGACATATCGGGATGCTGGAATGACGTTTAAACCTAAAAGTAAATCTCGGACACGGCTTCGTGATTTTTGCAGAAATGATCCGACGAGTGTGAAATTCTCGGATTATCATTAAAATAGTTTAACTTACGAGAATATGAAATAAAAATTTTGGATGTGAATAGTAAAAGTGAATAGTAAAATTTTCGGGAATAAAAGTTAACCTGAAAATGCGAATTGTTACAGCTTGTCTAAGCTATTTCCTTTCATAATTTCTTTGTTTTCCAATCATAACCCTTTCCTGTGAAAATCACCCGATCACAAGCCGTCTAAAAATACCATTCATGCCTCGTTGGGACAAAACGACCCGGGGAAACTCTGTACTATCTGGAAGCATTGGTCTAGGCTGTTTGACTATATTGACCACATCCGTGGTTGACTTTAGTTGACCGTTTAACACTAATCAGCTATGTGTCAGCGTAGTATAGAACGTTTTTACCTAATCAAGTTTTAAATTTATATTTAGCCGACTTATTACTAACACACACACTTAACGAGCAGTGTACCCGATCAATAAGCATATAGTGGTAAGTAGAGTGTCGAACACTAAGAATGGAACGTAATATCTAGTTGATTTGATCAGTATTTTAATATCTAAGTTAGTTTTACAATCCTAATCTAACAAAATGGGGGTTTAGCCTGAGAGACTAACACGGGTTTAGTAATTAATAAAAAGAAAACTAATGAGAACGAATCAGCGAATAGCAATCACGTACAAAGATAGATAATAGAAACACGTAAGAAGACCCGTCCTTATAATTAAGTAGCTTGTCACTTGTTATATTGCTAGTTTTATATGATGAGTATCGTAATCTAATCTGTCTCCTTGGATCCTATATATCGGTGAGTAAACCCTTAATGATTACTTATGTTTATCCTACATTCTAGACACTAGATAAGCAGGTGAGGAACATATATGGTAGCCCAGAAAACTCGACTAAACACAGAGGTTATTGATTCGTTGTGTTTTTGTGCAAAACAATTTATCGAAATATCAACAAACGTGAAGTCAATGTTATCGTGAGACAACAAGACGTGGAGATATGCGAGTAAACCTTTTAGGTAAAAGATTACCTCGTAAGCTCGTGAAAGTGATATTTATTTGTGAGACCAGGAAGTGATTTCCCGGGTCGTGTCCCAACGAGGTGTGAATGGAAAGCTTCGTGAAAAGATCGAGATTAAAACCTTGTATGTTTGGTTGAGAAAGATTATTTGGTTTTGTGATATGTTAAACTAACGAAAATAAGAATTAACGAACGAAAATGAGACAAACGTAACCTAAATGGGAAAAATAAACTAGGGAACGCTAAAGAATACTTAAAAATACCTAAAACACTACGGGAAACATAATTAGGTATCGGGAAATCCTAAAACACAATATAACACATAAACGTGACGTTTATTCTAAATTAACGTCAATGCGCACACAAAAACGTGAAATTTTAGCTACGCAAGTCCTACGGGCCTACAAATAATTTTCATACGCACTAAATGACAAAAGAAAATTTTAGAAAAAAGAAAATTAGTTTTTCAATAAAAATTCTATTTATTATAATTTAATTATTATTTAACACTAATTAAATTATAATAAATACTAAAACTATTTCTAAAAATCTAAAATTTTTTTAATAAATACTACAAGATAAACTAATTTAAGAAAAAAAATAAAAAGTGGTTGTCTAGTACAAAATTAAGCAGTAATAAGCAAAACAAATTCTGATAAGTTAAAATAAGCAAGCTGGGTTAAAAAGGTTAAAAGGACTAATCATACAACTCTTAATGCAAAAGTCCCAAGGGCACGTTTGGTTAGAGGTTGTTGTGTGACTGAATGGCGTGGGTTCAAGTCCCACCCATGTTAGTTTTGGCAATATTTTTTTTTTCAATTTTCTTTTGTAAAAACTTTTTAATACCAATTCCAAACAACTTTTGTGAAAAGAATTTCCCTAAAAATCTCTAAACAAGCTTGTGCAAAAATGAAATTCCAACAGTGGGGTTTTCTTTGAGTTTAAATGAGACTTTGAAATTTTAGCAACTAATCAACCCCACACTAAGCCAAACCAAACAAGCTAATAAGCACAAATACAAACACAAACAACAATAACCTTAGGAGACACTACAACAATAACAACAGATAACCAAGCAGGATCAAACAAATTAAAAAAAATCAACAAGCTCAGCTAAGCTAAGAACAAGCAGCAGCAGCACTCCAAAAAGGCAACAAATGAGGCTTAAATTAAGCAATGTAACAAGCACTAATGGTGAAACAAAAAGCACAAGTTCAAAGGCAATCTGGGTGGGATTCCAAATCAACAAAAATCAAGGTTGTTGGATAAAAAATGACCAAGTTATGGTCAATAGCAAATGGGTCAAATTGCACAAAGGCTGGGTGCAGGCAGTTATAAGGCCAAACAGGCCTTATTGAGCCACTAGATAAGCCACCAAGAAAAATCACAAAATTAAGCCAATGGTTGGATTATAAAGATTAGCTGGTAGGCTTCAAATCTTAAAAGTTTCAGATCCTAAAACTAAACACAAAATTCCTAGAAAATCACACAGGAATCGGATTTTTATAAAAATCTGTAATTTTGACTTTTGAGCTTTTGACAAAAATTTGACTTTGGTGAGTTTAACTTGAACCTAGATGATTAATTAAGTGTTGTTATTACATAATAAAGTGAATTATACCAAAACTAACCCTCTGTGAATCAAATCTAAGGTTTTGGCACACCAAATCACAACAGCCTAGCTGTTATAATTTTTAGGATGCAATTTTGACTTTCCCCTTTTCAAATGACCAAACAAAGCTTGAATTGGAATGATAGCAGCCTAAGTACTTTATACTAACAACCCTAAACTCTAATAGTAACATCAACAATCAAACACTGCCAATTCCAAACACCCCTTATGAACTGATTTTGACAAGTTTATGAGACAATTAATGGATTCAATCAATGAGACTGAGATTTAAGCTAACACTAACCAAATATCACAAATAAACAACAATTAACAATCATAACTCAAGAACACACATTATGAAAGAGAATGTGAAAAATATATCTTACAAGTGATAACTAGAACCAGGACCATAAACCTAACACTCCCCTCAGTACTAAACCAAATTCCATCCACATTTGCCTTGCTTCAGATTGTTCTTCCTCTTCTTCTCTCTTTCTTTTTATTTTTTTGTTTTTTTCTTTAAACTCTTTTTTTTTCTTCTTTTTTTCTGAGTTTTTGCTTTCTTTAACTTTAAATAACTTCCATGATGTTTATAAAAGCTAAGAAATTAGTTGTGGTGCAATGTAAATAAAATAAGAGTCAATTCAAAATTTTGAAGTAAAAATGGAAATACTTGAAACTGAATTAGAACTTGAATTAAATTAAAGAAACTAAATTACAATAGAAAACTAAGAACATTGAAAGAAAAATACAAGTAAAAGATGCCCCTGAGGCTTACATGGTCACTTCTATTTATACTACAAATCGAATTAGGTCTCCATCTCTTTTTGTGCTTTCTTTGTGAGTGGAAAACAGCTTTGAGACTCACATGTGCTTCTTGGGAACAAATCTCAACCATTCAATTGAAGTTGGAGTCATCCTGTCCCTTAATTCATTTTTGGCGCCAAAAGTTTCATGGTGAGTTTTGGGATTGCCAGGGTGTAAAGAGTGGTAGGTAGGGATTTGTAAAGGATTAGTAGGATTGGGAGATGGGATGGGGTTGCTTTTGAGGGGGAGGAAAACGTGTTGCAGAGGTGGAGTGATGGTGGTGGTTTACTCAGGGTGTAAAGCAGGGAGGGAAGAAGAAGGTGTTGATTAACAGGGTCAAAGTGATATACGTTTTATTATTTGTGTCTGGGACGGGTTGTATTTGTAACTGGGCTAGGAGTAATGGTGTGATGGTTAGCAGGCCTAGGATGGTGTTGGGTTGGTTTGTGAAGTGGGCTACGGGAAGCTTGGGTGGACAGGATTGGTATGGATTAATAAGTGTGTGTTGGATTGTGCTAGCAAAAGGGAAATCCATTTGGTTTATGTAATACAAGCCCAAGCACCAATCTAGTATAATATGAATTTCTGAGGGGCTGAAACTGTCACATCTTCAAAAGATTACCAAGGACCATTCTTGACAAGTGTTTAATTCCCAAGGTTCTTTTCATCATTTTTCTTCAATCTAAAATTCCCGTGGACCATTATTGCCAAACGTGAAATTCCAGGGATTAAACTTTAAAACTTTTCACCCAAAGATCATTTTTGATTACTTTTGATTTTTAAGAAAACTTGGGTTGACTTTTCTTTCAAAATAAATGCACAGGGACTAGTTTTGTCAAATTTTGAAAGTTGGGGGACTGAATCTGCCTATTATGCAAACTTTGTTTGTTTTTCATCTGTTTTCAATCCTTTTGCATTTGAAACATATAAAACACAATCTTTGGGATATTTTCTGTATTTTGGTGCATTTTTTAGTGTTTTTTAAATGTTTTGCAGTTCATATTTGACCAAAAATGATGAGTATTTACACATTCATCAGTTATCAAAGCACAAATATAATTCACCAAAAACATCAATCATATAAACTTTAACCGATGGGAAAGCAATTTTCAGGGGAGCGGTATGGTGGCTACAAGCCCATCAATCCTGATGGATTAAAGCTTACTAATACAATAAACAAAACTACTTAATGAATTAAACACATGCAGGACCTTCTTACGGCTCTAAGATCTTCGTTTGAGGCGTGTCTTGTGATGCTTCTTCGACTGAATTCGTCTCCTTAGGGTTTTCTCTACACAAAACTTGTATCTGTCTTGGGGTATTTATAGGTTCTGTCTGAGGGGTCGATGCGGCGCATGTTGATGATAGATGCGGCGCATCTACTTAACTTCGCGTGGGGTCCAAGATTATTAAATTCTGGAATATTCGTACATCGCCTTTAGATGCGGCATAACTTCTTTCTCTTATGCGGCGCATCTTCTTTAACGTCTTTGATAATGTCTGGTGAAGTCTTTAGCTGATACGCCGCATGTTGTAAATGACATGCGGCGTATTTTGGAGTAGATCAAGTTGATTATTCTTCGTTGACCAAAGTTTCATATGCGGCACATGTTGTAATTGGATGTGGCGCATTCTTTAAAGTCAGGCAATGGTATTCGAATTCATCTAAGTATGATGTGTAACACCCCCAATTCATGGATGCAGCGGAATGCAAACTGGGTGTTACTCGACGGCACAACAGTCATAATAATAGAAAACGAACTCTAATTGAGTCGTTTTAAAAGATTTATCATTCAAATTATATAAATATCAGAGATTACAAAATGAGGTCCCAGATGGTTCCATGTTTACAATTTACATTAAATTAGTTTTTGAATGATAATAAAATTTATAGCCCTCTTGAATATCCGTGCTCCTCCGTGCCAGCCTCGTTCATTATGGACCTGAAATACATGCTTAAAACAGTCAACACAAAGGTTGAGTGGAATTCGTAGAGTTTGTAGTTAAATCGTTGAACACAATAATCGTAGTGTGAGCTATAGACTCACACTCATAGTTAGAAAATAAAACCGTTATTATTAAACTAAGCTCATGCAACCAAAGCATTAACATCGAACCAAAAATTGGCATTATAGAAGCCCTACCAAGGTAATATTGCCATTATACCTCTAACTATCAAATATAGTGCATTTGTTTGAACTCGTAGTTGTTCAACACAAACGGGATTCGTCAATCCCAATAGATCTATTCACAATATTCGCGCTCACTATAGCTAGTGACTAATGACAATAAAACATAGTCGAGTAAGCATACAGTAGAAAGCATTGTGTTCGAGTAGAAAAATAATAGCATGTATCCCCCCCATGGGTTTGTAAAATAGTTAAACAATAGAAAGTGGGGCTACGAACTCACCTTAAGTTATGTAGTAAGTAGTGAAAATGATGGTCGAATAAAACATAGTCGAGTAAGCATACAGGAGAAAGCATTGTTACTTAGTGACAATAAAACATAGTCGAGTAAGCATACAGTAGAAAGCATTGTGTTCGAGTAGAAAAATAATAGCATGTATCCCCCCCATGGGTTTGTAAAATAGTTAAACAATAGAAAGTGGGGCTACGAACTCACCTTAAGTTATGTAGTAAGTAGTGAAAATGATGGTCGAATCGCGAAGGTTTCTACGAGCAACCTATAATAGGATGTTGCGACTTAGGATTGGAGTAAGGAATATGAAGAATTGCCTATATATGTCTTGCATTTAGTCCATGATGTAGTACTTAGTATAGTGTAAGTCTTTGAACAAAAATGGTTTATGAAACATGTATAGTTTGTATATCGCTTACTACCGTTCGAGCCGGCATAATTCAGAGGTCATGTAGTAAACGTTCGAGGAGCCAGGACACTTTAATTCATAAATCCACAAATCATCTCGACGACTTACTTTAATGAACCCCTCACATGAGGCTCCCTACTATTGTAGTATTTAATAAAATATATATAAGTTTTTGAACCGAAAAGTTACATGTCCAAATAATTGAATAAACTTAGGAAAGTTTACTTTTGGATGAAGATTGTTATTACAATGAGTTTATTGAGTCTATTATGAATATTACTTGTAAAGTCTCATGGTTATTTTGATGGAGTAGATCCAAATTGGATGTTTATGTTACCATTAACTCTTTGGTTTATGTTTTCGACTTGGTAAGTTTATATGGTCTTTAGCCGTGGCTTTGCCGTGACTTTGGTCATTGTTACCATTGTCTTGAGACTCATCCTTGGCCTTAGCCATGGTTGTGGTCTTGGCTTTAGGTCATTAGACCTCTTGGTTTCATTTAACCATAACTATTACATGGTCATTTGGTCTTAAAATGGGCTGTTATGAATTTGAAGAAAAATATCACTCGTAAAGCGTTTTCAGGGCTCAAGCTTCTTTACTCATGAACGAAAATGTCATTCCGGACAACTTTCGTGTTTTAACTTTTTGATGAATCGGACTAGAACCACTTTCAAAATGGTCAGAATGTTAACAGGTTGTTTTAGGCAGTTTCGGCGTTTTAGTTTCGCTAACTTCTTTTGGCCATAACTTTTGACTCGTGTACTCGTTTTAGGTGGTTCAAATTGCTATGTTTTCCTTTGTAAGTCCTCTATAACAGTAGGTAAGTGTTTCATATCATGGTTACTCTATTGTGGTCGTGGTTCTCAATATAAGTCACTAGTTTCCTTGATTACTTAATATAAGTTACCATATATATACCATAACTTGTTTTACCAATTTTTATACATCATGAACATATTAACAAGACAATATATAGTATGAATGAAATATAAATAGCATGGAAATGATATTTAATAAGAAAGTATGTTAGGGTTTGCTTACAACTTTTGGCCTTAATGAAAAGGGAACTCATAAACTAAGACAAGATCTAAATCCTTCAATCGAAAACCCTAGCTTCCAATCCTTTATCCCTAGCTTACAAATCTTTTAATCACTTGATTATAACATTAGGTAGCCCTTGTAATATCCTTCTTAACTCATCCCTAGAACCTTTGTGTAGCTTCCAAATCAATCATGGAATGATGATGAGATTATGGTGTTGTTTATGGTGATTTATGGTATAAATGGAACTAGGAATCAACAAGGAACATAAGACTAACACTTGTGATGGATTAAAGTTGAAAGAAAAATGATCAAAATGATGTTTTTATGGTGCTTGGGTCATTTGAATGAGCAAAGAGGAGAGGGGATGACCTCCTTTTATATTAAAATGAGGATGTTACTTTGGTAGGCTAGATGTTATCAATTTTGCTTCCTAAAGACACTTGTTATGCATCTAGGAGATCAAGGCTTAAGATTAGAACACATTAGGGATGAATCCTCCCCCTATAGTCGGCCAAGAATAGTCTAGGGTGACTAGATACATAAACTTGGTATTATCTAGCTTACGGAGTGAGTTTTGGTCCCGGTAATCGATAACAGTAAGTCATTAAGTCATGAAACTTAAAATCGGGTATCCTATAAATATGAAACTTATAAATATGTTAGAACTTATTAATATAACCTATCTTAGCATATTTAATAAGTGATAAGTTCTATCGGGTTGCTTAAAGGTTGTTAAAACTGGAAACACGGGTCTAAAACGCGCAATTCGCGTAAAACGCTGAACTGGAAAACGTAAAATTCCAAAACTTTTGGAATTGTCGTAAAATGAGAGAAATTCATATTTCTATTGTTTATAGTGTTTTATGGACATATCGGGATGCTGGAATGACGTTTAAACCTAAAACTAAATCTCAGACACGGTTTCGTGATTTTTGCAGAAATGATCCGACGAGTGTCAAACTCTCGGATTATCATTAAAATAGTTTAACTTACGAGAATATGAAATAAAAATTTTGAGAGTGAATAGTGAAAGTGAATAGTAATAGTGAATAGTAAAAATGAATAGTGAAATTTTCGAGAATAGGAATTAACCTGAAAATGCGAATTGTTACATGATGTTGCGGCGTATCTATTGAGAGAGATACATCGCATCTCTTGAATTTCAGTAGACTTTTGAAATCATGATCATTTTGCTCCATAATTCGTCCAATATCATTAACTCACCTATTGATTGTTTTTACGTGAGAATCACTAAAGTAAACATTAAAACACAAATTCTCATACAAAATAATATAAAACAAGTCAATTAAATATGATAAATGATGATAATAAAATGTACTTATTTGATCCCATCAAATATCCCCCACTTGAACTTTACTTGTCCTCAAGTAAACCTTTAGAATAAACATAATGAAAATGTATCCTTGATAGGATATTTTTACATTTAAGCACTTATTCATTTTATCGTAATTGCACGGCCAAATACTTAACCAATTAGAAACAAAAAATATGATTAATAAAAGCAAATCTAATCGTTTAACTGTCTGGATGATGCGTGGAATTGCACCCTCGCAAAAGGTTTTACCTCTCATGGGATCTTGAGAAGCCTGCAATCCCCACTAGGCAGTGTACATGTTCGTTGTAGTATAGTATAGTGACAAGTACCGGGGAATTGATCGTTCAACTCTAGGAATAGTGTTCGCTAGGGTTAAAATTCTACTAAACTAGGTCTAGGGGTGAGGGATGATTCTTTTTGTATTTTTATATTTTAAATGAAAGCAAGTAAAATCTCTGGTTTTGAAGGAGTGGGCGGAATTAGTTGCTAGTCAACTAACCCAATTAACTAAAGATGCAATCAAAATAAAATAAAATAAACTTAAACTAAATTGTGGTGTAAACAATAATGAGAGAAAGTGTGTTTATTTAGATTTCATTACTCCCTAGATATCTTTTACCGGTTGATTAGCTTGTTACAATTGCATGGATGACGGGTTATATTCCTTAATACTATTCGTAGGGCCGTGTACAATCTTCCCTAACTCTATAGGCTTCAACCTCAATCCTATGTCGAGCCGACTAAAAGCTCCTAACATGGTATCCCTGGAAGTTACCTATGCATTAAATATAACCAAATAATCATAGTACACCTCTGATCATGTTTTTTAAGACGTTCAAGCAAGTTACCAATTGGAAGTTTGCTAGTTTTCTTAAGCCTAACATCGAATTCATTCATCCACAACAATTATAAACAAACCATCAACCAATAATTAACATCTAGGTTTCATTACATCTAAGCAAACACGAAGAAAACCTAGCCTAGCATGTTAAAAAGAAGACAAGCGTAAGATTTAATCAAACAACACATAGACATATTGAATGATTTGGTAAAGTACTTATCTTCAATTGAACATGGAAGAAACAAAGGGTTGAAACCCTTCAAAAAGTTGGAAAATTCGTCTAGGGTTTTATTCCCTCAAAGTTGCGCACAATGAATGAAAACTAGAAAACTATATATAGATTTTGCAATCTAACGGCGTCAAGAGTTAAGTCTGACGCCGTCAACTCACCGCCAAATTAAACTCATATTGCCTAGATCCACTTCTGACGCCGTCACTCTTTATGGGTTCTGGGCCATCACTCTTTACAATTACTCTTGATGGCCTTGGAAATTTTTTACGTGACGCCGTCAGACCCCCTTCACAAAACATTCTGGCGCGTCACGTGTATTTGATTTATCCACCCTTTTGTCAACACATGACGACGTCAATAACAACTTGTGACGCCGTCAAAGGAAATTTCCAGCATGCTTTTAAGACTTTGTCTTTTTCTGCACTTTTTCGCTCCAAAATGCTTCCTTTTGTAAAATTCCTCTCAAAAGTACCTAAAATGACAAAAGGAACGATTTAGGGCAATATTTGATCAAATAATCTCGACTTTGGCCTTAAATGACCCCCCAAAAGCCGTACACTTTTCGCTTCATCAAATACCCTTACACTTGAGATTTACTTGTCCTTAAGCAAATGCACTTTTATTCTAATCAAAATACAAGTTATGGGTCATTTAACAATAATATAAAAGTAATTACAACAAATAATTGTTCCACTTCAACCAAAAACAAGCACGGACATTATATACTAGCACCTCACAAATAGTGTTTAGATACTCACATCTCTCGGGTGTAATAAAGTATATATCACAATATGGAAATGGAAAACATCTCTCATTATGACTCAAACAAAAACTAATATGCATGTTCATTTAATATTGTTGTGATTCATGTTCAATCCCGTTCTTATAAACAAATTTAGATTTCCCTTACACTTATCTTTTGCAAAATACCTTTATATGTAATCAATTCGAAGTTAAAAATAAAATAAATCATTTTCACAAGTTACTTTGAAGCATGAGACACAAACAGTAAAAATAAAACATGCATACGAAAACAAATAAAATCAAACAAACAAACAATTAAACAAATAAAACATGGGTTGCCTCCCAAGAAGCGCTTTTCTTTATCTATGAGTCTTGTAGCTAGACTCAAAGTCGTGGCCTATTACGTGACCTCGCCATCGGTTCCTGTTCCTAGGTCATCTTCCCAATCTATATCGGGATCGCTTTCATAGTTCAGGTATTTTGGGTCTTCAAATTCAAAGACATCTTCCCGATATTTGGAACCAAGCTTAATGACATCCTTAAAGAACCCACATGATAAGTCAAAGGTGTTTTTACATCCTCTCTGAACATCATCATCACATAGAATAAGTTGGGACCCTAGCTTATCAAGTCCGTCGCAATCTACTCCTTCGAAATCATTCATCTTATACGGCGTTTGGTATGAGATTCTCCTAATTCCATCAGTGAAAGTCATGATATCGTTCCGGTTGTCAACCATTAAGTTAGTGATTTCACAAAAGGGTGCCCCAAAAACAACTTGCGACAACCTCGGGTCGATATAATCCTAAATATTGTCGACGATTGTAAAGCCTATTGTGAATGTCATATTTCCTACGAGTACTTGAACTTCATGATCTCTACTGACAACATTCTCCCCTTTATAAACCAATCCCCATCTGCAAATATTGTTGTAGTGGAACAAGGACATAACATTCTTGGGTAGGCACATGTCAATGTAGACATTATAAAAATAGTTGTGACCTATAATACAAGGGATTTTGAGGTTATTCAGGTCACGTCGCTTTATCTTTCCCGACCTTCCACCCTGTAATCCATTAGTATCACAATCCAATGATGGTCGGTATTCATACACTTCCTCATCACCCTTACGAAAAATTATTTTCCTGACACCATTGGTAAATATTGCACTACCGACATTCTCATCTAAGGTCACCCCTGTTTCATTCACAAATGGTTTCCCAAGGACAAGGTTAGACAATGTTGGATTAATGAACGAGTCTATGTCATCGATCATAGTTAGATCAATGTTATAGATGAATCCTCCAATCATAACTGGCAACCTTTTCATTATTCGGACGTCATCGAGTCCATTGCACATAATTTGTTCAGGGAAGGCTTCGTTGTAAAGGGAGAGGGGGATTATGTTTATAGGGAGGTTAGGATCTATGTAAGTATCGGTTATGAGCTTTTTCCTAGTGGTGCAAGAAATCTTAAAAACTTTAGAGTCGCCTTCCTTAATCATATTACTACACCCTATAGTAATGTCTACAACATTTTCCTCGAGTTTCTCTATAATAGATTCACCCAAAATCACTGGATTTTCCGTGTGCCTTTCTGATTTTTCTTTCGACTCCTCCCATTTGCTTGATTCTTATGTGATGGAGTCCTCAAATAAGTCAACAAGGCTCTTAGCCACATCGTGGTCTTTCTCTGGGGTCTCACCTTCAACTTCATGACCCTCATTCCTAGATGGTTGTTAACTCTGATCAGGTGTAGGATCAAGTATTGTGGTGATGGCGTTTACAAAGTGTATTGGTCCCGAGGAGTGAACATGGTCCCTGGCTTCCTTCACCTTTAGTGATAGATGTTTAAAGAGTTTACTAGGTCTTTTTATTTTCACAGGGGAGGTTGGCTGATTCATGATGGTGACAGATTTGACTTCTTCAACCTGAGTCGATTTACTAGCAGTGTGCTCTTTAATAGCGTTTAGCAGGTTACTAACCTTGTTATTCATATCGACTTGCTGTTGTCTGAATCGGGTCTCGAGCGTGGAAAGCTGTAATTCTTGAGAAATAAAGAACTTTCGCAGTGCTTCTTCATAGATTTGCTTGGGGGTGTTCTATGGTGGGTAATGCTCGGACCATGAGATCGGAGGAGAATCGTTGAAAGATACGCTTCGAGTTTGGTATCCTCTGAAATTTGGCTTATCCTTCCATGCATCATAGGTCTCGCCAAATTTTCGAGGACTTCGATTAGTGGCGGGCCCTCTAACCTTCGCTTTATCAGCACGTGAGGATATGAATTCCTTAAAAGCACGTTTTGGAAGTTCCATGCAATTATGAGTTTCATGAGGACCATTACACAATTTGCATGAAGAAGTGATCTTGTTCACTTGTCATGAAGGTTTAGGAGCTTCGTAGGATTTTATGAGAAACTTAACTTGGTCTTCAAGTTCCATGATCCTACGGTCGGGAGTGCTTGAATTGTTCGAAGGCAAAGATATTGCCTTAACCGTTTTGTTCAAATTACGGGGATCATTCCAACTTTCGTTGTCATAGAGAGAAAGATCTTCTATGAGTTCCCATGATTCTTCCGCACTTAGATCACGTACCTTGCCACCGACCGATTGGTCAATGGTTCGCCTTGTGGAGAGATCGATATGGTCATAGAAAATTTGGACTTGGAGCCAAAGATCTATGCCATGATGAGGGACTTTTTGGAGTAAGTCCTTGAAACGAGTCCATGCTTTATAGAGAGTTTCACCTTGACGTTGTTGGAACATCAAGATATCATTTCTAAGCTTAGTAGTTCTCCCCGGTGGGAAAAATTGAGCAAGGAAACTAGTGGTGAGATCATCCCAAGAGGTGATGGATCCCGCAGGTAAACGCTCAAGCCATTGACTAGCTTGGTCACGTAGAGATAATTGGAAGAGATGCAATCGGGTCGTCTCTCGAGTTACAACATCAAGGTCTATGGAATCTACTATTTTGAGGAAATCCTTGAGATGTTGATTAGGATCTTCGGAACGAAGTCCATGGAATGCACATCCGCTTTGCACCAACCGGATGGTTTCAGATCGTAAGGGGGACACATTGGCTCCTTGAGTGAGCTCAATGGTGTTTCTATAGCCTTGGTGGCTAGGACGGGAGTACTCTCCTATGGTTCGGGGTCTAGGAGGTTGGTTTGCTAGTGGTGGGTTTTGTGGGTGGTTTTGTGGTGGTGGGTTGATGGGATCAAAGAGATTACCACCTTCCATGATGGCGGATGACAAAGGTTACGAACAAAGGAACGAAGAAATAAGATAGACTAAAGAAACCTATAAAAATAAAATAAAAATCTTACTAGAAAGGAATCTAGCAAGTAGACCTAATAAAAAGAAATTCTATAGGATCGATATAAATGTTGATTCATGTGGTTTTGGGTGGTCTTGGATTGTGGAAGATCAAGTTAACCACAGTAAATGTTAGAGAGAGAAAGTGAGAGAGAGGGGAAGTTTCTTGAGAGAAAATACACTTAGTGTGTGTGTATTGAAATGAAACAACCAACCCTTCCCTTGTGTGGGAGAGGGTTTATATACACTTACATTATACGCCCTCCTACAGGCTGTGGATCAGGTGTACAGTGGGTAAAGACCCGTCCGTACTCCACGGTGTGACTATAACTATTCTAATATATACAAAGCTAAGAGCTACGCTAAGTATGTAAATACATGGGGTGACCGAACCTTTTTCTTAATCCTAACAATCTCCCCCTAAGGGTGGTCACCATAGAAAAAAAATAAATTGAATCTTAGCATTCTATACATTGATCTTTAACTCTAGCTTGTATCCGTTGATTCTTCAAGTGTTGTCTTTGTACGGCAAGTAGTGATCTTTGAGCATAAGCTCCTTTTGACTTGTGTGATCTTTGAGCTTTCATTGAGATCATCAGCCACCGTAAATCTCCAAATCATCCTTTGTGGAATTGCCTCCATGTGAAGTAGTGACCATCAGACCGTCATGCTCACACCTTTCTAGATCATGAAACTTTGCATCAGAGTTGTGGAAGCATTGTTGTTGATCTTTCACTTTTCATGATGTCTCATTTGCCATCAGCTGCAACCTTCGGGTGTTCCTGCAAACAACAGTTAGCAATAAACACACGAAAGTGTCTTTGTTCACCTTCGTTGAATAGGGTTGCAAAAACCACGGTTCCCCGTTAATCAGTATAAATATTGCCTGTGATCAGGCAGAATTCCAAAGAACTTCCTTGACAGGGTTTCGCAGCTGTACTAGCCGTTCTCAAACCGGAGCGTCTCAAAGTAGACAACACGGAGTGAGTGAACCGGTGAATTAATGATTCACCAATTAATGAGGAAATTGATTTTGAAAGACAATCGCGTATTGCTAGAGAAAGAGCTTTTGCAATACAATGAGAGTTTTATGATAAACATCAATTTTATGTCAAATACTTTTGTTTGAACATTATGTGCAGTCAATGTGCTCGAAAGGAAGTAGTTGAGCACATCTAACGATTTTCCAAAAGTATCCGTCAATTCATTTCCTGGAACAAGTTTGATTCAAAAACTAATCGCCCCATCATAGCTTTCCAATTGTCACTAGTTTGATCCATGAAGGATCTCACATGTCACCTACCAAGAGCTTGATTGATGTTCACTCTAGGAGGATTTCCATCTTTATCGTGAATAATTGCATATCACTCAGATGTTCTGGTAATACCGTAAGGATAATACGTAGGACTCTAAATATATTATCTTACTTTCCACATTGTGTGAAACAGTAAGCATATTGTAAATGTGTCCTAATGAGATTTATGGATGATCTCTTTGGCTCTAGACACAATAGTGCATTTTCATCCGCTCCTGGAGACTGGGGAGGCGTCTCCTGTTTAGGTATCACATAGCTCGCAATGAGCGGTCAATACATTGCACTGGGTTCCCCGTGAGAATGAAACAAGCTCTTTTAAGAGAACTTGAGTGGTTGGGAAGTTTAGTGCAGTGCGTCACTGGGTCCATGACGTCTTGTCTTCAATACCGGTGTTACCTTAGTAACCGCCAGTAGCTTATGAATTGAACCCGGTTTCTGCCCTAAGGTTGAATATATGGAGGGCTATTTTTTTCACCCTTTCTCATTTAATTTCTTTTTCATTCTTCAACCCCTTAAGTGCTTATCGAGACTTCATCACTAGAACCTTGTTGGGTTTGTTCCAGTCCTAGCTCTATCTCAGTCGGCACTCTTCCCTTTCTCACTTTTCTCCTTTTTTCAATCATTCCTAAGGACTTCTAATCTATCTAGTGGATTGTCCCTGGGAAGATCCTTCCAGTTCTGGTGGATCATGGGAACTCATACCTAACCTTAACCATCCTTATAACTCAGTGCATTAAAGTAAATGGTCGGTCTTTGGTATTTTTCCACAAACGCCTTTCGCTCCCATTTAATATGTGCATCGGTATTATGAAAGAGTTTAGCACATATGAGGGAGCATATTATTGAGTCCAAAAGATCACATTTTATCAGATTTCATTTTTAAATCACATTCTCTCCCCCGATCAAAAATATCAAACCTTTTGACATTTTGGATCTCAATTGATTTAAATAAGTTAGAAAACGTTTTTGGGAGAAAATGTGGTCAGGTTAAACTTTGTCTGATAATAGGAACATTTTTTGAGCTCCCTTTTAATTTATGAGGGGGACGGTTATGTGTCAAACCTAATGAGTTTATAAATGATTTTGAGTTCAACGAGAAACTCATGAAAAATTCGTCCATTGACACATAACAACAAATGTTTATTCACTACTTATGATGCACAAAGAAAAACATTTGATGATCTAAAATAAAATTTAAAATCACTCTCCCCCTCAATCTATGACCATTTGTACATTTAAAATTTTGAGATAAATTAAACCTTTTTGTCATAGATTGAGTGGCAAATTTTATGAGAAACTTAAGTCCAATTGATTTTCAAATATTGTTTTAAACCACCATTATATATACAAAATATTTTTCTGAAGAATCATAGATGGGAAAATATTTATTTTGGTAAAAGAAGACTTCTCTTCTTAAACAAGAAATAATGCACTGAAATGTACATTAAATCGAAGAAACACGGATATAAAGTAATCCGTGCCCGGGTGAACATCACCCAATGAGAGGAACAACCGTCTTTTTGGCGACATGCTTTCCCCATTTTGAAGACCGGGTTGCTATCTGAAGTAATAGCAAGCCATAAGTTTGAAGTCCGGGTTACAACCTGAAATGACTGCAAGCCATATTGAAAGTTTTTTTTTTTTATTTTATTTTTTATTTTTTATTTTTTTTTTAGAAACGACATGTTTTAGAAAACATTATTTTAAAAGATAGAAAAAATCTCGCTCAAGCATATGTATGAATCCGTGCCATTATTGAATGACATTTCAAGAAACGTACATAATACTGATTATACAAGAGACATGTCGCGAGAAGAATATATATATATATATATATATATATATATATATATATATATATATATATATATATATATATATTGAGCTTTTATATTTTGCAACTTTTTATGGTTTTTGTCGGTTTTATATTTTTCTATTTTCTTTTTGGTTTTAAAATATGTACTAAGTATATTATTTAGTTTATGAGAATGTTGAAAAGAGTACCGAAATAAGGATATTGTTCAGCACGTTGCAGAAGTTAGTAGTCAACATCTCTTAAACTTCCACCATCAAAGCTTTCGATGCTCCTGAATAATCTTCTGATGTTGAGCCTTCTCACTGTGAAGCTTTGATAGACCAGCAACGTATCATCTCACGCTTGAATAGTTCTTCTCATCTTTCTTCCTGCTGAAGGCTGAAGTAATGCGTACCAAAAAGTATCCAAAGACCACTTCCCCCAAGTAGTTGAAATGATGTAATCAGTCTCATTAAATGAAGCTCAAAAACCCGAAGTACACACACAATCAATTGTGCACCTCTTTTATCATCAGAAACTGTTTCTTACATCACTTCCCCCACATAGTTGGAATAATAGATCAAGAGAAATGAGTTAAAACACTGATCTTCTCTGCGGTTATGACATTTGTCTTCCCGGAATAACTTCAATTAAGACGAAGTATAAAGCTCATCACGGTTACTCGTTGTGCGTTCCGATGTATGTCTCATTCCCCCTTGCTGGTTTTGATACCTCAAAATCAGCAACACATCTTAAGCCCATATACTTGAAATCTTGTGAGAAGAACACAATAAGCTCAAATGTATTCTGTGAGAATCAACTTGCTGAAGAGCAATGTGAGCACATCTAATAGGGATTAAATTAGACTTTTCACTCTCCCCTAATTAGTGCTCTCCTCCAAACTGACAACCTTTCTGATGAATGCCTTGAATATGAAGAAGTCTTTTGATAATTAAATGCATATCATCTTTAGTCTTCTAACACGCAAAAGAGAATGTAGAACAGACTATAGACTGGACCTTCTTCAAGGTTGTTCATTTAGGAATAGAATATCAACATCTTTATCTGACCAAATGCATTCCAGTTAGATTACATTGACCAAATTAGCCCATAATGCACACATGTACCCAACACAAGTCAAAACGATAACACCAAAGTAACAGGTTGAAGCACTGATCATCTCTGCGGATATCAACTCCGGAATAAATGATTAAGCCCGATCACATGAACCTGTTGTGCGTCCTTGATGTATACATTTCTCTCCCCTAATGGTTACGATTAATCAGCTCGTGATGTACACATGAAATGATAATACCAAAGTAACAAGTTGAACCACTGATCATCTCTGCGGTTATCAATCCCGAAATAAGTGATTAAGCCCGATCACGTGAACTTGTTGTGCGTCCTTGGTGTACACATTCCTCTCCCCTGATGGTTGCGATTAATCGGAATCATCATAATGATGTGTACATAAAGCATTAACTGGAAGCCCATCATCACTAATAATATTAGCCCGTGAGAAGATGTCGATAAACTCTCACGAGTCCTAAACTGAAGTATTCAGGAGTCATGAGATGATGACTAATTGAGTTTGCTCCCCCTCAATTAGGTCATCGTATGTAGAGAGCTTCTTCAATAACTTACGAAGTTTCTGAATCGGCTCCCCCACAAACTGACCATCCCTTTTTATAGATTCAACACTTTAACGTCATGATCACGTTTGAGGGTCTTGATGTTAACCATCTTCTTCTTCATCTGAATCAGTCAATCAACTGGAGTACTAAATGATAACACCAAGTTCGAATCCCAGAAGTGACAATAGAACTCGAACATAGTAATAAACCACGGAATATTTCGGAGTGGAAGAGACCAATCTCCCCAACATGAATAATTAAGCTCGATCCCTTCGTGATTTATAACCCCAGCATACACATTTCTCCTCCCACAAAAAACGAGAAAGAACACATGCCTATTCTCCCCCTCAAAAGTGGCATGCTAATGACCTTTTTGCCATAGTCGAAAGGAGAAGGACATATGCTTATTCTCCCCGTCAAAAATGACATGCAATGACATTTTTGCCATAGTTGAGATTCTGTGATGGTTGAAATTTATCAGATGCAGCATAAATATGTGTGTAGCACCAAAAACTACTGCGAAGAAGATGATGATAAAAAACTCTCTTGAAGCAGCCCCTCTTTTGTTTCCTCATCAATGGCTTAGCAAATGAAGAGTTTAATGAAACTTATAATATGCCTAAACCACTTGTTGAAATGTGTTAAACCTTAGATGGAGTAAATATCTGCGTACAAGAGCCAAATGACCATTTTACAAACATCATCAACATGTACATTCTTCACCCTTTCCCTTCTCCCCCTCAAAAATTGCATATGCCTGTTTGCAATTATTGATTGAATAAGAGAAGCACAAAAATATAATCCAATGCATGTTTATCCACTTGATGACTATACGAACATGGGAAAAGCATGAAGCTTGTTGATGAGAATGGTCATAAATAAGAAGATTTCTCTTCTTCCGAAGATAAGGCGCACTAAAGCGTACACCTTTATTTTCTTTGAGGAACGGAGCCTGAAGTGTTATCTGCAGACGCCATAATGTTGACAGTGAGGACCAAGGCTTGAACTGATTTGTTCAAACGTCATTATGATGAAGAGCGAGGCCTGAACAGATGTCATAATGTTGAAGAACGAGGCTTGAACTAAAGTGTTCAAACATTATCTCTCTTTTTTCTATTTCTCTCAGCTAACTCGTTACCAATCCCATTATCATTCTGTCGGCTCTTTGTTGTGACTACTGATGGAGAAAAACCCAATATGATGAACTTGAGACTAAAGTAAAATAACCCGAACTTGTGAGTTAAGCTTGCACTAATGTGTGACAAAGAGCGGTGTAGAGAGTTCGTGCAACATCGAATCCCTAAGTACTCTATACTCTTCAACCAACCAATCATCAAGTATAAGACGTACATCACCTCTTGAATATCCACAACTTCGTGTAACACTGAGCACTACAATGTAACTCCTTAAAATGATAGTTATTATATGGTAATAGAAAGGAAGAATCCCAAAAATAACTAGATATCCAAGTCATCGTCATTGTAAAGGTTAAAAGCTCGAACAAGGATCTCGAAGAATCTTCATCCAACCACCCCGATATCTTCAGATACTAAGTACACGCACCCGTGAAATTTCACTTCAACCTCAAATAAATAATAATGAATTAACGCCGTAGTCACATCTTGTGGTTTAACTACCCAAATGTAGCCTCTTTGATGTTTTGAATGAACTTTGATAATGATTTTATCCCGATCATGTCGAACACACATAACCCCACAAAAACACATAACCCCGTAAAAAATTCGTTATAACCAAAATGCCATGAAGTATGTCAAAACACATCCAATACCTGAAGTACATACATTATCCCTTCTTCGAAGTTGATGTCGTAGCACCAGTGTCAATTAAGATCCGGAAATGCACTTTTCTTTCTCCAGGATAGTTTCATCATCACGGGATTTTACAAATCTATGATTTAAACCGAGAAATAGGTTCTTTCGCGGGATTTTACAAAACCAAGAAGAAACCGTGAGACAATGATAACTTGAATATGTTATGACAAATCTGGTTTTGGTGAATATCTGTTTGTGGGAACATGCAAGAGATCAACAACAATTCTTCTCACATATGTAGAATACTTCACGAACCATACTAAGTAAAGTAGTATAAACTACTTCCCCATGGAGGTTGACCTTATATCATCAAAGTACACGTTTCTCCCCCATGATGATTTCGAACTTTTGGAAGCATCATTGACGTGTATGACCATATACATGAGAATTTCTTGTCATAAGCAAACATCTTGAAGAAAATCATGAATGACATTGAAGGATCTAGAAAGATTTTGCTTAGACTGTGAAGTAACTTTGACGTGCTGTAGTGCCGAATATTCCATGAGAATTGGTGATCACATCTCAACCCTTAAACCCATTAGCTAACAAACCAACCTCGTATTCAGTCGGCTATTGTTGTGACCATATGGTGGAGTAAACCCAATATACCAGACTTGAGAATGAAGTAGACTTCCCCAAAGTTGTTACTTAAGCTTGCACTGTTATTAGAAGAACGGTGTAAAGAATTTGTGCACCATGCAAATCTCTAAGTACTCAATACTATCCAGACAAAGTATGAGACTATCATCACCTCTTGCGATTATAGTTAACCAGGTCTTCAACCATCCACCCCGACTTCTGGAAACTAGATAAACCAAGTCTTCAACTTAAATCTTAAACACGAGCAAGTTATCGTTGAAAGTCATGCATCCAACCAACCCCGACTTCAAGATAAGATAAGTACGCGCCTTCGTGAAACCCACTTCAATCTCAAATAAGGGATACCCGATCAACTCCGCAGTCACATTATCGTTAACGTACAAAATTTAGCCATGAAATAAGTACCCCCGTGAAAGTTGGTGATATACCCTAATTCTTTAGATCCCCCCTATTCTGCGGATCGAACTCCGCGGTGAGTTCGCTGGGGGGTTCAGGGGGCAGCGCGCCCCCGAATAATTTTTTGGTAAATTAGGGTTTGAAAACAAGGGTTTTGTATGTTGAGTTTTCCGTACTTGTCAAAAAAAATACATAACCCCATGAACATTTGTAACAGTCAAAATACCACACATTTGCCAAAAATTGTATCAAAAATTAACAAAATGTATAAAACATCTTGTATTTTCAAATATTTTAGCTCAAAAAAATATAAGCTTATGATCAAGAAATTTCGGCCCCATATTTGCATATACAATTTTCAGGCCACTTAAACTTTTGTGTGATATATCATGCAGGCCCAATAATAATAAAAGCCAATCCAAACGCAAACCAGGTACAAGGCCCAACCACACAATCCAATGCCACTTACCCTAATTATCAGGTATTTAATAACAAGTAAACCATAATAAAACCCTCATTAGTCTAAACTTAAGACACACAACTAATATCATCCGCCCCCACTTCTTATCCTCTCTCGTATTGCAGTCACCATCAAAAATGGCGCCCCTCATCTCTATCATATCTTCACCGTCATCATCAATCAAAGACACATCTGCATCTCAGATTCATCAAATAACTCATCTCTATCTCATCATAACCGTATCAATCGACACATCACAACACACCGTTCGTGTTTAATGTAGAATACTAATTAAGTTGGAAACATGATATCTTTGTGGTTTGTGTGGCGTTGGAATTACAAGAGAAATAGGGAGAATGGAACCTTGAGAGAAAAATGAGAATGTTAGATTAAGATGAATAAAGATCCAACCCTCTCCACATGTGGAGAGGGGTATTTATACTTACAACATAAATGCCCACACCCGGGCTGTGGATCAGGCATACAGTGGGTGAAGACCCCGTCCTTCTTCCACTCTGTTACTTAAACTAATACTAACTAATTAATATATAAACTAACTACGAGCTAACTTAATGCTATTACAATAATCAAATGACCGAGACTTTTACAGGAATATTTATATTCCTAACAATCTCCCCCTAAGCGAGGTCACCTTTGAAATTAAGATCTTTGGTCTTTAAGCATTCTTTCGTCTCTGTAGCTCGTAGGATCTGATTCTTCACTTTTCTACACACTTTGTACTTCAAGCAAGCGAACTTGTGATTTGAATTCCTTCGTGATATGTGATCTTTGAGCTTCTTTGAGATCATCAGCCAAAGTAAATCTCCAAGCTCATCCATAGTTGTATTGCCTTCATGTGATGTAGTGACTTAAGGACCATCATGCTCACACCCTTCTGTATCTGGAGACTTTGCATTAGAGTCGTGGATCAGGAGACTTTTTCATCAGAGTTGCGGAAACGTTGTTGGTAGTCTCTCAACATTTGTTGTGGCAAGTCTCTCATCTTCATTGATAGTGTGGAGGATGTGTGAGCATGATGTATGGATTGACCCGATTCAACTGGAAACTGGAGCCATCAATGCCATCTTTATATGTGTCCCTGAAATAAAACAGTTAGCAATAAAGATAGAGAACGAACATGGCTTTGTCATTCGTTCTACAAGGACAGACTACCCTCCAGTTTTGTGAAAACCGACCTGTGATCAGGTAGTCTCTTTTAAAGAGGACTCTCCTTGACAGGAATTTCTATCTTTTAGTAATGAATTTTCCAAAGAATCCACTTTGGAATCTTCATACTTAGCATGTTCTCATACCGGAACGTCTCAAAGCAGACAGCACGATAGAGTGAATCGGTGAATTGACATTCACGGATTGATGAGAAATTGATTTATAAAAATCACTCGCGTGTCATATGATAAACATTTTTGAGACATGGCGAGAGGTTTTAGCTTAGAATCACATTTCCATCAAAAATACTTTTGGTTGAAACGTTATACACAATCAATGTGCTCGAAAATTAGTTTGTGAGCACATTGAATGGTTTTTGCAAAAGTATCTGTCAATCCATATCCTGGAACAAGTTTGATTCAATTTTGAATCGCACCATTGTTGCTTTCCAGTTGTCACTTAATGATTGATCCAAGATGGATCTCACATGTCACCTACCAAGAGCTAGAGTGATGTTCACTCTAGAAGGATTTCCATCTTCATAGTGAATATTTTCATATCACTCGGATGTTCTGTCAATACCACAAGGATAATGCGTAGGACTCTAAATATTTTATCTTATTTTTCACATTGTGTGAAACAATAAGCATATTTGGAATGTGTCCTATCGAGATTTATGGATGATCTCATGGCTCTAGACTCAATAGTGCGTTTTGATCCGCTCCTGGAGACTGGGGAGGCGTCTCCTGTTTAGGTATCAACATAGCTCGCAATGAGCGGTCGATACATTGCATAGGGTTCCCCGTGAGAATGAAACAAGCTCTTTTAAGAAAGCTTGAGTGGTTGGGAAATTTAGTGCAGTGCGTCACTGGGTCCATGACGTCTTGTCTTCAATACTGGTGTTACCTTAGTAACAGCCAGTAGATTATGAATTGAACCCGGTTTCTGCCCTAAGGTTGAATATATGGAGGGCTATTTCTTTTCACCCTTTTCACTTCATATCTTTTTCATTCTTCAACCCCTTCAGTGCTTACCGAGACTTCACCACTAGAACCTTGTTGGGTTTGTTCCAGTCCTAGCTCTATCTCAGTCCGCACTCTTCCCTTTCTCACTTTACTCCTTTTTTCAATCATTCCTAAGGACTTCTAATCTATCTAGAGGATTGTCCCTGGGAAGATCCTTCCGGTTCTGGTGGATCACGGGAATTCATACCTAACCTTAACTAACCTTATAACTCCATGCATAAAGATAAATGGTCGGTCTTTGGTATTACTTCCACAAACGCCTTTTGCTCCCCCTCAATATGTGCATCGATATTCGAAAGTGTTTAGCACATATGTGGGAGCCTATTTATTGAGTCCAAAAGATCACTTTTGGATCCCAAATGATTTAGATAAGTTAGAAAATGTTTTGGGAGAGAAATGCGGTTAATTTTCTAATAAAAGGAACTTTTTCTTGCTCCCCCTCAAACTGTGAGGGAGGTTGTTATGTGTCAGATTTGAAGAGTTTGCAAAAGATTCGAAGTTTTAACGAAAACTCTTTGAAAATTTACTCATTCTGACACATAACCATCACAAATCGTATTGTTGCTTTTGTTTAGTACAAAGTGTGGGGAGTTTTGATGATACATAAAATTTTATGAAATCACTTTCCCCCTCAATCAATGACGGATGTTAAAACATAAATATTTTCATAAAATATTAAAGTCATTGATTGAGTGAAAATTTTATCAAACTTTTGAGTTCAATTTGATTTTCAATCAAAATCTCATGGTACCACCAAGTTTTGCACAAATATTTTCCGGAAAAATCATAGAAGGGAAAATATTTGGCGATAAAAAGAAGATTTCTCTTCTTTATCAAGAAATAATGCACTGAAACGTACATTAGATCGAGGGTGCATGAATATAAAGTAATTCACGCTCGGATGAATGGCACCCTTTGCTAGGAACAACCGTCTTTTTGGCGACGTGTTTTCCTCATTTTTGAAAAACGGGTTGCTATATGAAGTAATAGCAAGCCACATTTTTGAAGTCCGGGTTACAGTCTGAAGTAACTGTAAGCCATAATTTGAAGAATGTTTTGAGGAACGACATGTTTTTGAGAAAAAAAACTTTATTTGAAACCGAAAAAAACTCTTGCTCAAGCATATGTATGATTCCGTGTCATTATTGAATGACATTTCTAGAATCGTACATAATATTGATTACACAAGAGACATGTCGTGAGAAGAATATTTTTGTATTTTATATGATTTTTCAGATTTTTATGGATTTTGTAGGTTTTATATTTTTCTATTTTATTTTTGTGTTAATATTATGTACAAAAGATATGTGAAGCAACCCCTTTACTCCTCCTGATCTTCCTGAAGACATACGAGATCCTCAGGTGTGAGACACTTCATACGAAGGCGTGGGAGGATGAATTGAAATCGGTCCCTAGAAAGTGCTTTGGTGAAGATATCAGCTAGCTGGAACTCAGTCCTCACGAAGTAAAGTTCCACAATTCCTTTCTAAACTTGCTCCCTGATGAAGTGATGTTGAATGTCAATGTGCTTAGTCCTTGAGTGCTGGACATTGTTGCAGCAGAGTGCAATTGCACTTTTGTTGTCACAGTACATGGGAATCTTGTTGCATACGAAGCCATAGTCTGAAAGTTGAGATCTCATCTATTAGATCTGAGCACAGCATGAGGACATGACAATGTATTCAGCTTCTGTGGAGGAGATAGATGTACTCATTTGTTTCTTTCACGACCAACTGACTAGCTTATTACCCAAAAACTAAGCACCCCCAGATGTACTGCGACGAGTGTCTTGACATCCCGCATGGTCAGCATCAGAGTATGCTATGAGAGCCATAGAAGTGTCCTTGGGATACCATAGGCCCATGTGGATTGTACCCTTAAGATACCGAAAGACTCTCTTGACAGCTTCCAGATGTTTCTTGGTGGGTTTTGATTGATACCGAGCACACATGCAAACAGTAAGTAGAAGATCTGGTCTGCTGGCAGTAAGATACATTAGTGAGCCAATCATGCTTCGATACTTGGTTTGTTCGACCAGTATTCCAACATCATCTTCATCCAGTTTTGATTTTTCAATCATAGGAGTATCAACTGAATCACATGAATCGAATCCAAATTTCTTCAAAATTTCATTGGCATACTTGGATTGATTGATGAAGATGCCATTGGGATTTTGAGAAATTTGCAATCCTAGAAAGAACGACATTTGACCCATCATAGACATCTGGAATTCAGAACTCATCTCTTGGGAGAAACGGTCACACTCTTTGGGATCAGAGGAGGCAAATATGATGTCATCAACATAGATTTGTACATGAAGAAGGTTTTTGTCTGTTTTTCTTGTAAAGAGTGTAGGATCAGCAGCACCTTTGGAAAACTTGTTAGCAAGGAGGAATTTAGACAAGGTGTCGTACCACGCCCTAGGCGCCTGCTTAAGCCCATAGAGAGCCTTCTTCAAACGATACATATGATTAGGGCGTTCAGGATCCACAAAACCTTCGGGTTGGGTTACGTACACCACCTCTTTTAGATCGCCATTTAAGAATGCAGTCTTGACATCCCTTTGATAAACCACCATGTTTTGACTTGCAGCATTTGCGAGAAATATTCTTATGGCTTCAATTCTAGCAACAGGTGCGAAAGATTCTTCAAAGTCAATACCTTCTTCTTGAAGATATCCTTTTGCCACAAGCCTAGCCTTGTTCTTCAATACATCTCCATGCTCATCAAGTTTAACCTTAAATATCCATTTGAGAGCAATGATCATAGCACAATCAGGAGGCGGTACTAATTCCCACACATCCAGTCGGTCAAACTCATGAATCTCGTCCACCATTGCAATGAACCATAAGTGTTTAGACATTGCATCCTTGACGTCTTTTGGTTCAACTTTAGAGAGGACAGAATTGAAGAAGCACCACAATGCGTCGGTTGCAAGTTGCTTGCGGGTAGATGCTGGACGCGAAGGGTTTCCAATAATGTTGTCAATTGGGTGATCATTGGTCCATTTCCTAAGGTATTCATGGGGTTGAGGATAGGGAACTGAGGTAGCCGTGTTACATTCGTCGGAGGATGTAGCATCATTTGACGATTCAGGGGCAAAGATGTTAACAAATGGCTCATTATCAGGTGGAGCAAAAGGATTTACTTCAGATGAATTATCCATAGCTGCTACTCGTTGTACAAATGGAGGTTTGTCATTAGAAGTGGTAACTGAGCAACTGATGGTGGGGGCTTTAGGATCCCATGACAACGAAGTGGATGGCCCGTCATTATCAACTGGGACATTAGCTACCCCAGCTAGTTGTTGAACCACTGTGGCTTCTGGAGCATCCATATGTTGAGGTTCAAAGTATTCATCAAACATAGGGTCAAACAGTTTCTTCCAATCTTCACTTGTAGGAGGTACAAAAGGAGTAGCAGGAGTGAGATTCTGTACAAGCCTGGAGCTTATAGGTCCAAGAGACAAAAGGTTTGGTACCGGTCCAGAACTTGATTGTCCAGGAACCGGTTGCTCAGTCAGCTCATCGAAAGTAACATGGATCGTTTCCATAATGTCTCTGGTACGTTTTTTGTAGATTCGATACCCCTTTCGCTCTGGAGCATAGCCAACGAAGAAACCAATGTCGGCCTTGGCCTTGAGATTCCCAAGGTCTTCACTGTCATTAGTTGGATAGCACAATGCACCAAATACTCGAAGAAATGAAAGGTCTGGTTTTCTGCCATGAACCAGTTCATATGGAGTCTTGCAGTGGAGAGGATGTATCAAGGATCGGTTCTGTGTATAACATGCTGTTGCAATTGCCTCTGCCCAAAGAAACATGGGAGCTTTGGAGAATATGAGCATGGTCCTTGCGGCTTCAACTAAGGTGCGATTGTGTCTTTCAACAACTCCATTTTGTTGAGGAGTACGTGGAATGCTCTTTTGATGACTAATGCCGACACCTTCATAAAATTGAGTAAGTTGTTTATTCACAAACTCCGTTCCATTATCAGTACGAATGACTCTAACTGTTTTGTTGAGACAAACTTGCAACATCTTGATGAGTTTGATGATGGTTTCCGGAGTTTCATCTTTTGATCGTAGAAACTTTACCCACGTGAATTGAGAGTAATCATCAACAATAACAAGCACATATTTCTTTCCATTGATACTTTGAATCCTCATTGGTCCACAGAGATCCATGTGAAGAGTATGTAGAACTTCCATGATGGAATTGACAGTCTTGGGTTTATGGGTGTGCTTTTTGCTTTTGCCCATTTGACATGCTGAACACAAATGATCTTTTTCATACTTAAGTCTGGGCAAGCCTCGAACAAGATCCTTACGTGTGAGTTCATTGATGGTACCGAAGTTCAAATGGTTCAAACGACGATGCCACAACCATGATTTGTTCTTTGAGGCTTTAGAAAGCAAGCAAATTGGAGAGGACCGTAGCATGTCTTTGATAGAGATGGTATAAAGATTAGTGCCCCGACTCCCCTTGAGGAGATCAACACCATCTAATTCTCTAACAAAACAGGTGTGCTTTCTGAAAGCAACTTCAAGATCAGAATCACAGAATTGACCAACAGAAAATAGATTGTGCCCAAGTCCTTCCATGTAGTAAACTCTGGATATCACACTGTCTCCAAAGACGTAATCACCATAACCCATTATAGATCCAAAATGGTCGTTCCCAAATCTAACCGTACCAATAAACTTTTCCACGAAATTCTTGAGCCGCGAGCGATCTCCAGTCATATGTTTTGAGCAGCCTGAGTCCAAATACCAAAGGACGATTTGTACGACTTGCATTTGAAACCAAACAATGGTGGATAACTGAAAAAACTGGAGCCCCACAAACTGTTGGGGTCCGTTTGGTTAGCACACACAAATATTGGATTATCATATGTTACAGATATCTCACTGGAATTTTCACATTTTGATGCACTAGAACTAGGAGTGGTACTAGGTGCTTCTATTGGGAACATTCTACCAGTAGGTCTCCACTTCTTAACAGGCACAACTTTGGAGTTAGTGATCCTAGTCATTGGGCACTTTTCGCCTAGGGTGAATTTCCTTCCAGTAGGTCTCCATTGATAACCAACATTAGTGAACACTTTTCCTGTTTTATTCCATACTTGTTTTACCCTTTTAACACTCGAAACATTCTTAACCGGAGATTTCATAGTGGATTTTAGAAAGGACACAACACAAGCATCATGATTACCATAAAATAAACATCCGTTACAAGTCTTACAAATAGCACCAGAATTCGAATTAGTTACATCATTGTTAACACAAATGTTTGAATCAACTCGATTCCTTTCATTAAGCATAACTTTATTGTTCCTAGAGGATTCTTCTACTTCCTTCATAAGTGTACTCTTAGCCGGCAAGGTCCTATCATTCTTTGTATTGCACCTAGGCTGTGACTTGCTAGCATTAGATACACCTTTTCCTCCTGTAGAAGCAATGACAGGAACATTAGTATGATTGTTTGCTACTTGTTTACCGGTGATCATGATGGTGGATTGTGACATGGTTTGGGGATAATCTAATGTAACATGTTTGTTGCCACTGTTAGAGTGCGACGCAAATGACCTATCCGACTTGTTATCATTCTTGGGGCATGATCCTATAGCATATTCTAATAATTCCTGGGCTCTATTAGTGAGGAAGCAAGCACCAACAATAACATCATCCTGTGGTTTAGGTATCCTCTCATCTTCAATGATTTCTCTAAGTATGGCCAGACAATCCTTAAGATTTCTAAGATAGTTGCTATGAACTAACTCATTGTTCCTAATGGGAAGAGAGACATTCACAGCATCGCACGCATATTTCTTACAAGCATGTACATTGGAAATTGCATGATCACATGAAACGACGGGCATTTTACCCTTCACCATAGTCTTTAGATTCTCAATCTCATTTAACAAAGAAGTGACTCTTTCATTGTTTTGGTCATGTGTTATTTTAATAGACTCAAACAACTCTTTGTAACGTTGTTTAGCGTTTGACATTTCAGCACGAAGCCACTCATTTTCATGTTGTAATTCATTGATAATGCCTTGTTTCTGAAAGTTTTGAGAATCTATCAACTTCTGGTAATTGGTATTCATCACGTCGCTTTTGTTCGACTTTAATTGTGCAATTTGGACCTTCAATTTCCGAATCGTGTTTGAGTGAGCTTGAATTACTTCATCCTTTTTGGCTAATTCAAAACATGTGTCAAACTCAGGAGCAGCCGAAGATGTCTTGGCATTTGATATTTTTATGCTTTCTTCTAGATGTTGATATTTTAGTTGTAGGTTTAGATTATCAACTTCTAGTTTTGAGAAATTCCTGACCATGTTATCATGGTCGTCGTTTTGAATTTTTTCAGTAAGTTTGTAATTCTCCCCCTCAAGCTCAATCACACGATTCTGGAAAACATTCAAAGTAACCGACATTTCATGAAATTGTCGAGCAGATAATGTGGAGTCGGTTACATTGTAAAACACATCTTTAGCAATGCAATTTGCAATCAAATTTTCATTCATAATGAGAATGTTTTTCCTGTCAATTTCACTGTATATGAGATCAATAGCTAATTGGTTACCCTCACTTTCCACTTCATCAAAAACCTTTTTCATTTGAGTCACATCATCATTAATGATATTTTTAAGGCCCTCAAAATGTTCTTTGAGAAGTTTGAAAAATGGCATAACTTCAGTTAGGTAACACTGTTTTGTTTGTTCAAAACCCCTTTCCCCTTCTGTAATCCCTGTAGGTGTAATTCTTAATTTACATGTTTTCTCAAAGTCATTAAACAATTGACCTAGAACATACAAACCAATTAGAGTGTTGTAACACCCCCAATTCATGGACGCAGCGGAATTCGAACTGGGTGTTACTGGACGGCACAATAGTCACAATAATAGAAAACGAACTCCAATTGAGTCGTTTTAAAAGATTTATCATTCAAATTATATAGATATCAGAGATTACAAAATGAGGTCCCAGATGGTTCCATGTTTACAAATTAAATGAGTTTTGAATGATAATAAAATTTATAGCCCTCTTGAGTATCCGTGTCCTTCCGTGCCATCCTTGATCGTCATGAACCTGAAATACATGCTTGAGAGGTCAACACAAAGGTTGAGTGGAATTCGTAGAGTTTAGTTAAATCGTTTGAACACAATAATCGTAGTGTGAGCTATAGACTCACACTCATAGTTAGAAAACAAAATCGTTATTTATTTCACTAAGCTCATACAACCAAAGCGTTAACATCGAACCAACAAAATTGGCATTATAGAAGCCCTATCAAGGTACTTTTGCCGTTATACCGCTAAATCTCAAATATAGTGCATTTGTGTGAACTCATCGTTGTTCAACACAAATGGGATTCGTCAATCCCAATAGATCTATTCACAATATTCGCGCTCACTAAAGGTAGTGACTAATGGTTCATGATATAGGGACTTCGAACATGGCAATCGTTACTTAGTGATAATAAAACATCGTCGGGTAGCATACAGTAGAAAGCATCGTGTTCGAGTAGAAAAATAATAGCATGTATTCCCCCCATGGGTTTGTAAAATAGTTAAACAATAGAAAGTGGGGCTACGAACTCACCTTAAGTTTTGTAGTGAGTAGTGAATGTGATGGTCGAATCGTGAAGGTTTCTACGAGCAACCTATAATAGAATGTCGCGACTTAGGATCGGAGTAAAGAATAAAACGGAGTGCCTATATATATATCTTGCATTTAGTCCATGATGTGGTATGATGTATAGTATAAGTCTTTGAAAGAAAGATTCATGAAACATGTATGTTTTGGTATATCGTTTACTACCGTTCGGGCCGACATAATTCAGAAGTCATGTTAGTAAGCGTTCGAGGAGCCAGGACACTTTAACTCGTAAATCCACAACTCAACTCGACGGCTTACATAATGAACTCCTCACATGAGGCTCCCTACTATTGTAGTAGTTGATGAAATATATAGATATAAGTTTTGATCCGAAAAGTTACATGTCCGATACTTGAATAAACTTAGGAAAGTTTATTTGTACATGAAGATTGTTATTAGGGGTAGTTTCTTAAGTCTTGAATGACCATTTTCTCTTGGTAAAATCTCATGGTTTCCTTTTAAGTGAAGTAGATCCAAATTGCTTGTTCAAGTTATCGCCTAATTCATTGTTTCATGTTTACGCCTATGTAAGTTGGTATGATCATTTCGTCATGGCCTAGCCATGACCTTTGGTCCTTGTTCCAAGGTCATGAGACACAACCTTGGCTCTAGCCATGGTTGTGGTCTTGATTATAGGTCATAAGACCTCTTGTTCCTTTCAAAGTATAACCATAATCTAGTGACTTTCGCCTAAAAATGGGCTGTTTAGAATTTGAAGAATTTATCACTCGGAAAGCGTTTTCAGGGCTCGAGCTTCTTTGTTCCTGAACGAAAACGTCGTTCCGGACAACTTTTGTGTTTTAACTTTTTGATGAATCGGACCAGAAGTGGGACTTTCAAAAACTCAGAATGCAAGACAGGAAGGTTTGGGCAGTTTTGCCGGAAATCTTTGGTAACTTCAAATCGCCATAACTTTTGACTCGTATACTCGTTTTAGGTGGTTCAAATTGCTATGGTTTCCTTGTTAAGTCCTCTAATGTAATATGTAATGATCTAAAATCATAATTTTACCATTTTGGTCGTGGTTCTCCAAGAAAGTCACTAGTTTACTTGTTTTAGTAACTTGTTGTAACAATCGATAACAATAACTTGTTTTGCTCACTTTTATACATCATGGACATAACTACAAGACATAATATAGCAAGAATAACATGTAAATAATATGAACATGATTATTTAACAAGAATCAAGTTAGGGTTTGGCTCACAACTTTTGGCTTTCAAAGATGAAAGGAAGTTAACATGTAAGGATAGGACTTTGATAGACTTGCTTCAACCCACTTCACTTCATGCAATCTTTCTACCCTTGGTATTCTTGAACGATGGATGATGAAGGTTTAGGTGACTTGAGTAGATTTAAACTCAAGAGAAATCACCAAAGTTTATGTAGTTTGGAAGTGTTTTGATTATCTAAAAGAAACTAGGGTTTCAACCTTGAACTTGCACTTGAATCTTGCATAGAATTGGAAGAAGATCAAGCAAAGGAGATGGTGTTGGTGTGTTGTGATGGTGGCGTACAAAGGAAGGGGAGGAGGGAGTATTTATAGTCCATTTAAGGAGGTTAGTAAGTTAACTAGGAAGTTTCCTAAACTTGGTGACCAAGTTGTAATTAACTAATGATCTAAGGGTAGTTTCATGAGATGAAGCCACATGGGTGTGACTCCCCCTCCTAGTGGCGGTTTGGAAACTTGGGGAGAAAGGGTTAGACTTGTGATGATCTTATCCAAGATACTTGGTTAGTTTTGACTCCGGGAAATGCCAATCGTAAATGATTAAGCCTCAATACGTAAAACCGGGTGTCGTAAAATTATGGAACTTGGAAGAATGGTTAAACATGTCCATATAGTCCATAATAAAATATAAAATAAGTGGTAGGATCTATCGGGTGCTAAAACCCTGCTAAAAACTGGAAACACGGGTCTAAAACGCGTAATTCGCGTAAAACGCTGAATATTGCGTAAAATTGAGAAAAGTAAAATGTTACTTTTCTAATGTGATAAAAATGATTTAAAATGACTTATAATGTCTAGACTGGGCTCAGTCTAGTGTCGGTTGGTATTAAATGTCTTTTAGACATCAAACCGTAAGCCTAAAAATCACGAAATGACTTATATCATCAAGGGATGATTTTTGGTCAATGGAGGAGGGAAAAATATGTTGACTTTTTCTAATAAGTTGAAAAACTCAAATCGTCTTAGAAACGCGTTTTGTGGTCTAACGGTTAATCGCCCAAACGGTTAAGCGTGCTCATGCGAGAGTAGTACAGGCTTGGGTGACCTGTCGGGAAGTTTTTGGTCATGTTTTTCTCAGTCACGATTAATTCTCAAATAAATCATGAGTGTGTCAAACATTTTTCCGATGTGGGGTCACCTGACGGGGTCGAATTTCGTTGTACGTAGAATTTCTGATTGACGTTTTACCCTAAAACGTGTAATTCCGTGTAATTCCTTAATAACTTTCACGAAAATGATCTGATGGATGTCAAACATTTAATTTGCTATGGAAATGATTTATCACTCGAGAATATCAAATAAAAATCGACTTTCGGGAAAGTTTCGGGAAAAATGAATAGTAAAAGTGAATAGTGAAATTTTTCCGGGAATAGTAATTATCCTGAAAATGCGAATTGTTACAGTCTCTACCCCTTACGGGGAACTTCGTCCCGAAGTTCTTTGTGTGTCATATATTGGAGTGGTGTCGATGAAATGGTGTGGTTACTTATGAGGACTAAAGTCTGGGATTACTGGTGATGTAATTTGATTTGTCGTTTTAGTGTATGGCGTAGGACGAGGCTTACTTTTATGTAGGAAAGGTATGGTAATAGTCGAATATCAAAGGAAATTGATATAGCATTCGAATATTAATAGGAATTGAGATCGTAGTTGCAATCATAGCCTAGTAGGTAATCGGTTGTTGTACCTAGTGTTTATTGACTTCATACTTATGTTATTTCGGATACAAATAAGCCCACTTGTTTATAATTCTTTATTTACATAGAGAGGCATCCCAAACAATGTAGATAAGGAAATATAAACTTATGGTTTAGTGATTTACAATGTCTTTATTTAAATGAAAAGGCATCCCAATCCATTCAAATAATTACAAATCATCCTACACAACATTCATACTTAGTCGGTGAGTTACAAGGTAGGGTTTTACGAGATGATACTGGTGTTCCAAGATGAATATTCAATCTTGTAAAGCTGGTAAGGGTGCTTGTGGTGTAGCTAAGGATGATTTGAGCTTTAAAAGTGCATCAACATCTGTTAATGAGCTTGTGTTTGTAACGGTTGTGAAGATAATGATGTGATATGTTAATGAACAAAAGTGTGTAGTGTATGCTTAACATTAATACTCTTAGGTATCGATGTTGAGTTTGCTTTAAAAATCTTAAGAGATTTTTAAAAGTTTATGACGGAATGGTATCCTAAACAGGATGGTACTTCCACGGGATGAAGAGAAGAATTGATAACTATCCCAAGATAGTCGTTCGGATTATCTCATAAATGAAAATTTTCAAGAATGAAATTAGGTAGTACAAATAAGGTGTTAAGATTTCGCTGAGTGGTAAAACACTATCGTGTCTCTAGATCGTTTAATGAATTCTGGTGGTTTATCGAGTTCAAGTAGGAAATCAACCTAAACATAACCCTAGTACAACTACTCTCAGTATTTGAAAATTTTAAGTCGAATATAGTTAGTCAGACTATATTCCACTGTCCCTAGGTTAAATATAGGTGACTAGTCTATATTTAGCCAAGGTTCGATAAAATTTTCAAATACCTAAATTAGGTATACTTGTGATACGTCCGTTGCTTTCGGGAAACTGTCCACTAAACAAAGGCGATGTCAAACCATTCAGTTGCAAGTCCCGCCATAAGAGACTTGTAACGTATGTTTTCACATTCCATTGCATAGAAGATAGTACGGGTAGATATGTGTGGAAAGGAAGTTGAAGTAATTCTAAAACAGTCTATACTGGGCTAGAATTACAAACTTTTAACAATGAAGGTTTCAGAAGAAAACTTTGATGAATGTAGAGAAAGTTCAGCTTTTGTCGATGATGGATTAGTTTGTCCTTTAGAAATCTCATATTTCTTGTTTGGAAATCGATAGATTGTGATGGGTTTTTGATATCATATGAAATGATATTGATGAGGTGGTGGAATAATTCGAGAGACCATTGCACAAATCACAATGTCTCGGAAGTAGATTAGACCATTGTGTGACTCAAAACATTTGAGAAATGATTAAGACCATTGTGTCATACAATGTTCGGGAAATAGAAAAGACCATCGTAATTCGTTACAATATCTTGGATATAAAATGTTGGAGTAGGAACATGGTTGGGAGAATGTGGTTGTGTCGAAATGCCATAGAATAGGCATGTGTAGATATGTTTAGATAAAATGATTGTAAATAACTCGAATGTATATATAAATATACTAGTATTTGTTCGTGTAGTGGAAAATGCCTAGTGTGTATATATGAATATACTTATGTTCATGTAGCATAAAATGCTTAATAAGTCCATAATCGTCTGGAGGATGGAAGACACGAAGATCGGAAGGCTATAAAATGGTTTTGCTTGTAGTTGTAGTTATAGTTTAGGTCTCAATTAGACCCGTTTCTCTATAACCATGGCTCTGGTACCAATCTGTAACACCCCCAATTCATGGACGCAGCGGAATTCGAACTGGGTGTTACTGGATGGCACAATAGTCACAATAATAGAAAACGAACTCCAATTGAGTCGTTTTAAAAGATTTATCATTCAAATTATATAGATATCAGAGATTACAAAATGAGGTCCCAGATGGTTCCATGTTTACAAATTAAATGAGTTTTGAATGATAATAAAATTTATAGCCCTCTTGAGTATCCGTGTCCTTCCGTGCCATCCTTGATCGTCATGAACCTGAAATACATGCTTGAGAGGTCAACACAAAGGTTGAGTGGAATTCGTAGAGTTTAGTTAAATCGTTTGAACACAATAATCGTAGTGTGAGCTATAGACTCACACTCATAGTTAGAAAACAAAATCGTTATTTATTTCACTAAGCTCATACAACCAAAGCGTTAACATCGAACCAACAAAATTGGCATTATAGAAGCCCTATCAAGGTACTTTTGCCGTTATACCGCTAAATCTCAAATATAGTGCATTTGTGTGAACTCATCGTTGTTCAACACAAATGGGATTCGTCAATCCCAATAGATCTATTCACAATATTCGCGCTCACTAAAGGTAGTGACTAATGGTTCATGATATAGGGACTTCGAACATGGCAATCGTTACTTAGTGATAATAAAACATCGTCGGGTAGCATACAGTAGAAAGCATCGTGTTCGAGTAGAAAAATAATAGCATGTATTCCCCCCATGGGTTTGTAAAATAGTTAAACAATAGAAAGTGGGGCTACGAACTCACCTTAAGTTTTGTAGTGAGTAGTGAATGTGATGGTCGAATAGTGAAGGTTTCTACGAGCAACCTATAATAGAATGTCGCGACTTAGGATCGGAGTAAAGAATATAACGGAGTGCCTATATATATATCTTGCATTTAGTCCATGATGTGGTATGATGTAAAGTATAAGTCTTTGAAAGAAAGATTCATGAAACATGTATGTTTTGGTATATCGTTTACTACCGTTCGGGCCGACATAATTCAGAAGTCATGTTAGTAAGCGTTCGAGGAGCCAGGACACTTTAACTCGTAAATCCACAACTCAACTCGACGGCTTACATAATGAACTCCTCACATGAGGCTCCCTACTATTGTAGTAGTTGATGAAATATATATATATAAGTTTTGATCCGAAAAGTTACGTGTCCGATACTTGAATAAACTTAGGAAAGTTTATTTGTACATGAAGATTGTTATTAGGGGTAGTTTCTTAAGTCTTGAATGACCATTTTCTCTTGGTAAAATCTCATGGTTTCCTTTTAAGTGAAGTAGATCCAAATTGCTTGTTCAAGTTATCGCCTAATTCATTGTTTCATGTTTACGCCTATGTAAGTTGGTATGATCATTTCGTCATGGCCTAGCCATGACCTTTGGTCCTTGTTCCAAGGTCATGAGACACAACCTTGGCTCTAGCCATGGTTGTGGTCTTGATTATAGGTCATAAGACCTCTTGTTCCTTTCAAAGTATAACCATAATCTAGTGACTTTCGCCTAAAAATGGGCTGTTTAGAATTTGAAGAATTTATCACTCGGAAAGCGTTTTCAGGGCTCGAGCTTCTTTGTTCCTGAACAAAAACGTCGTTCCGGACAACTTTCGTGTTTTAACTTTTTGATGAATCGGACCAGAAGTGGGACTTTCAAAAACTCAGAATGCAAGACAGGAAGGTTTGGGCAGTTTTGCCGGAAATCTTTGTTAACTTCAAATCGCCATAACTTTTGACTCGTATACTCGTTTTAGGTGGTTCAAATTGATATGGTTTCCTTGTTAAGTCCTCTACTGTAATATGTAATGATCTAAAATCATAATTTTACCATTTTGGTCGTGGTTCTCCAAGAAAGTCACTAGTTTACTTGTTTTAGTAACTTGTTGTAACAATCGATAACAATAACTTGTTTTGCTCACTTTTATACATCATGGACATAACTACAAGACATAATATAGCAAGAATAACATGTAAATAATATGAACATGATTATTTAACAAGAATCAAGTTAGGGTTTGGCTCACAACTTTTGGCTTTCAAAGATGAAAGGAAGTTAACATGTAAGGATAGGACTTTGATAGACTTGCTTCAACCCACTTCACTTCATGCAATCTTTCTACCCTTGGTATTCTTGAAAGATGGATGATGAAGGTTTAGGTGACTTGAGTAGATTTAAACTCAAGAGAAATCACCAAAGTTTATGTAGTTTGGAAGTGTTTTGATTATCTAAAAGAAACTAGGGTTTCAACCTTGAACTTGCACTTGAATCTTGCATAGAATTGGAAGAAGATCAAGCAAAGGAGATGGTGTTGGTGTGTTGTGATGGTGGCGTACAAAGGAAGGGGAGGAGGGAGTATTTATAGTCCATTTAAGGAGGTTAGTAAGTTAACTAGGAAGTTTCCTAAACTTGGTGACCAAGTTGTAATTAACTAATGATCTAAGGGTAGTTTCATGAGATGAAGCCACATGGGTGTGAATCCCCCTCCTAGTGGCGGTTTGGAAACTTGGGGAGAAAGGGTTAGACTTGTGATGATCTTATCCAAGATACTTGGTTAGTTTTGACTCCGGGAAATGCCAATCGTAAATGATTAAGCCTCAATACGTAAAACCGGGTGTCGTAAAATTATGGAACTTGGAAGAATGGTTAAACATGTCCATATAGTCCATAATAAAATATAAAATGAGTGGTAGGATCTATCGGGTGCTAAAACCCTGCTAAAAACTGGAAACACGGGTCTAAAACGCGTAATTCGCGTAAAACGCTGAATATTGCGTAAAATTGAGAAAAGTAAAATGTTACTTTTCTAATGTGATAAAAATGATTTAAAATGACTTATAATGTCTAGACTGGGCTCAGTCTAGTGTCGGTTGGTATTAAATGTCTTTTAGACATCAAACCGTAAGCCTAAAAATCACGAAATGACTTATATCATCAAGGAATGATTTTTGGTCAATGGAGGAGGGAAAAATATGTTGACTTTTTCTAATAAGTTGAAAAACTCAAATCGTCTTAGAAACGCGTTTTGTGGTCTAACGGTTAATCGCCCAAACAGTTAAGCGTGCTCATGCGAGAGTAGTACAGGCTTGGGTGACCTGTCGGGAAGTTTTTGGTCATGTTTTTCTCAGTCACGATTAATTCTCAAATAAATCATGAGTGTGTCAAACATTTTTCCGATGTGGGGTCACCTGACGGGGTCGAATTTCGTTGTACGTAGAATTTCTGATTGACGTTTTACCCTAAAACGTGTAATTCCGTGTAATTCCTTAATAACTTTCACGAAAATGATCTGATGGATGTCAAACATTTAATTTGCCATGGAAATGATTTATCACTCGAGAATATCAAATAAAAATCGACTTTCGGGAAAGTTTCGGGAAAAATGAATAGTAAAAGTGAATAGTGAAATTTTTCCGGGAATAGTAATTATCCTGAAAATGCGAATTGTTACAAGTGTTACACTGTGTGGGAAGAGTAAATGGTACGAGGTGCCTGGGTGTGTTGAGGGGATAAGTGGTTGGATCAGTAATTCTAAAGATAGTGCATGTGTTACCCACAATTCTTTCAGCTTTCATTTTCTTAATGTCTATATTCCAAAACACTTTGTCAGGAAGAATTCTCTTTTGAGGAACAACAATGGCAGAATGATTATCATTCGCATAATCATAGTGAAACACAATATTATTAGCTATGCACTTAGGATCCTTGAATCGTTCAGCAAGTTTTACCCTAGTTCTATCCTCCGCCTCATCAATTTCGTCATAGGATCTCATATCAGGAGGGGCATGGTTAGGTTCAAGTATAGTGTTTGCATCATATAATGCAGGTTGTGCACCTAAACCATTTCTAAGGCCTTTTGCTTTGGGCTTGGAGGCATCTTGTTCACTAAATTCATCACTTAGTTTCCTTTGGTTTTGCATCATTTGAGCAGATTGAATGGTTTGGCCTTGTGTGTACAACTTATCTTCCAATTTATTTTTCAACATTTTGAGTTTTGAGAAATCATTTAGAAGTTTAGTTTCTTTATCTTTGTATTCGAGTTTGATTAATGTCAAACTTTTTTGAAACTCTTGTTTTTGTTTGACGTTTTGATCCAATTGGTTTTTTAAAGAAGCTAACTCCCTTTTCAATGTTTCTTGTTTGGAATTGTTTTCAGATATGTAAGTACGCATTTGCCATTCCATTTTCTGCTCACGTTCATTCAGCTCAAATTTAGCACGCTGTTCATAAATATTCACTTGATCCTTAAGGATGTTAACTCTAGTAATCAAGGAATCATCAGGGTTGTATATCTTGTGCTCATGTACCTCATGTTCACTAGAGTCAATAGACGGCATGTCACTTGGTACAACAGGCAGTCCATTGTCATTCACATACATTTCATATGGGATATTATTGGTATTTCCCATATCAGTGGTGTTTGTGTTGACAATATTCTTGAGTTGTACCAAGTCACACACCCCCTGCAAAATTGTAGGAGTATTCAGATCAGGATTAAGTGATGTTGGTACCTCAGAGATAGCAGATGTGATGCATGAGTCAGGATGCTGTGGAGAGGATGCAGCTGCAGACAGATTAGCCATGAAAATAGTTTGAGCAGTAGGTTCGTCATCTACGTTTGAGTCAAATGCATCACATTCTTCAACTTGAAATATATTCGAGTCATTTAGAGCCATGTCCTGAACAGGCTGATCATCCACATCAGCATCAAAGGTGTTCCCATCATTACCAGCCAGAAAGTGCAGAGCTTCTTCATCCAACACCGTCCCATTCTCTTGCGCCTGCATCAGCAACATCTTGTACTTGAAGTACTCAGAGTTTTGAGGACATTTTGGGAGAGTGCAATTCCTAGCTATATGGCCCAGCCCTCCGCAGTTATAACATTTAGGCTGCTTAGCTTGTACTTGAAGAGCATTACCAACTCTGTATTGCCCATTATCTCTACCAGCATTTCTTTGATTGAAATTTTGTCTTCCCTGCACATTCTGCACCACCACCCTACCATCTTCTATGACTGCCTGGTTACGTGGATTAGACAAGGTCCTAAGTTGGTTATTAGTTGATGGAAGTGCTGCCCTGAACTGTTGGACCAGTAAAGAAACTTGGTTGGAGAGATTATCAATCATCATGTCAGTGTGAGAATACCCAGAATCCAGTTGTGTGTTCAAAGCAGATGGTGAGGGAGTTGATGATTGACCATTGGTTGGGGTAGACCTGGAAGATGGTTGTGATGGTTGAGATTGATCATTTGAGGTTTGGGTAAGCTGTTGAACATTAGAGACAAAGGCAAGAGATTCATTTGATGTTGACGGATTGAGCTTTTTTCGCATTAACTGATCATAAGCAGCATGTTTCTCATGTTGTTGGAGATATGCATAGAGTTGTTCATGATTAGTATGCCTGAGACATTTGTTGAGCTTAACGGCTGTAACAAACCTATCCCATGCTGGTGCCATGTTATTCACGAATTTGGAATTAAGCTGAATATTGGGCATTGTCATCTTGATGGCTCTCATATCATTAACCAGCTTGTGAAATCTGACGTAATAGTCAGTTATGCTTTCACCTGGGTTCATTTTGAAATGCTCAAATTCATCGTAAAGCTAAGACTCCCGATCTTCTTTAGTTAACTCAGACCCCTCAAGAAGCATTTTCACATTATCCCAGACAGCCTTGGCTTCAGTGTTGTAGTTGATAAGTTTGTAGACATCTTTGGGAAGCCCTTGAATGACAATATTCGATGCTCTGATGTCGGCATCATAGCGTTTCTTTTCTTCATCCGACAGCTCATTGTAAGTGCGAGGTCTATCTGAACCAACTACAGCCGGTTGTTGATCAGTTGTTGCGACCGTGTCTCTAGTAGTACCCATTTGAAAGGGTCCCTCATCGATGGATTTCAAAATGTTGACCCCATTTTCCTTACACAGACAATAGAGACGAATCCTTTGTGCCCGTGATTCATAGTCAGTTCTGTCCAACATCGGAGGTCGGGTGTCGGACCCAACAGCTTGAATGTCATCAGAGGATGTCGACATCACAATATAGAAACTACCAAACCGCAGAGTAGGAGATACTCGCAATGAAGTGCATTAGTCGCAGGGATAGTTAACCGCAAATTGACCTAACCGCAGAAATAATGAACCGCAGATAAGTTAACCTCAGTGAACAATGACCGCAGGACACTAACTGCAGAATGTAGCAAATCGCAGAATAATCCAACCGCAAACTGAGCAAACCGCAAGGACCTAATCGCAGACCATTTAACCGCAGAAAGCTAAACTCAATGGACTAACCGCAGACCACTTAACCGCAGGAGCTAAACACAATGAACTAACCGCAGACCACTTAACTGCAGGAGCTAAACACAAAGAACTAACCACAGATATCAGAAACTGAACGCAGACAAGCAATGCAACAGTAGACTTAACCGCAACTTAGAAATACGCCAAAAACCTAATCCAAACTTCAAATAGATTAAAGATATGGTATAACCAACTAAAACACAATGTTCTACTAACACCATTGATCATAAAAGTACATCACTAACATGTCTAATAACACTAGAAAGATCAAACCAAGATGTTTTACAAGAGAGTGACTTCAAACTCACAAAACTACACAAAACCACATCAAATCCGATTCTACAAGGCCCTAAGATGAAACCTTGGCTCTTGATACCAATTGTAGAATACTAATTAAGTTGGAAACATGATATCTTTGTGGTTTGTGTGGCGTTGGAATTACAAGAGAAATAGGGAGAATGGAACCTTGAGAGAAAAATGAGAATGTTAGATTAAGATGAATAAAGGTCCAACCCTCTTCACATGTGGAGAGGGGTATTTATACTTACAACATAAACGCCCACACCCGGGCTGTGGATCAGGCATACAGTGGGTGAAGACCCGTCCTTCTTCCACGGTGTTACTTAACTAATACTAACTAATTAATATATAAACTAACTACGAGCTAACTTAATGCTATTACAATAATCAGGTGACCGAGACTTTTACAGGAATATTTGTATTCCTAACATTTAATTAAAACACAACAATGATCAGGAGCCCATCTATATCTTTCATGCTCGATTCCCACTCGATAAGTCTTCATAGAATACGGCTTCAAAATCTTTGGTAAAGGTCTACGGTAGGCTTTGTTTTAGTTTTGTTGTGTTGGTCTTGAACGAAGTGAAGAAAGAAATGATAATTGTTGTTATTGTTTCTTTCTTTTGATTTCGGATATGAACATGAAGCTCAGCTTCACAAAAAATTGGATCGATTATGGCACATTTTCTTTCATTTGTTGACCTTCAAAGGTCTCGATATGTCTCTGATTATCATGAAAGAAAAGAGCTGAGATCATTTACATTTATGTTCACGTCAGATCAATGATGAGTGTATTCTTTCGATAGTTAACCTTGAATGGCCTGATGTAACCTTGAATGGTACGAAAGATTCAACTGAGATCTCTTATTTTATTTTCATTTCGAATTGTTGTGATGTTGACTGTTGTTACTGGTCTCGTGTATAGACCTGTTCTTCTCATCTTCTTATAATTTTTGTTTTATATTCATGGACTAATTATGTTGTGATAGAGTTGAGGTCAACAAGTCGGTAGTTTGGTTTGTGGTCAACATCTTCTTCATCTTTATTTCTTTACTTTAACGATTATGTTTCATGTATGCTAATCGCTAACCAATGAGAAAACAGCTAACATGAGCTAACCGCTAACTTGCTAACCGCTGTCTTGTTAACCACTAACTTGCTAACCGCTATATAGAGTTAACCGCTATATGGATCGGAGGTAAACGTTAGACCAGATGAGAACAAACCAGTCACTGGCATTATTTTTGTTTCGTATTTATCCCGTTTTTGAGCTAACCGCTAACAAGAAAATTAAGTACTCGCTACCAAGAAAGACTTTGGCAAATCGATGCCAAGAAAACAGTCACTAAAACCCAGATTCCGACTAACTTTTTGACTACATGATTCACGGAAAAGGACCAAAAACAGTCATGGATGTATAAGTAAACATAAAAACTATTAATCTTGGACTGAAATGAGGCAGAAATTGTTTTGCAGAACAGTGTAAGACCACATGGCTACCACACGGATTTTTGACCAATTTATTGAATACAAGACACTTTGTAAAAAGACACTTTGTAAAAAGATCGTTCAACCGAAAGATAGAAAAATAAATTCGAGTGCTCAAAAGTTGGTAGAAACAGATCAAACAAAAATACGAACCACAAAAATCAACCAAGTAACAAACCTAGGCTCTGGTACGAATTGTAGGATCGATATAAATGTTGATTCATGTGGTTTCAGGTGGTCTTGGATTATGGAAGATCAAATTAACCATAGTAAATATTAGAGAGAGAAAGTGAGAGAGAGGAGAAGTTTCTTGAGAGAAAATACACTTAGTGTGTGTGTATTGAAATGAAACAACCAACCCTTCCCTTATGTGGGAGAGGGTTTATATACACTTACATTATACGCCCTCCTACGGGCTGTGGATCAGGTGTACAGTGGGTAAAGACCCGTCCATCCTCCACGGTGTGACTATAACTATTCTAATATATACAAAGCTAAGAGCTACGCTAGGTATGTAAATACATGGGGTGACCGAACCTTTTTCTTAATCCTAACAAATTCTAACCTAGATAATAAATATTCCCCCGGGCTGTGGCGCCAAAAACTTGATGCGTGGAATTGCACCCTCGCAAAAGGTTTTACCTCTCAAGGGATCTTAAGAAGCTTGCAATCCCCACCTGGCAGTGTACCTGTTCGTTGTAGTATAGTATAGTGACAAGTACCAGGGGATTGATCGTTCAACTCTAGGAATAGTGTTCGCTAGGGTTAAAATTCTACTAAACTAGGTCTAGGGGTGAGGGATGATTCTTTTTGTATTTTTATATTTTAAATGAAAGTAAGTAAAATCTCGGGTTTTGAAGGAGTGGGCGGAATTAGTTGCTAGTCAACTAACCCAATTAACTAAAGATGCAATCAAAATAAAATAAAATAAACTTAAACTAAAATGTGGTGTAAACAATAATGAGAGAAAGTGTGTTTATTTAGATTTCATTACTCCCTTGATATCTTTTACCGGTTGATTAGCTTGTTACAATTGCATGGATGATGGGTTATATTCCTTAATACTAGTCGTAGGGCCGTGTACGATATTCCCTAACACCATAGGCTTCAACCTCAATCCTATGTCGAGCCGACTAAAAGCTCCTAACATGGTATCCCTAGAAGTTACCTATGCATTAAATATAACCCAATAATCGTAGTACACCTCCGATCATGTTTCTTAAGACATTCAAGCAAGTTACCAATTGGAAGTCTACCAGTTTTCTTAAGCCTAACATCGAATTCATTCATCCATAAGAATTATAAACAAACCATCAATCAATAATTAACATCTAGGTTTCATTACATCTAAGCAAACACGAAGAAAACCTAGCCTAGCATGTTAAAAAGAAAACAAGCATAAGATATAATCAAACAACACATAGACATATTGAATGATTTGGTAAAGTACTTATCTTCAATTGAACATGGAAGAAACAAAGGGTTGAAACCCTTCAAAAAGCTGGAAAATCCGTCTAGGGTTATATTCCCTCAAAGTTGCACACAATGAATGAAAACTAGAAAACTATATATAGACTTTGCAATCTGACGGCATCAAGAGTTAAGTCTGGCGCCGTCAACTCGCCGCCAAATTAAACTCGTATTTCCTAGATCCACTTTTGACGCTGTCACTCTTTATGGGTTCTGGGCCGTCACTCTTTACAATTACTCTTGATGGCCTTGGAAATTTTGTACGTGACGCCGTCAGACCCCCTTCACAAAAAATTCTGGTCCGTCGCGTGTATTTGATTTATCCACCCTTTTGTCAACACATGACGCCGTCACTAACAACTTGTGACGCCGCCAAAGACAATTTCCAGCATGCTTTTGAGACTTTGTCATTTTCTAGACTTTTTCGCTCCAAAAACGTCCAAAATGCTTCCTTTTGTAAAATTCCTCTCAAAAGTACCTAAAATGATAAAAGGAATGATTTAGGGTAATATTTGATCAAATAATCTCGACTTTGGCCTTAAATGACCCCCAAAAGCGGTACATTTTTCGCTTCATCACCGGACGTGACGAATATTCTATTATATGCTTGACAAGTATATACATCTCCCCCACTAAAGCTTAGGAGTAAAAAGTCTAAAGCGGTAAAAAGGGTTTATTTGGTTCATGTGTTAAACCTAGCTTTCTTCGAACATCACCTGCATAAACTTAGTAGATTGCTGGCGCGAGTCCTCGACACTTTAACTAACGGATGGTCGCTAGTATGCTTCATGGATCGCTGGCGCGAGTCCTTGATCTTTTAAATGGTGGATGGTCACTAATGTGCTCCTTGGATCGCCGGCACATTATTTTCATAACGGATAGTCACCAAGTTGCACACCAGATCGCTGGCGCATCATTATCAATCTTAAACTCGGATGGTCACCAATTCACACACCAGATCGCTGGCGCGTTAGCTAATTAGTCTAATACTTGGATGGTTACCACGTTATTAATACATTTAATATTCTTACTTGGCCATCATCATATCCGGATGCTCGAAAGCTAATAACGGATATAATAATACGGTTGGGTATGGATAACATTTAGGATAAAAATTGGTGTAAAATAAAAATATAAAACAAGAAACAAATAGATTAAAGTCCTAAGTGTGGTTAGAATACTTCCCTACCATCCCATGAATAAGACTCGTATCATTGAATAACTCACGCTTTAGGTAGACACGAATTATACTCAATAAAATCTTAGACAAAGAATAAACAATCCTTAGTTGGCGTTCCCATAACGTCCAACTCCCTCTCAATCCGTAAATATAATACAACAATAGTGGCGATAACTTAATACAAAACTTTACATTGTTGGTTTAAATAAACTACCAACTTCTTCTTTCTTTTTCTTTTCTCATTTTTTCGATTTTTTTATATAACCAAAGGTGTAAAATTTCACCACAATTCTATCACAATAAATCTGGATAATTTTTCCTTGATTTTCAGACTTTCAGACATAATGTAATAGTGAAAGTAGTAAACACACGAAATAAAAAACTGACTAAAAATATAGAATATGTACTTTCACTTACATTTCATTGTGCAATTTCCTGACCTAACCAAAGATAATGAATTTACGCACATGAACACATGTAACGCAAGGAAACACACTTTGCCAAAGCAACTAACCACGGACTTAAATCTACAGGGTAGGCTAAGGTGTAAGGAGTAATGAAACATAATAACAAGGTGTAAAAATCCTAAAAATGAGAGTAAACAAGGGTTTATACGGGGGTTAACTAACCAGTGTAGTTAGTTAATATCACAAAACATATAAAGGCTTTTTGGTGTAATCTTAGAATTTTACCAATTTAGACAAGTCACTCCAATTATAAAAATAATACTTATTATGGTGGTCTCGAATAATATACAAGTCAAGTTCTAAAGTTTACAAGTCACCGGCACACTCATAGATTTGTGAATTTTGAAATCACAATTTTAAAAATAAAGTCTTGTGTGCAGCTATGCAACTTAGATTAAATAAAAAGATGCTAAAAAAAATTTAGATTTTGATATATTAAGCGCAAATTAAAGCATATTCTTGAAAAATAAGGAAAAGTAAGAGTTAAGTAAAAGTTCTAATTCTCCATCCCCCCACTTAAGTTAAACAACGTCCTCGTTGTTTATTAAAATTAAAAATAGGAAATTAAAAAGAATTAGAACGAAAAACTCCCCTGAGATTTGCTCGGTTTGATCCTCCATTATGCATTTGCGAGTAATAACTATAAATACTACCATTTATACACCTGAGTTTAAGAAGATCAATACTTGCACAAAATTCATTAGTGGTTAGAAAATAAAAAATAAAAATAAAAATAAAACTGTAAATCTTCAGGTCAGTCGATGCGCCGCATCTTATTGAGGAAGATGTGCCGTATCGAGCCTGGAATTGGTATGGATCAGAAAGATTAGATGCGTCGCATCCTTAACCAGGGATACGCCATATTAAATAAACTGACAGAAAGTTCATAGTTCAGAAAATAAAATGCAGAAAAAATAAAGACAGATATGACCTGTGTAGTAGATACGCCGCATCTATTGATGGAGATGCGCCGCATCTGCTGCGGGTATGACAGACTCGACAGCAAAATCAGTAAAAATAAATATGGGTTATCTCCCGGTAAGCGCTTTTCTTTATTCCAGAGTTTTCAAGTTAGACTCACGTTCAGCTCCTATTTTGTTCTTATCACATCCCATCCATCGTACTTCATGCGAAAGATACTCTCATGCAATTGCAACACGTTTTCTTCGGATCTAGTTAATCTAATGAATTCTTTGGTCTTTATCGCAACATACTCTTCCCATGGCCCGAAAGAGTATTTGACGACTAAATTTTTTTTAGAGATCATCATTGGCGGGTTATGATAAGTAATTCCAAGAAGTTTGAATTTTCTCTTATTGAATTCTTCTTCTCCTTCGTTAATAAAATTAGAGTGATCATCCTAAATCAAATAGTCATCAAGTTCTTCCATTAATTTTCTTTGTGAATCATCGTAATTTTCATAAGCTTTCTCATAGGGATAATGGTTGATAGATTGATGATAATCTTGGATCTCGTCCATTTTTCTTTTTAATTCCCATTATAATTGTCGATCCAACCTTGTATAATCATCACAATCTTTATGCACCCATTCCCAGAAAGTAGTATTCGATGTCCCCTTTACTTCTTTTAAGTACTCGATTCTACCTTTCTCTTGTAAAGCTTCTACCTTGCGCGGGCAGTCTTCAATTTGATCGTACCAATCGTAGTTGTTGACATAAATAATGTATGAAAATGTTATTTATATTTTTCGATATCTCTATATTTTGACAATCACAAAATGTAAACTCGTCAATCGTTTGATTACTACGTAAACAAGTATTAAGCTAGTTTATATCATTATATCCAACTTAATCACTTAAGGTATGGATAAACAAGTGCTTAATACATCTCATGATCAAAGGGGTATTTAATTAACTAATACAAAGTTTATTTAATTATATAATCTTATTATATATTTTTGAAAAACACTTTTGGTAATAAGGAAAAATGTTTTAATCATACTAAATATATGATTTCAAATATTTAACCAAAATCAGTTAGTTTTTCACCAAATAAACTTTCCCCACTAAAAGACAAGTTTTCTGGCCGTTACAGTTGGGCGGCCCCCTTAATTATAAGGGGCGGTCCCCTTAATTTTAAGGGGGCCGGCCATGCTTTAAGGGGACCGGCCACGCTCCCCTGTCAGAAACTGTCAGATTTCTTCTCCTATAAATACCATCTTAATTCTGGAATTTTTCCCCACCTTTTGCACGAAATTTTCAGATCTATAACCATCTAAAACTCATCCAAAACCCTTTGATCATTTGTATATTAATCCTTGTTTCAAGTGATTCAATCCCTCATCATCCATTCTCATTCTAAGTGCAAAAGAAGAACTCTCTACAACCAAGTTCAAGAAGTGTTGAAGAGTAGTTGTGTATAGTGTATATATATTCATTTGTGAATATTGTGTTGTGCTTGTGATTAATTGTTTAGAAGATATAGAAGTTGTGTAGATAGTAGAAGTTGATTAGTAGTGAGGTAGGATAGTTGTGAAGATTGGTGTGTAGCAAATTGGTGTGAAGATTGGTGTGTAGATTGGTGTGTAGATTGGTGTGAAGATTGGTGTGTAGATTGGTGTGTAGATTGGTGTGAAGATTGGTGTGTAAATTGGTGTGTATATTGGTGTGTACGGTTTTCTCCGCCATAAGGGAGTTTGTTGACATAGTGAAGAAAACTCTCGAGTAGGTGACTCGGGGAGTGGAGTAGGAACAAGGAAGGTGTCCTTGTAGCCGAACCACTATAAATCCTTGTGTTGTGGTTTGATCTTTCTAACTCTTCTCATTACTTATTTATTTACCTTTACTATATTAGTTTTGTTAGTTAGTTATCATACAATTGTTCATATAGTGCAAGTATTGAATTCACATAAACTAGAATCGAAGTTTTTAAAACAAACTTGTGTTTATAAATTTTAAAAGGACGTAAAACTATTCAACCCCCCCTTCTAGTTTTCCACAATTGGTATCAGGAGCCACGTCTAGAAAGATTTTTAAAATATATTGTATTTTAAAACTTGTAACGATCTATGGAATCTGAAAAATATTTAGAAGGGCAATCTATGCAAAGACCACCACTATTTGAGAGTGATGGATTTCTATATTGGAAAAATCGATTCGAAACTTATGTGAAATCAAAAGATCTAGATCTTTGGCATGTTATTACCAATGGTGATTTTTTACCTATTCAAAATAACCCCGAAACTAAGAAAGATGAAATCGTACCTTTTGAAAAACAAAATGATGATTTAAAAAGAAAACTTGCTAAAAATAATGAAGCAAAAATGGTTATTTATAATGCGCTACCACGTAAAGAGTACGAAAGGATCTTTATGTGTGAAACCGCAAAAGAAATTTGGAACTCTTTATTAATAACTCACCAAGGTAATAATCAAGTCAAAGATAACAAAATAGATCTACTTGTTCAACAATATGAGCAATTCACGATTCCGGAAGAGGAATCAATTGATAATGCTTTTGCTAGATTTAACACTATCATCACAAGTTTAAAAGCACTTGATGAGAATTTTTCTAGTAAGAATTTTGTTAGGAAGTTTCTTAGAGCTCTTCACCCAAAATGGCGAGCTAAAGTGACGGCCATTGAAGAATCAAAGAATTTGTCAACGCTACAACTTGACGAATTAATTGGAAATTTGAAAGTCTATGAAGCAATTATAAAGAAGGACTCTGAAATGGTTAAAGAAAAACGTGAACAAAGCAAGTCAATCGCCTTGAAAGCTAGAAAGGAATTTAACAACGAAGATTGCTCATCTTCCGATAGTGATGACGAAGAATATGCCATGGCCGTAAGAGATTTCAAGAAATTCTTCAAAAGGCGAGGGAGATTCGTTAGACAACCACACGATGAAAGAAGAACACCTCAAAAGAATAATGATGACAAGTATAGCAAGAATGAGAGAAAGTGTTTCAAGTGTGGTGATCCGAATCACCTCATTGGAAAATGTCCAATGATGACAAGAGATCAAAATCAAAGAGCATTCGTTGGAGGTGCTTGGAGTGATAGTGATGAAGATGTGAATGAAACAACAAAGGATGAAAAGTGTCTCATGGCAAAATCATCAAGTGAGGTACGTTCCGAATCCGAATACTTTAGTGATGAAAATCTATCATTAGATGAAAAAGATTTAGATAGTGAATACAATAGATTATGTAAAATAGGACAACTAGTTATGGCTAAAAATAAATCACTAAAATACATAAACAACCAACTAGAAAATGAAGTGCTTGAACTAAAAATTAAAATACATCAACTTGAAAAAGGAAAAGAAATTGTTGAAGAATGTAAAACATGTCAAGAGCTTAAAAGTGAAAACAACATACTTAAGGATGAAATTTGCAAACTTGATAAATTTGAAAATAGTAGTAACTCACTTAGTAAAATTATAAGTATTCAAAGAATATCAGGAGATAAAACCGGACTAGGATTTAACTCAACTGAATCTTCAACAAGTGGAGCTAAAAACGTTAAATTTGAAAATGAACCAAAACCTTCAATACTTAATCCTAAACATTTACTCATAAAAAATAAAATAATACCTATCGCTAGTAATGAAGAAATAAAACCATTTTATAAACCATCTTTAAAAACCGAAGTTGGATCATCTAAACCTAAAGCAAGATCTAAAACTCCACCACCTAGGAAACCAAATAATACTTATCCTAGACCTAAAACACCTCAACCAAGAACAAACCATAATAGACGAAACTTTAACTATAATCAACAAATGTGGAACTTCAATCCGTGGGGAATGTTTCCACCTTATATGCATCCAAGTCAAATACAAAACATGTTCGGACCAAATAACTTTGGACAAATGAAACAATGGGCACCAACGTAAATAATATTCGCCATCCAAACATGGAACTTTTCATTGTCACCTCTTGTCCGATTTACTTCTTGAAGACCTTGAAGATTAACGCATTAAAGACAAAAGGTACACATTTCCTTTTAAGTTCCTTGTCTAGAAATGCATGTTTAGTTTAGTGTGTTATATTCATGTGATTTTACTTGTCTTATTAATTTTTTTTAACTATATTATATCTAAATATACATATATACATATATATATATATATTTATATACTTAGCTATATTTAGGATCTTATAACCTAGGAAATAGATTTGTTGATATTCTAGAACTAGAGATTGTTCGTTTACGAACATTTCTTTTCCCCATTTGCCTTATTGAACTTTAATGTTCAATCAACACTCATGCTGATGAAGTGAGATGAGTCGAAAAATCTATGGATGAAACAAACTCCCGGCTTCCGTTGCATACGTCTCCCTCCTATGTTCTCGTCTTATAAGCCTATACTATATAATATATATATATATATATATATATATATATATATATATATATATATATATATATATATATATATACATATACTTATAAACCTTACACAACTTTCTCGTTTGCTTGACAACTTGATGAATCTCATCCGAAACGATCAAGAAAATTTTATTGACAAAATGTCAAGTAAAAATGTCAAGTAATTCCTCTCGTGCGTATACTCTTCAACGTATTTTTGATTAAATATAAATCTAGTATATATATATAAATATTTTCTTGTTTGTTCCAGAAACCAAAACTTGAAATATCAAATTTTTAAGGGCGGCCCCCTTAATGTTTAAGGGGACCGGCAGCCAATACAAGGGCGGCCCCCTTAATGTTTAAGGGGACCGGCCCTCTGAGAGCTCAAGCCCGTTTTTCCCTTTCTTCCTTTTGCCAAACACTCCACTTTTTCATCCCTCTCTTTCCCTGCCTCTGCTGTGACGAAATTCAAAACCCAAAAACCTCTCAAATCACTTCCAAATCACATAATTCGGGTTAATTCGCAAAGGGCAAATTCATCTAACACAATCACCACTACATATTGTAAGCTTTTCATAACACATTTCATCTAATTTCATCTTATTTGATCATATTCATGATTATGCATGTTTTATAAAATTTGTCAAATTTCATAATTTATTTCGAATTAAGCCTTAAAACTTCATTACCAAATGCTTCACCTAGGATTAGGATGATTGATTAACACTAGAAACTAGTTATTATAAACTATCATGTCGAAAATTTTTGAAAAATTTCATACACTCCTTTTCAAAAATTTTAGTAAACTTATTGTTGAATAATGATTTGAAAACGTGTTAAAACTAATTACATTATACTTGTGTAACTTGTAAAACTTGAAATTACATTTTTTCGACTAAGAAAAACTATGTTGGGTCACAATATAGGGGTGTTTGGATTATGTCCAAATAATATCAAAACATAGTCATTATAATTTTTATAAAATTTTGTTATAATTATAAACCTTAAAATTGTTTATCGAACTCGTCAAGATATATAATTCATATGTATATTGACGCACTTGAGTTATAAGTCACTAGTTAAGGAAGCGTTTGGTTTATTACTAAAAATGACATTTTTAAGTAAAAATACAAACCATCTTTTTCAAAAACAAATTACATGCATAAGAAACTCGCAAGAAATAGCTAGTTTTACAATCTAATGTAAATCTAGCAAATTTCATGATATATATAGATGTTTAAAGGGCGTTTGGACTTGTCCATAACCACCCATTAAACTTCGTAAAATATATCTAGAACGAGTTAAAAACAACATTAAGGAACATGGTAATCTACTTCTTAGGATTAGTGACGAAGTATGTTTACGTTCCAACATAAGCCTTAACAATAAACATATACTTTTATCTTTCTTTATATTTATTTTGGTCTTTTTGTATTGTTGATGTGTTTAGGTGAAAATGTCCAAAGCAACTACCGAAGATCTTTCTCACACTAAAAACTACATTCCCAAAGTTTCTCAACTCCCTACCACATCTCCTTCCATTGGACTTATCTATCGTCAAATTGAAGATAGAAATATTCATGAGGGACGTGTAGTAGATCTTGCTTTTGCTCAATCCGAGTACATAAATCGCTTGTTTTCAAGCATCAACTTCAATTGTCTTTATGAAATAAATGAACCTATTATTCCTCGCTTCATTATGGATTTCTATAGCCAAGTCACCGTCCAAACCAATGATCTTGATTTCATCACCATCTCTTTCATGATTCAAAATGAATTTATCACCCTAACTCTCGAACAATTTGGTCATATCCTCCAAATTCCATTTAGAGGTCAAGCCGTTTTCTCAAACGAGTGGGACCTCGAATCTCTTAATCGCTATCGACCAACCTTCGGTCCATATCTCGATGAAATTCCTCATCCCGACGAAATTCGTCAAGTCCTTGGTATAGATCGTGCCACCACAAGTCGAAAAATAAAATCCAAAAACGTTCAAATCTCTCCATACCAACTTCTCCTCAAAGAATTAAGCCCTCACATGAAGCGTTGGGAAGAACTCATTCGTGAGAATGCGTTTGGTACTGGAGGTCACCGGGACTATCTCCCGGCTAGCCTTGCTCACATGTTGTATTGTATAGCTGTCGAAAAGCCGTACAATTTGGCCTACTTCTTTATCAAACGGATTGAGTGTGCTAGAAAAACTCCCAAAGCCAACCTTCCATATGGAATGTTCCTTACTCGTATCTATCGTCATGTTATCGAGTACTACCCCGATCTTGACAATAGTATTTATGAGTCCATCTACCCCACTCTCCGTACTCTCGCTCTAAAACAAGCTCGACGAACTCGAAGTGACAAGGGTAAACCTCGTCGTCATAGCTTTCATGGATCATCCTCAAGGCAAGATGATGACGATGAGGAGGAAAACATCCATGATGCTAGTACCCCTTCGTTTTCTGAGTTCGTTGACGATTTAGAGGATCTTGACTATCCCAACTATTCTACTCCATCTCCAAGTGATCAAACTGAAGAAGTGCTTCATGAACGAACTACCGAGATGCTTAGAAGACAAAAGAGCTTGCACGAAGAAGTTAGAGGTGGCTTCAAATCTATTGGGAAGACTTTGAAGGGTATCTTCGGGAAGAAAAAGAAATGATATGGTCGGATTATGTTTGTTAAACAATGTTTTATTTTTTATGTCTTGTGTGCTATTTGTCCGAAGTTTATTCGGAAATACTTGTTATTTGAATATGTGTTTAGGATGATAACTTGATTGTCTTTGATATTTTTATGCATGTTTCTCTTGATCTATATATATGTTTGCATGATTAGTTAATGTTTATATAACTATATGACATGTATGCTTTCTAATAAACCAAAACAAATGTGAAATGTCCAAATTGAGCTTGCTGCACATTCAAACCAGAACATAACATCTTTCCAGAAAATTTTTGAAAATTTTTGGTTTCTGGGTCGTCAGATGGGCGGCCCCCTTAAATCATAAAGGGCGGCCCCCTTAAAATTAAGGGGACCGGCCACCATTTAAGGGGACCGGCCATCTGAAACAGTTTTTACACTGTTTTCTTTTGCATCCTGTGATCCCTTTTGCTAGTCCCAGCTATCATTACTCTTAAAAACCAAACTGATTTTGGAATATAACATTACAATTTCAAAATAATTCCACTTCTAAACATGTTTTCCCACTATATAATCCCCATGCATGTTTAATTCATAATTCATCATCCTCATCATTCATAAACCATCATCATGTCATCACCAAGAACCACCCATTCAAACAATGCCAAGAAACAAAAACTTGTCATTATACCACCCAAACAACTCTTCATTGATCTTACAAATGAAGACAACACCACCCCATCACCACAACCTCAATGTTCATCTCCTAGTGCACCAAATGCACCCTCCAAAACACCCTCAACAAATGGAAATTCTACTTCCTCCATACCATCCACTTCATCCATTAATGACTACATAAACACCCACTTATCTCCTCCACCAATGGTTCAACCATCACAACCTACCAATGAACACTCCACCCTTACATTAACCCTCTCATTATCACCATTAACACCTCTTGATGCACATTTCTCATCATCCCCTATCAATCCACCAACCTATAACCCCGTCCCATGGAGCTTACTTGAAGCTCATGGTGACACTTGCCTTTGTTGCATCCACAACCGAACAATTGTGTTCGGACTAAGAGATGAAATGCAATACATGTTTTCTCATATTGAGAACTTGTTGCATCCACAACCTATAAACACAACCCCTCCACCACCATCAACAAACACTCCTCCTCCATCACCATCTCCATGTTCACCATCAATTCCTCCCAATTAAACATGCTTGGTGACTTACAAATAAAAGTACCTCAAACCATTTTGGATGGCAAGCTCTAGAGAGGACTCTTATGTTTGAGCTTTGGTTTATTTGTTATGTGATGATTGTAAGCCTTTAAGGCTTTTGTTTGTAGCATTACTTGTTTCATTTGTTGATGTAATGCTTGATGTATTAATTTCACTTGATTAATGTTATGGTTATGTTTAGTTTATACTTTTGCACGCTATATACATATATATGTTGCTTGCTACTAAATATTTTTGCAAGATATCCATATCTCGATTCCTTTTGGCCTCAAAACGAGGGGGAGCTTACATCAAGGGGGAGCTTCCATTAACACGGGATAACCTTTTTGATGCTAACAAAAAGGGGGAGAAGTGATATAAACTCACTCTAATACTTGTATATAGACTAATTTTCGACTAATGAGTTTAAATTTTGTAATCATCAAAAAGGGGGAGATTGTTGACATAAATAATGTATGAAAACGTTATTTATATTTTTCGATATCTCTATATTTTGACAATCACAAAATGTAAACTCGTCAATCGTTTGATTACTACGTAAACAAGTATTAAGCTAGTTTATATCATTATATCCAACTTAATCACTTAAGGTATGGATAAACAAGTGCTTAATACATCTCATGATCAAAGGGGTATTTAATTAACTAATACAAAGTTTATTTAATTATATAATCTTATTATATATTTTTGAAAAAACACTTTTGGTAATAAGGAAAAATGTTTTAATCATACTAAATATATGATTTCAAATATTTAACCAAAATCAGTTAGTTTTTCACCAAATAAACTTTCCCCACTAAAAGACAAGTTTTCTGGCCGTTACAGTTGGGCGGCCCCCTTAATTATAAGGGGCGGTCCCCTTAATTTTAAGGGGGCCGGCCATGCTTTAAGGGGACTGGCCACGCTCCCCTGTCAGAAACTGTCAGATTTCTTCTCCTATAAATACCATCTTAATTCTGGAATTTTTCCCCACCTTTTGCACGAAATTTTCAGATCTATAACCATCTAAAACTCATCCAAAACCCTTTGATCATTTGTATATTAATCCTTGTTTCAAGTGATTCAATCCCTCATCATCCATTCTCATTCTAAGTGCAAAAGAAGAACTCTCTACAACCAAGTTCAAGAAGTGTTGAAGAGTAGTTGTGTATAGTGTATATATATTCATTTGTGAATATTGTGTTGTGCTTATGATTAATTGTTTAGAAGATATAGAAGTTGTGTAGATAGTAGAAGTTGATTAGTAGTGAGGTAGGATAGTTGTGAAGATTGGTGTGTAGCAAATTGGTGTGAAGATTGGTGTGTAGATTGGTGTGAAGATTGGTGTGTAGATTGGTGTGTAGATTGGTGTGAAGATTGGTGTGTAAATTGGTGTGTATATTGGTGTGTACGGTTTTCTCCGCCATAAGGGAGTTTGTTGACATAGTGAAGAAAACTCTCGAGTAGGTGACTCGGGGAGTGGAGTAGGAACAAGGAAGGTGTCCTTGTAGCCGAACCACTATAAATCCTTGTGTTGTGGTTTGATCTTTCTAACTCTTCTCATTACTTATTTATTTACCTTTACTATATTAGTTTTGTTAGTTAGTTATCATACAATTGTTCATATAGTGCAAGTATTGAATTCACATAAACTAGAATCGAAGTTTTTAAAACAAACTTGTGTTTATAAATTTTAAAAGGACGTAAAACTATTCAACCCCCCCTTCTAGTTTTCCACAGTAGTCTTCGAAGTAAACATCATTACCAACTCATCTCATCCCAATTATGCTTCCCCCATTACAGATTCCTTCATTCTTCCAGTCACAACTTGGCCATTCACAAGTTCCATTCTTGAAACGAATAGGATCACATCGATGTACCAATTCATCATAAAATGATGGTTTATTATAGACCCATGGTACTTGATTGTTCCATTCATACAACCAAGTTTTCTTGAATGTTTCATAAGTTTTGAACCCAGGCAAGTCTCCAGTAAATACAACAACATCAATGCTAAACAAGTAGTTAAACTCGTTAAATTGCTTGCACAGAGGGGTTTCATAATCAAACAAATTTGTCTCAATTCTAAACAACTCACCCGCCTCATCATCCATCTCTTCTTCATCATTCTCCGCTCTCCAGTAACTCCAGAGTTCGTTCTTTAAAAGTGAACCCATTTTATCAGGGTAGCGAAACTTAGATCTTAACCAACAGGTGAACTCGGGGCTAAATTCTTCCAAAAACTTAATTTTAAGCTCAACCCAACTGGTGATAGATTTTGTGGGCTCTTTGTTCAACTAACACTTTGCCTCCCCTGCTAGTGTATATGGAAAGATTCGTAGCATGAATTGGTTGTAGGTCATATTCTTTGTTCTGTAGAGGTTAGCAATTTCAAGGGTTTTTTCCATGTGCTTATTTGCATCTCCCTTTTCTAATCCACAAAAGTCGTTATCTTGTAGGAATTTGAGCAATTGTCCTTTTACAACAAACCCTTTGTTCCTATTGGGTGTTGGTCTTGCAATTTTCGGACTGCATTTTGCTTGGGCCTCGTTCATGTATTCCTCCATTATAGTGTTTTATGCCATTGTTTCAGTTACTTCTTCTTCACTAGCCTCCTCTTTTTCAGAAAAGTAATCGAGCTCAGTTGGGCTCGAATAATCTAAATCTCTTATGTTGAAAAGCCTTTAAAGTGAATGAAAGACTTTCTCAGGTTCGTCGAAAGGTTTGGTGAGTTCTTTAACAGAGCTCCGGGTCATGCACTTCCTGAAATTCAGCTCAAAAGCATCAGTAGGATAGGTTTTATGAAGTATAAAATCAGAAAACAAGTAATGAAAACGGAATACGAAATATAAAAGAAGCTGATATCTACTGTCGATGCGCCGTATCCCAGAATTAGGATGCGTCATATCTTATTATGTTAAAGATTAAATCGGACTTTTATTCAGAAAAATGATACGTCGTATCTGTGAAAATAGATGTGTCGTATCTTAGCTTTATTAAAGTCGAATAATTCGTTTTTAATAAATAAATAGATGCGCCGCAACTGTCGAAACAGATGCGTCGTATCTCGTTAGGGTTTTGAAAATTTTTTGATTAAAAACAGAATACGTCGTATCTAGGGGATAGATGCGCCGTACTTCGAATTTTAGGTTTACGCTATATATAAAAATAAAAAACGCAATGCGCCGTATCTGATAAATCAGATGCGTCGCATTGTTTAGATCAGCAAAATACAGCAGAGAGCAGTAATACAAAAGAATAAAAATAAAAAATGATAGAAAATAAAAATAAACAAACAAACAAGAAAAATAAAATATGCAAAATATACAATGAATGCAATCTATACTAATATACAACAAAGTTAGTGGTTAGAATCTAATTAAATTAATAATCAAATAAATAGATATTAACAATTTATTCCCCGGCGGCGACGCCAAAAACTTGATGCGTGCTATGTGTCAGTGTAGTATAGAAAGTTTTTACCTAATCAAGTTTTAAACTTATACTTAGCCGACTTATTACTAACACACACACTTAACGAGCAGTGTACCCGATCAATATGCATATAGTGGTAAGTAGAGTGTCGAAGACTAAAAATGGAACGTAATATCTAGTTGATTTGATCAGTATTTTAATATCTAAGTTAGTTTTACAATCCTAATCTAACAAAATGGGGGTTTAGCCTAAGAGACTAACATGGATTTAGTAATTAATAAAAGTAAAACTAATGAGAACGAATCAGCGAATAGCAATCACGTACACAGATAGATAATAGAAACACGTAAGAAGACTTGTCCTTATAGTTAAGTAGCTTGTCACTTGTTATATTGCTAGTTTTATATGATGAGTATCGTAATCTAATCTGTCTCGTTGGATCCTATATATCGGCGAGTAAACTCTTAATGATTACTTATGTTTATCCTACTTTCTAGACACTAGATAAGCAGACGAGGAACGGGTATGGTAGCCCAAAAGACTCAACTAAACACAGAGTTTATCAAAGCACAAATAAAATTCACCAAAACATCAATCATATAAACTTTAACCGATGGGAAAGCAATTTTAAGGGGAGCAGTATGGTGGCCACAAGCCCATCAATCCTGATTGATTAAAACTTACTAATACAATAAACAAAACTACTTAATGAATTATACACATGCAGGACCTTCTTACGGCTCTAAGATCTTCGTTTAGGGCGTGTCTTGTGATGCTTCTTCGACTGAATTCGTCTCCTTAGGGTTTTCTCTACACAAAACTCGTATCTGTCTTGGGGTATTTATAGGTTCTGTCTGAGGGGTCGATGCGGCGCATGTTGATGACAGATACGGCGCATCTACTTAACTTCGCGTGGGGTCTAAGATTATTAAATTCTGGAATATTTGTACACCGCCTTTAGATGCGGCGTAACTTCTTCTCTTATGCGGCGCATGTTCTTTAACGTCTTGGATATTATCTGGTGAAGTCTTTAACTGATACGCCGCATGTTGTAAATGAGATGCGGCGTACTTTGGAGTAGATCAAGTTGATTATTCTTCATTGACCAAAGTTTCATATGCGGTGCATGTTGTAATTAGATGCGACGCATTCTTCAAAGTCAGGCAATTGTCTTCGAATTCATCTAAGTATGATGCTGCGGCATATCTATTGAGAGAGATATGGCGCATCTCTTGAATTTCAGTAGACTTTTAAAATCTTGATCATTTAGATCCATAATTCGTCCAATATCATTAACTTTCACCTATTGCTTGTTTTTACCTGAAAATTACTAAAGTAAACATTAAAGCACCAATTCTCATACAAAATAATGTAAAACAAGTCAATTAAATAGGATAAATGATGATAATAAAATGTACTTATTTGATCTCATCAGATACACTAGGGGCACGTTTGGTAGGGTGAAATTCAAAGAAATGAAATAAAGTGAAGAAATCAAATCACAGAAATTAAGTATAAATTCCAGTGTTTGTTAACACCAGAGAATTGACTCAAGAAATTATTATTATTATTATTATTATTATTATTATTATTATTATTATTATTATTATTATTATTATTATTATTATTATTATTATTATTATTATTATTATTATTATTATTATTATTATTATTATATATACTAATATTATTATTATTATTATTATTATTATTATTATTATTATTATTATTATTATTATTATTATTATTATTATTATTATTATTATTATTATTATTATTAATATAATTTATTATTATTATTATTATTATTATTATTATTATTATTATTATTATTATTATTATTATTATTATTATTATTATTATTATTATTATGGGAGAATTCATTTCCATCACTTTGTGACTGAAAATCAATTCTTCACCTTTTACAAAGGATCCATTTCCTAAAAGTTGTAATTCTTCATTTTATTTTTTCATATGTGTACCAAACATTGGAAATGATTTCATTTTTATTTCTCTCATCTCGATTCCTTCTACCAAACATGCCCTAGGAGAAATGGCAAAACTCCTCCCCAAGGGCACTCTTATACTGCGTTGATGTCATTGTGATGGCTCACATACTTGTTAACGTTGTGTTCATGAGACTTATGGCAATATGCATACAGAACAAACTACTGATTACTCCTGAAATACTTGAATGTGTTCAACTGCTTTTAAATATAAAAGCTATGGATTCACTCAATAATTTTGTTGACTTTTTAGCATGTATCTCAGGTAACTGAAGCAAGCTCAAGAGGCATGGAATGGGTATTTGACCTTGTGTCGGTGGTGTAACATTAATAAACAGTCATTTTCAACTAATGATGTGATGTAATAAACATTGAACATCCTTGCATTTGAATTCAAAAAATGAACTCAAAAACGTCTCTTGGAGTCGTTTTCTCTAATTATGACTGTGATCCTGATACGTAACTCCCAAATTAAGACTTCCGCTGTAAAATAAATTTTGGGGGTGTTATTGATGAGGCGAAAAATGAACCACTTTTAGGGGGTCATTTAAGCCCGGAATTGAATTTATTTGATCAAATATTACCCTAAATCGTTCCTTTTGTGATTTTAGGTACTTTGGGAGGGAAATCTGGAAAAGGAAGCAATTCGGACGTTTTTGGAGCATAAAAGTGAAGAAAACGCCAAAGACTTAATTTTCCATGCTGAGAACAGTACCTGACGGCGTCAAGAGGAAAACCATGACGGCGTCAAGAGTAAAATTGGTGACGACCCAGTGCAAACCCGACGGCGTCACAACAAGGGCGTCAAGAGTTAATGTTGTGACGGCCTGCATAAGGAGAATACATGACGGTGTCAGACCAAGATCTAGGCAGTCCGAGGAACTATTTGGCGGCGAGATGACGGCGTCAGACATTTGTTCTTGACGCCTTCACCTTCTAAACTCTATATATAGTTTTCTCATTTTTCATTCATTAAAGAGGAACTTGTGTGGAGAAACTAGGGCCGAACTTTGTAAACCCTATGTCATATTTTACAGTACTTTCAAGGGTTTTCATCCCTTGGATCCTTTCATGTGCTATTTAGTTAACTCTTCTCTTAATTCAATCAATATGTCTATGTGTTGGTTGATTATATCTTTCACTTGTCTTGATTTCAACATGCTAGGCTAGATCTATCTTATGTTTGCTTGGATCTAATGAAACCTAGATGTTAATTATGTGTTGATTACTTGTTTATGGTTGTATTGGATGAATGATTTCAATGTTAGGCTTAAAAAAACTGGCAGATCTCCATTATGTAACATGCTTGAACGTCTTAGGAAACATGAACCGATGTGTACTAGATTTTATTGGTTGTATTTAATGCATGAGTAAATTCTAATGATCCCATGTTAGGAGCTTCTTAGCCGGCTCGACATAGGAGTGAAGTAGGCACTCATAGGATTGGGGAAGTAAGTACGCCACCCCATGAATGGTATTAAAGAATACAATCCGTCATCCACGCAACTATAACAAGTAATCAACGTGTAAAAGATATCTAGGGAGTAGTGAAATCTAAGTAAACACATTTCTCCCACATATTGCTCACAACTTTAGTTTAATTTAGTTTATTTTCATTTTTAGTATTTTATTTTGATTGCATCTTAGTATTGGGTTAGTTGACTAGCAACTAATTCCGCCAAACTCCTTCAAACCCGAGATTTTTACTTGCTTTCTAAAAAATATAAAAATACAAAAAGAATCATCCCTCATCTCTAGACCTAGTCTTTAGGTTTTCTAATCCTAGCGACACTATTCCTAGCTGAACGATCAATCCCCCGGTACTTGTCATTATACTATACTACATCGATCAGGTACACTGCCTGGTGGGGGTTGTAAGCTTCTCGAGATCCCTTGAGAGGTAAAGCCTGGTGCAATCCCTACGCATCAAGTTTTTGGCGCCGCAGCCCGGGGAATAGTTATTGTCTTGGTTAGAATATCTTTTTATTAGGTCTATTTGCTAGATTCCTTTCTAGTAATATTTTATTTTTATTTTCTAGGTTCTCTTTAGTCTATCTTATTTCTTCGTGTTTTTGTTCGTAACTTTTCACCACCCGACATCATGGACGATGGGAACATCTTTGAACCCGTCATCCCACCACAACAAAACCCACCACTAGAACCTCTTAGGCCCCGAACCTTAGGAGAGTATTCCCGACCTAGCCACCAAGGCTATCGAAACACTATTGAGCTCACCAGAGCCAATGTGACCCCCTTGTGATCCGACACCATCCGGTTGGTGCAAAGCGGATGTGCATTCCATGGACTTCGTTCCGAAGATCCAAACCAACATCTCAAGGACTTCCTTAAAATCGTAGATTCTATAGACCTTGATGTTACAACTAGAGAGTCAACCCGATTACGCCTATTCCAATTCTCTCTACGTGATCAAGCTAGTCAATGGCTTGAACGTTTACCCGTGGGATCCATCACCTCATGGGATGATCTCACCACTCGTTTCCTTGCTCAATTTTTCCCACCGGGGAGAACTACCAAGCTTAGAAATGATATCTTGATGTTCCAACAACGTCAAGGTGAAACTCTGTATGAAGCATGGACTCGATTCAAGGACTTATTCCAAAAAGTCCCTCATCATGGCATAGATCTTTGGCTCCAAGTCCAAATCTTTTATGACCATATTGATCTCTCCTCAAGGCGAGCCATTGACCAATCGGCCGATGGTAAGCTACGTGATCTAAGTGCGGAACAATCATGGGAACTCATAGAAGATCTTGCTCTCTATGATAACGAAAGTTGCAATGATCCCCGTGATTTGAACAAAATGGTCAAGGCAATATCTTTGCCTTCGAACAACTCTAGCACTCCCGACCGTAGGATCATGGAACTTGAGGACCAAGTCAAGTTTCTCATGAAATCTTACGAAGCTCCTAAGCCTTCAAACCAAGTGAACAAAATCACTTCTTCATGCGAATTATGTAGTGGTCCCCATGACACTCGTGATTGTGTAGAACTCCCCAGAACAGCTTTTGCGGACTACGCATCCTCGCGTACCTCCGAAGCGGGAGACAAGTGGTACACTTTCAAACCCGAGCCAAACCCTTACGGTGATTCCTACAACCCCTCTTGGAAAAATCACCCAAACCTTAGGTGGAAACAAAATCAAGCCAATTCTTCCAATCCGCCTAATCGTTACCAACCAAACAGTCCACCCTCCAACCGTACTTTCAACAACAATCCTTCTAACAACTATGGTAGTACCAACAATCTTGAAGGATTGATGTCTAAGTTCATGGCATCTCAAGAGGCTCGCATAGCTAGGTTTGAAACCGAATTCAACCAACAACAAACGGAGATGACCAACAAGATAGACAACTTGTTGAAAGCCCTCAACAACCAAGCATTAACTACACCTAGGAAGGACACTAGGGACACCAATAACGGAATCCAAATTAAGGACCCCTCATCATCCAAACATGTCCACTTTGTCAATGTTGTCACCATTAAACCAAAAGATAAGGAATTAGAATAAAGTGACAAAGATGAAGTTGAAGTAGGAACCGAGACTAGGGATGAAATTAGGGAAGTTGAGGTTAACATGGGAGAGGAGTTAGAGGAAGTAGAGACTATAGAAAAGCACTTTGATAAGTTGCCCACCAAGGAAGAATGGGAATACCATAAGGATTTATTCGATGGCCCCGAGACACCATATATCCTTGGCACACCCCTTATCAAAATGGGAGACCCCTCTAACATCAACATACCATGCAACATCGGGCATATGCATATATGGAAAGCTTATATCGATCCTAAATCTCCTATGAACATCATGACTAGGACTTATTACAATTGGGTGATGAAGAAACAACTTGATTATAGGATGATGCCCAATAAGAATTTGATAAGTAATTTTGTAGGAAGAGTGAAGGGATTGCATGTGATTATAGGTAATTTCACTTATGAGGTCGATTTTATGATAGTAGAAGATACTCGTCCAGTGATAGATGATTGCCTAAGCCAAGTAATATTCGGAAAACCATTTGTTGAGGCCACTAAGATGAGTTATGATCCGACTTTAGGGATAGTTAGGTTCAAGGAAGAGAATGATGAGATTGCCTACCAAATGCCCTACAAGATTGAGCAATACCGCCTTCTCTCTAACATAGAAAAGGAACACAAACAAGCGGCTTATTATAGGAATGATGAGGATAGACGTAGAGGAGTAGATTATGTGAAAAATAGGATGCTTGGTTTCTACAAAGAATGCTTGCAACTAGGTCCGGAATACAAAACTAGCTTAGAAGACGACCTAGAGAGTGAAACCAACGATGAGGTCACGTAGTAACCTATGAGCTTGAGTCTAGCTACAAGACTCGTAAATAAAGAAAAGCGCTTCTTAGGAGGCAACCCATGCTTTGTGTGATTTTTATTTCTATTTGTTTGTTATTTGCTTCCGTATGCATGCTTTATTTTTATTGTTGGTAGAACATGTTTCAAAACTAAAAAAGTGGAAATACTTTACTTCGTTGTTTGGCCTAGTCTTAACTTCATCCAAAGGTATTTTTGCAAAAGATAAGTGTAAGGGGAAACCCCAAATATGTTTTTAAGAAACAAACCGATCATGATTCTCCACAATATTAAGTGAACATGTATATTCGATTTGTTAGATTCAAATGCTTGTATCGAGTCATAATGATGTTTTGTAGGATTTTCCAGGAAGTAGGACCAAGTTTTTCCAGAAATTTTCCGAAAACTTAACATAAGAATTTCTGCAGGTCACTTTTGACGGCGTCACGAGTTTACTCTTGATGGCGTCACGTGTAAAATTCTGGAAATTTTACCAGTTTTGTTTTTCTAACGGAGTCTCAAAGTTTTTGTTGAATTATTAGTTTTTTAATCTCCAGGAAATCTGCAAACATCATTCCACAAGCATTATATCTTATTTTGTTTTCTAGGATTTATTAGCATATGTAGATTGCCGCCGATTTTATGCGAGGTTGCCTTATCTATTTTTTCAGAATTTACAGGTTATGTATGATAAGAAGATGATTTATATTCTGGAAGGGAAGCTTTGATTGTTCATTTTCTTGGAGGAAGATCTAACCTGGCCACCTTATTATCCATACCGAGCAAATCAGGGGAGTATTTGATTTCATTTGTTTTACTTATTTCACTTTTACATTCTTTACTTAAACATTGGGGACAATCTTCATCCTAAGTGTAAGGGGAGGGTAAAATGATGATACCCTACAAATACACTTTCGCTTGAGTTTGTTTGTTTAATGGTTGATGTGTAATAAAACTATGAGAAATACTTGTTAGTGCAATTTTAGCGCCAAATTTAAATTTTTTTACAACATTTAGGAGTGAAACTTTAGCCATAGCAAACGTCTCATGGATAGGAGATTGTATGACTAGCACATAACCGTACCATTCAGAAAAATTTTCCACCCAAATATGTGAGGTTCGCCTTTAGATTTGATAGGTAAAGCATTTACTATTAGTGCTTATGAGTGTACCGGTAGCATTTAGATTCTAGAACTTGCGTTAGTGATGCATCCCAAGACCGCTAGTGAGACTACATTCGTGTGGTAGGATTTACTACATGATAAGAGGCATTAGGATCACCCTTGTGTTAAACCCGTATCATAATTACTTGACCATTTAAGTCATATAACTTGGCTAGTTAAGTTAATTAATTTTTCCCACACCTTAGCGTTGTACTCATTTTTAGTACACGAAACCCCTAGTACACCCCTCCGAGCCTATCTTTTCGTTTCTAACTTTAACTATTTTACTTAAAGGAAGAATTTGTTACACCCCACTTAAATGTACACCCAAATCGACTTAGCCTTCCGTGTATGCACTCATCTTTAGTGCATTATTGTTATGTGTTAAACCCTAAGTTAATTATCTAATTGATTACATGGTTGCTAAGTCGAGTCATATCCTTGTACATATTGTTTTGGGACTCATGGGTAAAGTACTTATTTATGGAGTAATGGTGAAGAGCATAATTTATTACCCCCATATGTACGTTAATCTTAAAAGTACTCCAAGTGTTTTGATTTTCTTAATTCGAGTCATTAGATTAGTTTTTTGTAAAATATGTAAAGATTCAAGTGTAAGGGGAATTTTCATTCCCTACGATGTGTTATTTTGGATGGTAGGGTAAGAGTGTATGAAAAAAAAAAAAAAAAAAAAAAAAAAAAAAAAAAAAAAAAACGAAAGAAAAACAAAAAACAAGAAAAAGAAAAAAAAAAGAAAAAATAGAAAAATAAAAGAAAAAGAGAAAAAACATACGGACTACCATCCCGTTTCATTTTAAGTTCATTTTATGTTTTTGTTATTTTTCATTCATTAGCTTAAGTCGAGTCTAGTCTTGGCTTAGCAACGCCACATTGTACATGTACTTAATCAAGATTGTTAACTCGCCACCAGTAAAGACTGCCTATATCCAACAAAACCGTGTATTCCATATCCCTACACCTAACGTTACAACCCTTTAAAAGACCTCTTTGATAGTTTATCCTAGGTGCTTACGCCATGTGGTGGAGGTTTGATCCTTTCCCAAGCCTATGGTAATCTATTTTGCTATTACAGGTAGTGAGAGATGTTTTCCATTTCCATATTGTGATATATACTTTATTACACCCGAGAGATGTGAGTATCTAAATACTATTTTTGAGGTGCTAGTGTATGACCTCCGTGCTTGTCTTTGGTCTTTAGTGGAACGATTATTTGTTGTAATTACTTTTTTATTAGTGTTAAATGACCCCTAACTTGTATTTTGACTAGAATAAAAGCGCATTTGCTTGAGGACAAGCAAATCTCAAGTGTAAGGGTATATGATGAGGCGAAAAATGAACCACTTTTAGGGGGTCATTTAAGCCCGGAATTGAATTTATTTGATCAAATATTACCCTAAATCGTTCCTTTTGTGTTTTTAGGTACTTTGAGAGTGAAATCTGGAAAAGGAAGCAATTCGGATGTTTTTGGAGCATAAAAGTGAAGAAAACGCCAAAGACTTAATTTTCCATGCTGAGAATAGTACCTGACGGTGTCAAGAGGAAAACTATGACGGCGTCACAACAAGGGCGTCAAGATTTAATTTTGTGACGGCCTGCATAAGGAGAATACATGACGGCGTTAGACCCAGATCTAGGCAGTCCGAGGAACTATTTGGCAGCGAGATGACAGCGTCGGACATTTGTTCTTGACGCCGTCACCTTCTAAACTCTATATATAGTTTTCTAATTTTTCATTCATTAAAGAGGAACTTGTGTGGAGAAACTAGGGCCGAACTTTGTAAACCCTAGGTCATATTTTACAGTACTTTCAAGGGTTTTCATCCCTTGGATCCTTTCATGTGCTATTGAGATAAGTCTTCTCTTAATTCAATCAATATGTCTATGTGTTGGTTGATTATATCTTTCACTTGTCTTGATTTCAACATGCTAGGCTAGATCTATCTTGTGTTTGCTTGGATCTAATAAACCTAGATGTTGATTACTTGTTTATGGTTGTATTGGATGAATGATTTCAATGATAGGCTTAAGAAAACTAGCAGATCTCCATTGCGTAACATGCTTGAACGTCTTAGGAAACATGAACCGATGTGTACTAGGTTTTATTGGTTGTATTTAATGCATGAGTAAATTCTAATGATCCCATGTTAGGAGCTTCTTAGCCGGCTCGACATAGGAGTGAAGTAGGCACTCATAGGATTGGGGAAGTAAGTACGTCACCCCATGAATGGTATTAAGGAATACAATCCGTCATCCACGCAACTATAACAAGTAATCAACGTGTAAAAGATATCTAGGGAGTAGTGAAATCTAAGTAAACACATTTCTCCCACATATTGCTCACAACTTTAGTTTAATTTAGTTTATTTTCATTTTTAGTATTTTATTTTGATTGCATCTTAGTATTGGGATAGTTGACTAGCAACTAATTCCGCCAAACTCCTTCAAACCCGAGATTTTTACTTGCTTTCTAAAAAATATAAAAATACAAAAAGAATCATCCCTCATCTCTAGACCTAGTCTTTAGGTTTTCTAATCCTAGCGACACTATTCCTAGCTGAACGATCAATCCCCCGGTACTTGTCATTATACAATACTACATCGATCAGGTACACTGCCTGGTGGGGGTTGTAAGCTTCTCGAGATCCCTTGAGAGGTAAAGCCTGGTGCAATCCCTACGCATCAGTTACATAGTTCTCCCTACAGCTTAACGGTTTTAGTACGTTTTATATTAAGAAATTCTGTTTTGAGATAGTCCCACCCGTCCTTGGAGGTTTTAGGGTTTGTTTTCACAAGTTGTTCAAGGATGGCCTAACAAACCATATCAATGATTTAAAGATATAATCTACCTTTAACCATTCATATGTGGGTGCGAAACCACCATCTAATGGCCTGCTAATACGACTGGCACCATTAGTAATTCGATGTTTTGTTAAATCGAACATGTTTTCAAACAATGAGTTCAATCTGACAATATAGTCATAGTATGTTAGTTTAACCCAAATCAAACAGGTTCATTCATACTTTTCACTTTTGAACTTATTATGTATCTCTTTCGTTTTTGGTTAAACACATACGTTTCAAATCATCTTGTATATAGAAGAAAATCATTTAAAGAGTTTTACAAATTTACTTCAAACTTACACCGTTTTCAAGATTTAAACATTATTACTATTAGTGTATGTTCACAATTTGTATGTATCACCGTATCATAGTGTTGTTATGAAAGATCAAACGTTTGATACTACTAATTATACTTTTATAATGCAACAATTATTATCTTCTAATAAATCAGGTCAGTGGAATGAAAACGATAATCATCTAACACCACCATCTAATCACCGGACCAGTATGCAGCTCCAACGAAAGGTGTTGGTTTGAAGCTACAATCAGCATCTCTGTTTTGTTGCTCTAAAGAAGGCCGATGGTCCACCACTCCAACAAACATCGTTGGTAAGCCGCTTTAACGAACGTCGCTGACTTCAGTTTTGCCGATCCAATAAACACCAAAACAAAGTTGCATATGCACCTAATGTTAAGGATCCAGTTGGGACAATAATATGCTGAGGTTTAATTTGGAGCCATCGACAAATTCTTTGGCCGTTAGTAATCTTCACGACCAACATTGGATTTTGTTATATATATATATATATATATATATGCATCATCGCCTTCATGCAACGTATTCCCGTCCTATTTCTGCCGCTAGCTAGCCACCACCATTTGACTCCGTTGTCTTCCATTATTTGGTTTTTGTTGGTAGTCTGGTTGAAAAGTCAAACAAAAATGCTCAAGCGTCACAGGGACAATTAATTGTAGGGAAAAATGCGTAAAAAGATAATCAACTAACTTTCAATATCTAATTGAGGCACTCAACTTTATTTTTAATAAATTAAGGTACTAAAGTCTAAATTTTGCTCAAAGTTGGGAAAAAATCACCTTTACACCCGATTATCGTCCGTTTTTATATGTTTTCGTCCGTTTTAATCCGTTTTTACACGTTTTCATCCATTTATATACAATTTCACCGTTTTTATACGTTTTCGTCCGTGTTTATACGTTTTTGTCCATTTTTATACGTTTTCATCCATTTTATATGTTTTCATACTGTTTTAGTTTATTTTTATAAGTTTTCGTCCGTTTATATAAGTTTTTCTTACATTTTTATCTGTTTATACGTTTTCACCCGTTTTTCTTATGTTTTCATCTGTTTTTATAAGTCTTCATCCGTTTTTATATATCTTTATACGGTTTCTTATGTATTTATATGTTCTTACATGTTTTTGTACGTTTTCGTCCCTTTTTGTTTGATTTCTTACATTTTTGTATGGTATTATATGCTTTTGTGCGAATGAAAATGGATAAAAATTGTTAATAACGGATGAAAACGTATAAAACGCATAAAATATACAAAAACATATAAAAATGTACTAAACGTATAAAGACGTACAAAAACAGTTAAAAACGTAAGAAAAATGGATGAAAACGTATAAAAATAGATAAAAACGTATAGACGGATAAACGCGAATAAAAGCGTAAGAAAACGTATAAAAACGGAAGAAAACATATAAAAATGGACAAAAACGTATAAAAGTGTATAAAAACAGACGAAAACGGATTAAAACGTATAAAAACGAATGAAAACGTTTAAAAATAGATAAAAAATGTATGAAAATTATAAAACAAATGAAAATGAATAAAAAATGATGAAAGCGTAAAAAACGGACAAAATCGAATAAAAACGTATGAAAACATAAGAAGAAGTATAAAAATAGAGGAAAACGTATAAAACGGACGAAAACGAATAAAAACGTATGGAAACGTAAGAAAAAATATAAAAACGGATGAAAACGTATAAAAACGTATAAGAACGGAAGAAAACGGATGAAAACGTATGAAAATATATAAAAACGGACGAAAATTTATAAAAACGAACGATAGCCTGGTGCAAAGGCGATTTTTCTCAAATTGGATCAAAATTTAAACTTTAATACCTTAAATTATTAAAAATTGAGTTTAGTACCTCAATTAGATAATAAAAATAAGTTTACTACCTTCTTATGTATTTTTCCCTTATGCATTAAAAATAGTATAGTACCTCAATTAGGTTTTAACTTTATATCGTTTTTCAAATCAAATAAACGCATGTTGTTTATCTAAATGTTTTAATGTTTAAACGTTTAACAATTTGGAATGCAATTTTATACATTAACATTCATCTAATTAACGTTCGTATGTATGCTTCTAGTGAATTGGAAGTTGAAAGTGTGAGGTTATCGGAGGGTTATTCTTTTGATCCTTATTGTGATGTCAGTCAGATATAAAGATCAATAATTGTTATTGTGTTGTTTTTAAGGAACATTGTAATTGTTCTCGAATTGTTCACAAACTCTTTCAGAAATGTAGTCTTGATCTTCCGCTAAGGATGTACTTCAAATTCAGATTCAAAAAATAAGACGCGCGCGCACACACACATGTGTCAAAAAATTTGATTTGTCACTACATATGTGTCAAGAAACATAATGTGTCGTAAAAAAGTACAAAAAAATAGTTCACAAACTTAAGTCTTTTGGCACACCTAGTTTTATAATACATTTCTATCGACACTCAAAATTTTTTGGCACACTTAGTCTTTTGATAAATTTGTAATGACACATTAATTTTTTAACATGTTTCTATTGACAATCTAAGTTTGTGACACACTTAATTTCATAATACCTCTATAAAATTCAGTGTTGCAAAACAAGCCCTACAAGGCCGGTTAATCGCCGATTAGGTGCTACAAGGCAACAAACCTTTTCGATTTGTGTAAATCGGTCAAACAACTAGGTCAACCGTAGTCAACAACGGTTAATGACGGTTAACGATGGTCAAGCTTGCCCGAAACCTTCAAACCTTGCTAGAAATACCCAAAACTCACTGTAAAATTGTTTAATAAGTTATACTTGTTGTTTATATCTATTTCAAGGTGTTTTTTTAAGAAAAATCTTGCCAGTAATACCTAAAATTTGCCAAAAATACCTAAACTTGCCGGAAATATAGAAAACTTGTCGAAAATGTCAATCCGGTTAATCATCGATTAATCCCGCCTAGACCGATTACAAGATACGGGGGTCGACCGCTCGACTACCGATTCACGATTTTTGCAACGTTGATAAAATTACAATAATTTTTTTGCTACATTTCATAACACAAAACTAATTGTTGATAATGATAACACAAAGTCAAATCTACGACCAATCTTTACCTATAAATCAAATTATTGTGATGGCCTAAACTTTTTTGAGTTCTTTTTTACGTAAGAAGTGTTAAGAAAACATGAGTGGTTAAAGAGGTATAAATAATTGAGATGTCAAAGACGTTTAAATGAGCACTTGAAAAATGAGTGTTTAAATAATTAAATGTCTAGAATACCCCAATTAATCAAATGAAATATTTTACACTTTTAACCTTTTTTATTCTTTTTACCCAAAGACTCTTATCATTTGATCCAAACTCTATATATATCTAAATACCTTATGATAGAGATTAGATCCTCTCTCCTATTAAATTTTTAAGATTTCTTAATATAGTTTTTAAGTAAATACAACTAATTAAGTTATATGTATAATCAATTTATGCATCAACTCTTACACATATTCACTGCTCAACACTTATAATTAATATAATATTTAAAAACACCTCATTAATAAAAAGTATCATGTATAAACCATAATGTACTAACAAAACAAGCTGCTAAACACACTTTTCCTAAAATTTGTAAGACATTTCATGAATTATTTTTTTTAATAATATACCTTTTTATTACATGTAGTATAAAGTTAAAACTATCGTCATTCATAAAGTTATTTTCAACGAAAACATACAACCAAAAATATTTCGCCCGCCATAAATTAAATTGTAGGGTACCCACCGTTACATCGCGCGGGTACCCTGCTAGTATGTATATATATATATATATATATATATATATATATATATATCTGTGTGTGTGCGTGTGTGTGTGTGTGTATATATATATATATATATATATATATATATATATATATATATATATATATATATATATATATATATATATATATATATATATATATATATAGGTGGGATCATGAAAAAAGTTCACTTTGGTAGAAAAGTGTACAAATCACACCCTCCCATCTCCCTCCTTCCCCTCCCTTTTTTCACACCAAACTACAGGGACCTTATTGTATTTTCCTTCATTCTTTAAGGGAGGGTTTTGTATATTCGCACATTTCATATATAATGCCTAATTTTTTTCATTCTATCTTTTTCTTCTTTCTCTAATAGCACGACCTGGCTTTTTTTCTCTCAGTTCTAGATTCATGATGATTCACAAAATCATGACCACGAAGATTCACGAAATCATATAGTGTTATCTGATTCAATAAGCTATGTAACTGATTTCGTGTTATTAGATTCAATATCATTTCATTATAAGTTATCAATTCGAAGATCAAATTAAGGTGTGTAACTGATTTCGATTATAGTTTTGTGTATAGATGTACCAATTTTAATAGTTTATTGACATGATTCATTGAATAGGATAGTTATTTTGATACAAAATTGAGAAATAAATACATGGAAATAATGTTACAAAAAAACTGCACATCAAGTATTTGATAAAATGTCTGAATGGTCTTTTGTAACCGCGATGCACTAAATTTACACTGTTATGCTCTAATTATTGTGAATAGATTTTAGTTACACTGTGATGCCTGTTACTTTATTTTATTTGGTTTGTGTTTTTGTCATCATAGTAACTTAAGGTATACCAATAGCGCAAATGTCTTTTACCAACTAAAAATGACGGGTGCATTTAAGAAGATTGTGAATTTCTTACAAAAATAAGCACTACGGATCACAATTTTATTGCCCCTAGTTCTGCCTTTAAGTTTATATGATCAAGAGTTGAGAAGTTTGTTTTTTTATTTTGGTAGTAAATATTGAATGTTTTATTGTATTCAAAGGAGAAGAAAGTTAGAGTATGTGAAATAGCAGGAGAGATTGATGAGGTTGAGGGTCTGGTAATGCGTAAATCTTTGCTATTTTATGATTTTCTTTTTCGTGGTTATTGGTTATGTGGGTTGTTTGTTAGATTGTTGCTTGTTGCTATAGATACGTAAGATGGAACTTGAGGCAAGGAATTTGACGAATGATGTGTAGGCTAAACTGGTTGTGAAGTTAGGCGAGTATGGAAATGATGTTAAGAAACTTAAAGCTGAATTTCCAAAACTTAGCTCGTGTAGTGCACTCAAGCAACGTTAAAAAGAAACAAAATTTTAGTAGTGTACCAAAACGAGTTGAGTCGAGTGAGTCAAGCAGCAAGCACATATTGTATCCATTATTTCTTCTTTTTTGGAGGGATATTTATGCAGTTGTCTGTAATTAAAAAAAAAATTGGATGACTTTCAAACCTGTAAATTACAAATTTTAGTCATGAGTATAATTGTCCCAAATTCTTGAGCTTTATCCATTATTTTGTAAACCAACTTAAATGGTTCAAAACTCCCAACTCCATTTATAGGCTTCAAGAGTTCAGTACAATACTTTATAAACTTGACTCATTTGCATGAAATGTAACGTTCTCAGGCCTTTTGATGATATATTGAAAGAAGGATGTTATAATGCAAACAATCATGATGCAAATAACAGATTATACACGTAAATTAATACATTTGGTGGTTTCATGTTTATGTCTATTTTATAATACAAACAAACTTTAATGCCTCAAATATGCACAGTATCTGGCTCCACCAACAAATCAGAGTAGATGATCTATAACTTTCTAACGTTCTACATGCCGACAACAAGATGATCAAAATAAATAAATAAATGCATTTGGTTTGAAGGATCATATTCTTGTGTGCCTTCCTTATCTTCCATGTTCTCAGGTTCCTGAAGCATGTTCATCCATGTTCCTGAAGCATATTCATTAACATATCAACTTGGGTCTGCAACATCTGCATGCTTGCTTTGTTCATCCAGTAGCTCAAACGGATGCACTAGATTACCTCAAATGGGTACACTAAAGTACATCCCGATATGCCATTCTTTATAGAATGAACATGACTCGAGTTAGTGACCATAAGATATGTCAAACCGTATATCATTAATAAAGCTAGGAACTTTCCTCCACTACTTGATCGACGACTGCAGTAACTTAAGTACCGACTTCAGTTGACTCGTCACCAGCACTTTTGGCCTTTCATTCTGATCCTGAACTAGCCACTGAACCTAAGATGGGATGGGCTTCGATGTTAGTAACCCAGTCCCGTATGGCTTCTGATGTAGCGTCCTTTAGTGTGGTTGTCCCAGAATGAACTGCTACTATAACCTGCATTACATAGACAACATGGTATTTTTTATGTCGGAAAACATGGACATAAACTACATATTTGACTTGCATACAGTTTAACAAATACCAAAAATACTATGTGGAAAACTAGAAGGGGGGTTGAATAGTTTACCGTTTAAAATCTTTTTAACTTGTTTAGTTATCTTTTGAAACTTTCCGTTTTGATCAAAGATATATACACAAACACAATATATAACATGCAAGTATAAAGAAAGAAACGATCAAACCACAACACGAGTATTTATCGTGGTTCGGCTACAAGGACTCTTTTTCCTTGCCCTACGTCCACGCCCCGAGTATCCAACTCGAGAGTTTCTTTCACTAGTCAACAAGCTCCTTTCACCGGCGGAGAAAACCTTACACATTGCTTATACACGTTTACCGACACTAAGCTAGATGTCGAGTTCTTTTACAAGGGTACAACCACTCCCGTTAGTTCTTTTACAAGGGTACAACAACTCCCATCACACTTTGTATTTTGAGGACTAAAATACTAACCGATCACTACTGAAAATACACAATCAAATGAAGTGTAAACTACACAAGTCTACACAATGCTAAGCTAACAAGTCTTGCAACGTTGTGTTGAATACTTGTAACTTTTTATGAACTCGTGAACTTCTTTGCTACAAAAAGAAACTTCACATATGAGATGTTAAAGGGTTAGATGAAAGAATGAATGAATGTGTGAAAATATGATGAAGAGTGATAAGCCAAAAATCAAACTTGTGGCTTAGTATTTATAGCAAAACCTTCTGCAGGTCTGGCGGATACGGCGAAACCCTCAGATGGGTTCTGCCCGTGTACCCCCAGGGTTCCGCCAGGCTTGCAGTTGATTTTGCAATAAATCTTGCAAACCAAACAATGTCACATCTCATTACACCTAGTCAAACACAAAACTTGTACAAGCAAACATATGGTTAGTCAAACACACTTTCTTTCCATAAATGTATATTGACAAAACTTGCCATAAATGTGATGTGACATTTCTATTTTAAGAAATAAAAAGTGTTGTGTTTTATGAAATGTAAAATGTAGCAAATGTCTAGTTATGCAAGTCTTTAAAACTAAGATTATGATTTACTTAGAAACTAAAGTTTACATTTTGTCGTTAACAAAACTTAGCAAAGATCGTAAAATATAAATAACGTTTTTAGGCGATATTTGTATTAACAATCTCCCCCTTTTTGTTGATGACAAAACATAAACTTTGTTTTTAAGTAACTCACAAAATCTTAGTGTTTAAGACTTAAAAAAAATTATATTAAACTTGTTTTACTTAAGTGATGAAAATCATATTAAGTTTAAAGGTTTAATATATTTATCCCCATTTTTTTGGAAACAAAAGTAGAGTAGCGAAGCAGAATAATGCACGTGCTCCCCCTTGGTCGATACTCCCCCTAAAAGGAGTGCCAAGATGGGAAACATGGACTTTGATCCTACAAAAAAATTGGTTAGTTGGTGATATATATATTCAAGCTTGTAGTTACCACACACATTGCAACCACAATGACAACTCAAAAATGATCAACCAACAATGCAAGTAAGTAAGTAGAAAAAGATATCATTCCAAGTAAAATTTGACTTGTAAAAGTCAAAGACAAGAAATGAAAAAGATCCTCCTACTTCAAAAAAAATGAAAAATAACTAAGAAATATAAAAAATCAAATCCTACTTTCCTAAATGGGGAAAAAGGCCTCCAAATGTTGTCTAGGATTTGTTTGGGTGGGAAAGAGCATCCAAACGTTCTATGACGTGTTGGAATGCAAAACGGGTTTCGTCTTGAAATTGGTGAAGCAACAATTTGATGCTTTCACCCATTTGCTCACAATGTGAGCAAACATGGGGATGAGTGGGTGGAAATGGGTTGGTTTTGGTTTCTTGGTTTGAGGGTTGGTTGGTTTTTGGTTCTTGGTTGGAGGATGGGTTTGGTATAGAGTCAAGCAAGGTGGTTTGAAATTCCATTGCTTGATGGAGGTGATTCTTGACCATGCTTTGGATTTCCTCATAGGAAGGAAAGGAAGACTCAAAGGTTTGGGCTTGAGAATGTGGTGGAGTTGGGTGATCATGGTTTTCAAAATTTGGTTCTCCATAAAGAGGACCATGGATTTCATGGTAGATAGGGTGAAACAACAATGGTTTGGGTTGGTGGTATTCTTGTTGTAGAGGTTGGTTGTGGTTAAAATGTTCATTTTGGTCAAGAAATGACCTTGGTGTTTCATTTGCAAAAGGTGGTGGTTGTGTTGGTCTTGGTGGAAGATCATTGAGATCTTGGACAAAAGGGTGTGGTGATGTTGGAGGAGACCCAAATAACTCCATAGGTTCAAGTTTAGGTAATGGTGATGGTGATGGAGTTTTGGATGGTTGGGTTAGAGCACTTAGTGGAGTTGGGTCAATGGGTGATTTAGTTGGTGGTGGAGTGAGCTCATTGGGTTCATTGGGTGATGGAGATGGAGATGCAAGGTTTAGAAAATGTTCATTTTTGATTGGTGATGTGAATTCATCCGAGGATGAGGAGCTTAGGTTGATGGATTGGTTAGACCAAAGTTGTTTGACACTTATCCGGGCGGTTTTCCGGACGGGTCTTGATGGTTGAGAGGTGATAGTTGACTTAGTCATTGTTAAAATGGTTTAAAGATCAGAGATTGTGATGGAGAAGGTGTGATTTGATAGTGTTTAGGGTGGTTTAATTTATAGTGATGAAGGAGTGTGGGAAGGAGTGTTTGGATTTGATGTTTAGCCATACAAAAATGGAGGTTCCTAATGATTTGGAAGACTAATTGTGGGTTGTCAAATCATGGAAGTCAATAAAATGAAAATGGTGAAGTAGGAAGACAAAGATTTGCACTAAATGCTTAGTGGTTTTGGCAAATTTGTTGAAGGTATATGTCTCAGGGATTTCAAGGAACCTTTGGAAGGGTTCCTTCCTTTATGTGTGAAGGTTCCTTGAGGTGGTTATGGCTATTTTTGAAATTTGGCGGGAAATGGTTTTGTTTGAGTTATAAGGAATGAGAACTACCCTATTGTGCTAAACAAATTGCAGGACATTGGTTTCTATCTAAAAGGATGGTATTTTGTTGATTTGATGTTGAAATGTTGAAAACTAAAAAAAAAAATCTGCAGGAAATCTGGCGGAACCCGTGTGAGGGTTCAGTCCGATCCGTTGGGCCATTTCTGGGTTGCCCAGAAATTACACTGGCAGAACCAATTCTAGGGTGCCGCCAGATCCGCCAGACCTGAAAAACTATACAGTCCGCGATTTTGACCCGCGAGATGATTTTCAAATTTTTCAAAAACTCCTAAAATCAAAAATATAATGCATATCTGGTTAGGCAATGCAAAAAATGGACATGTAAACACGCATACCATAGGACTTTGACCGGGGGCTAGCGAATTTCACTATACTTAGTGAAAAATTCATAAACATGAAAATTTGACAATGTGCCAAACGTTGTCTACCTGCATCATAGTAAGTTAATACATGTTCCAAATAGTATCACAAATTGTACCAACACAAAAATACATGACCAACATTGTTTAAACGACCAAATTGTTCAAATAGCACCTAGTGCCAAACACTCCTACACACCCGCACTCATTGACGGTCAATCTTGTTCTTGAGCTTTCCAAGGAATCTTCCAAGATTCTTAAACATCCCCTTTGTTTGCTTGAACTCCGCCGACTCATTTGGAATATCCGGAAGTTGGGATAGGTATTCTAGAGGTGGGAGCCTAGATTTGGGCAAAGAGTCATCTTCACTCATTGAGGAAGATGATGAGGATGTAGAAGGATGAGGACGTTTTCCTTGGGCTTTGTACACTCTCTTATCACTTAGTGGGACAAAGGTGTGTGGAATGAGAGAGTAGTCAAGGCGAAGACCGTTAGGAGTTGGTGGAATAGGAGAGATGAACCTAAAGAGACGGGTCAAGAGCATTCCATACGGCATAGCCGTTGTGCCATGCATGGGAATGTCGGCCATTCTCTTGGCCATGTAGTAGGCAAGGTTGAACGGTTGCCTAACGGACAAGGAGTAGAGCATGTAGCAAAGGGAAAGATTTATATGATCTCGGTTTCCTATTATGCTAATGACATTGGCTCTAAGTACTTCCTCCTATTTCTTGAATTGGGGCTTGAGTTCATTAAGTCCTATTCCATACGGGTCCTTATCAACCTCATTTCCCGAATGGGTTCTCCTAGTGTTGGTTGTCCTAACGAAGAGGTAGTTACGAAGTTCATCTTTGGACACAAGAGGGGTGTCATAGGGATGGATGCGGTCAAAGAGTGTGTCAAGAGTTGAGAGGGAGTGGAAGTCGGAGTAGATGCAAGTACCACAGTTTGGGACACCTATGATTTGAGCAAACTCCTCAAGAGTGAAGGAGTATTGATGACCACTAGCCCTAAAGTTGATAGACATGCGACCATACTCATCCGTGGAGAGAGTGACGGATGCATAGAATTCTAGAATGAACCTAGGACAAATAGGCTCGTCGATTTCTAAAATACACTCAAAGTTGATTGTGGCAAATTCCGTGTAGAGGTTTGTGCCTTCTAGGAAGGACGGGTCAATGGTTCTACCCTCATGGACATAATGTTTTTCTAAGGCTTGGAAAACATCGACTTGATTTGGGGTAAGGCCTTTGGTTTTGTGGTGTTTAGGTAAGTACTTAATGGTGTCCTTGTGGTCGTAGTGGGTTAGAGGAGGCATGATGATTCCTAGAAAAACAAAATTTCACATTTAGTCTAAGTAAATGACTATTGTAATGTGGTTGTTCTAGTGTATGCTTATATGAAAACAATGTGGAGGTGCGGTTATCTTGACTCATTTTGATGCTTCAAAAACGTTTTATAATGCAAGTTTTGTTATAAAACAAAAGATAACCCAAGGGCTCCTAGTTCAATGTAGCTTCGTTTGAATGTACCCGAAAATACATATTGGATATGTATTCCCTTTAGCATTCAAGAGACATTATGCAAGTGATGTTTTAAACATAACGTTTTGATTTTGTATTCTCAATGTGAGACGAAAAAATATTTGTCCTATTTGTGAGAAATTTTTGGAAGAATTTGACATGGGGTGTTTTAGCAAACATGTTTACACTTAGTAAGAATGCAATTCCTAACTATGGGGAACATGATTAGTTTTGTTAAACACCTAATTTCATGCATGAGTTTCTCAAGTTAATGCATAACCCCAAGTTTTTGTTTTTGTGCAAAAAATAGAATTGTAATCAAGGTTAGAATACTTACAATGATGATTGATTTGCAATGTGAGTGAATGGAAGACCAAGAAATCACAGGTATGGATGGATGGTAAAGTGAATAGTAGCAGTTTGGAAGTGGTGGTATGAGATCATGGGTGTTTGGTTTAATATAAACAAAAAAATGGTTTTGCAGGTCGGCGGATACGGCGGACCCTTAAATTGGGTTCTGTCCATTGTGTCTGAGGGTTCCGCCGACCCTGCTGAGAAAAAGAGTTACGGATTTGTTTTTGTGATTTTTGTCTAATGTCTAGAATTACAACATAGGTTCCATGAGTCCTAAGCCTAGCCTAAGAAGGTTAAAAGGTTCACGTTTAAGGGGTTTCGTGAGAATGTCGGCTATGTTGTCTTCAGAAGAAACTTTCTCAATTGAGATATTTCCTTTTTTTGAACGTTGTCACGAAGGAAATGATGACGGATTTCAATATGTTTGGTACGAGCATGTTGAACCGGGTTTTTGCTAAGATCAATGGCACCTTTGTTGTCACAAAGAATTGTGATGTCGTTAAGTTGAATTCCGTAGTCGACAAGAGCTTGCTTCATCCAAAGAGCTTGTTGACATGCCTTTCCGGCCAAAACGTACTCAGCTTCCGTTGTTGAGATAGCAAGAGCCATTTGCTTCTTAGAGAACCATGAGGTGAGATAATGTCCAACAAAAGTACAAATACCACTTGTGCTTTTTCTATCAACATAGTCACCGGCATGATCCGAGTCGACATACACTATGGTGTCTATTCCCGTTCCTTTGGGATACCATAAACCTAAATGTGTAGTGCCCTTAATATACCTAAAAACCCTTTTAACGGCTTCGAGATGAGTGGTCTTAGGATCTTCTTGAAAACGAGCACACAGACAAACACTAAACAAAATGTCGGGCCTACTAGCCGTTAGGTAAAGTAGACTACCAATCATACCTCTATATTTAGTGCTATCTACGGATTCACTTTCCTCATCCTTGGTGAGTTTAGTTTCCGTGGACATGGGTGTTTTGATTGGTTTCGAATCTTCTAATCCAAATTTCTTAAGCATGTCCTTAATATATTTAGATTGGTTAAAGAAGATACCATCTTCTAGTTGTTTAATTTGGAGTCCTAGGAAAAAGTTGAGTTCTCCCATCATACTCATTTCAAACTCGTCATGCATGATTTTTGAGAAATCCACACATAATTCTTGACAAGTTGATCCGAATATAATGTCATCAACATAGATTTGGACTATGATAATATGTGAATCTTTCTTCTTAGTGAAGAAAGTATTATCAACTAAGCCCATGGTATACTTATGGTCAATTAGGAAGGTTTTAAGTCGATCATACCATGCTTTTGGAGCTTGCTTAAGTCCGTAAAGAGCCTTTTTAAGTTTGTAAACATGATTTGGTTTTTCAAAATCGATAAAGCCCGGTGGTTGATCAACATACACTTCTTCATTAATGACTCCGTTTAGAAATGCACTTTTGACGTCCATTTGAAAAAGTTTAAAATTGTGTGCACATGCATATGCAAGTAAGATTCTAATTGAATCGAGCCTAGCAACTGGAGCAAAAGTTTCATCGTAGTCAATGCCTTCTTGTTGATTATATCCTTGTGCAACTAGCCTAGCTTTGTTTCTAGACACAATTCCATTTTCATCCATTTTATTACGAAAGACCCATTTTGTTCCAATTATTGTTTGACTCTTTGGTTGAAGAACTAATATTCATACATCATTCCTAACAAATTGGTTTAACTCTTCTTGCATTGCAATTACCCAAGACTCATCCTTAATCGCTTCATTAATGTTTTTCGGTTCAATGGTTGACACGAAACAAAAGTAGTTGCTTTCATTTTGAACTTTTGATCTTAGTGTTCTTTCGTTAATGTTGCCTATGACACTATCTAATGGATGACTTTTAGATTCTTTGACATTGACAAGTTCTTTGTTTAATAGTTCATCTTCCTTGTCATTACCTAAGATCTCTTGACTTTCTATTGCTTGGCTTTCGACTAAGTCATCATCTACCAAAGGTGATGTCTTAGAGGGAGGTGGACTCTCGTCAAATGTTACGTTCAACGATTCCTCGACTCTTAAGGTTTCTTTGTTCAAAACAATGTAAGCTTTACTATTTTGTAAATATCCTAGAAATACACCTTCATAAGACTTTGGGTCAAATTTGGTGAGATAATCCTTGGTGTTAAGAATGAAGCATTTACTTCCAAACACTCTAAAGTATCCTAATGTAGGCTTTTTACCTTTATATAGTTCATAAGGAGTTTTCTTCAAAAATGGTCTGATTAAGACTCGATTTAAAATGTACGTTGATGTGTCAACGACATTACACCAAAACTTTTGTGGAATGTTTTGTTCATTAAGCATTGTTCTACTCATCTCTTTTAACGTCCGGTGTTTACGTTCTACTACACCATTAGATTGAGGGGTACGTGGAGCCGAAAAGTTATGAGTAATACCATTAATATCACAAAAGTTTCCAAATTGAAATTCATTATCAAATTCACGACCGTGATCCGTTCTAATAGACACAATATTAGACCCTACTTGATTTTGAATTTTCTTACTTAGAATCTCAAATTTATCAAAAGCTTCATTTTTATTTTTCAAAAATTTTGTCCAAGTATATCTTGAGTAATCATCGACTATGACCAAAGTGTAGAAGTTACCTCCATCACTTTGTATAGCGGATGGACCAAATAAATCCATATGCAAAAGTTCTAGACACCTAGATGTAGAAACCAAGTTTTTAGCCTTATGGCTACTATGGACTTGTTTACCGACTTTACAAGCTGATGCGTGGGAATTGCACCAGGCTTTACCTCTCGAGGGATCTCGAGAAGCTTACAACCCCCACCAGGCAGTGTACCTGATCGTTGTAGTATAGTATAGTGACAAGTACCGGGGGATTGATCGTTCAACTTAGGAATAGTGTCGCTAGGATTAGAAAGCCTAAAAACTAGGTCTGGAGGTGAAGGATGGTTCTTTTTGTATTTTTTATGTTTTATAAAAGCAAATAAAAATCTCGGTTTTTAAAGGAGTGGGCGGAATTAGTTGCTAGTCAACTAACCCAATAACTAAGATGCAATCAAAATAAAATAACAAAAATGAAAAGAAACTAAATTAAGATAGTGGTGTGAACAATATATGGGAGAATTGTGTTTACATAGATTTCACTACTCCCTAGATATCTTTTACAGGTTAATTACTTGTTACAGTTGTGTGGATGATAGATTGTATTCCTTAATACCATTCATGGGGTGGCGTACTTACTTCCCTAATCCTATAAGCTCCATCTTCACTCCTATGTCGAGCCGGCTAAGAAGCTCCTTACATGGGATCACTAGAATTCGCTCATGCATTAAATACAATCATAAAAACCTAGTACAGATCGGTTCATGTTTCTTAAGACGTTCAAGCAAGTTACACAATGGAGATCTGACAGTTTTCTTAAGCCTAACATTGAAATCTTTCATCCATTACAACTATAAACAAGCAATCAGCCTATAATCAACATCTAGGTTTCATTACATCTAAGCAAACACATGAAAGATCTAGCCTAGCATGTTATAATCAAGACAAGCACAAGATATATTCAAACAACACATAGACATATTGAATGAATTGAAAGAAGACTTATCTTAATTGAACATGAAAGGTTTCAAAGGGTGAAAACCCTTGAAAATACTGTTACAAATGACCTAGGGTTTATTAGGTTCGGTCCTAGTATTCTCCACACAAGTTCCTCTCTTAATGAATGAAAAATAGAAAAGTATATATATAGATTCTGTGAGGTGATGGCGTCAAGAGGAAATTTCTGACGCCGTCATCTCGCCGCCAATAAAGTTCTCGGACTGCCTAGATCTGGGTCTGACGCCGTCATGTGTATTTCTGCTCCAGACCATCACCAAAATAACACTTGGTGCCCTACTTCTGACGCCGTCATGTTTTCTCTGGGTCGTCATCCATTTTGCTCTTGACGCCGTCAAAAATTTCTTCTTGACGCCGTCAGGTACTGTTCCCAGCAAGGAAAATTAAGTCTTTGTCGTTTTCTTCACTTTTATGCTCCAAAAACGTCCAAAATGCTTCCTTTTCCAGAATTCACTCCCAAAGTACCTAAAATCACAAAAGGAACGATTTAGCGCAATATTTGATCAAACAAATTCAATTCTGGGGTTAAATGACCCCCTAAAAACGGTTCATTTTTCGCCTCATCATATACCCTTACACTTGAGATTTGTTTGTCCTCAAGCAAATGCGCTTTTATTCTAGTCAAAATACAAGTTAGGCGTCATTTAACACTAATATAAAAGTAATTACAACAAAAAATCGTTCCACTAAAGACCAAAGACAAGCACGGAGGTCATATACTAGCACCTCACAAATAGTGTTTAGATACTCCCATCTCTTGGGTGTAATAAAGTAATATCACAATATGGAAATGGAAAACATCTCTCACTACCTGTCATAGCAAAATAGATTACCATAGGCTTGGGAAAGGATCAAACCTCCACCACATGGCGTAAGCACCTAGGATAAACTATCAAAGAGGTCTTTTAAAAGGGTTGTAACTTTAGGTGTAGGGATATGAAATACACGGTTTTGTTGGATATAGGCAATCTTTACTAGTGGCGAGTTAACAATCTTGGTTAATTACATGTACAATATGGCGTCGCTAAGCCAAGACTAGACTCCACTTAAGCTAATAAATGAAAAACTACAAAAACATAAAATGAACATAGAATGAAACGGGATGGTAGTCCGTATGTTTTTCTTTTCTTTTTTTTTTCTTTTTCTATTTTTTTTTTTTTTTTTCTATTTTTTTTTTTTTTTTTTTTTGCATACACTCTTACCCTACCATCCAAAATAATACATCATAGGGAATGTACATTCCCCTTACACTTGAATTTTTACATACTTTACAATAAACTAATCTAATGACTCGAATTAAGAAAATCAAAACACTTGGAGTACTTTTAAGATTAACGTACATATGAGGATAATATATGATGTTCTTCCCCATTACTCCATAAAATAAGTACTTTACCCATGAGTCCCAATCGTCCCAAAACAATATGTACAAGGATATGACTCGGCTTAGCAACCATGTAATCAATTAGATAATTAACTAAGGGTCTAACAAATAACAATAATGCACTAAAGATGAGTGCATACACGGAAGGCTAAGGCGATTTGGGTGTACATTTAAGTGGGGTGTAACAAATTCTTCCTTTAAGTAAGATGCTTAAAGTTAGAAACGAAAAGATAGGCTCGGAGGGGTGTACTAGGGGTTTCGTGTACTAAAAATGAGTACAACGCTAAGGTGTGGGAAATATTAGTTGACTTAACTAGCCAAGTAATATGACTTAAATGATGAAGTAATTATGATACGGGTTTAACACAAGGGTGATCCTAATGCCTCTTATCATGTAGTAAATCCTACTACACGAATGTAGTCTCACTAGCGGTCTCGGGATGCATCACTAACGCAAATTCTAGAATCTAAATGCTACCGGTACACTCATAAGCACTAATAGTAAATGCTTTTCCTATCAAATCTAAAGGCGAACCTCACATATTTGGGTGGAAAATTTTTCTGAATAGTACGGTTTTGTGATAGTCATACAATCTCCTATCCATGAGACGCTTGCTATGGCTAAAGTTTCACTCCTAAATGTTGTAAAAAATTTTAAATTTGGCGCTAAAATTACACTAACAAGTATTTCTCTTAGTTTTATTACACACCTACCATCAAACAAACAAACTCGAGCGAAAGTGTATCTATAAGGTATCATCATTTTACCCTCCCCTTACACTTAGGATGAACATTGTCCCCAATGTTCAAGTAAAGAATGTAAAAGTAAAACAGGTAAAAAGAATGAAATCAAATACTCCCCTGATTCGCTCGGTATGGATAATATGGTAACCAGGTTAGATCTTCCTCCAAGAAAATGAACAATCAAAGCTTCCCTTCGAGAATATAAATCATCTTCTTGTCATAAATAACCTGTTAAACCTGAGAAAACAAACAAGGCAACCTCACGTAAAATCGGCGGCAATCTATATATGCTAACAAATCCTAGAAAACAAAGTAAGATATAATGCTTGTGGAATGATGTTTGCAGATTTCCTGGAGATTATAAAACTAAAGATTCAACAAAAACTTTAAGACTCCATTAGAAAAAACAAAACTAGCAAAATTTCTAGAATTTTACACGTGACGCCGTTAGGAATTTCTTCCTGATGCCGTCAGAAGTGACCTGCAGAAATTCTTATGTTAAGTTTCCGGAAAATTTCTAGAAAAACTTTGTCCTACTTCCTGGAAAATCCTGCAAAACATCATTATGACTCGATACAAGCATTTCACTCTAACAAATACGAATACACATGTTCACTTAATATTGTGGAGAATCATGATCAAGTTTGTTTCTTAAAAACATATTTGGGGTTTCGCCTTACACTTATTTTTTTGCGAAATACCTTTGGATGAAGTTAAGACTAAGCCAAACAACAAAATAAAGTATTTTCACCATTTTAGTTTGAAATATGATCTACCAACAATAAAAATAAAACATGCATACGGAAGCAAATAACAATCAAACAAAATAAAAATCACACAAAACATGGGTTGCCTCCCAAGAAGCGCTTTTCTTTATTTACGAGTCTTGTAGCTAGACTCAAGGTCATGGGTTACTATGTGACCTCATCGTTAGTTTCACTCTCTAGGTCATCTCCTATACCAGTTTTGTATTCCGGACCTAGTTGCAAGCATTCTTTGTAGAAACCAAGCATCCTATTCATCACATACTCTACTCCTCTACGTCTATCCTCATCATTCCTATAGTAAGCCGCTTGTTTGTGTTCCTTTTCTATGTTTGACAGGAGGCGGTACTGCTCAATCTTATAGGGCATTTGGTAGGCAATCTCATCATTCTCTTCCTTGAACCTAACTATCCCTAGAGTTGGATCATAACTCATCTTAGTGGCCTCAACGAATGGTTTTCCGAACACTACTTGACTTAGGCAAGCATCTATCACCGGACGGGTATCCTCTACTATCATAAAATCGATCTCATAAGTGAAATTTCCGACAATCACATGCAATCCTTTCACTCTACCTGCAAAATTACTTATCAAATTCTTACTGGGCATCATCCTATAACCAAGTTGTTTCTTCATTACCCAATTATAATAAGTCCTAGTCATGATGTTTATAGGAGTTCTAGGATCGATATAAGCTTTCCATACATGCATATGCCCAATGTTGCATGGTATGTTGATGTTAGAGGGGTCTCCCATTTTGATAAGGGGTAAACCAAGGATATATGGTGTCTCGGGAGTCGGGATCATCGAATAAATCCTTGTGATATTCTCGTTCTTCCTTGGTGGGCAACTTATCTGTTAACAGATGCACCAATCTGTTAACACAGATGCACCAATCTATTAACACAGATGCACCAATCTGTTAACAAACAGATGCACCAATATAAGACATAACAGTTAGCAGAAGGACTATGTGAAACACGACCCATTTTCCCACTGATTATGCATACCATGTAACAGAAACATGATTCTTATCATGCAATTATGTACCAGGCGCTTTATAATTTTACGTATAGGAATTACCTGGTCCGGTTCCTGTAGTGCTTCCAACAAAAATGTTTACTACACCACAAAAGGTCTTAACGACTGGAAAAAATTATGGTTCTATTAGAAAGTGAGAAATGAATACGTAAGTACTAACAAGAACATACCCAATCCCAAGAAGTCTTAGTGTTTAACTTTCATAACGTATCTCAAAATGTATCTCAAACAAATAATTGTAAACCAAGACCTTATTAATCTTCAAATCTCCATACAATGTCATTTCAAAGTATTATGTTACAGGTGTCATTTGTCTAATGCAAAGAATATTAAATTTCAAACCTTTTTTCTAGCTTTTTTTTTTTCGTAAAGGGATTATACCCGGTAAATTAACCTTTTTCTAGCTTCTTTTAACCATAACTCAACCAAATCTGTTTTCAGGCTTTGTTTTTGGGTCTTCGGTCCCAATGGCTGACCCATATTAAAACAAGCTTAAACAAAATTACTTTAGCGTCTTCCTATTTTATGTTTACTCCCTCAACAATAAAAGGGTCTTTTATTAGTACCAATGTTACTTGGTAAAAGAATTTTCAAGTCGTAATAAAAGCACAAATATTAGTGAATCGAGGATGGAAATCTTGAGAATCACCTATGTCCCTGGATTTATTTATCCAACCTGGTAGTGAAACACCATCAGGGCAAGCTTTGTGTGCATTTCGGGTCTGTATAAAGAAAAAAGGACCATAATCAATAAAAAATATAAGAAAAATTCCGTTATCAGTTCATATAAAAAGACTGCAAGTGTGCTAACAATTTTTTTCAAAATCTAACTAATAGACTTTGTCTTCTGCTCTAGTTGATCTGGGTAAGACAAATGTGTCAGTGGCGCAACATCTCGAGAACTTCTAACCTTTACATCCGCACTTCCAGGGGTAGAACCGTCATTGACTGCGCCTCCATCTAGCACTTCCATACCTATTTGACAAAAAAATACGCTGTGGTCACTTTTTTTCCTTTATACTTTAAATAGATGCACTAAATTATTCCATATAGATGCCTTATTATTTCAATACAATATTCCATACGGATGCACTAAATTATTTCATACAGATGCCTTATTATTGTTGTAATACAGATGCATTGAATAAACAAATTGATGCCCTAATACATTATTATAATAGATGCATTAAACAAAACAAACAAATTGATGCTCTATTCAGTTTTAAAACAGATGCTATGTTTCATGATACCATTATGCACTAGTCAAACAATTGAATAAACATATGACTTAGTAATTTCAGTATGCTATTATCTAACAAACAAATGCTCTTTTATGATACTTTGATGAACTAATCAAACATACAAAGTCTCAAACAGATTTAAGCGTTCGACGGATTAATCATATTGTATAATTATACTCAATTGGATGTTGTAATGTATCAAAGGATGCACTAATAACAATAAATGATTCCCTAATACAATATGAATAATACCCTGCTATGACCAAACCAACAATGAACTAAACATACAAACGAATACACTAAACTTATACATGTATGCCTTAATATGTCTGACGATGCACTAATCATTCTAATTGATGCCCTAATCATACTCACTGATGCTCTAATATGTTTCAACGATGCACAAACATACAAACATATGCCCAAGTATGTCCAACGATGCACTAAAATAAAAATGGATGCCTTACTATGAACAACGATGCACTAAACATACAAATTGATACACTAAATACACATAGTGATGCCTTAATATGTCTAACGATGCACTAATCATGCTCACTAACGCTATAATATGTTCAATGATGCACTAAATGTACAAACCTTTAACATAATGCATCTACCACAAACACAGATGCACTAAAACAACATGATGCCATAACGCGTAATCTGATACTACAAATTTACCCACATATGTCATAAGATGTCAGGTCCTTCAATAATAAACACATATGCTGTAAATTAGCGCATCACTTTTTAAAAATCTTACTCAGACCTTTTATCAAACACCTAGTGTGCAAATTTAATAAACATAATTTTTGTGCATTTTTTCGTCATATTTGTTATAAATAACTGAACATTAAATAAATAATTAAAGAAATAAAGTTATATAAATTAAATAATTAAAAATGTTATATATAATTAACTAACTTGAAGAAAATCATCGATGATGTAGTGTTTGTAAATGAACCGAATTTGACCGGCGGCAGTTTGACGGTGGCGTCGGTGGAAGATTGACGCGGTGGTTGCACGATGGAAGATTGTGGCGACGGTGGTGGTAGTGACGGCGATGGTGGCGACGGTGGAGGACCGGTGGTGGTGGTGGTGTTGATGGTGAATGTGTATGTTTGAATAAAGAGTGTGTATTTGTATCTGTATTAAAAAAGAGTGTTCCTTCTTTTTGTTGTGTTTTTTCTCTTTTAACCCTAAACTTACAATTGTTTTCATAATTTACCCTGTAACTTTTTTTCTCACTTTTTCTATCCAAATACACTTGTATATATATATATATATATATATATATATATATATATATATATATATATATATATATATATATATATATACATATATACATATATATACGTATATATATATATATACGTATATATATATATACGTATATATATATATATATATATATATATATATATATATATATATATATATACATATATATATATATACGTATATATATATATATATATATATATATATATATATAGATATATACGTATAGATATATATACGTATATATATATATATATATATATACATATACGTATATATATACATATATATATATATCTATACGTATATATATATATATATATATATATATATATACGTATATATATATATACGTATATATATATATATACGTATATATATATATATATACGTATATATATATATACGTATATATATATATATATATATATATATATATATATAAAATATATATATATATATATATATATATATATATACGTATATATATATATATACGTATATATATATATATATATACGTATATATATATATATATACGTATATATATATATATATATATATATGTGGGGTTATTATAAAAATGGCCTTATAATAAAAAGTGTAGGAAGGATTGTGGGAGTGACATATATATATATATATATATATATATATATATATATATATATATATATATATATATATATATATATATATATATATATATATATATATATATATATATATATGTGGGGTTATTATAAAAATGGCCACATCATATGACACGTGTCACCCCACCCCCCACCCACCCCCCCCCCCCCCCCCCCCCCCCCCGCCGAAAAAAAAAATTTCCCGCCAAAAAAAAAAAATTTTTTTCCCGCCAAAATTTTTTAGTGCATCACAGTTATAAAGTTACTGCATCACGTTTACTGCATCACAATTATGATTTTACTGCATCACGGTTACTGCATTCATGGTTTTAATGTTGCTGCATCATGGTTATAAAGTTACTGCATCATGGTTATAAAGAAACTGAATTATCATAAGTTTTATGCATCATATATGTATGTAACTGCATCACAATTAAAATACGATTCTTTTTTAAGTTTTGGTGCATCTTTATTATAAGTTACTGCATCATAGTTAATAGTTTAGTGCATCAGCTATGTTGCAGTAACTTATAACCTTAATGCACTAAAATTTAAAACTGTGATGCAGTAACTTTTATAATTGTGATGCAGTAACTTTATAACTGTGATGCACTAAAAATTTTTGGCGGGAAAAAAAAAAAAAAAATGGAAAAAAATTTTTTTTTTGCGGGGGGGGGGGGGGGGGGGGGGTGGGGTGGGTAGGGGGTGGGGGGTGGTGACATGTGTCATATGATGTGGCATAGGGGTGACACATGTCGCCCTCACAATCCTTCCTACACTTTTTATTATAAGACCCTTTTTATTTTAACCCATACCTACATATATATATATATACATATATATATATATATATATATATATATATATATATATATATATATATATATACGTATATATATATATACGTATATATATATATATATATATATATATATATATATATATATATATATATATATATATATATATATATATATATACGTATAGATATATATACGTATATATATATCTACGTATATATATATATATATATATATATATATATATATATATATATATATATATATATATATATACGTATATATATATATATATATACGTATATATATATATATACGTATATATATATACGTATATATATATATATACGTATATATATATATATACGTATATATATATCTATATATATATATACGTATATATACATATATACGTATATATATACATATATACGTATATATATACATATATACGTATATATACATATATACGTATATATATATATATATACGTATATATATATATACGTATATATATATATATATATATACGTATAGATATATATACGTATACATATATGTATATATATATATATATAGACATGTATACGTATATATATATACGTATATATATATATATATATATATATGTATATATATATATATATATATATATATATATATATACGTATATATATATATATATATACATATATATACGTATATATACATATATACGTATATATATATATACGTATATATATACGTGTATATACGTATATATATATATATACATATATATACGTATATATACATATATATGTATATATATATATACGTATATATATGTATATATATATATACGTATATATATATATACGTATATATATATATATATATATATATGTATATATATATATATATATATATATATATATATATATATACTAGCCGAGTACCCGCGCCTAGCGGCAGCGGTGTCTAGTTTTCGACAAAATTATGACCGCGGATGATTTTCAATCGATAAATTATATTTGTAGGGCACGGGAATCATTCCTTATGAACATTTCTTCTGACCGAGGATAAATTATATTTGTTTAATGTGGTAGCCGTGCATAGCGGCGACGACGAATATTCACCGATAAACAACTCCTTAAGACATTTCCAGTTTTTAATATAAGTACAGACATTATGTTTTCTAGTTTTTTATATAAGTAGACAATCAAGGACAGATGCATGTACAAGGTATGGGGGTCGGCGCCCCACATGGCTAACCGAAAAAGATGAGATTCTCGTGTAATTTTTTAAAAAATTTGACCATTTTTTGAAAATGCCCCCCACTCAAAACTCAAATTGCCCCCCACTTACATACTAAAATCTAATATTCAACACTTTAAAGCCTCATAAAATCTAAGTAAAAAATACTCGATTTATCATTACGATCATAGTTTTTTCTTACGCATTTTGTTGCTATTGTCAAAAAAAAATTGCCCCCCACATTCTATTTTCCTGGGTCCATCACTGTAGACAATGAAAACGCATTCTTAGGGCATCAGTTGTGTACCCTTTTTGCATGGTTGCACACAATCATTTTTGTGTGTTGTCGGGTTTAACTACTAACTTTTATTTGGATAAATTGACAATTTTCTCAACTTGTTTGATCCTAAAAAATTGTAATATGCTAACTTTGCTAGAAAATATTTCCTTGTTCTTTGTCATAAAAAGTGTTCAATCAAACAAAATAATGACATCATTTTGTATCCTTTTATATTGCAAAATATGGTATTTAAGGCGGCCCGTGATGCATTGGTCGAAGAACTTAGTCGACCAACCTGTCGACGCATCTCAGCCATTACGGCTCGTCCCATGCGACGCGTCCTAGCCAAAAAAAGAAAAGATGTTCGTTTATACAACCGAGCTGTTGAAAAAAAAAAAAAAAGAAAAAGAAAAAGAAAAAAAAAACGTTTAAAGATTTGACAAATGCGTCATTTTTATAAATGATAAAAAAAATAATAATAAAATAAAAAACTTACCTTACCTTGCCTTATAAATACTCCATTAATTTTAAAGTAAGCTAGCTTGTAAAATAAATTTTGTTTGTCACACATACTTAAGAAAAGTTTTTATAAGTTATAAGCTTCAATAAGCCCACACTCATAAAAAGATATTTATGAAAGCTTATAGTTAATCAAATTAATATACGTAATTAATTATCACACAAAAGCTGAAAATAAACCTGAATTCAATTTAACTTGATATATTTTTATACGATTTTGTATTGATAAGCTTAAATTTCAACTAATTCATCAAATAGCATTATAACAATATAAGATTTAGATTTCAACTTGTAAGTACGACCCTAACTTCAGCTCCAACCCCAACCCATTTCACCAATCATAGCCTTTGTAACGTGTTTAATATGAGATTAACTTTCACAGTTAAGACATTCAAAAAAAAATAGAGAACCATAGGGATATTCTTTCTCAACATTGTTTATTCTCAAAATTGTTTGTTAACCTAATGAGTAGTTTTGTAGTATTAGATTTCTTTTGATTATTATTCAACTATTTGCGTGTTCGCTATCAAAATTATAAAGATGTTTTACCTTCTTTTTTTTATCTACTCGCAACTTTTTACACGTTATGTTTCATTTTTATTTTTTATTTTCACAAAGTCTAGTTTTTTGTACTCACTAAAAGTTAATTTTATACAACTTGTAATAGCAAAACTTTTTAGCTTCTAGTTTAGTCTTCTCACCTATCTTGTCTACTTTCCGTTTAAAATAAGTAGGTTTTTTTTTTTTTTTTTTTTTTTTTTTTTTTTTTTACTCTGGCATAGATGTTGTAAGGGCCCCATCTTCATTTATTTATATATTTCAAATTTCAAATTTGGAACGGACCTCGATGATTCAAGTACTTACCTTGGTAAAGTTGAAAAAGTACTTGGTAAAATACAAATAAATTTCAACTTTTCTTGAGACACACAACAATGAGTTGCCATATACTACTCCCGTACTACATATTTCACGTGACCCAATTTGGAGTGTAAGGTGGCGTTTGGTTTGCAGATTTAAAATTTCAAGGTATTTTAACTTTTGAGAAATTTTAAATTATTGTCTTTAAAATAATGGCATGTGTTTGGTTGATGGAACTTTAAATGCTGGCTTGCAAGTAAATAACAAAATTGCCCTCCTTTAAATGAGTACTCCGTATTTATTAAAAAGACATTTTTGTCAATATAATATAAAAGAGAGTAGTGGGCTCTATGGAATTATAAATTCTTCACTCCTCTGATGAAATTAAATGTGCTCCATTTCTTATATTTTAATTTTGAGGACTCACATATTATCTTGAACCAAACACATAATTTTAAGTGATTATAATTTCAAACCCCACCAAATTACTTGAAGTTCCCCCAACCAAACAGCCCCTAAGAATATTTCAAATTTCAAAATTCAAAAACATCACACTTCCAGAATTTTATAATTTCCAAAAGTTAAAAATTTTCTACACTCAAAATATTTGAAATATTTTAAATTTAATTAATGATTAAAATTTTTAAAACTTCAGAAACGAGGCTATGTTTGGCAAAAGTAGCTATGAGCAGTAGCAGTGAGTTGTGAGCAGTAGCCAAAAAAGCTCACAGCTTCATAAAAAAGCATTGAGAAAATGAGCTTTCCTAAAAAATAGCAAAACCTACAGCTCTCATGCCAAACAAACATCAAAAATAAAAAAGCTCATTCTCACCGCTCATTACTCAAAAAAGCTCCAAAAAAAGCTTTGCGCCAAACATAGCCTATAACAAACTATCACAAAAATCTGAAATTTCAAAAACTTGCAAAAAATCACATTTTAAAAAAATCTAAATCAAGATGAATTTTCACAATTTAACAACTTACGCATACCTACATAACTTGAAACATAACAAAAAATTAATTAAAATATACTAACAATATCATAACAAAACTTACAAACAAACTACATTTAAATTACAACAAATATAGTAAAGACTACACAAACTTTATAACAAAGTATACTTCAAGTCTTCAACTTTATAACAAAAAATATAGATTAACATACAAAATATTTTACACAATAAACATCATAACCAAATTTACCAACAAACTCATAAACATATACACATTTACCGATGACATTAGCAGCTTCCAGTGGCAGCAACGGCGTCGGCAGTGCAGATTTCGGAGAAAGTTGAGGTGAACGATGGCGGTGATGGTATCAGTATACCCTAAAAAATTTGTAAAAAATGAAAAACCAACTCATATCTGTAAATAGATCTAATAATAAAAAGCCTTGAACCTTTTATTTAACGATAGATGCAGTTTCCGATGGCGGCAGAGGAGATATCAACAGATTCCAACAGTAACAACCCAGATTCAAGCAGTGGAGGTGACTAAAAATTTAAGAAAATATGTTATAACCTTCAAACCTTTAGATCTATAAAAAAAAATAAAGATAGATCTACTAAAAAAAACCTTTAGATCTATAAAAAAAAAAATAAAGATAGATCGATAAGAAAAAACATTAGATCTTAAAATACCTTACCAAAAAAAAAAAAAAAAAAAAAAAAAAAAAAAAAAAAAAAAAACCGAGCCTATAGATATGAAAAATACCTTTCGTTAAGATTTCGGCGCCGGGGCTTCTGTGGTGGTTGGCGTTGTTCATGGTCTACGGTGGAGGCATGAGGTGGGAGTAGCGTACGGTGGTTGTGGGGTCGAGTGGTGGTGATAGAGTTGTGGTGCCGGTGGTGGGGATTGTGTTGAAGTAGTTGTATGTGTTTTTTGAGATATGAAAAAAATGAGTACTGTGTGTTTTTATTTTGTTGGTTTTTGATGTTTTAGGTGATAGTGTGTGTTTTTGATAGTGTAGAGAAAGGTGAAGTAAGTGGGATTGAAATGTGTGTTGGTTTTTTTATGAAGGGTATATATTGTTTTGTTGGTTTGGATTTTTTTTTTTTTTTTTTTTTTTTGGATGTTGGTTTGGTGTGTGTAAATTTAGGGTCGGATGTTGGTCTGGGTGTCTAAATCTTAAAATGAGAGGGTTGGGTTTTGGTTGGGGATATTGGTGTTTTATAAGGGAGTATAGATATGTACATATATGTATATATATACATATATGTATATATATACATATATATATATATATATATATATATATATATACATATATGTATATATGTATATATATATATACACATATATACACATATATATACATATATATACATATACATATATATATATATATATATATATATATATATATATATATATATATATATATATATATATATATATGTATATGTATATATGTGTCTATATATATATATATATATATATATATATGTATATATGTGTGTGTATATATATATATATATATATATATATATATATATATATATATATATATATATATATATATATATACACACATATATACATATATATACATATATGTTATATATACATATATGTATATATATATACATATATGTGTGTGTGTATATATATATATTGTAATACTCCGTAAAATCCCAGGTCATTTATTAATGCTAATTATCGACACTATTCTTAACTAAACCATTTTCACGGGCTAATTTGAAATTTTTATATGAGACACCGTTTGTTTGACACCCGATTATGTTTTGTCACCTGATATCACCCGATTGTCACTCTTGGATGTCACCCAATGAGGTTAACACCGGTAACTCCCACTTGCGACCTGGCACCCTAATTGGACACCGATATATTATTAATATATATGTGACGAAATATATATTAATTACTACAAACTATTATCACTATGTATATATAAGTATATGTATACGTATGACGACACCGTTTATATTTTCATGGCTTTCACGAACCGACACCGATACCGAAACTAAAGTTACGAACGATCTAATCACCGACACTCTACCTTTTTATGATGGGCCGTATATCACCATAAGCCCAAGTTTATTTCTTTCTTTTACCGCACTGCTGGGCCGAATACAACCACAAGCCCACCCAACTTTGTTTTTCACTTATATTCTCGGGCCGAGTTTTATCACAAGCCCGTATGGCTGTTTGTTTTCTTTGCGACGCATGCTACTCAAACAAACCAACTCATTTGCAACATGAAATTATACACGTTTTCTTCTTGGTTCCCTACTTACTCGACACCAAGCATACCATCTCCATTGACTTAGTTCATGCGTGTATAGACAACGAGCCACCCTATGAAGCCATCAAACCCTTGGATAAAAGTGTTACACACAAAAACTCTTTAACCACTAAATCTTGTGTTTCTTAAATCACTAATACAAACCATAAACAAATCCAATTAGTACACACATGCCTAAAACCTTTCTAAATCCCTAGAGTTGACATGAGTTTATAGCCCCCAAAGTTTTACAATCGACATGACAACACTCAAGAAGCTAGACAACTTTGTCGAGAAGGAAGTGACCACTCGGTGTGTGTTGTGTCGCATGGAGACATTCGAACCACCCAAAACCATCCTATATAAACCACATTTAATGCATTTCCTCACACTTGCAAGAATCCACAAGAGCTCATATCACAAAACTCTTCTTCTCATTTGCTGTCGAGACCAAGGAAGGTGTACGAGTAAGGTTTTGGGTTAGGAACGAGTTGGGTAACTATTTTGGATAAGGGATCGTTAGACGAAGAGGGTGCAACGTTTGCTTGTTCTCGTTTGCTCACACCACACGAACTCTTCACCACCATTTGGTGTTGTAAGTTATTATCACCAGTTTTCAATTCATACGTTAACTATTTCATGCATACCACGTTTACTTATCACACGACACACACTAATTTCTAAGTATAAATTTTCGTTACACTTGTAACTGTATATCACATACCTCGACACCCTTGAGGAAAGGCCTCGCCATTTCATTTTTACGCGTACAAAATATATATTTTCTTCGACACTCTAAATCATCGACTCACACTTAATCAAACTAGCAAGACATGCAAGACACACTCGATCTAAAGCTATAAAAACTAAACCTAAACCAAATCATATTCGAGCACCTCTATAAATAACAAAACTATAGTTTGGGCCTTATATGGGCTAACGAGCCCAAGTATTTTTCAAAAGGAAAGTTTCGGTTTGGAAACTGAAAGATTTTCTGATGTTATCGAGACTTTTCAAGTCAATTTAGAAAAGGTTTTTACGGGATTTGAATGTATTTTCGTATTTCAAAAAGTTGTCTTTTTCAAAACTTAACTAAGGACTATTTTTGCAAAGTCTCGCGTTAAGGGACCAAAACTGTCAAAATCACAAAACTTTCAGACTTAATTAAAAACAATTGATTTTGAATTGAAGGGTAGAAACTGTAATTTTTCCAAAGATCGAGGTGTAAAAGTGTAAAAGTTATAACAAGGACTAAAATGTAATTATTTTTAACCAAAGGGTAAAAAGTGTAACTTTATTAAAGTAAAAGGTAAAATTTGGACAAAGATATTTTATTAGATAATTATTTTGTATAATTAAATCTTGTATATATAATTACATATATATACTTTGTAACTTAAAAATAAATATATAACTTTACTAAAAATATTTAATTATAAATATTTTTAACGATATTATTTTCACAAAAGAATTAACATTTATTGAACACCGGTTCATAACAACGATACAAATAACTACGTAAAGTTATCTTGAAAAATATTAAGACACCCAAATGATTATCACCGTACACGAGACATATCACATGTCAATTACGAAACGAATCTAAAACACCGATGACTATATTTATATAGGTCGCAAGTCGGAGGAATTTCATTGCTAGTCGTAGCAGTACACCATCACTTTTGAGTACCGTTGTGATTCACACACACCTGTCAGGTGAGTTCATGGTCCCACATTTTAATTATTTTTAAACCCCGTGGGGAGATACATGCTATAAATCAACCACAAGTATTTTCTGTATGCTGTTACCACCTGATATTGCCTAAGTTGACACCTGTGCTACAAGTCCCTCATATCACGAACCTTAATCACTTGCGAGTGAGCGTGAATATAGTTGATAGATCTATTGGAATGGCAGCCCACCTCTGTCAAGGTGATCACTTGGCAGGAGGTGTGCTATATTCGAGGTACCATGGAAATTTGGCACATTTCCTGTCACCGAGGGCCCCTTGTCATTTACATCCTCTGTCGTGTAGGTGATTGTTATTATCTTTATTATATGTCGAATCAATGTTAAGGCTTGCGTTTCGTGAGGCTTAGGAGCAATATTTCACTGGTTTAGTCAAGACCTGTCTATCTTGGCTTGTTTATTTCAAATGCTTGACTTGTGTTCACACTATTATTATTTAAACTACTATGGATTCACTCAACCTTTGTGTTGACTTTTTAAGAATGTTTATCTCAGGGAATTAGCAAGCTTGGTGGCACAGAGCTGGCAAAAGGGCACACAGGACCTCCCTTTTTATTTCAATAATTATATCATTCTTTACAAACTCATCACTTCTTTTGCAAAACAATTAACATTTTGGAAAAATGTTTGTAACTCTGACTATTTGAGTTTTCATGGAATGATATTGACTATCTTTTGAATTGTTTTCTATGAGTATGACTGTTTACTAAACTGTAATGACCCCGATTAGACTTCCGCTGCTTATCATATTTTCGGGGTGTTACAGATTGGTATCAGAGCCATGGTTATAGAGAACCAAATGATTTTTCAAAACATTGGACTATAACCTCACCGGATTTCTAAACAAACTATTTATCACCAAAGTGCCCTCCGTGCCAGCGCTTGCCAACGTCATGTTTTAAGGTTTGATTTTAGCACCCATTGCATTTAGTTCACTATGACACTATAATCACTGTGCATGTAGCATTATGTAGACTAAATGACTTATATTACTGCTATTTTTCGGATATTACAGTACCATGTCGCCCCCGGTTATTATTTTTTCCGACAGTGACGACGTCGTGCCGGCATCATCCACCTACCCTACCATTGACCTATCTAACTATGACACCTATGATTCTGACCATGACACCCAACCTGTATCACCTACCATACCATCTCCTGTTCCATCTGGAGACCCATCTGCTGATACTGAGCCCTTTGAGGAGGGTGAGGTTGCTTCTACACACATTGATTCTTTTGCTATTCAGCCTCTTTTTTGTCCTGTCTGTGGACCTATGACACAGGAGCAGTACCTATATGATCAGTACCTGACGTCTCACCAGTTTCTTGCGGCTGATGACCGTCCTACACCACCTGCTAGTCACCACACCGGTTCAGATGTTGATGACGAGTCTTCTGACTCCGATACTTCTGACACTGCTGCTTCTATTCCACCACCATCCCCACCTGCACCGATTCGTCGGCGCAAGCGAGTGAGGATTCTTGAGCCCTATGAGCCTGAGCCTTTCGGAGAGTTGTTTCGATATCAAGAGGGAGACTTTACCCGTAAATGCACGTCTCGGAAACGAGTCTGTATTTTGCCTGCTTCTACTGTTACACCACCTGTACCTACACCTGTACCATCACCCACATCTGTACTACCACCTGTTTCTATGCCAGAGCTGACACCTGTGGCATCACCAGCACCTACACCATCACCCGTATCACCCACACCTGAGCCACACCCTTACATGCTACCTACCTACACCGCACTCCACACCTCTGAGGTTTTGCCACCCATGCCACCACCTACAGTTTTTTACTCTCAGATTACTACCGTACCGATACCATCACCTACTTCATCACCTGTTCCCACTGAGACCCCCACCTCACCCGGCATTCATAGATTGATTGATGCTCGCCGATGGTCGTTTTTGTTAGACTACATTCGTAGATGGAGGTTGGTTGAGGGATTGATATGTGGGAATCGCACTAGGCTTTACCTCTCAAGGGATCCTGAGAAGCTTACAACCCCCACCAGGCAATGTACATGATCGTTGTAGTATAGTATAGTGACAAGTACCGGGGGATTGATCGTTCAGCTTAGGAATAGTGTCGCTAGGATTAGAAAGCCTAAATACTAGTTCTAAAGGTGAGGGATGATTATTTTTGTATTTTTATATTTTTTAGAAAGCGATTAAAATCTCGGGGTTTGAAGGATTTGGGCGGAATTAGTTGCTAATCAACTAACCCAATACTAAGATGCAATCAAAATAAAATACAAGAAATGAAAATAAACTAATTATACTAAGGTTGTGAGCAGTAAGTGGAGAAAATGTGTTTACTTAGATTTCACTACTCCCTAGACATCTTTTACACGTTAATTACTTGTTATAATTGCATGGATGACGGATCGTATTCCTTAATACCATTCATGGGGTGGCACACATAACTCCCCAATTCTATGAGCTCTTATCTCCTCCTACATCATGCCCAGCACAACTATAGGGATTGTAAACAGTGGCTCATGAATTAAATACAACCAATAAAGACCTAGTGCGCGTCGGTTCATGTTTCTTAAGACGTTCACGCATGTTACCAATTAGAGATCTGCCAGTTTTCTTAAGCCTAACATATAAATCATTCATCCAAGACAAATATAAACAAGTAATCAACACATAATTAACATCTAGGTTTCATTAGATCTAAGCAAACACAAGATAGATCTAGCCTAGCATGATGGAATTGAGACAAGAACAAGATATAGACAACCAAAACATAGACATATTGATTGAATTAAAAGAACACTTATCTCAATTACAATGAAAGGTATCAAGGGTTTGGAACCCTTGAAAAACCTGTAAAAGTTGCACCAAAATCGTACTTAGGGTTTCTCCAAAACTTCTCTCCTCAATGTGTGAAAATTAGAAAACTATATATAGAAAAATGGGTCTGACGGCGTCAAGACAAACATTGTGACGCCGTCATCTCGCCGCCAAAACTATTCTCGGACTGCCTTGATCTACATTTGACGCCGTCAAGACTTAATCATTTCCAGGCCATCATGACTTTTAACTCTTGACGCCCTACCTTCGTGACGCCGTCAAATCTGTACTGGGTCGTCATGGAATTCTGCTCTTGACACCGTCAGAGAATTACTCTTGACGCCGTCACCTACTGTTCCCAGCATGGAAAATTAAGACTTTGGCGTTTTCTTCACTTTTATGCTCCAAAAACGTCCGAATTGCTTCCTTTTCCAGATTTCTCTCCCAAAGTACCTAAAATCACAAAAGGAACGATTTAGGGCAATATTTGATCAAATAAATTCGAATTCGGGCTTAAATGACCCCCTAAAAACGGATCATTTTTCGCCTCATCATATACCCTTACACTTGAGATTTGCTTGTCCTCAAGCAAATGCGCTTTTATTCTACTCAAAAGACAAATTAGGGGTCATTTAACACTAAAGACCAATAGACAAGCACGGAGGTCAAATACTAGCACCTCACAAATAGTGTTTAGATACTCACATCTCTCGGGTGTAATAAAGTGTAAATTACAATATGGAAACAGAAGATATCTCTCACTACCTGTCATAGCAAAATAGATTACCATAGGCTTGGGAAAGGATCAAACCTCCACCACATGGCGTAAGCACCTAGGATAAACTATCAAAGAGGTCTTTTAAAGGGTTGTAACGTTAGGTGTAGGGATATGAAATACACGGTTTTATTGGATAAAGGAAGTTTTACTGGTGGCGAGTTAACAATCTTGGTCAATTACATGTACAATAAGGCGTTGCTAAGCCAAGACTAGACTCGACTTAAGCTAATAAATGAAAAATAACAAAAAACATAAAATGAACATAGAATGAAAAGGGATGGTAGTCCATATGTTTTTCTCTTTTTTATTTTTTATTTTTTTTTTATTTTTTTTTTTGTATACACTCTTACCCTACCATCCAAAATAATACATCATAGGGAATGAGCATTCCCCTTACACTTGAATCTTTACATACTTTACATTTAACTAAACTAATGACTCGAATTAAGAAAATCAAAACACTTGGAGCACTTTTAAGATTAACGTACATATGGGGGTAATAAATGATGTTCTTCCCCATTACTCCATAAAATAAGTACTTACCCATGAGTCCCAATCGTCCCAAAACAATATGTACAAGGATATGACTCGATTAGATAATTAACTTAGGGTTTAACAAATAACAATAATGCACTAAAAATGAGCGCATACACGGAAGGCTAAGGTGATTTGGTTGTACATTTAAGTGGGGTGTAACAAATTCTTCCTTTAAGTAAAATGCTTAAAGTTAGAAACGAAAAGATAGGCTCTGTAATACCCGAAATTTTTGAACATCTAAAATACCCAGAATACCCCTATAACTTTAAACTTTTGAATAACGGATAATGATTATAACCTAAGTATTTACGTGATAATACTTAAACGTACACGACATATGGAACTTATGATAAATGAAACTTCCATAATTTGTATCTATAACAAATTATCACACGTCTAAATAAGTACATGGGCCGATTTTTTTTTTTTTTCTTTCTTCTTATCTAAATACTAAAATCAAAAGATAAAATAAATGAGCCTTGGTGCAAGATAAGCTCAAATCGTTTGGCAATCAATCACCTCCCACAAAATCCGGTATTTCCTCATTTAGTGCCTTTTCCCCACTCGGTTTTATTAATACCGAATATTCCCACACTTGTCAACCATAAAAAAAAAAAAAAAAAAAAAAAAAAAAAAAAAAAAAAAACTCTAAACTAAAACATTCTGCTGCTACTTTTTCCTGGTTCTTTCTCATACAAAATCAAAGGAAACAAAAGGGTGCTTTTGATCATGGGTGGTGTTGCATTGGACGTGGGGAATCCTTGTTCGAAAGAGTACTTGTGGTTGTGGGTTCTAAGGCTGCTCGAAGGAGTTGGTTTTGGTTGGGTTTCGGCTACATAAGCTGCTGTGCGATCTTGGTCCTTTTCTTCTTTCTCGTTATCACGCATCAAGGGTAACAATTTCACACCTTGTTCGATTTGTTCTATTCTTGTATTCGACCTTGACATGTTGTCCTGATTCACTTATTTAATTGACTAGCATATGTTATAGTACCACATAAAATCATAACCACTCACATAAAATAACGACCTTGATAACATATATAATCGATCATATGAACATGTGTATTCGTATCTTGCATGGGTCACGTTTGTTTGTTGTTTTGGCGTCGACATAAAACCTGGTTCCTTGTTCTTTCGTTTCGACCACGCGACGAGGGTGTCGTATCATCCTTGCCATATCTATCTTTTGTTTTGATCTCATGCATATTGATTAACATGTTACCTGATATAACTAATGAATCGACCTAAAATATATACACATGAAAGGTTTAGAACTTGGTCGCAAAGTATATAAACAAACTCACATGAACTGATAAGAATGTCACATAAAATAAGGAAATGAAACTCTCTTATAAACGATCTAACATATTGAGATTCGAATTAGTTTTGTTCGTAGGGTTTGAGCTATCTTTCATTTGACACAACAATGTTTTAAACCTAGTCTATTTCAAGCTTAAAAGAAAGGATGCATGCATTAAGTTGTATATTAAACTATAGTAAGCATGTGTTGGCATGAAATCTGTTTTGGGTGATATTCATTATGCAAATATGCATGAATGTATGAAATAATATTTTATGTGTGAGTTCATTAGATAAGTATATTTGTGTGTGTCTCGTTATTTAGCTAGAGCATGCATGGGTATTTCGGTGTGTACATTGAAGGTGTGTAAGCGTATGTTAGTGTGAGGGTTTCAACATAACGAGTCTTACATGATTTAATAAATGTTGGGTCGTTGCGGCATAAATAATAATAGCATGGGTACGTTAATAAATTATATAAAATGATAATGACGGGGTCCAAAATTATTATCTTGACAAATTTATTTAAAATAAACTTTAAAATAATTTTATTTGACCTTTAATATTTAATTTTGATAATTTACATTTTAGACCCTAAGTTTATAATATTGACCGTTTAAAACCTAAACTATTATATTGGTTATTTTAAACATTAAATGTTATTTAATCGTCAATAATAACCTTAAAATATTAAAGTACTAATTCGGTAAAGTTACTAAATATGGGAACTTACTAAAAGTGGAAAGTTACCTAAAATAAAAGTTACTAAAAATGGAAAGCCGACAAAAATGAGCAATCTGATTTAGAATAAGCATTAAGTAATAAGACGATCATTAATTCGTGTAGATTCGCTGAAGAAGGAGTAACTTTCGATCATCATTGTCTCTGATGTGGTTTCATTTGCGGTTGAGGTACAGATATTCTACCCTATCTCATTAAGGGTTCCGATCTCATAACTTTTCGATCCTTGACTTTGATTCGTTTGATATGAGCCTTTGCTATGATCCCTTTGATATGATTCCTTGATATGATTCGTTTGATATTATCATTTGATATGATTTTGTTTGCTATCCATTCTGTTATGATGATTTGATTACTATCTCCTTGATATGAGATTCTGTTATGTTATGCTCTGGGAGCTTTGATATGATTATGGATAGCTTTGCTTTATTTGTTCTGATATGTTCTGTTCTGATGCCCGAGTTTTTAGTCTACTCATGGAGGTACCATGGGCGTGTCATTGAGGCACCAATGGCATGAAACTATCTGGGGCGGTGTGATTAGTCCCCGGCGTCCCCGTCTGTTTATGATATGATATGTGATCACTTGGCCACTTTGTATATGATTAGTTTGTGGGGGGCGTATGGATGCATCCTAGGATATGTTTGATATGATATGATGTGATATGATTTGATTTTGTGACTGGCTGTACGTGCCTTGTACCCCTTTCACGTCTGGTACATTGGAGCTAGCTACTCTATGTACACCCTATGAATTGACGGATATGTGATTATGTAATTTGAGACCTATTCGAGTATCTCGTTAGGTCGGCTCGTGGCTTTCCTATGTTTCTTATGTCTATTCGAGTATCTCGTTAGACGCGCCTTTGTTGATACGTGCTCTTGATTCTCTTATGATTTGTTTATGCTTTATATATCTATGATGCTTCATTTCATTTGACTTATGATATTCGTTCAGTTGTTCATTAATATCTTACGCATTTGACAGATGATATTCCGTCCGGCAAAAACTTATGATTTCCTACTTCTTATACTTATATACATTTCATTCATTCAATTGCTTTGTTATATATCTGTTCACTGGGCTTTTTAAGCTCAGCCGCATTTCCTTTCCTGCGGCAGGTTATAGGTTGGAAGCTGGGTTTGGGTGAAGAGAGAGCATAGGAGCTTTAGTGGACTACCCCATGGACTAGAAGCCCATTACATCTGGACTAGTTTTGGACTTTGATTCGATTAGATTTTTGTTTAGTTTGTATTTTCTTTTCTTTTATAGTTTTAGTATTTCTTTTGTACTTTTAGATTTTTCCCTTGAACTCTTTTGTTTTAAGTCTTCCGCTTGCGTTGTATGCTTTGTATGCTTTGATATGTCACCATACTGTAGCGCTCCGGACCCATGTCGGGTTGGGGTGTTACAGGCTCGGAGGGGTGTACTAGGGGTTTCGTGTACTAAAAAATGAGTACAAGGCTAAGGGTGTTTGGAAAAATTAGTTGACTTAAGTAGTCAAGCAATATGACTTAGGTGGTCAAGTAATTATGATACGGGTTTAACACAAGGGTGATCCTAATGCCTCTTATCACGTAGTAAATCTTACTACACGAATGTAGTCTCACTAGCGGTCTCGGGATGCATCACTAACGCAAGTTCTAGAATCTAAATGCTACCGGTACACTCATAAGCACTAATAGTAAATGCTTTTCCTATCAAATCTAAAGGCGAACCTCACATATTTGGGTGGAAAATTTTTCTGAATATACGGTTATGTGCTAGTCATACAATCTCCTATCCATGAGACGCTTTCTATGGCTAAAGTTTCACTCCTAAATGTTGTAAAAAATTTTAAATTTGGCGCTAAAATTGCACTAACAAGTATTTCTCATAGTTTTATTACACATCTACCATTAAACAAAAAAAACTCAAGCGAAAGTGCATATGTAAGGTATCATCTTTTTACCCTCCCCTTACACATAAGATGAACATTGTCCCCAATGTTCAAGTAAAGAATGTAAAAGTGAAAAGTAAAGAGAATGAAATCAAATACTCCCCTGATTCGCTCGGTATGGATAATAGGGTGGCCAGGTTAAATCTTCCTCCAAGAAAATGAACAATCAAAGCTTCCCTTCCAGAATATAAATCATCTTCTTGTCATACATAACCTGTAAAACCTGATAAAATAGACAAGACAACCTCGCGTAAAATCGGCGGCATCCTATATAAGTTACTAAATCCTAGAAAACAAGATAAGATATAATGCTTGTGGAATGAAGTTTGCAGATCTCCTGGAGATTATAAAACTTAATAATTCACAAAAACCATAAGATTCCGTTAGAAAAACAAAACCGGTAAAATTTCCAGATTTTTACACCTGACGCCGTCAAGAGTAAACTCCTGACGCCGTCAGAATTGACCTGCAGAAATCCTTATGTTAAGTTTCCGGAAAATTTCTGGAAAAACTTGGTCCTACTTCCTGGAAAATCCTGCAAAACTTCATTATGACTCAATACAAGCATTTGACTCTAACAAATATGAATACACATGTTCATTTAATATTGTGGAGAATCATGGTCGGTTTGTTTCTTAAAAACATATTTGGGGTTTCCCCTTACACTTATCTTTTGCAAAAATACCTTTAGGTGTAGTTAAGACTAGGCCAAAACAACAAAGTAAAGTATTTCCACTATTTAGTTTAGAAACATGATCTACCATCAATAAAAATTAAGCATGCATACGGAAGCAAATAACAATCAAACAAATAAAATCACACAAAACATGGGTTGCCTCCCAAGAAGCGCTTTTCTTTATTTATGAGTCTTGTAGCAAGACTCAAGGTCATGGGTTACTATGTGACCTCATTGTTGGTTCCACTCTCTATGTCGTCTTCTAAACCAGTTTTGTATTCTGGACCTAGTTGCAAGCATTCTTTGTAGAAACCAAGCATTCTATTCTTTACATACTTTACTCCTCTACGTCTATCCTCCTCATTCCTATAATAAGCCGCTTGCTTGTGTTCCTTTTCGAAATTAGAGAGAAGGTGGTATTGCTCAATCTTGTAGGGCATTTGATAAGCAACCTCATCATTCTCTTCCTTGAATCTAACTATCCCTAAAGTCGGATCATAACTCATCCTAGTGGCCTCAACAAATGGTTTTCCAAATATTATTTGGCTTAGGCAAGCATCTATCACCGGACGAGTGTCCTAAACTATCATAAAATCAATCTCATAGGTGAGATTCCCTATAATCACATGTAGTCCCTTCACTCTTCCTGCAAAATTACTTATCAGATTCTTATTAGTCATCATCCTAAAATCAAGTTGCTTCTTCATCACCCAATTGTAATAAGTCCTAGTCATGATGTTCACGGGGGATCTAGGGTCTATGTAAGCTTTCCATATATGCATGTGCCCGATATTGCATGGGATGTTAATGTTAGAGGGGTCTCCCATTTTGATAAGGGGGTTGCCAAAGATATATGGTCTCTCGGGACTATCGAATAAATCCTTATGGTACTCCCGTTCTTCCTCGGTGGGCAACTTATCAAAATATTTTTCTATAGGCTCTACCTCCTCTAATTCCTTTCTCCTATTAACCTTAACTTCCCTACTCTCATCCTTAGTCTCGGCTTCTACTCTAACTTCATCCTTGTCACTCTCTTCTATCTCCTTATCTATTGGCTTAACGGTGACAACATTGACAAAGTGGACATGTTTGGATGATGAGGGATCCTTAATTTGGATTCTACTATTGGTGTCCCTAGTGTCCTTCCTAGGTGTGATTAACGCTTGGTTGTTGAGGGCTTTCAACAAGTTGTCAATCTTGTTGGTCATCTCCGTTTGTTGTTGGTTGAATTCGGTTTCAAACCTAGCTATGCGAGCCTCTTGAGATGCCATAAACTTTGACATCAATCCTTCAAGATTGTTGGTACTACCATAGTTGTTAGAAGGATTATTGTTGAAAGTACGGTTGGATGGTGAACCGGTTGGTTGGTAACGGTTAGGCGGATTAGAAGAATTAGGTTGATTTTGTTTCCACCTAAGGTTTGGGTGATTTTTCCAAGAGGGGTTGTATGTATCACCGTATGTGTTTGGCTCAGGCTTGAAAGTGTACCACTTATCTCCCGCTTCGTCGGTACGCGTGGATGCGTAGTCCGCAAAAGCTGTTCCGGGGAGTTCCACACAATCACGAGTGTCGTGGGGACCACTACATAATTCGCATGAAGAAGTGATTTTGTTCACTTGGCTTGAAGGCTTAGGAGCTTCGTAAGATTTCATGAGAAACTTGACTTGGTCCTCAAGTTCCATGATCCTACGGTCGGGAGTGCTAGAATTGTTCGAAGGCAAAGATATTGCCTTGACCGTTTTGTTCAAGTCACGGGGATCATTCCAACTTTCGTTGTCATAGAGAGCAAGATCTTCTATGAGTACCCGTGATTGTTCCGCACTTCGATCACGTAGCTTACCACCGGCCGATTGGTCAATGGCTCGCCTCGTGGAGATGTCGATATGGTCATAAAAGAGTTGGACTTGGAGCCAAAGATCTATGCCATGATGAGGGACTTTTTGGAGTAAGTCCTTGAAACGAGTCCATGCTTCATAAAGAGATTCATTTTGACGTTGTTGGAACATCAAGATGTCATTTCTAAGCTTAGTAGTTCTCCCTGGTGGGAAAAATTGAGCAAGGAAACGAGTGGTGATGGATCCCGCGGGTAAACGCTCAAACCATTGACTAGCTTGATCCCGTAGAGAGAATTGGAATAGGCGTAATCGGGTTGTCTCTCTTGTAGCAACATCTAGGTCTATGGAATCTACGATTTTGAGGAAGTCCTTAAGATGTTGGTTTGGATCTTTGGAACGAAGTCCATGGAATGCACATCCGCTTTGCACCAACCGGATGGTGTCGGATCGCAAGGGGCTCACATTGGCTCCGGTGAGCTCAATGGTGTTTCGGTAGCCTTGGTGGCTAGGTCGGGAATACTCTCCTAAGGTTCGGGGCCTAAGGGGTTCTAATGGTGGGTTTTGTTGTGGTGGGATAACGGGTTCAAAGATGTTCCCGTTGTCCATGATGTCGGGTGGTTATGGACAAAGGCACAAAGAAATAAGATAGACTAAAGAAACCTAAAAATAAAAATAAAATCTTACTAGAAAGGAATCTAGCAAGTAGACCTAATAAAAAGAAATTCTAACCTAGATAATAACTATTCCCCGGGCTGCGGCGCCAAAAACTTGATACGTGGGAATCGCACCAGGCTTTACCTCTCAAGGGATCCTGAGAAGCTTACAACCTCCACCAGGCAGTGTACCTGATCGTTGTAGTATAGTATAGTGACAAGTACCGGGGGATTGATCGTTCAGCTTAGGAATAGTGTCGCTAGGATTAGAAAGCCTAAATACTAGTTCTAAAGGTGAGGGATGATTATTTTTGTATTTTTATATTTTTTAGAAAGTGATTAAAATCTCGGGGTTTGAAGGATTTGGGCGGAATTAGTTGCTAATCAACTAACCCAATACTAAGATGCAATCAAAATAAAATACAAGAAATGAAAATAAACTAATTATACTAAGGTTGTGAGCAGTAAGTGGAGAAAATGTGTTTACTTAGATTTCACTACTCCCTAGACATCTTTTACACGTTAATTACTTGTTATAATTGCATGGATGACGGATCGTATTCCTTAATACCATTCATGGGGTGGCACACATAACTCCCCAATTCTATGAGCTCTTATCTCCTCCTACATCATGCCCAGCACAACTATAGGGATTGTAAACAGTGGCTCATGCATTAAATACAACCAATAAAGACCTACTGCGCGTCGGTTCATGTTTCTTAAGACGTTCACGCATGTTACCAATTGGAGATCTGCCAGTTTTCTTAAGCCTAACATATAAATCATTCATCCAAGACAAATATAAACAAGTAATCAACACATAATTAACATCTAGGTTTCATTAGATCTAAGCAAACACAAGATAGATCTAGCCTAGCATGATGGAATTGAGACAAGAACAAGATATAGACAACCAACACATAGACATATTGATTGAATTAAAAGAACACTTATCTCAATTAAAATAAAGGTATCAAGGGTTTGGAACCCTTGAAAAACCTGTAAAAGTTGCACCAAAATCGTACTTAGGGTTTCTCCAAAACTTCTCTCCTCAATGTGTGAAAATTAGAAAACTATATATAGAAAAATGGGTCTGACGGCGTCAAGACAAATATTGTGACGCCGTCACCTCGCCGCCAAAACTATTCTCGGACTGCCTTGATCTACATTTGACGCCGTCAAGACTTAATCATTTCCAGGCCGTCATGACTTTTAACTCTTGACGCCCTACCTTCGTGACGCCGTCAAATCTTTACTGGGTCGTCATGGAATTCTGCTCTTGACGCCGTCAGAGAATTACTCTTGACGCCGTCACCTACTGTTTCCAGCATGGAAAATTAAGACTTTGGCGTTTTCTTCACTTTTATGCTCCAAAAACGTCCGAATTGCTTCCTTTTCCAGATTTCTCTCCCAAAGTACCTAAAATCACAAAAGGAACGATTTAGGGCAATATTTGATCAAATAAATTCGAATTCGGGCTTAAATGACCCCCTAAAAACGGATCATTTTTCGCCTCATCAGTTATCGCCTAGGGCTGCTGAGCTTGGAGATGGCTCTTCAGCGGTGTTACCGGTTACTGGGGAGCCGATACACCATACTATCCCTCTTTTGGCTACTAGATTAGTTAGACATGAGGATCGTCTTGATGAGCTGTTGGGCGTTATTGAGGATATATCCTTGGAGTGGATAGAGGGTATACAGGTGGAGGTCGAGAACCTCGTGGTACATAGGACAGCTTTAGAGATGGTATTTGAGATGATGGGGACAGAGATCGAGGAGGCACAGGCTACCATCACTGAGTTTGATCATCAACTAGATGTTCAGAGGCATGAGATGGAGGATTTGATAGCGATAGCGATCATCACGCAGCAGATGCTAGAGCATCAGACACAGGAGTTAGCCGCATCTAGTTCTACCATCCACACTCTTTCAGTCACTATTGAGGAGATTCAGGCCCGTGAGAGATCCAGGGATTTGGAGATGATCAGGATCATCAGAGAGCTGGAGGGGAGATCAAGAGGCGTACCTGGACCTTCATAGATCTATGACATATCATTACATTCAGAGACATCTTAACTTGCCGCCTGTGGCATTAATAATGTTGTATCTTATTGTTTTGTAACAATGAATTCAAAATTATTAAAACTTTATGTTGGTTATGATTGTACTGTATTGATATTGATTTATGATGTTCTAGTTGTCTGATCTTTTATTATGCTCCCATATTGAGATTCATTATAATTTCCATGTGTGTTGTTACATGTCGTGATGATTATTTATGAATGATATGGTTTATGTTGATGTATGTATTCATGGTGTGGTTGTGATATGTACTTTGTGATGATCTCGACTATTATGAGTTTGGTTGCATTATTTCTCTTGTTATTGATTGATGTTTGGGATTTGTACTTATACACTTGCGATTTTATAGAGTTATGGCCCCAAGGAAAACCGCTACTGCTACCTCGTCACCCGCTATGACCCAGGCTGCTATCAGAAAGTTGGTTGCCGACAGTGTTGCTGCAGCTTTGGAAGAGCAGGCTGCTGCAATGGCACGAACTAGTAGCAATAACAGAGCCACTGCAGAAAGCGAGTCCGCTGCGACTCGGAAGTGTACCTATAAGGACTTCATAGCTTGTAAACCATCTAACTTCAAAGGGACTGAAGGAGTGATAGAGCTTGCTCGATGGTTTGAGCGAACTGAGACTGTGTTTGTGAGGAGCGGTTGTGCCGCTGAAAGCAGAGTCTCGTTTGCTACAGGAACATTGTTGGAAGACGCGTTGTCTTGGTGGAACGCAACTGCTCAGAAGATAGGTATGGAAGAGGCCTATCAGATCACCTAGGCTGACTTTAAGGAGAAGATGTTGAAGAAGTTCTGCCCTAGAGGTGAGATCAAGTAGCTAGAAGATGAGTTTCACACGTTGGTTGTGAAAGGAAATGATCTCAGGGCTTATGATAGGAGATTTCAGGAGCTTGCCACACTTTGCCCTTCAAAGGTTCCCGATTTGGAAAAGTTGTTGGAGAGGTACATTGAGGGATTACCCAGGAGCATTGAGGGAAACGTCACCTCGTCAAAGCCTCAATCTTTGGAAGAAGTAATGACTATTGCCCAAAGACTGCTAGACCGGGAGATTAAGCGTAACTCTGCTCAGGGGAACAACGATCACAAAAGGAAGTTTGATGATCGAAGGACAAATAACAACAACAACAACAACAACCGTAACCCTAACCGTAACTATCACCATGACAGAAACACCCACCACAATCAACAGAACCGACGACAGGAAGCTGTCAGAGCTTATGTCGCCGCACCAGTTAAGGATGCTAGGTTTGCTGGACCTCTTCCATTCTGTAATAAGTGTAAGATGCATCACACTGGACCCTGCTATGCTAAGTGTGGGAAATGTTCAAGGACTGGACATAAGACACAAGATTGCAAGGCTACAGGAGCTAACTTGCAACCCGTGGCTGTGGTATGCCATGCTTGTGGAGAGAAAGGACACTACAGGCGTCAGTGCCCAAATAACGACAACAATGCACGTGGGAGAGCATACGTGCTGGGAGATGGAAATGTCCAACATGATCCGAATGTAGTCACGGGTACGTTCCTTCTAAACAACCGCCTCATTAAAGTTTTATTTGATTCCGGAGCCGATCAAAGTTTCGTATCTATTTCCCTTACACCCCTACTTAATATTACACCGACCAAACTAGACACCACGTATGAGATTGAACTAGCCGATGGAAAGCTAGTGAGCACTAACACTATACTCCGAGGTTGCACCCTACGACTACTAGACACCCCATTTGTCATTGACCTTATGCCTATTAGACTTGGTAGTTTCGACGTCGTTGTGGGAATGGATTGGTTATCCGAGAACCGCGCTAAGATCATTTGAGACGAAAAGGTCGTTCACCTCCCTCTGAATGAGGAAAACCTGATTGTTTGTGGAGAGCGAAGTAAACCACGTCTAAGCATCGTTTCTTGCGTCAAAGTTGGGAAGTACATCGAACGAGGATGTCAAGTCTTTTTGGCTCAATTCACCGAGAAGAAGTCGGAAGAGAAGCGACTCGAGGATGTGCCAGTAGTCAGAAACTTTCCAGAAGTTTTTACTGAGGACTTTCCTGGCCTTCCGCCAACTCGTCAAGTGGAATTTCAAATTGACTTGATGCCAGGAGCAGCACCCGTAGTACGAGCACCCTATAGGCTAGCACCGTCGGAAATGAAGGAGTTATCAGGGCAATTGTAGGAATTGTCAGATAAAGGATTTATTCGCCCAAGTTTGTCACCGTGGGGAGCCCCGATGTTGTTTGTAAAGAAGAAGGATGGAACCTTCAGGATGTGTATCGATTATCATGAGTTGAACAAACTTACGATAAAGAATCGATATCCGTTTCCAAGGATTGACGATTTGTTTGATCAACTGCAAGGATCGAGTGTCTACTCGAAGATTGATTTGAGATCGGGTTATCACCAACTGAGAGTTAGGGAAGAAAACATTCCTAAGACGGCTTTCAGGACAAGATACGGTCACTACGAATTCCAAGTAATGCCATTCGGTCTAACAAATGAACCCGCTGTATTTATGGACTTAATGAACCGAGTGTGCAAACCCTATTTGGATAAGTTTGTGATTGTATTCATCGATGATATCCTTATTTATTCACGTAGTAAGGAAGAGCACGCAGAACACTTGAAGGCTATACTAACACAGCTCAGAGAAGAGAAATTATACGCCAAATTTTCCAAGTGTGATTTTTGGATTGAGAAGGTACAATTTCTTGGGCATGTTATCGACAGTAAGGGTATTCATGTTGATCCCACCAAGATCGAAGCTGTTAAAAATTGGGCGTCACCTACGAGTCCTACCGAGATACGCCAATTTTTAGGTCTTGCCGGATACTATCGGAGGTTTATTGAAGGTTTTTCAAGGATTGCTAAACCTTTGACTGAGTTAACACAGAAGAAGAAGAAGTTTGACTGGGGAGAGGAACAAGAATCGGCATTTCAGTTTTTGAAGCAGAAGCTTTGTGAAGCACCAATATTAGCACTACCCGAAGGAAGTGAGGACTTCGTGGTATATTGTGACGCATCAATCCAAGGTTTGGGTGCCGTATTGATGCAGAGACTTAAGGTAATCGCTTACGCTTCTAGACAACTTAAACCCTACGAGGAGAACTATACTACTCATGATCTAGAATTAGGAGCGGTAGTATTCGCTCTTAAGATATGGAGACACTACCTATATGGAACCAAGTGTACGGTTTTCACCGATCACAAGAGTCTTCAGCACATTTTAGATCAAAAGGAGTTGAACATGAGACAACGTCGATGGCTAGAGTTACTAAGTGACTATGATTGTGAAATCCGTTATCACCCGGGGAAGGCAAACGTTGTAGCAGATGCCTTGAGTCGAAAGGAACGACTTAGACCCCTCAGAGTTAGATCATTGGGTATGACAATTAGATCACCACTTCCGTCGCAAATTCTTGAAGTTCAAGCTGAGGCCCTTAAGGAAGAGAATAGACCGCACGAGAAGATTTACGGCATGCCAGAAAGCACGAATGGATTTGTCAAGAAACCAGATGGAAGGCTGTGTTTCAAGGACAGAAGTTGGATTCCATTATATGGAGGAATACGTGACCTCATCATGCATGAGTCTCATAAGTCTAAATATTCCATTCATCCTGGCTTGGACAAGATGTATCATGATCTTAAGAAGTTGTATTGGTGGCCAAACATGAAGGCTGACATTGCAGAGTATGTCGGTAAGTGTTTGACCTGCTCAAGAGTAAAGGCTGAACATCAAAAACCATCCGATCTTTTGATTCAACCCGAGCTACCAATGTAGAAATGGGAAAGGATTACAATGGACTTCATTACGAAATTACCCAAGACATCGAGTAGTTTGGACACTATTTGGGTTATTGTCGATCGTCTCACGAAGTCAGCGCACTTCTTGCCAATTAAAGAGATTGATGATATGTGCGTTCTTGCACGTTTATACTTGAAGGAGATAGTTTCCCGGCATGGAGTGCCGATTTCTATTATCTCCGACCGAGATAGCCGTTTCACGTCTAACTTTTGGCGATCTTTACAGAAAGCCTTGGGAACTAAGTTAGATATGAGTACCGCTTACCATCCACAGACTGATGGTCAAAGTGAAAGGACTATACAGACCCTAGAGGACTGATTTTGGAAAAGGCTGGGATAAACACCTACCGTTAGCGGAATTCTCATATAACAACAGTTACCACGCTAGCATTAAGGCTGCACTGTTTGAAGCACTTTATGGAAGAAAGTGTAGATCACCAGTTTGTTGGGATGAGATTGGAGATGTACAACTCTCGGGTCCCGAGTTGATTCTTGAAACCACTGAGAAAATAGTAAAGATTAGGCAACGATTACAAGCCGCCAGGGATCGGCAAAAGAGTTATGCCGATGTGCGAAGGAAACCAATAGAGTTTCAAGTTGGAGACAAGGTCATGCTTAAGGTATCACCTTGGAAAGGGATGATTAGGTTTGGAAAACGTGGAAAGCTAAACCCAAGATACGTTGGACCCTTCGAGATCATTGAAAGGATCGGTCCCATGGCATACAAACTTGAATTACCTGAGGAACTCAGTAGAGTACACAACACCTTCCACGTGTCAAATTTGAAAAAGTGTTTATCGGATGAAACCCTTGTGATTCCGTTGAAAGAGATCAGAATCAACGATAAGTTGAACTTTATTGAGGAACCCGTTGAGATTATGGATAGGGAGATCAAACGACTTAAGCATAGTCGGATTCCCATTGTTAAGGTCAGATGGAACTCTAAGAGAGGACCCGAGTTCACCTGGGAGCGTGAGGATCAAATTCGTGCCAAATACCCACAACTATTTGATGAGACAACCCCGAGCACCGATTCAACTTTGGATTCCGGGACGAATCCAATCTAACGGGTGGGTACTGTAATACTCCGTAAAATCCCAGGTCATTTATTAATGCTAATTATCGACACTATTCTTAACTAAGCCATTTTCACGGGCTAATTTGAAATTTTTATATGAGACACCGTTTGTTTGACACCCGATTATGTTTTGTCACCTGATATCACCCGATTGTCACTCTTGGATGTCACCCAATGAGGTTAACACCGGTAACTCCCACTTGCGACCTGGCACCCTAATTGGACACCGATATATTATTAATATATATGTAACGAAATATTTATTAATTACTACAAACTATTATCACTATGTATATATAAGTATATGTATACGTATGACGACACCGTTTATATTTTCATGGTTTTCACGAACCGACACCGATACCGAAACTAAAGTTACGAACGATCTAATCACCGACACCCTACCTTTTTATGATGGGCTGTATATCACCAAAAGCCCAAGTTTATTTCTTTCTTTTACCCCACTGCTGGGCCGAATACAACCACAAGCCCACCCAACTTTGTTTTTCACTTGTATTCTTGGGCCGAGTTTTATCACAAGCCCGTATGGCTGTTTGTTTCTTTGCGATGCATGCTACTCAAACAAACCAACTCATTTGAAACATGAAATTATACACATTTTCTTCTTGGTTCCCTACATATTCAACACCAAGCATACCATCTCCATTGACTTTGTTCATGCGTGTATAGACAACGAGCCACCCTATGAAACCATCAAACCCTTGGATAAAAGTGTTACACACTAAAACTCTTTAACCACTAAATCTGGTGTTTCTTAAACCACTAACACAACCATAAACAAATCCAATTAGTACACACATGCCTAATACCTTTATAAATCCCTAGAGTTGACATGAGTTTATAGCCCCCAAAGTTTTACAATCGACATGACAACACTCAAGAAGCTAGACAACTTTGTCGAGAAGGAAGTGACCACTCGGTGTATGTTGTGTCGCATGGAGACATTCGAACCACCCAAAACCATCCTATATAAACCACATTTAATGCATTTCCTCACACTTGCAAGAATCCACAAGAGCTCATATCACAAAACTCTTCTTCTCATTTGCTGTCGACACCAAGGAAGGCGTACGTGTAAGGTTTTGGGTTAGGAACGAGTTGGGTAACTATTTTGGATAAGGGATCGTTAGACGAAGAGGGTGCAACGTTTGCTTGTTCTCGTTTGCTCACACCACACGAACTCTTCACCACCATTTGGTGTTGTAAGTTATTATCACCCTTTTCAATTCATACGTTAACTATTTCATGCATACCACGTTTACTTATCACACGACACACACTAATTTCTAAGTATAAATTTTCGTTACACTTGTAACTGTATATCACATACCTCGACACCCTTGAGGAAAGGCCTCGCCATTTCATTTTTACGCGTACAAAATATATATTTTCTTCGACACTCTAAATCATCGACTCACACTTAATCAAACTAGCAATACATGCAAGACACACTCGATCTAAAGCTATAAAAACTAAACCTAAACCAAATCATATTCGAGCACCTCTATAAATAACAAAACTATAGTTTGGGCCTTATATGGGCTAACGAGCCCAAGTATTTTTCAAAAGGAAAGTATCGGTTTGGAAACTGAAAGATTTTGAGATGTTATCGAGACTTTTCAAGTCGATTTAGAAAAGGTTTTTACGGGATTTGAATGTATTTTCGTATTTCAAAAAGTTGTCTTTTTCAAAACTTAACAAAGGACTATTTTTGCAAAGTCTCACGTTAAGGGACCAAAACTGTCAAAATCACAAAACTTTCGGACTTAATTAAAAACAGTTGATTTTGAATTGAAGGGTAGAAACTGTAATTTTCCAAAGATCGAGGTGTAAAAGTGTAAAAGTTATAACAAGGACTAAAATGTAATTATTTTTAACCAAAGGGTAAAAAGTGTAACTTTATTAAAGTAAAAGGTAAATTTTGGACAAAGATATTTTATTAGATAATTATTTTGTATAATTAGATCTTGTATATATAATTACATATATATACTTTGTAACTTAAAAATAAATATATAACTTTACTAAAAATATTTAATTATAAATATTTTTAATGATATTATTTTCACAAAAGAATTAACATTTATTGAACACCGGTTCGTAACAACGATACAAATAACTACGTAAAGTTATCTTGGAAAATATTAAGACACCCGAATGGTTATCACCGTACACGAGACATATCACATGTCAATTACGAAACGAATCTAAAACACCGATGACTATATTTCTATAGGTCGCAAGTCGGAGGAATTTCATTGCTAGTCGTAGCAGTACATCATCACTTTTGAGCACCGTTGTGATTCACACACACCTGTCAGGTGAGTTCATGGTCCCACATTTTAATTGTTTTTAAACCCCGTGGGGAGATACATGCTATAAATTGAACACAAGTATTTTCTGTATGCTATTACCACCTTATATTGCCTAAGTTGACACCTGTGCTACAAGTCCCTCATATCACGAACCATAATCACTTGCTAGTGAGCGCGAATATAGTTGATAGATCTATTGGAATGGCAGCCCACCTCTATCAAGGTGATCACTTGGCAGGAGGTGTGCTATATTCGAGGTACCATGGAAATTTGGCACATTTCCTGTCACCGAGGGCCCCTTGTCATTTACATCCTCTCTGGTGTAGGTGATTGTTATTATCTTTATGATATGTCGAATCAATGTTAAGGCTTGCGTTTCGTGAGGCTTAGGAGCAATATTTCACCGGTTTAGTCAAGACATGTCTATCTTGGCTTGTTTATTTCAAATGCTTGACTTGTGTTCACACTATTATTATTTAAACTACTATGGATTCACTCAACCTTTGTGTTGACTTTTTAAGCATGTTTATCTCAGGGAATTAGCAAGCATGGTGGCACGGAGCTGGCAAAAGGGCACACAGGACCTCCCTTTTTATTTCAATAATTATATCATTCTTTACAAACTCATCACTTCTTTTGCAAAACAATTAACATTTTGGAAAAATGTTTGTAACTCTGACTATTTGAGTTTTCATGGAATGATATTGACTATCTTTTGTTCTATGAGTATGACTATGTACTAAACTGTAATGACCCCGATTAGACTTCCGCTGCTTATCAAATTTTCGGTGTGTTACATATATATATATATATATATATATATATATATATATATATATATATATATATATATATATATATATATATATATGTATGTACATATATATATATATATATATATATATATATATATATATATATATATATATATATATATATATATATATATATATATATATGTGTGTGTGTGTGTGTGTGTGTGTTCTATGAGTATGACTGTGTACTAAACTGTAATGACCCCGATTAGACTTCCGCTGCTTATCAAATTTTCGGGGTGTTACATATATATATATATATATATATATATATATATATATATATATATATATATATATATATATATATATATATATATATATATATATATATATACATAGGGGGCCATTCATGTGAGAAATCTAATTTTTGTGAGAACGCGATAACTAATCATATCCACTTATTTTATCCTCTTTTAACTTTGATCTAATGGCTAATATTAGCTAACTATTTTTTTTTTTGAAAAATTTCAAAAATTTTCAAAAAAATTTTGAAATTTTTTTTGAAAAATTTTCAAAAAATTTACGAAAATTTTATTGAAAAATTTTCGAATTTTTTTTCACATGTGCGGAAATTTTTTTCAAATTTTTTTTGCGCTTTTTTTTGTCACATGTGACGAAATTTTTTTTTCACATGTGACGGAATTTTTTTTTCACACGTGAGGAAAAAATATTCACATGCGATGAAATTTTTTTTTTCATATGTGACGATTTTTTTTTTTCACACGTGAAAAAAAAATTCATGAAAATTTCCAAATTTTTTTTCACATGTGACGAAAAGATTCGGAAAAAAAATTTTCGGAAAAAATGTTTTTCAAATTTTTTTTTTCAAATTAGTTTAGAAAATTTTTGAAATTTTTTAAAAATTTTTTCAAATAATTTTTAAAAATTTTCAAAAAGTTGATTAACTAATATTAGCTATGAGATCAAAGTTAAAGGAGGATAAAATGAGTGGCTAGGATTGCTTCTCGCGTTCTCACAAAATTTAGGCATCTCATTTGAACGCTTCACTATATATATATATATATATATATATATATATATATATATATATATATATATATATATATATATATATATATATTATGTAACAGGAGGCGTTACACGTAGATAATGCCATGTAAACGCCACCTCATTGCCCAGTAATTCATGATCTGCCATGTCATCACATAGTTGCCATGTAAGCTTTTTTTTTTTTTTTTTTTGTATTTTGTTATTTATTTTCGGAAAAAATTTAGCTATTGAAATATTAATAGTATTGAAATTAGTTATTAATATTAAATGTATTCAAATTAGTTATTAAAAAGTGTAGTTCATAAGGTTCGAACATGGGTCTCGCTTCAATTAATAAGCAAACATAATCAACCATCTCTACCAATGGAGCAATACAACTTTTGTTATTTCTTTTGTAAGTTAAAATTGATAAAGAATACCTAATTAATTGTAATGACAATTATCATATATAAAACGTGTATGATAGAAAACTACAAAACGTGTGATTTTATTTCCTAAAAAAACGATAAGATAAGTTTGGTAGATATTAATTGTTATCTTAAAGTTTTACATAATCTTACACTATATGTATAACGTTATTTATTGACCTACATCATAATTAGTTAGTCAATTAAATTTTAACAGCAACATGCAGCCGCAAAGATGTTCAGAGGCTTTCTAAAGCGAAAAAACAAATACTTCCGAAAAGCAACAGGAGGAAAAGAAGAAAGCTAGAATGAATTCAGGTTATTAATTTGTTTGTTCGATTTTTAAATCTGCTATATTAGTGTTGTGTATGTCTTGATTTGTTTGTTTGATCTTTAAATCTCATATATTAGTGTTGTGTATGTCTTGATGATTTGTTAGGAGCCAAACAACCACTGAAGAAAGGTACTCAAATGAATTTACGAGGTATGTTGTTCATTAAGAATCAATTATTCAGTGTTGTATAAATTTTGTTGTTAATTCAAACCATATAATTTGTGATAAATATACAGAAGCAAAGCATGCTGAGAACGATGTGACTATATTGGAACGACCAAGACCAGGTATATGTGTATACGTCCTATAAACTAAGGGCTTTGTTTTTTGTTGCCATTGATCAGTAGTTGTAAAATAAAACTTTTGTAAAAAGCCTAATTAATAATCTTTCATGTTTTGATTATACACCTTTACTATCTTTGCCGGGACTGCAACTCTTATTGGATACCATATTTTTCCATACTTAGTATACACTTTGTTTCTTGAATCCCTCATCAATTACGTTGCCAATCAAATCTGTCTCAGTGGAGAAAACATATTTAGAAGTTGCCTCAATTGTCGATCTTTTTGTGACAAGATTTAGTGAATGTATATTTTTAGGTGATAATATGATACAGCAATCCATGTCACTTTTAAATGTCAAGGACCCGCTATTTAAAAGGATGGGAGCATCCAGATTAGTTCATTTTGCAACAGATGGTAAAGTTTAATTTTTGAATTATTTGATGAGCGCTTTTGCAATGTTATGAGTATTCATCCAAACATTTTTTTATTTAGATGAACAAAGAATGAAAATTGTTGAGATGGGTGGTGCGCAAAAAATTGTTGATATGTTGAGCGATGCAAAAGATGATGCCCCGCGTAAAGAAGCTTTGAACGCTATTATTGTCTTGGCTCGAGTAGGTCAGTACCTTTTATCAGTCCTTCACTTTTCCATGATTAACCAGTGTGATTAAAGTATTAGCTTGATGTACATAAGGAAAAGTCAACTGGTTGTTTGTATGCATAGTCGTAGGTTGTTGCTATTCACTATAATCTCATATATCATTATTTATTCTCTATTAGATTAAATATTTATTGACCAAAACAAGTTAATCCAAGAGATTGATTAGATTCGTAACCAATAAAATTGTCGCTTAATTGATAATTTATGTGTTAGTTGTTTTCATATATGATAGATGAAGCTCTAGGGGCACTGCATAGTACTGGAGTGGTGTCAACCATCATGGCTACTCCAGAATACACGCAGGATGCTGAAATTAAGAAACATAAGAGGAAATTGTTGAAGAGATTCCAATATATGAATTATGGTGAATGTTCATCTTGATATTAAGGTACTTTTTCTTAGCTTATTAGAAGTAAAGACCAGACAAGTTGCAAGTGCTTTTCAGTGCTATGTATCTTTCTCAACAAGCTTCCTGCCAATTTAATTTCTTCGATTTGTTTTGGCCTCAATATTGGTATTCTTATCTGTTAACTTATAGTAGTCCAAGTGAACTATTGTCTCGACCATTTAATTTATAATTTTTTGAGTTCAAATTGTTTGTTGTATGCTTAATAAAGAGGCTATACAGCATGTACATTGCAAATTTTTGCTTAATGGCTGTATAACTCCTGTTAACCAAGAAAAGCTATTCGTTCTTGGCTTTGAGGTTTATCGCTTTCTTTTTCACTACCAAGAAAACGATATCTATGCATGTTTTTACTCCATACATAAGAATTGCAGTATTTGTGCAGAAGAACAACAAGACCAGTGAATAATAATGTTTGATCAGGTCACTATCTACGATTCCCATTCACTGTGACCAATCTCATTTCATGTACGAATCAAACATTGTGGTAATAGTATTGTTCATATGTTGTTTGTCTCTCAGGTACACCTGATCCGTGTGTCTCGCCGACAGCTGATAGCCATTCAGAGGAACGAAGAAACAGACAAGGTAAACACAGGCTGTATAACTCCTGTAAACCAAGAAGAGCTCTTCGTTCTTGGCTTTTAGATTTATCACTTTCTTAACGAAGAAACAGACAACAAAACCACATTGGTAAACACAGGCTGTATAAAATTACTCGAAATGGTAGCTCCAAACATCACCTCATATCTTCTTCTTTTTTATATCCAATTATTTGTTATGGGTCATTTATTTGATTTACATTTGAGTTTTCAATATGTATCTCGCCAGTTACGTGTTGAGTGGGTACCAAAGATATTAGCTAAAACATGTGCCAAGGCGATTATCGATAGCACCAAACGAGATGACACATATTTAACAGCACCTTCATGGATGAAGACGGGAAACGATTTTCTAATCATAAGGAAATCATGTATCAATGAAAGCAGAAAACAAGAGTATTTGCTAAAGGTTTTTTTTTTTTTTTTTTTTTTTTAATTGTAAATTAAGCTTTTAAGTTTATTCAAAGCAAAATAAATCTTCCTTCCTATCTTGCCTAAATAAATTATTGTATCATTTTCTTTATTACCCAAAGAACATATATCCATTATAATCTACTATTTAATTTTCTCTTTGAGGATCATGAGGGGTTGTTCGGACTTGGCCTCCTAACGAAAAGAGATATAACCAAGTTAAAGAATGGAATCACGGAGTGCTCATTAATCATTGCAGTTGTGTAATTGGTTTGGTAAGTTTTAATACCAACTACTCTATTTTGCTTAAAGCTCAATTCATACCATTCTAATATAACATTTTCTTTTGTTATCCATTTTATTCAAGAGAATTGCCACCTGTTATCCAAAGGTGATACCATTTTCTCATTGGATGGTTGTCTTAATAAAAATGATTCATAAGAAAAGGATCTATATTAATGAAATTCAGTTGCTACAAATAGTTGGGGACCAAGAATTTAACCTTATGTTATTTGGAAATTAGTGATACTTATGGCTTATTACATGTTATTGACAATGTTTATAATAATTATTGCAATTGTGGATGGTTAAAATGTGAAAAATCAATCATTCGACAGCTCCCGAAATAGATCATATCCTTTCACTATTTAGGTGAGTTTGCTGATATTATTTTGTCATTTTAACGTCCTCTTTACTGATGTACCTTCTTTACTGATGTAACTTTTAGATTGTGCCACCTTAAAGTATCACCAACGAACAAGGTTGTTGGTCTTTTAACATGCTTTACTGGAGGATGATAATTTTACACATGGTGATGATTTATTTCATGTATTATTGAGAGATAAAGGTGGTTGTACTCAGAGGTTGAACTGATGAAGGGGATACATATGGTAATTAAACCGCGAGGTTGAACTGACGAAGGGGATACATATGGTATTCAAACCGCGTGGAAGGAGATTGACGATTTGAAGGATGTTATATTAATTGTTAGGGAATTACCTAATGAATATGCATAGAGTCCACGAGGATATTATGTTGCACTATTTATAACGTTTTATGAGCTCAATATAAACTTTGGTTTCTTTCAACGCATTTTATCAGTTTCCCTTATAACTATAAGTCTTACTTGACCCAATTGAGGTAAAACATAACCTATATCCGTTGTCCCAACTGACTTATCATTGTCAACTTAAAAGTTAAAGCAACTGCTAATTGAAGAAGGCACAACTGAGACTTTGGCTAAGGATTGTGAGCAGATTATGTTTCAGAGTTTTATGAAATTCAAGGCCAAGTTAAAACTCTTTGCCACAAGCATTCGATTTTGCTTGACACCTTAAGACAAATAGAGGTAAATTACGTGAAACATTTGTGATTTAAAATCTCGACTTTTGTTCAAAAGGTATTCTTGAAATGTATCATCATGCCACTAATATCGGCAATGAAGTGTTGGCAAGTATCAATTGATGGAACAAGAGTTTTCAGATATTTAACCTTGAAAATACATTATTAAGATGCAAACAACGACTTTTCCACTGTACCAAAGTCCACCTCATCTTTTAATTTTAGTTATCAATATATTAGTATGAAAATTTAAACAATTTTTACACACTTAATGTATATTACGAGTTATGGAATGACCGCGTTTCACATCGAATTAAAAATCTCAAACTTGAATCGAAAGATAAATTGGACTTGAAACTTTCATATCCAAGTCTTACACTTCCTTTTAACTAATTGAATTTATACCAATAACTAATACCTTCATATACATATATATATATCTTACTATTTGTAAAGTAATACATTCAAATGATAATCATTATCGAAACAAATTTTATCTTTGGAAGAAATAAAAAAAGGTTTATTACCTCATAAATAACGCTGCTTCTTTTTGGATGTCAGGGGGTGGTGCTTACAAGCCAATATAGATGTGCAAGATACCCAGGTCTTTGGTCAAAGACTTCAACTAAATGCAGCATATCGAAAATGGGAACGGGTTGCTTAATCTGTAAGATTGTATTTGTTTGATATTCATTTTGTGTTTATTATTTATTAACACCGGATAACTCTTTGTGCTTTTTTGTTTACACTACAACAATATTGCAATTTTTTGTTGCTTTTATTCAATATTGTTTCTTCTGAACACGTGATATTTAATTGTCACCTTCACAATGTAGTTATGTGAAATCTAATACTCCGTATTGGATTTTTGTTAGTTTGATCTAAACAGTCAAACCCAATTGTTTTAGACTTTCAGTACTCTCATGGTATTTATTTTAATAGGATTTATACAAATAAGTAGGTTAAAGGTGCACAATCTGATGCATATGTACTGAATAACATAGTTCATCTAAGGGTGAAATGTGTTGTGTATTAATAACACAAAATCAGGGACATGTCATATAGTGAATAGAGCATGTATAAGAAATTTTCTGAGTAAGAAAAGGTGTTGGAAGGAAGAACATACCGGCTTCATGCCATCCTCAGAAAATTGCGATAGTTGGGGTATGACCATTGATCGAACTAAAGGGTAACTTAAACTACCTGATCATTTTTTCATGTCCTACCATGGACATAAATATATAGTTATGACCCAATTTCAACTGAATCATTTCATTAAGAAATAAAATATGTTATATAGCTATTTATTCATATATAACACAATAATTAGTTACACAGATTTTTTAAAAAAAGTGGAAAGAAAGTGTTTAGTGTTAACACAATCTTCAATATTATTTACTATTTTTTACATGTCATCAACATGCTTGACCCTCTCATTTGCCATTTCCATATAGCATATTAGTTTGGTGTTGTTCTTTACATCCCACAGTACTCAAGTGACTCTTCCTTTTTAATTGCTCTGTGACATTAGTACATGTTTATATAACATTAAGAATTTTTGTCTATTTTACTCCGTATAACGTTATCAATAAATTTCTAATTGTTTTTGTCATACACCATGTGCATATCCATACAAGTGCCCATTTTTGTTGCTATAATGACCTTAGTTGTGTATGAAAAAAAAGTTGAATTGTGAGCTCACATTAGTTGTGATGATAAGATGTCGTTTACACTTAACCGTAGGCAATTCCCTGTTGCGATGTGTTAACCAATGACTATTAATAAAAGTCAATGCCAAACGTTGTCGGAAGTTGGGTTGTTTAGAAAAATATACCAACGATATTTATAAGTCATGCTTCGAATGGGCTATGCTTTGATACTTTGTTTATGCGTACCATTTTGAAACTTTTTTCTCTTATATTTGTTAACCATTTATTTCTTTTCGTTTTTATGCATTCAATTAAAATTTTGTACGTTTATCTCTCATTTTTCATTAACTTATTTTCAAAAAAAAAACGACAATTATAAGTCATGCCCGTCCATCGGACGGGCTTTGAAAGCTAGTATATATATATATATATATATATATATATATATATATATATATATATATATATATATATATATATATATATATATATATATATATATGTATGTATACTAGTGGTCATGGCCCGCCCAATGGGCGGGCATGCTTTGTAATCTCTACGAATCATGTGCTTTTATTTTTGCGTGCATTTATAATGTTTGCAATATGATTAATTATGTAACGTTATATTTGTTTAAATATGTTAAATATTTGAGTACTATTTACAATCAATAATTTAATCGCATATTAAACTATACATGTATTTATTTATTCTACGCATTTACATTCATTATATATTTGTAACTTACATGTTTAATTTATATCGTTCACATATTTATTTGAAGTTATAAATTATTATTTTTTTTCGTTTTTTTTTTTTTTTTTTTTGTATTAAACTTTTTTTTTGTAAACATATATGCACCTACCAAATCTTTTTTGCTGGGCATGCTTTGTAAGCCCACATTACTATATATATTATATATGATCATATACGGCGTCGTTCGATGAACAGTACACCGATGTGGGCTACACGTTTTTTTTGGCCTGCTAGATGTCGTCCGATCCAACCCGTTTTTTCCCCTTAAACGTAACTCTTTCACACAGACGCCTACCAGAAGCTTCATGAATACTCTCGCACACACACATCTCGAAGGATCTCAGCTCATCTAATGATTGGTTTTGATGTTTAACCAAAAAGAAGCCCTAACTTATTAGCGCGATTAGGTTCAGTTTCTAGGACTTTTTGTTCGCTTGGGTTTTGGTCGACGTGTCGGTCGTTAATAAACTGAACTAATAATTTGTGTCGGTCGTTAATAAATTCAGGTATGTAGTTGTCATAATTGAACTAATAATTTGTTTTGAATTGGGTATCTGTTGTAAAGATTTGATCTTTTGATTTGGTTTGATTTTAGTCATGTATCTTCTACCACACAAATTCACCTACGGTATTGATTTGGGTCTTTGCCTCAGCCAATGTTTTTGGGGGTATTGATTTGTGGAAGATTGAAGATGTGATTTGGCCTCTAATTCCTAACAGATTACTAGGTATGTTGGTTGAAGATGTTTTTTTGTATGTGGTAGATTAAACTTTTTTTTTTTCCGCTTAATAATTCTGTTAAAAAAAATGGCCCTAGATTTGTTTAACACTTATTATTTGCTTCAATAAATCATGTGCGTCAAGGTAATACTCTCAAATATGATGTTATTAAAGTTTTTTCCCTGAAGCATAATGATAAAAAATCATATTAATAATCATAATTTTCATGTGCCCTTGGTTTGTGGCTATGGGAATTTGGGTGACGCTTTGAGGATGCTTTTCCAGGGGCTGCTATGATTATTGGCTATAGGAGAAGCTGAGAATGGTATGTTTTTATGTTCTTTTTTTAAGGCTTTGGTTATTGTCCATAGCGTTGATATTGAAAAATTTAAGATTGCTATTGGTTTTGTAGGCCCATGAGAACCATCAGTTTCTGGTCGCTTTGACATGAAAAAAAGTTATATTGAGCTTCACAGCTGCGTCCCCTGATGGTGAAGCTTGGACTGGTACGTTTTAACTGTTAAATTATATGCCATTTTTTTAGTAATTTCTTTTCCCAAATACAATAACAAAATAGTTTAATCCAATTCCTGCAATTAATCCAAATCCTAAACTTATGCATCTAAGAAAGATAGAAATAAAAAGGGTGGTAATATCTAGATTGCCGATTCAACCTATGGTTTTGTAGCTAACTGAAGTACTACTTAATGGTCCACGGTTCATTTTAAAAAGTAGAATCCAGATGAGTAAAACTCTTAGACATGTAAATAACTACACAAGATGCTACATAATGGTATGCTTATAGAGAAAAGGCACCTTAAGTCCTTAATTGGGAAAGTAGGGAAGAATTATTGAGGCGCCTAAAACGGATGCCTAATGTATGCCTAAACTTGCATGATGGCAACAGTCTAATTGTTTATGGGTGTTCGTTCAAAACTATGTACAATAAAACTGATTTGGTACTGGGACACTTGAAAAAGGTGTTCATGTGAAAAAGTTGAAGTTTGGCGCTTATCCAGTGTTTGTGACATCATCAAGAACGTCATGGAAAATATCCACCTTTTGACTGATGGCAAACCCATTCAAATCATTGTTGCTGCTGTCATTAACAGGTACATTTTAGCTGTTTGCGGTTTATACTGTTTGTGGTTTTCGATACTCACATTTGATCACCATTTGAAAGGAAAACAAGTACTCAGATTAAAAGTTCACTTTATGAAGGATACATAATTTGAATGATGTTATCTCGAAAATCAACCACTAATGCTTGCTTTAACTCAATGAGTTCTAAAGATAAATGATTAATCCCCTAAAAAAAACAAAAAAAAAAACACAACGAATGCAACATAATAACCCAATTAACGAGATTTGCACAATAAATCTTGAATAGGAACCATGTACAAAGTGATATATTTAGAGAAAAAAAGAAACACTTATTCATCATGTTGTTATCATATGCTATACAGTTAAAAGCTTTTCTTTTTATCGGTTGATGTAACAAACATTTACATAGTTACGTATGTATGTAATAAGTGACATTCTATAACTTATAAAATGATGATGTGGTCACGTGATCTAAACATTAGTACATTTTATGTGTTATATAATGTCACTTGCATTTGCATTGGTAATGAAATATTGATAGTTTGTTACATCAACAGATTTGAAAACAATGGTAGCTAGCAAGATGTTATTATGGCATATTTATAATTTTGTATGTCTTTTAATATGTTACTTTTTAACGGTAAAATGGCAGCGAAGATTGGTAGCTGAACATCTCTAGACATCAAAGTGCTAAGAAAATGGGTGTCATTTGGAAGAACAAGAAAGTGCTGCTATATTTTTATTGACAAGAATGTAAGTTATTTTATGTAACAACTATAGACTTTACTTTGCATTTCTTTTTATATCTACAATGATACTAAGTCAATAAACGTCTTATAGGGACATATAATCGACGCTGGCGCAAATTTTAATGATATACTATTTTGGCTCCTTAATCAAGGTTAATGTTACCGTATGAGAAAATATATATGTGAGGCTGCTAAGAAATATATGGCAGCCGTAACACACAAGGCTCGAATCAAAGTCGAAAGAGTGGCGACATTTGAAAAGATATGTGGCGATGGGTTTGCACTCTATTACTTTGAATTTACTCCATCTATATGAGTGATGTGACAAGAATGAGATATTGACAGGTTTTTTTACTTATCATTTTATCATTTTAGTTTTAAGTTCATGTATTAATGATAACAGATTTGTGGCTTTTTTTATTTTATTTTATTTTATTATTTTATTATTTTTTATTTTTAATTCAAGGTTGTTTGATGTTGTGCAAATACAGACTTCCGTTGTAAATAGATGGGCGATCACTAAGCTCTGGATGTGAATCGACCCATTAAAAGGAGCGAGGAGATGGAGGGCCACTCATCTTCATGCAGTTGCTGTTGTAGTGGATGAAAGTCGGGCTTCATATGATGACGAGGAAGCACCTCTATTATCAATGGCAACGTGTCACATTTGTCAAGAGTAAGATTCCGTTGATGTTTTGGAGGAACCCTACTCTTGCAATGACAGTTTTAAGGTATTCAACCCTGTCAATAACTTCATTTCTTTGGACTCTTTAGCAAAATACTTATGTAAATTTGATATTATGGTAATTATTACATGTAGAAATATACTGAATAACTTCGGTGTTTGTGCAGTATGCTCACGGGAAGTGTGTTCAACGCTGATGAAATGAAAAGGGAAATGAGCTGTTCTGACTAAGCAATATTTGCAGCATTATTCTGTCCCAAACAGACTCAATTTCGGATAAAAAGTAGAAAATTCAGATCCATGGAACAAATTTTGCAAAACCTTCAAAGGTATGCTCTATTTCTGTTCTGTAATTGATGCAATTTTGGGGTTCGGGTTAAGTGTTTTTTTATGTTTCTTCATTTGCTTAGCGTGATTAGAAAATAACACAATTTGTTGCCACAGTGTCTATTTTATTGTGGAAATGAAAATTTGATTAGTTTTAATGTTAATTAGTCATTTGAGATTGGAAATTGAAAGTATGTAAGATTGTAGTGATGTTAAACAATGTAGATTTCTCTTAGATAATGTGGTTTAATGTCTTAAGGTGTTTGTTTTGCGGTAATCAGTCACTACAACCATGAGGTCAACACAAATGGTTAAAAAAAGAAAACCAAACACCAATGGATTTGTTTGACCAAATGAAAAAAAATACAGTCCTATCAGGAATGATACCGAGTCCTTCATTTCCAAATCTGTAGACCAGACATGTTCTAAAGTGTTACCTCTCATTGCCATCGTTTCTTTATTAGTTAAAAAATCACTTTAAAAGTTAAATCTAATGTTAATTTGAATATTTGATATAAATAGGTGTCATAAGTGGTTTATTTTAGTCACTTGCTAAATAGGTATAATGGAATGTCTGAGTATATTTAAAGCACATTCACACCGAAAAAGTGCATACAACATGTGTTGTGCATATATAGTTGATACATAGTGACGCGTTATTCCTATCTTAAATGCCATACTATGGTTCTGTCACCACTCTAGAACTAGGAATTTTAGTTACACCATTTTGTTTCATAAGTATACCTTTTGACTGCATTGGATCCCTACTTTATGTTAGTGTTAGTGCATCACATACTTCGTTGACAGATAGCAATAATAGATTATATTAAGTGTGTTTTATTCTTGAAGTTTCTGTTATGAATTTCATGATTTATGTACACATTCTATTGGATCCACCTGAAGATGCTATTGTGGCGACATATGAACATAAATTCTGTAATCAATGCATCCTTGAACAACTTTCAAGTGACTGCAAACGCGACTTGCTATTGCTGCAAATGCGGCTTACTGTTGCTGATGCAGCTAGCTGCTCATAGGATTTTCTGCTTTTAACAATCAAAGGGGCAAAAACAATTACAAACATTTGAAGGATTATACTTACAGAATTTACTTAACTGGCTTTATTTACATTATTTGACTTTTGTGTTTTCTATCCATTGCAGCTCTTTACCGCAGTGATACATGTACAAATAAGGATCCCTTCTATACAACAGTAGTTGATAATATTCCAGACAAATGTTTGGTACCTATGACTGATGTCCAGCCAAATCCAACACCATTAAGAAGAGTTTTTGGCTCTCCACCAGCAGGAACAACAAGGGTGTATGAGTTCTAAACTAACGAAGGATCCTGTTTCGTGTGTTTCGGTTAACATCAGCACTCTTGCTGCAGCATTGTCCCGACATTGTATTTACAGCCTACAACGAAGACTGTGTCGGTTTAAGTACATTATTTTTTGGGCTACTTGCAGCCTACAACTTCATTGTCAAAGTACCGTGCAATGTCATATAAAATTTTAGCATTTTTTCCGTATTTATCCATGTGGTGCTTTACATTCATAAGAACATCGAAACCCAAATACAACGAAAAAAAAAACGGCCTGCCAAACCAAATACAACGACAAAAAGCCGGCTAGGCCACAACGCGGCCGGCCGGCGCCATTCTCGTTAATAAGAATATAACAACCGAATGAATGAAATTTTTGTTGGGCATGATGTAGGACTTATAATTATCGTTTGCATATTTAACTATAGTGGTCATGGCCGTCATTGGTTTAATTTTAATAAAGACAGTGTTGTTGTATATTTTTTGCCGTTTCCTTGATGTTGAAAATTTCTTTAGTAATTGATGAGAAAAACAACTCTATTAGCTTTGTACATATAATATTTCAAAATTGAAATTAGTATACATTGTTTTAATATACAATATTAAGTATTATTTGTATGTATTTATGATTTCAACAATGAAAATATATATTCTGATAACATATTTAAAGTGGCTATATAATGATCAAAGTTAGTTGCAAATTTCCTTAATTTGGAATTGTATAATATGAAAAATAACACTGCAATATAAGAATTAAAATACTATGATAAAATAAAAAGATTCAGTTAATTAAAAATGTAATACATTGATATTTAAAAAAAATATTAAACATAATCAAAGAAAACATTTATTAATCTAACAATTGAACTTATGTATTTTCTCCTGATCATATGCCAAATGCATATTGTCGTAGTCAAATGTTTCCAGTTCTTCTTGGTCGGAAACATCTTCTGCTTCCTTAAGCTCCCATTTTCTTTTCCACCTTCTTTGGGCTGCTTTAAGCGCGTTTGGTTTAGCTTTCTTTGTTGGTTTCTTATTTCGCTTTTCAAAATCGTCCCATTTCTTCTTCCTTATTTGATCAAGTTTTTTCAAATACCACACGACAGGATGTTCTTTTGAGCTGCTTGCATCATCTTGTCTAGTTCTCTTCATTATCGTTTGACAATGAATTTAAAATTACAATATAAGATTTGTACGTGATTTGTGGAATGGTGTAAAAACCTAACAGCTTTATAAGGGAAAAATATGGTTATTAGACCTAAGAATTAATTACGAAATTTAGAAGGTTAAACTTTGAATGTTAAAAATTAAAGATGCACACGTTTTAGTTAATGTGTGTTAATCATTTCCAAAGATTAGTTAAATATTCTTGTTGCTTAATCGATTTATTGTTGCTGTATTTTTTCAATTTTTAATATGATATGTTATATTAATGGATATTATCATTAGCATATATATATATATATATATATATATATATATATATATATATATATATATATATATATATATATATATATATATATATATATATATATACATATATTTTTAAAATTCTGAAATAAAAATTATCATCAAATTATAAAATTCTAATTTTTAAACGAAATTAATGATACAGTAATATTTAAAATTTTAATATGTTATGTTATATTAATGGATATTATCATTAGAATTATTTTTTCGCATTCTAAATTTAAAATTATCATCATATTGTAAAACTCTAATTTTTAAACAAAATTAATGATAAATAGTAACCTTTATGTATAGTTATTAGATGTAAAGTAAATAAATATATATATTTAGGGTTTTTACGCAAGTAAAAAGTATTTACATTCTTTAATGGTTATTGTGGTTTTGTGGAAATGAAGTGTCTATTGGTTTTCGTGTTGAACATGTTTTAAAGCATCTATTTAACTATATTATAACATTAACACAATATCATAAACCTACCAAATAACTTGTGATCATAATTTTCTGCAACAAAGCATGTCTTCCATTAACAAAAGATCAAGAAGTGAAACGGATTTAAGTGATAACAATGGCGACAGTATTAAGTATAATATGATTCATTAGAGTAACTTGTACAATAATAATTTCTCTGCAATCTTAATATGTTAACTAACAGTTTTTGTATATATTTTTCAGGAAACAATGTATTAAAGAAGAAGAAACAAAGTTAACAACAAAAACAACAGAAGGTATGTAAGTTTATTTTCTAATGATTTTTTTCTGAAACAACATTTATGTTTTATTTTGTTTAAAATGCAGAAACCATTCAAAAGGAGAACAAATTTGATACAGAAGAACATTCATGGGCTCCTGACAGTTGGTACTATCCAATCGAGTTTGATCTCGATAAGAGACTTAAAGCTGAAGAAGAAGAAGAAGAAGAAGAAGAAACAGAAAAGAAGCAAAAGAAACGGCTTCATGAAGACCATGCTAAACAACTGGCTTCAATGCCAATTAAATTTGTTTGAGGACCATTGATTGGACTCAGAAAATGACTTAGAGAAAGAAGACATAGAAAATTTTGATTATGATAACTGTCATTTGGGATTGTCTGAGGATGATTTTGATCAAGACATTTAATGTTTATATTATTTTCAAGTATATATAAGTGTTAAATTTATGTAGCCTGTATATAAGTTGAATGTTTTAATTCTTGTGGGTTCAATCGGTAAACTAATTGATACAAATACAAATTAATAAAGTTAAACAATATATTTAAGTATCAACAATCATTGATAATAAATCTGCTAACATTGTCAATAATAAACTAAATGAAACATTGTATTTCAATCTTTTATTGGACATGTATGAATAAATTTTATAAGAGTATTCATAAATTATTTATACATAGGTAACAAAATGGATAATGATAAGTATGCAAATAGAATGATAATTTGTTAGGAATACAAATATTCCTCTAAAAGTCTCGGTCACCTAATGATTGTAATAGCATTAAGTTAGCTCGTAGTTAGTTTATTTATTAGACAATTAGTTTTAGTTTAAATAACACCGTGGAAGAAGGACGGGTCTTCACCCACTGTATGCCTGATCCACAGCCCGGGAGTGGGCATAATATTGTAACTATAAATACCCCTCTCCACATGTGGAGAGGGTTGAACCTTCCACTCTTCTCAATCTAATATTTTCTCTTTTTCTTTCAAGGTTCCTTTCTTTCTTTCTTTCCTCCCCTCCTCCTCAATTCTAACGTCTCACTAATCACAAGATAAACATGTTTCACATATAGTTAGTATTCTACAATTGGTATCAAGAGCCAAGGTTTCATCTTAGGGCCTTGTAGAATCAAATTTGATGATGTTTTGAGCGGTTTTGTGAGTTTGGAGTCAATTTTTTTTTGGAAAACATCTTGGTTTAATCTATCTAGTGTTGTCATACAAGTTTGTGGTGTACTTTTACGTTCATTAGTGGTTGTAGAACATTGTAGGTCAGTTTGTGTTACCATATCATTAAGCTATTTGAAATTTGGAGTTGGTTATGGGCGAATTTCTATGTTGCGTTTAAGTCCACTGTTTCATTGCTTGGTTGTGGTTAAGATCTGAAATCTGCGGTTAGTCTGCTGTGTTTACTATTACGAGAATACAAACAAAATGCAATGAAAGTGACAGTTTTGGATTTTTGTCTCTGCGAGTAGATTTTGCGGTTAAGTCTTCTTCAGCTAGCTTATTGCGTTTAGGTTCTGCGGTTAAATACTCTGCGTTTAGTTCACTGAGGATAGTTCTCTACGGTTAAGTGTATTGCGTTTAACTCATTGTGGTTAGATTTCCACTACTGTGGTTCATAGTACTGCGGTTAGATTACTCATTTGTGATTAACTCATTGCGGTTAAGTGCATTGCGGTTAGTTTCTGCGGTTAGGTCCTGTGGTTAGCATATCTTTCGGTTATCCCTTCACATGTGATTTCCTCCTTGCAATCTTCAAATGAAAGGACCAGTATCGTATGTTGACTCTAGTGGACAATCATGCTCGGACTTTCAAGGGAATGAGTCTCCTCAGTCATGCAAACTGCTTGAACTGGCAAGAGAATGTCACATTGAATGCTTTCATACACTTCAGTCACATCTTTCTATGCTGCTTGAGGGCAATGGATTTGTAATGGGTTTTGAACGTGCATTCATGACACTTTTCGGTCAAGATGTCCAAACATTCACGGATGTTATGATCTTGAATTTGGATCAATTACGACAACAATTGGTCAGAAAAGAAACATCTAACGAGGGATCCTCTGCTGCCCTAGGAGTGCTCAGCAAACAACTGCATAACTTCTTCGACTCCAAATACTCCATGGTCTATGATTACGACAGTCCGATGACTATGAAGTGCTTCGCTGAACACACAAAGATAGATGTTGATCACTATAGAGATATGCTACGTCAATACCTGGACAAGGTTAAAGAGTACATCGAGAGACTGCCAATACTTGAACTTGGAGATGATGACAAGGCCGCGTCTCATGTTGAACAAGCAGGTGATAGTTTGGGGTCGGGTCTAACAGTGGATGCAAAGTCGGTCTACACTGAACTCATGGATTCAGAAAAGGATGAGAGAGTCACTTCTGCTGAATTAGTGACCCCGGCTATGGTGAACATACCCACACCAAACTCAAGCAATGAGGTATCGTAAATTGATCAATACAATACGCCATCAAATGTAAGTCATCATACAGATCAAATCAATCTCAGTTATAACACAAATTTGTTGAGACAGGCTGACAGTGCATTACCCTTAACTAATTCAACAAATATGTGTTATAAAGGGGGAGAAAATGATATGTATGATGTCTTCAAAAATGATTTGTTTGATGAAAACCCTTGTCTCAAAGTTGAGTTTTCTAAGACACTGGACCAGAACATGGTTGATAAAGAGACATTTAATCAACTTCAAAAACGGTTTTCACAATTACAAAAACATTGCATTGAACTTGAACTTGAAATACAACGTAAAGAAGAATGCTTTCAAAACTGCAAACCGTGTCTAAATCCTGAATTGCCTGATCTTAAAGAATATTTTATGATCAACAATCTGAAAACTCAGCTGCATGACAAGGACTCAACTATCAACTGTCTTAAAAATCAAATCAAGATGTATGAGCAACGTAATGACGCCAAATGGAAATACAATGCGTATGAAACTAATTGCAAAATTACTAAATTACGTGTTGAAAATGAGAATCTCAAGGTGAAATGTAATAAACTATATGAGTCACTCAAACAGATAAATGCTGAGAACATCAATCTGACTACTTCACAACTTGCTAACAACGATGATTTCTCTGCTCAAAGTCTGACCTCATGTTCTAAAACTCCTGGTGAGCACACAGTGCCAAGTGATGTTTCAAAGAGTCAAATGAGCCTCAATCTTTCAAAACAATCTATCTTGGGAAAACCTGTCCTGAAAAATGTTGCTTATCAAACTATCATTAGACAACTAAATGCTTTTAGTCAAACGAGACTCAGTCTTTCAAAACCGTCTATCTTGGGAAAACCTGTCTTGAAAAATGTTGGTTATCAAACTACCATTAGACAACCAAAGAATTTTAGTTTTGAAAGACCTAAATTCTCGAATAAACGATGTGTTTCTCAAGTGGATAAAAAACGTGATTTGACTAACTCTGTAAGGCCAAAACCCACATCTCATATATTAAATGGTCTTAAACCTGTTAAACCTTTGAGACATAGACCAAGGAAATATGACCATAGAACTACTCATCACAAGAATGTAACCATGCATGAAACTATTCACAAGTTTAGATCTTCTTGGTTATGGATACCAACTGGTAGGACATTCGCGATGAATGGTCACAAATGGTCACGTGTGTGCACCATTGACACAGGTGTTACAAAGGGATTACACAACAGGTCCGCTAAAACCTGCGTGTGGCGTCCAAAGACACTGACATCTCCTGCAACTAGAGACATGTCTGCTCACATGTGAGTCGACATCATGTGGACTCCTGACTACTTAGTTTCAGGACTCGGGCTACACTGTTCACCCACTAACACATTCACTGTTTATACCCTATGTCAGTAGATTTGTGTACATATTGTGTGTTTGTTTTACATTTATTATATTTTTCAGGTTATCTTTATGTGTATATTCTTCTACTTCACATTGTGTCTATGTGCTTGCTCTATGTAGTCTGATGCATCTCTTATCTTGCATCATGGTACTTTATGTTCGTCTTGTAGACTTCCTCATCACTAGGGCATCTTTCATAACTACAGGGACCAATCTTGTGCACTTGCTATATTATCTTATATGTGATAGTGTAGTACAGGGACTAGATGTGTCATTATGCAATTTGTGTCTCATCTCATATTTAAGAAATTTTATTTCTTGCGTTTAAAAAAAGGTTAACCACAACACATATTGCTATTATCTCATCTCTACTCGTGTGCTGCGTTTAAGTCTTGATTGTGTTCCCTGTGTGCTCGATTGTTGGTATGACAAGTGTTTTATCTTCACATTTACTACTACCTTCCATGTTTTCATTCTCTCATACATTGCGTTATTTTAGGTGGATACCCGCGGTGCTCACTATCTCGTGTAAAAGAATTTGTATCTAATAGGTTAGATCATGCTGGCTTTATTAAACATGTAATTGTTCATTTATTGCGTGTATGTGTGATTCACGATCATGAGTATTAGATCTTGGGTTTGTTGGTCTTGCGGTTAGGACGGAAATACCACATGTAGTACGTTTGATGTTAGGTTGGAAAAAGATGAGTTAATTACTTAGGAGAACGGATCTCTTTGCAATTTACGGTGTCTATTGTTTGATCTGTTGGTTGTTACGGAGTGTGGAGAGTGTTCCTGATTGCGGTTAGACTAAGTTCTTGATTGCGTTTAGATTTAATTCTTAATTGCGATTAGTTTATGATTCTTGATTGCGATCAGATTAAGTTACTGACTGCGGTTAGATTAAGTTCTTGATTGCGGTTAGATTAAATTCTTAATTGCGATTAGTTTATAATTCTTGATTGCGATTAGATTAATTTCTCGACTGCGGTTAGATCAAGTTCTTGATTGCGGTTAACCTTCTCTATGATTAAAATGGTTGCGTGTAATTATTACTGCGATTGCGGTTTGTTAAATCTGCGGTTACCTATACTTGCGGTTAACTTGATGTGCGTTGACCATGTGTTGCGGTTCAATTGGTTGCGGTTATCTTGACTTGTTGCGGTTAACTTAGTTTGCGATTACAACTTTGCGGTTAAAAAATTTGAATCTGCGTTTAATTGAGTTTGCACTTAAGTGCTCTGCGTTTAACTCTGACTGGGGACTTTCTTGACTCACTCTGTCTAACGTTTATTTGTCGTGGTCAGCATGTGTGTTTATGTATGGGTATCTAAGTTTTCATGCATGGCTTGGTGTGTTTGACTCTCATTCTTAGTGGTCCAAACTGCTATTCTATGTGTTGAATGATTCCCTTGAGTGCTTATTACTTGCCGAACATAACCCTTGGCCCTGTTCCTATTGCCTTACCATTTTATTCTGGGGTTTCTCTTGCTGCTAACACTCACCTTCACATATGGTCTCCTTCTGTGGTGATGTTTGTCAAATGCAGCTCCTATGGCAGAATCTATTGTCGAAGTACCTTTGGCTCCACCTGTTCGTTCTGACGATGACATTTTGCCTTTCAACAAGTGGGTTCCTATTGGGAAAAGTAACTGCTATGTTAAGACGGATAGACCTCAGAATCATCCCATATTCAGAGTTGCACTAGACATAATGAAAAACACCACCTTCTTCAATGCCTTTACCGCATCCTCCTCTATCCCCTCCATCTACATCCAACAGTTCTGGAACACTATGTGCCTTGACAGAACAACCAACATGTACAAGTGTCAGCTGGATGAGCATTGGGTGAACATCACCATGGAAACACTTGGTAGTGCTCTGCAGATATTACCAACGGGTGATAATGTTGAATATACTCCCCCACCTACTCCAGCTACTCTTATTGATTTCGTCAATGAACTTGGATACCCCACTCAAGTATCTACACTTTCCACTGTCATCACACATGACCTCTATCAACCATGGAGAGCAGTTGCAAGCCTAATCAATTTGTGTCTGACTGGAAAAACATCAGGATATGAAAGACTTAGAGCTCCTTCTCTACAAATTCTCTGGGGTGTTGTCAACAGTGTGAACATCAATTTTGCTGAACGTATCTGGGAAGAATTCAGTCAGTCCATTCACTCTTTCTTGGTCGACAAGGCTAACCTTGAAGCACACAAAGACGGAAAGAAAAGATCAGCCAAGCTTTCGATCCCAAGCATTCGGTTTACTAAGCTGATCATACTTAGCCTTCAGCGATCTCTAAAATTTCACCCCAGAGAAGAATCCCCTCTTCATCAACCTACTGACGAACATCCACTTGGGTTCCTCAAATATGATTCTAAGAGCACTGGCGAGATCATATTCGGCATGGACATTCCCACTGCCCTTCTTACCTGTGATATACTGACTGCTCAATATTATGAGGAATATCTTAAACTTCTGAAGAAAAGTCGGGAAGCACCCCCTAATGAGCCAGCCGTATCCACTAAGTCCGCAAGATCTGCACCTAAGAAACGCAAAGGTGGTAATACCTCGGCTGCTTCCTCTGAAGGCTCTAAAAGAGTTAAGAAGACCACTGGAGGTAAAAGAACCAGCTCAAAAACTAAATCTCCAAGTGCTGAAGACCCCAATGCTGCATCTTGCTCCACTCAGTTGCCTCTCACTGAAGAAGAAATGGTACAAATGGCAACTGCTGAAAGCTTGAAGGAAGCATATATGCCACTGGTTCCACCAGTCAGTGGGGTCAACATTAGAGAACCTCAATCTGATAGAGCTTCACAGATCCAGCACGTGACCGGTAAAAGCAAGGATGTTGCCAAAGAAGAACAAGCGGCACACACCCTATTGAAAATATCATCTCCTGCCTCCAAATCAACCAGCTCCAAGTTTATCCTCAAAAGACGCTCACCAACATCCTCATCTGCTAAGCTTTCTTCTGAAAATGTCTCCTCACCAAGTCTTGGGCAACCCGATAAATCAAGCAGTTCTGAGACTGACACCAGTTCTGCTCCCAAAGGTGATGAACTACACCTCTCTACACAAGATGTAACCAGCCAACAACCTGTACAGGATAAACCAGCTGATTCTGTTCCCCCGGTCGATCCACTCGATGACGAGTTTGTTTCTACTGCATATCCGGATATTCAAGGTAACCTCAAAATGAAAACAGATGATCCTAAGCTCGAGGTGGTACCTGACAGCCCCACTGGTACGCTATCATCGTACAAGAATCTGGACACTTATGGCGATCAATTCCTCATGGATAAGCCAGATGATGCTGAAGGTGAAAAGTCTAGTGATGAGCATGGAGAAGTTGTGTCAATGGTTGATGTGCCTATTGTGCAAGACAACTCCACCATTCCTACCAAGTCTGCACCAACGTCTACTGCTGGTCCCAACAACAATGACATCCCACAAGCTGATGACACACAAGAGAAACCGTCTGCATCTGCCGCTCCTGCTAGCACTGAGAAGAAGTTAGATCTGGACACTTTAGCTGCTTTGACTGCCGATGCTGTTCAAGAAAATCTTGCCATTCGTGAGAAGTTGGACAAGCATGCCTCTTTGCTTCAAACCCTAGTAAACCTTAATCTGCCACAAACAATCACTAATCATGGCAGCAGATTATACAAGTTGGAGCATCTTGATCTTGAACTACAAGTATCTCAGGCTATCAACGAACAGGTAGCTGAAGCTGTCAATATTGCTCTCGAAGCCCCCCTCAGGTCCAGGTTCAAAGACCTACCTATCAATGACATGAAGATTATTCTGCAGCACAGTATGTATCAACAGGGTCAACACACAGGACACGATGCTCACGTACAGCTGTATAAGGCATTGGAGGCCTCAATTCAACAAGATGATGCTGAGGAACACGCCTAGGACATGGTAATTGAACGTAAAAGAAAACAGCGGCGTCAGGGTCACCCCAAGCCACCATCTGGTTCACCTTCTCAACCACCTCCACCTCCACCACCTGCTGGGGCATCTGGTCCATCAGGAACTTCTTCACTGCCTGATGGGTCACAAGCTCCTAACAGATCATCACAACCCACCTCATCACCATCACAAAAACATCAGACTGACAAGTCAACCAAGTCAGCTCCGTCTAAACAAGCAAAACAAGTTAAGTATGCTGCTTGGACTACTTTTGACGCTGGTGCAACCTCCATTGCATCTCATGCCCCTGACGATCATGTCTTTAATGAAGCTTCTGTCACTCCACAACGCGATGAGTCTTCCGATGACGAAGATGATGATGCTTCTACAACTCACATTCCTGGAAGACAGTGGTGGAAATCATTCACCAGAACTGACACCAATGATCCACCGCAAGTTCCCTTAACCAAGGATGACAAAGAGACATGGTGGAGACCAGATGACAACAAACCGCAATCACCTGAGCCCGACTGGACGATTCCTTCCTCTGACTTGCCAACCAATGTGAGTAACTGGATCAATGCAATCACCACCAGTTTTGTTCCACCCTCTGAAGATTCCCTACTTTCCCAAACTGGTGACATGGGAACATTCATCGCATGGTTCTGCAAGAAACGGGGTCTCTCAAGGCTCACTCAGAAGGCCCTGCCTTCAACATTGTCAAAGCTTTTCATCAGGATGTTAATCATCTACAATACCAGATGGAAGAGTGCCACAAGATGTTCAATGACATTGTGGATGAAGGAATAATGAAGTATAATTACAACACTCCTCTTCCCTTGGGTGGCCCTCCAGGAAATGTCACTATCCAAGCTGAATTCTTCTTCAACAAAGACCTTGACTATCTTAAGCTTGGGAGTAGACAATGCAAATCAGCTTTGTCCATCACAAAGATGAAAGCTGCCCATTATTCTGACATCGGGTTGGAACAGCTAGTCCCCGACAGTATGTGGAGTACTCAAGAATGCGACTACAACATCTCGGCATCTTTGGGCATTTCACACTAGTGGTAGAAGAAGCAACAGTTCTACATAGATCGGTTTCAAGCTCCAGGTGACCGAAAGTCAGTTCGCTCACCACTTCAAATCATTAGTGTGGTCAAGGTTCAAACACATCCCATCTACGGATATGACTACCTCAAGAACATTACACTCAGACGAGCAGACTTCAAGGACTACACCATATCCGAAGGGGACTTCAAACACCTACGCCCTAATGATTTCGAAGACTTGTATCTACTCCATCTTCAAGGAAAGCTGCATCATCTACCATCACGTGAAATGAAGTCTCTGGTGTTTGCTGTACTTCACTGGATCCGGGGCATCGTGATCAGGAAACGGGTCGAAGACTTTCAGCTTGGTATCGAAAGCTACCAATCCCAGCTCAACCTCACAAGACCCCTATGGAATGTTAATAGTCTGGAACGGGTTGCTGACTTTACAGTCATTGAATCTCCTCTGGCAACTGTATTTCGAGACAAATACAATGTGCCCATGGTTTTGCGCTTCAATGAAATACACAAGTTCAGTGACGGTACCTTGCGTATGGTCGAAGAGGCACTGGACTTCAGAGTGAAAGAATACCATGTTTATGCCCAGGGAACTAGACGTTATACTAATAACTGGACTGCAAATGAGTTAACCCGAAACAAGAGGTTTTTGGCTGGCATCCGCAAGAGATTAAAGATACGAAGGATCTTCTGAAGCCTGGAGTGCTACGTTGGTGGCAGAGTTCGTGAAGGGGACTACCGTCTTCTCCAACGTACTGAGTAATAAGATCAGTAATGGGGTTCAGTGTCATAATTATGTGTGTTGGTTGGAATGTTTGTTTTGTCCTGTCACTAGTTTGTGGCCCTCCTTGTGTATCCTTATAAACATTTCTCTTGCCTTTTGCATATCCTATCTCGCATAGTGTACATACTTCTGTATAGTATCAAATCAAAAAGAAAAAGAGAAAAATATAAAACCTAAAAAAAAAAAAAAATCTAAAAAAAATAAAAAAAAATCTGAAAACTCACAAAAACTCAAAAAATATTCTTCTCTCGACATGTCTCTTGTATAATTGATATTATGTACGTTTCTAGAAATGTCATTCAATAATGACACGGAATCATACATATGCTTGAGCAAGAGTTTTTCGGTTTCAAATAAAGTTTTTTTTCTAAAACATGTCGTTCCTCAAAATATTCTTCAAAAATATGGCTTGTAGTCATTTCAGGCTACAACCCGCACTTCAAAAATATGGTTTGCTATTACTTCAGATAGCAACCCGGTTTTCAAAATTAAGGAAAACACGTCGCCAAAAAGACGGTTGTTCCTAACAAAGGGTTCCGTTCATCCGAGCGTGAATTACTTTATATTCATGCACCCTCGATCTAATGTACGCCTCAGTGCATTATTTCTTGATAAAGAAGAGAAATCTTCTTTTTAACGCCAAAAACTTTCCCTGCTATGATTTTTCCGGAAAGTGTTTGTGCAAAACTTGGTGGTACCATGAAATTCTGAATGAAAATCAAATTAAACTCAAATGTTTGATAAAATTTTCACTCAATCAATGACGTTAATAGTTTGTAAAAATATTTGTGCTTTAACATCCGTCATTGATTGAGGGGGAGAGTGATTTCTCAAAATTTTATGTATCATCAAAACTCCCCACATTTCGTACATAAAAGCTTGCGACAAAAAGATTTGTGATGGTTATGTGTCAGAATGAGTAAACTTTCAAAGAGTTTTCGTTAAAACTTCGAATATTTTGATAACTCTTCAAATCTGACACATAACAAGCTCCCTCACAGTTTGAGGGGGAGCAAGAAAAAGTTCCTTTTTATCAGAAAATATTAAAATTGGCCGCATTTCTCTCCCAAAACGCTTTCTAAATTATTTAAATCAATTGAGATCAAAAATCTTGAAAGATTTGAAATTTTTGATCGGGGGAGAGAATGTGATTTAAATATGCAATCTGATATCAAATGTGATCTTTTCAACTCAATAATAGGCTCCCACATATGTGCTGAACACTTTCGAATACCGATGCACATATTGAGGGGGAGCGAAAGGCGTTTGTGGAAATAATACCTAAGACCGACCATTTACTTTAATGCACGGAGTTATAAGGTTGGTTAAGGTTAGGTATAAGTTCCCATGATCCACCAGAACCAGAAGGATCTTCCCAGGGACAATCAATAGATAGATTAGAAGTCCTTAGGAATGATTGAAAAAAGGAGTAAAGTGAGAAAGGGAAGAGTGCGGACTGAGATAGAGCTAGGACTGGAACAAACCCAACAAGATTCTAGTGGTGAAGTCTCGGTAAGCACTGAAGGGGTTGAAGAATGAAAAAGAAATGAAATAAGAAAGGGTGAAAAGAAATAGCCCTCCATATATTCAACCTTAGGGCAGAAACCGGGTTCAATTCATAATCTACTGGCAGTTACTAATGTAACACCGGTATTGAAGACAAGACGTCATGGACCCAGTGACGCACTGCACTAAACTTCCCAACCACTCAAGTTCTCTTAAAAGAGCTTGTTTCATTCTCACAGGGAACCCTGTGCAATGTATCGACCGCTCATTGCGAGCTATGTTGATACCTAAAATAGGAGACGCCTCCCCAGTCTCCAGGAGCGGATCAAAACGCACTATTGAGTCTAGAGCCATGAGATCGTCCATAAATCTCGATAGGACACATTCCAAATATGCTTATTGTTTCACATAATGTGGAAAATAAGATAAAATATTTAGAGTCCTACGCATTATCCTTGTGGTATTGCCAGAACATCCGAGTGATATGAAAATATTCACTATGAAGATGGAAATCCTTCTAGAGCGAACATCACTCAAGCTCTTGGTAGGTGACATGTGAGATCCATCTTGGATCAATGATCAAGTGACAACTGGAAAGCAACAATGGTGCGATTCTAAATTGAATCAAACTTGTTCCAGGATATGGATTGACGGATACTTTTGCAAAAACATTTCAGTGTGCTCACATACTAATTTTCGAGCACATTGATTGTGTACGATATCTTTCAAACAAAAGTATTTTTGATGGAAATGTGATTCTAAATACAAAACTCTCGTTGTGTCTCAAAAATGTTTATCATAGGACACACGAGTGATTTCTATAAATCTATTTCTCATCAATCCGTGAATATTCATTCACCGATTCACTCTATCGTGCTGTCTGCTTTGAGACGTTCTGGTATGAGAACATGCTGAGTATGAAGATTCCAAAGTGGACTCTTTGGAAAATTCATTACTACAAGCTGGAAATTCCTGTCAAGGAGAGTCTTCTTTAAAAGAGACTCTACCTGATCACAGGTCGGTTTTCACAAAACCGGAGGGTAGTCTGTCCTCGCAGAACGAATGACAAAGCCATATTCGTTCTCTATCTTTATTGCTAACTGTTTCATTTCAGGGACACATATAAAGATGGTGTTGATGGCTCCAGTTTCCAGCTGAATCGGGTCAATCCATACCTCATGCTCACACATCCTCCACACTATCAATGAAGACGAGAGACTACCAAATACGTTTCCGCAACTCTGATGAAAAAGTCTCCTGATCTACAACTCTAATGCAACGTCTCCAGATACAGAAGGGTGTGAGCATGATGGTCCTTAGTCACTACATCACATGAAGGCAATACAACTATGGATGAGCTTGGAGATTTACTTTGGCTGATGATCTCAAAGAAGCTCAAAGATCACACATCACAAAGGAACTCTAATCACAAGTTCGCTTGGTTGAAGTACGAAGTGTGCTAAAAAGAGAAGAAACAGATCCTACGAGCTACAAAGACTAATGAATGCTTAAAGACCAAAGATCTTAACTTCAAAGGTGACCTCGCTTAGGGGGAGATTGTTAGGAATACAAATATTCCTGTAAAAGTCTCGGTCACCTAATGATTGTAATAGCATTAAGTTAGCTCGTAGTTAGTTTATTTATTAGACAATTAGTTTTAGTTTTAGTAACACCGTGGAAGAAGGACGGGTCTTCACCCACTGTATGCCTGATCCACAGCCCGGGAGTGGGCGTAATATTGTAACTATAAATACCCCTCTCCACATGTGGAGAGGGTTGAACCTTCCACTCTTCTCAATCTAATATTTTCTCTTTTTCTTTCAAGGTTCCTTTCTTTCTTTCTTTCCTCCCCTCCTCCTCAATTCTAACGTCTCACTAATCACAAGATAAACATGTTTCACATATAGTTAGTATTCTACATAATTATTCAAAATCAAAAGCAGTTTATTTATGCAAATCGAAAGTGCATGATAATAACTTAATAGAAATATCCATAAACTTAAGAAATTGTTTATAAACATAATAAATAAAAATAGAATGATAAGTGTAAGTGTTTTTAAAATTATAGGTAGAAAATATATTTTTTCAAAGGATAAAACATTACTTAAACAAATAGACATTGTGAACACTTTAGATGAAAAATAATAAGATAAGATATGATTATTTCATGTGAGAGCATAAAATTCATAATTTTGCAAATAACATAAAACAAATTACATAGAATACGAAGGTTTTATTCTTTATCATAAAATAAGTCGTTCTTACATAAAACAATCCCAATTGTTATTCTCTACTTCTTCATTCAAATATTTCAAACGTGCTTCCAATTTCATGGTTAATATATATCATAGGTGGACCTGCAAATCATGTATGTTAATTAATAAATGAAACCTACTTTACAAAATAAATATTTCATCATAAAATATAATGAATAAGGAACATACACATATACCTTTGTCATCATCATAAACTCTAGCATTCCCTATATCCATCAAAAATTTATAATGCTTTTCAATAGATTTAATGTAATCAAGCAAGTGTTCCGCCATTATACCCATTACTAAACATGTAAGTTCAACTCCCCTGGAAAATAAAGAAGATTTTAAATAAAATGTAAAATTTTAGAATGTATTTATAAGGTAGGCTTATGAAGTTAATTATGATAAGTAAAATAGTTTATTGTAAAATTACAATGTATCCTTAAGCTTGAGAGGCAATGTTTTCGTTTTACATCCATAAACTTCATAATCTCTAAGTGCAAGCTCCCAACTAAATACTTCTCCTTCAATATCTAGAATACAAATAACATTAACATTAAAGACTATATGAGAATATGAAAATAAAAATATCAGCATTATATAAATTTGTATATCTTGAAACACATACCAACCGGTAATTCTGTGTCTAGGTTTAATGATATTATGTCAGAAAATTTGGTTACTTCAAATCCAATTTTATTAAAACCACTATCAAATGTAGTCGACTGACATGCAGTTTCGAATCCATCGAAAGTTATTCTATAACGATGTTTTGTGTATTTGTAACCTATGTTATTAGGAACAACATTAAAATTGCTTATAAGAACCACCATGTCCTCTTTAAAATATTTATCAAGAAACGTTAATAGGTCATTCTTCACAATGACATGAATCTTGTCACCCTGGAAAAATGAGTAAAATAATAAACAGTTGGATAAATATACGTATATTAAAAGGTTAAATAAAAAAACAACAATCGAAAAAATAAAATACCTTTTCATCTACGACAATCATGTCAAAGTGTCTATGAGTTACCGGCATGTTTGCTTTCTTGTAACACCACGTCCTTAACACTTTTACGTTTATAGTGCAAGGAATTAATTATGGTGTTAACGTACGAATATAAACCTTTTGTGTTTTCATCTTACTTTGTATATGCGACATATACATTTTTGAATTCGGGTTAGTAATGTTTTCTATTGCTCGGTTAATGTATATATATTGCTTGATGTAATATAAGTTTAGAATAAATCTCAATAAAGATAACTATAGTTTTTAAAAATTTGTATAATATATTTTTATATTTGGTAAAATTTCGTATAATATATCTTTTATATTTGATAACATGTTTACTATCAAGATAAATATTAACATTTAAATAATAATAAAAGTGATAAGGTTCATTCTCCAA